>FWPY01000027.1:2695000-4042500 GCA_900174645.1 Sonneratia alba | reverse complement strand
TTTGATTTCCAGTACGAATACGATTCATGAAAGCGTGGCCTATTGATCCTTTAGATCTTCAGAATTTGAAGATAGAGGTGTCAGAAAAGTTACCACAGGGATAACTGGTTGTGGCAGCCAAGCATTCATAGCAACGTTGCTTTTCAATCCTTCGATGTCGGCTCTTCCTATCATTGTGAAGCAGAATTCACCAAGTCTTGGATTGTTCACCCACCAATAGGGAACGTGAGCTGGGTTTAGACCGTTGTGAGATAGGTTAGTTTTACCCTACTGATGACAGTGTTGCAATAGTAATTCAACCTAGTACGAGAGGAAATGTTGATTCACACATTTGGTCATCGTGCTTGGTTGAAAAGTCAGTGGCACGAGGCTACCGTGCACTGGATTATGACTGAACGCCTTGGCCAACTCCTTGCTCGACCACGGGCTATGCGTCACTGAACCATGGGTGATGGCTTGGTGGACCTCGGAGACATCCCTTGGTTGACTAGGAGTTGTGCACTCAGTCGCTCATGGGCCGTCCCTTGCTCTACCATGTGCAATGCCTTGCTCGACCATGGGCAATGGCTTGGTCAACCAAAGGTTGTGCCTCGCTGTATCATGGGCAATGGTTTGCTTGATCACGACTTTTGCCTTGCTCTACCACAGGCAATGCCTTGCTAACCCAAGGGCTGTGTCTTGCTCTTCTGTTGATGATGGCTCAGACAACCACGGGCTGTTCGCTCAGTTTCTCACAAGCAGTGCCTGGCTCTACCACGGGTGATACGTTGCTCGACCATGGGCAATGCCGTGCTTGACTACTCGCTGTGCCTCTCTATACCAAGGGCAATGGCACGTTCGACCACAGGCTGTGCCTTGCCCTACCACAGATAATGCCTTGCTCGACCACGGGCTGTGCCTTGTTGTACCATGGGCAGTGGCTTGCTCGACCACAGGCAGTGCCTTGCTCTACCATGGGCAATGCCTTCTGGACCATGGGCTGTGCCTTGCTCTACCACGGGTGATAAATTGGTTGACCATGGAGACAGCCCTCGGTCGATCACGGGCAATGCCTTGTTCTACCATAGGTGATGTCTTGCATGACAGCAGGCTATGCCTGGCTCTACCACGGGAGATGCCATGCTCAACCACGAGCTGTGCCTTGCTATGCCACCGGCAATGGCTTGGTCGACCATGGAGACAGTCCTCGGTCAACCATGGCTGTGCAGTCTGTCGCTCACGGCCAGTGCCTGGCTCTACCTTGGGCAATGCCCTGATCAACCACTGGCTATGCCTCGCTCTACCACAGGTGATGGTTTGCTCAACCATGGGCAATGGCTTGCTCGACCATGGTCTATGCCTTGCTCTACCACAAGCTATGTGTTGCTTGAGCACAGGCTGTGCCTTGCTCTACCACAGGCAATGGCTTTGTTGACCACGGAGATAGCCCATAGTCAACCATGGGTTGTGCACTTGATCGTTCACAGGTAGTGCTTGGCTCTATCTCAAGCGATGCCTTGCTCAAGCACGGTCTGTGCCAGGCTCTACCATGAGTGACACCTTGCTCAACCATGGGCTGTGCCTCGGTCTACCAAGGGCGATGGCTTGGTTGACCACAGAGACAGCCCTCGGTCGACCACAAGCTGTGCACTCAGTCGCTCACAGGCCATGCCATGCTCTACCACATAAATTGCCTTGCTCAACCACAGGATGTGCCTTGCCCTACCATGGGCAATGGCTTGGTCAACCAAAGGCTGTGCCTTGCTCTACCACAGGTGATGGCTTGCTCAACTATGGCCTGTGCCTTGCTCTGCCACAGGCATTGCCTTGTTCGACCATGAGATATGCCTTGCCTGACCACAAGCTGTGCCATACTCCACCATAGGCAATGGCCTTGCTCGACCTTGGGTTGTGCCTTGCACCCTCGGCAATGGCATGGCTGACTACAGGATGTGCCTCACTCTACCACAGGTGATGCCTTCTTGACTTTGAGCTGTGCCTTGCTCTTCCACTGGTGATGGCTTGGTTGACCATGGAGACAGCCCTCGGTCGGCCACAGGCAGTGTGCTTGATCACTCACGGGCAGTGCCTTGCTCTACCACAGGTGATGGCTTGGTTGACCATGGAGATAGCCCTCGGTCGACCATAGGCTTTGCCTTGCTGTACCACGGGCGATGGCTCGGTCGATCACAGGCTGTACGCATGGTCTCTCATGAGCAGTGAGTGACTCTACCTCGAGTGATGCCTTGCTTGACCACGGGCTGGGCCTTGCTCTGCCTTGCTCAACCACGGGCTGTGCCTCACTCTACGATGGGTGATACTTTGCTCAACCACGGGCTGTGCCTTGCTCTACCAAGGGTGTTGACTTGATCAACCATGAAGACAACCGTCAGTTGAGCTCAGGCAATGCCTTGCTTGACCACAGGCTGTGCCTTGGTCTACCAGGGGCAATGGCTTGGTCGACCACTGAGACAGCCCTAGTTGACCACGGGCTGTGCCTCACTCTCCCACAGGCAATGGCTTGCTCAACCATAGAGACAACCCTCAGTTGACCACGGGCTGTGTGTTTGGTCGCTCATGGGCAGTGCCTTGCTCTAGCATGGTTGATGCCTTGGTTGACCATGGCGGCTGCGCTTGTTCGATCATTAGGTGAAGCCTGGATTGACCATGGCAACAGCGCTTGATCGACTACAGGCAGTGGCTTGCTCTACCACAGGCGATGCCACACTTAACCATTGTCTGTGCCTGGGTCTACCACAGGCTTTGCCATGCTCGACCTTGGGCTGTCCCTTACTGTACCATGGGCAATGGCTTGGTTGACCATGGGTTGTGCCACACTACCACTGGCAATGCCTTGCTTGACCCTGGGCGATGCCTTGCTTGGCAATGGGCTATGCCTTGCTCTAGCACAGGCAATGGCTTGGACGACCACAGAGACAGCCCTTGGTCGACCATGGGCTGTGCCTTGCTCTACCACAGGCTGTGCCAGGCTCTACCATGAGCAATGGCTTGTTCGACCACAGGCGGTGCCTTGCACTACCACGGGCAATGCCTTGTTCAACAGTGGGTTGTGCCTCACCCTACCATAGGCGATGCCTTGCTTGACCACAGGCTGTGCCTTGCCCTACCATGGAGACAGCCCTTGGTCGATCACAAGCCGTGCCTTCCTCAACCATGCACGGTGCCTTGCACTACCCTGGGCGATGCCTTGTTGGACCACGGGCTGTGCCTCACTCTACCACAGGTGATGCCTTGCTCGACCACGGGCTGTGCCTTGCCCTACCAAGGGTGATAGCTTGGTCAACCATGGAGACAGCACTCGATCAACCACCGGCTATGTGCTCGGTCGCTCATGGGCTGTGCCTTGCTCTATGACAAGCAATGCCTTGCTCCACCCCCATCTGTGGCTTGCTATACCATGGGCCATGGCTTCATCAACCCTAGGCTGAGCCTCACTCTACCATGGGTGATACGTTGCTTGACCATGGAGATAGCCCTCAGTTGACTATGGGCTTTGTACTTGGTAGCTCACGGGCAAGCTCTGGCTCTTCCTCAGGCAATGCCTTGCCTCACCACGGGTTGTGCATTGCTCTACCATGGGCAATGCCTTACTTGACCATGGGCTGTGCCTGGCTCTACGAAGGGCAATGGTATGTTCAACCACTAGCTGTGTCTTGCTCCACCATGGGAGATGGCTTGGTTGACCATGGGCTGTGCACTAGGTCTCTCATGGGCAGTGCCTGTCTCTACCTCAGGCGTTGCCAAGCTTTATGACGGGTTGTGCCTTGCTCTACCACAGGCTATGCCTTGCTTGATCTTGGACTGTGCCACGCTCTACCAAGGGCAATGGCATGTTTGACCCCAGGTTGTGCCTTGCTCTACCACGGATGATGCCTTACTCGACCACAGTCTATGCCTTGCCCTACCACAGGAGATGCCTTGCTTGACCCTGGGTTGTGCCTTGCTTGACCACGGCCTGTGCCTTGCTCTACCATGGGCCATGGCTTGGACGACCATGTGCTATGCCTCGCTGTACCTCAGTTGACCACAGCCTATATGTTCGGTCTGTCACAGGTAGTGCTTGGCTGTACCTCAGGCAATGCCTTCCTCGACCACAGGCTTTGCCTTGCTCTACCAAGGGCGATGGCATGTTTGGCCATGGTCTGTGCCTTGCCCGACCACAGATGATGCCTTGCTGGACCACGGGCTGTGCCATGCTCTACCAAGGGCAATGGCTTGGTCGACCATGGAGACAGCCCTCAATTGGCCACGGAGACTGCCCTTGGTAGACCACAGGCTGTGCCTTGCTCTACCACGGGGGATGGCTTGGCCGACCATGGAGACAGCCCTCTAATGACCATGGGCTGTGCACTCAATCACTCATGGGTAGTGCCTTGCTCTACCATGGTCAATGCCTTGGTCGATCATGGTTGATGCCTTGATGGACCACAGGCTGTGTACTTGTTCATTCATGGGCAGTGCCTTGCACTCCCACGAGTGATGCTTTGCTTGACCATGGGTTGTGCCTCGCTCTACCATGGGTGATGGCTTGCTCCACCACGGGTGATGGCTTGGTCGACCATGGGCTGTGAGCTCAGTTGCAGAAGGGCAGTGCCATGCTCCACCACAGTCGATGCCTTGCTCAACCATGGCAATAGCCCTT
Organism: Sonneratia alba; assembly: GCA_900174645.1. Classification (NCBI taxonomy): domain Eukaryota; kingdom Viridiplantae; phylum Streptophyta; class Magnoliopsida; order Myrtales; family Lythraceae; genus Sonneratia; species Sonneratia alba. The sequence continues at coordinate 4,037,858 of FWPY01000027.1, read as the reverse complement.
GGTTGATCATGGGTCGTTGCATTGATCGACCTCGGCAACAGCTCTTGGTTGACCATTGGCAGTGCCTTGGTGGACCATGGGCAATGCCTTGGTGGACCATGGGTGGTGTGCCACTCTACTGTGGGTGATGCCTTGCTCGACCACAGGTTGTGCCTTGCCCAACCACAGGTGTTGGCTAGATCAACCAGGGTGACAACCCTTGGTTGACCATGGGTTGTGCGATCAGTAGCTCATGGGCAATCCCTTCGTCAACAATGGGCTGTGCCTTGCTCCACCATGGGTGATGGCTTGGTCAACCACAGAGAAAGCCCTCGGTCAACCATGGGCTGTGAGCTTGGTTGCACAGGGCAGTGCCTGGCTCTACCTCAGGCGATGCCTTGCTTGACTTCGAGCTGTGTCTTGCTTTACCATGGGCTGCCCCTCACTCTACCACAAGTGATGCCATGCTTGACCATGGGCTGTGCCTTGCTCCACCACGGGTGATGGCTTGGTCAACCATGTAGAAAGCCCTCAGTTGACCATGGGCTGTGCACTCAGTCGCTCAGGGCAGTGCTTGGCACTACCTCAGGCAATGCCTTGCATGAGCACGGGCTGTGCCATGCTCTACCATAGGCAATGCCTTCCTTGACCAGGGCCTATGCCTGGTTCTACCAAGGGCAATGGGATGTTCGACAATGGGCTGTGTCTCACTCTACCATAGGCGATGCCTTGCTCTAGCACAGGTTGTGCCTTGCCCAACCACTGGTGATGGCTTGGTCAACCACGGAGGCAGCCCTCGGTTGACTGAGGGCTGTGTGCCCAGTTGCCCACGGGCGGTGCCTTGCTCTACCACAGGCAATGCCTTGCTCCACCATGGGCTATGCCATGCTCTACCACGGGCAATGCCTTGTTCCACCACGGGCTGCACCTAGCTCTACCACGGGCGATGCCTGCTCCACCATGGGCTGTGGTTCACTCTACCATTGGCGATGCCTTGCTTGACCACGGGTAGTACCAAGTTCTACCTCGGGTAACTCCTTGCAAAACCACAGGCAAGGCATTGCTCAACCATGTATGATGGCTTGGTCAACCTTGGAGACAGCCCTTGGTCGATCAGGAGCTGTGCACTCGGTCAAAATGGGCCATGCCTTGCACTACTATGTGCGATGCCTTGCTTGACCACGGGCAATGGCTTGGTTGACCACTGGCTGTGCCTAGCTCTACCACAAGCGATGCCTTCTCAATGATGGGCTGTGCCTTGCTCTACGACGGGTGATGGCTTGGTCGACCATGGAGATAGCCCTTGGTTGGGCACAAGCTGTGCACTTGGTCGCTCACAGGCAGTGCCTTGCTCTACCATGGGCGATGCCTTGCTTGACCACGGGCTGTGCCTGGCTCTACCATGGGCGATGCCTTGCTCGACCACGGGCTGTGCCTTGCTCTACCACCGGCAATGGCTTGTTCAACCATGGCTATGCCTTGCACTACCACAGATGATGCCCTGCACAACCATGGGCGATGGCTTGTTCGAATGCAGGATAGCCCTCGGTCAACCATTGGCTGTGCCTTGCCCAACCATGGTGATGCCTTGCTCAACCACGGGCTGTACCACACTATACCAAGGGCAATGGTTTGGTCAACCACAGAGATAGCCCTCAGTAGAGCATGGACAATGACTTGCTCTGCCATGGTTGACGGGTTGGTCGACCACAGAGACATTGCTCGGACGATGACAGGCTGCACCTTGCTCTACCATAGGCGATTGCTTCGTCAACCACTGAGACAGCACTGGGTTGACCATGGGCCGTGCCTTGCTCTACCACAGGTGATGGCTTGGTCCACCATGGAGACAACCCTCCATCGACCACAGGCTGCGCACTTGGTTGCTCACAGGTAGTGCCTTGCTCCACCACGGTCGATGCCTTGGTCGACCATGGTGACAGTCCTTGGTCGATCACAGTCGATGCCTTGATCAACCATGGGCTGTGCACTCAATCATTCATGGGCAGTGCCATGCTCTACCATGGGTGATGCCTTGGTCAATGGGTTCGTCAACCATGGAGACAGTGCTCGGATGATGACGGGCTGAGCCTTGCTCTACCAAAGGCGATCACTTGGTTGACCACTGAGACAGCCCTGGGTGGACCACTGGCTGTGCCTTGCTCTACCATGGGTGATGGCTTGGTGGACTATGGAGACAACCCTCCATTGACCACGGGCTGCACGCTTGGTCACTCACAGTTAGTGCCTTGCTCCACCACAGTCAATGCGTTGGTCAACCACGGTGACAGTCCTTGGTCGATCATGATCGATGCCTTGATCAACCATGGGCTGTGCACTCAATCGATCACGGGCAGTGCCATGCTCTTCCACGGGCAATGCCTTGCTTGATAATGGTGACAGCACTAGTTGAATCATTGGGCAACACCTTGATCACCCATGGTGACAATGCTTGGTCGACCAGGGGCTGTGCCTTGCTCTACCACGGGCAATGCCCAGATCAACCGCGCACTGTGCCTGGCTCTACCATGGATGTTGCCTTCCTCCACAATGGGCTGTGCCTCACTGTACCACAGGCATTGGCTTGGTTGACCATGGGCTGTGCCTCGCTCTACCACTGGCATCGCCTTGCTCAACCATGGGCAGTGCCTTGCTCTACCTTGGGAGATGCCTGGCCCAACCATAGGCAATGGCTTGGTCGACCTCAGAGCTATGCACTTGATCGCTCACTGCCCATGCCTTGTGCTACCACATGCAATGCCTTGCTTGACCACAGACAATGGCTTTCTCCACCATAGGCAATGGCTTGGTAGGCCATGGAGACAGCCCTCGGTTGACCACAGGCTGTGCACTCAGTCTCAAAAGGGTAGTGCCTTGCCCCACCATGGGCAATGTCTTGCTCGACTGCGGCAATAGCCCTTCATTGATCACGGGCGATGCCTAGAACAACCACAGGCTGTGCACTCAGTTGCTCATGGGCAGTGCCTTGCTTAACCCTGGGCAGTGCCTTGCTTGACCATAGTGACAACCTGTTAGCCCCTTAGTGCTCGGGCACTGATATGGCTGCTATGCGGGCCTCGATGGTATGGCAGCCAGGAGCAGGATCGAGGGAAGACTGCCGAAGGATCAGTCGGTATGGAAGGATGAGCGGGCAGGTGATGCGGGTAAAGTGCTCCCGCAAGACTTGGCTCTCTGTATCTCTCCTCTGAGAATTCTTGGTTGTCTCTGAGAATGAGACTAACCCCCTTTATATAGAGGAGCCTAGCAGACTAGATATGGCAACCGATATATCTAAATCCCTTGATTCTCTCCATCAGATCTCGATTTGTTCAATCTCGGCCGTTGATCTGCAATCTCCAAGATTATTTCCATAACAGATTGATTTGCCATATCCCGGGAGAATCTTTCCTCGATTGTCTACTTGACCAGGTACGAATGACTTGGCGCTGACTCAGCATCATCGATCTGATCCACTCTCCTCCGGGGCCCACGTCCATGATCGCCTCATACGATCACAGCCGTCCGATCGGGATTTCTGCATCCAACGGTGCTCGAGCATGGTCAAGGACTTATCCGAACTTCACAAGTAGTCAACTCACCAGCCGCTAAGTGTTGAGCATTCCCTTAGCATCTGCCATGCCTATCGAGTAGTGCGCACTCTTAGAGTGCCGTTGCTCTGTCACATCTTGTTCACCAAGCATCCTTGAGCATTGCATCGTGCCTTGCTCATGGACATCCTCACCACCCATACGCGCATTCGCCTTCTTGTGAACAGTGACACTCCATGGCCACAATCTGATCCCTTAGCACTCTGCTGAGCCATGATCGATCGTCCCCTTCACTAGTGCCTCCGCGCACGCTTGTGTGACCATCTCCGTACTTGCCCGCTCATGGACCTACAATTTATCCCAACACCTCGCACATGACTGCCCGCGCATCCTCGCGTGCATGCTATGCGCTACCACTACCCCGAGATACGGCTTGTAGTACGCATTCTCCAAGGCTTGAGCTCAAGGGTCTGACACTCTACCACTAGCAGTGGCTCGCCCTACCATGAGCGATGGCTTGGTTGGCCATAGAGACAGGCCTTGGCTGACCATGGACTGTGCACTTGGACACTCATGGGCAGTGCCTTGCTCTACCACAGACAATGCCTTGTTCGACCATGGGTGGTGCCTTGCTCCTCCATGGGTGATGTCTTGGTCGACCATGGAGACAGCCCTTGGTCAACCATGGGCTATGTGCTCGGTCGCACAAGGGCAGTGCCTTCCTCCACCACAAGCGATGCCTTGATCGACCACGAGCTGTGCACTCGGTCGCTGATAGGCAGTGCCTTGCAATACCACAGCGATGACTTCGTCGACCACGGCAACAGCCCTTGGTTGATCAAGGGTAGACACATTGATCGACGATGGCAACAGCCATTGGTTGACCATGTAGGCAGCCGTTGGTTGACTACGGGCTGTGCTCTCAGTAGCTCATGGGCATTGCTTAGCTCTTTCTCGGGTGATGCTTTGCTTGACCACGGGCTGTGCCTTGCTCTACCATAGGTGATGCCTTACTAGTCAATAGGTTGTGCCTAGCTTTGCCAAGGGCAATGGCATGTGCAAGCACAGGCTGTGGGTCACCCTACCTCAGGTGATGCCTTGCTCCACCACAGAGACAGAACTCAGTCGACCACAAGCTGTGCGCTCAGTCTCAGAAGGGTAGTGCCTTGCTCTGCTACCAGCAATAGCTTGGTTGACCACGGAGACAGCTCTTGGGGGCTGAGCACTCCCAGCTAGTGCCAGGCTCTACCCCAGGTGATGCCCTGCTCAACCACAGGCTGTGCCTTGCTCTACCACAGGTGATGGCTTGGTTGACCAAGGCATTGCCCAGCCTGTGGTTGACCACAGAGACAGCCCTCAATCAACCATGGGTGATGCCTTGCCCAACCACAGGTGATGCCTGGCTCGACCATGGGCTGTGCCTCGCTCTACCAAGGGTGATGGCTTGGTTGACCATAGAGACAGCTCTCAGTCGACCACAGGCTGTGCCTCAGTCTCCTACAGGCGATGGCTAGATTGACCAAGCAGCCATCCCTCAGTTGACAATGGGCTGTGCGCTCAGTTGTTTACCACAGTTGATGCCTTGGTCAACCACAGCGACAGCCCTTGGTCAATCATGATTGATGCATAGATTGACCACAGGCTGTGCACACTGTCGCTCATGGGCAGTGCCCTGCTCTACCATGGACGATGCCTTGCTTGGCCACAGCAACAGCACTTGTTTGATCATCGGGTGGTGCCTTGATCGACCATGGTGACAACGCTTGGTCAACTATGGGCAGTGCCTGGCGCTACCATGGGCAAAGCCCAATGCCTGGCTATACCACGGGCACAGGCTGTCCCTTGCTGTACCACGGGAATGGCTTGGTTGACCATGGGCTGTGCCTCGCACTACCACAGGTGATGCCTTGCTCGAACACAGGCTATGCCTTGCTCGAACACAGGCTATGCTTTGCTTTACCACAGGCGATGGCTTGGACGACCATGGAGACACCCCTTGGTTGACCTTGGGCTGTGCCATGCTCTACCACAGGCAATGGCATGGTCGACCATGGAGACAACCTTCGGTCGACCACAGGCTGTGCTTGGCCCTACCAAGGGCCGTGCCTTGCCTGACCACGGGCTTGCCAGGCTCTACCATGGGCGATGGCTTGTTCTATCATGAGCGATGCCTCACTCTACTGCAGGCAATGCCTTGATTGACCACGGGCTGTGCCTGGCTCCGCTACGGGCATTGCCTTGCTCAACCATGCACTGTGCCCGACTCTATCTTGGGAGATGCCTTGCTCAACCACAGGCAATGGCTTGTTCGACAATGGGCTATGCCTCGCCCTGGCACGGGTGATGCCTTGCTCGACCATGGGCTGTGCCTTGCCCTACCACGGGCAATGACTTGGTTGACCATGGGCTGTGTGCTCAGTCGCTCATGGGTGATGCCTTGCTCAACCACAAGCGATGCCTTGCTCCACCACCAGCATTGCATTGCTCTACCATGGGCGGTGGCTTGGTTGACCATGGAGACATCCCTCGGTCAAACACAAGCTGTGCCTTGCTCCACCATGGGCCATGCCTTGCTCGACCAGGGGGGTGCCTCGCTCTACCCCAGGTGATGCCTTGCTTGACCATGGGCTGAGCCTTGGTCTACCAAGGTTGATGACTTGGTCGACCTCGGAGACAGCCCTCAGTCAACCACAGGCTGTGTGCTTGGTCGCTCATGGGCAGTGCCTTGCTCTACCACAAGCAACACCTTGCTCCACCACCGGCTGCACCTTGCTCTACCATGGGTGATACCTTGCTCAACCACGGGCAGTGCCTTGCTCCAACCACGAGCAATGCCTCACTCCACCACCAGCAGTGCCTTGCTCTACCATGGGCAGTGGCTTGGTTGACCATGGAGACAGCCCTCGGTCGACCACAAGCTGTGCCTTGCTCGACCACAGATGGTGCCTCACTGTACCCTGGGTGATGCCTTGCTCGACCATGGGCTGAGCCTTGGTCGACCATGGTGACAGCCCTCAATCGATCATGATCGATGCATAGATCGACCACAGGCTGTGCACACTGTCACTCATGGGCATTGCCCTGCTCTACCATGGCGATGGCTTGCTCGGCCACAGCGACAGCACTTGTTTGATCGTCAGGCGATGCCTTGATTGACCATGACGACAACGCTTGGTCAGCTATGGCAGTGCCCGGCGCTACCATGGGCAAAGCCTTGTGCCTGGCTATACCACGGGCACAGGCTGTCCCTTGCTGCACCATGGCAATGGCTTTGTTGACCATGGGCTGTGCCTCACACTACCATAGGTGATACCTTGCTCGAACACAGGCTATGCCTTGCTCTACAATGGGCTATGGCTTGGACGACCATGGAGACACCCCTCGGTCAACCTTGGGCTGTGCCATTCTCTACCACAGGTGAAGGCATGGTCGACCACAGAGACAACCTTCGGTTGACGACAGGCCGTGCCTTGCCTGACCACGGGCTTGCCAGGCTCTACCATGGGCAATGGCTTGTTCGACCATGAGCGATGCCACACTCTACCATGGGCAATGCCTTGATTGACCACAGGCTGTGCCTGGCTCCACCACAGGCATTGCCTGGCTCCACCACAGGCATTGCCTGGCTCACCACAGGCATTGCCTTGCTTAACCATGTGCTGTGCCTGGCTTCTACCTTGGAGATGCCCTGCTCCACCACAGGCAATGGCTTGGTAGACAATGACTGGTCAACCAAGGAGACAGCCTCAATTGGCCACGAGGGACAGCCCTTGATTCGATCCACTGGCTGTGCCTTGCTCAACCACAAGGGATGGCATGGCCAACCAAGGAGACAGCCCTTTGTTGTCCACGGGCTTTGTGCACAGTCAATCACTAGCCGTGCCTTACTCTACCACAATTGATACCTTGGTCAACCCACGGCGAAAGTGCTTGGTTGATCATGGTTGATGCCTTGAATTGACATGGGCTGTGCAACTTGATCACTTACAGGCAGTGCCTTGCACTACCACAGGCGATGCCTTGCTCGACCACAGGCTGTGCATCACTCTACCAATGGGCAATGGCTTGCTCCACCACAGTTGATGGCTTTGGTTGACCATGAGACAGTCATCGGATAGACCATGGGCTGTGCACTTAGTCGCAGAGGGGCAGTGCATTGCTTCCACCACAAACGATGCCTCACTCGACCATGGTGATAGCCCTTGATCACAGGTGATGCCTTGCTCGACCACGGCAACAGCCCTTGGTCGATCATTGGTCAACACATTGATCGACCCCAGTGACAGTTCTTCGATGACCACAGGCAGTGCCTGGTCCACCAAGGCTGTGTGTTGCTCAACCATGGTGTGTTGCCTTGCTCGACCACAGGATATACCTGTGCAACACAGGACGATGTGTTCCTCAACCACAGGCTGTGCCTCCCTCTACCAACAGGCGATGGCTTTGTCAAGCACGGAGACAGCCTCGGTTGACCATGGGTAGTATGCACTTGGTCGCTCACGGGCTATGCCTGGCTCTACCACTCGGGCGACTGCCTTGCTCCACCATGGGCTGTGCTTGCTCTACCACAGGTGATGCCTTGCTTGACCACGACCTGTGCCAGGCTCTGACCTAGGGCAAAGGCAAGTTCGACCACGGCCTTGTACCGTCACTGCTACCATGGGGGATAGCTTTGTCGACCATGGAAGACAAAACAACCCTTAGTCGACCATGGGCTGCACGCTTGGTAGCACATGGGCAGTGCGCTGGCTCTACCTTGGGCAATGCTGTGCATTGCTCTACCATGGTTGATTTGCCTTGCTCGACCATGGGCTGTACCTTGCTCTACCAAGGCAATGGCATGTTTTGACCACAGGTGTGCCTCACTCTAACCTACGGGCAAATGCCCCTTGCTCTAGCACAGGCAATGCCTTGCTTGACCATGGCCAGTGCCTTGCTCTACCTTGGGCCAATGGGCTATGCCTCACTGAACATAGGTCGACCATGGCTATACACTTGGTCCTCTCATGTGCAGTGCCTACCAGAACCTCAGGTGATGCCTTGCTTCAACCATGGGGCTGTCCCCTTGCTCTACAGCGGGTGATGCCTTGCTCGACCATGGGCTGTGCTTTGCTCTTCCAAGGGCAATGGCATGTTTGAACCCATGGGCTATGCTTGCCCGAACCAGTGGGCCGATGCCTCTGAGCAATATGGCCTGTGCCACACTATGCCAAGAGCGGTGGCTGGTCGATCCACAGAGTACAGCCCTCTGGTGAACCCATGGGCATTGCCATTGGTGCTGCCATGAGTGATGCGCTTGGTCAACACACAGGGACATGCCCTCGACAAGCCTCGCCTTGGCCTTGCACTCTGCCACCGGCCCTGGCTTGCGTCGACACATTTGAGACAGCGCTAGGTCGACACGGGCCTGTGCCTTGCCCACCATAGGCGATGGCTTGGTTGATGAAGGAGACAACCCACCATCGACCACTGGCATACATAACTTGTGTCCACAGGTAGTGCCTTGCTCACCACAGGCGATGCCCCCACCTGACACGCGGGCTTGTGCCTCTCTCTAGCCAAGGGCGATGCCTTGCTCGATTCTCACAGCCTGTGCCTGCTCTTGCAGAGCAATGGCATTTGACCATGGGCTTTGCTTGCCCAACCAACAAGGCGATGCCTTGGCTCGACCATGGGATGTGCCNAAAAGGGAGAGATACAGCTAATGCTCTCACTTCCACAGGCATCGGGATGTTCAACACTGGGCTGTGCCTTGCTCTACCATGGGCGATGCTTGGTCGATCATTGAGAAGGCCCTCATTCGACCACAGCTGTGCTGTATGGTCACACAAAGGCACTGGCTTGCCTATACCAAGCAATGCCTTCTCCACTGGTTGTGTGCCTCACTCTAACATGGATGAATGCAATGCTCGACCCCCCTGGCTGTCACTTGTGGTACCAACGGGCAATCACTTTGGTTGGCCAAAGACAGCCCCTTAAATCGACGCATTGGGCTGTGCACTTGGAGTTGTTCATGGCCGTGCCTCACTCTACCACGGTCACATGCTGCTCAACCATGGCAACAATCCTTCGTCAATCAAGGGGCAATGCTTGATTGACAACGCCACAGCTTCTTTGGTCGACCACAGGCTGTGCCTTTGCTCTACCAGGTGATGACTTGTTCGACCACGGGCAATGCCAAGCTTACCATGAGTGATGCCTTGCTCCACCATGAGCAATGGCAGGTCGACCAAAGGCTGTGCTCACTCTACCACAGGCGATTGCTTCTCGACGTGGCGTGTGCCTCACCTACCATGTGATCGTTTGCTCGACTCATGGCCGGTGCCCTCGCTCTATCCACAGTGTTGCCTTGCTCAAACCATGGTGTTGCCTGGCTACCTCGGGGAATGGCTTCGTTGACCATGGGCTGTGCCTCACCTCTACTCCCGGGTGATGCTTCTCGACATAGCTGTGCCTTGGTCTACCTACAGGCAAAGGCTTGGTCGAGCATATGAGATAGCCCGTCAATCAGCCATGGGCAGTGCGCTTGGTTTGCTCATCTAGGGCTGTGCCTTCCTTCAGCCACGGCGATGCCTTGCTCAATGATGAGGTTGTGCCTGGCTCCAACTGTGTGAGATCATTGCTTCTGACCACGGCAGTGCTGGGCTTCTACGTCGGGCAAATGCCGCTTGTTGACCATGTGCAGCTTGGCACTACCACTGGCTGTGCCTGGCCTACCACGTGGCCTTATGGCTTGTTTCAACTTCTCATGGGCTGTGCCTCGCTCTACCAAACGTGTGATGCCTTGTGCTGTCTCGACCATAGGGGCTGTGCCTTGCTCCACCATGGGGGTTTGGTCCAAGCCATGGAGAAAGCGCATGGTCCCATGGCTGTGCACACACGATTGCTCAGGCGACAGTTTGCTGGTTCCATCTCAGGTGATGCTTGCACGACCATGGCGCTGTGCCTTGGTTTACCATATAAGCAATGCCTTCCTCAACCATGGGCTGTTCCTTCTCTAGCAAGGGCAATGGATGTTTGACCCACGGCTGTGCCTCGCTCTACCAATGGGGGATGCCATGCTCGACCATCGGTAGTGCCTTGCTCCACAACGCTATGGCTTTGGTAAACCCATGGAGAAAGCCCTCGGTCGACCATGGCTGTGCACTCGAATTTCTCAGGGCAATGCCTGGCTCTACCTTAGGCGATGCATTGCACGACCACGGGCGTGCAGTGCTCAACCCAGCGGCCAATGGCGATGTTTGACCATGGGCTGTGCCTCACTCTACCACAGGCGATGCTTGCCCAAACCAGGGGCAATGCCTTGCTCGACCATGGGCTCTGGCTTGGTTGACCAAGGGCGATCGCTTGCTTGACCAGGAGACAGCCCTTGGTTCAACCATGGGGGAATGACTTGCTTTGCTAGGCAGGTGATGGCTTGGTGCGACCTTGGAGACAGCCCTTGGTTGGCCATGGGCTGTGCACTCGGTTGCTCATGGGCAGTGCCTTGCTCTACCATGGTTGACCACAGCAACAGCCCTTGGTCAATCACGGTCAATGCCTTGATCGACCACGGTGGGTGCACACAGCCACTCACAGGCAGTGCCTTGCTGAACCATGTGCAATGCCTGCTGCTCGACCATGGGCGGTGCCTGGCTCTACCACTGGCATTGCCATGGTTGACCAAGGGCAGTCTCTTCCTGTAACACATACAATGGCTTGGTCAAAACCACGGGCAGTGCCTCGCTTTACCATGCATGATGCCTTGCTCGACCACAGGGCTGTGCCTTGCTCTACCACAGGCAGTTGCTTGGACAACCTCGAGACCGCCCTCAGTCAACCAGGAGCTGTGCACTCAGTTGCTCAATGGGCCATGCCTTCGTCTACCATGTGCTATGCCTTTCTCAACCACAGGCTATGCCTGCCTCTACCCCGGGCAATGCCTTGTCTACCACGAGCCATGGCTTGATCCACCAAAGGTTTGTCCCTCACTCTACCACGGGCGTTGCCTTGCTCGACCATGGGCTGCACCTTGTTGTACCATGGCAGCGGCTTGCTCGACAACAGGCAGTGCCTCATTCTTCCATGAGCAAGGCCTTCTCAACCATGGGCTATGCCTCGCTCAACCACAGGGTGATGGCTTGGTTGACCATGGAGACAGCCCTTGGTTGGCCATGGGCTGTGCACTTCGGTCACTCATGGGCAGTGCTTTGCTCTACTACGGGCGATACCTTGCTCAACAATGGGCTAAGCCTGGCTCTACCAATCGGGAGATGCCATGCTCAACCACAGGCTGTGCTTCACCCTACCACAAGTAATGCCTTGCTTGACCACAGGTTGTGCCATGCTTTGCCACCAGTGATGGCATGGTCAACCATGAAGACAGCCCTCAGAAGACCATGGGCAGTGCGGTCAGTCGCTCATGGACAGTGCCTGTCTCTTCCACAGGTGATGGCTTGCTCAACCACGGGCAGTGCCTTGCTCTTCCATGGGCAATGGCTTGTTTCGACCATGGGCTGTGCCTTGCTCTACCACAGGCAATGTGTTGCTCGACCACAGGCTGTGCCTTGCTCTACCACAGGCGATGGCTTGGTTGACCACAGAGACAGCCCACGGTCAACCATTGGCTATGCGCACAATCATTGACGGGCAATGCCTGGCTCTACTCAGGTGATGCCTTGCTCGACCACTGGCTATGCCTGGCTCTACGACGGGCGATGCTTGCTCGACCCTGGGTGATGGCTTGGTCGACCACAAGCTGTGCACTTGGTTGCTTGCAAGCTGTGCCATGCTCTACCACATGCATTGCCTTGCTTGACCCTGGGCTGTGCCTTGCTCGACCCTGGGTCTGTGCCTTGCTCTACCATGGGCAATCACTTGGTCGACCAAAGACTGTGCCTTGCTCTACCACAGGTCATGGCTTGCTCGACTACGGCCTTTACCATGGGTGTTGCCATGCTCAACCACGGGAGATGCTTGCTCGACCCACAGGCTGTGCCTTGCTCTACCACTAGCAATGGCTTGCTCGACTATGGGTTGTGGCCTTGCTTTACCCTGGGCATTGGCTTGGTTGACCATGGGATGTGCCTCGCTATACCACAGGTGATGCCTTCTTGACCTTGGGCTGTGCCTTGCTCTACCATGGGCCGATGGCTTGCTCAACCACAGTGATAGCCCTCAGTCAGCCACAAGCAGTGCGCTCGGTCGCTCACAAGCAGTGCCTTGCTCTACCACGAGTGATGCCTTGCTCGACTATGGCTGTGCCTGGCTCTTCCATGGGAGATGCCTTGCTGGACCACGGGGCTGTGCCTTGCCCTACCATGGGCAATGCCTTGCTCTACCAAGGGCGATGGCTTGGTCAACCTTGGAGATAGCCCCAAGCTGGCCACTGGCTGCGCCTTGCTCTACCACGGGCGATGGCTCGATCCATCACAGGCTGTACGTGTGGTCTCTAATGGGCAATGATTGGCTCTACCTCGAGCGATGCCTTGCTACAACCATGGGCTGGGCATTGCTCTACCACTGTGATGCCTTGCTCAACCACGGGCTGTGCCTTGCAATAAAAATGGCCATGGCATGTTCAACCAAGGGCTGTGCCTCACTCTACGACAGGCGATGCCTTGCTAGACCATGGGCTGTACCTTTCTCTACCAAGGGCATTGACTTGGTCAACCACGGAGACAACCCTCAGTTGATCTTGGGCAATGCCCTTCTTGACCATGGGCTGTGCCTTGCTCAACTACAGGCAATGCCTGGCTTGACCACTGGCTGTGCCTTGCTCTTCCAAGGGCGATGGCTTGGTCAACCACAGAGATAGCACTCAGTCAACCACAGGCAGTGCCCTGCTTTCCCATGGGTGATGGCTTGGTCACCGGAGAGACTGCCCTCAGTCGACCATGGGCTATGCGCTCAGTTGTTCATGGGCAGTGCCTTGCTCTAGCATGGTCGATGCCTTGGTTGACCATGGCGACTGTGCTTGTTTGATCATTGGGTGACACCTTGATTGACCATGGCGACAGCACTTGGTTGACTACAGGCAGAGCCTTGCGCTACCACGGGTGATGACCTGCTCAACCACGTTCTGTGCCAGGGTCTACCATGGTCATGGCTTGGTTGACCCCAGGCTGTGCCTAGCTCTGCCATGGGTGATACATTGCTCAAACCATGGGCTGTGCCTTGCCCTACCACAAGCGATAGCTTGGTTGACCTCGGACACTGGCCTTGGCTGACCATGGACTGTGCACTTCATCGTCACAGGCAGTGCCTTGCTCTACCCCAAGTGATGCCTTGCTTGACCACAGGCTGTGCCTCACTCTACCATGGGCGATGCCTTCCTCGATCACGAGCTGTGCTTGGCTCTACCAAGGGAAAGGGGATGTTCAACCATGGGCTGTGCCTGGCTCTACAATGGGAGATGCTTGCGAGACCATGGGCTGTGCCTTGCCCTACCATGGTGATGCCTTGCCCTACCAAGGGCGATGCCTTGCTCTACCAGGGGCATGGCTTGGTTGACCTTGGAGATAGCCTGCGGTCAGCCACTGGTTGTACCTTGCTCTACCATGGGCAATGGCTTGGTCCATCATGGGCTGTACATGCAATCTCTAATGGGCAATGACTGGCTCTACTCAAGCGATGCCTTGCTAGACCATGGGTTGGGCCCTGCTCTACACATGTGATGCCTTGCTCAACCATGGGCTGTGCGTTGCTTATACCACGGGTGATGCCTTGCTTGACCATGGGTTGTACCTTTCTCTACCAAGGGCGTTGACTTGGTCAACCATGGAGACAACCTCAGTCGACCTCGGCAATGCCTTCCTTGACCACGGGCTGTGCCTTGCCCAACCATAGCGATGCCTGGCTCAACCTGGGCTGTGCCTTGCCCAACCACAAGCAATGCCTGGCTCAACCATGGGCTATGCCTTGCTCTACCAAGGGCGATGACTTGGTCAACCACAGAGATAGAGCTTGGTCGACCATGGGCTGTGCCTTGCTTTCCCATGGGCAATGGCTTGGTCAACCAGAGAGATAGCCCTCGGTTGACCATGGGTTGCATGCTCGGTTGCTCATGGCAGTGCCTTGCTCTAGCATGGTCAATGCCTTGGTTGACCATGGGGACAGTGCTTGTTCGATCATTGGTGATGCCTTGATTGACCATGTCGACAGTGCTTGGTCGACTAGGGGCAGAGCCTTGCGCTACCATGGTTGATGCCCTGCTTGACCATGGTCTGTGCTAGCGTCTACTACGGGCCATGGCTTGGTCAACCCCAGGCTGCACCTAGCTCTGCCACAGGCGATATGTTGCTCGACGATGGGCTGTGCCTTGCCTTACCAAGAGTGATGGCGTGGTAGACCTCGGAGACTGGCCTTGGCTGACCATGGACTGTGCACTTGGTCGCTCACAGGCAGTGCCTTGCTCAACCACAAGCTGTGCCTCGCTCTACCACGAGCTGTGCCTGGCTCTACAAGGGAAATGGGATGTTCGACCATGGGCTGTGCCTCGCTCTACCATGGGTGTTGCCTTGCTTGACCATAGGCTGTGCCTAGCTCTACCATAGGAGATGCTTGCCGGACCACAGGGCTGTGTCTTGCCGGACCACAGGGCTGTGTCTTGCCAGACCACAGGGCTGTGCCTTGCACTACCAAGGGCATTGGCTTGGTCGACCTTGGAGATAGCCTGCGATTTGCCATTGGCTGTGCCTTGCTCTACCATGGGCAATGGCTCAGTCCATCACGGGCTGTATGCGTGGTCTCTTTATAGGCAATGACAGGTTCTACCTCGAGCAATGACTTGCTAGACCACGGGCTGGCCCCTTGCTGTACTGTGCGATGCCTTGCACAAACATGGCTATGCCTTGCAATACCAAGGGCCATGGCATGTTCGACCATGGGCTGTGCCTTGCTATACTATGGGGCTGTACCTTTCTCTACCCAGGGCATTGACTTGGTCAACCACAGAGACAACCCTCAGTCGACCTTGAGCAATGCCTTCCTTGACCACAGGCTGTGCCTTGCCCAACCACAGGCGATGCCTGCTTGACTAGGGGTTGTGCCTTGCTCTACCAAGGGCGATGGCTTGCTCGACCACAGAGATAGTGCTCAGTCGACCACGGGCTGTGCCTTGCTTTCCCACAGGTGATGGCTTGGTCAACCAGAGAGACAGCCCTTGGTTGACCACAGGCTGTGCACTCAGTTGCTCATGGATAGTGCCTTGCTCTAGCACGGTCGATGCCTTGGTCGACCACGGCGACAGTGCTTGTTTGATCACTGGGCAATGCCATGATTGACCACAGCAACAGCACTTGGTCGACAACAGGTAGAGCCTTGCGCTACCATGGGTGATGCCTTGCTCAACCACGGGCGATGCCTTGCTCAACCACGGGCTGTGCCTTGCTCAACCACAGGCTGTGCCTTGCCCAACCACAGGCGATGGCTTGGTCGATCATGAAGACAGCCCTCGGTTGGCCAAGGACTGTGTGCCTGGTCTTTCATGGGCAGAGCCTTGTGCTACTATGAGCAATGCCCTACTCAACCATGGTCTGTGCTGGGTCTACCACGGGGCATGGCTTGGTCGACCCCAGGCTGTGCCTAGCTCCACCACGGACGATACGTTGCTCGACCACAGGCTGTGCCTTGCCCTACCACAAGGCGATGGCTTGGTTGACCATGGAAAACAGGCCACAGCTGACCACGGACTGTGCACTTGGTCGCTTACAGGCAGTGCCTTGCTCTGCCATGGGTGATGCCTTGCTCGACCACAGGCTATGCCTCGCTCTACCACAGGCTGTGCCTCACTCTACCACAGGCTGTGCCTCGCTCTACCACAGGCAGTGCCTCGCTCTACCACAGGCAGTGCCTTGCTCCAGCACAGGTGATGGCTTGGTCGACCACGGAGACAGCCCTTGGTTGACCATGGATAGTGTGCTCAGTCACACAAGGGCATTGCCTTGATTGACCACAGGCGATGGCTTGCTCAACCTCGGTGATAGACCTTCATCAATCATGGGCAATGCCTTCATCGAACACGGTCTGTGCACTCGGTTGCTCACAGGCAGTGCCTTGCTCTACCACGGGTGACGCCTTCCTCGACCACAGTGACAACCCTTGGTCCATCATGGATCGACGTGTTGATCAACCATGGCGACAGTTCTTGGTCAACCATGGGCAGTGCTTTGGTCCACCACGGGCAATGCCTTGCCCAACCATGAGCTGCACCTCGCTCTACCACAGGTGATGGTCAACCATGGAGGCAACCCTCGGTTGACTATGGGCTGTGCACTCGGTAGCTCATGGGCAGTGCCTGGCTCTTGCTTGCGCAATGCCTTGCTAGACCATGGGTAGTGCCTTGCTCTAGCAAAGTCAATGCCTTGGTCAACCATGGCAACAATGCTTGTTCAAAGCATTGGGTGACACCTTGATTGACCACAGTGACAGTGCTTGGTCAACTACGGGCAGAGCCTTGCTCTACCACAGGCGATGCCTTGCTTGACAATGGGCTGTGCCTGGCTCTACCATGGGAGCTGCCATGCACAACCACAGGCTGTGCCTTGCTTTTGCCATCGGCGATGACTTGGTCTTCCAAGGAGACAGCCATTGGTCGACCACAGGCTGTAAGCTTAGTCGCTCACGGCCAGTGCCTGGTTCTAACTTGGGCCATGCCCTGCTTGACCACGGGCTGTGCCTTGCTCTAACATGGGCTATGCCTCACTCAACCACGGGCTGTGCCTTGCTCTGCCACAGATGATGGCTTGGTCAACCACGAAGATAGCCCATGGTCGACCATGGGCAGTGCCTATTTCTACCACGGGTGATGCCTTGCTCGACCATGGGCTGTGCCTCGCTCTACCATGGGCTATGCATTGCTCAACCATGGGCTGTGCCTTGCATGACCACGGGCAATGGCTTGGTTGAACACAGAGGCAGCCCATGGTCGACCACAGGTGGTGCGCTCGATCATTCACAGGCAGTGCCTGTCTCTTCCAGAAGCGACGCCTTGCTCAACCATGGGCTGTGCCTCGCTCTACCATGAGTGATGGCTTGGTCTACTATGGAGATAGCCCTCAGTCGACCACGGGGTGTGTGTTCAGTCACTCTCAGGCAGTGCCTTGCTCTACCACGGGCAGTGCCTTCTCAACCCCAGGCTGCACCTGGCTCTACCACAGGCTGTGCCTCACTCTACCACGGGAGATGCCTTGCTCAACCATGGGCAGTGCCTGGCTCTACCTTGGGTGACTCCTTGCTGGACCACGTGCTATGCGTCGCTCAACTATGGGCGATGGCCTGGTCGACCTTGGAGACAGCCCTTGGTTGACCAGGAGCTCATGGGCCATGCCTTGCTCTACCTCGTGCAATGCCTTGCTCTACCACGTCCGATGCCTTGCTCGACCATGGGCAATGGCATGATCAACCAAAGGTTGTGCCTTGCTGTATGAAGGGTGATGGCTTGCTCGACCACAGCCTGTGCCTTGCTCTACCATGGGTGTTGCCTTGCTCTACCATGGGCAGTGCCTTCCTCTATCACGGGCAATGCCTTGCTTAACCATGGGCTGTGCCTTGCTCTTCCACGGGCGATGGCTCAGACGACCACTGGCTGTATGCTTGGCCTCTCACGGGCAGTGCCTAGCTCTACCTAGGGTGTTGCCTTGCTCAACCATGGGCTGGGCCTTGCTCGACCATGAGCGATGCCTTGCTCGACCACCCACTATGCATTTCTATGCCAAGGGCAATGGCATGTTCAACCACGAGCTGTGCCTCACTTTACCATGGGGCGATGCCTTGCTCGACCACAGGCTCCGCCTTGCCCAACTAAGGGTGATGCCTTGCTTGACCATGGGCTGAGCCTTGATCTATCAAGGGCAATGGCTTGGTCGACCATGGGTGATGCCTTGCTCAACCATGAGCTGTGGCTTGCTCTTCCAAGGGCAACGGCTCAGTCGACCACACAGACAGCCCTCAGTTCAACCACGGGCAATGCCTTCCTCTGCCATGGGTGTTGGCTTGGTCAACCATGGCGACAGCCCTTGGTCGACCATGGGCTGTGGCATGCTCTCCCACAGGCATTGGCTTGGTTGACCACGAGCTGTGCACTCAGTCGCTCACAGGCAATGCCTTGCTCTACCATGGTCAATGCCTTGGTCGACCACGGAAACAGCCCTTGGTCGATAACAGTCAATGCCTTGATCAACCATGGGCAGTACACATGGTCACTCATGGGCAGTGCCATGCTCTACCACAGGTGATGCCTTGCTCTACCATGGTCGATGCATTGGTTGACCATGGGCAATGCCTTGCTCTACCACGGTCAATGTCTTGGTCAACCATGGGTAGTGCCTGGCTCTACCTTGGGTGTTACCATGCTTGACTGCAGGCAGTCCCTTCTTGTACCACGGACAATGGCTTGGTCGAGCACAGGCTGTGCCTTGCTCTACAATGGGCAATGGCTTGGATGACCATGGAGACAGCCCTCAGCTGAGTAGGAGCTGTGTACTCAATTGCTCATGGGCCGTGCCTTGCTCATGGGTTGTGCCTCACTCTACCACGGGCAATGGCTTGGCAGACCATGGAGACAGCCCTCGGTCAACCACGAGCTGTGCACATGGTCACTCACGGGCCGTGCCATGCTCAACCATGTGTGTTGCCTTGCTTGACCACAGGCTATGCCTTGCTCTACCACTGGCGATGGCTTGCTCAACTACGGCCTGTGCCTTGCTCTGCCATGGGCGTTGCCTTGCTCAACCATGGGAGATGCCTTGCTCGACCAAAGGTTGTGCCTCACTCTACCACGGTTGATGGCTTGCTCGACTACGGCCTGTGCCTTGCTCTGCCATTGGTGTTGCCTTGCTTGACCATGGGCTATGCCTTGCTCTGCCATGGGAGATGCCTTGCTCGACCACAGGCTGTGCCTTGCTCTACCACGGGCAATGGCTTGCTCGACTACAGCTTGTGCATTGCTCTGCCATAGGCGTTGCCCTGCTCAACCATGGGGCTGTGCCTTGCTCTACCATGGGCAATGGCTTGGTAGACCACAGAGACAACCCATGGTTGACCACTTGTTGTGCGCTCGATTGTTCATGGGCAGTGCCTGGTTCTACCATGGGCAGCACCTTGCTCGACCATGGGTTGTGCCTCACTCTATCATGGGTGTTGGCTTGGTTGACTATGGAGACAACCCTCTGTCAACCATGGGGTGTGTGCTCGGTCGCTTTCGGGCATTGCCTTGCTCTAGCATGGGCAATGCCTTGCTGCACTGTAGGCTGTACCTTGCTCTACCATGGGCGTTGCCTTGCTCAACCATGGGCAATGCCTTTTTGACCCTGGGCTGTACCAGGCTCTACCACAGGCGATGCCTTCTCAACCACAGGCTGTGCCTCACTCTACCATGGGTGATGCCTTGCTCGACCACAGATTGTGCCTTGCTCTTCCATGGGTGATGGCTCAGATGACCACGGGCTGTACACTCAGTCTATCATGAGCAGTGCCTGGCTCTACCTCGGGCATTGCATTCCTCAGCCACGGGCTGGGCCTTGCTCTACCATGGGCGATGCCTTGCTCAACCACCTGCTGTGCCTTTCTATACCAAGGGCAATGGCATGTTCAACCACAGGCTGTGCCTCGCTCTACCTTGGGTGATGCCTTGCTTGACCATGGGTTGTGCCTTGCTCTACCATAACCATGGGTTGGACTACCACGGAGATAGCCCTCGGTGAACCACGGGTTATGTGCTCGGTTGCTCATGGTGCCTTGCTCTATCATGAGCAATGCCTTGCTCCACACCCGGCTGTGCCATGCTCTTCCATGGGCCATGGCATGGTCGACCCCAGGCTACACCTCGCTCTTCCAGAGGAGATATGTATCTTGACCACAGGCTGTGCCTTGCCCTACCACCAGCAATGGCTTGGTTGACCACAGAGACAGGCCTTGGTTGACTACGGACTGTGCACTTGGTCACTCACAGGCAGTGCCTTGCTCTATGACAAGTGATGCCTTGCTTGACCACAGGCGGTGCCTTGTTCCACCACGGGCAATGGCTTGGTTGACCATGAAGATAGCCCTCGGTTGACCACAAGCTGTGTGCCCAGTCACACAAGGGCAATGCCTTACTTGACCATGGGCGATGCCTTGCTCGACCTTGGCGATAGACCTTCGTCGATCATGTGTGATGCCTTCATCAACCATGGACTGTGCACTCGGTTGCTCACGGGCAGTGCCTTGCTCTACCATGGGCGATGCCTTCCTTGACCACGGCGACAACCCTTGGTCGATCATGGGTGGACACATTGATCGACCATGGCAACAGCTCTTGGTCAGCCACTGGTAGTGCCTTGGTCCACCGTGGGCAATACCTTGCCCAATCATGGGCTGTGCCTTGCTCTACCACAGGCGATGGCTTGCTCGACCATGGGCTGTGCCCCACACTACCACGGGTGATGCCTTGCTTGACCACGGGCTGTGTCTTACTCTACCATGTGCGATGGCTTGGTCGACCACGGAGACAGGCCTCAGTCAACCACAGGCTGTGTGCTCAGTCACTCATGGGCAATGCCTTGCTCTACCACGAGAAATGCCTTGCTCCACCCCCAGCTGTGCCATACTCTTCCACGGGCCATGGCATGGTCAACCCCAGGCTGTGCCTTGCACTTCCATGGTAGATACGTTCCTTGACCACAGGCTGTGCCTTGCCCTACCATGAGCAATGGCTTGGTTGACCATGGAGACAGGCCTCGGTTGACTGTAGACTGTGCACTTGGTCACTCAAGGGCAGTGCCTTGCCCTACCACGAGCAATGGCTTGCTCAACCACAGGCTGTGCCTCACTCTACCACAAGCGGTGCCTTGCTCCACCACAGGCAATGGCTTGGTTGACCACGGAGACAGCCCTTGGTCGACACAGGCTGTGCACCCGGCCACACAAGGGCAGTGCCTTGCTTGACCACAGGCGATGCCTTGCTCGACCTCGGCAATAGACCTTCATCGACTGTGGGTGATGCCTTCATCTACCATGGCTACAGCTCTTGGTCAACCACGGGCAGTGCCTTGGTCCACCATGGGCAATGCCTTGCCCAACCACGGGCTGTGCCTCACTAGAGCACAGGCAATGGCTTGGTCGACCACAAAGACAGCCCTCAGTTAACTACAGGCTGTGCGGTCGGTAGCTCACGGGCAGTACCTGGCTCTTCCTTGGCAATGCCTTGCTCTACCGCAGGTGATGCCTTACTCGACCACGGGCTGTGCCAGGCTCTACCAAGGGCAATGGCTTGTTCAACCACAGGTTGTGCCTTGCTCCACCATGGGCATCAGCTTAATCGACCACAGAGACAGCCCTTGGTCGACCACGGGCTGTGCACTCGGTCTCTCACAGGCAGTGCCTGTCTCTACCTCAGGAGATGCCTAACTCTATGACAAGTTGTGCCTTGCTCTACCATGGGTGATACCTTGCTCGACCACAGGCAGTGCCTTGCTCTACCAAGCGCAATGGCATGTTCAACCCCGGGTTGTGCCTTGCTCTACCACGGGCGATGCCTTACTCGACCAAGGGCCATGGCTTCGTTGACCACTGGCTATGCCTTGCTGTACCTCAATCAACCACGGGCTGTATGCTCGATCTCTCACAGGCAGTGCTTGGATGTAACTCAGGTGATTCCTTCCTCGACAATGGGCCCTGCCTTGCTCTACCAAGGACCATGGGATGTTTGACCATGGTCTGTGCCTTGCCCAACCATGGGCGATGCCATTGCTCGACCATGGGCAGTGCCATGCTCCATCAAGGGCCATGGCATGTTTGACCACGGTCTGTGCCTTGCCCAACCATGGGCGATTCCTTTGCTTGACCCCAGGCTGTGCCATGCTCTACCAAGGGCAATGGCTTGGTCGACCACAGAGACAGCCCTTGATTTGCCACAGAGACAGCCCTCAGTCAACCATGGGCTGTGCCTTGCCCTACCACGTGTGATGGCTTGGCTGACAATGGAGACAGTCCTCCGTCAACCACGGGCTGTGCTCTCAGTCCCTCATGGGCAGTGCCTTGCTCTACCGCAGTCGATGCCTTGGTCGGTTGACCACGGGTTGTGAGCTCGGTAGCTTACATGCAGTGCCAGGCTCGACCTCAGGTGTTGTATTGCTCAACCATGGGCTGTGCCTAACTCTACCATGGGCAACAGCTTGCTCGACCAAGGGCTGTGCCTTGCTCGACCACAGGTGATACCTTGCTCTACCACAGGCTGTGCCTTGCTCTACCATGGGCTGTGCCTTGCCCAAACATGGGCAATGCCTTTCTCGTCCATGGGCTGTGCTTCACTCTACTGTAAGCTATGGCTTGGTCGACCAGGGAGACAGCCATCGCTTGACCACAGGCTGTGCGCTCGGTAGCTCATGGGCAGTGCTTGGCTCTACCTTGGACGATGCCTTGCACAACCACCGGCCGTGCCTTGCTCGACCACGGGTGATGCCTTGATCGACCACGGGTGATGCCTTGATCAACCACGGGCTGTGCCTTGCCCAACCATGGGCGATGCCTTGCTTAACCATGGGCTGTGCCTTGCCCAACCACGGGCAATGACTTGCTTGACCACTGCTGTGCCTCCCTCTACCATGGGCAATGGCTTGGTCGACCAAGGAAACAGCCATCAGTTGACCACGGGCAGTGTGCGTGTGGCTCACGGGCAGTGCCTGGCTCTACCTTGGGCGATGCCTTGCTTGACCACAGGCTGTGCCTTGCTCTGCCACCGGCGATGGCTTGGTCGGCCACGGAGACAGCCCTCAGTTGACCACAGGCTGTGTGCTCAGTCTCTCATGGCCAATGCCTGGCTCTACCTTGGGCGATGCCCTGCTCGAACATGGGCAGTGCCTTGCTCTAACACAGGCAATGGCTTCCTAGACCACTGGCTGTGCCTCGCTCTACCACAGGCAATGGCTTGTTTGAACTGGGGCTGTGCTTTGCTCTACCATTGGCTATGCATTGATTGACAATGGGCTGTGCCCTGCTCTACCATGGATGATGGCTTGGTTGACCATGGGTTGTGCACCCAGTCGTTCTTGGACAGTGCCTGGCTCTACCTTGGGCAATGCCTTGGTTGACCACGGGCTGTGCATGGCTATACCACGGGCGACACCTTGCTCGACGATAGGCTATGCCTCGCTCTACCATGGGGGATGGCTTGGTCAACCATGAAGACAGCCCTTGATCAGCCACGAGCTGTGCACTCGGACACTCACAGGCCATGCAATGCTCTACCATGTGCGTTTCCTTGCTCAACCATGGGCTGTGCCTTGCTCTACCACAGGGAATGGCTTGGTCAAACAAAGGCTGTGCCACTCACTACCATGGGCAATGCCTTGCTCGACTACAGCCTGGGCCTTGCTCTGCCACGGGCTTTGCCTTGATCGACCATGGGCTGTGCCTTGCTTTACCCTGGGCAATGGCTGGGTTGACCATAGGCTGTGCCTTGCTCTTCAAAGGGTGATGCCTTCTCGACGATGGGCTATGCCTTGCTCTACGATGGGCGATGGTTTGGTTGACCACGGAGATAGCCCTCGGTCAGCCACAAGCTGTGCCTTGCCCTACTGCAGGCGATGCCATGCTCAACCATGGGTGATGGCCCTTGGTTAACTACGGGCTGTTTGCTCGGTAGCTCACAGGCAGTACCTGGCTCTTCCTTGGGTGATGCCTTGCTCAACCATAGGCTATGCCTTACTCTACCACGGGCGATGCCTTGGTCAACCATGGAGACAGCCCTCAGTCAGCAATGCGCAGTGTGCTCAGTCACTCATGGTAAGTGCCTTGCTCTACCATGAGCAATGCCTTGCTCCACGCTCCGCTGTTCCATGCTGTACCACAGGCCATGGCTTAGTCAATCCCAGGCAGTGCCTCACTCTACCACGGGCAATATGTTGCTCAATCATGGGCTGTGCCTTGCCCTACCATAAGCAATGGCTTGGTTGACCATGGAGACAGGCCCTGGTTGACCACGGACTGTGCACTTCATCGCTCACATTCAGTGCCTTGCTCTACCACGGATGTTGCGTTGCTCAACCACAGGCTGTGCCTCACTCTACCATAGGCAATGCCTTGCTCCACCACAGGCAATGGCCTGGTTGACCACAGAGAGTGCTCTCGATCGAACATGGGTTGTGCACCTGGTCGCACAAGGGTGGTGCCTTGCGTGACCATGGGTGATGCCTTGATCGACCTCAGTGATAGACCTTCATTGATCACGGGCAATGCCTTCATCAACCATGGGTTGTGCACTCAGTCACTCACGGGCAGTGCCTTGCCCTACCACAGGCAATCCCTTCCTCAACCACAGTGACAACCCTTGGTCGATCATGGGTCGACGCATTGATCAACCATGGCAATGGCTCTTGGTCAACCACAGGCAGTGCCTTGGTCCACCACAGGCAATGCCTTGCCCAACCACGGGCTGTGCCTTGCTCTACCACGGTCAATGGCTTGGTTGACCACAGAGACAGCCCTTGGTTAACTATGGGCTGTGCGGTCAGTAGCTCATGGGCAGTACCTGGCTCTTCCTTGGGTGATGCTTTGCTTGACCTCAGGCTGCACCTGGCTCTACCAAGGGCAATGGCATGTACAACCACGGGCTGTGCCTTGCTACACCATGGAGGATGGCTTGATCGACCACGGAGACAGCCCTCGGTTTAACACAGGCTATGCACTCAGTCACTCATGGGCAGTGCCTGTCTCTACCTCGGGAGATGCCTTGCACTATAACAGGCGGTGCCGTGCTCGACCACGGGCTGTGCCTTGCTCGACCATGGGCTGTGCTTTGCACTACCAAGGGCAATGGCATGTTTGACCCCTGGTTGTGCCTCGCTCTACCACAGGCGATGCCTTACTTGACCACAGGATGTGCCTTGCCCTACCACGGGTGATCCCTCGCTCGACCATGGCCTGTGCCTTGCTGTACCATGGGCCATGGCTTTGTCGACCATGGGCTATGCCTAGCTGTACCTCGATCGACCACAGGCTGTACACTTGGTCTCTCACGAGCAGTGCTTGGCTATACCTCAGGCGATGCCTTCCTCGACAACGAGTCCTGCCTTGGTCTACCAAGGGCCATGGCAAGTTTGACCACGGTCTGTGCCTTGCCCAACCATGAGCGATGCCTTGCTCGACCATGGGCTGTGCCATGCTCTACCAAGGGCAATGGCTTGGTTGACCATGGAGACAGCCCTTGATTGGCCATGGAGGCAGCCCTCAGTTGACCATGGCCTTTGCCTTGCTCTACCATGGGCGATGGCTTGGCTGACCAAGGAGACAGCCCTCCATCGACCACGGGCTGTGCTCTTGGTCCCTCATGAGCAGTGCCTTGCTCTACCACAATTGATGCCTTGGTCGACCATGGTGACAGCCCTTGGTCAACCACAGCAACAGCCCTTGGTTGATCACAGTTGATGCCTTGATCAACCACAGGCTGTGCACTCGTTCACTGACAGGCAATGCCTTGCACTACCATGGGCAATGCCTTCCTTGACCACAGGTTGTGCCTCACTCTGCCAAGGGTGATGGCTTGCTCCACCACAGGTGTTGGCTTGGTCAACCATGGAGATAGCCCTTGGTTGAGCACGGGCTGTGCACTTAGTCGCACATGGGCAATGCCATGCTCCACCATGGGCGATGTGTTGCTCGACCGCAGTGATAGCCCTTGGTCGATCATGGGTTGACACGTTGATCAACCATGGTGACTGCACTTTGTCCACCACGGGCCGTGCCTTGGCCCACCAAGGGTAATGGCTTGGTCGACCACAGGCTGTGCATCACTCTACCATGGGTGATGTCTTGCTTGACCATGGGCTGTGCACTCGGTTGCTCACAGGCAGTGCCTTGCTCAACCATGGGCGATGACTTGCTCGACCATGGTGACAGCCCTTGGTTGATCATGGGTTGACGCATTGATCGACCATGGGCTGTGCATCTCTCTACCACAGGCGATCACTTGCTCAACCATGGGCTGTGCCTTGCCCAACCATGGGTGATGCCTTGCTCGACCATGGGCTGTGCCTTGCCCTACCACAGGCGATCACTTGCTTGACCATGGGCTGTGCCTCACTCTACCACAGGCGATGGCTTGGTCGACCAGGGAGACTGCCGTCAGTGGACCACGGGCTGTGCGCTCGATATGTCATGAGCAGTGCCTGGCTCTACCTCAAGCAATGCCTTGCTTGACCTGGGTTGTGCCTTGCTCTACCACAGGCTGTGCCTTGCCCAACAATGGGGGATGCCTTGCTCGACCACAGGCTGTGCCTCGCTCTACTACGGGTGATGGCTTGGTCGATTAGGGAGACAGCCGTTGGTTGACCACAGGCTGTGCACTCAATAGCTCACGGGCTGTGCCTTGCTTTACCCTGGGCAATGGCCTGGTAGACCCCAGGCTGTGCCTGGCTCTACCATGGGCGATGCCTTCTCAATGATGGGTTGTGCCTTGCTCTGTGACAGGTGATGGCTTGGTCGACCATAGAGATAGCCCTTGGTTGGCCACAAGCTGTGCTTTTGTTGGCTCACAGGCAGTGCTCTGCTCTACCACAGGTGGTGGCTTGCTCGAACACTGGCTGTGCCTGGCTCTACCATGGGAGATGCCTTGCTCTACCACGGCTGTTCCTTGCCCTACCACGGGCTATGCCATACTTGACCACAGATGATGGCTTGCTCAAACACAAGGATAGCCCTCAGTCAACGACAGGCTGTGCCTTGCTCTACAACGGGCAATGGCTTGGTCAACCATGGGCTCTCATAGGCAGTGCCTGGCTCTAGCTAGGGCGATGCCTTGCTCAACCATGGGCTGGGCCTTGTGTGACCACAGGCTGTGCCTTGCAATACAAAGGGCCATGGAATGTGTCACAGGGTTCGGACTTCACCCGAATTTTTCCGATCCTGCGATGGTGCTGAGCAGTGTCCCACACACTCTCAGCCAACCCAAACACCCGCAGCAACGCAGCTCGGCGAGGTTTAGCAACAAAAGGATCAAGATCAGACAGTGCAAGCTAAGGGAAATCTCACTTGTATTCACAAATCCGGTGTACAAGAATAAGCAAAACCCTTACACGACCTTGCACGGTTGAGCCAAGTATGTGCCTCGTGCGCCCAGCACTTGCACTCCTCACTTGGACAGTTGGACTTCACTCGGGAAGTCCACACACAGCATGGAGGAACTGGAGACAGCACCGCCGGCCATCCTGGTTAGGCTTTCTGTCAAGGACATCTCTTCCTTTGCTCCAGTCTTCTTCCTCCCTCGCCTGGCTTGCTTGCTTACTTGCATGCTTGCCTCACTTGGACAGGTGAGCTTCACCTGGGAAGCTCTCTCACGGCTTGGAGGAACTGGAGGCAGTACCATGCTCCAGTCTACTTCCTCCTCACCTGGCTTGCTTGCTCGCTTGCTCGCTTGCTCGCCTGCTCGGTCACGCCCAGAATGTGCCCTTGTGCGTCCAGCACTGGCACTCCTCCCTGGGGCAGGTGAACTTCTCCCTGGAAGCTCACGCATGGCTTGGAGGAGCTGGAGGCCGCACCTGGCTCCAGTTTTCTTCCTCCTTGCCTGGCTCGCTCGCTCACTTGCCTCCTTGCTTGCTCGCTCGCTTGCCTCCTTGCTTGCTCACTCGCTTGCCAGCACGGACATGCCCAGAATGTGCCCTTGTGCGTCCAGCACTGGCACTCCTCCCTGGGGCAGGTGAACTTCTCCCTGGAAGCTCACGCATGGCTTGGAGTAGCTGGAGGCCGCACCTGGCTCCAGTCTTCTTCCTCCTCACCTGGCTTCCTTGCTTGCTTGCTCGCTCGCCTGCACGGACACGCCCAGAATGTGCCCTTGTGCGTCCAGCACTGGCACTCATCCCTGGGGCAGGTGAACTTCGCCCTGGCTTGCTCGCTTGCTTGCCTCCTTGCTTGCTCGCTCGCTCACCAGCACGGACATGCCCAGAATGTGCCCTTGTGTGTCCAGCACTGGCACTCCTCCCTGGGGAAGGTGAACTTCTCCCTGGAAGCTCACGCATGGCTTGGAGGAGCTGGAGGCTGCACCTGGCTCCAGTCTTCTTCCTCCTCACCTGGCTCGCTCGCCTCCTTGCTTGCTCGCTCACTCGCCAGCACAGACATGCCCAGAATGTGCCCTTGTGCGTCCAGCACTGGCACTCCTCCCTGGGGCAGGTGAACTTCTCCCCCCTGGGGCAGGTGAACTTCTCCCTGGAAGCTCACGCATGGCTTGGAGGAGCTGGAGGCCGCACCTGGCTCCAGTCTTCTTCCTCCTCGCCTGGCTTGCTCGCTCGGTCATGCCCAGAACTTGGGCAGGTGTGCTTCGCCCCTGGAAGCTCACGCATGGTTTGGAGGCACTGGAGGCAGCACCTTGCCCCAGTCGTCTTCCTCCTCCCCTGGCTTGCTCGCTGGCTAGCTTGCTTGCCTGCGTTCCTGCCCGCGTGCCCCCTTCCGTGCGTCTGTGCATTGTGCTTTCTGCTTTTCCCATGCTTCCGTGCTCTTTTTGTGCCCCCTTCTCATCCCCAACCAGCTGTCCACTTTATCCTTGCAGGGGCAGGTTGCACAGTCCCTGGCAGCCCTGCTTCTCCCACCTACCCGAGCAGCAGTTGGTACCTCCAGCTGTGGGATTGGCTGGAGCAGTTGGATGGACTGGAGCAGTTGGACTGATTGCTTGCCAGCTCAGCCCTCTGACTGGGAGCCCTTGCCCCCACGACCTAATCCGGTTGGACTGGTCTGAGTGCCACCGACACTCAGTTTGGCTCTGGGCCCGTGCCTGCACCTTGGATCGGCTTCTGGTATCAGCGGCGGTCACTTGACCATGAGCGACCACCCTTAGGGAACTTGCGGGGCTTATGGCATTCCTAGAGCAACCAGGTCGCCCATCCTTGAGTGAGTGCTGCGGGAGCAGTCGCACGCCCGTGGTCTACCAGCTCGCCTCAAAGCAAGTCCTGTGAGAGCCTAGGACGTCCCCGTCGTCCGCCCTTGAGTGCATCTTGCAGTAGCAGCCACGCACATCGCTTGCCCGCCCGCTTAGGGACGAGGCTTGCGGGAGAACCCTTTGCCTGTGTTGCCTGCCCACTCGCCCTTCCATGCGAACTGATCCTTCGGAAATTTTCCCATGATCCAATCCTGATCCCAGTTGCCATGCGATCGAGGGTCCGCATAGCAGCCATATTCATGTCCCAGCATTGAGGGTTTTACAGAATGTTTGACCATGGGCTGTGGCTTGCTCTATGACAGGCAATGTCATGCTCAACCACAGGCTGCGCCTTTCCCAACCACGGCCAATACCTTGGTTGACCATGTAGACAGCCCTCAGTCGACCACAGGTGATGCCTGACTCGACCACGGGCTATGCCTTGCTCTACCAAGGGCGATGGCTTGGTCGACCATGGGCTGTGTGCTCGGTCACTCACAGGTAGTGCCTTGCTCTAGCACGGTAGATGCCTTGGTCGACCATGGTGACAGTGATTGTCTTATCATTGTGTGATGCCTTGATTGACCACGGCAACAGCACTTGGTCGACTATGGGGAGTGTCTTGCTCTACCATGGGCAATGCCCTGCTTGACCACGGTTTGTGCCTGGGTCTGCCATGGGCGTTGCCTTGCTCAACCATGGGCTGTCCCTTGCTGTACCATGGGCAATGGCTAGGTCGACCATGGGCTGTGCCATGCTCAACCACGGGTGATGCCTTGCTCGACCACGGGCGATGGCTTGGACGACCATGGAGACAGCCCTTGGTCGACCATGGGCCATGCCTTGCTCAACCAAAGGCTGTGCCAGGCTCTACCACGGGTGATCGCTTGCTCAACCACGGGTGGTACCTTGCTCTAGCACGAGCAATGACTTGTTCAACAATGGGCTGTGCCTCACCCTACCTGGGTGATGCCTTGCTCAACCACGGGCTGTGCATGCCCTGCCACAGGCAATGGCTTGTTCGATGATGGAGGCAGCCCTCGGTTGATCACAGGTTGTGTGCTCGGTCCCTAATGGGTGATGCCTTGCTCTACCACAAGGAATGCCTTGCTCCACCACCAGCTGTGCCATGCTCTACCACGGTCATTGGCTTGGTCAAGCATGGAGACAGCCCTCGGTCGACCATGAGCCATGCCTTGCTCTACCAAGGCCATGCCTCACTCGACCATGGATGGTGCCTCACCCTACCCAGGGCGGTGCCTCACCCTACTCAGAGCGATGGCTTGCTTGACCATGGGCTGTGCCTTGCTCTACCACAGGCAATGGCTTGGTAGACCACAGAGACAGCCCTCAGTCAACCATGGGCTGTGTGCTTGGTTGCTCATGAGCAGTCCCTTGCTCTACCATGAGCAATGCCTTGCTCCACCCCTGGCTATGCCTTGCTCTACTACTGGCCATGGCTTGGTCGACCCTAGGCTGTGCCTCACTCTACCACGAGTGATATGTTGGTCGACCACAGGCTGTGCACTCAAGCACTCTAGCACAGGCGATGCCTTCCTCGAACACGGCGACAACCCTTGGTCAATCATGGGTTGACGTGTTGATCATCCATCGCAACAGCTCTTGGTTGACCATGGGCTGTGCCTCACTCTTCCACGGGCGATGGCTTGCTTGACCACAGAGATAGCCCTCGGTTAACTAGGGGCTGTGTGCTCGGTAGCACACAGGCAGTACCTGGCTCTTCCTCATGTGATGCCTTGCTTGACCACAGGCTGTGCCTTGCACTACCATGGGCGATGCCTTACTTGACCATGTGCTGTGCCTGGCTCTACCAAGGGCAATGGCATGTTCAACCAGGGGCAGTGTGTTGCTCCACCACGGCTGATGGCTTGATCAACCACAGAGATAGCCCTCAGTAGACCACTGGCTGTACACTCGGTCTCTCATGGGCAGGCATGCTCATCCATGGGCTGTGCCTTGCTCTACCAAGGGCAATGGCATGTTCGACCCCAGGTTGTGCCTCGCTCTACCACAGGCGATGGCTTACTCGACCACAGGCTGTGCCTTGCCCTACCTGGGTGATGCCTTGCATGACCACAGCATGTGCCTTGCTCTACCATGGGCCATGGCTTGGTCGACCACAGGTTATGCCTCGTTGCACCTTGGTCAACCACAGGCTGTACGCTCGGTCTCTCATGGGGCAGCGCTTGGCTGTACCTTAGGCTATGTCTTCCTCTACCAAGGACCCTGGCATGTTCAACCATGGTCTGTGCCTTGCCCAACCATGGGCAATGCCTTACTCGACCACAAGCTGTGCACTCGGTTGCTCATGGGCAGTGCCTGGCTCTACCACAGTCGAAGCCTTGGTCGACCACAGTGACAGCCCTTGGTCGATCACGGTCAATGCCTTGATCGACCATGGGCTGTGCACTCATTCGCTCACGGGCAGTCCCTTGCACTACCAGGGGCGATGCCTTGCTTGACCACGGGCTGTGCCACACTGTGTTACAGGTGATGGCTTGCTCCACCACAGGTGATGGTTTGGTTGACCATGAAGACAGCCCTCAGTCGACCATGAGCTGTGCACTCAGTCACAGAATGGCAGGGCCATGCTCCACCAAGGGTGATACCTTGCTCAACTGTGGCGACAGCCCTTGGTCGATCATGGGTTGACGCATTGATTGACCACAGTGACAGCTCTTTGTTGAACATGGGCAGTGCCTTGGTCCACCAAGGGCAATGCCTTGGTCGACCATGAGCTGTGCATCACTCTACCATGGGCAATGCCTTGCTCGACCACAGGCTGTGCACTCAGTTGCTCATGGGTAGTGCCTTGCTCAACCATGGGTGATGCCTTGCTTGACCATGGTGGCAGCCCTTGGTCGTTCAAGGGCTGACAGGTTGATCGACCACAGTGACAGCCCTTGGTTGACCACGGGCAGTGCCTTGGTCCACCAAGGGCAATGCTTTGGTCAACCACGGGCTGTGCATCACTCTAGCATGGGCAATCACTTGCTCAACCAAGGGCTGTGGCTTGCCCAACCACGGGTGATGCCCTGCTCGACCATGTTCTGTGCCTCGCTCTACCACTGGTGATGGCTTGGTCAACCAGGGAGACAGCCATCGGTTGAGCACAGGCTGTGCGCTCAGTAGCTCACGAGCAATGCCTGGCTCTACCTTGGGCTATGCCTTGCTCGACCACGGGTTGTTCCTTTCTCTGCCACAGGTGATGCCTTGCTCAACCATGGGCTGTGCCTTGCTCAACCATGGGCTGTGCCTTGCTCTACCACGGGCAATGCCTTGCTCTACCATGGGCAATGCCTTGCTCAACCACGGGCTGTGGCTTGCTCGACCACAGGCGATGCCATGCTCTACCACGGGCAATGCCTTGGTCAACTAGGGCAACAGCTGTCAGTTGACCATGGGTTGTGTGTTCGGTAGCTCATGGGCAGCGCCTGGCTCTATCTCGGGTGATTCCTTGCTTGACCCCGGTCTTTCCCTCGCTCTACCATGGGTGATGGCATGGTCGACCAGGGAGACAGCCGTTTGTTGACCACAGGCTGTGTGCTCAGTAGCTCACGGGCAGTACCTGGCTCTACCTTGGGCGATGCCTTGCTCAACCACACGCTGTGCCTTTCTCGACCATGGGCTGTGCTTGTCCAACCATGGGTGATGCCTTGCTCAACCACGGGCTGTGCATCACTCTCCCATGGGCGGTGGCTTGTTTGACCAGGGAGACAGTTGCCGGTTGACCATGGGCTGTGTGCTCGATAGCTCATGGGCAGTGCCTGGCTCAACCTTAGGCGATGCCATGCTCGACCACAGGCTGTGTCTCGCTCTACCACCGGTGATCCCTTCGACCACGGCTGTGCCTCGCCCTACCACGGGCAATGCCTTGCTCGACCATGGGTTGTGCCATGATCTGCCACTAGCAATGGCTTGGTCAACCACAGGCTGTGCGTAGAGTCACTCATGACCAGTGCCTGGCTCTACCTTGGGCAATGCCCTGCTCATCGACCACAGGCCGTGCCTTGCTGTACCATGGAAGATGGCTTGCTCGACCATGGGCTGTGCCTCACACTACCACAGGCAATGGCTTGTTCGACCCTGGGCTATGACTCGCTCTACCACTGGCTATGCCTCAACCACGGGTTGTGCCTTGCTCTACCACGGGTGATGCCTTGCTCAACCATGGGCTATGCCTTGCTCTACCATGGGCAATGCCTTGCTCAACCACGGGCTGTGGCTTGTTCGACCATGGGCGATGCTTTGCTCTACCATGGGCAGTGCCTCACTCTACCACGGGCAATGGCTTGGTCAACTAGGGCGAGAGTTGTCGGTTGACCATGGGTTGTGCATTTGGTAGCTCATGGGCAGCACCTGGCTCTATCTCAGGCGATGCCTTGCTCAACCCTGGGCTTTCCCTCACTCTACCATGGGTGATGGCATGGTCGACCAGGGAGACAGCCGTTTGTTGACCACAGGCTGTGCGCTCAGTAGCTCACGAGCAGTGCCTGGCTCTACCTTGGGTGATGCCTTGCTCGACCATGGGCTGTGCCTCACTCTCCCATGGGCGATGGTTTGGTCAACCAGGGAGACAGTCACCGGTTGACCATGGGCTGTGTGCTCGATAGCTCATGGGCAGTGCCTGGCTCAACCTTAGGCGATGCCGTGCTTGACCACGGGCGATTCCTTGCTTGGCCACGGCTGTGCCTCGCCCTACCACGGGCAATGCCTTGCTTGACCATGGGTTGTGCATTGCTCTGCCACTGGCGATGGCTTGGTTGACCATGGGCTGTGCGCTCAGTCACTCATGACCAGTGCCTGGCTCTACCTCAGGCGATGCCCTGCTCGTCAACCATGGGCTGTGCCTTGCTGTACCATGGATGATGGCTTGCTCAACCACAGACTGTGCCTCACACTACCACGGGCAATGGCTTGTTCGACCTTGGGCTATGACTCTACCACTGGCTATGCATTCCTTGACCAAGGGTTGTGCCTTGCTCGACCATGGGCTGTGCCTTGCTCGACCACGGGTGATGCCTTGCTCTACCATGGGCAGTGTCTCACTCTACCATGAGCAATGGCTTCGTCAACTAGGGCAAAAGCTGTCAGTTGACCATAGGTTGTGCATTTGGTAGCTCATGAGCAGCGCCTGGCTCTATCTCGGGTGATGCCTTGCTCGACCCCAGGCTTTCCCTCACTCTACCATGGGCGATGGCATGGTTGACCAGGGAGACAGCCATTTGTTGACCACGGGCTGTGCACTCAGAAGCTCACGGGCAGTGCCTGGCTCTACCTTGGGCGATGCCTTGCTCGACCACAGTCTGTGCCTTGCTCTAACACAGGCGATGGCTTGGTCAACCAGGGAGACAGCCATCGGTTGAGCACAGGCTGTGCGCTCAGTAGCTCATGAGCAGTGCCTGGCTCTACCTTAGGCTATGCCTTGCTTAACCATGGGCAATGCCTTGCTCTACCACGGGCGATGCTTTGCTCAATCACAGGCTGTGGCTTGCTCGACCATGGGCATTGCCTTGCTCTACCATGGGCAATGCCTAACTCTACCACGGGCAATGGCTTGGTCAACTAGGGCGACAGCTGTCAGTTGACCACGGGTTGTGCATTCAGTAGCTCATGGGCATCGCCCATGGGCTGTGCCTTGCTCGACCACAGGTGATGCCTTTCTCAACCACGGGCTGTGCCTTGCCCAACCATGGGCAATGCCTTGCTTGACCACAGGCTGTGCCTCACTCTCCCATGGGCAATGGCTTGGTCGACCAGGGAAACAGTCGCCGGTTGACCATGGGCTGTGTGCTCAATAGCTCATGGGCAGTGCCTGGTTCAACCTTAGGTGATGCCATGCTCGACCATGGGCTGTGTCTCACTCTACCACGGGTGATCCCTTGCTCGACCACAGCTGTGCCTCGCCCTACCACGGCCGATGCCTTGCTCAACCACGGCTTGTGCCTTGCTCTGCCACTGGCAATGGCTTGGTCGACCACGGGCTGTGTGCTCAGTCACTCATGACCAGTGCCTTGCTCTACCTCAGCTGATGCCCTGCTCATCAACCACAGGCTGTGCCTCGCTCTACCATGGGCAATGGCTTGTTCAACCTTGGACTATGACCTGCTCTACCACTGGCTATGCATTGCTCGACCACAGGTTGTGCCTCGCTTCTACTCCAGGCAATGGCTTGGTTGACCACAGGCTGTGCCTGGCTCTACCATGAGTGATGCCTTCTCGACAATGGGCTGTGCCTTGCTCTACGATGGGTGATGGCTTGGTCAACCGTGGAGATAGCCCTCAGTCGGGCACAAGCTGTGCGCTCGGTCGCTGATGGGCAGTGCCTAGCTCTACCACGAGCGATGCCTTGATCAACCATGGGCTCTATCTAGCTCTACCATGGGAGATGCCTTGCTCAACCACGGGCTCTGTCTTGCCCTATGATGGGCAATGGCTTGTTCAACCATGGCTGTGCCTTGCCCTACCACGGATGATGCCATGCATGACCACAGGCAATGGCTTGTTCGAATGTGGGATTGCTGTCAATTGACCATGGGCTGTGCCTTGCTCTGCCATGGGCGATGGCTTAGTCGACCACAGGCTGTACATATGGTCTCTTATGGGCAGTGTCTATCTCTACCTCGGGTGATGCCTTGCCTGACCACGGGCTGTGCCTTGCAATACCAAGGGCCATGACATGTTCAATCATGCGCTGTGGCATGCTCTATGACGGGCAATGCCATGTTCAACCACAAGCTGCTTCTTTCCCAACCACGGGTGATGCCTTGGTTGACCACAGAGACAGCCCTCAATAGGCCACGGGTGATGCCTGGCATGACCACAGGCTGTGCCTTGCCCTACCAAGGGCATTGGCTTGGTCAACCACAGAGATAACTCTCTGTCATTGACAGGCTGTGCCTTGCTCTCCC
The DNA here is from genome assembly GCA_900174645.1 of Sonneratia alba. Taxonomy (NCBI): domain Eukaryota; kingdom Viridiplantae; phylum Streptophyta; class Magnoliopsida; order Myrtales; family Lythraceae; genus Sonneratia; species Sonneratia alba. The sequence continues at coordinate 4,001,538 of FWPY01000027.1, read as the reverse complement.
ATGGGCAATGGCTTGGTTGACCATGGAGCCAGCCTTCGGTCAACCACGGGCAGTGCCTTTCTCTACCATGAGCGATGCCCTGCTCGACCATAGACTGTGCCTGGCTCTACAACTGACATTGCCATGCTTGACCACGGGTTATCCCTTGCTGTACCATGGGCAATGGCTTGGTTAACCACAGGCTGTGCCTTGCACTACCATGGTTAATGCCTTGCACAAACATGGGCTGTGCCTTGCTCTACCATGGAGGTGGCCTTCAGTCAACCATGGGCCATGCCTTGCTCTGCCACGAGCCATGCCTTGCTCAACCACGGGATTTGCCAGGCTCTACCATGAGCGATGGCCTGTTCGACTGCAGGCGGTGCCTCACTCTACCACGGGTGATGGCTTGGTTGACCACCGGCAATGCCTGGCAGTACCACGAGTGATGCCTTGCTCGACCATGGCCTGTGCCTCGCTCCTCCAAGGGTGATACCTTGCTCAACCATGGGCTGTGCCTTGCTCTACCATGGGCAATGGCTTGTTCAACGACGCTTGTGCCTTGCCCTACCATGGGCAATGCCTCGCTTGACTACAGGCTGTGCCTCGCTCCTCCACGGGTGATACCTTGCTTGACCACTGGCTGTGCTTTGCCCTACCACAGGCAATGCCTTGTTCGAACACAGGCTGTGCCTTGCTCTGCCACGGGCTATGGCTCGATCAACCATGGGCTGTGCCTTGCTCTACCACGGGCAATGGCTCAGTCGAACACGGGCTGTACACACGGTCTCTCATGGGTGGTGCCTGGGCTCTACTTTGGGCAATGCCTTGCTTGACCACGGGCTGTGCCTTGCTCGACCATGGGCTGTGCCTTGCAATACTATAGGTGATGGCATGTTCAACCATGGGCTGTCGCTTGCTCAACCACGGGTGATTCCATGCTCAACCACGGATAAGCCTTTCCCAACCATGGAGACAGCCCTCAGTTGACCATGGGTGATGCCTTGCTCGACCACGGGCTGTGCCTTGCCCAACCACAGGCGATGCCTGGCTTGACCACGGGCTGTGCCTTGCTCTACCAAGGGTGATGGCTTGGTCAACCAGGACGACAGCTCTCGGTCGACCAAGGGCTGTGCCTAGCTCACCCACAGGTGATGGCTTCATTGACCATGGAGCCAGCCTTCGGTCAACCCTGGGCTGTGCACTCAGCCACTCATGGGCAGTGCCTTGCTCTACCACAGTTGATGCCTTGGTCAACCATGGTGACAGCCCATGGTCAATCACAGTCGATGCGTAGATCAACCATGGGCTGTGCACACAGTCACTCATGGGCAATGCCCTGCTCTACCATGGGCGATGCCTTGCCTGGCCACGGGTACAGTGCTTGTTCGATCATTGGGTGACGCCTTGATTGACCATGGTGACATCACTTGGTCGACTATGGGCAGTGCCTTTCTCCACCATGGGCAATGCCCTGCACAACCACGGGCTGTGCCTGGCTCTACCACGGGTGTTGCCATGCTTGACCATGGGTTGTCCCTTGCTATACCACGGGCAATGGCTTGGATGACCACAGAGACAGCCCTTGGTTGACCACGGGCTGTGCTTTGTTCAACCATGGGCTGTGCTAGGCTCTACCATGGGCGATGGCTTGTTTGGCCATGGGCGGTGCCTCACTCTACCATGGGCAATACCTTGTTTGACCACAGAGACAGCCCTCAGTTGACCATGGGCTGTGTACTCGGTCGCTAACAGGTGTTGCCTTGCTCTAACATGAGCAATGCCTTGCTCCACCACTGACTGTGACATGCTCTTCCACTGGCGATGGCTTGGTTGACCACGGAGACAGCCCTCGGTCCACCACAAGCCATGCCTTGCTTGACCACAGGCGATGGCTTGGTCAACATGGAGACAACCCTCAGTCAACCACAGGCTGTGTGCTCAGTCGCTTACGGGTAGTGCCTTGGTTTACCATGACCAATGCCATGCTCTACCACTGGCTGTGCCTTGCTCTTCCATGGGCCATGGCTTGGTCGACCCCAGGTTGTGCCTCGTTCTAGCATGGGTGATACGTTGCTCAACCATGAGTTACGCCTTGCCCTACCAAGAGCGATGGCTTGGTTGACCACGGAGATAGGCCTCAATTGACCACCGACTGTGCACTTGGTCGCTCACAGGCAGTGCCTTGCTCACCACAAGCAATGCCTTTGTTGACCAAAGGCTGTGCCTTGTTCTACCATGGGCGGTGCCTTGCTCTCCCCCAGGTGTTGGCTTGGTCAACCCCAGAGACAGCCCTTGGTCGACTGCGGGCTGTGCGCTTGGTCGCATGAGGGTAATGCCTTGCTTGACCTCAGCAATAGCCCTTCGTCAATCACCGGCGATGCCCTCATCGACCATGGGCTGTGCACTTGGTCGCTCACAGGCAGTGCCTTGCTCTTCCACGGTTGATGCCTTACTTGACCACAGCCACAACCCTTGGTCGATCATGGGTCGACATGTTGATTGACCATGGCAACTGTCATGGGACCAATGCGGGGCACAAATTTTTCCGTGTCCCACTGGCGTCGACACTCTACTTGCCGACCAGCCACACACCGCATGTACCGTTGAGGTCGTTCGATCATAGAACCGCAAAAGCAACACAAAGAAACTCAAGAACACAATTGGGGAAAAACATCAATTGTATTCACATATATCACAAGTACACGAAAACCCAACCCAAATCAAAACACTTACACGCAGTCATACAAGTATATGCCTCACATTCTCTCACTGCTTGCACTCCCCACCCATCTCGTGCCTCCTCTCAAGAATACCGGACTGCTTGCTCTAACTTGACTTCCACTCTCTTGGAGTCTCTGGCTCTTTGTGTCTCTCCTCTAAGAATTCTAGGTTCTCCCTGAGAATGAGAATGACCCCCTTTATATAGAGGCACCTGGCCAACTAGATATGACAACCGATATATTTGAATCCCTTGATTCTCTCAATCAGATCTCGATCTATCCAATCTCGGCCATCGATCTGCAATCTCCAAGATTGTTTCCATAACAGATTGATTTGCCATATCCCGGGAGAATCTTTCCTCGATTGTCTGCTTGACTAGGTATGGATGACTTGGTGCTAACTTAGCATCGTCTATCCGATCCAATCTCCTCCGGGCCCATGTCCATGATCGCCTCCCACGATCGCAGCTGTCTGATCAGGATTGCAGCATCCAATGATGCTCGAGCATGGTCAAGGACTTATCTGATCTTCACAAGTAGTCAACTCTCCAGCCGCTAAGTGTTGAGCATTCCCTTAGCGTCTGCAATGCCTATTGGGTAGTGCACACTCATTGAGTGCCTTTGCTCAGTCACATCTTGTTCACCGAGCATCCTTGAGCGTCGCGTTGTGCCTTGCTCGTGGACATCATCACCACCCATATGCACATTTGCCTACTTGTGAAATCTGACACTCCATGGCCATCCTTTGATCCCTCAGCTCCATTGCTAAGACTTGTTTGGTTGTCCACTCCACTGGTGCCTCTATGCACAGCTGCACGACCATCTCCCTACTCCCCCACTCATGGACCTGCAATTTATCCCAACACCTTGCAAGTGTTAGCCCATGCATTGTCGCATGCCTGCTATGCGCTACCACTGCCCCAAGGTATGGCTTATGGTATGCATTCTCTGGGGTTAGGGCTCAAGGGTATAACAGCAACAGCTCTTGGTCAACCATGGGCAGTGCCTTGGTCCACCATGGGCAATGCCTTGCTCCACCATGGGCTGTTCCTTGCCCAACCACAGGTGATGCCTCACTCAACCATGGGTTGTGCCTTGCTCTACCATGGGCAATGGCTTGGTCAACCATGGAGACAGCCCTTGGTTGACTATGGGCTGTGCGCTCGGTAGCTCAGGGGTAGTGCCTGGCTCTTCCTTGGGCAATGCCTTGCTTGACCAAGGGCTATGCCATGCTCTGCCACGGGCGATTCCTTACTCTACCACAAGCTGTGCCTGGCTCTACCAAGGGCAATGGCATCTTCAACCACGGGCTGTGCCTTCCTCCACCACAGGTGATGGCTTGGTCAACCGTGGAGACAGCCCTCAATCAACCACTGGCTGTGCACTCAGTCTCTCGTGGGCAGAACCTGTCTCTGCATGCCTTTCTCTACCACAGGTTGTGCCTCGCTGTACCATGGGCGATGCCATACTCGACCACAGGTTGTGCCTTGCCTGTGCCTTGCTCTACCATGGGCCATGCCTTGTTTGACCACGGGGTTTGCCTCGCTGTACCTCAGTCAACCATGGGCTGTACACTCGGTCTCTCATAGGCAGTGCTTGGCTGTACCTCTAGTGATGCCTTCCTTGACCACAGGCTGCGCCTTGCTCTACCAAGGGCCCTGGCATGTTCAACCATGGTCTGTGACCTTCCCAACCACAGGGGACACCTTGCTTGACCACGGGCTGTGCCAAGCTCTACCAAGGGTGTTGGCTTGCTTGAACACGGAGTCAGCCCTAGATCAGCCATGGAGACAGCCCTCGGTTGACCACGGGCTGTGCGCTCAGTCGATCATGGGCAGTGCATTGCTATACCATGGTTGATGCCTTGGTCTATCACGTGCATTGTCTTGCTCGACCATGGGCTGTGCCTTGCTCTTCCACAGGTAATGGCATGGTTGAACAAAGGCTGTGACTTGCTCTACCACTGGCGATGGCTTGCTTGACTACAGCCTATGCCTTGCTCTGCTACAGGCGTTGCTTTGATTGACCATGGGCTGTGCCTTGCTTTACCTCAGGCAATGGCTTGGTTGACCATGGTCTATGCCTTGCTCTACGATAGGTGATGGCTTGGTTGACCATGGAGATAGCCCCCGGTTAGCCACCAGCTGTGTGCTCAGTCGCTCACAGGCAATGCCTTGCTCTACCATGGGCAATGCCTTGCTCTACCAGCAATGGCTTGTTCGACCACGGCTATGCCTCACCATACCACAGGCGATGCCATGCTCGACCACGGGTGATGGCTTGGTCGACCACAGAGATCACCCTCGGTCGACCACATCCTATGCCTTGCCCTACCACATGCGATGGCTTGCTCGACCATAGTCTGTGCCTCGCTCTACCACCAGCAATGGCTTGTTCGACCATGGGTTGTGCCTCACTCTACTATGGGCTATGCATTGCTTGACCACAGGTTGTGCCTTGCTCTACCACGGGCAATGGCTTGGTTGTCCATGGGCTGTGCGCTTGGTCATTCATGTGATGTGCCTAGCTCTACCTCAGGCATTGCCATGCACAACCACAGGCTGTGCCTGGCTATACCATGGGTGACATGTTGCTCGACCATGGGCGGTGCCTTGCTCTACCACAGGGGATAGCTTGGTCGACCAAGGAGACATCCCTCAGTCAACTACAAGTTGTGCACTCAGTCGCTCACAGGCCATGCGATACTCTACCACATGCATTGCCTTGCTTGACCACGGGCTATACCTTGCTCTTCCACAGGCAATGGCTTGGTCAAACAAAGGCTGTGCCTCTCTCTACCACGGTCGATGGCTTACTTGACTACAGCCTGTGCCTTGCTCTGCTACAGGTGTTGCCTTGATTGGCCACAGGTTGTGCCTTGCTTTACTCCGGGCAGTGGGTTGGTTGACCATAGGCTATGGCTTGCTCCATGATGGCCAATGGCTTGGTTGACCACGGAGACAGCCCTCAGTCAGCCATGGGTAATGGCTTGATCGACCATGGAGCTAGTCCTCGGTTGACCACATGCTGTGCACTTGGTCACTCATAAGCAGTGCCTTGCTCTACCATGGTTGATGCGTAGATCAACCATGGGCTGTGCAAACAGTCATTGATGGGTAGTGCCCTTCTCTACCATGGGTGACGCCATGCTCGGCCATGGCGTCAGCACTTGTTCAATCATTGGGTGACGCCTTGATCAACCATGGCAACAGCTTTTGGTCAACTACATGCAGAGACTTGCTGTGCCACAGGTGATGCCCTGCTCAACCATGGGCTGTGACTAGCTCTACCATGGGCGTTGCCATGCTCGACCATGGGCTGTCCCTTGCTGTATCTCGGGCAATGGCTTGTTCAACCATTGGCTGTGCCTCACACTACCACAGATGATGCCTTGCTTGAACCGGGTTGTGCCCTACTCTACCACAGGTGATGCCTTGCACCACCACAGGCTGTGCCATGCTCTACCACAGGCAATGCCTTGGTCGACCACGGAGACAGCCCTCAGTAGGCCATGGGTTGTGTGCTCAGTCATTCATGGACAGTGCCTTCCTCTACCATGGTCGTTGCCTTGCTCAACCATTGCAACTGCTCTTGGTCAACCACAGGCTGTGCCTTGCTCTACCACAGGTGATGCCATGCTCCACCATGAGCAATGGCATGGTTGACCAGGGGCTGTGCCCTGCTCTACTATGTGCGATGGCTTGGTTGACCACGTAGGCAGCCCCCAGTCGACAACGGGCAGTGCCTTGCTCTACCTTGGGCAATGACTTGCTCGAACACGGGTTGTGCCTTGCCCAGCCACTGTGATGCCCTGCTCAACCACGGGCTCTGCCTTGCTCCACCTTAGCTGATGGCTTGGTTGACCATGGAGATAGCCCTTGGTCAACCACAGGCTGTGCGCTCAGTCACTCATGGGCAGTGGCTGGCACTTCCTTGGGTGATGCCTTGCTCGACCAGAGGCTGTGTCTGTCTCTACCATGGGCAATGTCTTGGTCGACCACAGGCAGTGCCTTGCTCTACCACAGGCAGCGCCTTCCTCAACCACGAGCTATGCCTGGCTCCAACATGGGCAATGGTATGTTTGACCATGGGTTGCGCCTCCCTCTACCACAGGCGATATCTTGTTCGACCATGGGATGTGCTATGCTATTCCACAGGTGTTGGCTTGGTTGATCATGGAGATAGCCCTCGGTTGACCACAGGCTGTGCCTTACTCAACCAAGGGCGATGGCTTGGTCGACCACAGAGACATCCCTCGGCCAACCATGGGCAATGCCTTGCTCTGCCACAGGTGATGGCTTGGTCAACCACAGGTTGTGCCTTGCTCTACCATGGGCTGTGCCTTGATCTACCATGGGCAATGCCTTACTTGACCATGGGTTGTGCCTTGCTCTACCAAGGGCTATGGGATGTTCAACCATAGGCTCTGCCTTGCTCTACCATGGGTGATGCCTTGATCGACCACAAGCTATGCCTCGCTCTACCACGGGTCATGGCTTGCTCCACCACAGGCGATGGCTTGGTTGACCAGGGAGACACCCTCGGTCGACCATGGGCTGTGTGCTCAGTCGCAGAAGGGCAGTGCCTTGCTCCACCACGGGCGATGCCTTGCTCAACCGTGGTGATAGCCCTTGGTCGATTACGGGCAATGCCTAGATCAACCATGGGCTATGCACTCTGTTGCTCACCAGCAGTGCCTTGCTCAACCATGGGTGATGCCTTGCTCGACCACAGTGACAGCCCTTGGTCGATCATGGGTTGATGCATTGATTGACCACAGCGACAGCTCTTTGTCATCCATGGGCAGTGCCTTGGTCCACCAAGGGCAATGCCTTGGCCAACCATGGGCCATGTGTCACTCTACCACGGGCAATGCATTGCTCAACCACGGGCTATGCCTTGCCCAACCACGGGCAATGCCTAGCTTGACCCTGGGCTTTGCCTCACTCTACCACAGGCGATGGCTTGGTCAACCAGGGAAACTGCCCTTGGTTGACCATGGGCTGTGTGCTCGGTAGCTCACAGGCTGTGCCTTGTTGTGCCACTGATGATGGCTTGGTCAACCACGGAGACTGCCCTCAGTTGACCACAGGCTGTGCGCTCAGACACTCATGGCCAGTGCCTGACTGTACCTCAGGCGATGCCTTGCTTGACCATGTGCTATGCCCTGCTCTACCACAGGCCATGGCTTGCTCGACCACTGGCTGTGCCTCACCCTACCATGGGTCATGGCTTGTTTGACCATGGGCTGTGCCTCACTCTACCACAGGCTATGCGTTGCTCAACCACAAGCTGTGCCTTGCTGTACCACGGGCGATGCCTTACTCGACCATGGGCTGTGCCTTGATCTAGGATGGGTGATGCATTGCTTCACCACGGCCTGTGCCTTGATCTAGCATGGGCAATGCATTGCTTCACCATGGCCTGTGCCTTGCTCTACCCCAGACCATGGCTTGGTCGACCACAGGCTATGCCACACTGTACCTTGGTCAACCGCAGGCTGTACGCTCAGTCTCACATGTAGTGCCTAGCAGTACCTCTGGCGATGCCTTGCCCTGCCAAGGCCGATGCTATGCTCGACCATGTGTTGTGCATTGCTCTACCAAGGGCAATGGCATGTTTGACCATGGGCTGTGCCTTGCCCAACCACGGGCAATGCCTTGCTCGACCACAGGTTGTGCCACACAATACCATGGGCGATGGCTTGGTCGACCATAGAGATAGCCTTCAGTTGACCATGGGCAATGCCTTGCTCTGCCATGGTCAATGGGTTGGTCGACCATGGAGACAGTGCTCAGACAACAATGGGCTGCACCTTGCTCTACCACAGGCGATCGCTTGGTCGACCAGGGAGACAGCCCTCAGTCAACCATGAGCTGTGCTTTGCTCTACCACGGGTGATGGCTTGGTCAACCATGGAGACAGCCCTCCATCGGCCACAGGCTACACGATCGGTCGCTCATGGGCAATGTCTTGCTCCACCACAGTTGATGCCTTGGTTGACCACAACGACAGCCCTTGGTTGATCATGATCGATGCCTTGATCGACCACGGGCTATGCACTCGATTGCCCATGGGCAATGCCATCCTCTACCACGGGCAATGCGTTGCTCAATGACAGTGACATTGCTTACTCAATCATTGGGCAACACCTTGATCGGCCATGGTGACAACACTTGGTCGACCACGGGCTGTGCCTTGCTCTATCACAGGTGATGCCCAGATCAACCACGCACTGTGCCTAGCTCTACCATGGGCGTTGCCTTCCTCATCAATGGGTTGTGCCACACTGTACCACAGGCAATGGCTTGGTCGACCATGGGCTGTGCCACGCTCTACCTTTGGCATTGCCTTGCTCGACCATGGGCAATGCCTTGCTCTACCTCGGGCAACACCTTGCCTGACCATGGGCTATGTGTCGCTCAACCATGGGCGATGGCTTGGTTGACCTCAGAGACAGCTATCAGTCAACCAGGAGCTATGCACTTGATCGCTCACTGCTTGTGCCTTGCTCTACCACGCACAATGCCTTGCTTGACCATGGGTGATGCCATAGACAATGGCTTGGTCGGCCACAGAGACAGCCCTTGGTCAACCACTGGCTATGCGCTCAGTCTCAAAAGGGTAGTGCCTTGCTCCACCACGGGTGATGCCTTGCTTGACCACGGGTGATGCCTTGCTTGACTGTGGTGAAAGCCCTTGGTCGATCACGGGCAATGCCTAGATCATCCATGGGCTGTGCACTCTGTCACTCACAGGCAGCGCCTTGCTTGACCACAGTGATAGCCCTTGTTCGATCATGTGTCAACACTTTGATTGACTATGGTGACAGCTCTTGGTCAACTAGGGGCTGTGTCTTGCCCAACCATGGCCGATGCCTTGCTCAACCATGGGCTGTACCACACTATACCAAGGGCGATGGCTTGGTTGACCACAGAGATAGCCCTTAGTTGACCATGGGCATTAACTTGCTCTGCCATGGTCGATGGGTTGGTCAACCACAGAGACAGTGCTTGGACAACGACTGGTTGTGCCTTGCTCTACCATAGGCGATCGCTTGGTCAACCACTGAGACAGCCCTGGGTCGACCACAGGCTGTGCCTTGCTTGACCACGGGTGATGGCTTGGTTGATCATGGAGACAGCCCTCCATCGGCCATGGGCTGTGCGATTGGTCGCTCATGGGCAATGCCTTGCTCCACCACGGTTGATGCCTTGGTCGGCCATGGGCTGTGCACTTGATCATTCATGGGCAGTGCCATGCTCTCCCACGGGCGATGCCTTGCTTGATGATGGTGACAGCACTTGTTCAATCATTGGGCAATACCTTGATCGGCCACAATGACAATGCTTGGTCAACCATGGGCTGTGCCTTGCTCTACCATGGGCTATGCCTCGATTGACCACATGTTGTGCCTGGCTCAGTGGTAGAGCATGGCTTGATTGACCACAGCGACTAGGGTAATGCCTTGGTCCACCAAGGGCAATGACTTGGTCAACCAGGGGCTGTGCATTGCCCAACCACGGCCGATGCCTTGCTTGACCACGGGCTGTACCACACTATACCAAGGGCGATGGCTTGGTCGACAACAGAGATAGCCCTTAGTTGACCATGGGCAATGACTTACTCTGCCACGGTCGATGGGTTGGTCAACCACATTGACAGCACTCAGATGACAACAGGCTGTACCTTGCTCTACACAGGCGATCACTTGGTTGACCAGGGAGACAGCCCTCGATCGACCACGGGCTGTGCTTTGCTCTACCACGAGTGATGGCTTGGTCAACCATGGAGACAGCCCTCACCGGCCACAGGCTGTGTAATCGGTTGCTCATGGGCAACGCCTTGCTCCACCACAGTCTATGCCTTGGTCAACCACGGCAACAGCCCTTGCTCGATCATGATCGATGCCTTGATTGACCATGGGCTATGCACTTGGTCACCCATGGGCCATGCCATCCTCTACCACAGGCGATGCATTGCTCGATGACAATGACAATGCTTGTTCGATCATTGCGCGACACCTTGATCGGCCATGGCAACAACGCTTGGTTGACCATGGGCTGTGCCTTGCTCTACCATAGGCAATGTCCAGATCGACCACATGCTGTGCCTGGCTCTACCATGGGCGTTGCCTTCCTCGACAATGGGCTGTGCCTCACTATACCTTGGGCAATGGCTCAGTTGACCACGGGCTGTGCCTCTCTCTAGCACTGGCATTGCCTTGCTCGATCATGGGCAGTGCCTTGCTCCACCACGGGCAATGCCTTGCTCCACCACGGTGACAGCCCTTGGTTGATCATGGGTCAACACGTTGATTGACCATGGCGACAGCTCTTGGTTGACCATGGGTTGTGCCTTGGTCCACCGAGGGCAATGCCATGGTCAACCAGGGGCTGTGCCTTGCCCAACCACAGCCAATGCCTTGCTTGACCACAGGCTGTACCACACTATACCAAGGGTGATGGCTTGGTCGACCACAGAGATAGCCCTCAGTTGACCATGGGCAATGACTTGCACTGCCACGGTCGATGGGTTGGTCAGCCACGGAGGCAGCACTTGAACGACGACGGGCTGTGCCTTGCTCTACCATAGGTGATGGCTTGGTTGACCACTGAGACAGCCTTGGGTCGACCACAGGCTGTGTCTTGCTCTGCCACGGGTGATGTCTTGGTCGACCATGGAGACAACCCTCCATCGACAACGGGCTGTGTGCTTGGTTGCTCACAGGTAGTGCCTTGCTCCACCATGGTCGATGCCTTGGTTGACCATGGTGACAGTCCTTGGTTGATCACGATCGATGCCTTGATCAACCACAGGCTGTGCGCTCGATTGTTCACAGGCAGTGCCATGCTCATCCATGGGCAATGCCTTGCTCAATGACGGTGACAGTGCTTGTTTGATCATTGGGCAACACCTTCATCGGCTACGGTGACAACACTTGGTCAACCATGGGCTGTGCCTTGCTCTGCCACGAATGATGCCCAGATTGACCATGTGCTGTGCCTGGCTCTACCACGAGTGTTGCCTTGCTGTACCATGGGCAATGGTTTGGTCGCCCACGGGCTATGCCTTGCTCTACCACTGGCGATGCCTTGCTAGACCATGGGGCTCTACCTTGGGCAACGCCTTGATCGACCACGGGCTATGTGTCACTCGACCATGGGCGATGGCTTGGTCCATCTCATAGACAGCCCTCAGTCGACCAGGAGCTGTGCGCTCAATCACTCACTGGCCATGCCTTGCTCTACCATGTGCGTTGCCTTGCTTGACCATGGGCTGTGCCTGACTCTACCACGGGCAATGGCTTGGTCTACCAAAGGTTGTGCCTCAGTGTATGGAAGGCGATGGCTTGCTCAAGCATGGCCTGTTCCTTGCTCTACCACAGGCGTTGCCTTGCTTGACCATGGGCTGTGCCTGGCTCTACCATGGGCAATGGCTTGCTCAACCTTGGGCTGCGACTCACTCTGCCACGGGTGATGCCTTCTTGGCCATGGGCTGTGCCTTGCTCTACCACAGGTGTTGGCTTGAGCAACCATGAAGACAGCCCTCGGTTGGCCACGGGCTGTGTGCTTGGTTGCTCACGGGCAGTGCCTTGCTCTACCATGGGTGATGGCTCAGACGACCACGGGCTGTACTCTTGGTCTCTCATGGGTAGTTCCTGGCTCTGCCTTGATCGTTGTGTTGCTTGACCACAGGCTGGGCCATGCTGTACAATGGGTGATGCCTTGCACGACCACCTGCTATGCCTTTCTATACCAAGGGCAATGGCATGTTCAACCATGGGTGGTGCCTCGCTTTACCACGGGTGATGCCTTGCTCGACCATGGGCTGCACCTTGCCCAACCAGGGGCAATGCCTTGCTCGACCACGGGCTGTCCCTTGCTCTACCAAGGGCAATGGCTTGGTTGACCATGGAGGCAGCCCTCAATCAACCATGTGTGATGCCTTGCTTGACCATGGGCTGTGCCAAGCTCTATCTAGGGTGATGCCTTGATTGACCATGGACTGTGAAACTTGGTCACCTATGGGCAGTGCCTTGCACTACCACAGACTGTACCTTGCTCCACCACTAGTGATGGCTTGGTCGACCATGAGCTGTGTGCTCAGTCTCAGAAGGGTAGTGCCTTGCTCCACCATGGGTGATGCATTGCTCGACCATGGCAATAGCCCTTGGTCGATCAAGGGCAATGCCTAGGTTGACCCCATGTTGTGCACTCAGTCGCTCATGGGCAGTGTGTTGCTGAACCACAGGCAATCCCTTGCTCAACCATGTTGACAGCCATTGGTTGAAGACAGGCAGTACCTTGGTCCACCAAGGGCAATGCCTTGCTTGACCATAGGTTGTGCATCGCTCAACCATGGGCGATGCCTTGCCTGACCACAGGCGATGCCTAGCTCAACCACGGGCTGTGCCATACAATACCAAGGGTGATGGCTTGGTCAACCACAAAGATAGCCCTCAGTTGACCGTGGGCATTGCCTTGCTCTGCCATGGTTGAAGGGTTGGTTGACCATGGAGATAGCACTTGGACAACAACAAGCTGTGCCTTGGTCTACCACAGGCGATCGCTTGGTCAACCACAGAGACAGCCCTAGGTTGACCACGGGCTGTGCCTTGCTCTACCACGTGTGATGGCTTGGTCGACCATAGAGGGCAATTCTTTGGGGTTGGCCTGAAGATCCCATACTTTGAGAACCTGTCTACCACAACCATAACTCCATCAAAACCCTTAATCTCAGGGAAGCCACTAATGAAGTCCATAGAAACCGACATCCAAGGTTTCTCTGGAATAGGCAAAGGTTGCAACAAGCCTACCTCAATGCGCCGTTCTGCCTTGTCTTGTTGACAAACAAGGCACATCTTGACGTAAAGCTCAATGTCATTCTCCATCTTCGGCCAGAAGTAAGAGCGTGTCAATAGCGCCAGCATCCTTTCCCGTCTAGGATGCCCAGCTCATTGCGCATCATGATGTTCAAGCAACAGCTGAGTCCTCAGCCCTCCACTGGGGACGAATACGCGACCACCCTCGCGTTTAGTAAGCCATCCTCAAGCCAGTGCTTCCGCACGGTACCATCCTGAACTTGCGCGACTAGCTTCTGGGACACCCGATCCTCCTTCGCCTGATCCTTCAGTTTGCCCACGAAGTCGGACTCCAGCTGGGTCAGCGCAGCAATCGTCTCTACTGCCTTCTTGCTCAATGTGTCAGCAACTTGGTTGTAGCACCCTGGCCTATGCTCCCACTTGAAGTCATACTCGGCCAGGAACTCCTGCCATCAGGCCTGCCTTGGGGACAGCTTCTTCTGCGTCCTAAAGAAGGTGTTTGCAACATTATCCGTCTTAATTATAAAAGAAGTGCCCAGCAAGTATACCCACCACACTCGTAGGCAGTGCACAATTGCCAACATCTCCTTCTTGTGCGTGGAGTAGTGTTGCTCGGCCAGCTTCACCTTCCAGCTCTCAAACGCCACTGGGTGCCCGTCTTGCACCAGCACTCCACCTGCAGCACGATCAGAAGCATCCATGTGGACTTCGGACTGCCTGTCGAAGTCCAGGAGCCTCAGCACAGGCTCAGCCACAATCCGGGACTTGATCTTCTCAAAGGCACCCACACATGCCCCATCCCAAGTCCACAGCTTGCCCTTCTACATTAGATCGGTGAGTGGGGATACCAGCTTCGAGTATCCCTTGATGAACTTGCGGTAGTAGTTTGCCAAACCAAGGAAACTCCACAACTCGCCCACCTTGGTGGGAGCAGTCCACTCCCTAATGGCTTGCACCATTTGGGGATCCATCCGGACCATGCCCCCGCCAATCACATGGCCAAGGAAGTTGATTTCCTTGGTGCAGAACTTGCATTTCTCCTTCTTTACGTACAACCGGTGTTCCCTTAACCACTAGGACACAAAATATAAATGCCCAAGATGTTCCTCTAAAGATCGGCTATAGACGACAATATCATCGAGATACACAACCACAAACTTGTCTATTATGTCATGAAACACATCATTCATGAGATTACAAAATGTGGCTGGTGCATTGGTTAAGCCAAACGACATAACCTTAAACTCATAGGACCCATACCGAGTCACCATTGTCGTCTTTGGCTCGTCACCTTCCGCTATGCGAACCTGCCAGTATCCTGATCTCAAGTCCAACTTGGTGAAGAACCCGGCTCCGCTAAGCCAATCAAACAAGTCTACAATCAAAGGTACAGGGTACTTGTTCTTCACGGTTACCTTGTTCAACCCGCGGTAGTCCACACACAACCATAGCGTGCCGTCCTGCTTCTCCTGGAATAGCACTGGCACTCCAAAGGGCACCTTGGAGGGTTGAACTTTGCCCGAATCCAGCAAGTCCTGGAGTTGTTTCCACAACTCCTCCAGCTTTTTAGGCGACATCCGGTAAGGTGCTTTAGTAGGTGGCCTTGTTCCCGGAATCAACTCGATCTTATGATCTACTACCCGCCTTGGCAATAAGCCCTTGGGCAGCTCCTCAGGCATAACATCACAAAAGTTGCCTAGGATCCCTTGCACTATGTCAGGAACCTCCGCCTTCACTTTTAGGTCAGGTTCCGACTCATGGATAGCTGCAAGGTATGTTGGCTGGCCCCTTTTCCAGCCTTTGGCTATCTGCATAGCCGAGACCCTTTCGGTCCGAATGTCCTTCGCATGGTTAAGGCCCTTAAATCCCTGAATGAAGCAAGGCTTCTTCGAGTCTATGTTCAACAAACCAGACAAGTGTGGCATGACTGAAACACAAGCTTTCATAAGAAAGTTGTTACCGAGTATTACGTCAAAATCATCCATAGGAATGATCATGATGTCAATGTTCCCTAACCAATTGCCAATCTGGACCGGCACTCCTTTGGCCATCCCAAGCACTGGCCTACTTTGGGAGTTGACAACGTTGATGCGGCTGGCTTGCTTCTGAATCTGCAATCCATAGGCTTGCACAACACGATCAGACACGAAGTTGTGCGTCGCGCCAGTGTCCACCATTGCCGCCGCCTCCTTGGCATTCATGGTCATCTGTATATACATTAGTCCCTGCTCCTATGCCTTCCTTCCCAAGTGGATGGCACCAAGTATTTGGAGAGGTGCCACTCTAGTTTGCTCATCATCCAAGTCGGAGTCAGTCCTATTCACCAGGGCCGACAACCTCTCTCTTTTTGGGCAATCACGAGCACGATGGGGGCCATTGCAGATGAAGCATCCCAGGTGGGTCTTGGGGTCCTTAAGGGATGAACCTTCCATCGCCTTCCCCTTCCCTTTGTCTCCCTTGGATGACTTCGCATTCGAGGCTTTGCCTGCACCCTTACTAGGCTTGGCCGCCTTGTCCTTTGACTTCTTGGCCTTCTTCCCCTTCAGGTCACTCTTTGATACTCGGATGTCAATCAATGAATCCGCCTTTGCCATTGCGATCTGGAGGCCTTCGACTCCTTGCCTTTGCAGCTCAAGTTGAGCCCACGATTGAAGACCCTGCATGAAGTTGAACAACTTGTCCAACTCAGACATCTTTGTGACATCAAGCAACAAGGAACTAAATTCCTTAATGTAGTCACGTACTGTATCCGTCTGCCTCAAGTTGCACAATGCATCCTGAGCAGCCCACGAAGTGTTCGTGGAAAGGAACTGCTCCTTGAGTTCCTTCTTCAGCGTAGGCCAATCTCTGATGCGTGGCCGCCCACCAGTTGCAGTGTCCTACTCACGGGTTCACCACCAGAGCTTCGCACTGCCTGACAGATACATGACTGCCATCGAGATTTGTTCCCCTCCTGGAACCTTTCCTGCCTCGAAGTAGTGTTCAATGTCCCACAAAAAGTTTTCAAGTTCCTTGGAACTCCGAGTGCCTGTAAAGGCGTTGGGTTCAGGTATCTTTACCTTAGCCCAAGATCCCTCTGCTTCAACTGCACCACCAGCCAGCGCACATCAGAGGACGCCCACCTCCTCCTTCAAACAGACAATGTCTGGAACTAGAGCTGCCAGAACTTCCACTACAATTCTGCTTCCTCCAGACATGTTGCTGAGGGATGTTTCCAAAGCTGCCACTCGATCTCTTAACGCATCCATGCGGGACATTCAAGTTACCGCTCACTTGTTGTTAATATTCCTCGCACACCGCTGAACGCGGCACTGATACCAGCTGTCACAGGGGTCAGAATTCACCCAAATATTTCTGTTCCTGCGATAGTGCTGAGCAATGTCCCGTACACTCTTAGCCAACCCAAACACACACATAGCGAAATAGCTTGGTGAGGTTTAGCAATGAGGATCAGGATCAAGCAATGCAAGGTAAGGGAAATCTCACTTGTATTCACAAACTCAAATTACAAGAACACGCAAAACCCTTACACGACCTTGCACGGTCACGCCCAAGTATATGCCTCGTGTTTCCCACACTTGCACTCCTCACTTGGACTGGTGAACTACGCCCCAGGAGTTCACGCTCGGCTTTGAGGGAACTGGTCACAGTGCTGCCGGCCTTCCTTTGCTCAACCTTCTGTGATGGAGTGCTTTCCTCTCAACTCTCTCCAGTTGCTCCTCCCCCCCGACCTTGAGACCTGAGTCCTATTTATCCTTGTAGGGGGGATCCACGATCCCTAGTTTCCAGGAAACAACTCAGCTTCCATAACCGCCCAAATCCCACGTTTCTAGGGGCTGCAATTGGATAAGGTTGACTGCTTGCTAGCTCAATCATTCAGTCAGCACTTTGACCGTGACTCCATTGTTCCACGACTGGAGTATGCCGGGTCTACTTGAATGCCACCCGCACTCAGTTCGGTCATGGGCATAGCGCCCTTGCCTTGGATCAGTAGCTGATAGCATGGAACATTAGTGCCGCTCGACTGTGAGTGACTTTCCCTAGCGAGTCTTGCGGGAGCACCCACGCGCACTTTGCCTGATAGCTCACCTTGAACAGGTCTTGTGGGAAGATAGGGCGTCCAAGTCACCCGCCCTTGACCGAGTCTTGCAAGATCGCTCGTGCCTGCATTGCCTGCCACTTGGCGTCTGCCTTGCTTGCCCGGGAGCAAGTCTTGCAGGAGGATTGGAAGTCCAGGTCACCTGCCCTTGACTGAGTCTTGTGGGATCGCCCCTTCCAGCATCGCTTGGCACTTGGCATCCGCCTTGCTCACCCGGGAACAAGTCTTGCGGGAGGATAGGGCGTCCAGGTCACCCGCCCTTGACCGAGTCTTGCGGGAGTGCCCCTTCCTGCATCACCTGGCAGCTCGCCCTTCCATTCCAACTGATCCTTCAGCAGTCTTCCCTTGATCCTGTCCCTGATTGCGATGCCATCGAGGGTCCACCTAGCAGCCATGTTCGTGTCTGAGCATCAAGGGGCTAACAGCTGACCACAGGCTGTGCTTTGCTCTACCATGGGCATTGCCTTGCTCAACCACGGCCTGTGCCTTGCTCGACCATGGCCTGTGCCTTGCTATACCATGGGTAATGGCTTGCTCGACCTCGGGTTGTGACTCCCTCTTCCATGGACAATGCCTCCATGACCATGGGCTGCGCTGTGCTCTAACACGGGTGTTGGCTTGATCAACCATGGAGACAAGCCCTCAGTCAGCCACGGGCTGTGCGCTCGGTTGCTCACAGGCAGTGCCTTGCTCTACCATGGACGATGCCTTGCTCGACCATGGGTTGTGCCATGATGTTCCACGGGCAATGGCTCAGATGACGATGGGCTGTACGCTCGGTCTCTCATGGGCAATGCCTGGCTCTACCTCGGGTGATGCCTTGCTCAACCACGGGCTTTGCCTCACTCTACCATTGGCAATGGCTTGCACCACCAAGGCAATGGCTTGGTCGACCACGGTGACAGCCCTCAGTTGACCATGGGCTGTGTGCTCAGTCTCAAATGGGTAATGCCTTGCTCCACCAAGGGCGATGCCTTGCTTGACCACAACGATAGCCATTGGTCAATCACAGGCAATGCCTAGATCGACCACGGGCTATGCACTTAGTTGGACACAGGCAGTGCCTTGCTCAACCACGGGCGATGCCTTGCTTGACCATGATGACAGCCCTTGGTCAATCATGGGTCAACACATTGATTGACCACGGTGACAGCTCTTGGTTGACCATGGGCTGTGCGCTGCTTTACCATGGGCGATGCCTTGCTCAACATTGGGCTATGCCTCTCTTTACCAAGGGTGATGGCTTGGTTGGCCATGGAGACAGCCCTCAGTCGACCACGGGCTGAGCCTGGCTCTACCATGGGTGATGGCTTTGCCGACCGTGGAGACAGCCCACCATAGCCCATGGCCTGTGTGCTTGATCGCCGGTGGGCAGTGCCTTGCTCTACCATGATCAATGCCTTTGTCGACCAGGGTGATACCCTTGGTCGATCACAATCGTTGCCTTCATCAACCATGGGCTGTGCACTCAGTTGCTCATGGGCAGTGCCTTGCACTACCATGGGCAATGCCTTGTTCGACCATGGGCTGTGCCTCGCTCTACCATGGGTGATAGCTTGCTCCCCCACAAGTGATGGCTTCATCAACCATGGAGACAGCCCTCGGTCGACCACGGGCTGTGTTCTCAGTCTCAGAAGGGTAGTGCCTTGCTCCACCATGGGTGATGCCTTGCTCAACTGTGGTGATAGCCCTAGGTTGATCATGGGCGATGCCTAGATTGACCACGGGCTGTGCACTTGATCGCGCACAAGCACTGCCTTGCTCAACCATGGACGATGCCTTGCTCGACCATGATGGCAGCTGTTGGTCAATCATGGGTCGATACGTTGATCAACCACAGCAACAACCCTTGGTCGACCACAGGCTGTGCATCACTTTACCACGGGCGGTGCCTTGCTCAAACACAGGCTATGCCTCGCTCTACTACAGGCGATGGCTTGGTTGACCAGGCAGACAGCCCTCAGTTGACCACATGCTGTGTGCTCAGCAGCTCACAGGGCAGTGCCTGTCTCTACCTCGGGCGATGCCTTGCTCGACCACAAGCTGTGCCTTGCTCTACCACAGGTGATGCCATGCTTGACCACAGGCTGTGCCTTACTGTAAGCCCCTCAATGCTGGGACACGAATATGGCTGCTATGCGGACCTTCGATCGCATGGCAACTGGGATCGGGACCGAGATCGTGGGAAGACTGCCAAAGGATCAGTCGGTATGGAAGGGCGAGAGGGCAGGTGACACGGGAAAAGGGTTCGCCCGCAAGCCTCATCCCTAAGCGGGCTGGCAAGCGATGTGCGTGGCTGCTCCCCCAAGATGCGCTCAAGGGCGTATGATGGGGACGTCCTAGGCTCTCGCAGGACTCGCTCTAAGGCGAGCTGGTAGGCCACGGGCGTGCGACTGCTCCCGCAGCACTCGCTCAAGGATGGGCAACCCGGTTGCTCTAGGAATGCCATAACCCCCGCAAGTTCCCTAAGGATGGTCGCTCATGGTCAAGCGGCGCCACTGATACCAGGAGCCGATCCAAGGCGTGGGCACGGGCCCAGAGCGGAACCGAGTGTGGGTGGCACTCAGACCAGTCCAACCGGATTAGGTCGTGGGGGCATGGGCTCCTGGTCAGAGGGCTGACCAGAGGACTGAGCTGGCAAGCAATCAGTCCAACTACTCCAGTCCATCCAACTGCTCCAGTCAATCCCACTGCTGCAGGCACCAACTCCTGCTCGGGTAGGTAGGAGAAGCAGGGCTGCCAGGGACTGTGCAACCTGCACCTGCAAAGATAAAGTGGACTGCTGGGTGGACACGCAAGAAAAAGGAGGGGAGTGAGGGCACAAGAGAGCCCAGAAGCAGAGAGCTCAGAGAGCACAGGAAAAAGAGCACAAAGCAAAATGCACGGAGGCATGCAAGGAGGCAAGCCAGGCGAGGAGGAAGAAGACTGGGGCAAGGTGCTGCCTCCAGTTCCTCCCAGCCAAGCGTGAGCTTCCAGGGCGAAGCTCACCTGCCCAGGTGAGGAGTGCAAGTGCTGGATGCATGAGGCACATTCTGGGCGTGACCGTGCAGGCGAGTGAACGAGCAAGCCAGGTGAGGAGGAAGACGACTGGAGCAAGGTGCTGCCTCCAGCTCCTCCAAACCGTGCGTGAGCTTCCAGGGGTGAAGCTCACCTGCCCAAGTTCTGGGTGTGACCGTGCAGGCGAGCAAGCGAGCTTGCAGGCAAGCAAGCAAGCCAGGTGAGGAGGAAGATGACTGGAGCAAGGTGCTGCCTCCAGCTCCTCCAAACCGTGCGTGAGCTTCCAGGGGTGAAGCTCACCTGCCCAAGTTCTGGGCGTGACCATGCAGGTGAGCGAGCGAGCAAGCCAGGTGAGGAGGAAGACGACTGGAGCAAGGTGCTGCCTCCAGCTCCTCCAAACCGTGCGTGAGCTTCCAGGGCAAAGCTCACCTGCCCAAGTTCTGGGTGTGACCGTGCAGGCAAGCGAGCAAGCCAGGCGAGGAGGGAGAAGACTGGGGCAGGTGCTGCCTCCAGTTCCTCCAAGCTGCGCGTGAGCTTCCTGGGGCGGAGCTCACCTGCCAAGGGAGGAATGCAGGTGCTGGACGCACAAGGCACATCCTGGGCGAGACCGTGCAGGTGAGCGAGCGAGCAAGCCAGGTGAGGAGGAAGAAGACTGGAGCAAGGTGCTGCCTTCAGTTCCTCCAAGCCGTGAATGAGCTTCCCGGGCGAAGCTCCCCTGTCCAAGTGAGGCAAGCATGCAAGTAAGCAAGCAAGCCAGGGGAGGAGGGAAGAAGACTGGAGCAAAGGAAGAGGTGTCCTTGAGAGAAAGCCGAACCAGGAAGGCCGGCGGTGCTGTCTCCAGTTCCTCCAAGCCATGCGTGGACTTCCTGGGGGGAAGTTCACCTGTCCAAGTGAGGAGTGCAAGTGCTGAGCGCACGAGGCACATACTTGGCGCAACCGTGCAAGGTCGTGTAAGGGTTTTGCTTATTCTTGTACACCGGATTTGTGAATACAAGTGAGATTTTCCTTAGCTTGCACTGCCAATCTTGATCCTTTGTTGCTAAACCTCACTGAGCTATGTTGCTACGTGTGTTTGGGTTGGCTGAGAGTGTGCTGAACACTGCTCAGCACCATCGCACAAACGGAAAAATTTGGGTGAAGTCCGAACCCTATGACACTTACTCTACCATGGGCCCTGTCTAGTTAAACCACAGCTGTGCATCACCCTACCACAGGCGATGCATTGCTCGACCACAGGTTGTTCCTTGCTCTGCCACCAGCGATGGCTTGCTCAACCACAGAGACAGCCCCCGGTCTACACAGGCTGTGTGCTTAGTCGCTTACCGGCAGTGCCTGGCTCTACCCCAGGAGATGCCTTGCTCAACCATGGGTTGTGCCGTGCTCTTCCACGAGCAATGCCTTGCTTGACCAAGAGCTGTGCCTTGCTTGACCACGAGCTGTGCCTTGCTTGACCACGCGCTGTGCCTTGCTCTACCACTGGCCATGGCTTGTTTGACCATGGCTGTGCCTCGCCCTACCAAGGGCGATGCCTTGCTCAACCACGGGCTGTGCCTTACTCTGCCACTGGCAATGGCTTGGTTGGTCACAGAGACAGCCCATGGTCAACCTTGGGCAGTGCACTTAGTCGCTCATGGCTAGTGCCTGGTTCTACCTCGGGCAATGCCCTGCTCAACCATGGGCTGTGCCTTGGTCCACCAAGGGCAATGCCTTGGTTAACCACGGGCTCTGTATCCTCTACCATAGGCGATGCCTTGCTCAATGATGGCATGTGCCTTGCTCTACCACGGGCATTGCCTTGCTTGACCACGGGCTGTGCCTTGCTATACCACAGGTAATGGCTTGCTCGATCTTGGGCTGTGACTCACTACCCTGGGTGATGCCTTCTTGACCATGGGTTGTGCCTTGCTCTACCATGGGCGTTGGCTTGATCAGCCATGGAAACAGCCATCGGTTGGCCACAGGCTGTGTGCTCAGTCACTCACAGGCAGTGCCTTGCTCTACCATGAACAATGCCTTGCTCGACCATGGGCTGTTCCCTGATCTTCCATGGGTGATGGCTCAGACAACCACGGGCTGTACGCTTGGTCTCTCATGGGCAGTGCCTGGCTCTACCTCGGGTGATGCCTTTCTATACCAAGGGCAAAGCCATGTTCGACCATGGGTGGTGCCTCACTTTACCACTGGCGATGCCTTGCTCGACCACAAGCCATGCCATGCCCAACCAGGGGCAATGCCTTGCATGACCACGGGCTGTGCCTTGCTCTACCAAGGGCATTGGCTTGGTCAACCACGGAGACAGCCCTTAGTTGACCACATGTGATGCCTTAGTTGTCCATGGGCTGTGCCTTGTCCAACAACGGGCAATGCTTTGCAATACCAAGGGTGATGGCTTGGTTGACCATGGAGACAGCCCTTAATTCAACCATGGGTGATGGCTTGGTCGACCACGGTGACAGCCCTTGGTTGATCATGGGTCAACACGTTGATTGACCATGGTGACAGCTCTTAGTCGACCACGGACAGTGCCGTCACTCTACCAGGGCAATGCATGCTCGAACTTTGGCTGCACCTTGCCCAACCACGGGCGATGCCTTGCTCCACCTCGGGCTGTGCCTCGCTCTACCATAGGCGATGGCTTGGTCAACCAGGGAGACATCCCTCGGTAGACCATGGGTTGTGCACTCAGTAGCTCACGGGCAGTGCATTGCTCTACCTCGGGCGATGCCTTGCTTGACCACGGGCTGTGCCTTGCTCTCCCATGGGCCATGGCTTGTTCGACCACAGCTGTGCCTTGCCCTACCATGGGCAATGCCATGCTCGACCATGGGCCATGCCTTGCTCTGCCACAGGTGATGGTTTGGTCGACCATGGAGAATGCCCTCAGTCGACCACAGGCTGTGCACTCAGTCACTCACAGCCAGTGCCTGGCTATACCTTGAGTGATGCTCTGCTTGACCAGGGGCTGTGCCTCACCCTACCACAGGCTGTGCCTTGCTCTACCATGGGCAATGGCTTGTTCGATTGTGGGCTGTGCCTCGCACTACCATGGGCTATGCCTTGCTCATCCACGGGCAATGCCTTGCTCTACCATGGGTGATGGCATGATCGACCCTGGAGACAGCCCACAGTTGACCACAGGCTGTGTGCTCGATTATTCATGGGCAGTGCCTAGCTCTACCATGGGCGACACCCTGCTCTACCAAGGGCAATGGCATGTTCGACCACTGGTTGTGCATTGCTCTACCACGGGCAATGCCTTAGTCGACCACAGGCTGTGCCTTGCCCTGCCATGGGCGATGCCTTGCTTGACCATGGCCTGTGCCTTGCTATACCATGGGCTTTACACTCTGTCTCTCACGGGCAGTGCCTCGCTCTACGTTGGGCAAGGCCTTCCTCAAGAACGGGCTGTGCCTTGGTCTACCAAGGGCCATGGCATGTTTGACAACAGTCTGTGCCTTGCCCAACCACGGGTTGTGCCATGCTCTACCAAGGGTGTGGCTTGGTTGACCACGGAGACAGCCCTTGGTCGACCACGGGTTGTGCCTTGCTCTACCATGAGCGATGGCTTGGCCAACCATGGAGACAGCCCTCCATCAACCACGGGCTGTGTGCTCGGTTGCTGGTGGGCATTGCCTTGCTCTACCACGGTCGATGCCTTGGTCAACTAGGGTGATAGCCCTTGGTTGATCACAGTCAATGCCTTAATCGACCGTGGGCTATGCACTCAGTCGCTCATGGGCAGTGCCTTGCACTACCACGGCCGATGCCTTGCTCGACTACAGGCTGTGCCTTGCTCTACCACGGGCGATGGCTTGCTCCACCACAGGCAATGGCTTGCTCCACCACAGGCGATGGCTTGGTCAACCATGGTGACAGCCCTCAGTTGACCATGGGCTGTGCACTCAGTCTCAGAAGGGTAATGCCTTGCTCCACCATGGGCGATGCCTTGCTCCACCATGGCAATAGCCCTTGGTCAATCACAGGTGATGTCTAGATCGACCACGGGCTGTGCACTCAGTAGTGCACAGGTAGTGCCTTTGTCGACCACGGGTGATGCCTTGCTTGACCATGATGACAGCCCTTGGTCGATCATGGGTTGACACGTTGATCGACCACGGCAACAGCTCTTGGTCGACCGTGGCTGTGTGTTGCTTTACCACGGGCATTGCCTTGCTCAACTTTGGGCTATGCCTCACTCTACCACGGGTGATAGCTTGGTCGACCATGGAGACAGCCCTTGGTCAACCACGGGCTGTGCCTTGCTCTACCATGGGTGATGGCTTGGCCGACTGTGGAGACAGCCCTCCATCCACCATGGGCTGTGTGGTCAATTGCCGGCATGCTGTGCCTTGCTCTACCATGGTCGATGCCTTGGTTGACCAGGGCGATTGCCCTTGGTCGATCTCAATCGATGCCTTGATCGACCATGGGCTGTGCCTTGCACTACCACGGGTGATGCCTTGCTCATCCACTGGCTGTGCCTCGCTCTGCCATGTGCGATGGCCCTCCATTGACCACAGGCTGTGTGCTCAATCGCTGGTGGGCAGTGCCTTGCTCTACCACAGTCAATGCCTTGGTCTATCTGGTCGATGCCTTGATCGACCATGTGCTGTGTGCTCGGTCATTCATGGGCAGTGCCTTGCAATACCATGGCCGATGCCTTGCTCGATTATGGGCAGTGCCTCACTCTACCACGGGCATTGGCTAGCTCCACCACAGGCAATGGCTTGGTTGACCACGGTGACATCCCTCGGTCGACCATGGGCTTTGTGTTCAGTCTCAAAAGGGTAGTGCCTTGCTCCACCATGGGCAATGCCTTCCTCAACTGCTGCAATTGCCCTTGGTCTATCATGGGCAGTGCCTAGATCGACCACAGGCTGTGCACTCGGTAGCACATGGGCAGTGCATTGCTCAAGCACAGGCAATGCCTTGCTCGATGATGATGACAGCCCTTGGTTGATCATGTCTCAACACATTGATCAACCACGGCACAAGCTCTTGGTCGACTGCTGGCTGTGCATTGCTCTACCAAGGGTGATGGCTTGGTCGACCACGGAGACAGCCCTTGGTCAACCAGGGGCTGTGCCTTGCTCGACCACGGGTGATGGCTTGGCCAACCATGGAGAATCCCTCCATCGACCATGGGCTGTGTGCTCGATCACTGGTGGGCAGTCTCTTGCTCTTCCACGGTCAATGGCTTGGTTGATCAGGGCAATAGCCCTTGGTTGTTCACGGTCGTGCCTTGATCAACCACGGGCTGTGCACTTGGTTGCTCATGGGCATTGCCTAGCACTACCACAGGTGATTCCTTGCTCCACCACGGGCTGTTCCTCACTCTACCATAGGTGATGGCTTGCTCCACCACAGGCAAAGGCTTGGTCGAGCAAGGAGACATCCCTCGGTCAACCACGGGCTGTGCCTTGCTCTACCACAAGCGATGGCTTGGTCGACCATATGCTGCACGTTTCCCAACCACGAGCGATGCCTTGGTCAACCATGGAGACAGCCCTCAATCAACTATGGGTGGTGCCTTGCTCAAGCACCGGCTGCGCCTTGTCCAGCCATGGGCAATGCCTGGCATGACCACGGAGATGGCTCTCAGTCGACCACAGGCTGTTCCTCACTCTCACACATGTGATTGCTTGGTTGACTGTGGAGAATCCCTCGGTCGACCACGGCTGTGTGCATGATTGCTGGCAGGCATTCCCTTGCTCTGCCACGGTCGATGCCTTGGTTGATCACAGTCGATGTGTAGATCGACCACAGGCTGTGTACACTATCGCTCACGGACAGTGCCCTGCTCTACCATGGGCGATGCCTTGCTCAGCCACGGCAACAACACTTGCTCGACTACGGGTAGTGCCTGGCTCTACCATGGACGAAGCCCTGCTGGAGCATGGCCTGTGTCTGGCTCTACCACAGGCATTGCCATGCTCGACCACAGGCTGTCCCTTGCTGTACCATGGGCAATGGCTTGGTTGACCATGGGCTGTGCCTCACATTACCACAGGCAATGCCTTGCTTGAACACGAGCTATGCCTTGCTCTACCACTGGCAATGGCTTGGACGACCACAGAGGCACCCCTCAGTCAACCTTGGGCCATGCCATGCTCTACCACTAGCGATGGCTTGGTCAACCATGGGCCTTGCTTTGCCCGACCAAGGGCCATACCTTACCCAACCACGGACCGTGCCAAGCTCTACCACAGGCAATGCCTTCCTCAACCATGGGCTGTGCCAGGCTCCACCACGGGTGTTGCCTTGCTCGACAATGTGCTATGCCTGGCTCTACGATGGGAGATGCCTTGCTCAACCATGGGCAATGGCTTGTTCGACAATAGGCTGTGCCTCGCCACAGGTGATGCCTTGCTCAACCACGGGTAGTTTCTTGCCCTACCATGGGCAATGGCTTGGTCGACCACGGGCAGTGTGCTTGGTCACTCACGGGCAATGCCTTGCTCTATTGCAGGCAGTGGCTTGGTTGACCACAGAGACAGCCCTCGGTCGACCACAAGCTGTGCCTCGCTCGACCATGGGCAGTGCCTTGCTTGACCCTGGGTAATGCCTTGCTCGATCATGAGCTGAGCCTTGTTCTACCACAGGCGATGGCTTGCTCAAGCATGGAGACAGCCCTCAGTCGACCATGGGTTGTGTGCTTGGTCACTCATGGGCAGTTCCTTGCTCTACCACGAGCAATGCCTTGCTCCACCACCAGCTGTGCCTTGCTCTACCATGGGCCATGGCTTGGTCGACATTGGGCTGTGCCTCGCTCTACCATGGGCAATACCTTGCTCAACCACTAGCAGTGCCTCGCCCTACCACGAGCGATGGCTTGGTAGACCATAGAGACAGGCCTTGGTTGACCATGGACTGTGCACTTGGTCGCTCATGGGCAGTGCCTTGCTTTACCATGGACGATGCCTTGTTTGACCACAGGCAGTGCCTTGCTCCACCATGGGCAATGTCTTGGTCGACCACGGAGACAGCCCAAGGTCAACCATGGGTTGTGTGCTTGGTCGCACAAGGGCAGTGCCTTCCTCCACCACAGGCGATGCCTTGATCAACCATGAGCTGTGCACTTGGCCACGGACTGGCAGTGCCTTGCTATACCACAAGCAATGCCTTCCTCAACCATGGCAACAACCCTTGGTTGATCAAGGGTAGATGCATTGGTTGACAATGGCAACAGCCATTGGTCGACCACGTAGGCAGCCGTTGGTTGACTACGTGCTGTGTGCTCAGTAGCTCACAAGCATTGCCTATCTCTTCTCAGGTGATGCCTTGCTTGACCATGGGCGATGCCTTACTAGTCAATGGGTTGTGCCTAGCTCTGCCAAGGGCAATGGCATGTGCAAGCACAGGCTGTGGGTCACCCTACCTCTGGCGATGCCTTGCTCCACCACTGATGATGGCTTGGTCAACCGTGGAGACAGCCCTCAGTTGACCATGGGATGTGTGCTCAGTCTCAGAAGGGTAGTGCCTTGCTCTACTACCGGCAATGGCTTGATCAACCATGGAGACAGCCCTTGGTTGACCTCGGGCTGTGTGCTCATGGCTAGTGCCGGGTTCTACCTCAGGCATTGCCCTGCTCGACCATAGGCCATGCCTTGCTCTACCATGGGTGATAACTTGCTTGACCACAGGCAATGGCTTGTTTGACCAAGGGTTGTACCTTGCCCTACCACAAGCTATGCATTGCTCAACCATGGGTTGTGCCTTGCTCTACCATGGGCAATGGCATGGTCGATCAAGGCATCGCCCAGCCTGTGGTCGACCAAGGAGACAGCCCTCAATCAACCATGGGCAATGCCTTGCTCGAGCACCAGCTGCACCTTGCCCAACCACAGGTGATGCCTGGCTCAACCACGGGCTGTGCCTCGCTCTACCATGGGTGATAACTTGCTTGACCATGGGCAATGGCTTGTTTGACCAAGGGTTGTACCTTGCCCTACCACAGGCTATGCATTGCTCAACCATGGGCTGTGCCTTGCTCTACCACGGGCAATGGCATGGTCAACCAAGGCATCGCCCAGCCTGTGGTCGATCATGGAGACAGCACTCAATCGACCATGGGCAATGCCTTGCTCGAGCACTAGCTGCGCCTTGCCCAACCACAGGTGATGCCTGGCTCAACCATGGGCTGTGCCTCGCTCTACCAAGGGTGATGCCTTGGTCAACCGCAGAGACAGCTCTCAGTCGACCATGGGCTGTGCCTCAGTCTCCTACAGGCAATGGCTTGATCGACCATGGAGCCATCCCTCGGTCAACAGCAGGCTGTTCGCTCGGTTGCTGATGGGTGGTGTCTTACTCTACCACAGTCGATGCCTTGGTTGACCATGGCGACAGCCCTTGGTTGATCATGATTGATGCATAGATCGACCACAGGCTGTGCACACTGTTGCTCATGGGCATTGCCCTGCTCTACCATGGGCAATGCCTTGCTTGACCATGGCGACAGCACTTGTTTGATCATTGGGTGACACCTTGATCGACCATGGCGACAACGCTTGGTCAACTATGGGCAGTGCTTGGTGCTACCATGGGCAAAGCCCTGCTGGAGCACGGCCTGTGCCTGGCTATACCATGGGGTGTTGCCATGCTCGACCACAGGCTGTCCCTTGGTGTACCATGGGCAATGGCTTGGTTGACCACGGGCTGTGCCTCACACTACCACTGGCGATGGCTTGGACGACCACGGAGACACCCCTCATTCGACCTTGGGCTGTGCCATGCTCTACCACAGGCAATGGCATGGTCGACCACAGAGACAACCTTTGGTCGACCACAGGCCGTGCTTTGCCCTACCAAAGGCCATGCCTTGCCTGACCATGGGCTGTGCCAGGCTCTACGATGGGTGATGGCTTGTTTGACCATGAGCGATGCCTCACTCTACCACAGGTGATGCCTTGATTGACCACGGGCTGTGCCTGGCTCCACCACGGGCATTGCCTCGCTCGACCATGCGCTGTGCCTGGCTCTACCATGGGAGATGCCTTGCTTGACTGCAGGCAATGGCTTGTTTGACAATGGGCTATGCATCGCCCTACCGCGGGCGATGCCTTGCTCAACCATGGGCTGTGCCTTGCCCTACCATGGGCAATGGCTTGGTTCACCATGGGCTGTGTGCTTGGTCGCTCATGGGCGATGCCTTGCTCAACCACTAGGAATGCCTTGCTCCACCTCCAGCGGTGCCTTGCTCTACCATGGGCGGTGGCTTGGTTGACCACGGAGACAGCCCTCAGTCAACCACGAGCCATGCCTTGCACCACCATGGGCCATGCCTTGCTCGACCATGGGCAGTTCCTCACTCTACCCCAGGTGATGCCTTGCTCGACCATGGGCTGAGCCTTGGTCTACCAAGGTTGATGGCTTGGTCGACCATGGAGACAGCCCTCAATCAACCACAGGCTGTGTGCTTGGTC
This sequence comes from Sonneratia alba, assembly GCA_900174645.1. NCBI lineage: Eukaryota > Viridiplantae > Streptophyta > Magnoliopsida > Myrtales > Lythraceae > Sonneratia > Sonneratia alba. Next base: position 3,971,493 of record FWPY01000027.1, on the reverse strand, counting down.
ACTCACGGGCAGTGCCTTGCTCCTCCACCGGCTGTGCCTCGCTCTACCACAGATGATACCTTGCTCGAGCACGGGCAGTGCCTTGCCATACCATGAGTGATGGCTTGGTGGACCACAGAGACAGTCCTTGGTTGACCACGGACTGTGCACTTGGTCGCTCACAGGCAATGCCTTGCTCTACCACGGACGATGCCTTTTTCGACCATGGTCAGTGTCTTACTCCAACCACAAGCAATGCCTTGCTCCACCACCAGTGGTGCCTTGCTCTAACATGGGCGGTGGCTTGGTCGACCATGGAGACAGCCCTCAGTCAACCACAAGCTGAGCCTTTCTTGACCACAGACAGTGCCTCACTCTACCCCGAGTGATGTCTTGCTCGACCATAGGCTGAGCCTTGGTCTACCACAGACGATGGCTTGCTCAACCACAGAGACAGCCCTCGATCAACCACAGGCTGTGTGCTTGGTGACTTATGGGCAGTGCCTTGCTCCACCACTGGCTGTGCCTTGCTCTACCATGGGCAATGGCTTGGTTGACCACGGGCTGTGCCTCACACTACCACTGGCGATGGCTTGGACGACCATGGAGACACCCCTCCGTCGACCTTGCTCAACCATCTGTGCCTCACTCTACCACGGGCGATACCTTGCTTGACCATGAGCAGTGCCTTGCCCTACCACAAGCGATGGCTTGGTCAACCAGAGAAACAGGCCTTAGTTGACCACGGACTGTGCACTTAGTCACTCACAGGCAGTGCCTTGCTCTACCACGGATGATGCCTTGTTCGACCATGGGCAGTGCCTTGCTCCACCACGGGCGATGTCTTGGTCGACCACGGAGACAGCCCGAGGTCGACCATGGGTTGTGTGCTCGGTCACACAAGGGCAGTGCCTTCCTCCACCACAGGCGATGCCTTGATCGACCACAAGCTGTGCACTCAGTCGCTGACAGGCAGTGCCTTGCTCTACCACGAGCGATGCCTTCCTTGAACACAGTGACAGCCCTTGGTTGATCAAGGGTAGACGTGTTGATTGACGACGGCAGCAGCCATTGGTCAACAATGTAGACAGCCAATGGTTGACTATTGGTTGTGCGCTCAGTAGATCACAGGCATTGCCTAGCTCACAGACTGTGCCTTGTTCTACAACAGGTGATGCCATACTTGTCAATGGGTTGTGCCTAGCTTTGCCAAGGGCAATGGCATGTTCGACCACGAGCTGTGGGTCACCCTACCTCGGGTGATGCCTTGCTCCACCACGGGTGATGTCTTGGTGAACCACGAAGATGGCCCTCAGTTGACCATGGGCTGTGCACTTAGTCTCTCATGGGCAGTGCCTGGCTCTTCCTTGGGTGAAGCTTTCCTCGACCACGGGAAGTGCCTTGCTCTACCACGAGCGATGCCTTGCTTGACCACGGGCTGTGCCTTACTCTACCAAGGGTAATGGTATGTTCGACCATGGGTTCTGCCTCACTCTACCACGGGTGATCCCTTATTCGACCATGAGCTGTACCTTGCTCTGGCACAGGCCTGGGCTTCATTGACCACAGGCTGTATGCTCTGTCTCTCACAGGCAGTGCCTGGCTGTACCTCAGGTGATGCCTTCCTCAGCCACTAGCTGTGCCTTGCTCTACCAAGTGCCATGGCATGTTTGACACTGGGCTGTGCCTTGCCCAACCATGAGCGGTGCCTTGCTCGACCACAAGCTGTGCCATGCTCTTCCAAGGGCGATGTCTGGGTGGACCATGGAGACAGCCCTTGGTTGACCACAGGCAATGACTTGGTCTACCAAGGAGACAGCCCTTGATTGGCCACAAAGACAGCCATCAGTCAACCATGGGCTGTGCCTTGCTCAACCATGAGGGATGGCATGGCCAGCCAAGGAGACAGCCCTTTGTCATCCACGGGCTTCGCGCTTAGTCAATCACTTGCTGTGCCTTGCTCTACCACAGTTGATGCCTTGGTCGACCACAGCAACAGCCCTTGGTCGATCATGGTCAATGCCTTGATCGACCATGGGCTGTGCACTTGGTCTCTCACGGGCAGTGCCTTGCACTACCACTGGTGATGTCTTGCTCGACCACAGGCTGTGCATCACTCTACCACGGGCACTGGCTTGCTCCACCACGGTCGATGGCTTGGTCGACCATGCAGACAGTCGTCAATAGACCACGGGCTGTGTGCTTAGTTGCAGAGGGGCAGTGCATCGCTACACCACGGGCGATGCCTCGCTCGACTACAGTGATAGCCCTTGGTCAATCACAGCCAATGCCTTGCTCGACCACGGTGACAGCCCTTGGTCGATCATGGGTCGACACATTGTTCAACCCTGGCGACAGCTCATCGTTGACCACAGGCAGTGCCTTGGTCCACCAATGGCAATCCCTTGGTTGACCACGGGCTGTGCGTCGCTCAACCATGGGTGATGCCTTGCTTGACCACAGGCTGTACCTTGCCCAACTACGGGCGATGCATTCCTCGACCAAGGGCTGTGCCTCCCTCTACCATGGGCGATGGCTTTGTCGAGCACAGAGACAGCCCTCGGTTGACCATGGGCAGTGCACTCGGTCGCTCACGGGCTGTGCCTGGCTCTACCTCAGGCGATGCCTTGCTCAACCACAGGCTGTGCCTTGCTCTACCATGGGCGATGCCTTGCTTGACCATGACCTGTGACAGGCTCTACCTGGGGCAAAGGCATGTTTGACCACGGTCTGTACCTCGCTCTACAATGGGGGATGGCTTCGTCAACCATGGAGACAACCCTTAGTGACCATGGGCTATGCGCTCAGTAGCTCATGGGCAGTGTCTGGCTCTACCTTGGGCAATGCCTTGCTCGACCCCGAGCTGTGCCTTGCTCTACCACAGGTGATGCCATGCTCAACCATGGGCTGTACCTTGCTCTACCAAGGGCAATGGCATGTTCGACCATGGGCTGTGCCTTACTCTACCACAGGCGATGCCTTGCTCGACCACAGCCAATGCCTTGCTCTACCTTGAGCCATGGGCTATGCCTCGCTGAATGCTGGTCGACCATGGGCTCTACACTCAGTCTCTCATGTGCAGTGTCTAGCAGTACCTCAGGTGATGCCTTGCTCGACCATGGGCTGTGCCTTGCTCTTCCAAGGGCAATGACATGTTTGACCATGGGCTATGCTTTGCTTGACCACGTCTTGAACCACGTTATGCCAAGAGCAGTGGCTTGGTTGACCACAAAGACAGCCCTCGGTTGACCAAGGGTGATGCCTTGGTCTGCCACGGGTGATGGCTTGGTCAACCATGGAGACAGCCCCTGGATGAACCTGGGCTGTGTTTTGATCTACCATGGGTGATGGCTTGGTCAACCATGCAGACTGCCCTCCATCGAACACAGGCTGCGCACTTGATCGCTCACAAGTAGTGCCTTGCTCCACCATGGTTTATGCCTTGATCGACCCCAGTGACAGTCCAATGTCGATCATGGTCGATGCCATGATCGACCATTGGCTGTGCACTCGGTTGCTCACAGGCAGTGCAATGCTATACCATGGGTGACGCCTTGATCGGCCACGGTGACAGCACTTGGTCAACCACGGGCAGTGCCTTGCTCTACCATGGGCAAAGCCCCATTCAACCACAGGCTGTGCCTCACTCTACCAAGGGCAGTGCTGTGCTCAACCACCGGCTGTGCCTTGCTCTTCCAAGGGCAAGGGCATGCTTGACCACGGGCTATGCCTTTCCCGACCATGGGCAAAGCCTTGCTTGACGATGGGCTGTGCCTTGCTATACCAAGAGTGGTGGCTTGGTCAACCACAGAGACAGCCCTCAGTTGACCACGGGCAATGCCTTGCTCTACCATGGGTGTTGCGTGGGTTAACCACAGAGACAGCCTTCGGTTGACCACGGGCTGTGCCTAGCTCTACCATGGGTGTTGGCTGGGTTGACCACGGAGACAGCCCTCTGATGCTCACAGGTAGTGCCTTGCTCCACCATGGTCGGTGCCTTGGTCGACCACGGCGACAGCCCTTGGTCGATCACGGTCGATGGCTTGATTGACCACAGGCTGTGCACTCAGTTGCTCATGGGCAATGCCATGCTCTACTACAGGTGGCACCTTGATTGGCTATGGCAATGGCGCTTGGTCAACCACAGGCAGTGCCTTGCCCAAAAACAGGTGATGTCCTGCTCAACCACGCACTGTGCCTGGCTTGACCACGGGCGTTGCCTTGCTCGACAATGGGCTCTGCCTCACTGTACCACAGGCAATGGCTTGGTTGACCATGGGCTGTGCCTCACTCTACCACGGGCGATGCCATGCTCGACCACGGGCTGTGGCTTGGACTACCATGGAGACAGCCCTTGGTCAACCACGGGCGATGCCTTGCTCAAGCGCGGGCTGTGCTAGGCTATACCAGGAGCAAAGGCAAGGTCGACCACAGGTTGGGCCTTGCTCTACCACAGGCAATGGCATGGTCAACCACGGAGACAGCCCTCAGTCGACCATAGGCTGTGTGCTCGGTAGCTCATGGGCAGTGCCTGGCTCTACCTTGGGCCATGCCTTGCTCAACCACAAGCTGTGCCTTGCTCTACCAATGGCAATGACATGTTCGACCACAGGCTGTGCCTCACTCAGCCACATGCTGTGCCTTGCTCTAGCACGGGCCATGGCTTGGTCGACCATGTGCTATGCCTCACTGTACCTCAGTCGACCAAGGGCTGTACACTCGGTCTCTCATGCACAGTGCCGGCAGCACCTGGGGTGATGCCTTGCTCGACCAGAGGCCGTACCTTGCTCTACCAAGGGCGATGGCTTGCTTGACCATGGGCTATGCCTTGCCCAACCATGGGTGATGCCCTGCTCGACCACAGGCTATGCCATGCTATACCAAGAGCGGTGGCTTGGTTGGCCATAGAGACAGCCCTTGGTCGACCACAGAGACAGCCCTCGGTCAACCATGGGCAATGCCTTGGTCTGCCACAAACAATGGCTTGGTCAACCACAGAGACAGCCCTCGGACGACCCCGGCCTATGCCTTGCTCTGCTGCAGGCCATCACTTTGTTGACCATGGAGACAGCCCTAGGTCGACCATGAGCTGTGCCTTGCTCCACCACAGGTGATGGCTTGGTCGACGATGGAGACAGCCCTCCATCAACTGCTGGCTGTGCACTTGGTCACTCAGGGGTAGTGCCTTGGTCGACCACGGTGACAGCCCTTGGTCGATTACAATCGATCTCTTGATCAACCACAGGCTGTGCACTTAGTCGCTCATGGGCAATGCCATACTCTACCATGGGCAATGCTTTGATCACCCACACAACAGCGCTTGGTCAACCGCAGGCAGTGCCTTGCTCTACCACAGGTGTTGCCCCACCCAACCATGGGCTGTGCCTCACTCTACCAAGGGTTGTGCCTTGCTCTTGCAAGGGCAATGGCAAGTTTGACCACAGGCTTTGCCTTGCCTAACCATGGGTGATGCCTTGCTCAACCACAGGCTGTGCCATGCTATACCAAGAGCTGTGGCTTGGTCGACCAGAGAGACAGCCCTTGGTTGACCACAGTCTGTGCCTTGGCCAGCCACGGATGATGGCTTGGTCGACCATGGAGACAGCCCTCCGCTGACCACAGGCTGCATGCTCAGTCACTCACGGGCAGTACCTTGCTCCACCATGGTCGATGCCTTGGTCGACCACGGCGACAGCCATTGGCTGATCACGGTTGATGTCTTGATCCACCATGGGCTGTGCACTCGGTCACTCACTGGCAGTACCATGCTCTACCACAGGCAACGCCTTGATCGGCCATGGCGACAATGCTTGGTCAACCACGGGAGATGCCCCGCTCAACCACGTGCTATGTCTGGCTCTACCACGAGTGTTGCCTTGCTTGACAATGGGTTGTGCCTTGCTGTACTACAGGCAATGGCTTGGTCGACCTCGGGCTGTGCCTCACCTACCACGGGCAATGCCTTGCTTGACCACGGGTTGTGCCTGCCTCTACCACATGCAATGTGTCACGGGGCCTATGCGGGTCACAAATTTTTCCGCACCCCGCTAGGCGTCAACACACTGTTTGTTGACCAGCCACACACACACCGCGCATACCGTCGAGGCCAAACGATCACCGAACTGAAGAAGCAACACCAAGGAACACAAGAACACAATTGGGAAAACGCAACTCATATTCACATCTACTACAAGTACACAAAAAACCCAATCCCAGATCAGAACACTTACACGCAGTCACACAAGTATATGCCTCACAGTCTCTCACTGCTTGCACTCCCCACCCGTCTTGTGCCTTCTCTCAAGAACACCGGACTGCTTGCTCTGACTTGACTTCCTCTCTTGGAGTCTCTAGCTCTCTGTGTCTCTCCTCTGAGAATTCTTGGTTGTCTCTGAGAATGAGACTGACCCCCTTTATATAGAGGAGCCTAGCAGACTAGATATGGCAACCGATATATCTAAATCCCTTGATTCTCTCCATCAGATCTCGATTTGTTCAATCTCAGCCGTCGATCTGCAATCTCCAAGATTGTTTTCATAACAAATTGATTTGCCATATCCCGGGAGAATCTTTCCTCGATTGTTTGCTTGACTAGGTCCAGATGACTTGGCGCTGACTCAGCATTGTCAATCCGATCCACTCTCCTCCGGGGCCCACGTCCATGATCACCTCCTACGATCACAGCCGTCTGATCGGGATTGTTGCATCCAACGGTGCTCGAGCATGGTCAAGGACTTATCCGATCTTCACAAGTAGTCAACTCACCAGCCGCTAAGTGTTGAGCATTCCCTTAGCGTTTGCCATGCCTATCGAGTAGTGCGCACTCCTAGAGTGTTGTTGCTTGGTCACATCTTGTTCACCGAGCATCCTTGAGCGTTGCATCATGCCTTGCTCATGGACATCCTCACCACCCATACGCACATTCGCCTACTTGTGAACAGTGACACTCCATGGCCACCATCTGATCCCTTAGCACTCTGCTGAGCCTTGATTGGTTGTTCCCTTCACTGGTGCCTCCGCGCACGCTTGTGTGACCATCTCCAAACTTGCCCGCTCATGGACCTGCAATTTATCCCAACACCTCACACATGACTGCCCACGCGTCCTCGCGTGCATGCTATGCGCTACCACTACCCCGAGGTATGGCTTGTGGTACGCATTCTCCGGGGCTTGAGCTCAAGGGTCTAACACAATGGCATGTTTGATCACAGGTTATGCGTTGCTCTACCACGGGCGATGCCTTGCTCAACCAAGGGCTGTGCCATGCTCTACCACGGGCACTGGCAACACTCACAGGTAGTGCCTTGCTGGAGCATGGCGACAGCTATTGGTCGACCATAGGCAGTGTTTTGCTCTGTCACGGGCGATGCCTTGGTTGACCAGGGGCAGTGCCTTGCTCTACCACTAGCAATGCCTTGCTCCACCACTGGCAATAGCATGGTCAACCACGGATTGTGCCATGTTCTACCATGGGCCATGGCTTGGTCAACCATGGGCTATGCCTCGCTCTACCATGGGCAAGGGCTTGGTCAACCATGGAGACAGCCCTCGGTCGGCCATGGGTTGTGCGCTCGGTCACTCACAGGCAGTCATTGGATCTACCTTGGGCGATGCCTTGCTTGACCACGGGCTGTGCCTTGCTCTACCACGGGTGATGGCTTGGCTGACCCCAGAGAGAGCCCTTGGATGACCATGGCCTGTGCGCTTGGTTGCTCAGGGTTGTGCCTGGCTCTACCTCAGGCAATGCCTTGCTCTTGCACAGGCGATGGCCTGGTCAACCACTGAGACAGCCCCCGGTCAACCATGGGCAGTGCACTCAGTCGCTTACGAGCAGTGCCTGGCTCTACCTTGAGTGATGCCTTGCTCGACCACAGGCTGTGCCTTGCTCGACCACAGGCTGTGCCTTGCTCTACCAAGGTCAATGGCATGTTCGACCACATTCTGTGCCTTGCTCTACCACGGGCCATGGCTTGGACGACCATGGGCTGTGCCTCACTCTACCACAGGCTGTACGCTCAGTCGCTCACAGGTAGTTCCTGGCTATACCTCAGGTGTTGCCTTGCTCGACCACAGGTTGTGCCTTGTTGTACCATGGGTGATGGCTTGGTTGACCACAGTCTGTGCACTTGGTTGGTCAGGGCAATGCCTGGCTCTACCTCAGGTGATGCCTTGCTCAACCACGGGTTGTGCCTTGCTTTACCACGGGCGATACCTTGCTCAACCCTGGGCTGCACCTCACTCTATCATGAGCCATGGCTGTCTTGCTTGACCACGGGCTGTGCCTTGATCTATCACCAGTGATGCCTTGGTAGACCATGGAGACTAGCCCCAGTCAACCACGGAGACTAGCCCTGGTCGACCACTGGTAGTGTGCTTGGTTGCTCATGAGCTATGCCTGGCTCTACCTCGTGTGATGCCTTGCTCAACCACAGGCTGTGCCTTGGTCTACCCCGGGTGACACCTTGCTCAACCATGGGCTATGCCTTGCACTACCACAGGCGATGGCTTGGCTGACCGCGGAGACAGCCCTCAGTCGACCACGGGCCATGGGCTCGGTTGCTCACCAGCAGTGCCATGCTCTACCACGGGCTGGGCAATGCTTTGCTCCACCAAGGGTTGCACCTCACTCTACCACTGGCAATGCCTTGCTCAACCACTGGCTGTCCCTTGCTCTACCACAGGCAATGGCTTGGTAGACCATGGAGACAGCCCCTGGTTGACCACGGGTTGCATGCTTGGTTGCTCATGGCAGTTCCTTCCTCTAACATGGTTGATGCCTTGCTCGATGACGGCAAAATCCCTTGGTCAATCAAGGGGAAATGGCTTCATCGACCATGATGACAGCTCTTGGTCTACCATAGGTGATGCATTGGTTGACCACGGGCTGTGGCCTGCTCTACCACGGGCAATGCCTTGCTCGACCACGGGCAGTGCCTTGCTCGACCACGGGCAGTGCCTTGCTCGACCACAGGCTATGCCTTGTGCTACCAAGGGCAATGGCATGTTCGACCACAGGTTCAATTTGCTCTATCATGGGCGATGGCTTGGTCAACCACAGAGATAGTCCTCGGTTGATGACCGGCTGTGCAGTCGGTTGACCACGGGTGGTGCACTCGGTCTCTCATGGGCAGTGCCTTGCACTACCGTGTGCGACACCATGCTCACCATGGGCTGTGCCTTGCTCGACCCCGGGCTGAGCCTTGCTCAACCACGGGCATTGCCTTGCTCGACCTGAAGCTGTGCCTTACTCTACCATGGGTGATGGCTTGGTCGACGATGGGCCGTGCCTCGCTCTACCTGGGGTGATGCCTTGGTTGACCATGGAGACAGCCCACAGTCAGCCCCGGGCTACGCACTCGGTTGCTCACGGGCAGTGCCTTGCTCTACCATGGCCAACACCTTGCTCAACCACGATGACAGTCCTTGGTCAATCATGGGGTGATGCCTTGATCGACCTTGGTGACAGCTCTTGGTGGACCACGAGCAGTGCTTTGCTCTACCACAGGTGATGCCTTGGTTGACCATGAGTTGTGCCATGCTCTACCATGAGCGATGCTTTGCTTCACCATGAGCAATGGTTTGGTTGACCATGGAGACAGCCCTCAGTTGACCACAGGCCATGGGCTTGGTCGCTCACTGGCAGTGCCTTGCTCTACCATGGGCAATGCATTTCTCCACCATGGGTTGTGCCTCGCTCTACCACAGGCAATGCCTTGCTCAATCACTGGCTGTCCCTTTCTCTACCATGGGCAATGGCTTGGTCGACCATCGAGACAGTCCCTAGTTGACCATGGGCTACGTGCTCAGTCACTCAGGGGCAGTGCCTTCCTCTACCACAGTCTATGCCTTGCTCGATGACAGCAACATCCCTTGGTTGATCAAGTGGCAATGCCTTCATCAACCACGGAGACAGCTCTTGGTCAGCAACGGGTGATGCGTCGGTTGACCACGGGCTGTGCCCTGCTCTACCATGGGCAATGCCTTGCTCAACCACGGTCAGTGCCTTGCTCTCCACAAGCGATGGCTTCATCGACCACAGAGACAGCCCTTAGTTGACTACAGGCTGTGCACTCGGTCACTCATGGGTAGTGCCTTGCTCAACTGTAGTCGTTGCCTTGCTAGACCATGGCAATAGCCCTTGTCAATCATGGGGCGACACCTTGATCAACCATGGTGATACCTCTTGGTTGACCATGGGCATTGCCTTGCTCTACCACTGGTGATGCCTTGCTCAACCACGGGCAATGGCATGGGTGGCCACGGGTGATGCCTTCTCAACCTTGGGCTGTCCCTGGCTCTACCATAGGCGATGCCTTTTTGACCATGGGTGGTCCCTCACACTACCACCGGCAATGCCTTCTCCACCCTAGGCTGTGCCTTACTGTACCCCGGGCAATGGCTTGGTTGACCATGGAGACAAACCTTGGTTGATCCCGGGCTATGTACTCGGTCACTCACAGGCAGTGTCTTGATCTACTACTGTAAATGCCTTGCTCCACCACAGGCTGTGCCTTGCTCTACAGCGGGCGATGCCTTGCTCGACCACGGGCTGCACCTGGCTCTACCACAGGCGATGCCTTCTCAACCACGGGCTGTGCCTCCCTCTACCACAGGCAATGCCTTCTCAACCATGGGCTGTGCCTCACCCTACCACAGGTGATGCCTTCTCGACCACCAGCTGTGCCTTGCTCTACCATGGGCGATGGCTTGGTCAACCATGGAGATAGCCCTTGGTCAACCACAGTGAAAGCCCTCAATCGACCAGCCGCTCAAAGGCAGTGCCATACTCTACCACAGGCAATGCCTTGCTTGGTCGCTCATGGGTGATGCCTTGCTGAACCATGGGTTGTGCCTGGCTCCACCATGGGAGATGCCTTGCTCAACCACGGGCTATCCCTTGCTTTACCGCAGAGATGCCTTTCTCTACCACGGGCTGTGCCTTGCTCTACCATGGGCAATGGCCTATTCTACCACGGCTGTGCCTCACCCTACCACAGGTGATGCCTTGCTCGACCACCGGCTATGCCTTGCTCTACCAAGGGCGATGGCTTGGTCAACCATGAAGACAGCTCTCAGTCGACAATGGGCCATGCCTTGCTTTGCCACAAGCGAAGGCTTGGTCGACCACTGTGACGGCCCTTGGTAGACCACAGGCTGTGCCATGCTCTACCATGGGTGATGGTTCAGTCAACCAAGTGCTTTATGCTTGGTCTCCCATGGGCAGTGCCTGGCTCTACCATGGGTGACACCTTGTTTGACCATAACATGTGCCCTGAGCTTGGGCAATGGCTTGCTCGATCATGGCTGTGCCTCTATCGCCCGTGGTAGGGTGAGGCGCAACCTTTGGTCGACCAAGCCATTGCTCATGGTAGACCAAGGCACAGCCATGATCGAGCAGGCATCGGCCATGGTAGAGGCAGGCACAGCCCATGGTAGAGCAATGCACAACCCATGAGCGACCCAGTGCACAACTCCCGGTTGACCGAGGGCTGTCTCCATGGTCATCCAAGCCATTGCCAATGGTAGAGCATGGCACACCCTGTGGTCGAGCAAGGCATCACACAAGGTAGAGCAAGGCACAGCCCATAGTCAACCAAGCCATTGTCCGTGGTACAGGACGGAACAGCCCATGGTCAAGCATGGCCACGCCCATGGTTGAGCTAGGCACAGCCCGTGGTTGAGCAGGGCATCTCCCGTGGTTGAGCAAGGCACTACCTGTGGTTGACCAAGGTATCAACCATGGTACAGCTTGGCATCGACCGTGGTAGAGAAGGGCATCGGCCATGGTAGAGCAAGGCACTGCCCATGAAAGACCATGTGCACTGCCTGGGGTTGATCAAGGCATCGACTGTGAATGACCAAGGGCTGTTGCTGTGATCGACCAAGGCACCAACCATGGTAGGGCAAGGCACTGCCTGTGAGCAACTGAGCGCACAGCCCATGGTCGACTGAGGACTGTCTCTAAGGTCGACCAAGGCATGGCCCATGGTAGAGCAAGCCACAGCCCATGGTTAACCGAGGGTTGTCTCCATGGTCAGCCAAGCCATCGCCCGTGGCAGAGCAAGGCATTGCCTATGGTTGAACTGACGGCTGTCTCTGCGATTGACCAAACCATTGCCCTTGGTAGAGCAAGGCACAGGCCATGGTCGAGCAAGGCATCACCTGTGGTTGGGCAAGGCATCGCCCGTGGTCAAGCAAGGCATCGCCCATGGCCAACCGAGGGCTGTCTCCATGGTTGAGCAAGGCATCGCCTGTGGTAGAGCAAGGCACAGCCCGTGGTCAGGGAAGGCATCACCTGAGGTAGAGCCAGGAACTGCCTGAGAGCTACTGAGGGCACAGCCTGTGGTCAACCAAGGGCTGTCTCCCTGGTCGACCAAGCCATCGCCTGAGGTAGAGCAAGGCACAGCCCATGGTAGAGTGAGGCACAGCCCGTGGTCGAGCAAGGCATCGCCCATGGTTGGGCAAGGGATAGCCCATGGTCGAGCAAGGCATCACCCATGGTAGGGTGACGCACAGCCTGTGGTCGACCAACGCATTGTCCTTGTTGGACCAAGGCACTACCTGTGGTCGACCAAGAGCTGTTGCCGTGGTCGATCAAAGTGCCAACCCATCATAGACTAAGGCCGGTCGCCATGGCCAAGAAAGGCATCGCTCGTGGTTGAGCAAGGCACTGCCCGTGGGTGACCAAGTGCACAGCCGGTGGTCAATCTAGGCATTGCCAGTGATCGACCAAGGGCTATTGCAGCGGTCGACCAAGCCACCGCTCTTGGTATAGCATGGCACTACCCGTGGTCAAGCAAGGCATTGCCCGTAGTTGGGCAAGGCATAGCTCATGGTCAAACATGCCATTGCCCTTGGAAGAGCAAGGCACAGCCGATGGTTGAACATGGCATCGCCCTTGGTAGAGCAAGGCACACCCTGTGGTTCAGCAAGGCATCGCCTGAGGTACTGCCAGGCACTGCCCATGAGAGACCGAGCGTATAGCCCATGGTAAACTGAGGTACAGCGAGGCATAGCCCATGGTCGACCAAGCTAGGGCCTGTGGTAGAGCAAGGCATGGGCCGTGGTCAAGCAAGGCACCACCCATGCTAGGGCAAGGCACCACCCGTGGTCTAGTAAGGCAATGCCTGTGGAAGAGCATCACACAACCCGTGGTCAAACATGCCATTGCCCTTGGTAGAGCAAAGCATCGCCCATGGTAGAGCCAGGCACTGCCCATGAATGATCGAGTGCACAGCCCATGGTCAACCCAGCCATTGCCCACGGTAGATCATGGCACAAACCATGGTCAAGCAACACATAGCCCATGGTAGAGCAAGGCACAGCCCATGGTCGAACAAGCCATTTCCTGTGGAAGAGCGAGGCACAGCCTGCGCTCAAGCAGGCCATCACCCATAGTAGAGCAAGGCACAGCTCATGGTTGTGCAGGGCATATCCTGAGGTAGAGCCAGCACTGGCCATGAGTGACTGAGCCCACAGCCCATGGTCGACTGAGGCCTGTCTCTGTGGTCAACCAAGCCATTTTCTGTGTGTGGCAGAGCAAGGCACAGCCTGTGATCAAGCAAGGTGTCGCCTGTGGTTGGGTGAGGCACAGCCTGTGGTCAAACATGGGCCATGGGCGCAATCACTCACGGCCAGTGCCTGGCTTTACCTTGGGAGATGCCCTACTCAACCACGTGCTGTGCCTTGCTCTACCATGGGTGATGGCTTGCTTGAGCGTGGGCTGTGCCTCGCTCTTCCATGGGAAATGTTTGTTTGACCATGGGCTGTGCTTTGCTCTACCACGGGCTATGTTTTGCTTGACCATGGTCTATGCCATGCTCTACCACGGGCAATGGCTGGGTCGACCTTGGGCTGTGCACTTGATCATTCACAAGCAGTGCTTGGCTCTACCATGTTCGACACCTTGCTCTACCAAGGGCAATGGCATGTTCAACCATGGGTTGTGCGAAGCTCTTCCACGGGTGATGCCTTACTCGACCATGGGCAGTGCCTTGCCCTAGCACAGGTGATGCCTTGCCCTAGCACGGGTGATGCCTTGCTTGACCACGGCCCATGCCTTGCCCTACCATGGGCCCTGGCTTGGTCGACCACAGGCTATGCCTCGCTGTACCTCATTCGACCACGGGCTGTATGCTCAGTCTCTTACGAGCAGTGCCTGGCAGTACCTCAGGTGATGGCTTGGCCATGCCTTTCTCTTCCATAGGCAATCACTGGACTAACCACAGGCTGTGCCTTGCTCTACCATGGGTGATGGATTAATCAACCACGGAGACAGCCATCAGTTGACCATGGGCAGTGCACTCGATGTCTGATGGGCAGTGCCTTGCCCTGCCATGTGCGATGCCTTGCTCGACCATGGGCAATGCCTTGCTCAACCTTGAGCTGTGCCTTACTCTACCAAGGGCGAAGGCTTGGTTGACCACGGGCTATGTCTCACTCTACCAAGGGCATTGCCTTGGTTGACCACGGAGACAGCACGTGGTCAGCCCCGGGCTGTGCACTCGGTCACTCACGGGCAGTTCCTTGCTCTACCACAGCTGTTGCCTTGCTCAACCACGATGACAACCCTTGCCCGATCATGGGGCGACACCTTGATCAAGCACAGCAATAGCTCTTGGTGGACCACGGGCAGTGCCTTGTTCTACCATAGGTGATGCCTTGGTCAACCACTGGCTGTGCCATGCTCTACCACAAACAATGCCTTTCTCCACCATGTGCAATGGCATGCTTGACAACAGGTGATGCCCTCTTAACCATGGGCTGTGCCTTGCTCTACCACAGGCAATGGCTTGGTTGACCATAGAGACAGCCCTCAGTCGACCACAGGCCATGGGCTCGGTCACTCACTGGCAGTGCCTTGCTCTACCATGGACAATGCATTGCTCCACCATGGGTTCTACCTCACTCTACCACTGGTGATGCCTTACACAACCACTAGCTGCCCCTTGCTCTACCTCGGGCAATTGCTTGGTCAACCATGGTGACAGCCCCTAGTTGACCATGGGCTGTGTGCTCAGTCATTCACGGGTAGTGCCTTCCTCTACCACGTCAATGCCTTGCTTGATGATGGTGACACCCCTTGGTCAATCAAGGGGCAACACCTTCATCGACCATGGTGACAGTTCTTGGTCAACCATGGGTGATGTCTTGGTCAACCACGGGCGATGCCTTGCTCGACCATGGGCAGTACCTTGCTCTACCATGAACGATGGCATGGTCAACCATGGAAATGGCCCTTAGTCTACCGTGGGCTGTGTGCTTGGTCCCTCACAGGTAGTGCCTTGCTCAACCATAGTCATTGCCTTGCTCGACCACGGCTATAGCCCTTGGTCAATCATGGGGCGATGCCTTGATCGACCAGAGTAACAGCTCTTGGTCGACCATGGGCAGTGCCTTGCTCTAGCACTGGTGATGGCATGGTTTACCATGGGCAATGGCATGGTTGACCATGGGCGATGCCTTCTCGACCTCAGGCTGTCCCTAGCTCTACCATGGGTGTTGCCTTCTCAACCACAGGTTGTTCCTCGCACTACCATGGGTGATGCCTTCTCCACCCCAGGCTATGCCTTACTGTAACCTGGGCAATGGCTTGGTCGACCACAGAGACAGCCCTCAATCGACCATGGGCTGTGTCATCGGTCGCTCACAGGCAGTGCCTTGCTCTACCATGGGCGATGCCTTGCACCACCATGGGCTATGCCTTATTGTACCCTGGGCAATGGCTTGGCTGACCATCGAGATAGCCCTAAGTCAACCAGGGGCTGTGTGCTTAGTCGCTCACAGGCCGTGCCTTGCTCCATCATGGGCTGTGCCTTGCTCTACAACGGGCGATGCCTTCTTGACCATGGGTTGCACCTGGCACTACCACAGGTGATCCCTTCTCGACCACGGGCTGTGCCTCGCTCTACTATGGGTGATGCCTTGCTCGACCATGGGTTGTGCCTTGCTCTACCACAGGCGATGGTTTGGTCAACCATGCAAAAAGCCCTTGGTTGACCATGGGCTGTGTGCTCAGTCGCTCATCAGCAGTGCCACACCACGAGCGATGCCTTCTCAACCACAGGCTTTGTGCTCAGTCACCAATAGGCTGTGCCGTGCTCTACCACGGGCAATGCCTTGCTCCACCATGGGCTGTGCCTCACTCTACCATGAGTGTTGTCTTCTCAACCATGGGCTCTGTGCTTGGTCACTCATAGGCAGTGCCATGCTCTACCACAGGCAATGCCTTCTCAACCACAGGCAGTGCCTCGCTCTACCATGGGCTGAGCCTTTCTCCACTGCAGGTGATGGCTGGGTTGACCACGGAGAGAGCCCACAGTCGACCACAGGCAGTGTCTCACTCTACCTTGGGTGATGCCTTGCTCGACCACAGGTTGTGCCTTGCTCTACCACAGGCAACGCCTTGCTTGACCATGGGCTATGCCTCCCTCTACCATGGGCAATGGATTGGCTGACCATGGAGACAACCCTTGAACGACCAGGAGCTGTGCACTTGGTCGCTCACAGGCCGTGCCTTGCTCTACCACATGCGATGCCTTCCTCAACCACTGGCTGCACCTTGCTTTACCTAGGGTGATGCATTGCTTGACCACAGGTTGTGCCTTGCTCCACCACAGGCAATGGCTTGGTCAACAAAGGCTGTGCCTCGCTCTACCATGGGCGATGGCTTTCTTGACCATGGCCTGTGCCTTCCTCTACCACGGGCATTGCCTTGCTCAACCACGGGTTGTACCCTGCCCATGGTAGAGCAAGGCACAACCTGTGGTTGATCATGGCATTGCCCGTGGTTGATCAAGGCATTGCCCATGGTCAACCAGGGGCTGTCGCAGTGCTTGATCAAGGCATTGCCCATGGTCAACCAAGGGCACTTGCTGTGGTCAATCAAGGCATCGTCCGTGATCGACCATGGGCTGTCGCTGGTAGAGCAAGGCAGACCCCATCAGCGACCGAGCGCACTGCCCATGAGCGACCATGATTGACCGAGTGCATGGCCCATGGTAGAGCAAGGCACAGCCCGTGGTCAACCAGGTGTTGTCGCTGTGATTGATCAAGGCATTGCCCGTGGTCTTCCAGGGGCTGTTGCTGTGGTCGATCAAGGCATCAGCCATGATCGACCAAGGGCTGTTGCTGGTAGAGCTAGGCACAGCCCATGAGCAACTGCGAGCACTGCCCATGATCAACCAAGCGCACCGCCCATGGTAAAGCAAGGCACTGCCCATGGTTGACCAAGGGCCATCACCGTGGTCAATCAAAGCATCGCCTGTGGTCGACCAAGGGCTGTCGCTGGTAAAGCAAGGCACAGCCCATGAGCGACGAGAGCACTGCCCCTGAGTGAGACTGAGAGCACTGCCCGTGAGTGACTGTGATCGACCAAGCGCACCGCCCATGTTAGAGCAAGGCACAGCCCATGGTCTACCAAGGGCTGTCGCCGTGGTCGATCAAGGCATCGCCCATGGTCAACCAAGGGCTGTCACAGTGGTCAATCAACGTCAGCCAAGGGCAGTCGCTGTGGTCAATCAAGGCATCACCCGTGATCGACCATGGGCTGTTGCTGGTAGAGCAAGGCAGAGCCCATCAGTGATTGAGCGCACTGCCCATGAACAACCTGATCAACTGAGTGCATGGCCCGTGGTAGAGCAAGGCACAACCCGTGGTCGACCAGGGGCTGTCACCATGGTCAATCAAGGCATCGCTTGTGGTCGACCAGGGGCGTCACTGTGGTAGATCAAGGCATCGCCTGTAATCGACCAAGGGTTGTCACTGGCAGAGCAAGGCACAGCTCGTGGTCAACCAAGGGCAATGGCTGTGGTCAATCAAGGCATTGCCCATGAACAACCAAGGGTATTGCTGGTAGAGCAAGGCAGAGCCCATGAGCGACCGATCGCACTGCCTGCGAGAGACCATGTGATAGCCAACAAGCTATCGATTTGGGGCCAGAACAAAAAAAAAAAACAGAGAGTTGAGGGTGAAAATGAACTGTTCTTCTCTCTTATTCCCTTTTTTAGACCGTTTGCATTGTTGGGTTACAGGCTGATTCATACCAGAACATAGTTGTCGTTCTGTTTCACCTAACGACCCCAACTGTCTCACTCCCCATTATTTCTTAGCAGACCCCTCATTCTTTTGTTTTGTTACATTTGCACCCACATAGCGTAACACTACCCCCTTACTCAGGGAACCTTGTCCGCAAGGTTCATGTCGGGGAAGTGAAGTTGGAGATCATGGAGATACTCCCAGGAGGCGTCTTCCAGTGAAGAGTTCGACCAGTGGGTAAGGACTTGGGTTGCAGCCGCCTTGCCCCGCTTTACGAGTTGTTTGTCGAGAATGGCTAGTGGAACTGAGCACTCATCCATTGTGAGGTGTGCCGGAATGTGTGTGACGTGCTGAGGGGGCCCTTTTAATAGTGAAAGATGAAAGATGGGGTGGATCCTTGCAGTGGCCAGTAAGGCGAGTTTGTAGGCAACTAGTACAATTTGTTTGATGACGAGGAATGGCCCATAGTATTTAGCAGCCAACTTGGGATACCTCTGGGCATGGACAGAGTGCTGGCAGTAGTTTTGTAATTTGAGGTACACCCAGCTGCCCTCAGTGAAGGTCCTGTTTGTCTGTCACTTGTCGACTTGAGTTTTCATTTGGTTTTGGGCATGTTGCAGCTGATGCTGCAAGTTAGTGATGAAAGCTTCCCATTCTGAGAGTCATCTATCAATAGCATCAATGGAGGAGTCCCCGGGGACATATGGGATGTGTGTCGGGGGTGGGGAGGGGGGGTGGCTCGCCATAGAAGGCCTCGAAGGGAGTGCGCCGTATGGATGTGTGATAAGATGTGTTGTACCACCATTCTGCTGTTGACAGCCAGTTGTGCCAGCGCATTGGATATTGGCTAGTGGTGCATCACAGGTAGCATTCCAGACAATGATTAATGACTTCTATTTGGTCGTCTGTCTGAGGATGGTAGGCATAGGACATCTTCAGAGAAATCCCTTGGAGACAGAGGAGCTCCTAACAGAAGGAGCTGAGGAATAAGGGATCTTGATTACTAAGAATGCTATGAGGACAGCCATGAAGTTTGTAAACATTGTCCATGAAATCTGTGCCACCTGTGTAGCAGAGTATGGATGGCATAGTCCCATGAAGTGGCTATATTTGGTTAGGCGGTCGACCACCACCAAAATGGAATCCTTGCCTTCTGACTTAGGTAGGCCATTGATAAAATCCATGCTGATCTCACCAAAGACATGGCCTGGTATAGGCAATGGCTGTAGAAGGCCAGCCAGGGCTGCTGTTTCCGTTTTATGACAGAGGCATACATCACTCTCGCGAACGTGCATACGGACTTGTTTTTGCAATCCCTTCCAGTAGAAGTTGGATCGAACTCATTGTGGGATAGCATGCACACCAGAGTGCCCCCCAGTCAGGGTGTTATGGGTAGAGTTGAATGATGAGTTTTTGCAATCCTGGGTCTGCCCCTACAACCAGCCGGCCTTGCTTGCGCAGTTGTCCATTTTGCCACGTAAATTGGCAGGGATGCTCAGCGCCTTGTTTGAGCTGTTGAATAAGGCGTTGCAGCAATTGGTCCGTAGTCCAACTGTCCCTAATCTTATTGTAGAGATCGGTCTAGACAGTAGAGGTGGCCAGTAGATGTAGGTTGCTGCCTGTCACTCTTGACAGAGCATCTACTGCAATGTTGCCTTTGCCCTTCTTGTACTGGATTATGTAGTCATAGCCTAGCAATTTGGTTAGCTAGGCGTTTTGCAGGGGAGTGCCGAGCCATTGTTCCAGCAAATGTGATGGTCTGTGTGGATGACAAAAGGTCGGGCCTTCAAATAATGCCCCCATTTCTTTATCGCCACGAGTATTGCCAGGAGCTCCTTTTCGTAGGCTGACAAGTGCTTATGCAAACTGGCAAAAGGCTTACTGATGTATGTGATGGGGAAACCTCCTTGTGACAGAACAACTCCCATGCCTTGCCCCGAGGCATCAGTCTCGACCTCAAAGGGTCGCGAGAAAACTAGCAGTGCTAATAATGGAGTTGAGACCAGGGTGTCCGTAAGCCTTTCGAAGGCTTTTGTAGCTACCAGGGACCATTCGAAGGAGTCCTTCCTTAAGAGTTCCATCAGGGGTCTACTGATGGAGCCATAGTTTCAGACAAAACACCTATAATATCTGGTAATGCCGAGGAATTCTGTAAGTCGTTTGACCGTTTGTGGGATGGGCCAATCTTGTACGGCCTGCACTTTCCTTGGATCAGTGGTTACTCCTTGTGCAGACACAAAATGCCCCAGGTAATCGACTTGGCTGACCCCGAACATACACTTGGATCGCTTGGTGAAGAGCTGGTGCTTCCTTAACAACTCAAATGTTGTTCAGAGATGTGCCCTATGTTGTACAATATCCTGACTGTAAATCAGAATGTCATAAAAAAATATAAGAATGAACTTACGAAGGAAGGGCCAGAAGATGGAGTTCATTAAGCTTTGGAAGGTGGCCGGGGCGTTTGTGAGCCCAAATGGCATCACCAAGAACTCATAATGGCCTTCATGAGTACAGAATGCCATTTTGTGCACGTCCTCCTCCTGCATTCTAATCTGGTGGTATCCTGCTCGTAAGTCAAGTTTTGAATAGACTGTGGAACCATGCAACTCATCTAGGAGGTCTTCGATGATGGGAATGGGGAATTTATCCTTAATAGTTTGATCATTCAGACAGCGGTAGTCGATGCATAGCCACCATGATCCACCTTTTTTCTTTACCAAGATTACTGGTGAGGCATACAGGCTGCTACTGTGGCGTATGATCCTTGAGAGCAGCATTTCATGCACCATTTGCTCGATGATGTCCTTCTGGGCTGATAGGTACCGATAGGGTCGAATGTTGACCGGAGAGGCCCCGGCCTTAAGGGGGATCCTATGATCATGGCTCCTCTGAGGGGGCAAATGCTGAGGCTCCCTAAAGATGTCCTCAAATTGGGTAAGAATGGGGGTGACTGCAGCTGCTGCCTCTTCCTGATCCCCGCCATTGTTGGTGCCCTGTAGTTTTGCTGCACCTTCTAAGAGATATAGGTATAGGACCGTGAGTTGCTTGGATTTTCCCAGCAACTGTACTATTCCTTTTTGCCCGATTAATCGCAGTTTCTACCTGGAATGGCCCAAGATAGTATGCTCAATGCCTTGGCCCTGGAATTGCATTCAGAGCTTACCGAAGTTCCAGGTGATGTCCCCCAGTGCTGTGAGCCATTGTACGCCAAGAATCATGTTGTAGCTCTTGAGTGGAACCAATAGGACGTCCAACGTGTAAGCCCTGCCCTACATGTGCCATTTAAAATTTCAGTAGGTGAAGTTACAAGTTAACCGACCTCCATTAGCCGCCATTATGGTTAGGGGTGAGATAGTATCCAAAGGGCAGCCAAGTCTCTTTCCAAGCTCCTCATTAAGGAAGTTATGAGTGCTACCTGAGTCAATCAGGATCTGCAAGGGTTACCGCCCCACAAACCCGGTCACCTGCATAGTTCTACAGCATGGGCTACCATCCAATGCATGAACGGATATCTCCGGTTCCTGTTCCTCTTCATCATCGTCATCATCCCCATCGCTGTCATCCACCCAAATTAGGAATGCCTGTTTCTTGGCACATTTGTGCCCCAGTGAGAATTTTTTGTCACACCAAAAGCAAAGGCCCCGTTTCCTTCGATTGTCATATTCTGCATTAGACAGGGTTTTTGAAGACTTGGCTCCAACCCCTCTTCTTTGGTTGGGGCTCACCGTGCTAGCTGTTGGCAGTGGTGGCCCCTTCTGGCTCGGTGGCCCTATCGATCCAGCCCTCAAGGAGGACCCCAGGCTATTCTGCAAGTGCCCCATTGCACGGTAATTTGCTTCCTGTAGCCTGGCCAATCGATAAGCCTCATTGATCGTTGGTGGCCGGAGCATCCTCACACTGTGTTGGATTTCGTCCGTCCTTGAGCCTCTCAAGAATAGGCTCACCGTGACTTCTTTTGCCACTCCCACCTTGTTAAGTAAACCATCAAATGTATCAACATAGTCAGACAAGGTACCTTTCTGGATTAGACTGTTCAGGTCGCTCAATGGGTCCTCGTAACCTCTCAAGCTGAAGCAAGCACTCAAGGCTGCCACATAGTCATCCCAGATAGTTGTGGCCCCAATGGTTCCCTTAGTTTTCATCCACATTTGGTGCCACTGTAGAGCATGACCTTCCAAATGTATAGCCACGACCCGGATTTTTGTGGAATCGAGTGTTGCATTGAACTCAAAGAACTATTGGCACCTATATAGCCAACCATCAAAATTGACCCCGTCAAATCGTGGGAATTCGACCCTTCCCATCCTGGTCATGGGAGCATAGGAGTCCCCGTGTTACCTCAATGCAGCCCCAGGCCACTCCCTTCTTCAGAGCCATGCCAGAGTGGCGCCCCATGTTGCAGTCCTGGGTTCCGGAGGAGACTCAGCACTTCGTCAAATCATTTTTCCATCTTCTCAAACCTGGCTTGCATTTCTTCCAATCGTTGATCTCGTTCTCATAGCAGAGCCTCAAACTTCCGACTCTCTTGTGCCACCCGTGTCTCTGCCATTGCTGCTGCAGGCCAAGGAAGGGCTGTGCTCTGATACCAATTGATAGCCTACAAGCAATTGATTTGGGGCCGGAACAAAAAAAAACAGAGAGTTGAGGGTGGAAATGAACTGTTCTTGTCTCTTATTCCTTTTATCAGACCGTTTGCATTGTTGGGTTACAGGTTGATTTATACTAGAACATATGTTCTATTTCGCCTAATGACCCCAACTGTCTCACTCTCCATTATTTCTTAGTGGACCCCTCATCCTTTTGTTTTGTTACATTTGCACCCACGTAGTGTAACACCATGATTGACCATGCGCACAGCCCATGGTAGAGCAAGGCACAGCCCATGTTCAACCAGGGGCTGTTGCCATGGTTGATCAAGGCATTGCCCATGGTCGACCAGGGGCTGTCGCTGTGGTCGATGAAGGCATTGCCTGTGATCGACCAAGGGCTGTCGCTGGTAGAGCAAGGCACAACCCATGAGCAACCGAAAGCACTGCCCATGAGCAACCTTGATCGATCAGGCGCATGGCCCATGGTAGAGCAAGGCACTGCCCGTGGTCAACCAAGGACTGTCGCTGTGGTCAATCAAGGCATCGCCCGTGATCGACCAAGGGCTGTCACTGGTAGAGCAAGGCAGAGCCCATGAGCGACCGAGTGCACTGCCCATGAGCGACCATGATCGAGTGAGTGCACGGCCTGTGGTAGAGCAAGGCACAGCCTGTGGTTGACCAAGGGCTGTCGCCGTGGTCAATCAAGGCATTGCCCATGGTCGACCAAGGCATCACCCGTGGTCGACCAAGAATAGGCATGGTGGTGTGCAAGCATGGCCGAGATAGAGCAGTGATCATGGTCATCATTGCTGTGCGATATAGCAAAGCACTTTGGTCAAGGAGGCAATGGATGCCCTTGCTATAGCAAAGACAACTCATCAAAGGATTGGTGACCTTTGGAGATCGATCTAAGACCAGCAGTGAGATGAGAATGACCAATGGCTGCAATCTCCGAGCAAGGCACAGCAATTATTGACCTTTATTCGGGTTGGGCAGAGATCGACCTGGGGCGGTGTGCTGGCTGATGGGGCGAGGTGCTGCCCTGGCCATTGGGGGATGCGTGGCTAGCTCTATGGCTTCATGTTCCCCGACTTGACTGCATGGCAGCGCTCTGGCCATCCCGGTGCCCGTCCAACCTCGTGGCCCGGCCCTGAAGAAGCAAGGGTCTGCAGGGAGGGATGAATCAAAGTGATGAAGGGCTGAATCTCAGTGGATCATGGCAGCAAGGCCACTCTGCCATTTACAATACCCTGTCGCGTATTTAGGTCATCTGCAAAGGATTCTACCCGCCACTCAGTAGGAATTGTGCTTCAAGGCAGCCTGCACAGCTCGTCTGCCGGGCAGGCTTCACCAATGACACGTGCCCTTGGGGGCTGTGGGCCCCTACTGCAGGACGGGAATTGGGGGATGGGTGCATGTGTTAGTACTAGCCCAGATTCTGACTTAGAGGTGTTCAGTCATAATCCAACGCACAGTAGCTTTGCGCCACTGGCTTTTCAACCAAACGCAATGACCAAATGTTCAAATCAACGGTTCCTCTCATTCTAGATTGAATTACTATTGCGACACTGTCATTAGTAGGGTAAAACTAACTTGTCTCACGGCAGTCTAAACCAGTTCATGCTCCCTATTGGTGGGTGAACAATCTAACACTTGGTGAATTTTGCTTCACAATGATAGGAAGACGCAACATCGAAGGATCAAAAAGCAACATTGCTATGAACGCTTGGCTGCCACAAGCTAGTTATCCCTGTGGTAACATTTCTGACACCTCTAGCTTCAAATTCCTAAGATCTAAAGGATCGATAGGCCACACTTTCATGGTTCATATTCGTATTGGAAATCAGAATCAAATGAGCTTTTACCCTTTTGTTCCATGCAAGATTTTTGTTCTTGTTGAGCTCATCTTAGGACACCTGCGTTATCTTCTAACAGCTGTGCCACCCCAGCAAAAATCCCCACCTAACAATGTCTTCTGCCTGGATCAGCCTGCCAAGGCGGGCCTTAGGTCCAAAAGAAGGGCGTTGCCCCACCTCCAATTCACGGAATAAGTAAAATAACGTTAAAAGTAGTGGTATTTCACTTTTGCACAAGGGCTCCCACTTATTCTACACCTCTCAAGTCATTTCAAAAAGTCGGACTAGAGTCAAGCTCAATAGGGTTTTCTTTCCCTGCTGATTCTGTCAAGCCCATTCCCTTGGCTGTGGTCTCGCTGGATAGTAGACAGGGACAGTGGGAATATCGTTAATCCGTTCATTCGCGTCACTAATTAGATGACGAGGCATTTGACTACCATAAGAGAGTCATAGCTACTCCTGCCATTTACCCGCGCTTGGTTGAATTTCTTCACTTTGACATTCAGAGCACTAGTTAGAAATCACATTGCATGAGCATTCGCAGGGACCATCGCAATGCTTCATTTTAATTAAATAGTCGGATTCCCCTTGTCTGTACCAGTTAGGAGTCAACTGTTCAACGCCTGGGGAAGGCCCCCAGAGGGTGCCGTTCCCAGTCCGTCCCTCGGTTGGCACATGGCGACCCGCTCTCGCTGCAGGAGCAGCTTGAGCAGTCCCCCGACAGCGGACGGGTTTGGGACTGGGACCCCCGAGCCCAGCCCTCAGAGCCAATCCTTTTCCCGATGTTACAGATCCATTTTGCCAACTTCCCTTGCCTACATTGTTCCATCAACCAGAGGCTGTTCACCTTGGAGACCTGATGCAGTTACGAGAACGACCAGGCGTGGGTGGCACTCGGTCCTCCGGATTTTCAAGGCCTGCAGGGTGCGCACCAGACACCATGCGACGTGCGGTGCTATTCCAGCTGCTGGACCCTACCTCTGGCTGAGCTGTTTCCAGGGTGGGCAGGTTGTTAAACAGAAAAGATAACCCTTCCCGAGGCCCCCACCGGCGTCTCCAGACTCCCTAACATTGCTGTCAGCCACCACATCCCGGTTCAGGAGTTTTAACTCGATTCCCTTTTGAAGCTCGCACACGGGGCACTATCAGACGGGCTTCCCCTGTCTCTTAGGATCAACTAACCCACGTACAAGTGCCATTCACATGGAACCTTTCCCCACTTCAGCCTTCAAAGTTATCATTTGAATATTCACTACAACCACCAAGATCTGCACTGATGGCTGCTCCGCCCAGGCTCACGCCCTAGGTTTTGCAGCGACCACCGCGCCCTCCTACTCATTGGGGCCTGGCACTTGCCCCAACGCCCAGGTATAGGTCACGCGCTTCAGTGCCATCCATTTTCTGGGCTAGTTGATTCGGCAAGTGAGTTGTTACACACTCCTTAGAGGATTTCAACTTCCATGACCATCGTCCTAGTGTCTTAATCAACCAACACCCCTTGTGGTTTCTTGGTTAGCACACAGCTGGGCACTGTAACCCAGCTTCCGGTTCATCCCGCATTGCCAGTTCTGCTTACCAAAAATGGCCCACTTGGAGCTCTCAATTCCGTGGTGCGGCTCAGCGAAGCAGCCACACCGTCCTAGCCATTTAAAGTTTGAGAATAGGTCGAGGGCGTTGTACCCCTGATGCCTCTAATCTTTGGCTTTACTCAATAGAACTCGCCCTCAGGCTCTAGCTATCCTGAGGGAAACTTCGGAGGGAACCAGCTACTAGACAGTTCGATTAGTCTTTCACCCCCATACCCAAGTCAGACAAACGATTTGCACGTCAGTATCATTGCGGGCGTCCACCGGAGTTTCCTCTAGCTTCACCCTGCTCAGGCATAGTTCACCATCTTTTGGGTCCCGATAGGCATGCTCTCACTTGAACCCTTCTTAGAAGATCAAGGTCGGTCGGTGGTGCACCTGCAGGGGATCCCACCAGTCAGCTTCCTTGCGCCTTACAGGTTTTTCACCCATTGACTCGCACACATGTCAGACTCCTTGGTCCGTGTTTCAAGACGAGCCGAATGGGGAGCCCATAGGCCAATGCCCGGAGGGTGCAGGTGCTGAGGCATGCCAAGAGGTGCACGCTGCCTACCACGATCAAGGCCACGATGTTTCCGCAAGTGTTTCAAAGGCTTGGGCTTGGGTCGCTGCCCCAATCTGCATCTGTCCACGCCCTGAAATGATCGGCGGACCGGCTTGTCGCCATTCCTCATTCGACCGGGGCGCATTGCCGGCCCCCATCCGCTTCCCTCCTGACAATTTTAAGCACTATTTGACTCTCTTTTCAAAGTCCTTTTCATCTTTCCCTTGTGGTACTTGTTGGCTATCAGTCTCTCACCCCTATTTAGCCTTGGACGGAATTTACCGCCCAATTGGGGCGCATTCCCAAACAACCAGATTCATCGACAGTGCCTCGTGGTGCGACAGGGCCCAGACACAACAGGGCTCTCACCCTCTATGGCGCCCCTTTGTGGGGAACTTGGACCCGGTCCGTCACTGAGGACGCTTCTCCATACTACAATTCGAGCACCGTGGGCACTCGATTTTCATGGTGGGCATTTCCCAATTTGCTCGCTGTTACTAGGGGAGTCCTTGTTAGTTTCTTTTCCTCCGCTTATTGATATGCTTAAACTCAGCAGGTGGCCCCGCCTGACTTGGGGTCGCATGTTTTTCATATGGAAGGCCGCCAAGCGCCAAAGGAGAGACGGTCTAGACCATTGCCTGAGGGGCACTTTTACCACCACCACATGTCATGGAGTGTGCCGCTCCATCACTCGCTTTTGGGCCAGCCGCAGTGGGGATGCCATGGGAGGCCAACTTCCGCACCCCCCCTATGCCACCGCACGCTCATGACATGAATTAGAGGCGTTGGGTGGCTGGGGGTGACATGTTGCATGACACCCAGGCAGGCATGCCCTCGGCTAAAAGGGCCTTCAGGTGCAACTTGCATTCAAAGACTCAATGGTTCACGGGATTCTGCAATTCAAACCAAGTATCGCATTTCGCTACATTCTCCATCGATGCGAGAGCCAAGATATCTGTTGCTGAGAGTCGTCATTATTGCACTGGAGAAGGCGAGGTTCCCCAGGCTGATCCCGCATGGGGGAAGTGCTTGGGGCTGCGCCTCTCGTGTTCTAGTTCCTCGGCACATCACGCGCCAAGTTACGTTGTATGGTCAGGAGCACGGGGGTGGCTGAGAGCCAGCATCCTCCTGGCGGCCCAGCGTGCGTGCCCGCCCGGCCAACGTAGTGTTCACTGGTCATTCTGCTTTTGCAGGAATCGACAATGATCCTTCCGCAGGTTCATCTATGGAAACCTTGTTACGACTTCTCCTTTCCTCTAAATGATATGGTTCAGTGGACTTCTCCCGAAGTCGTCGACAGTGAAGCACCCCCATCACCGCAATTGGAACACTTCACCGAACCATTCAATCGGTAGGAGTGACAGGCTGTGTGTACAAAGGGTAGGGACGTAGTCAACGCTAGCTGATGACTCACGCTTACTAGGAATTCCTTGTTGAAGACCAACAATTGCAATGATCTATCCCTATCACGATGAAATTTCAAAGATTACCCGGGCATGTTGGCCAAGGCTATAGACTCGTTGAATACATAAGTGTAGCGTGCTGCGGCCTAGAACATCTAAGGGCATCACAGACCTGTTATTGCCTCAAGCTTCCTTGGCCTAAGTGGCCATAGTCCCTCTAAGAAGCTGGCTGTGGAGGTGTACCTCTACATAGCTAGTTAGTAGGCTATGGTCTCATTCGTTAACAGAATTAACCAGACAAATCGCTCCACCAACTAAGAATGGCCATGCACCACCACCCATAGAATCAAGAAAGAGCTCTCGGTCTATCAATCCTTACTATGTCTGGACCTAGTAAGTTTCCCCGTGTTGAGTCAAATTAAGCTGCAGGGTCCACTCCTAGTGGTGCCCTTCCATCAATTCCTTTAAGTTTCAGCCTTGCGACCATACTCCCCCCGGAACCCAAAAACTTTGATTTCTCATAAGGTGCCAGCGGAGTCCTAAAAGCAACATCCGCTGATCCCTGGTCGGCATCATTTATGGTTGAGACTAGGATGGTATTTGATCGTCTTCAAGCCGCCAACTTTCATTCTTGATTAATGAAAACATCCTTGGCAAATGCTCTCGTAGTTCTTTGTCTTTCATAAATCCAAGAATTTCACCTCTGGCTATGAAATACAAATGCCCCCGACTGTCCCTGTTAGTCATTACTCCGATCCCAAAGGCCAACACAATAGGATTGGAATCCTATGATGTTATCCCATGCTAATGTATTCAGAGCGTGGGCTTGCTTTGAGCACTCTAATTTCTTCAAAGTAACAGCACCGAATGCACAACCTGGCCAATCAAGTCCAGGGGTGCATCACCAGTAGAAGGGATGAATTGATCCATGCACACTGAAAGGTAGACCAATTGACCCAACCCTAGGTCCAACTATGAGCTTTTTAACTGCAACAACTTAAATATATGCTATTGGAACTGGAATTACCACAGCTGCTGGCACCAGACTTCCCCTCCAGTGGATCCTTGTTAAGGGATTTAGATTGCACTCATTCCAATTACTAGACTCAAAGAGCCAGGTAATGTTATTTATTGTCACTGCCTCCTTGTGTTAGGATTGGGTAATTTGCGTGCCTGCTGCCGTCCATGGATGTGGTAGCCGTTTCTTAGGCTCCCTCTTTGGAGTTGAACCCTAATTCTTTGTCACCCATCACCACCATGGTAGGTGTCACAGGGGTCGGATCTCACCTAAATTTTTCCGTTCCTGCCATGGTGCTGAGCAGTGCCCCATACACTCTCAGCCAACCCAAACACACACAGCGAAATAGCTTGGCGAGGTTTAGCAATCAAGGATCGGGATCAAGCAATGCAAGGTAAGGGAAATCTCACTTGTATTCACAAACTCGAATTACAAGAACACGCAAAACCCTTACACAACCTTGCACAGTCACGCCCAAGTATATGCCTCGTGTCTCCGGCACTTGCACTCCTCACTTGGACGGGTGAACTTCGCTCCAGGAGTTCACACTTGGCTTTGAGGGAACTGGTCACAATACCGCCGGCCTTCTTTTGCTCGACCTTCTGTGAAGGAGTGTTTCCTCTTGACTCTCTCCAGTTGCTCCCCCTCGACCTTGAGACCCGGGGGCTATTTATCCTTGCAGGTGGGGGAATCTTCATCCCTAGTTTCTAGGAAACAACCATGCTTCCATAACCACCCTTATCCCTTGTTCTTAGGGACTGCAGTTGGATAAGGTTGACTGCTTGCCAACACAATCCTCGGTCAACACCTTGACCGAGACTCCATCGTTCCACGACCGGAGTATATCGGGCCTAACTGAGTGCCACCCGCACTCAGTTCGGTCATGGGCACCGTGCCCTTGCCTTGGATCAGTTGCTGATAGCATGGAACATTAGCGTCGCTCGACCGCGAGCGACTTCCCTAGCGAGTCTTTTGAGAGCAGCCATGCGACCATTGCCTGCCAGCTCGCCTTGAACGGGTCTTGCGGGAGGATAGGGAGTCCAGATCACCTGCCCTTGACCGGGTCTTGCGGGCTCGCCCATACCCGCATTGCCTGCCACTTGGCGTCCGCCTTGCTCGCCCGAGAGCAAGTCTATTGGGAGGATAAGGCTTCCAAGTCACCCTTGACCGAGTCTTGCGGGAGGATAGGAATTCCAGCTCACCCCTTCCCGCATAGCCTAGCAACTCGCCCTATCTATAGCTTGGCATCTCACCCTTTCATTCCAACTGATCGTTTAGCAGACTTCCCTCGATGCTTTCTCTAGCTGCCATGCCATCAAGGGTCTGCCTGGCAGCCATGTTCGTGTCTGAGCATCAAGGGGCTAACAAACCTCCCCCACTTGAGGAAGCCAACGCCCTCGTCGGAATAGAGTGGAGGTACTCTTGGATCTTGTCCTCGAACTGCCAGAGTGTTGCCTCCTTTTCCCAACTCGCTTCCGACATTGGCAAACCTTTCCATAGAACCAGGTACTCCGTTCTCCGGTTCTTCTTGTTGTATCCCAACACCCGTCGGTCCAGCACGCGGTCAACCTCCCTTTCCAATTCCGTGCGCACATTCAATGGAGCACGTCTTGCCCTAACGCGGTCCGCATCCGCATCCTCATGGTACGGCTTTAGGAAGCTGACATGGAAAGTCGGATGAATCTTCATCCTCTCGGGTAGTGCTAAGCGATAAGCCACTGCTCCAACTCGCTTCACCACCTCGAATGGCCCATCATACCGCTGAATGAGGCCCTTGTGCCATCTCTTGCTCGTCACTTTCTTCCAGATTTGGGGCATCAATTTCAGCATGACCTTGTCACCGACCTGAAATTCTAGCGATCGACGCCCCTGATCCGCATATTTCTTCATGCGCCCTGTGCTTCCTCGAGCATTTCCTACTTATTCCGGGCAAAACGGTATGCAGCAGGACATGGCCCTTCCTTCTTTTGGAGGGCCACTTCGGAAGGGGTCAATGGTTGATAGCCCAAAGCGAGCTCAAACGGACTGAACCCAGTGGCTGAGGAACGGTGCAAGTTGTAACAAAACTGCACCGTGTCCAACAGTTCCAACCAATTCTGCTGACTGGCAGTGACATAGTGTCGCAAGTATTCTTCCAGCAGCTGGTTCATCCTTTTCGTTTGTCCATCCGTCTACGGGTAGTTGGCTGTTGAGAACTTTAGCTCCGTCCCCATCATATTGAAGAGATGGGTCCAGAATCTCCGGTGAACCGTGCGTCTCGATCACTCACAATGTCCGTCAGGATCCCAAACAACTTGACCAAGTGGTGGTAGAACTCTTCTGCCGCCGTTTCCGCAGAGCAATTCTTTGGGGTAGGCCTGAAGATCCATACTTCAAGAACCTATCTACCACAACCATAACTCCATCAAAACCCTAAACCTCAGGGAAGCCACTGATGAAGTCCATAGAAACCGATACCCAAGGTTTCTCTGGAATAGGCAAAGGCTACAACAAGCCCGCCTCAATGCGCCGTTCCATCTTGTCTTGTTGACAAACAAGGCACGTCTTGATGTAAAGCTCAACGTCATTCTCCATCTTCGGCCAGAAGTAGGAGCGTGTCAACAGTGCTAGCATCCTTTCCCGTCCAGGATGCCCAGCCCATTGCGCATCATGATGTTCGCGCAACAGCTGAGTCCTCAGCCCTCCGTTGGGAATGAATACGTGACCACCCTTCGCGTAGAGCAAGCCATCCTCAAGCCAGTACCTCCGCACGGTACCATCTTGAACTTGCGCGACTAGCTTTTGGTATACCCGGTCCTCCTTCGCTTGATCCTTTAGTTTGCCTACGAAGGTGGACTCCAACTGGGTCAACGCAGCAATCATCTCTACTGCCTTCCTGCTCAAAGCGTCGGCAACTTGGTTGTGGCTCCCCGGCCTATGCTCCCACTCGAAGTCATACTCGGCCAGGAACTCTTGCCACCGGGCCTGCCTTGGGGACAGCTTCTTCTGCGTCTTAAAGAAAGTGTTTGCAACATTATCCGTTTTGATCACAAAAGAAGTGCCGAGTAAGTATACCCGCCATGCCTGTAGGCAATGCACAGCCGCCAACATCTCCTTCTCGTGCGTGGAGTAGCGTTGTTTAGCCGGCTTCAACTTCCAGCTCTCGAACGCTACCGGGTGCCCGTCCTGCACCAACACTCCGCCTGTAGCATGATCCGAGGCATCCATATGGACTTCAAACGGCCTATCGAAGTCCGGAAGCTTCAGCACAGGTTCGGCCACAATCCGAGACTTGATCTTCTCAAAGGTGTCAGTACACGCCGCATCCCAAGTCCACGGTTTGCCCTTCTGCAGTAGATCTGTGAGTGGGGATACCAGCTTCGAGTATCCCTTGATGAACTTGTGGTAGTAGTTTGCCAACCCAAGGAAACTCCGCAGTTCGCCCACCTTGGTGGGAGCCATCCACTCCCTAATGGCTTGCACCTTTCGGGGATCCATCTTCACCATGCCCCCGCCAATCACGTGGCCAAGGAAGTTGATTTCCTTGGTGTAGAACTCGCACTTCTCCTTCTTTACGTACAACCTATGTTCCCTTAACCGCTGGAACACAAAACGTAAATGCCCGAGATGTTCCTCTAGAGATCGGCTATAGACGACAATATCATCGAGATACACAACCACAAATTTGTCTATAACGTCATGAAACACATCATTATGAGATTGCAAAATGTAGCTGGTGCATTGGTTAAGCCAAACGGCATAACCTTAAACTCATATGACCCATACCGAGTCACCATTGTCATCTTTGGCGTGTCGCCCTCCGCTATGCGAACCTGCCAATATCCCGATCTCAAGTCCAACTTGGTGAAGAAGTCGGCTCCACTGAGACGATCGAACAAGTCTACAATCAATGGCACAGGATACTTGTTCTTCACGGTGACCTTGTTCAACCCGCGGTAATCCACGCACAACCACAACGTGTCGTCCTGCTTCTCCTGGAACAGCACTGGCGCTCCAAAGGGCGCCTTGGAAGGTTGAACTTTCCCCGAATCCAGCAAGTCCTGGAGTTGTTTTCGTAACTCCTCTAGTTCTTTAGGCGACATCCGGTAAGGAGCTTTAGCTAGTGGCCTTGTCCCCGGAATCAACTCGATCTTGTGATCTACTGCCCGCCTTGGCGGTAAGCCCTTGGGCAGCTCCTCGGGCATAACGTCACAAAAGTCGCCACTATTTTCCTTGCACCACGTCAGGAACGTCCGCGTTCGTGCCCAGCTCGAGCTCTGACTCATGGATCGCTGCAAGGTAAGTTGGCTGGCCCCTCTTCCAGCCTTTGGCTATTTGCATAGCCGAGACCCTTTCCGTCCTAATGTCCTCCGCATGGTTAAGGCCCTTGAATCCCCAAACAAAGCAAGGCTTCTTCGGGCCTGAGATCAACAAACCAGACACATGTGGCATGACCGAAACACAAGCTTTCATGAGAACGTTGTTACCGAGTATTACGTCAAAATCATCCATGGGAATGATCATGACGTCAATGGTCCCCGACCAATCACCAATCTGGACTAGCACTCCTTTGGCCATCCCAAGCACCGACCTACTTTGGGAGTTGACAGCTTTGATGCGGCTAGCCTGCTTCTGGATCCACAATCCATAGGCTTGCACAACACAATCCGACACGAAGTTGTGCGTCGCGCCAGTGTCCACCATTGCCGCCACTTCCTTGGTGTTTAGGGTCATCAGTATATACATCAGTCCTTGCTCCTACGCCTTCCTTCCCGAGCAGATGGCACCAAGTATTTGGAGAGGTGCCACTCTAGTTTGCTCATCATCGGAGTCGGAGTCAGTCCTATTCACCAGGGCCGACAGCTTCTCCCTCTTTGGGCAATCTTGAGCACAATGGGGGCCATTGCAAATGAAGCAACCCGGGTGGGTCTTGGGGTCCTTAAGGGACGAACCCTCCGTCGCCTTCCCCTTCCCCTTGTCTCCCTTGGGCGACTTCCCTTTCTTGGCTTTGCCCACACCCTTGCTAGGCTTGGCTACCTTGTCCTTTGACTTCTCGGCCTGTTTCCCCTTCGGGTCGCTCTTTGATACACGGATGTCAATCAACGCATCCGCCTTTGCCATTGCGGTCTAGAGGTCTTGGACTCCTTGCCTTCGCAGCTCAAGTTGAGCCCACGATTGAAGACCCCGCATGAAGTTGAACAACTTGTCCAACTCGGACATCTCTATGACATCAAGCAACAAGGAACTAAATTCCCTAACATAGTCACGTACCGTACCCGTCTGCCTTAGGTTGCACAATGCATCCTGAGCAGCCCACGAGGTGTTCGTGGGGAGGAACTGCTCCTTGAGTTCCTTCTTCAGTGTTGGCCAGTCTCTTATGCGTGGCCGCCCGCCAGTCGCAGGGTCCTGCTCACGGGTTCGCCACCAGAGTTTTGCATCACCTGCCAAGTACATGACTGCCATCGAGACTTGTTCCCCTTCTGGAATTTTTCCTGCCTCGAAGTAATGCTCGATGTCCCACAAGAAATTTTCGAGTTCCTTGGAACTCCGAGTGCCTGTAAAGGCTTTGGGTTTAGGTATCTTTACCTTAGCCCGAGATCCCTCTGCTTTGGCTACTCCAGCAGCCAACGCACGTCGGAGGACGCTCACCTCCTCCTTCAATAGGACAACGTCTGGAACTAGCACTGCCAAAACTTCCGCCACACTTCTGTTGGCTCCAAACATGTTGCCGAGGGATGTTTCCAAAGCCGCTACTCGATCCCTTAGTGCATCCATGCGGGACATCCACAAGTCACCGCTCGCTTGCTATTCCAATCCTCGCACACCGCTTGAACGCAGCTCTGATACCAGCTGTCATAGGGGTCGGATCTCACCTTAATTTTTTCATTCCTACGATGGTGCTGAGCAGTGTCCCGTACACTCTCAGCCAACCCAAACACGCACAGCGAAATAGCTTGGCGAGGTTTAGCAATCAAGGATCGGGATCAAGCAATGCAAGGTAAGGGAAATCTCACTTGAATTCACAAACTCGAATTACAAGAACACGCAAAACCCTTACACGACCTTGCACGGTCATGCCCAAGTATATGCCTCGTGTCTCCAGCACTTGCACTCCTCACTTGGACGGGTGAACTTCGCTCCAGGAGTTCACACTTGGCTTTGAGGGAACTGGTCACAATACTGCTGGCCTTCTTTTGCTCGACCTTCTGTGAAGGAGTGTTTCCTCTTGACTCTCTCCAGTTGCTCCCCCTCGACCTTGAGACCCGGGGGCTATTTATCCTTGCAGGTGGGGGAATCTTCATCCCTAGTTTCTAGGAAACAACCATGCTTACATAACCACCCTTATCCCTTATTCTTAGGGACTGCAGTTGGATAAGGTTGACTGCTTGCCAGCACAGTCCTCGGTCAGCACCTTGACCGAGACTCCATCATTCCACGACCGGAGTATATCGGGCCTGACTGAGTGCCACCCACACTCAGTTTGGTCATGGGCACCACGCCCTTGCCTTGGATCAGTTGCTGATAGAATGGAACATTAGCGTCGCTCGACCGTGAGCGACTTCCCTAGCAAGTCTTTTGAGAGCAGCCGTGCGCCCGTTGCCTGCCAGCTGGCCTTGGATGGGTCTTGCGGGAGGAAAGGGCGTCCAAATCACCTGCCCTTGACCGGGTCTTGCAGGCTCGCCCATACCTGCATTGCCTGCCACTTGGCGTCCGCCTTGCTCGCCCGGGAGCAAGTCTATCGGGAGGATAAGGCTTCCAAGTCGCCCTTGACCGAGTCTTGCGGGAGGATAGGAATTCCAGCTCACCCCTTCCCGCATAGCCTGGCAACTCGCCCTATATATAGCTTGGCATCTCGCCCTTTCGTTCCAACTGATCGTTTAGCAGTCTTCCCTCGATCCTTTCTCTAGCTGCCATGCCATCGAGGGTCCGCCTGGCAGCCATGTTCGTGTCCGAGCATCAAGGGGCTAACAGTAGGTGTCACAGGTGTCGGACTTCACCCAAATTTTTCCGATCCTGCGATGGTGTTGAGTAGTGTCCCGCACACTCTCAGCCAACCCAAACACACGCAACAACGCAGCTCGGTGAGGTTTAGCAACAAAGGGACAGAACCGAACGATGCAAGGTAAGGGAAATCTCACTTGTATTCACAATCCGAATTACAAGAATGCAAAACCCTTACACGGCCTTACACGGACACGCCAAGTATATGACTTGTGCATCCAGCACTTGCACTCCTCACTTGGACAGGTGAACTTCACCCCGGGAGTTCACGCACGGCTTGGAGAGAACTGGAAACAGCACTGCCATCCTTCCTGGATCGACCTTCTGCCGAGGAGTCTTCCCTTTACTCTTCCAGTCGTCCCTCTCCTTTGCCAATCTGTTTTTTTGTCTGTGTGTATTCTTCTGCTGGTTGTATGGTTGCCTCCCCATTTATCCTTGCAGGGCAGGCTGCACAGCACCAGCCAGCCATGCCTCTCCCACCTACCAAGCAGGAGTTGGTGACTGCGGCAGTTGGATTGACAGCAGCAGTTGGACTGATTGCTTGCCAGCTCAGTCTTCTGGTCAGCCCTCTGACCGGGAGCCCATGCCCCCACAACCTAATCCGGTCTGGTCCAGCTGGGTGCCACCGACACTCAGCTCGGTCCTGGGCCCATGCCCACACCTTGATCAGTTCCTGGCACCCGCGGTGCCGCTCAACCATGAGTGACCATCCTTAGGGAACTTGCGGGGCTTATGGCATTCCTAGAGCAACCGGGTCGCCCATCCTGGAGTGAGTGTTGCAGGAGCATTCATGCATCTGTGGTCTACCAGCTCACCTTGGAGCGAGTCCTGTGAGAGCCTAGGGTGCCCCCATCGCACGCCCTTGAGCGCATCCTGCAGGAGCAGCCACACACATCGCTTGCCAGCCCAACTAGGGATGAGGCTTGCGGGAGAACCCTTTGCTCATGTCGCCTGCCCACTCGCCCTTCCATACCATATGATCCTTCGGCAGTCTTCCTGGATCTTCTCCCAACTCGCTTCCAACCTTGGCAAACCTTTCCATAGAACCAGATACTCCGTTCTTCGGCTCTTCTTGCCGTATCCCAACACATGTCGGTCCTGCACCTAGTCAACCTCCTTCTCCAACTCCGTGCGTACATTCAACGGAGCCCACCTTGCCCTCACACGTTCTGCATCCGTGTCCTCGTGGTAAGGCTTCAAGAAGCTAACATGGAAGGTAGGATGAATCTTCATCCTTTCGGGTAGCGCTAAGCGGTAAGGCACCACTCCAATCCACTTCACAACCTCAAATGGCCCATCATAGTGCCGGATGAGGCCCTTGTGCCATCTTTTGCTCATCACTTTCTTCCAGATTTGGGGCATCAATTTCAGCATGACCTTGTCACCGACCTGAAATTCCAGCGGTCAACACCCCTGGTCCGCATATTTCTTCATGCGGCGGACAGCTTTGGCGACACTATCCTGTGCTTCCTTGAGCATCTCCTGCTTGTTCTGGGCAAAGTGGTAGGCAGCAGGACATGGCCCTTCTTTCTTTTGGAGGGCCACTTCGGAAGGGGTCGATGGTTGGTAGCCCAAGGCAAGCTCAAACGGACTGAACCCAATTTCTGAGGACCGGTGCAGGTTGTAGCAAAACTGCGCCGTGTCCAGGAGTTCCAGCCAATTCCACTGACTGGCAGTGACATAGTGCCACAAATACTCTTCCAGCAGTTGGTTCATCCTTTCCATTTGGCCATCCATCTGCTGGTGGTTTGCTATTGAGAACTTTAGCTCCATCCCCATCATGTTGAAGAGATGGGTCCAGAACCTCCCGATGAACCATGCGTCTCAATCACTCATGATGTCCGTTGGGATCCCAAACAGCTTAACCACATGGCGATAGAACTCTTCTGCCACCGTCTCCGCCGAGCAATTCTTTGGGGTAGGCTTGAAGATCCCGTACTTCGAGAACCTGTCTACCACAACCATAACTCCATCGAAGCCCTTAACCTCAGGGAAGCCACTAATGAAGTCCATAGAAACTGACACCCAAGGTTTCTCTGGAATAGGCAAAAGCTGCAACAAGCCTGCCTCAGTGCGCCGCTCAACCTTTTCTTGTTGGCAAACAAGACACGTCTTGACAAAGAGTTCAATGTCGTTCTCCATCTTCGGCCAGAAGAAGGAACGGATCAATAGCAAAAGCATCCTTTCCCATCCGGGATGCCCAGCCCATTGTGCGTCATGATGTTCACGCAACAACTAAGTCCGCAGCCCTCCGCATACAGCAATCCATCCTTGAACCAATACCTTCTCACGATACCATCTTGGACTTGCGCGACCAGCTTTTGGTATACCCGATCCTCCTTCGCTTGATCCTTTAGTTTGCCCATGAAGTTGGATTCCAGCTGGGTCAGCGTAGCAACCATCTCTACTGCCTTCCTTCTCAATGCATTGGCCACCTGGTTGTGATGCCCCGGCCTATGCTCCCACTCAAAGTCATACTCGGCCAGGAACTCTTGCCACCAGGCCTGCCTTGGGGACAACTTCTTCTGTGTCTTAAAGAAAGTGTTTGCAACATTATCAGTTTTGATCACAAAAGAAGTGCTGAGTAGATATACCCGCCAAGCCTGTAGGCAGTGCACAATCGCCAACATTTCCTTCTCATGCGTGGAGTAGCATTGCTCGGCCGACTTTAGCTTCCAGCTCTCGAACGCCACCGGGTGCCCCTCCTGCACCAACACTCTGCCTGTAGAAGCATTCGTATGGACTTCAACTGCCTTGTTGAAGTCCGGAAGCTTTAGCACAGGTTCAACCACAATCCGGGACTTGAT
Source organism: Sonneratia alba (assembly GCA_900174645.1). Lineage (NCBI taxonomy): Eukaryota > Viridiplantae > Streptophyta > Magnoliopsida > Myrtales > Lythraceae > Sonneratia > Sonneratia alba. The sequence goes on along the minus strand of FWPY01000027.1, from coordinate 3,932,694 downwards.
CTTCTCAAAGGCGTCTGCACATGCTCCATCCCAAGTCCACGGCTTGCCTTTTTGCAGTAGATCGGTGAGCGGGGATACCAGCCTTGAGTATCCCTTGATGAACTTGCGGTAGTAGTTTGCCAATCCAAGGAAACTCTGCAGCTTGCCCACCTTGGTTGGAGCAATCCACTCCTTGATTGCTTGCACCTTTCGGGGATCCATTCGCACCATGCCCCCGCCTATCACGTGGCCAAGGAGGTTGATTTCCTTGGTGCAGAACTCGCATTTCTCCTGCTTTACGTACAGCCGGTGTTCCCTTAACCGTTGGAACACAAAACGTAAATGCCCAAGATGTTCCTCTAGAGATCGGCTATAGACGACAATATCATTGGGATACACAACCACAAACTTGTTTATTATGTCATGAAACACATCATTCACAAGATTACAAAATGTGGCTGGTGCATTGGTTAAGCCAAACGGCATAACCTTAAACTCATAGGACCCATATCGAGTCACCATTGTTGTCTTTGGCTCGTCACCCTCCGCTATGTGAACCTGCCAATATCCCGATCTCAGGTCCAACTTGGTGAAGAATTCGGCTCCACTGAGGCGGTCGAACAAGTCTGCAATCAATGGCACGGGATACTTGTTCTTCACAGTGACCTTGTTCAATCCGCGGTAGTCCACGCACAACCGCAACGTGCCATCCTGCTTCTCCTGGAACAGCACTAGCACTCCAAAGGGCACCTTGGAGGGTTGAACTTTCCCCTAATCCAGCAATTGCTGGAGTTGTTTCTGCAACTCCTCCAGCTCTTTAGGCGACATCCGGTAAGGTGCTTTAGTAGGTGGCCTTGTCCCCGGAATCAATTCGATCTTGTGATCTACCACCCACCTTGGCGGCAAGCCCTTGGGCAATTCCTTAGGCATCATGTCACAAAAGTCACCTAGGATCCCTTGCACCACTGCAGGAACCTCTGCCTTCACACTTAGGTCGGATTCTGACTCATGGATCGCTGCAAGGTATGTCGGCTGGCCCTTCTTCCAGCCTTTGGCTATTTGCATAGCTGAGACCTTCTCGGTTCGGATGTCCTCCGCATGATTGAGGCCCTTGAACCCCTGAACAAAGCATGGCTTCTCCAGGTCTACGATCAACAAACCAAGCAAGTGTCACATGACTGATGCACAAGCTTTCACCAGAAAGTTGTTACCGAGTATGACGTCGAAGTCATCCATCGGAATGACCATGATGTCAATGTTCCCTGACCAGTCACGAATCTGGACGGGCACTCCCTTGGCCATCCCAAGCACGGGTATGCTCTGGGAGTTGATAGCTTTGACGCGGCTAGCTTGCTTTTGGATCCGCAGTCCATAGGCTTGCACAACTCGATCCAACACGAAGTTGTGCATTGCGCCGGGTCATCGGTACGTACATCAGTCCCTGCTTCGGTGCCTTCCTCCCCGAGCAGATGGCACCAAGGATTTGGAGAGGTGCCACTCTGGTCTGTTTGCCATCAGAGTCAGAGTCAGTCCTGTTTACCAGGGCCGACAGCTTCTCCCTCTTTGGGCACTCACAAGCACGATGGGGGCCATTGCAGATGAAGCACCTGGGGTGGGTTTTGGGGTCCTTTAGGGATGTGCCATCCATTTCCTTCCCCTTCCCTTTGTCCCCCTTGGGTGGCTTCTTCTTGCCTTTGCCTGCATTCTTGCCAGGCTTGGACACCTTGTCCTTTGGCTTCTCGGCCTGCTTCCCCTTCAAGTCGTTCTTGGCTACGCAGATGTCAATCAGCACATCTGCCTTTGCCATTGCAGTCTGGAGGTCTTGGATTCCTTGCCTTCGCAGCTCAAGTTGAGCCCACGATTGAAGACCCCGCATGAAGTTGAACAGCTTGTCCAACTCGGACATCTCTGTGACATCGAGCAGCAAGGAACTGAATTCCTTAACATAATCACATACCATGCTGGTCTGCCTTAGGTTGCATAATGTGTCCCGAGCAGCCCACGAAGTGTTCGTGGGAAGGAACTGCTCCTTGAGTTCCTTCTTCAGCGAAGTCCAATCTCTGATGCGAGGCCGCCCACCCATAGCAGCATCTTGCTCGCGGGTTCGCCACCAGAGCTTCGCATCTCTGGACGGGTACATGACAGCCATCAAGACTTGCTCCCCATCTGGAACTTTTCTTGCCTCGAAGTTGTGTTCGATGTCCCACAAGAAGTTCTCAAGTTCCTTGGAACTCCAAGTGCTTGTGAAGGCTTTGGGTTCACGTATTCTTACCTTCACCTAAGACCCCTCTACTTCAACTGCTCCTATAGCCAGTGCACGTCGGAGGATGCACACTTCCTCCTTCAACCGGGCAACATCTAGAACGAGGGATGCCAGCACCTCTGCTACCATTCCAGCAACTCCAGACATGTTGCCGAGGGATGTTTCCAAGGCCGCAACTCGATCCTTCAGTGCGTCCATACGTGACATTCAGGCCACTGGTCATTTGTTGTTGAAGATGCTCGCCTTACCGCTGAATGCGGCTCTGATACCAACTGTCACAGGGGTCAGACTTCACCCAAATTTTCCCAATCCTGCGATGGTGCTGAGCAGTGTCTTGCACACTCTCAGCCAACCCAAACACATGAAACAACGCAGCTCAGTGAGGTTTAGCAACAAAGGCACAGAACCGAACAATGCAAGGTAAGGGAAATCTCACTTGTATTCACAATCCGAATTACAAGAATGCAAAACCCTTACACGGCCTTACACGGACACGCCAAGTATATGCCTTGTGCGTCCAGCACTTGCACTCCTCACTTGGAGAGGTGAACTTCACCCCGGGAGTTCACGCACAGCTTGGAGAGAACTGGAAACAGCAATGCTGCCCTTCCTGGATCGACCTTCTGCCGAGGAGTCTTCCCTTTACTCTTCCAGTCGTCCCTCTCCTTTGCCAATCTGTTTGTGTGTCTGTGTATTCTGCTGGTCGTCTGGCTGCCTCCCCATTTATCCTTGCAGGGCAGGTTGCACAGCACCAGCCAGCCATGCCTCTCCCACCTACCGAGCAGGAGCTGGTGACGTGGCAGTTGGATTGACAGCAGCAGTTGGACTGATTGTTTGCCAGCTTAGTCTTCTGGTCAGCCCTCTAACCGGGAGCCCATGCCCCCATGACCTAATCCGGTCTGGTCCAGCTGGGTGCCACCGACACTCAGCTTAGTCCTAGGCCCGTGCCCACGCCTTGGATCAGTTCCTGGCGCCCGTGGTGCCGCTCAACCATGAGCTGCCATCCTTAGGGAACTTGCGGGGCTTATGGCGTTCCTAGAGCAACCGGGTTGCCCATCCTGGAGCGAGTGTTGCAGGAGCACTCGCATGTCTGTGGTCTACCAGCTCGCCTTGGAGTGAGTCCTATGAGAGCCTAGGGCGTCCCCGTCGCACGCCCTTGAGCGCATCCTGCGGGAGCAGCCACGCACATCGCTTGCCAGCCCAACTAGGGACAAGGCTTGCGGGAGAACCCTTTGCCCGTGTCGCCTGCCTGCTCGCCCTTCCATACCATATGATCCTTTGCCAGTCTTCCCTCGATCTTGGCCCTGATGGCTATGCGATCGAGGACCCGCATAGCAGCCATATCCGTATCCGAGCATTGAGGGGCTTACAGTAGGTGTCACGGGACCAATGCAAGGATCAAATTTTTCCGCATCCCACTGGCATTGACAGCTCCGCCTGCCAACCAGCCCCTACTCACCACCGAGGTTTGATGTCGCCTGGCACACAATCACACCACAAGGAAACAAACATGAGCAATATACAAAGGAAAAACTTCACTTGTATTCACAATTGTACAAGTATGAAAAACCCCTTAAAAGAGCAAACTCACTTAGCCTGTCAAGTATATGCCTCACAACCTCCACGCCGCTTACACTTCTCACTCGACACACCCTAACTCAACACACTTCAGCGTTTCAAGGGTAAATGGGACTCACTCCCCTCTCACCACTGAGCTACAACTTGCAACAGCAACATTATGCTCTGCCTCCCACACTCTTCCTCGTGTTTCCCAGCTTTCTCTAACTGCTCTCCTTGGCTCTCCTCTTTGAGATGCCTGGAGACCTCTGTGGTTTCTCCTATGAGAATTTTGGATCGTGTATGAGAATGAGAATGAACCCCCTTTACATAGAGGTGCTTGACAAACTAGATATGGCAACTGATACACTTGAACCCCTTGATTTTTTCCATCAGATATCAATCCGTCCAATCCCAACCCTTGATCTGCAACCTCTAGGATTGTTTCCATAACATATTGATTTGCCATATCCTGGTAAAATCTTTCCCCGATTGTCTGTTATCACATGATCTTCTATCTTGATCATGTTCATCCCACCTGGATAGCTTCTTGGCCACACCTGGATAGCTTCTCAAATGCATCTAGACAACTTGCACCCCACTTGGTTCCTGATTGATCACCAGCTGCTCCGCATAAGGAATCAATCAATCCTTTCTATGTTGGTGTCAATTATCCTTATCCTATGAGCACCAATCCTACACTCCACAGCATCCCACGCACCTTCCGTGAGTAGTCGCGCTCCATGCACTCGATCATTGGGTCCCGCATGATCAAGACTCCACTTGCGTGTCTGCTTCTCCACTCGTCTACCATGCAATGTTGCCAACCAGCAACACATGGCTCATTTGATCGACCCCAACATGAAGTGATCAAGTGCCTCTCCATCACTCTCCCACTCATGCCTTAGCATTCCCAAGCTGTCTTTAGCGATCATCCACCTTGCATTGGTCAAACAACATCGACCCCAAGGCCACAGCACTTGCCTTCCGTCCACCAAGTCCTTGCTCCGCACCAGTCCGCTTGGTTGCTCAAGCAAGTCTCTCGTCCAACTTAGCCTCTTGACCACAAACATTCTCTCCACGTGCCCTACATTAGCATGTATGCACTCCTACAGTCACGAGGCACAACCTGCGGTACACATTTCTCCAACTCATAACTCATGGCTGTAACAGTAGGCCCTATCATACCATCGAAAGTTGATAGGGCAAAATTTTGAATGATGCATCGCCAACATACTAGACGTGTGATCCATCAAGTTATCATGAATCATCGAGCATCAGGCAAAGCCCACATCAACCTTTTATCTAATAAATGCATTCCTTCCAAAAGTCAGGGTTCATTGCACGTATTAGTTCCAGAATTACTATGGTTATCCGAGTAGGAGATACCATCAAACAAACTATAATTGATTTAATGAGTCATTCACAATTTTATAGTCTAAATTAGTTCACATTTACACATGCATGGCTTATGACTACTGGCAAGATCAACCGGGTAGCATTCACTGACAACATCCCGCCCACTGAGCACCCCCGCAGCAGAGCTCCCAAGACGATGTAGGCGAGGAATGAGAGTCATTCTAACAAAGCATCACGATCGAGAGCATAATTCACCCGAGAGCCATGCACCCATGGAATATTCCACATCTGAGAGGTCAAACTGACGTGTGATCCATCAAGTTATCATGAATCATCAGAGCATCAGGCAAAGCCCGCATCAACCTTGCAAGGAGGCATGCATGGCACAAGGGGGGACTGCTTCATCATCCAATGACTGCCTGAGGGGGGCAACCGATGGACAGACCGCAACATGGCATTCAATACCACCAACACAGGAACCAGAGAGCATACCACAGCAAAACAAGCATGGGACGTCCATTGAGGGGCTGCCGGGCGGACAGTCCAATGATCTACTCCACCGTTGAGCCAGCCAAAGCACCACTCACACGCTGTCATGCACACAGGATCGCAGTCATGCGGAAGGAGACCCCCGCCCCACTCCAACAGGTTTCTCGAAGGGGAAAGAGGGCAGTCTGCTATACCACAATCAGGCGATAGACGCGAGAAGATCTAGAGAGAAAAGTGAGAAATCCAACCAACTGACCACATTCCCGATGTGTGGCAGCTGTTGTGAGCTACAAAAAGCGCTCACGACAGGCAGTCAAGATGCCTCTGACCACAATGACAGAGGGTGGCCAAGCCGGTGTCGGTGTGGTGGCGGAGGAAGCACGCCTAGCACCAGAGCATGCCCCCACGATCAGTAGGGGTCACGCCCCCGGCTGATGGTACAGATGCAAGGGGGCAGCCATGCCACACACTACCCCCTTAAAGAATTTTATTTAAGTTTTTGCTATTCCCAGCAGGTGATACTATGACCCTGGAATTTTACACCAACAGCCCGTGTGCAGCCAACACCCACCAAGGTCAATCAAGGCATTGCCCATGGTCGACCGTGAACTGTCGCTGTGGTCAATGAAGGCATCGCCCATGATCAACCAAGGGCTGTCGCTAGTAGAGCAAGGCACAGGCCATGAGCGACCGACCGCATTGCCTGTGAGCAACTGAGTGCACAGCCCTTGGCAGAGCAAGGCACTGACCATGATCGACCGAGCACACAGCCCGTGGTAGACCAAGGCACTGCCCATGATCGGCCAAGGGCTGTCACCGTGGTTGAGCAAGGCATCGCCTTTGGTAGAGCAAGGCACGACCCGTGAGCGCCCAAGGGAACAGCCTGTGGTAGAACAAGGCACCGCCCATGATTGACCAAGGGCTGTCACCATGGTCGACAAAGGCATCACCTGTGCTAGAGCAAGGCATCGCTTGTGAGCAACCGAGGGCACAGCACGTGATTGACCAAGAGCTGTGGCTGTGGTCGAGCAGTGCATTGCCCATGGCAGAGAGGGACAGAGTGTGCTCGACCAGCCCATGGTAGAGCAACGCATAGCCCATGAGTGACCTTGGGATCAGATGGTGATCGACCAATGGCTGTGGCCGTGGTCAAGCAATGCATCGCCTATGGTACAGCAAGGCACCACTCGTGATCAACCAAGGGCTGTCGCCATGGTAGAGAAAGGCACAGCCCGTGAACGACCAAGTGCCAAACTGAGGTTGAGCAAGGCATCACCCGTGGTTGAGAAAGGCACAGCCCCTGTGTAATCCAGCCAACCAACTGTGTTCCCAATGTGTGGCAGATTCCGTGAGCTACAAAATGCGCTCACGACAGGCATCCGGGCTGCCTCCGACCACAACGACAGCTGGCATAGGTGTGGTGGCGGAGGAAGCATGCCCAGCACCAGAGCATGGCCCCACGATTGGTAGGGATCATGATCCCGGGTGAGGGTACGGATGCAAGGGGGCAACCATGCCACACACTACGCCCTTAAACAGTTTTATTTAAGTTTTTGCCATTTCCAGTGGGTGATACTATGACCCCGGAATTTTACACAAACCACCCATGCGCTACCAATGCCCACCAAGGTCAATCAAGGCATTGCCCATGGTCGACCAAGGGCTTTTGCTGTGGTCAATCATGGCATCACCCATGATCGACCAAGGGCTGTCGCCGGTAGAGCAAGGCACAGCCCATGAACGATCGAGTGCACTGCCCGTGGCAGAGCAAGGCACTGCCCATGATAGACTGAGCACACAACAGGTGGTAGACCACGGCACTACCTGTGATTGGCCAAGGGCTGTCGCTGTGGTTGAGCAAGGCATCGCCCGTGGTAGAGCATGGCATAGCCCGTGAGTGCCCCAGGGAACAGCCTGTGGTAGAACAAGGCACCGCTTGTGATCGACCAAGGGCTGTCGCCGTGGTCGAGAAAGGCATCACCTGTGCTAGAGCAAGACATTGCTCGTGAGCGACCGAGGGCACAGCCCGTGATCAACTGAGAGATGTGGCCATGGTCAAGCAATGCATTGCCCGTGGTAGAGTAAGGCACAGAGTGTGGTCAACCAAGGGCTGTCGCCCGGGTCAAGCAAGGCATCACCCATCATAGAGCAAGGCACAGCCCGTGAGTGACCAACGACTGTCTCCATGGTTGAGCAATGCATCACTCGTGGTAGAGCAAGCACTATTGCCATGCTAGAGCAAGGCACAGCCCATGAGCCACCGAATGCAAGGCCGAGGTCGAGCAAGGCATCGCCCCTAGAAGAGCAAGGCACAGCCTGAGTAATCCAGCCAACCGACCATGTTCCCAATGTGTGGCAGATGCCGTGAGCTACAAAATGCGCTCACAACAGGCATCCAGGCTGCCTCCAACCACAATGACAGACACCGGCCAAGCTGGCGTCAGTGTGGTGGCGAAGGAAGCACACCCAGCACCAGAGCATGCCCCAACAATCAGTAGGTATCATGCCCCGGGGTGATGGTACGGATGCAAGGGGGCAGCCAGGCCACACACTACCCCTTAAAGAGTTTTATTTAAGTTTTTGCTATTCCCAGGAGGTGATACTATGACACCAGAATTTTACACCAACCGCCCGTGCGCTACCAACGCCCACCAAACTCAACAATTAGCAGCCCCCTTGATATCTCTTTAGCCTTGATGATGGAATGGCCATGATCCGCCAGGAAAAACCATGCTTGTCATCAAGAATAGGTGTGGTGGTGCATGAGTGTGGCTGAGATAGAGCGGTGATCATGGTCGTCATCGTTGTGCAATCTAGCATAGCACTTTGGTCAAGGAAGCAATGGATGCTCGTGCTATGCAAAGACAACTCATCGAGGGATCGGTGACCTTTGGAGGTCGATCTAAGACCAGCAGTGAGATGAGAACGACCAACAGCTGCTAATCTCCGAGCAACGCACGGCAATTATTGAGCTCTAAGGCTCTACCCTGAGAAACTCCATCAGTAACCAAGCAACTGGCAGCAGTGATCGAGAAACAGGCAGTCCCGGTTGATCAAGGAGCAGCACCGATAGAGCAAGGCACAGCCGTGATTGAGCCTTTGGCCTCACCCACGAGAAAGGGGCACTTCTGGTCGATCAGGGCACAGCAAAGACCGGGCAAGACACTGCCCACGGTAGAGCAAGGCACCGCCCGTGATTGACCAAGGGCTGTTGCCGTGGTAGATCAAGGCATTGCCCAGGGTAGAGCAAGGTGCTGTCTGTGATCCACCAATGGCTGTCGCTGGTAGAGCAAGGCAGAGCCCGTGCATGACCGACCACCCACACAGCCCATGGTTGACCAAGGCATGGCCTGTGATCAACCGAGAGCACAGCCCATGGTAGAGCAAGGAACTGCTCATGAGCGACCAAGTGCACAGGCCGAGGTCTACCAAGAGCTGTCACAGTGGTCGATCAAGGCATCGCTCATGGTCGACTGAGGCACAGCCAGTGAGCAACCAAGCGCACAGCCCATGGTAGAGCAAGGCACTGCCTGTGATTGACCAAGGGCATTGCCCGTGGTAGAGTAGGGCACAGCTCATGATCGATCAAGTGCACTGCCCGTGGTAGACCAAGGGTTGTCGCTGTGGTCGATCAAGGCATCGCCCATGGTTGACCAATGCACAGCCGGTGAGCGACCAACTGCACAGCCCGTGGTAGAACAAGGCACTGCCAGTGACTGACCAAGAGCTGTCACTGGTAGAGCAAGGCACAGCCCGTGAGTGACTGCATGCTCAGCCTGTGGTAGAGCAAGGCACTGCCCATGAGCAACCGAGTGCACAGCCCGTGGTCGATGCAACCGAGTGCACAGCCCGTGGTCGACCAAGGGCTGTCGCTGTGGTCAATCAAGGCATCGCCCATGTTCAACCAAGGTACAGCCAGTGAGCGACCAAGCGCACAGCCCGTGGTAGACCAAGGCACTGCCCATGATCAACCAAGGGCATCACCCATGTTAGAGCGGGGCACAGCCCATGATCGACCTAGCGCACGGCCCGTGGCAGAGCAAGGCACAGCCCATGAGCGACCAAGCGCACAGCCCGTGGTCGACCAAGGGCTGTCGCCATGGTCGATCAAGGCATTGCCCGTGGTCAACCAAGGGCTGATACTATGATCGATCCAGGCACTGCCCGTGATCAACCGAGCACACAGCCCATGGTAGAGCAAGGCACTGCCAGTAAGCGACTGAGTCCGCATCCCGAGGTCGACCAAGGGCTGATGCCATGGTCAACCAAGGCACTGCCCATGAGCAACTGAGTGCACAACCTGTGGTAGAGCAAGGCACTGCCTGTGATTGACCAAGCGCATCACCTGTGGTAGAGCAGGGCACAGCCCGTGATCCACCAAGTGCACAGCCCGTGGTAGAGCACGGCACAGCCCGTGAGCGACCAAGTGCACAGCCTGTGGTCGACCAAGGGCTGATGCCAAGGTCAATCAAGGCATCGCCCGTGATTGAATGAGGGTTGACATCGACCAGGCATCACCCGTGATCGACCGAGGGCTGATGCCGTGGTCAATCAAGGCATCATCCATGATCGACCGAGGGCTGATGCCGTGGTTGATCAAGGCATTGCCTATGGTAGAGCAAGGCGCTGTTTGTGATCAACCAAGGGCTATCGCCATGGTCGATCAAGGCATCAGCCGTGATCGACCAAGGGCTGACGCCGTGGTCGATCAAGGCATTGGCTGTGATTGACCAGGCTGTCACTGGTAGAGAAGGCACAGCCTGTCACGGGGCTGATGCGGGCCACAAATGTTTCCGCACCCCACTAGGTGTCGACACTCCACTTGCCGACCAGCCACACACCGTGCGTACCGTCGAGGCCGAACGATCACCGAACCGAAGAAGCAACACCAAGGAATACCAGAACACAATTGGGAAAACGTAACTCGTATTCACATATATTACAAGTACACGAAAAACCCAACCCAGGACAGAACTCTTACACGCAGTCTCACGAGCCTATGCCTTGCAGCCTCGCGCCGCTTGCACGCCCGTCTTGTGCCTTCTCTTAAGAACACCGGACTGCAGGTCCGACTTGGCTTCCACTCCTTGAAATCTCGGATCCTGTCTGCCTCCTGACTGCCCTGGTCGTCCTTGTTGCTCTCTGGCTTCTCCTCGTGAGTTCTTGGTGCCTCCTTGCTGAATGAGACTGCCCCCTTTATATAGAGGAGCCTTGTGAGCCCAATATGGCAACTCACATCTTGGAATCCCTTGATTCCCTCCCTCAGTTTCCAGCCTGTCCAATCCCTCCTGGATTGTTTCCATAACTGGTTGGTTGCCAAATCTGTCCAATCTCTCCAGGATTGTTTCCATAACAGATTAATTGCCATTCCCGGAGAAACTTTCCCGGATTGCTTGCTCGGATTGACTTGGCGCCAGCTAAGCTTCGTCGACCCGATCCATCCTCCTCTAGGATGCACGTCCTTGATCTCCTTCCTAAGATCACGGTTGTCTGAACGGGATTGCTGCATCCACCGGTGCTCGAGCATGGTCAAGGACTTAACCGATCTCCACAAGTAGTCAACTCCCTTGCCGCTCCCTTAGCGTCTGCCGGGCTTGTTGAGTTATGTGCACTCCTAGAGTGCCTTTGCGCGGTTGTATCAGGTTCACCGAACCTCCTAGAGCATTGCACCGTGCCTTGCTCATGGGCATCCTCACTGCCCACCCACGCATTCGCCTACTTGTGCCTTGTGACGCTTCCTGGCCACAATCTGGTTCCTCAGCACACTGCCGAGCCTTGATCGGTTGTTCCCTTCACCAGTGCCTCCACGCATGCTTGTGTGACCATCTCCACACTTGCTCGCTTATGGACTTGCAATTGATCCCAACACCTCGCACTTGACAGCCCGCGCATCCTCGCGTGCAGGCTATGCGCTACCACTACCCCGAGGTACGGCTTGTGGTGCGCATTCTCCGGGGCTTGAGCTCAGGGGCTAACACAGCCCATGACTGACCAAGTGCACAGCCCGTGGAAGAGCAAAGCATTGCCTGTTATCAACCGAGCACACAGCCTGTGGTCGACCTAGGGTGACTAGTTGACCAAGGCATCGCCCATGGTAGAGTAAGGCACTGCCTGTGATCAACCAACGGCTGTCGCTAGTAGAGCAAGGCACAGCCTGTGAGTGACTGAGAGCACAGCCCATGGGGGAGCAAGGCACTGCCCATGATTAACCTAGCGCACAGCCCATGGTAGTGCAAGGCACCGGCCATGAATGACTGAGTGCATTGCTCGTGGTAGAGCAAGGCACAGCTGCTGATCGACCAAGCGCACACCCCATGGTTGAGCAAGGTGCAGCCTGTAGTCAATCAGGGGTTGCTAGTGGTAGAGGAAGGCACTGCCCGTGATCAACCGAGTGCTGCCACTGGCAGAGCAAGGTGCTGCTGTGTGGCATAGTGAGGCATTGTCAAAGACCTTTATCCCAGTCAGGCAAAGATCGACCAGGGGCAGCATGCTCGCTCATGGGGCAAGGCGTTGCACAGACCGGTGGGGGATGCACGGATAGCTTTATGACTTTATGTCCCCCGGCTTGACTGCACGGCGGTGCTCTGCTCATTCCAGGGCCCGTTCAACCTCATGGCCTGGCCCTGAAGAAGCGAGGGTCTGCAGGGAGGGCTGAATCAAAGTGACGAAGGGCTGAATCTCAGTGGATCGTGGCAGCATGGCCACTCTGCCACTTCCAATACACTCCACTCTGCAGGACGGGAATTGGGTGACGGGTGCATGTGTCAGTACTAGCCCTGATTTTAACTTAGAGGTGTTCAGTCATAATCCAACGCACGGTAGCTTCACACCACTGACTTTTCAACCAAGCGTGATGACCAAATGTGTGTATCAATGATTCCTCTCATAGTAGGTTGAATTACTATTGCGACACTGTCATCAGTAGGGTAAAACTAACCTGTCTCACAATGGTCTAAACCCAACTCTCGTTCCATATTGGTGGGTGAACAACCCTAAACTTGGTCTATGAACGCTTGGCTGCCACAAGCTAGTTATACCTGTGGTAACCTTTCTAACACCTCTAGCTTCAAATTCCAAAGATCTAAAGGATCAATAGGCTAGGCCACACTTTCACGGTTCGTATTCATACTTAAAATCAGAATCAAACGACCTTTTACCCTTTTGTTCCACACAAGATTTGTACTCTCATTGAGCTCTTCTTAGGATGCCTGCATTATCTTTTAACAGATGTGCTGACCCAACCAAACTCCCCACCTGATAATGTCTTCCACCCAGGTCGGCCCGCTGAGGTGGACCTTAGGTCCAAAAGAAGGGGTGTTGCCTTGCCTCCAATTCACGGAATAAGTAAAATAACATTAAAAGTAGTGGTATTTCACTTTTGCATGAGGGCTCCCACTTATTCTACACCTCTCAAGTCATTTCACAAAGTTGGACTAGAGTCAAGCTCAACAGGGTGTTCTTTCCCCGCTGATTCTACCAAGCCGGTTCCCTTAGCTATGGTTTTGCTAGATAGTAGACAGGGATAGTGGGAATCTAGTTAATCCATTCCTGCGCGTCACTAATTAGATGACGAGGCATTTGGCTACCTTAAGAGAGTCATAGTTACTCCCGAGCTTGGTTGAATTTCTTCACTTTGACATTCAGAGAACTGGTAAGAAATCACATTGCGTGAGCATCCGCAAGGACCATCGCAATGCTTTGTTTTAATTAAACAGTCAGATTCCCCTGTCCATACTAGTTCTAAGTCGACTATTCGATGCCCCGGGAAGGCCCCCAAAGGGAGCCATTCCCAGTCCATCCCCCCACCAGCACATGGCAACTTGCTCTCACCGTGGGAGCAGCTTGAGTAGTTCACCGATAGCCAATGAGTTTCGGACTGGGACGCCCGAGCCAGCCCTCAGAGCCAATCCTTTTCTCGAGGTTATGGATCCATTTTCCTGACTTCCCTTGCCTACATTGTTCCATCAACCAGAGGCTATTCACCTTGAAGACCCTATGTGGTTATGAGTATGACCAGGCATGGGTGGCACTCGGTCCTCCGGATTTTCAAGGGCCGCTAGGGGCACATCGGACACCACGTGATGTGTGGTGCTATTCCAGCTGCTAGACCCTACCTTCGGCTGAGCGGTTTCCAGGATGGGCAGGCTATTAAACAGAAAAGATAACTCTTCCCGAGGCCCCCGCCAACTTCGCCTGACTCCCTAATGTTGCCACCACCCACCACGTCCCAGTTCAAGAGTTTTAACCCAATTCCCTTTCAACGCTGGCGCATGGGGCGCTATCAGACAGCCTTCCCCCATCTCTTAGTATCAACTAACCCATGTACAAGTGCCGTTCACATGGAACGTTTCCCCACTTCGGCCTTCAAAGTTCTCATTTGAATATTTGCTACTACCACCAAGATCTACATTGAAGACCGCGTTGCCTGGGCTCACACCCCAGGTTTTGCAGTGACCACCGCACCCTACTACTCATCTTGGATTGGCACTTGCCCTGACAGCCAGGTACAGGTCGAGCGCTTCAGCACCATCCATTTTTTGGGCTAGTTGATTCAGCAGGTGAGTTGTTACACACTCCTTAGCAGATTTCAACTTCCATAACCACCGTCCTGCTGTCCCTTTGTGGGTTCTAGGTTAGAGTGCAGTTGGGCACATAACCCGGCTTTCGGTTCATCCTGCATTGCCAATTCTGCTTACCAAAAATGACCCACTTGGAGCTCTCAATTCCGTGGCATGGCTCAGCGAAGCAGCAACACCGTCCTACCTATTTAAAGTTTGAGAATAGGTCGAGGGCATTGCACCCCTGATGCCTCTAATCATTGGCTTTACCCGATAGAACTCACCCTTGAGCTCTAGCTATCTTGAGGGAAACTTCGAAGGGAACTAGCTATTAGATGGTTCGATTAGTCTTTTGCCCCTATACCCAAGTCAGACGAATGAATTGCACGTTAGTATCACTGCGGGCCTCCACCAGTGTTTCCTTTGGCTTTGCCCTACTCAAGCATAGTTCACAATCTTTCATGTCCCGACAGGCATGCTCTCACTCAAACCCTTCTCAGAAGATCAAGGTCGGTCGGTGGTGCACCCACAGGGGATCCCACCAGTTAGCTTCCTGGCACCTTACGGGTTTTTCACCCATTGACTCGAGCACATGTTAGACTCCTTGGTCCGTGTTTCAAGACGGGCCAAATGGGGAGCCCACAGGCCGATGCTCGGAGCATGCAGGTGCCGAGGCACGCCCAGAGGCGCACACTGCCTACCACGATTGAAGCCATGATGTTTCCACAAGCATTTTGAAGGCTTGGGCTTGGGTAGCAGCCCCAATTCGCATTGGTCCATGCCCCAAGACAATCAGCAAACTGGCTCGTCGCTATTCCACATCCAACCGGGCCACATCACTGGCCATCATCCACTTCCCTCCCAACAATTTCAAGCACTGTTTGACTCTCTTTTCAAAATCCTTTTCATCTTTCCCCGTGGTGCTTGTTTGCTATTGGTCTCTCACCCATATTTAGCCTTGGATGAAATTTACTGCCCGATTGGGGCTGCATTCCCAAATAACCCGACTCATTGACAATGCCTTGTGGTGTGACAGGGTGCAGACACAACAGGGCTTTCACCCTCTATGGCACCCCTTTCCAGGGAACTTGGGCCCGGTCTGTCACTGAGGATGCTTCTCCATACTACATTTAGAGCGCCATGGGCGCTCAATTTTCATGGTGGGCATTTCTTGGTTCATCATTGTTACTGGGGGAATCCTTGTTAGTTTCTTTTCCTCCACTTATTGATATGCTTAAACTCAGCGGGTGGCCCCGCCTGGCCTGGGGTCACATCCTTTTCAGATGGAAGGCTGCCAAGCGCCGAGGGAGAGATGGTTCAGACCATTGCCCAAGGGGCACATTTACCACCACTGCACATCATGGAGTGCACCGCTCCATTGCTCACTTTTGGTCCAGCCACAGCAAGGTTGCCACAGGAGGCCAACTTCTGCACCCCGCCCCCCCCCCCGGGGTGCCGCATGCCATGACGTGAATTAGAGGTGTCAAGTGGCTGGGGGTGACATGTTGCATGACACCCAAGCAGGCGCGCCCTCAGCCGAAAGGGGCTTTGGGGGCAACTTGTGTTCAAAGACTCAATGGTTCACGGGATTCTGCAATTCACACCAAGTATCACATTTCGCTATGTTCTTCATCGATGTGAGAGACGAGATATCCATTGCTGAGAGTCATTGTTGTCAAATTGGAGACAACGAGGTCCCCCGGGCCAATCCCACATGGGGGAAGTGCCTGGGGCCTCACCTCTCGTGTTCTAGTTCCTTGGCGCATCCCATGCCAAGGTACGTTATATGGTCAAGAGCACAGGGACAGCAAAGAGCCTGCGTCCTCCCAATGACTCGGTGAGCGTGCCTGCCTGGCCGGCATTGTGTTCACCTGTTCACGGGTCATTTTGCTTTTGCAGGAATCAACAATGATCCTTCCGTAGGTTCACCTATGGAAACCTTGTTACGACTTCTCCTTCCCCTAAATGATAAGGTTCAGTGGACTTCTCATGACGTCATCGATGGCGAAGCACCCATGTCGCCATGATCCGAACACTTCATTGGACCATTCAATCAGCAGGAGCGATGGGCAGTGTGTACAAAGGGCAGGGACATAGTCAATGCAAGCTAATGTCTCACACTTACTAGGAATTCCTCATTGAAGACCAACAATTGCAATGATCTATCCCCATCATGATGAAATTTCAAAGATTACTTAGGCCTGTCGACGAAGGCTATAGACTCGTTGAATACATCAGTGTAGCGTGCATGCGGCCCAGAACATCTAAGGGCATCATAGACCTGTTATTGCCTCAAACTTCCTTGGCCTAAGTGGCCATAGTCCCTCTTAGAAGCTGGTTGTGGAGGTGTACCTCCATATAGCTAGTTTGCCGGTCGAGGTCTCATTTCTTAATGGAATTAACCAGACAAATCACTCCACCTACTAAGAACGGCCATGCACCACCACCCATAGAATCAAGAAAGAGCTCTCAATTTGTCAATCCTTACTATGTCAGGACCTGGTAAGTTTCCTCGTGTTGAGTCAAATTAAGACGCAGGCTCCACTCCTGGTGGTGCCCTTTCGTCAATTCCTTAAAGTTTCAGCCTTGCGACCAAACTCCCCCCAAAACCCAAAAATTTTGATTTCTCATAAGGTGCCAATGGAGTCCTACAAGCAACATTCGCTGATCCCAGGTCAGCATCATTTATGGTTGAGACTAGGATGGTTTATGATCATCTTTGAGCCCCCAACTTTTGTTCTTGATTAATGAAAACCTCCTTGGCAAATGCTTTTGTAGTTGTTCCTCCTTCATAAATCCAAGAATTTCACCTCTAACTTTGCAATACAAATGCCCCGACTGTCCCTGTTAATCATTACTCCGATCCCAAAGGCCAACACACTAGGATCGAAATCCTATGATGTTATCCCATGCTAATGTATTCAAAGCGTGGGCTTGTTTTGAGCAGTCTAATTTCTTCAAAGTAACAGCACTGGAGGCATGACCCAGCCAATCAAGTCCAGGAGTGCATCACCGGTAGAAGGGGCGAGCCGATCAGTGCACATTGGAAGGTGGACCGTTCGACCCAACCCAAGGTCCAACTACAAGCTTTCTAATTGCAACAACTTAAATATACGCTATTAGAGCTGGAATTACTATGGCTGCTAGCACTGGACTTACCCCCCAATGGAGACCTACTTGGTGACCAACCACACACAACTTGCTGACCAACCACACACTGCATGTACAATCGAGGTTGTTAGATCACACAACCGCAAAAGCAACACAGAGAAACACAATAATACAATTGGGAAAAACGTAACTTGTATTCACTCACAAGTACACAAAAAACCTAACCTTGTAAGAACACTTACATGCAGTCACATGAGTATATGCCTCATAGTCTCTCACTTCTTGCACTTCCCACAGCGCATGCCTTAGTGACAACTTCAGTTGTGACTTGAAGAAAATATTGGCGACATTTTCTGTCTTGACCATGAACGTGGTCACCAACAAATACACTCGCCACACCCTCAAGCAATGCATAATAGCTAGCATCTCTTTCTCATGTGTTGAATATTGATGTTCAACGAGTTTCAGTTTCCAACTCTCGAATGCCACAGGATGTCCGTCTTGCACAAGAACTCCTCCAATAGCACAATCTGAGGCATCTATATGTACCTCAAATGGCTTCTCAAAGTCTGGGAGCTTGAGCACAGGCTCCGACACAATAGCGATCTTCAATTTGGAGAATGCCACACCACATCCTCATCCCAAGTCCAATTTCTGATCTTTCCGCAACAAATCAGTCAAGGGACTCACCCTCTTTGAGTACCCTTTGATAAACTTGCGGTAGTAGTTGGCTACTCCCAAGAAACTCCGTAGCTCGGGCACTGACTTGGGTGGAGGCCAACCCCGGATCGCCTGCACCTTCTTGGGGTCCATCCGCACCTATCCCTGGCAAATCACGTGGCCCATAAATTGAATCTCCTGCATGCCAAATTTGCACTTCTCCCTTTTGATGTATGGGGAGTGTTGCCTAAGCCATTCAAAAACTGCTTGCAAGTGCTGCACATGTTATGCCAAGTCCCTGCTATACACAACAATATCGTCCAAATATACTACCACAAAGTGGTCCAGCATGTCGTGAAACACATCATTTATCAAGTTACAAAACATTGCAAGGGCATTAGTTAAACCAAAGGGCATCACCAGGAATTCAAATGATCCATCGTAGTCTTGGACTCATCTCCTTTGGCGATGTGGACTTGCCAATACCCTGAACGCAAGTCAAGCTTGGAGAACACCATTGCCTCACTTAGTTGATCAAATAGGTGTGCAATTAAGGGCACCGGGTACTTGTTCTTTACCATGACCTTGTTGAATTCACAGTAGTCAACACATAATCGGAGAGTCATCCTGCTTCTCCTAGAACAACACCGGGGCTATATAAGGGGCTTTGGATGGTTGGATCTTCCCAGCATCCAACAACTCAATCAATTGCTTCCACAACTCTACTAGCTCGTTTGGGGACATCCAGTACAGGGCTTTCACTAGGGGAGTTGTGCCTGGCAATAGCTCTATCTTGTGATCTAGTGCTCGGCATAGAGGTAGCCCTTTTGGCAACTCCCCAAGCATCACATCCTAGAATTGCTCGAGCACTTCCACTATTTCATGTGGAATCTTAGGGTCCACCTCTACCTCTTGCACTTCCACTTCCCTAATAGCTGCAAGGTAAGTGGGATACACCTTCATTCCACATGCTAACTACATTGCAAACAAATTCTCCATGGCTACTTCCTCGGAGTGTGCTCAAAGTGTGCAAGGCCTTTGTATCCTTGCATGAAGCAAGGTCATCATGGATCTCCAATTACAATGCCTCCCACATGAGGCATGATGGTGATTGATGGATCTTCAAAGAAGCTGTTTCCAAGGATGAGATTGTAATCATCCAAAGGAACCACCATCAAATTGACTGTACCCTCCCATGCATCTATTTTGATGGGAACATCCCTCGCCAACTTGCCCATCAGTTAGCTCTTGGAGTTCACCGCCTTCAAACGGTTGTGAGAGCGCTCCACTCACAACTCCAAGTGACGTACCATTCAATCGGATATGAATGTGTTAGTGGTGCCAATATGCACCAAGGCAGACATCAGCCGACCATTCAAGGTCACATCCACAAATAGCAAACTATGGTGTACCTTTGGGCGCTCACTTCACATAGCACCAAGGGCCTGCAATGGGGCAACACGTTGCATGGGGTCATTGTCGGAATCATCCAATTGCAGGGCAGTAACTTTCCTCTCCCTCTTTGGGCACTCCTTCGCCTTGTGGGGTTTGTTGCAAATGAAGCAACCTAGGTGCGTACAAGGGTCTTTCTTCCCATTGGTGCCCTCGATTACTTTCGCCTTCCCTTTGTCCGATCTAGTTAGCTGCTTCTCCTTTCCCTTCTCTAACTTTCCTTTCATGTAGGACTTGGACTTCTTGTCCTTGTCCTTATGCTGGGCCTTCTTGCTCCCACCCTTGGCACGAGCAACGCATAAGTCCAGTGGTGCATCTACCACAGCTAAGGTAGAAGGAGGGTCTTTCACACCTTGCCTCCTTAACTCAAGTTGAGCCCAAGGTTGCAATCCCTTTAGGAACATATACAGCTTGTCCATCTTTGACATATCTATCACATCCAACATCAGTGCACTAAACTCTTTCACATAGTCTCGCACTAGTCCACTATGCCTCAACTTGGCCAATGCATCCCGAGCAAGCCATGCAATGTTGCTTGGCAGGAACTACTCTTTCAGCTTCTTCTTCAGTACCTTCCAGGTCTCAATCCGGGGTCTACCAACACTAATATCATCTTGGACCTATGTCCTCCACCATAGCTTTGTATCCTTGGCGAGATACATGGTGGTGATCATCACCTTCTCGACATCAGGGATCGTTGCAGCAGCAAAGTAGTTCTCCATATCCCATATGAAGTCCTCAAGATCCTTGGAACTCCTAGTCCCTTCAAAAGCCTTTGGTTCAGGGACCTTCATTTTCCCACGAGGCTTAGTCGTTAGCCCTGCCTAGGACACAAGTTACCGCTTGATCAAGACCACATCATCCTTTAGGGTCACTACATCAAGCTTGATCTCTTTTAGCAAATTAGTTACAATTCCACCAAGGATGTCGCCTTCATCGACATTATCCTCCAGAGCAGCAACACGTGGTTCCAGCGTAGCAGCCAAGTTTGCTTCTTCATTGAGCTATGCAATGTGGCCGTCTAGTACTGCTAGTCACTCCTGCAATGGTTCCATCGCTCTAGTCCACACAGTTGTTGATCATAAGGTATGCGTGGTCTTTGACAAAGGATCTTCTCAACTCGAACGCAGCTCTGATACCACTGTCACAGGACTAATGCAGGGCAGACATTTTTCCGCATCTCACTAGCGTCAACACTTTGCTTGCCGACCAGCCACACATCGCATGTACCATCGAGGTCACTGGACCACAGAACCGCAAAAGCAATGCAGAGGAACACAAGAACACAATTTGGAAAAAACATAACTTGTATTCACATATATCATAAGTACACGAAAACTCAACCCATATCAGAACACTTACATGCAGTCACACAAGTATATGCCTCACAATCTCTCACTACTTGCACTTCCCACGCATCTGGTGCCTCCTCTTAAAAACCACTAGACAATTGGTGTCTACTCTTAAAAACACCAGACCGCTTGCTCTGACTTGGCTTCCACTCTCTTGAAGTCTCTAGCTCTCTATGTCTCTCCTCTAAGAATTCTGTATGTCTATGAGAATGAGACTGAGCCCCCTATATATAGAGGAGCCTGGTGGACTAGATATGGCAACTGATATATCTAAATCCCTTGATTCTATCAATCAGATCTCAATCTATCCAATCTTGACCATCAATATGCAATCTCCAAGATTGTTTCTATAACATATTGATTTGCCATATCTCGAGAGAATCTTTCCCTGATTGTCTGTTGACCAAGTACAAATGACATGGCACCAAATTAGCATCGTCGATCTAATCCACTCTCCTCTTGGGCCCACGTCCATGATCACCTCCCACAATCACAGCCGTCTAATTGGGATTGCAGCATCCAATGGTGCTCAAGCATGGTCAAGGACTTATCCGATCTCAACAAGTAGTTCAATCACCGGCCACTAAGTGTTAAGCATCCCCTCAGCATTTGCCATGCATATCAAGTAGTGCACACTCCTTGAGTGCCTTTACTCGATCACATCTTGTTCACCAAGCATCCTTGAGCATAGCTTCATGCCTTGCTTGTGGACAACATCACCACCCATACGTGCACTTGCCTACTTGTGAACTATGACACTCCATGGCCACCCCTTGATCCCTCAGCCCCATTGCTGAGCCTTGATCGATTGTCTGCTCCACCAGTGCCTTTGTGCACGCCTACGTGACCATCTCCATACTTGCCCGCTCATGGATCTACAATTTATCCCAACACCTCGCACATGACTACCTACGCTTCCTCGTGTGTCTACTATGTGTTACCACTACCCCGAGGTATGGCTTGTGGTACGCATTCTCTAGGGTTAGAGCTCAAGGGTCTAACAATGGCCCTTATCCTACCATCGAAAGTTGATAGGGCAGAATTTGAATGATGAGTTGCCAGCACGCTGGCCATGTGATCCGTCAAGTTATCATGAATCATCAGAGCATTGGGCAAAGCCCACGTTGACCTTTTATCTAATAAATGCATTCCTTCCAAAAGTCAGGGTTCGTTGCACGTATTAGCTCTACAATTACTACTGTTATCTAAGTAGGAGATACCATCAAACAAACTATAAGTGATTTAATGAGCCATTCCTAGTTTCACAGTCTAAATTAGTTCATACTTACACATGCATGGCTTAATTTTTGAGACAACCATATGACTACTAGCAGAATCAACCAGGTAGCATTCATTGACAACATCCCGCCTGCCGAGCACCCCCGCAGCAGAGCTCCTGAGGCACCGTAGGTGAGGAACGAGAATCATTCTAACAAAGCATCACGATCGTCACCCGAGAGCCATGCGCCTATGGAATATTCCGGATCCAAGGGATCAAGCAGGCTCCCCTGGGCCACTGCGGCAACCATTGCAAGGAGGCATGCGTGGCACAAGGGGGGACTGCTTCACCATCCAACGACTGCCTGAAGGGGGCAACCGATGGACAGACCGCAACACCGCATTCAGTACTGCCAACACGGTAGCCAACACAAGAACCAGAGAGCATACCACAGCAAAACCCGCATGGGACGTCCATTGAGGGGGCTGCCAGGAGGACAGTCCATCGGCCTACACCACCGTTGAGCCTGCCAACACGTACAGCCAAAGCACCACTCACACGCCGTCATGCGCACAAGATCGCAATCACATGGAAAGAGCCCCCCGCCCCGCTCCAAGAGGTTTCTCAGAGAGGAAAGAGGGCAGTCCGCTAGACCACAACCGGTTGATAGACGCGAGAAGATCTAGCGAGAAAAGTGAGAAATCCAACCAATCGACCACATTCCCAATGTCTGGCAGCTGCCGTGAGCTACAAAATTCACCCACAACAGGCATCCAAGATGCCTCCGACCATGACGATGGACAATGGCCAAGTCGACGTCAGTGTGGTGGCGGAGGAAGCACACCCAGCACCAGAGCATGCCCCCACAATCGGTAGGGATCATGCCCCCAGGTGATGGTACGGATGCAAGGGGGCAGCCATGCTACACCCTACCCCTTTAAAGAGCTTTATTTAAGTTTTTGCTATTCTCAACAGATGATACTATGACCCCGAAATTTTACACCAATCACTCATGCGCTACCAATGCCCAGCAAGGTCGATCAAGGCATCACCCATGGTCAACCAAGGGCTGTTGCTGTGATCGATCAAGGCATCGCCCGTGATTGACCAAGGTTTGTCGCTGGTAGAGCAAGGCACAACCCATGAGTGACCGAACGCACTACCCGTGAGCAACCGAGTGCGCAACCTATGGCAGAGCAAGGCACTGCCCATGATCGACTGAGCGCATAGCCTGTGGTAGACCATGGCACTGCCCGTGATTGGCCAAGGGCTGTCGCCATGGTCAAGTAAGGCATTGCCCATGGTAAAGCAAGGTACAGCCCACGAGTGCCCTAGGGAACAGCCTGTGGTAGAATAAGGCACCGCCCATGATTGACCAAGGGCTGTCACCGTGGTCAAGAAAGGCATCACCCATACTAGAGCAAGGCATCGCTCGTAAGTGACTAAGGGCACAGCCCATGACCAACCAAGAGTTGTGGCCATGGTCAAGCAGTGCATTGCCCATGGTAGAGAAAGGCACAGAGTGTGGTTGACCAAGGACTGTCGCCCTGGTCGAGCAAGGCATTGCCCATGGTAGAGCAAGGCACTGCCCATGAGCGACCGTGGGCACAGACCGTGATCGACCAACAGCTATCACCTTAGTTGAGCAATGCATCGCCCGTGGTAGAGCACACCGCCTGTGATTGACCAAGGGCTGTCGCCATGGTAGAGCAAGGCACAACCCATGAGCGACTAAGTGCGAGGCCGAGGTCGAGCAAGGCATCGCCCATGGTAGAGCAGGCAGAGCCCCTGAGTAATCCAGCCAACCAACCGTGTTCCCGATGTGTGGCAGATGCTGTGAGCTACAAAATGAGCTCACAACAAGCATCTAGGCTGCCTCCGACCACGACGACGAATGCCAGCCAAGCCGGTGTCAATGTGGTGGCGGAGGAAGCATGCCCACCACCAGAGCATGCCCCAACAATCGATAGGTATCATGCCTCGGGGTGATGGTACGGATGCAAGGGGGCAGCCAGGCCACACCCTACCCCTTAAAGAGCTTTATTTAAGTTTTTGCTATTCCTAGAAGGTGATACTATGACCACAAAATTTTACACTAACCGCCGTGCGCTACCAATGCCCACCAAACTCAACAATTAGCGGCCCCCTTGATATATCATTAGCCTTGGTGATGGAATGGCCAAGATTCACTGGGCAAAACCACGCTCGTCGTCAAGAATAGGCGTGGCGGCACGCAAGCGTGGCTGAGATAGAGCAGTGATCATGGTCATCATTGCTGTGCGATCTAGCATAGCACTTTGGTTAAGGAAGCAATGGATGCCAGTGCTATAGCAAAGACAACTCATCGAAGGATCGGTGACCCTTGGAGGTCAATCTAAGACCAGTAGTGAGATGAGAACGACCAACGGCAGCTAATTTTCAAGCAAAGCACGGCATTTATTGAGCTCTAAGGCTCTACCCCGAGAAACTCCGTCAGTAACTGACCAACTGGCAGCAATGATTGAGAAACGGGCAGTCCCGGTTGATCAAGGCACAGCCATGATCGAGCTTTCGGCCTCACCCGCGAGAAAGGGGCACTTCTGGTCAATCAGGGCACAGCAAAGACCGAGCAAGGCACTGCCTGCAGTAGAGCAAGGCACCACCCCTGATCGACTGAGCGCACAGTCCGTGGTCAACCAAGGGCTATTGCCGTGGTCAATCAAGGTATCGCCTGTGGTAGAGCAAGGCACTGCCTGTGATCGACCAAGGGCTGCCACTAGTAGAGCAAGGCACAATCCGTGAGTGACCGACTGCACAGCCCGTGATTGACCA
This sequence comes from Sonneratia alba, assembly GCA_900174645.1. Classification (NCBI taxonomy): domain Eukaryota; kingdom Viridiplantae; phylum Streptophyta; class Magnoliopsida; order Myrtales; family Lythraceae; genus Sonneratia; species Sonneratia alba. The sequence goes on along the minus strand of FWPY01000027.1, from coordinate 3,907,884 downwards.
ACTGCACAGCCTGTGGTAGAGCAAGGCACTGCCCGTGAGCAACCGAGTTCCCAGCCCAAGGTCGACCAAGGGCTGTTGCCGTGGTCAATCAACGCATCGCACATGGTCAACCTAGGCACAGCCGGTGAGCAACCAAGCGCACAGACCATGGTAGAGCAAGGCAATGCCTGTGATCGACAAAGGGCATCGCCCGTGGTAGAGTAGGGCATAGCCTATGTTCGACCGAGCACATAGTCCGTGATTGACCAAGGGCTGTCGATAACACTTTATTAAATTATTCGAACCCTGACAGAAATTGGAGAGGAAAAAATGATAGGGTTGGGTTTTTATATGTTTGTGGATCCCATTAGCGATCAAACGTGAAGTGAATCGAGATTAGTTCCCACTCAAATACATAGTAAAAATCCACTACCACTTACGTGTTTCGTACAATTGTATATGATTTAATCATACTCCATACTTCTGAATTCTTTGATTTAATTCATTGAGCTATTTTGAAAATACCTACTTGTATCTTAGTTGTATCGGTGAAGGGCAGTCCGACTGCAACTGCTTTGTCGGACAAAGAGGTGAAAGGGCAACAAATGTGATATTTGATAAATCGAATTGGGCGAATGGGTAATTTGACACTTTTTTCCTCATCTTACTTGATTGGATATCCAAGTTCTGACCTAGCAAATATAACATAATATAATTGGATTGACTAGGCAAGATTGCCTCTAAAATGTTTTCATCCTACTAAGAATGTACCAACACTTTTATCCATAAATTTATCAGATTTGAGAATCTGAATTTTAAGTTTTATAATTTAGTTAAAATATGTGTGTTTCGTCTGACATTTACCACGCAAAACACGGCAAATACAATAGGGCAAATGGAGGCTAAGATGGTGTCACTGTATTGTTAAATTACATGAAATTCTAAATTTTAGTTGAAAGTTTTATTCTTGATTAATTTTCTTTAAGATTATATTCAAATATATTATCCAATATAGTAAGTATATTGAATTATTTGAGCATATATAGAGTTTATGATAAAAAGAAAGGATTTAATGTAATGATATTACTCTTCATTTAACTTTGAATTATTATTATAAAACTCTTCATACCTCTTAATTTTTCATTTCTTCTATAACTTTTTAGGCTTATATTACTTATATAATAGAAAAAAATTATGATAAAATTTAAGTAAATATATACAAATTTGTCGGAAATTTATCACTAATAATATAACTATGTGAGAACCCTACATTGATGTTGACAGGGAAAAAAACTAATACAATAATATACACTATACGTGTATATATATATATATATAGCCTTTAACATGAAGGAATTGTCCAATTTCAAGTTATGCATTAGGACCAAAAAGAAAACAGAAAAGGTCTGAGAGTCGTCCTGGTCCAGTCGAACGACTGAATTATTGAACCCGCCGGAGGGTGCAGACAGGCCACGTGGGTTGTTGGGCCGTCACTGTCTTACATGGGAAAAGACTGAGCCAACCATGGGGACCTCACTCAATTACCTGTCCTATGCCACATTCTTCATCGCTTGACTCACTCACTCATTTTTCTTTTTCATTATAAACTATTTAACTGGGAATTTTTTTGGCATAGTGATTGTATCTCCGATAGAGATAGAGAGAAAATTTTCAACCATTATTATTATTATTATTATTATTATACCTTTTTAAAAAAATTGTAATTTCAAGATTACAACCTTTTGAGCTGAGTGAGCTACAATTATTTTTCACAAGACATGTAAGTTTGATACAAGGAAAGACAACTGACTGCAGTGCAACCATTGAGCAATAAGATTTTTCCTATTTAATATTTAAAAGTTAAAATATTTTTTTATTAATGTATGTTTAAGTTGAATTCATTTGTCAAGTGGTAAACCACTTCTAATACCAATTTTTGTTAATTACAATATTCAAGCCCAAAATGCATTCAATAAGAATAGATATCGAACTAATCCAACGTACATTGATTAATGGTCATAATACATGTGTTGCCAACATAAAAGATGCATATCGAACTAAGAGAGGTAGTTTAATAGTTCAAACCTTACTCTCATTTAAACTCGGCAGAAAGGTACAACTCAAACCCATCTACAACCAATTTGAACTGCATAGCCTATCAATTCTTCCCCAAGCTCTATTCCTGATTTCCTATTATTACACCACGTAAAAGCAAGCCCTTTATATCCACACTCCACTAAATCTATATGTAGTACCATTTTATTGAATTCCCCAATTGACCTCACATCCTTCTCCGAATGTTTCTTATACAATGGTCACACCATGTAACATCGTAATGTGGCGTAATATTCCAATAAAAATTAACATATTTGTCAATTTTTTAATTATTAAAAAACTTTAAAATATTAAAATAAACCCTAAAATGGAATTAATGAATCATAAAAATATAATTATTAGATAAAAATAAAAAATAATATTAAGCTAATATATATAATCATTATATAAAATACAGCTCCGTGCATCCACCACTCTTTTAGTAAATTTGGTCATGTATCATGGATGACTAAATAAAGGTTTTTTCTTGGGGAAAAAGAATACTTAGGATAGTTATATTCTATTATATTCTGGAATATTATACATAAAAATAAATAAGAAAAAAGAGAACACTAGAACGAGAAAACTTCGAAATTGACAAGTATAAAATTTTAGAGAAGAAGAAATTGAGAGAAAAGGTGAGTGTGATAAAAATAAATAAATAATGAATTTATGCTATCCAAATTTAACATTATATTTCTCACTTTTTACATTAAGAATTTTCTAATAACTTCTACTTGTGGTGTGTAAAATAGAAACCTAATATGAGATTAAAAAAATTAGAAATAATTTTTAATCTCGGTTAGGAGAAGGTATTTTATATAATTGTTATATAATATTATATATTGATATGGTATAATCATCTAATAAAAAATTAAAAAATATTAATAAACCCTAAAAGGAGTTAGTGAACTCCAAAAAAGTATCTATGAAATAAAATAAGTATTGGAATTCTACACATATACAATATATCATTCCCATTTATATAACAAATAACGTAAAATATGTTATTAATTTTAAAAATAATTTGAAGAATTAAATCAGCGAACTCAAGATTATAATACGAGATTAAATCACATACACTTGCACGAGCATACGAGTCAGCGGACTACACATTAGAGTGGAAACCAATTTCTATCAATATTACATGTACTTTCACACTTAATTTCTAATTGGAGCTACATACAAAAAGAAAGCCCGAAATTTCTTTCTTTGTTTTCCTTTCCAATCCATGTCCCTCTGCTCTTCGACATGCGATACTCTATTTAGTAGCATAAATCCTCAATTAAATTGAGGAAACATTAGATGGTCATTCACGAGGAAGTTACAAAGCTAATTGAATGTCATTGATTTGCTTATATTTATTTGAAATTATTCTACTAATCAATGCAATCAACTTGGATTGGGCTTGGGTTTGGTCAGATTTCACATGGGGGATCTAATTTCTTTCATCTCCCACTCACACTTGGGTAATCGAATTGATACTATGTTGCTTACAACCATTAGAGAAAGGTTCATACAAATAAATGTGCCATACAATTGTTGAGTACACAAAGAGGTAGGGAGCTTACATTAGAAACTCATTAGAGCTAGCATAAAGGTATCAAACCTAAAACGAAGTCAAGTATCTCTAATTCCTTGAAAAGAGCATACTTAACTTCCCACAATTCTATATTCATAATTATATCAAAACTAATAGTGAAATAATTGAAATGTCTTAGAATACAATTATCAGGATGTGATTGAAATAGTCTTCCCTTCACCTCCATCACTCCATTCAAAATTGACTGTTTTCCTAACAGTGCCCAACCAACCAAATCAATCATAACCATAGGTAACACACTAGAGTAGTGGCTATCAAGTCCTCACTTTCTGATATAGTCAAAAGAGACTAAGGGTACTATGATATTATTTATGACTTACACAATGATAAGGCAAAGATCTATTCATCCATTTCCTAAATAGGTTACTCAAGTGCATGTAGTATGAAATACATGCTACAGTGGAGCTATTCTTATGTAGAGTGTATATCAAGCTCATTATAAATACCACATAGATCTTAATCCAATTACTTCTCAAGCATTAACCTAAGTCCTCTATTAGCTCGTCCTTTAAAGCATCATAACTAATGTACTCAACTTGGATCAAGCTAGGGTTTGGTCAAATTTCATATGGGCGAATATACTTTCTTAAAATAGGAAAATAAATATATGCTAACTTATATAATCATAGTATAAAATATTTTCTCCTTTTGGCTAAATTTTACTAGATGTTGTATTGCCCCAAGTGCAACGATAGAAAATTATTCACATATAATAAATAAATTAGGTAAATTGGAGATTTGAAGTTTAAATTTCTTCTCTAGTGTGTCAGAAATATAATGGAATCACACTCTCTAGAAATGATTCTAGAAGAATATTGGATTCTTATAGTATACTAGATCTTCTAATAAATTTGTGGTAATGACAAATTAACGGCTCAATTTATCTGATATATTTAAATTTAAACAAAAAACTTCGAACACTTCCAATAATGAGTACTAACTTCTTTTTAAAAAAAAGAAAAATAGTTTAGCATATCACTATATATTACATAATTCCTTATAATACTACAAACTAAATAAATAATAAAAATTATCATGAATTTTTAAAAATTTTCCCTAAAATATCATGAATTCTTACTTCATCATTTTTTCCATTACATAGTGACAAGGCTATATCATTTTTATGCCACATTGATACTTGTGTGATCATGCTAATGTTACATGTTGACACAACGTCTATGTCAGTAGGTCATATTAGTATTTACTAGAAAATTTTGACAATATAAGGGTCATGACAATTTGAAGAAAAAATTGAAAAGTTTTACTATTTATTTAGTTTTAATATTATAAGAAATTTCACAATTAATAGTGATGTAAAAAACAGTTTTTCCTAAGAAACAAATAATTTATTTTTATCTTTCATTTTTCGCTCGAATTGTTTTAAACTAATTTAATAAAATGAAAACCGTGAATTTTCTTTGCTGGGGGGCGACGCAGCTTTAAAAAGCAGCCTGTCTCCGCTCAGGCTCACGCTGGCAGCACATCTAATAGACACAGTGATGGGTAGGATTCATAGCGAGATAGAAACGGAGGTTTACTCGACCTCCATAGTTGGCGTCGAATCCCCAGATGTTGATCACCGGAGCGACGCTGGGTGGCTGTTTTCGAGCAAGAGCGCCGTGGGAGGCAACGAGAGAGGCGACCGGAGAGTGAAGAATCCGGTTAAGAAGAAGAATCAGGTGCTACTAGAGGGCTACGTGGACGCGATCGGCGACGAGGACGATCTGGTGAGGACGAGAAGCTTAACGGACGAGGATTTGGATGAATTGAAGGGCTGCTTGGATCTAGGCTTTGGTTTTAGCTATGACGAGATTCCTGAGCTGTGCAGTACCTTGCCGGCGCTTGAGCTGTGCTACTCGATGAGCCAGAAATTTAATGATGAGAGCCTGAAGTCGCTAGAGAGGGAACTGGAAGCGCCGGATTCGGTGCCTGACTCGGCTGTCTGCCCTGTTGCCAATTGGCGGATCTCTAGCCCAGGTAAGAATTTTCAGTAGAAGTCCTTTCGAAGCACAGCCCATTTATCTTTTGTATCTGCTGCATTTCATTTCTCCCAAGATCAAATCTCGTGGTTAGCTTCAGTCAGCAATATGCTTGCGTTAATGAAATCTGGATTCTATTCTCTGGCATTTAGATGGGTGATTATCTTTGCCATCACTGGGGAAGCTTTTGCTTATGCTGAGTCCCGACTCAAAGTAGTGACCATTTCGTTGCAATGGTTATTAAACTATGCGCAAGGTTATTGCTTTAAAATGGCAGTGACTTCTCCATTATGGTGATGGGTTTGGGAGAATAACGTTCTTTATGTCATAAACTCGTGAGATGAAGGGCCCATTGTATTTCTAACTTATGCAGGGTATCTTAAAATGACTCATCACCCAATTTTATAAAGAAATCTAATGTCTGTCTTCTGGGATTGTAGATTAAGAATTTTGGTCTTTCTCAGAATTGATTGACTTCCTTGTCCATGGGTTTACTTGTTTGAGAATAGTATTGAGACAGTTTATCATCAAATGATCCTGTAAACCGCAGAAATACCAGCTATAAGATGAGACCATATTTCTGGCTTTCTAATATTATAATTGGAAGTATATTCTAGAAAACAATGCTTTATGATTTTAATTATGATGGTTGTATCTAATTAATCTCCTAGGAGCCCTTCCCAGGCGGGAGATTAAATTGGCAGAAGCCCTAGTTAGATGTACTTTGAGTTTGACCAGCCAAAGATATGGAGACAAGTGTTTGTTGACAAGATCAATTAACTGGGCTAATCGCTGCTGTTGTTTATGACTATTATAAGATGGGCGCCATACCTGTTATTCTTACTCGCCCCATTATTTTCATAATTTTAGGTGACCATCCAGAAGCTGTGAAAGCAAGGCTCAAGTTCTGGGCTCAGACTGTTGCATGTACTGTGAGATTGTGCAGCTAAATTGCACCAAATCTGGTTTGCTTGACTATTGAGGAGGAGAAATGAATGGAGATGTTGATGAGACAGCTGGCTTCCTTCGTAATGAGCTTCATGGTCATATCCAATCGGAGGTTACTTTCTCTTCTTGGGAAGAGAACATGCCAGTACGCACTGGCTTAAAAAATGTGGAAGGGATGGTGGATATTTCAGGTCGGGAATTAGCTAAATATGTTGAGTCTTTTGATTTGTTCTCTGGAGACTATTTTATGCAATAATTGTACCCAAAGAAGAATATCATCTACACTGGATGTAATAAGAGTATTTTGTTCGTGTTTTATTTGGTTTTGCTCTCTGCAGTTGCACATGAAATGTTGGGTTTTTTTTATGCAGCTAATGAGGGCCTGTCCTTTCCCTTATAAGAGGGCTTTGCCTCCGGCTCCAACTAACTCCGGACCTCTGCATCTGCTGAGGTAACTAATCTAATTGGTTGACTACCTGGTGCAGTACTTTGGTTGCTCACTACAGTATCCATAATGCTGTTGCACCTACACTAACACTTTGTGACTTGACTTTAATTATCTCATGGGTCAATGCATGCATGCTCGAACAAGCTATGTGGATGCAAGCTGAAAGCAGGACAGATGACTTTAAGTGCCCTTATACGTCCCAAAACTCTCTCCATTAGTTTCTTTGCTTCTGTTTAATTCCTTTCCGTATGGATTCAACTGCTGCGGAACTTGCCAACGAGGCTTCAGGTTGAGGAGTGGGTCTGGAAATGTTGCACTGGGATCCTCTGCATCTGCAATTTGGTGCAGCTAACTGTCAAGGATCAACTAACTTTCAGTGAATGTTTTAACAGAATTGTGTCGAGCAGCTGAAAGCTGTACATAGCAAATGTCTAGAGAACGTTTGCCAGTTGAAGTGCTAATGCACCAAACTTGACTAAAGTGTAAGAAGGAACACAATCCTCGTGCTTGTGGATTTGGCAACTGAAGCTTGACCCAGGAAGTCCACATTGTCAATACTATGCTAGTTAGGTTATATGCTATAGTGCAAGTCATGTTTCATGCTTCATGTTTCATTGGTGGCTGGAGTAGCTGCAAATTTTTTCTGCAGTCAGTAGGCTCTCCCTGGTTTGGCAATCTCTTGGGGGTGTTTATCCATTTCAAATCAGTTAGGAAGGAGAGAACGATTTTTCAGTACTCGATGCTCTTCATTTTTGTTCATGTCTTGAGTAGTTTCATGGCAATAAGTTTTCTGAATCGATGCCTTGCCGTTTGGAGGCTTTTCAAGGGGAGGATGTCTCGAGTTACTTTTCAATTGACACCGGACAATTTGAGGTGAAGGCCCTGTTCATCTCTCTAAGAGTGAGGATTCTTGGGGAGGTTGGTTGGATGAGAAATTGCTTCCAGTAGTAGAATTCGATGCTACAGGCGTCGCTGTTAGTGGATAATCTCTCTTTTCTAAGCATGAGCCCGTCAGTCGGACTATACTCGTGGACACTAGTTTTTTTTTTATATTAATAATGTCTTATATCATAGTTTACTTGATAATATATCATACAACCTGGAGTCATCATTAATTTTTAGGTACTAACCTAAGAATTTTGAGTCATAAACCTGGTTTACTGCATATTAATTGGCCGATCCTGTTGGAGTAATGGGCAATAGTTAAATTGCACTCAATTGGTGATTTGGATTAGAGATCCTTAGGTGGGTTACCGGTGGATAATATGACACGTCTTCAGTGCTGATGAGTTTCCGTTTTGGACTGACTAATTCACAGTCAGGAAAACGATCATGTAAGTAGTGATTCCTCATGTATTGCTTCTTGTGTGCACGTAATGCCTCCTCAGCTATGAGCACGTAACTGCAAGATTTTCTTTGGTGTCATTTTCACCTTGCCAAAATTGTCCATGGCATTGATATTGCATTTAATTTTAAAATATTATTATTATAATTAGAATTTCAATTAATCAAGTTTCTACTATTTTTATGTATTATAGGTGGAAATGGAATGTTACATATTGTCGTATTTGATAGGTTTTATAAGTTAATGACGATATATTTCATGTTGAACAAGTTAAGAAAAGAAAAATGGATAATCTGAATTTCACATATCTTTAGCATTTACGACTTGGTCACGTTAACAAGAATAAGATTAATAAATTATATAAGAATGAATATTTTGACCCATATGATTATGAATCATTATTAACTTGTGAATCCTGTCTCAAAGGAAAAATGACTAAAGCTCCATTTACTAGACATGAAAAAAGGTCATCAGAGTTGTTAGAGTTGGTCCATACTGATATCTATGGACCAATGACAACTCAAGTTAGAGGAGGATATTTATACTTTATAACATTCACATATGATATGTTTAGGTTTGGATATGTATATTTAATGTAATACAAATCTAATGCATTTGACAGATTCAAGGAATATCGAGCTGAAATTAAGAAACAAACTGGAAAGTGCATCAAGGCCATTCGATTAAATTGAGGTGGTAAATACCTAACTAGAGAGTTTCTAAATTATCTCAAAGGGAACATAATAGTTTCCGAATGAACTCCTCCTAGCACACCTCAATACAATGAGATAGCTGAGAGGAGAAATTGCACTCTATTAGATATGATACGATTCATGTTATGCTTCATTGATCTCCTCGTATCATTTTAGAGATATTCTCTTAAAATGACAATCTACCTTTTAAATAAAGTTTCCACTAAGTCTATATCTAGCATTTCATATGATATACGGAATGGTAAGAAACCGAGTCTTAAACATTTAAAGATTTAGAGTTGCTCAACTTATGTGAAAATACAATATCCAGACAAACTTGGTGGAAGATCATAAAAATGTATACTTGTGGGATACCACAAAGAAAGTTTAGGGTACTACTTTTATTCTAGTGTTGAACAAAAGGTATTTATCAGCAGAAATGTCACTTTCTTAGAGAAAGAGTTTATCCAAGATAGTGGGAGTGGAAGAAATGTAGAACTTAATAAAGTTCTTAACCTACAACCAACCTTGCATCAATTGATGGAACTGGTTAATATAAAATCAGTTAACTCACCAAGACCACCTCTATCTCCTCGGAGAACTATCAGAGTGTGTAAAGCACCTTAAAAACTAAATTTGGCCATTGAGAATGATCAAGATTAAAATGTTATGGATGTTGATGATCCACAAAATTATGAAGAAGCTGTCAAAAGTGTTGACATTGAAAAATGGCAAATTGCCATGAAATCCAAGATGGAATCCATGTACTCCAACAAAGTATGGACTTTGATGGATGTACCACAAGGAATAACTACTATTGGGTGCAAATGGGTCTTTAAAAGAAAAATCGGAGAAAATGGCAATGTTGAAATATACAAGACTAGATTGGTTGCAAAAGGTTTCAAACAAAAACATGATGTTGATTATGATGAGATCTTAAGGAAGACATCTATATGACACGACCGGAGGGATTTGTCTCTTTTATTGCACCAAACAAAGTATGCAAGCTGCAAAAATCTATTTATGGGTTAATGCAAGCTTCAAGAAACTAGAACATCTATTTTGATGAGATAATCAAAAGGTTTGACTTTATAAAAAATAAGAATGAACCTTGTGTTTACAAAAAGGTCAGTGGGAGTGCTATCATTTTTCTCGTGATATATGTAGATGACATATTGCTTATCGGGAATGACGTGCCAATGTTACAATCAATCAAAGTTTGGCTCTCTAAGAACTTCTCTATGAAGGATTTGGGAGAAGCATCTTACATATTGGGAATAAAGATCTATAAAGATAGATCTAATATGTTACCAGATTTATCCCAATCTAGGTACATTGATACTGTGTTAAAGAGGTTTAACATGCAAGGCGGTAAGCATGGATACTTGCCTATGAGTCATGGCATTTATTTTTCCAAGAAGACTTCACCAAAAATATCTAAGGAAAGATAGATAATGAATGAGATTCCTTGTGCTTCTACAATAGGGTCCATCATGTATGTCATGCTCTGTACCAAGCCTGATGTGGCTTATAATTTAGGAGTTACAAGTAGATTTCAAGCTAATCCATGAGAAGAACACTAGAAAGCAGTAAAGAATATTCTCAAGTACTTAAGAAGAACTAGAAATGTTTTTCTAGTGTATGGTGGATTAGATTTGAAACTAGAAGGATATATAGACTCCAATTTTCAAACAAATCTGGACGACAGTAAATCTATATTAGGGTACATGTTTACCATGAACGGTGGGATTATAAGTTCGAAGAGTTCCAAACAGCCTAGTGTAACTGATTCAATGACTGAAATAGAATACATTGCTGCAAGTGAAGCCGCAAAGGAAAGAGTGTGGATAAAGAAGTTTACTACTAAGTTGGGAGTTGTTCTACAAATAGCCAATTTGGTGCATCTATATTGCAATAATACTGGGGCAGTTGCACTAGTAAAGGAACTAAGATCCCCCATAAGTCAAAGCACATCCTAAAACGGTATCATCTAGTTCAAGAAATCGTTGGAAAATGTGATATCAATGTTGAACGAGTCGACACAAAGAACAATGTTGCAAGTCGTTTCACTAAACCATTGTCGCAGCAACAATTTGACTGCCACTTAGAAAGCATGACTATTAGATACCATGGCGATTGGTTTTAGTGCAAGTGGGAGATTCTTAGTATTATTGCCCTTAGTACAATCGCATATGATGTAATTGGAGCTATTTTACATTCATGAAATATAATTGAGGCATTTTATTCACCATGTGCTGCATATTTTAATGAAACTCATAAATTAAGATAAAGGTTTTAGGGTCATGATGAAATCATGCCAGTAAAACCTAAGATCTTAAAAGTCCTAATATAAAATTGTTCATAGTTGTAGAATCATTGAGTTGGGGATCGATGATCTAGTGAGACTAGTATACTCATTATATGCTTAATAATAGAGTGTAACTGATCTCACTGTTACCTATGAATAGTCTCTAATATAAGAATATAGGTGCTTGTTATAGAACAAGTTCACTAAACTGAGTCACTTGAGAAAAACCTAATAAATACTTATGTAAATGTCAATAGGTAATTTCTCAGGCGATAGTAAGTGTAAGTATTCCTCATATTTGAAATTACCATAGTACCTTATAACTGTTAATTTGAGATTTTGGTTTATCCCTTAACGTGACTTCTTCAAACACAAGTGGGACATTCTGAACTCAAAGAGATTCTTATGGAAGTGGTGAGTAATCAATAAGGAATCATTACTCTTCACGAGAGGAGAGAATATTTTATGCGTTCTACTTAGTATTAACTCGGGAAATCTCTGGCCAAAGTAGGATGAAAATCAAGAAGGAGTTTTTGGTATTTTTCATAATTGAGTCTAATACTTAAGAACAGTAATGCCTATGACTAAATATTGGGATTTGACATTACATCCATATCCTAACTTATTCAAGACATTGTATAACAGAAGAATTTATTTATATAGGAACTAATCACCAAAGGGTGTTCATTTTTTGATTGATTGAAGATTTATTTTATGTTATTTGATTTACTTAAATAAATAAACCAACTATCTTCGGCCGGCTGAGTGTGAGTGATTGAAAAAAAAAAGGATTTGACGAAAAGGAAGAAAAAGAAATCAACCCCTACCTTGAAATAGCCGACAAAAAAGAAAAGAAAAGAATAATATGCATTCGTGTGGTGAACGTTCGAGAGAATCGTTATCAATCTTTACGAGAAAACTTAGTGTGGATACTATGAAGAGTGTGTATGTGTGCACCTAGTCAAACGATCGATTCCAAAAGGTTTGCAATTGGTGGATCCGGATTCGTTTGGACATGATATCAATATCCAAATTTAAATATAAAAACTGAATATAATTTTTGTGAGGTATATATTCTAAACCTATTATAGTTAAAATTTTAAATTATTTTAAATGAATCACTAGTTTTGAGAATAAATTTTTGAAATTTATGTGGAAATTCCGTGATGCATATGCGTGGCACACATAATCTCTTAGGTGTGTGGGCAGCATATGAGTCCGAGTCGGACAAGCATTTCTGTCTATGACTCTTCCCTCTTGTGTTAATCTACTCTCCCTTGCTTTGGACATATCTCCAATCTCGCTGCCCTTTGCATCGTTTCTCTCTAGCCATTCAATCCCAACTTCAGGTCCGTCAATTTGCTGTCTTCGAGTTGTGATACTGTTCACCTGGACTAAAATTGGAGTCAAGTTATTGTCTTTCGCTCCATGGGTATGATTTTCTTCCTTGGGCTACCCATTGTGTATCTTCTTTTCCTCCTTCATGGGCTTTATTTTCTTGTTGGATCAAACTTCGGCTCGTCTGACTTGAAGAAGCCTCCAAATGATTTGGACTTCCACATTCCTCATGGAGTGGCGTAGGCATCTTAGAACGATTCCATGTTGGCATGGGCAATTCTCCTTCCTCAATTTCTTTGATGTCAAAAAATTTGTCTTCGAAGTAAACAGCGCCCCTCATGACAAAAATCTCCTTTTTTTTCTATGTCGAATAATTTCCATCCCTTTTGCCCATGCGGATAATCGACAAATATGCACCTTCGTGCAGTTGCCTCAAACTTGTCATGCGATTGAGCCCCGTTGTGCATATAACAGACACAGCCAAAATCTCGAATGTGATCATTTCTCGGTCTTTTCCTAAAGCGTACCTTATATGATGTTTTACCTGACAATAACTTTGCGGGAGTGTAATTAATTTAATATATAGTAGTTAATATACATTCACCCCAAAATTTTATCAATAACTTTGACTCAAACTGAAGGGCCCTCGCAACATTTAGGATATGTTGATGTTTCCTTTGAACTCTTCCATTTTTGCTGCGGGGTGTTGTGTAGGAAGTGCGGTGAATTACTCCATATAAAAAAATATATATTTTATCATTGCTGCTAAAACGAATTCAGTGCCCATTATCTGCCCTAACCATTCTAACCTCATGCTCAAATTGAATTTTAGCCATCTTAATAAAATTGACTAATGACTCGTACGTCTAAGCCTTATCCCTCAGTAAGTATGCCCACGTTGTGCGACTAAAATCATCAACAACGTAAAAAAGTACCAAGCACCCGAAAATGAGCTGACTTTACAAGATCCCCATAAGTCACAATGAATTAGAACAAAATGGGCATTGGCTTTATTTTCATTCGCTATAAAGGGCAACCGACTTTGTTTTGAAAGCAAGCAAATGTCGCAACAATCGGTGGGTGCCTTACTGAAAGAAATGTCGGGAATGGAGTCGAGAACTTTTGGAGAAGGATGTCCTAGCCGATGGTGCCACAAATCATGATCTTCCACCATAGATACTCGATTCACTGAAACAGGTGCCACACTCCTAGATGATAGTAGACCCCTCCCCTTAGCTCACCCGCTCCAATCGGCTTCTTCATGACAAGTTCCTGGACAAGGCAAAAGCCAGGAAAGATCAAGACTGCACACTTCATATCCGTTGTCAACTCTCCTATTGCAATCAAGTTGCATGTAAGTTCAAGAATGTAAAGAACATTTTGTAAAAAAAAGTCCGGCGAGATCTTCACATGACCCGTCAACTTGGCATTTACGGGTTTGCCATTCGGAGGTTGAACAGAGAAGTGCGTTTTGATTTCCGTTGCATCAACAAGATAATCGAGCCTCCTAATCATGTGGAACGATGCTCTTGTACCCAAGATCCAATGTACATAATTGTTAAATATTTCACCTATCATATGGTCCTTAGAGATCTTGGCATTGTTTAGTAGAGCATGCAGTTGACATATTCCTCCATCATGAATGTGAGAACCATATTGTTTTGAGAAGCAGCCCTTGCCATCCCCGTGCTACATTTTCTTTAATTTGCACCGAATGCATTGCTCCAGCTACTCCCTTTGATGAACTTTGGTTGAACTTGTTTGACTTGCCCATCTTTTTCCCACTTGTTCCTCATTTCAGCTCCCAATCCTCCAGATAGCCATTTAATTACCAACATTTCCCCCAAACATGGCCTTCTTTCTGGCAATACAAGCACCATGGATGCCCACCAGTTGTGCTCTGTTTTGAGTTTTTTTCTCCACCACCGAAGTAGCTCCTTGGACTTGCTTCTCTTGTTCATTTGCCACCATTTGATGCCGCTCCCCTTGCATCACCATGGAATATGACTTCCCCAATGTAGGCAATGGATCCCCAATGAGGCCCATTAGAAACTGATATAGCTTGTCAGTTTCTTTTTCCTTTGCATAGTTGCAAGTTGCCCCACATGTACGATCTCGTGCTCTCGCGCAATTGTCCAACTTGTCCCACAAGGCCCTCATCTTTGCGGAAAAGCTAGCTATAGATAGCCCATCTTGGCGAAGAAGACTCATTTGATTCTTGAGTTGGTAGATTCGTGGAGCATTCTCTTGTGAGAATCGCTCCTTTAAATTGTCCCAAAGAACTTTAGTGTCATCCACATATGCAACAATGACCATGAAATTGCAAATTCTCCAAGAGCTTGCTTCAGGTGCACTTGGATCTGATCACCTCAAGGTCCCGTCGATGAAACCGAGCATGTTCTTTGCTTGCGACGAGTTCTTCATAGCCCAAGCCCATATAGAATAATTCGTCCTAGTAAGGGTATAAGAAACCAACGGGATTCCAGGGTTATCCGAAGAACTTAGAAGGTATGGAGACGGCATTTATGATAATTTTCCATCGCTGGCCATGGTTGAACGAAAACAACTTCTAGGTTTTCATGACTTTATAGGATCTTGGCTCTCATACCATGTAAATTTGAGAAATTGAAAATAAATTCTGTTATTGAATAATTAGTAAATTACAACATGAGTAGCCTTTGGCTCTACATATCAATGGAAAGTATCAAGGTGAATAAGGAAATAATAAATACTATATATGTCTTATACCTATTCTAGAATCATTCCATATATGACCCTACTATAATAAGGAAAATAATGGAGCAAAACTAACTTTGATAATTGTGAAATGAAAATAGGGGAACTAACTAAAAAAACCCTAAAACTTATAGGAAAAATAAATTCACAATTGAAATTGTAGAAAAATACATCAAATCTAAAAGGTAAACCTGATGAGACGTTACTATAAAATGAAATAAAATGGCAACAAAAATAAAAAGAAATTTGTTAAAAGAAGAGATAATAATACTAAAAATTTTCACTTAACGACAGTAGCACAAAACCAACTAACCGATATATTTGCCATAAAAATAATCCAAACTGGACACAATATATAAATGAAATGGATTCATATTTTACAAGTAAATTTGAAATTTTATAAATAACTGCTAATTACCAAATACCACAAAACTTAGAAAATATACTCTAGAATCAATAATTAACGGCCAGTAAGACCTTAGATTAATAACATTTCCATCAACTAAAGAAATTTAGAATACATTCAAACAAATGAAAATGTCAAACCTCTTTTACACATATCCCATTTTTTTCGTTAATCTCTTTTACACATATATATAGGAACGATAGATAATACGGTATTAAAGTTATACAGCATTTCCTGAAATAGGATGATTGTCTCCAATTAGACTACCTTAATAGAAGGAAGGTGGATTAATTAAAATGGGACTTTATCTCAAGAAATAATTCAAAAGGTTGAATTGGAATGAAAAAATATTTTGAAAAAAGATTTGATAGGATAGAGTAGGAATTTCTATGGATAATCTAAGAAACTTTGGATTTAGCTCAATAATTATAAATTGGATAAGGCAATGTATACAACATTAATGGTAATATTAATAAATGGTAAACTAATAAAATTCTTAAATCCCACAACATCTATTATCTTGAAGTGGAAACTGAAGCTATTTTTTTTAAGTCTGCATATATATATATATATATATATACAACTTAAATAAGGTATAAATTTTGTTGAATGCCATAATTTTCATGGATGCAACTTGATAATAGTATGCACTTGAGAAATTAGGAGCACCATTTTAGATATAATAACTCTATTAGATAATATAAAAGTTGGGAGTGTATTTGGATTAAGCATGATCAAAATTAATGCATAATTTTTGTATTAAAAAAAGAGGCATATCAAAAGATGAGGCAATATAAGATTTTCCTAAATTTTATTTCACAAACTTCAAAAAATTAAGTTTACGAAATATCTGACTCAAGTTGTACGATAATTATGCAAACCGACACAAAAGATAAAATTTTTCTGCCGTTTAGACACATATTTATAAGTTACTAGAATGATATTATTGAACCTTTTCCTGGTTGAGCTATTAGACTGACCTAAAATTTACTATTCTTGTTTTCATTTATCTTGCAAACTCGAATAAAAATCGATTTTATTTAGTTTTTTAGTTTTTTAAAAAAGAATCGTTAATTTTTTACTTGGACTTTCTTTTAATTTTACTAGAATATATGTAGAATCTATTATTCATTGATTTTAAATTTACTCGATATTCATGTGCATTTTTAATATGGAGAATTACGTATGATGTAAAAAGCTTTTTACAGTATTTTAAATTAGTATAAAAAGAATTTTTTTTTGCATAATTGATATGATATTTCATATGGTAGTAAATTTCCTCATTTGTGCTCCGTCAATTGGAAGTATTTCTCTCCCCTTTGAGGTTTTTATTAAAAATAATTCCAACAAATTACGACTTATACAATTATATCTAAACGTTAGATAAAACAAATGTTGCAAACTATCTAATGCAATGATATATTTCTTTCATCTTTTTTTCCTCTTACGAATTCATATTCTTAAATATTTAAATTTTCATCACAGACCCATAGTTATAATTATTCGTCAAGTCACATTTAATGAGAATAATCTCATTCACATCACCTATGAAGTTAGTCAATTTCACATTGTTAATTCATTAATCAACAGTAAAGTGATGTTTTTTTTATTATATAATATAGACAATAGCCATGCTAAAATGTTATACCTCATATTTCAGTAAAAATAAAATAAAATCTATCTTATGTTGGTTTCTTTTTCTAGGAGGATCTAATTGAAGAGATGCCTCTACAATGGCAAATGGGAGGAGCAAAATTTTAAGGAGAATCCATAATTTGAACAAGAGAAAATATGATCCAACTTTATGGAAGAATAACCTACTTTTTCTTTTCATTAGAAGCTTAATTTTTAAGGGAAGGGAAATGTTTTAGGAGAATAAAGAAATATTGATTTGGGAAATTATTATAATATAAGCATCATTTTAGTAATTATTAACATTATTGTCCGATATAAGTTGATAAAATATATTATGTAAGAATAGCTTTGAAATGAATAATACTCTTTCCAAACTCTCTATTTCGAAAGCCTTTATCACCTTTACCATGTGCAATAAGGTTTTGAACCTCATCTCTCATAGGTTGATTTCCACATTGTAAAGTTTGGCTATTCTCTCTTATTATTATAGGAATAACAAAAACACATATATATACATGAATAGCTATAATCAAGAAAAGGAAAAAATCAATCAATAAATTATTCCTCCTAACTATTTGCATGTAATACAGAGGACATTCCTATAATATAAAGATATGTGTATTTGTGAAGATATACACGTCTGTTGTCAAATTATTCTCCTAATACTCCCCCTCAAGTTGGAGCGTGAATGTCATGAATGCCCAACTTGTTGAGAAGAAAGTGAAATCATTCCTTCCCTAATGCCTTGGTGAAGATATTTGCAAGTTGAAGTCTTATTGACACATGGGCTGTGACTATGGCTTTGGACTGAATATATTCTTGAATGAAGTGACAATTAATTTCTATGTGCTTCGTCCACTCCTAGAAAACTGGATTGGCAGCTACATGGAGTGCCACTTGATTGTCACAGCAAAGTTTTATAGGCTATAGATGGGTGATGCCGAGTGAAGATAGCAAGCTACAAAGCCATAGAAGTTCACTTATGACTACCGCCATTACTCTATATTCTACTTCTGTAGATGAATGTGAAATTGTAGTATGCGTCTTGGTTCTCCAAGAAATTGGGCTTCCTCCCAAAGTAACAAAATACCTTGTTAATGACCTTCTAGTCAGTCATAGGACAATTTGCCCAATCGGAATCACAATATGCCACGAGTTGTAGAGAAGATGTTCATAAGAGGATTCCTTGACCTAGTGCATGTTCAAGATATCACAACACAGGTATTGCTACATCCCAATGTCATTGTTGTGGGCTTTGCATAAATTGCGATAGTATATATACTAAATAGCTCAACTCTAGCTAGTGATGGTCAAATAAATCAAACAACTCACTAGTCTCTTGTATTGACTTGGATCTACCATATTTTTACTACAATCGATCATAAGGTGATGTTGTTTAGTAGGAGATAAGGCAAGCCTAGCGGGCAACATTCCAGATTATGTAAATATGTCCAACATATACTTGTGTTGACATAAGACAAGTGAGGAACCTTGTCAAGCAATTTCTATCTCTAGGAAGTATTTTAAGGCTCTCAAGTCTTTAGTATGGAATTTGCAATTGAGATACTCTTTAAGCATATAGCATTGCAATGAATTATTAGCTACCAAGATAAGATCATCAACATAAATTAATATGCCCATGAATATATTACCTTTTGTATACGTAAACAAGGAGTAATTTAGTTTGTTGAAAACCATATCTCATAGTGCAACAATAAATTTTGTGAAGCTTGCTTAAGCCCATAAAGTGATTTTTGAAGATGACAAACTTTGTTGTTTCCACTTAAAGATAGACCTGGAGGCATTTGTATGTATACTTCCTCTTGCAGGTCACCATGCAAGAAGGCATTATTCATGTCCAACTGATGTAATTCCCATCCTTTGATAAGGGCAACTATGAGAAAACACCTCACACTAACAATCTTGGTGACCAGGGCGAAGGTCTTATGATAATCTAGTCCTTCTATCTTTGTATAGCCCTTCGCAAGCAAGCATGCCTTAAACCTCTCGACTCTACCATCTTCTTTATGTTTAATTTTGAATAGCCACTTGCAGCCAATCATATTCTTGCCATGAGGTAGCGTCTCCACAGTCCATATCCCATTTTCTTCTAATGATTTTAATTCTACCAACATTGCTTCTTGCCATCGAGGATCCTGAAGTGCTTGCTTATAGGACTTGGGTTCAATTTCAAAGTTTAGAGAGACTAGAAAAGCGTTATGAGTTTGTGATAATCGCTGATTTGTGACATACTTCTCAATTGGGTAGGAAATACATGAGGATTCCAATGGTGCAGGTGAGTGAGGGGGTTTCGTAGATTGAGTGGTATGTAAGACGTAATCTTGAGGATAATCAGGGGGTCTCCTACTTTGGGTTGGACGTGCATGCTCCAATGCATGTTGCTATGCATAAGTTTGACTTTCTTATGGGCTACCTCCCCCTTCATTATGCTGATTGGACCCAATAATTTGATGGCTTCATCTAAGATTGGCGGCTCATTCTCAAGGCTTTCAAGTGGATTACTCCCTTCAATCATCTAGGCCTCATTTGAGCTGTTTTCTTCATGCTCCCCCTCAATTACATAATTATGAATTGCTCCTTGATTGCACAGATGATTCGCACCACCAACTTTCAAAGATGGAACGTCCCTTGATTCATTATCTGCACAATTGTTTCGCTTAAAAGAAAATTTATTCTCATGGAATATCACATCTGTAGAAACAAATAATTCTTGTGTTTCCATTTCATATACCTTCCAGCCTTTCTTCCCAAAGGATATCTCAAAAATATGCACTTTCTTATTCTATCACCGAATTTATCCTTCTTCCTAGGATTGTTCATTACATAACATAGCAAACCAAAAACCCTTAAATGTTCATGAGATGGTTGCCTTCCAAAAATAATCTCATATGGGCTTTTTACAAACAACACTTCCAAAGGAGTGTAATTGATAAGATATGTTGTCGTTAAGATGCATTCACCCCAAAACATTATGGAAAGATGTGCCTAGAACCGTAGTGCTCTTGCCACATTAAGAATATGATGTTGCTTCCTTTCTACTCTACCATGTTGTTGAGGGGTCCAACTCAGCTGATGTACTATCCCATGCTCCCAGTAAAAATCTTGCATACTTTTGGAGATGAATTCTGCCCCATTTATCACTTATAATAATTTTGATTGAATGTCCAAACTGGGCCTTTATCATATCCATCAAATGTCATCGAGTTTCAGACTTCTCACGCATGAGAGAGACCCAAGTGCCTATGCTATGATCATCAATAATGCTTAAAAAATAATGAGCACCAAAAATTTAAGGAGTTTGGTATGGTCCCCACACATCACAGTACATTAAGTCAAAACATTGTTCCATTTTATTCATATTAATTGGAATGTGAGTTTGTTTTGCACAATAGCACACATCACAACCATCATTATTCTCATGCAAGGAAATATTAGAAATACGTCACAAGACCTATCTAGAAGGATGCCCAAATTGACGATGCCATGTCTTATAATCCACTATTCCATTGGCTTGGAATGTAGTAATCAATGCCACTTCCATGAAATAGTAGACCCCCCCTTGAAACTCACCCGCTCCAATTAGCTTCCTCGAGGTCTGGTCTTGCAAGAGACAACACTTCAAGAAAAATGTCACCATGCAATTCAAATCCGCAATCAACTTTCCAAGATGAGATTATGCATAAACCCAAGGACATATAGAACATCCTCCAAAAATAAATTTTGACCCAATTTTACCCTTCCAAACATCTTGGCATGAATCTCCTTTCCATTAGGGATTTGGACCAGGTAAGGTCTCCCTATATTTGTAGGATTTATTAGTAACTCAGGTTCTCCTGTCATATGCAAAGAAACACCAGAGTCCAATATCCATTTAGTGCTTTGCCCATTGTAAATAAATCTCTTATTAGTAACTTGTTATGTTGATCATTGGATTGTCTAGGGACTGCCGAGATTTTTTGTTGGAGTTGTTGCAATTGTTCATCTAAGAGACTAGGAACTAAGAATGAAGGTCTTGCTCTCCCATTCATAGTTTGTGTTGAATGGGCTATTGCTTGCCCATCCTTCTTTGCCCATTTTGCCTTCCTTGACTCCCAATTAGATGGATATCCCACCAATTCCTAGCAAATTTCTTTGATGTGGCCACCTTTTCTGTAGTGGTCACAACGAGGCTTGACTTCTTGTTTAGTCTTCTCCTTGCCTTTTGCACTGCTTCTTGCATAAAAGGCCACTAAATTTGCTCTTTCCTCTTGCTCTCGAGCAATTTGTCTTCTCCTCTCCTCTTCTATCACCATTGAATAAATCTTACCAAGTGGTGGCAATGGCTCAAGAGTGAGAATTTAAGATGAACTCCTCCAAATGCATCATTGTTCAATCCCATTAGGAACTGATGCACTCTCTCAATCTCCTTCTCCTTTGTAAAATTTCCAGCAGCTCCACAAGTGCACCCATCACATGTGCATAGCAGGATATTGATGTGGTCGTCAAGTTCATACCGCATTCCCTTCATTTTGGTGTAGTATGTAGAGATTGATAATCCCTCTTGCCTTAGGTTGCACAAATCTATTTTAATTTGGTGGATTTGTGGAGCATTGCCTTGGGTAAATCTTTCTTTCAAATTGTCCCACATCTCCTTAGCACTTTTAGCATGTGCAATGCTCAGCTGTAGGTGTTTCTCCAAAGAGTTGAACATCCAAGCCACCGCATTGAGTTTGCCATTTGCCAAGCCTTAGCATTCGGATCACCCCACTTTGGCTTCTCCAAAGTCCCATTAGTGAAACCTAGCTTGTTTTTGGCAACCAAAGTGTTGCGCATTACCCAAGACCAAGTTGAGTAATTGTCTACATTAAAGAGAATAGAAACCAAAGGTGTGCTAGGGTTATCAAAAGCTCCCAAATGATAAGGAGAAGGTGTTTTGAAAGGTTTTTCTGTGGCCATGTTGATGGTAGATGGGGATTATGATAATTCTCCCTGTTTCAGAGCTGCTTTGATAGCATCTAAAGTTTGGCTATTCTCTCTTATTATTTATGAATAACAAAAACACATATATATAATGAATAGCCATAATCAAGAAAATGAAAAAATCAATTAAGAAATTATTCCTCTTAACTATTTGCATATGATACAGAGGACATTCCTATAATATAAAAATATGTGCATTTATGAAGATATGCACATTTGTTGTCAAATGATTCTCCTAATACACATCTTGAATTGTTTGTGTGAGGTTTTCCACATCAAACAATCTTTAATCTTACCAAATATATATTTTCTCTCTCCTTGAAGACCATATGTATTCCCCTCAATTGTGACTTCTTTTTTAGTAGATGCATTCGACTTATTTGTGGTGAAATCTACATCAAATCATTAATAAGACAGTAAGACTGGCTATTGCATGCCCTAATTAAATTAGTATCAAAAAAATATTTGTATGAATATGTCAAATCTATTGTAAAACTTCTTATTGCTGAGCCACAAATCTTAGAATTGGCAAAAACGTTTCCTTATATACATTGCATCAGAGTTTTTAAAATTGGACTAGATCAGGAACCAATCATGACAAGGGTTCATGGGTTCATAAATTAGGTTGTGAATTCAATGGATCAAACCACATATTTAATGAATAATATTAATAGATAATATTACTAATAAATGGAAATAATATTATATACTTGACATTGATTTATAATAAAACATTCTTAATATAGTTATCATATTAACCCTACTTCAATATAAAAATATAAATATAAGTTTAGTAAAATAAAATAAGTGCATCATTCAAGTTTCAAAGAAAAAAAGCATCACATAATTAAATACGAGTAAAATAAAATAATGATTAAACCTAAAATCATTTAATGATGAGTATTTTAAACACCCCACTCCATGCGAAAATCATTTATTGTGTCTTATTTGATGTGTTGGCTATGATAAAAATCTCTATAATGATCAAAAGATGGTTTAATAGTTAAATGAAAAGTAAAAGAAGAAGTATGTGGTGAATACATTACAATAGATTTTCGTTTCTTTTTTTTTTTTTAATTTTAAGTTGGTCGTTCTTTTACCTATTCAATTGGGTTCGTCGATCCAACCATGAATCGGCCAGTTCAACAAAAGCTGACCACGCTTACAATGTAATTGGATTAATTTTGAAAACTAGATCAGGTGAATGGCTGGTTCCTAATTGAACTGGTAAACTCAATCTAGTTTTAAAAACTATGCACTGTAGTATCTAAATAGTATTTGGAGATGCTCAATTTCAATTCAACAAAGCTTGTAATGACACTTATATTCAAAGTATAATTTATTCTAGTGTAAAAATATTAGTTTGACTAATGAAGGTGAATATAAGTTATTATGTATCCTTTTTTCTACTATCTATCTTGTCTTTGTCTATTACTTTAGTCATATTACGTACTAATTTGTCCTGCGCTATAAGCTTCAACTAAATTGAATATGATAGAGTACCTTCATAAGGGAATAAAATCAATTTTGTTTTACATACTTAAGTTTTGCTTCAAATATTTGAATTAATATTAGGTTTAATTTTATGGGCTCTTTAATGTCAATATTTACTATTTACCTAAAGTGATTTGATTTCACCTAGTTTGGAGTCTCATATTAATTGACACTACCAGAAATTCCCTATATTCCGTCATATTAATTGACACTACCAGGGACTTGACAATCATTGCAAGTACAAGACATATAGGATCTCCACCTATCTATGATGACGATGACTTGAATGCAGGGTGAAATCCTGTAGATATTACAACAAATGGAGGCTCATCAAAGCTCGTGGGGGATGCAATCAGGTTTCATGTAACCACATCCGAGTTCCATACCGCCAACATTTACCACTCTATCACTGCATGTACAACCTAAATCATCCGCTCCACAAGCATCTCAGCCAACAAGGATGACATCAACGTCCATTGGACGTCTAACTCCACATCCACCGATGCATTCATTATTTGATGAAGATTCATATATCCCTTTGTTCAATGATTCACAATGCACATTTATATATTCAAGACGGTTAAGGAATACTAGAAGGGCGACCAATGGGAAGGATTGGAAGGATGGAAAGGATCGGTGATTGTCTATGTAATGTTGACACAGGCACATTTGATGACTTTTGAAGAATGCGAAAATGGTGCACGAGCATGTAATTGCAACTTTTTGACAAAACATTTTATGTACATATGTGTCATTTAGAACTTTAATAGAAACATACTTTTGATTGTAAATTTAGCTATTGATAATGTGATATACCTTTTGGTAATGAATATTGTGTTTGATACTTGCAATTTATATATTTTTATAAGTAGGAACATAGGAAGGTTGAAGTAGGGTAGGAAAAATTTGTTGTGCATTGCCCAATCTTTTCCATTTGATTTGCATTAGGAATGTCCATTGGAATCACTTTCCATGAGATTTTTGTGAGACAACATCAGATGGAAATTTCATTAGAAAATTCCGTCGATAATCCATTGGAAAAGTTTTTCGATGGATTTCCAATAGAATTGGCCTTAGTGATTTTCCGATGGATTTGTGTTAGTCAAGCTTGACAGAAAAATTTCTAACAACTCTCTGATGACATTCTCTCGAAAATCCAATGCAAATGCATCAAATTTCTGTTAGGCTTGAGATTTCCATTGAAGCCCCTTTTAAGAGATGAATTTCTTCTGAAATTTGACGGAATATGCTAATTTCGGTCAGAAAAACGTTCGATTTCCGTCAAATGAGTCCGATAGAAAATTGGGATTTTCTGGTAGTGTAAGTTTTGCAAAGTTTAAGTCATATCTAGAGCATTTGAATCACTTGTGATTCCTAATTAGAGCATTTGAATAAGATTTTAATGCCTTTGCTATCCTTATATTGCTATAACTTTCTTTCTTCTCATTATTATTTACACCAAAGAAAATTTTAGTTTGAGTATATTAATTTATAGTATTTGAATAGACCTCACAATAAGTTTATTATCTAGGAATTGTTGATGGCTTGGACTCTTCTCAGCTCTCGATAAGTGAAATGTTTAGATTTCTCTTGCGTAGGAACTTGCCCAATATGGTATTTCTATCCAACACCAAGTCCAAGAATGAGAGAGTTTTGGCGGTAGTTACAAGAAATCATGTCTTGAAAGTTTGGCATGTCAAATCCAATCATAGAGCTAGTGGCTTATGTTTATTGTGAAATGAAGAGATCGAGGTAAAGATTTTACATATATAAGAAGCAAAATATAATTTATGCATATGTAAATCATCCTATTCTTCAAAAGACTTGATGCTTTACATGCATTTATAGTCTACCCTACTCTCATTTAAAGGAATCCTTTAAGAGTAAGTTAAGAAAATATATAGTCAAATTGATGGTCCTTGTGCACTTATAAGAGACTTTAGTGAGATCTTAGGACCTAAGAAAAAACTTGGAATGCTATAAGCTCAACAAGTAGAACATATTTAGATGATTTCCTTATACATATAGGTGCATTGACTTAGGTTATCATGGTTTCACTTTCACATGGAGAAACTAAAGAATGGGCTAGGCACATAATAAACAAAGATTAGATAGGGCGATACTTAATCAAGACCAGAGAACTGTTTTCCCAAAAGAAAGATTGATATACTTGCAAACCAACAAATTGTTGAAACAATCATCTTGGTAACACCCATTACCATTTTCATTTTCTCCTCTCTCTCTCTTTGCCGTTGGCAATTATTCACTCATCTCCTCCACTCACACATTGCCACTCCTTGACTAAACTATTCATTGGTGCTCCTTCACCAAGCTGCTCATCAACGATTCGTCTAGGCCCCTCATGGTACTATTTCACTATCTTGCTTGCCCTCTTTGTTAGGGGCTTTGTCTTTGCTACTTCATCTTCGTTGGGGGCTTTATCTTTCAGACTCTAACAAAACCTTATTCGTCAATCTTAATAGAGATTGCTATTGCTTAGTATTGTAGCTAATTGGTAGTGAGATTTTCTATCTCTATTCACTGATTTTGCAATTGCTTGTTCTTCTTGAGTGTTGTTACCTTCTGGTATTGTAATCTTGGTTCCATTGGTTTGTATTGAAACAAGAAATTACTGAAGGAAATAATCAATAGACAAGGTAAAAGAGAAATCTTTAGGATCTATTTTGAATTTTTTACTCATCTTCGCTTGAAATCGAGCAACATATCTTATATTGATTTCTTTGGCTAGCTTCTAAAATATCTAAAAGGCTTAGAGTAAAGTGGACTTGGGTGAACTTTTCTTGATTTTGATGGTTCTATTTCTCTCAATTACTAAACAACTCTCTATCTATTATTAGTCACATAGAACTCTAAGGCTTATGTTGCATGTTATATCCTGCTTTGTTCTGATATGTACTGTGATACATAAAATTATTAAACTCCTCTTTGCATGAAACTGTAGAGGATTAAAGAGAGCCTTTAATTCACCATGAATGCCCTTGCTTGGAACTATTGGGGAATATTTGGTACCCCAATAGTTAGAGTTCTGAGGACCCTAACTCATAAATATAGTTCCCTTTTGGTGTTTTTAGCATAAATAAAAGCAAACCAATTGTGATGCCAAGTGTAGCAAGATCATGTCAATTTGAAGGTTTGTTTGTTGTGGATGTCCAAGACCTTTTTGGAAAACTATGCCTGCTTTAGAAAAAGGCAACCCAAGTAACTATTTTACATTCAAACAAATACTTCATGCATGCATCAGTAACTTTCAATTATATGCCTAAAAATGGTTTATTACTTGTGTATATGGTTGCCCCAATGGTTTTGGAACAAAATGAAAGAATTTGTTGTCAATATAATTGAACCCTAGTTGTTATTAAGATATCTAAATGAAGTGTATAATTCTAATGAGAAATTAGGGGGCCATAATTTTAAATCTACTAGTAGATATTTTTTATCATATTTTATTGCAAATACTGGATATATAGACCTAGGATTTAAAGGAACTAACTACACTTGAAGGAATAAGAGATTAGGTTGAAACCACATTAGACAATGTCTAGATCGAGTTTTATTAAATTCTAACTGGAACTTATTGTTTCTTGAAGCTAAAATCATACATTTGCCTTCCACTAAATCATATCACAATTTATTTCTCCTTAAATTAGTGCATAACAAATATAATAGGGAAAGGCCTTTCAAATTTGAAATTGTGTGTACCAGGGACGCTAAAAACTTTAATATCATTCAAAATGCTTAGTCTATAGAAACTAAATGATCCACCCCCATTTCAATTTAGTAGGAAAATCAAACACACAAAAGAAGGCTTAAAAGCATGGAATAAATCACACTTTAAGAATGTAGATTATAGAATCAACGAATTACTTAATTGATTAGATTTAATAGAACATAAAGAACCTACAATGGGAAATAGGTCCCTTGAAAGGCAAATCCAAACGAGCTACAAGAACAATTATTTAGGAGAGATTTGATATGGCATCAAAAAGATAAAGAATTATGGCTTAGAGATGGTGATAAGAATACTAAAATTTTCCACTTATCAACCATAATCAAGGGTAGACACAACTACATAACAACCCTAGAAGATAATAATTGAGCATGGTTAGCTAAACACAAAGATATTTCAAATTATTTTGTAACCCACTTCCGTGAACTATTTTAGTCCACCACTAGTCTCAATTTCCCATTAGAATTGACTAAGCTACTAGAACTTGCAATTACACAGGAAGAGAACCTAGATCTAATCCTGGAAGAGAATGAAACTTAGGAAACTATAAAACACATGAATTCAATGAAATCTCTTGGACCAGATGGATGCTTGTAGCTTTTTATAAACATTATTGGCCCATAATTAAAAAATGAATTTACACAATCTATTCAAAACTTCTTATGTACTAGCTTTCTTCTCAAACAACATAACATCCCTTTTATTTCATTAATTCCAAAGAAGCAAAATTCTTACACATTTGCTTATTTTCGTCCTATAAGCTTAACTAATGTTTGTTACAAAGTGATTTCTAAAGTCATTGCCAATAGATTCAAACCACTTTTAAACAAATTAATTGGACCAAATCAAACAACTTTCCTTGGGGGACAAAGGATCAACGAAAATGTAATTTTGGCATAAGAAATCCAACATGTAATGAACAAATCAAAATCAAGAAAAGATGGATGGGATTCAAAACAGATTTCTCCAAGGCTTTTGATAGAATTGAGTGGCCTTTTGTTAAGGAAATTCTAATACAATTAGGCTTTCACCAAACATCTGTACAATGGATAGATCAATGTATTTCCATTCCCTGTTTTTCTGTCCTTAATAATGGAGAACTAGAAGGATTTTTCAGTGTGCAAAGGGGCCATAGACAAGGTGACCCCCTCTTGCCATACTTGTTCATATTGTCTATTAAAATCCTAAGTAGAATGCTTCACAAAACTGAATCTCTCAACCTAATCAGTGAAATCAAGTTGTCTAGAAATAATAAGCTTATCAATAATCTTTTCTTTAGTGATGATCTTATGATCATGTTAACAGCAACGAGAAAAAAATGTAATTAATTACAAGAGAATCCTAAAAACTTTCTACAAAACTTTTGGACAAAAAATTAATTATACCAAATCAATAGTTTTTTTTCTCAAAATTTGTTAGAGGATCAACAAGAAGGATTGTAAAAGAACTTTTGAATAAGAAGAAGATCAATCAAGATGCAAAATATTTATGGTGCCCACTAGCAATAAAAAGGAAAGTGTTAAAATCCATCCAATATCTTATTGATAAGGTTCAATCCAAACTAACAGCTTGGAAATCCAAGTCTCTTTCCTAGGCAGGATGTGCTACATTAATCAATTTAGTCTTGTCTAACATAGCTACCAACTTGATGGCTACATTCAAAATACCTAAGTCCATATGCAGCATAATTGACCAATTGATTAAGGCTTTTTGGTGGGTTCAATTAGAAGAGAGAACTCAATTTTTTGCCCCAATTAGTTGGGATAAACTTTGTCAACCAAAAAGACAAGGAGGTCTAGGCTTTAAACACACCTCAAACATAAATAATGCAATGCTTGCTAAAACTGCATGGTTTCTCTCTAATAGCACATTGAGTCTAGCTAGCAAAACATTCAAAGAGAAATATGGTAGCCCATTAGAACCAAACATCAGGTGAGCAGGCTCATTATCCTTAACATGGAAAGATATAAACACCACCACAAATATGTTAAAATTAGGTTTATGCAAGCTAATAGGAAATTGAGCTAATACTTCAATATGGTTTGATAAATGGATCACAAATAATCTCCATTGTGTAGCAATACCTAACCAAACCTATAGAGGGCAATTAAACCATTTAACAACATTCAAAGACTTAATTATTTCTCAGACTAATAATAGGAATTTGAACCTTCAATCTATCTTATTTGATCAAGAGACTTCAAGAAACATCCTCAAAATCCATCTTGACTTCAATCAAATGGATAGGTTTATTTGGAAACATAGCAAATCAGGTGATGTGACTGTCAAAAAGTTTTTACAAAGAAAGTGAAGCTATTTGATTTTCCACTACTAATGAACAATTCTGGAACTTGCTTTGGTCTCTCAAAATTCATGAGAGGCATCAAATACATTTGCGGTACTCAGCCACTAGGTCTCTCCCCTAGCTTCCAACACCCAATGGACGTTGTCTGTTATGCAAAGCCAAGGCTTGATGAAATCACACATCCCTTCAAAGATTGTGATTTTTGTCAAATGACATGGAGAGAATCACCATGGACAATCATAAACTCCATTGCGAATAAACATAATTGTTTTTTTCTAGAACTTGATTGAATTTTTCATGAATCCTCCATACCTTTGATTTGGTAGGTTAGAGAAAGAAAAATTTTCCATTTTTACTGTTACTCAATATTATGTGATATGGATTGAAAGGAATGACATTTTACATAATAGAAGAAAGCCCAATATCTTCAAATTTCTAGAAATGGTAAAAAGAAAATTCAGGGAGCATAGTTCTACTCTTGGCCATACTTTGCATATTGTAGCATATTTTTTGCTAAGGAAAAACCACATTGATAATTTGCACAAATTAGCAATTCAAAGAATGCATCAAGCATCCAATGACACTATCTTGATCTTCTTCTATACTTCCTGGAAACTTAGTCAATAAGTTGTTACAAGTATAGCATTTTATAGGGACATTGTATTTTGACTTGGCACTAAAGGCATTGGGCCTTCTCACTTGCCCAAGCAAAAGCCTTTACTCTTCCACTTGCAGCCAATATAGCCAACACCCATGAACGGAAGAGATCTATTTTCTTTTCTGATTGTCTTGAACTAGTTGAGATGATCAATGGTGATAGAGCAAGATTGAGGGAATGTGCAAACATTTTGTTTGATTTTGTTTCATACTCTATTCAATTAAAATGATGGGAATGTTTTTGGGTTCCATGTGAAGATAATGTACTTGCTCATAAATTATCTATTAAGGGTTGGGGTAATCCCAATTTTGATTTAGAGATTCATGAAGGTATCAATTGATTTAACACTCTAACAAATTTATCAATAAAAACAAAGATTGATACACTTGCATGTCACTAAATCTGATCATATGCCTGTCCTCATATTATGGCTTGAGTTAGGCAATGACCAAAAATTTTCAAATTTGAAGCAACACAGTTAAAAGAATCTTTCAAGTAAAATAGTTATCTGTTATGCTTGGAAAAAATCTATTAGAGGCTTGCAAACTTCAATTTTCATAAAGAATTAAGAATACTAAAAATAAATTAAGAAAGTGGAATATAGATAATTTTGGTCACTGCAAAAATCAAATTAATAATATAATGTAACATATTAAAATACCGTAAGAAGGTGTTCAAATAGAGTTTAATAAAAAGTTAGAATATGATCTTACTATTTTTTAGCTGATATTTTAAATAGAAAAGACTTGTTTTGG
Source organism: Sonneratia alba (assembly GCA_900174645.1). Lineage (NCBI taxonomy): Eukaryota > Viridiplantae > Streptophyta > Magnoliopsida > Myrtales > Lythraceae > Sonneratia > Sonneratia alba. The sequence goes on along the minus strand of FWPY01000027.1, from coordinate 3,876,433 downwards.
AAACAAAAGTTTAGAGAGCTATGGTTAAATAAAAAAAATAAAAACACTCAATTATTCCAACTATAAGCAATAATTAGGAGAAGGAATAACTATATTTTTATTATATTAGAGATGACTGAATAAATGGACAAATGATCATAATAGTGATCAATAATTGTTTTATAGATGAGCTTCCTCTTGATCATATTATTTTGCTAGATGTTGTCATTAGTCTAGAGGAGTATTTGAATTTGATTCAAATACCTACAACTGAAAAAAAATACAAATATTTTGAAATATATGCACTCCTAAAGGCTTGATTAGATGCTTACTTGTTTTACAAACAATATTGGAATACTATCTTTCATCTTTTCATTGAAGTAGTGCAAAAATTTTTTCCTATTTGCCATATTTTGAAGGAATGGAATAACACATTCATACTCTTATTCGTAAAAATCCTTTAGTTAAATCTTTTAAAGATTTTCATTCCATAAGCGTAACAAATGTTTGTTACAATGTCATTTCAAAAATTCTTTCTAATAGATTAAAACTATTTTTAAATAGGCTAATTTCCCCTAATTAAGTAGCTTGTGTTGAAGGAAGATGAATAAATAATAAAACTCTTTTAGTTGAAGAAGCTTTACATAAAATCAAAAGAAAAACAATGCTAGAAGAGGTTGGCTTTATCAATGTATTACCACCTCTTCCTTTTCAATTTTACTTAATGGTACTCCTAGAGGATTTTTAAAGAGTTGTAAAGGCTTAATATAAGGTAATCCTCTATCAGTTAACCTATTTATCATAGATATGGAAGTTTTCTCTAAGTTCCTTCACAAAGTTGCACATAATATAACATGTAGAGAATTCAAATAGCATGAGATGCTTCACCAATATCTAATGTGGCATTTGCAAGTGATTTATTGGTTATTACAAGAGTAGCAATTTCTGATATCACAAATTGTAAAAGTATGATGTTTAATTTTTGTAAGTGGAGTGTCCAATCCATTAATAAAGCAAGATATAGTATTTATTTATCAAATAATACTCCGGTGAGCTTAAGAAGCACTCTTAAGGATATCATAAGCTTGAGAAATATGAGCCTTTTAGTTTCATTATTGATAAAATCAAGAATAAGCTCTCTACTTGGAATATCAAGAATTTGTCCTAGAGTGATTGATGTGTTGATTTCTTCTATTCTCAATAATATTTCTCAATATCACATCACTTTTTAGAGTTTTTGCAACCATCAACAATAAGATTGATCAATTAACTAGAACATCTTGGTAGGTCACAATAATTTAAAGGGCCAATATTACTGTCCAAAATAGCTTGGAATTTAATCAGTAAACCAAATGGCCTAGCTTCTAGAGTTCTAGATACTAAATATGGAAACATTTTGCTAGTAGGTACTTCTAGAATTGACTATGTAGTTACTTGGAAAGACCAAGTTAAAATATTGGATACACTTAAAAAAAAGGTATATGCATTCTAGTTGGTAATGGAAGTTCCTCTTTTGTCTAATTAGATCATTGGATCCCAAAAAAAAGGATAACCTTATGACTGGATCTATAATTAGAGGCTTTAATTGTACTTCAGACATATGGCTAGATTTATAATTAAAGGTAAGAGACTTGATGTTGTTCCAATCTCCTAGGTGGCATGGACCTTTGGTAAGGAATCTTTTCAATAACCTCTTTGCACAAAATAATGTTATCAATTGATCTTCCTGATTCTAATCAAGCTGATGAGTATATTTGAAAAACATTTCCCAATGATAAACACGCGGGAAAGTCATTTTATTTATTAGATCAATCAAATAAATTTAGCCTTTCAAATAAAAAGATTTGGAAATTACTTTAGTTAGGTAAGATTCATGAAAGACTAAGAATCCACATGTGGAGAAGTGCTAGAGTTAGTCTTATTCACGATTTGAAATATTATTTTACAGATTCCTCACCCTTGTAACTTGTCACGGGGCCAATGTGGACCACAAATTTTTCCGCACCCCGCTAGGCGTTGATAGCTCCACCTGCCAACCAGCCCTCACTCACAACCGAGGTTTGATGTCACCTGGCACACGACCACACCACAAGGAAACGAACACGAGCAATATACAAAGGGAAAACTCCACTTGTATTTACAATTGTACAAGTATGAAAAACCCTTTACAAGAGCAAACTCACTCAACTTGTTGAGTATATGCCTCACGACCTCCATGCCGCTTACACTCCTCACTTGACACACCCTAACCCGACACACTTCGACGTTACAAGGGTAGATGGGGCTCACTCCCCACTCACTGCTGAGCTACAACTTGCAGTAGCAACTCTATGCTCTGCCTCTCTCGCTCTCCCTAGTGTTTCCTAGCTTTCTCTAGCTGCTCTCCTTGACTCTCTTCTCTGAGACATCTTGAGACCTTTGTGGTTTCTCCCTCTTTTCGGCTGTGCCTCTCGATTGTTCTTCTTGAGAATGAGACTGACCCCTTTATATAGAGAAGCCTAGCAAACCCAATATGACAACTGATATATTCGAATCCCTTGATTCACTCCATTAGGTTTCCAAACTGTCCAATCCCTTCAGGATTGTTTCCATGACAGATTGATTGCCATATTCCTAGGGAAACTTTCCCCGATTGTTTGCTATCACATGATCTTCATCTTGACCATGTTCATCCCACTTGGACAACTCTTAGCCGCACCTGGACAGCCCTTGGCCGCACCTAGACAGCTTCTTGGACGCACTTGGACACCTGCGCCCCACTTGGTTCCTAATTGATCACCAGCCGCTCCGCATAAGGAAACAATCGATCCTTTCCATGTTGGTGTCAGTGATCCTTATCCCGTGAGCATCGATCCTACGCTCCACAGCATCCCATGCACCTTCTGTGAGTAGTCACGCTCCACGCACTTGATCATTGGGTCCCGCATGATCAAGACTTCACTTGCGTGTCTGCATCTCCACTCGTCCACCATGCACTATCGCCGACCAGCAACACATGGCTCCTTCGATCGTCAGAGCAAACTCACTCAACTTGTTGAGTATATGCCTCACGACCTCCATGCCGCTTACACTCCTCACTTGACACACCCTAACCCGACACACTTCGACGTTACAAGGGTAGATGGGGCTCACTCCCCACTCACTGCTGAGCTACAACTTGCAGTAGCAACTCTATGCTCTGCCTCTCTCGCTCTCCCTAGTGTTTCCTAGCTTTCTCTAGCTGCTCTCCTTGACTCTCTTCTCTGAGACATCTTGAGACCTTTGTGGTTTCTCCCTCTTTTCGGCTGTGCCTCTCGATTGTTCTTCTTGAGAATGAGACTGACCCCTTTATATAGAGAAGCCTAGCAAACCCAATATGACAACTGATATATTCGAATCCCTTGATTCACTCCATTAGGTTTCCAAACTGTCCAATCCCTTCAGGATTGTTTCCATGACAGATTGATTGCCATATTCCTAGGGAAACTTTCCCCGATTGTTTGCTATCACATGATCTTCATCTTGACCATGTTCATCCCACTTGGACAACTCTTAGCCGCACCTGGACAGCCCTTGGCCGCACCTAGACAGCTTCTTGGACACCTGCGCCCCACTTGGTTCCTAATTGATCACCAGCCGCTCCGCATAAGGAAACAATCGATCCTTTCCATGTTGGTGTCAGTGATCCTTATCCCGTGAGCATCGATCCTACGCTCCACAGCATCCCATGCACCTTCTGTGAGTAGTCACGCTCCACGCACTTGATCATTGGGTCCCGCATGATCAAGACTTCACTTGCGTGTCTGCATCTCCACTCGTCCACCATGCACTATCGCCGACCAGCAACACATGGCTCCTTCGATCGTCCCTGGCATGAAGTGATCAAGCATCTCGATCACTCTCCGCTCATGCCTTAGCATTCCTAGGCTGTCTAGCGATCATCCACCTTCCATTGGTCGACCAGCATCGACCCCAAGGCCATGGCACTTGCCTTTAGTCCACCAAGTCCTTGCTCCGCACCACTCCGCTTGGTTGCTCGAGCAAGTCTCCTGTCCAGCTTAGCCTCCTGACCACAAACCTTTTCTCCACGTGCTCCACATAAGCACATATGTGCTCCCGCAGTCCCGAGTTATGACCTACGGTACGCATTGTTTCGGCTCATAGCTCATGGCTGTAACAAACATCCCCCGCCCGAGGAAGTTGACGCCCTTGTCAATAGGGCTCCATCGTGCATGCTAGATCTGGATCTTCGCCTCTGCTAATCCTTCGCAGCCATCGGCAAGGCTGTTTCACTCTCGGTCTTCTTGCCCTTGTTGCCACCGTCCGGCTTGATTCCCCACACAAAGCTCGGTTGCTTGGGATCTCCTATCAAGCATCCACCTAAAGAAGGCATAATGGTAACAGAAGCTTCGACAAAGAAACTATTACCGAGAATCACGTTGTTGTTGTCTAGCTCTACAACCATCACATCCAGCTTGCCTTCCCACTCTCCGACTTGGATTGGCACATCTCTTGCCATGCCTCTCATCTGCTGGCTCCGAGAATTCACCGCCTTCACGTGGTTTGGGCACCGTCGCATCTGCAACCCCAACTTTGCCACTATCTGCTCAGAGACAAACACGCTTGTGGCACCAGTATCTACCAATGCTGCCACCTCAATGCCGTTTATCACAGCATTCACATGCATCAAGTCGTAGTGATCTCCTTGGCGTTTGGTCCATAATGCACTCAGCAACTGAAGTGTAGCCGCCCTCTCAATCCGCTCTTCATCGGATTCCTCCTGCCGTCGACCTGTACCTGTTCCATTCTTCTTCTTCAGGCACTCTCTTGCACGGTGAGGACCATCACAAATGAAGCATCCTTGGCGAGTTAGGGAGTCCTTCTTTGGCCCACCCTTGACCGCCTTTCCCTTGTCCTCTTCAGTCCTGGCCGGTTGACCATACTTGCCTTTCGCTCTTGACTTCTTCTCCTGCACCTTGTCCTGCTCCTTGGATCCATCCTCCTGAGCAGAATGCAAATCCACCAGCGCATTTTCTATAGTCAAGGCAGCGGGTAAATCCCTCACGCCTTGCCTTCTCAACTCGAGTTGTGCCCATGACTGTAGGCCCTTTAAGAAGGTATACAACTTGTTCGTCTCGAACATGTCAGTGACATCCAGCATCAGGGAACTGAACTTCTTCACGTACTCTCTCACAGAGCCATCGTGCCTCAGCTTGGCCAACACGTCCCGAGCAACCCACGAACTGTTGCTTGGTAAGAACTGCTCCTTGAGTTCCCACTTCAAGGCTTCCCATGTCTCAATCCTGGATCATCCGGCACTGATCGCATCCTGGACACGAGTTCTCCACCACAACTTAGCATCACTAGCCAAATACATAGTTGTGATCATTACCTTCTCTGAGTCTGGAACCTTTGCAGTGACAAAGTAGTTCTCCATGTCCCAAATGAAGTTCTCCAACTCCTTGGAACTCCAAGAACCATCGAACGACTTTGGCTCGGGGATTTTCATCTTCCCATGAGTCTCACCTGCCGACCCACTCGCGGTTTGTGTGGCCAATTGTTGCTTGACCAACACCATGTCGTCCTTTAAGGCATCGAGGTCTCGTCGCAATGCCTTGACGATGTCTGTCAGTGTCCCGCTGAGATCATCGCCTTCGCCCATGTTGTCTTCGAGGGCAGAAATCCGCTCATCTATCAATTGAAGGAGTCCTGGTTGTGACATCCGCCATTTGACCCTCAAGAGCCTACACACACTCTCGCATCGCCTCCATTGATCAGGTCCACACGGTTGCTACAGGTTGTACTGTTGTGGCCACCAGCTTCACTTGGATACATCTAGGTTCTCCCAACCTAGACTCCTGGCACCCTTCGCACGACCAGCTAGGCAGTACCTTCTTCACAGTCAACCTTCCTCTGATATCACTAGGCTCCTCCTAGGCGTTACCAGACCTTCAACTCGTACCAACTGGCACGAACGTGGCTCTGGTACCAATTGTCATGAACCACTGTGTTCTGATACCACGATCACGAACCTTGGCTCCGACACCAACTTGTCATGGACCAATGGGCTCTGGTCCTGGACCAACCAGCTCTGATACCAACTGTCACGAGGCCAATGCGGACCACAAAATTTTCCGCACCCCGCTAGGCGTTGACAGCTTCGCCTGCCAACCAGCCCTCACTCACAACCGAGGTTTGATGTCACCTGGCACACGACCACACCACAAGGAAACGAACACTAGCAATATGCAAAGGGAAAACTCCACTTGTATTTACAATTGTATAAGTATGAAAAACCCTTTACAAGAGTAAACTCACTCAACTTATCGAGTATATGCCTCACGACCTCCGTGCCGCTTACACTCCTCACTCGACACACCCTAACCTGACACACTTCGGCGTTACAAGGGTAGACGGGGCTCACTCCCCAGTCACTGCTGAGCTACAACTTGTAGTAGCAACTCTATGCTCTGCCTCTCTCGCTCTCCCTCGTTTTTCCCAGCTTTCTCTAGCTGCTCTCCTTGACTCTCTTCTCTGAGACGTCTTGAGACCTTTGTGGTTTCTCCCTCTTTTTGGCTGTGCCTCTCGATTGTTCTTCTTGAGAATGAGACTGACCCCCTTTATATAGAGGAGCCTAGCAAACCCGATATGGCAATTGATATATTCGAATCCCTTGATTCACTTCATCAGGTCTCCAATCTGTCCAATCCCTTTAGGATTGTTTCCATAACAGTTCAATACCTTCAAGATTGTTTCCATAACAGATTGATTGCCATATTCCTAGGGAAACTTTCCCCGATTGTTTTCTATCACATGATCTTCATCTTGACCATGTTTGTCCCACTTGGACAACTCTTAGCCGCACCTGGATAGCCCTTGGCCGCACCTAGACAGCTTCTCGGACGCACTTGGACACCTGCGCCCCACTTGGTTCCTAATTGATCACTAGCCGCTCCGCATAAGGAAACAATCAATCCTTTCCATGTTGGTGTCAGTGATCCTTATCCCGTGAGCACCGATCCTACGCTCCACAGCATCCCGTGCACCTTCTGTGAGTAGTCGCGCTCCACGCACTCGATCATCGGGTCCCGCATGATCGAGACTTCACTTGCGTGTCTGCATCTCCACTCGTCCACCGTGCACTATCACCGACCAGCAACACATGGCTCCTTCGATCGTCCCTGGCATGAAGTGATCAAGCGTCTCGGTCACTCTCCGCTCATGCCTTAGCGTTCCTAGGCTGTCTAGCAATCATCCACCTTGCATTGGTCGATCAGCATTGACCCCAAGGCCATGGCACTTGCCTTCAGTCCACCAAGTCCTTGCTTCGCACCACTCCACTTGGTTGCTCGAGCAAGTCTCCTGTCCAGCTTAGCCTCCTGACCACAAACCTTCTCTCCACGTGCCCCGCATAAGCATGTATGCGCTCTCGCAGTCCCGAGGTATGACCTGCGGTACGCATTGTTCTGGCTCATAGCTCATGGCCGTAACATAACTGATCAAAGTCCCATGGATAAACACACTGTAAAATCATTTTAGTTATTAGATTAATCAAATAGATAGATTTGGAAATTACTTTAGTTAGCTAAGATTCATGAAAGATTAAGAATCCACGTGGAGAATTGCTAGAGCTATTCTCTCTTGGCTTGCCATTGAGGATTCAAAGCTTCCCCTTTGTCAATTAGGTCCCAACAAATTTGCAGGCTTATTTATGGAGTGCACTTTTGTTCGAATTGTTTGGAGAGAATCACAATTCAATATTATTTGTTCTTCAAATCTCCCTGTAAGTAATTTTGATGCTATGGATTTTACTGTGTTTGGAACCCTTGTGTGTTATACTCAGTGGTTTACTAGAAATAAAATCTTATTTGATGGAATCAAACTTATCATGATTACCTTTTTAAATGAAGTACAGAGTTCTTTATTGGAATTTAGCTAGAGAACTTCTATTTTGTCTTCTTTCCCTTCATCTTCCTCTAGTAAATTGCAAGTGAAACTCCCTAGTGAAGCGCAATACTAGAAGGAGCCACCATCTCTCACTTGTCAAGGGAATCAAGTTGTTATATCTATTGATGAAGCATGGAGGAATGATATATAGCTTGTCTAGTTGGCTTTGCGAAGGAGTCGTCCAACATTATGGCCTTTTCATTTGAAAAGATCCACCGCCCTTTCTCCATCGCATGTTGAAGCTCGAGCTCTCCTCATGGCAGTCTCAGTGACTGCTTTAAATGGATGGAAAAATCTATCATTGCAATCAGAAAGTAGTAATCAAAGCTTTCAGTGAAGACATTGAAGCTTGGAAAATCAAGAAAAGGATCTTTTCACATTATTAACTGCTTATGATTGTAGGTCTTGCGTTTGGTTTAGATGATCTCAAAACCAGATAACCCACCATATTAGCTAATTAGGTTTAGCGTACCATACTTTTGGACTTAGAATATTAGTTTGATGGTGCATTAGGTTCTGGAGAATTTATTGGAATGATGATTGTATGATTGTGTGCCCTCTTGCTCATATGATGAATAAATGAATTTGAGTTGCTAATTAAAAAAAAGAGAATAAATTTGAATTTTTTTACCAGTTAAGTAAAAAAAACTTTCTTTTTTTTTTCTGAACTTGAAAATATTTCAAAAGATTTTGCACAAGTGGTGCGATTTCCCCACTCTTTTTGCACATTATAACGACCTGTTAGCATTTATTAGTGAAGTGTAATACAAATTGATGAAATACATCATGTCCATTGCCAAAAAGAGAAAAAAAAGAAATACATCATGTGAAGATAAATTTAAAATATCTTGTATCAATGAAACAGAATTTTCTTGGTAATAATTTGAAATATTTTAAAATTTTTTAATAAATTAACTGGTATTTAAAAACTATTATACACATATTAATTTAGCTCGAATAAGAATAATATATTAATTATGTTAATATAAATTATTTTTATTTATAAAATTTGAATATAATATTAAAAAAACATGATATTGAACAATTTTTAGACTAACGTTAATATATGCTAAAATTTTTAAAGAGTTTTACACCATGGGTATAATTACCCCTCTAATCCGAATCCATCGCTACCGAGCTGTTGGCGTGGCTTTAACTCCAAAATATGAAATAAAAAAAGGTGTAAACTAAGAGTTCCCAAGCCCACATTTCCCCTCTGGGCCTAGTTATTCGTTTTCCTCGCACCCAGCTGCCCTGCTAACCCTCGAGCGCCGCCGCCTCCCCCTTCCCGTCCTGCTCTTCCTCTAAACCTTAGAGGACGTGCTCTGTTTCCGCCGGCAACGCCCGCCACCGCCTCCACTTCCTCCGCCACCATGGAGGACGTGCTCGAGGGGAAGGACTTCTCGTTCCCTAAGCAGGAGGAAACGATCCTCCAGTTCTGGACCGAAATCAAGGCCTTCGAGACTCAGCTCAAGAGAACGGCTGACATGCCGGAGTACATCTTCTACGACGGCCCTCCTTTCGCCACTGGGCTGCCACACTACGGTCACATACTCGCCGGTAACCCTCTACTCTATCACAAACTGAATGAGGAAATGAATTGACTCGTTTCCACATTTTCCCCTCTGTGTGGCTACGATCTTCTTTTTTGAGTAGGCGCCAACACTTTTAGCCATTTATGTTTGTTATAAGTCCACATTCGCCTCAAGTTCTATTTTAATTCTGCATGGTGTTTGATTCAACTAAGTTGATGCAGAGTTTTCAGTTAATACAGATAGAATTAGCTAAAAGTTCTAGCTTTCTCCCCTCTGATGATTACGTGATAGAGGTCGCCAGAATTTTGAGATTGTTAACCAATTTGGGTCATATGGTCGGGTTTATTTAGGTTGTGCGGTGAAGCGACAAAGATATACTGAGACAGACATGAACTTTAGGGGTCAAATCGAAACTAAATTGATTTTTTAGGTATACATATGAATGAACCGTGTTCGATTTAGTTTATAGTTCTAAGTTCTAAGTGCTAGTTGCATTTGGTGGTAATAAGGCACAATTAAGGATATTGTGACGAGGTACCAGACCATGAGAGGACACCATGTGACTAGGAGGTTCGGGTGGGACTGCCATGGGTTGCCTGTGGAAAGGGAGATTGACAAGAAGATGGGGATCAACAAGAAAGATGATGTCTTGGCCATTGGAATTGATAAATACAACGAGGAATGTAGGAGCGTTGTCACCAGGTTAATTCCATTTTGTTCTCTCTCTCTCTCTCTCTCTCTCTCTTTCTACTTTTCTAATGCTTTTGTTTTTAAATTTTAATGTAGTGTTCTGTAAATCTTACATATTGTAGTTTACGAGGCATGTACCTGTGGAATCCATCTCTTGTAAATTTTCACAGTTCATTTAGTCTGATTTCTAATGTTCCATTTTCCATTAGATGTTGAGGGCACAGTTTTTCAGTGCAATAGTATGTTTTTTTCAATTAAATTTTTTTTATCCATGTCTGTCCTTTTTAGTTAATCTGCAATTCTTCAAACCTTAATATACTTGATTTCAAACCTTTTTTCCCCCTTCGTTAGAACCAGAAAAAATGTCCATATGAAGGAGCTTGTTTCAGTTGGCCTTTAGAGGATGAGTTGAACTGTACAAAGATCAGAAATCTATGCCTTTTTTCCTGGTTAGTTGTTGATAAACTATTGAAAAAAAATGAAAGAATGAAATAAAAAGGAAAAAATGAAAAAATTGTTGATATAATAATAATGGGAAAAATCTACTGTATAATGGTACACGATAAAGACTATTTCATGATTACTTTCCTCAAATAGTCTGTCAAGAGAATCTTGAGTTTTATGTTTGGAAATGTGATTGTTTTAGCTGGTGAATCACATTTGAATTGAATTATAAAAATTTCAGGTATGTGGAGGAGTGGGAGAAGATTGTTACACGTACTGGGCGGTGGATTGACTTCGGGAATGATTACAAAACTATGGACTTGAAGTTCATGGAAAGTGTGTGGTGGGTTTTTGCTAAGCTTTATGAGAAAGGCCTTGTGTACAAAGGATTTAAGGTTCGTTTGCACTCAGTTAACACCAATTCATTGGCCTTCTTTACATTTCAATTAATTTTTTTTCCAACATAAATATGCAAGTCTGTTCATAGTTATGTTTGGAATTTGGAGTTTGCTAGTCAATATCTGGTCATATTTCATTGCCTTTTTTAGGCAATTTGGGTGGGTCGGTCATGATTTAATGCATTTACTGTAGTAAAAAGGAGAATGTTTTTGAAGCATCAGGTCTTTCAATTATTTATAAATATTTTTTTAAACCAGCAGTAGCTTATTGCATTTGATTTGGGGATTGTTTTGTTGCTATATATCTCATGGCCATCGTCGATCCTTATGATAAAAGGTGACTGAAATTTTTTGAATCTGAAAGGAGCTGAGTAGTAATTTGTCTCACCTATGGAGGTCAAAGTTTCATCTTTTACAACTGTATGGCTGCTGGAAATTTTGTTATTGCTAATTTGTCAGATAATATATAGTCCTAAACTAATCTGCAATGCAGTGCTTTTTATGACTATTTGGGATTTTAAGAGTGGTGTATTTATTTTCCATCATGTTAAAATTATGGTTATTTATTTCCTTAATGGATGGATTCATCAGATTGTTTAAAGTCTATTGAACATTACATGGGGTTTATCTAATTGTTTAAAGTAATTTCCATTGGCATTACAAACCTCTTATATGTTATGCAGGTGATGCCATATAGCACTGGTTTAAAGACGCCATTATCAAATTTTGAAGCTGGAGAAAATTATATGGTGTGTGATCTGTATTCTGCTGACCTTTTTAGATGTAGACTGTTGCTATCTTAGGTAGACTGCAAGTGATGGTGCAGCATTCAATAAATTTTCGTGTTTCTGGAACTTGACTGTTGGCTTGCTGGTAGAAATGGGTGTTCCCAAGATGTTATTTGGATAATTTTGTCAAAATTATTATGTTCTGGATTAAGTTGTTTGAATGCAATAGCTTTTCTTTTCCTCAAAAGCCAGCTGTTTTATGGATATATCCAATTTAGCATAGGCTTCTTATTTCTGCCTTCATTCTTATTGGGCTCCTCTTGAGCAGACTGTATCTGATCCGGAAATAATGGTGGCTTTCCCTATTCTGGGCGACCCTGATAAAGCAGCTTTTGTTGCATGGACAACAACTCCTTGGACGCTTCCGAGTAATCTTGCTCTCTGTGTCAATGCAAATTTTACCTATGTTAAGGTCAGTTCTAGTTATGCACAAGTTTTGACATTATCAATATTTGCTTTCAGAAAGATTCTTATATATTCCAGATTTCAGTTTTCTTTGTGAGTTCTATCTACCTCATGTCCAAAGAAGCTGACAACACATGCTAATTTAGCTATAGGATTACGTACACATGCACTTAGGTTGGTTCAAGATCAACTACTTGATCTCCTTCCTTTGGCAAATCTTTCTGTTCCTGATGATTGGTTAACTTCTGATGGGTTGAATCTTAACTTCAAATATTTGTTCCTCATGATATAAAATCCCAAATGTTGAAAGATTTGAGAAGCAAACTGCATTGATGTCAGGAAGATCATAGAGAAGTGTAGTTTGAGATTATATGAAGAAAGGATCAAAGGAACTATTGGAAAGATCAGTGATCATTCAGGTTTATTTTATTTACTCAGTTTTGACTCTAGTATGGTCTAACAGAAATCTAAAAGAGAGAATAGTTGGCTTTTGTTCAGAGATCCTATAGATGATTATTTAAGTTTACCTCTCAAACAAGAATATGGTCTGTATCGCAGGTTTACTAAAAAAGATTTTTTAAAATTGTTGTATTGTATGTAGTCATGTGGTCTTGTCAATCTTGGTCTGTTTCAGAAATGATTCCAGCAAGCAACATGTGATATGACTGTTAAAACCATATTAAGTAATTAATAATAAAAAAATGTACTCTCTTTCTTATGATTCTTTGCGAGGAATCAGTATTGAGCAAATTACAACGCTTAATTACTTGATAGTTGTCATGTAATTTTTGCATGACTAACTTCAGGTGTGTGTTGCAGGTTCGCAATAAGTATTCTGGGAAAATCTATGTTGTTGCTGAATCGAGGTTATCTCAACTTCCGAGTGAGCTGCAGAAACAGAATGTAGTCAATGGATCTATCAATGAATCAAAAGCTCCCAAAACTAAAGGGTCTGGAAATAAAAAGCCAGACGAGGTCAATGCTTATGAAGTATTGCAGAAGATGCCAGGGGCTTCTCTGGTGGGAACAAAGTGAGAGACTTTCATACTATCTGGAACCTGACTGTCAATTGTTTTCAGCCATTCCCTATTTGATGATTTCTGCATGAGAGGTTTCTTAGTTTATTTTTAATTATTGGTTATGTATTATGTTGCCTGCAGATACGAACCATTGTTCAGTTACTTCTCTGAGTTAGCTGATACAGCTTTTAGAGTTATTGCGGACAACTATGTCACTGATGATAGTGGTACTGGTATTGTCCATTGTGCTCCTGCATTTGGTGAAGACGATTATCGTGTTTGCATTGAATATAAAATCATAACCAAGGTTTGCCCTCACACATCCTCTTAATTGTCTACTAATCTTACGTGCAGTTGCCTCATTGTTGATATCAATAATGGAAGTCTATATCATCCAACAACTAATATGCCATCCTAAGAGTTTGCATACTTTTATGGTGCCAAAGTACTATAGTTGACATGTTCTTATTTTGTAACAAGTTTGAGCTTTGTGGTTGAAAATTTATGGAGGCATATGGACTTTTTTTCCTTGTATGTTAACACCAATTCTTTGTGTCATGTATGTTCTATTTTGTGAGCATTTCCAACTTTTCATGTTTTGAGACTATGTTGAATTTGACTTAGAATGTTTTCTCACCAAGAGGGCCTCTACTTGTGCTCTAAATCCAAAGTATGCATGCATGAGATGAAATTCTTATATTCATATTTGTGCAGTTGACATATTGGCCTCTTTATCCGTTATTTTCTTGGATTCCTTGTTTAATCTCCTAATTATGGTCATAGGGAGAAGACCTGATCGTGGCTGTTGATGATGATGGTTTCTTTATCAGTAAAATTACTGATTTTAGTGGGTCCTATGTCAAAGATGTAGATAAGGACATTATTGAAGCAGTGAAGGTAAGGATGGCTTGACTGTTATTATCCTCAGTTAATGTAGAATTGGGTATTGAAATCTGAAAGTAACCCAAAAATATTTTTTGAATCATTGCTTATATTTTACATATGTTCCACATTATTTTCAAGTGCAGAAATTTTTCTATAATAATTTAAGTAGGTAATATGCACTACTCAAGATGAAAGGTCATGCTGATCTCATTAAACTCTGTTGAGCAAATGAAAGCAGAGTAGTTTCATTATGTATGCTTGTGAAGGATATATTTTTTTTAATAGTCATGCTTGTGACGTATTGTTGCTCTTGTAATCATATTGCTTCCCAAATTTCAGGCCAAAGGTAGACTTGTTAAATCTGGAAGCTTCACTCACTCTTATCCATATTGTTATAGATCGCATACACCTCTTATATATCGAGCTGTTCCAAGCTGGTGAGTATGCTTTTACATCTTTCATATTGCCTGTTATTTGATCAATCTGTGATTTCATTGTGCTGTATCTCCCTTTTGTGAAAAAATGGAAATTAAAATGGCAGTTGTAATTATATGAATTTGACTCTCTTCCTCAAGGTGCTGCTCATTTTTTTTTTAGGATTTATTGGTTTTAAAGTTTATCCGAGTTCAGCAGCTAATTTCCTGATTTTCTGTCAACTATATTTGATGTATATCATTAAGGAAAACTTTGTCACCAAGAAGAGCGATTTTCAATGCTTAGTTCATTAGAGTTGGATGTTTTGTTTAATCTTGTAACAAATGATAGAGAGTTTTGGGGTCTTGGGATCTGCTGGTTGGGTATTTTCGCATCATTTTCTTCAATTATAATATTTATGGTGCTCGAAAGGCTTTATGATTGTCAGTACTAATGAATTGTTAAATGCATGCTAGGTTTGTTCGTGTTGAGACATTGAAGGAGCAACTGTTGGAGAACAACAAACAGACTTACTGGGTTCCTGATTTTGTGAAGGTTTGTGTTTTCCTCAGAATGCAGTTGTTATGGTTTAAATTAGGGTCCTGCAAATAAATAATCTTATGTTAAATTTGCAGCCATATTCATTATTCATCAAAAAAAGGTAATTATTGAAAATAAAATGCATATATACACATATATCATATATTTACTATAATCATGAATTCATTTGCTTTGGATGCTTATCATGTATGTTGATTTACCCATTAGCTTGAATCTTATTCAATTGCTAGCTTTCTCTGAAAGAATTTAATTGCATATATTGTAAGAAAATTGGTGGAGTTTTATCTTGTGTTTTGTTTGCACAAAATTTTTTAGAAACTGCTTCATGAGAGGATAGTCAACTGAGTCTGACTTTCTCACTTCATTTGCATGCGAGCAAGCAGACAGAATTGTATTCCATGGCCTTGTGGTCTGGGAAAACCCACTTGTGTTGGGCGCATGGAATCTTTCTCACTTATGATCTACTTGCAACACTGTATAACTATTTATTGTCTCTGAGTGTATGAAAAACACTGACTTCCCATGTTTAATGCATCTAAAGTCAGTTAAATATATGAGTATACTGCACTTGCTTTTAACCCTTTTTCATTGTATTTCATTCTTTTTCAGGAGAAACGCTTCCACAACTGGTTAGAAAATGCAAGGGACTGGGCTGTCAGTCGAAGCAGATTCTGGGGCACTCCTCTTCCCATTTGGATTAGTGAGGATGGTCAGGAAATAATAGTTGTGGACTCGATTGAAAAACTTGAGAAGCTTTCTGGTGCTAAGGTTTGTACTACTGCTATTGTAGTTGGTATATAACTCAACTGGTTGTTTCGTTTACATAAATATCTTTCCTGGTCTTGAAAGATATGAATTTTTGTTGAAAACGTTGAAATCTATGTAGTGTGCTTCATACATCATAAAGTTAATTGCAGGATTTTAAGACATTATGATATTTATGATGAATTTGTGCTTCAGACTAGTAAGATAAATGAATGGAATAGCTCTATTTTTTTGCCTCCATTGCCAACCCACTATGGTGTTCATGAAATTTCTTCATTTATGTTTGTATTATTTCCCCGTTTCAAATGTATAATCTCTTCTATACTTGCATGTCATAAGGTGTGCTTTGTCTTAGCCTAGTTCTTTGCATATCACATACTTGATATCGGTCATTGAGCTCATTTGCTTTTATTAAAATATTAAAAACGTGGGTTGTGGAGTTAACAGATGTAGGCTTTAATTTGCATTTTTTCTTCAATTCTATGGAACAATTTTATGTTAATCTTGCAGATTTTTGATCTCCACCGGCACAATATTGACCACATAACAATCCCATCAAGCCGAGGTCCTGAGTTTGGGTTGCTTAGACGTGTCCCTGATGTAAGCAACTGAATCTTAATATCTGCATCGTTGCAGAACTTGCACTAATTATTTTTAATGCTGTGCCATCTTCTGTTTTGACTTGTGATCTGTTTCAGGTTTTTGATTGTTGGTTTGAGAGTGGTTCCATGCCTTATGCTTATCTCCATTATCCATTTGAGAATGTTGGGCTCTTTGAAAAAAATTTTCCTGGGCATTTTGTAGCTGAGGGCCTTGATCAAACTCGTGGATGGTCAGTCTCTTGCAGCATATCTTCTAACTCTTTAGCCAATAGCCATTCTGGGTTTATATATATGTATCCATTTTTTGTTGCTGTTTTTTTCTCTTTTGTAAGTTGTAATTTCATTCTTCATATTTCATTTCTGTTATTTGCTGGCTAGATGATGTAGCACTTCTGACGTTTTATTCATGAAAGTTTTCTCCAATTAATCAGAGCATTGTCTTATCTTCGTTAGGATTATTTCAGGTTTTATACTCTTATGGTGTTGGCTACTGCACTCTTTGGGAAACCTGCATTTAGGAATCTTATTTGCAATGGACTTGTTCTAGCTGCTGATGGAAAGAAGATGAGCAAAAGCTTACGAAATTATCCCTCTCCTTTGGAGGTTATAGACGATTATGGAGCTGTAAGTCCTATTCATATGATGATTTTAATTCATATTTACTCTGTTTAGACATTGTATCATTCTTTTTGTGATGCTGGAAAGTTATTTAAGTTTGATTTCTTTGGTAAACTAAAGTTCATATTGTCTGTTTTATAGGATGCATTACGTCTCTACCTCATCAACTCTCCAGTTGTGCGTGCAGAGACTTTACGGTTTAAGAAGGAAGGTGTCTATTGTGTTGTAAGTACTGTGATGCTGGTAGTTAGCTGCAGTAGTTTACTCTGGGAGTGCTCTCGTTCTTGCAGATTTCCTGGAGCAAGCTCTTTTTATGACTTTTCTTATCATTGTTTTATATATTCTTCTAACCAGGTCAAAGACGTTTTCCTTCCGTGGTACAATGCTTATAGATTCCTTGTCCAAAATGCTAAGAGACTTGAGCTGGAAGGGGCTGATCCATTCACTCCAATTGGTCAAGCATCTCTTCAGAAATCTTCTAATGTGCTTGATCAATGGATTTACTCAGCAACTCAAAGCCTTGTTCATTTTGTTCAGAAAGAGATGGATGCTTATCGCCTTTATACGGTTAGTGGTTCAACTATTGCGTAGTTTACTGCAACTTTTTGTTCGTTCTTTTTCCTTTTTGCAGCACCAGCTAGAATATAGAATATGATCCACCCACAGTTATCAAACCATCATGTTACTTCAATTGAGATTATATCAAGGTGCAACCTAGATATGCTATGTGGATTACTATATTTTTTAACTTTTTTTTTATTAGTCCGTATCATTTTTGTTAGATACCTGAGAAAAAGTAATCATTTTATCTCATAAAAACGGGGAGAATGCAGCATTAAAATAACCAACTTGTCATGCAGCCTTGATAACCATTAGTTTACGAGTTTCTTTCTGCTAGGTGCTAGCTCCAATTGTTCTAATGCTAGTTTTAACATGAAAATTATGCTTACTATATATAACCCTGGCAGGTTGTACCATATCTCTTGGTGTTTCTGGATAATCTCACTAATATATATGTACGATTTAACCGTAAAAGGCTAAAAGGACGCACTGGAGAAGATGATTGTCGAACAGCTTTGTCAATGCTTTATAATGTAAGTTTTGGTGACCTTGTTTCTCTTCTTTCATTGTTACTGTGTGTTGTTTCTTTTATCTATATTCCATTGTTATTTGGTTCAAAATGTTTGCTGCAGCCTAATGCCCCTACTTGCTGCATGTTCTTCTAATTTCTTTTGTGAAATCTGTAGTTATAAGTTATAAAGCCACTGATACTACTAAGTTACCAGCCCATGTAACAGCCTTCAGAAGATAAAAGGCTGGTCTATGGGTTAATTTCTTAGTAAGTTGTAACTGGTGAAACATCTGACATTTCAGAAGATGTTTAAGGATTTGAACTGTATGCAATTATCTGCAAGTGAAAAGTTACATTGTATTCACTGTTGGTGTTATCCATGGTCTTATCATGGTTACAATAGCTGATGTAACCAATGTAGCTATTGATAGTTTGTATTTATCACTGTTGTCTGTTTTATCTTATAAGTGATCATTTGGTGCTCAGGTTCTTGTGACTTCCTGCAAAGTGATGGCCCCATTTACACCATTTTTCACTGAAGTTTTATACCAAAACATGAGAAAAGTCTGTGAAGGAGCAGAAGAAAGTATTCACTTTTGCAGTTTTCCTCAGGAAGAAGGGAAGGTAATAGATCACAGTGCTTTCTACTTGAGTAAAAAGTAGTTGACTTTTGTTTTCCAAGTCAATGTTTACAATTTCTCATGGAATCATGTGGCAGGAGATGTTATGACACCTTGACCTCTTTATGTTTGATCAGATCTTATTTATTTGTTTGTTTATTTGAGTATATTTTTTTTGTTACTTGCACCTTTTTAACAATGGTTATGTCTAATGTTATCATAGATAGAGGTACGAATTGAACAAAGTGTGACAAGGATGAAGACAATTATTGATCTTGCCCGAAACATCCGGGAGCGAAACAGCAAGCCTCTTAAAACACCACTTAGGTGTGTTCATTAACTTGTCTTCCTTTTAAGAAATTTATGTTCGATTTCCTTGGTAGAAATATAGAAACTAATATTTTGGAAGAGCATATTCCTTCCCTTTCAAACTGTCATTTGGGTTGATAAGGTTCCTAGCGTTATGTCATTGTTCCTTGTTAATTTGTATGTTCTTGCTGAATGTAGAGAGATGATAGTAGTTCATTCTGATGAGGATTTTCTTGAAGATATTTCGGGAAAGCTAAAGGAGGTATGCAGATGGATGTTATGCCCCTCAGTTGATGTATCAATCTTAGAGAATTTTGTTGTCCATGAGTAATCAAGTGCTGAGCTCTCCTGATTTTACTCTGGAAGCCCTCATTGCTTGTGATAACATGGATAAATCCTTTTCCAAGTTACTCAGATTGATACTTCCATCAATAGTAATCTTGTGGTTCTAGCAATAGTTTCATCCTGACATGAGCTTATGCAATTCCATTATTGGTTACAATAGAGGGCATCTTCTTGCATGCACAAATGCCCTCATTGAATATTCCTAGTTTTTTCTCCCTTTAAAACAACGGCGGACATTTTTTTTTGTGAATAGTATCCGATAGTATCTCTCATGTTTCAACATACATATGAAGCTATAAAGGAGTGCTTAGGAGTGCAATAATAGGTTGCATGAGCACTTTACACCATTGTTTTTGCGAAAACTCACCATTGAATAATTTTAGAATAATGTTTGGTTAAATTGGTCTATTGCAGACATGGTTTTCTCTGGTGCTACTAGGTGTGTAAGAAATCTGATTGTGCTTATTCAAAGCATCAATAACATCAAGTTTTAGCATTATTTGGTTGGGGTTTCCAAATGTTAAGTTATTGTGAATTAGGCAAATTAGACATCAGTGATTTTATGTCATAGTTCTTAAGTCAACAAGGACTCTCTAACTTAGGCTTATTCATCTCCACGTGTTATTGTTTATTAGACAAAAGTGTTGTGTAGCATCCTAGTTGTTTGTTTACCTGTCAAGTGGCTTGTAGTATCAAATTATTGTCATGCATATATCATTTTATTGCTTACTTTAAATTGAAAATCCATTTGATTCTGGTATTTTTAAAATTCTCAGCATTGTTCTGATTGAATTAGATTTGTTATCGTTCTGGTTACATTGCATGTGGACTTGCTGGTTCGTACTTCATTTGATTCATATGGCAGTACTTGCTTGAAGAACTTAATATAAGGTCTTTTGTGACATCCAAAGATATCTTGAAGTATGCCAACTTACGCGCTGAACCAGATTTCAGGCATGTCTCTTTCTAATCCTAATTCTCCCAGTTGATATGTTTAATTTAAAACCCTAATTCCTTTTTCTGGGCTCTTCAGTGGATTAGGTAAGCGGCTTGGGAAGTCTATGGGAATTGTAGCAAAGGAAGTAAAAGCAATGTCTCAAGATGATATTTTGGCATTTGAGAGAGCAGGAGAAGTTACAATTGCGACACATTGTTTGAAGCAAGAAGATATTAAGGTTAATGCATATCCATTTGCTGCATTATGTGTGTGCACAAGCAAACACATTTCCTTGTGTTGTTGGCAAGGTAGTATCAATCTGCCTGCAAAATGAGGACACCAGGAACCCACGATTATTATCATATCAATCCTTGTCAAATTTTGTAAAAATACTGGGGTAGAATTTTGTTCAAACTTGTCAGAGAAAATTTGTTTGCTTATACCAAGTGCAGATCTATTTTCCTTGGTTATTTTAATCATGTCAAGGAATGCAATGGCCTTAGAGAGTATTAGGAGAACATTTCATAATCTTACATGCTTGCACCTCATATGAAGTGTGTAATATGAATGTCATATCTTTCATGGACCTTAGGTTGAATTGGTCATCAGTGACATTCTGAATGAATTAGTTGAAGCTAAATACATACCATTCTTAAATCTTAGGTTATCCATGTTTTCAAACGTCCAGATGGTAGAACTAAGGAGGAGATTGATGCTGCTGGAGATGGTAGGAATAATCAATTTTAACCCATAGCTTCTCATCATGTGAATAATTACTGTATGCTTCTTATGCTCAATATCTTTTTCGTTCTCTCATCCACTGAAAGGTGATGTCCTGGTGATTTTGGATTTGCGGCCCGATGAGTCATTGTTTGAAGCAGGGATAGCTCGTGAGGTAAATGACCCTATGCTTACACACTTACCCAATTATATTTTTCTTTACCCCATTCGTTCAATGCAGCTAAAAATTGGAGCTTGGTTGGGTTAATTGCACAAATGGAACTGGAAGCTTTGGAAAAGAAACGAATTAGTACAAAATGAATTTTTATACTTTGTTAGTACAAAATATTATAATCTTGTTCTCTGTTAATACAAACTGTCAAAATCGTGGTAATGGCATTACAATGAGGGGGCTCATTTCTCCAATGGTACAAACAGTATGGGAAATATTTCAAATTGGTACAAAAAAAGAAATGCTTATACAGAATTGTATCTGAAAATTGTTTTCCAGCATGAAAGAATATTGTTTTACCTATTATTATTCTTTCATCACATTCAACTCTACCAAGGAAGCCGACCGTGCTACCCTTTGCATCTGCAAAGACAAAAAGCTGAACTTTTCCTCTCCTTCTCTCCCTCCCTAGTCCTATCATCTGCCATCCAAATGCAGGGACAAATTTACAGTTTTCCATACTAATTGCACACCAATTTTTCATTTTGTACTAATTAAAAATATTTTTAAAACTTGTACCATTACTGCAATTAACACTAGCACTGTTATTATCACAATTTTGACAATTCGTATTAACGGAGAATACATTTGTAACTTTTTATACCAATGGAGTATAAAAAATTCATTTTGTATGAATTTGTTTCTTTTTTGAAACTTCATGTACCATTTGTGCCTTTAATCTGAGCTTGGTATGTGCTTTTGAAAATCAGGGAATCACCAATCATTCTCTTATAATTGTCAGTTCCAATAGTAGTAAGGGAATGCATCAATGCTCATGCTATATTATTTATTTGTATTTTAAATGCAGAAGGGTGCAAGGTGCATGTAAAAGAACATAAACACTGTGATGGATATAATATTGTTTCAAACTTCCCTCTCTTTTTATCTCTCTCCGATTTTCTCTGCTACAAGCATATGCATGCAAAAAAATGCACAGAAGATGGGAATGGCATGGCCTGGATTATTTAGTTCAGCTTAGCTTGACTTGCTTGAATCTGTTTAGTCATATTGGGACCTGCAGTTGCAGGGTTAACAGAAATAATAAGGATGAGCCTCTAATCTAGGAAATGATAAAGATGGTACTTCTGATAACAACCTAATCTAAATTTCAAATAGGAAACTAATATCTTATTGAATCAGTTTAAATATAATATTCTTGATACTAACTGTGTGGTAGAATGGTAAACAATGAATCTAAGATTAACATATTGCTCCATATCATCTGTTTATATGCTTTTCAATCAACTTGTTGAAGTACCACTTATTTTTTTGCAGTTGAAAA
Organism: Sonneratia alba; assembly: GCA_900174645.1. Lineage (NCBI taxonomy): Eukaryota > Viridiplantae > Streptophyta > Magnoliopsida > Myrtales > Lythraceae > Sonneratia > Sonneratia alba. The sequence continues at coordinate 3,853,887 of FWPY01000027.1, read as the reverse complement.
TTTCTGGCAACATATTTCTAAATTTTGTTTTCTATCAGGTTGTTAACAGAATTCAGAAACTGAGGAAAAAGGTCGGCCTGGAGCCAACTGATGTCGTGGAGGTCTATTTTGAGGCATTAGATAAAGATTCATCATTAGAGCAAGTTTTGAATTCACAGGTAACATCACTTTTATGAAATCCAGTTTATTCTGTATTTATTCGTGTTGGCTTCATCATGCCTGCAATGTTTTATTTTAGTGAGACTGTTATATTCACTTAATAAAAAGGATTCTAAATTACAGAAGTTCAAAAGAGACTGTTCTCAGATTTTAACTTGGAAGAGGTAATTTACTAATCATCAGAATTGTTGTAGTTTCCATTGATCATGGTGCAATTACCATGGAGGAAAGGGGAATGGAAAAAGAGACAAAGGATAGGAAGACTTCTTTGTTGTAATTATGGGTTTGGCATTACCTTGGACTTATGAATGTATGAACTTGTGTTGATTTTTCAGTCTCCAAATGAACAACCATTGTTAGGAGTTATTTCTTTTTCTGTAATAACTTGGAGGATTTTGTTTTAAGGTTTAAAACATTTTTTCAGTTCTACCTAGCTGATGATACACTCAAATGAGTTTCTTAATGTTATTTTGAACTTCTTGCATACTCGATTTTTGCTTACTTTCATCAACTTAATTGTTTTGTTGGATCAGATATCTTCTGGCTGGAAATAAAACTGGTGTTAAATCATGTAGACCTTGAGACTTGAGAAAGATTTGGTTAAAATATGAATGCATGTTGGTTCTTTTATGGCTCTAAGTGATGTTCAACTTTTATTAGCCATATTTCAAAGTTTTATGTCATCTGACAAAACATTTGTTTGGAGGATATAAGCACTGCTTTCTTGACAGTTATATATAGAATCTTGCAAACTAACTGAACTTGTTACTTGAAGGAGTCTTATATTCGGGAGGCACTTGGATCTCCTCTGCTTCCATCTTCTTTGATGCCATCTGATGCAGTAAGTTGAATATGCTTGATTGACATCATTCTATGTTGGTTTTGTTTTACTTTGGAGGATTCTATTTGCTTTGTTAGCCTTATTGGAGATGTATATGTAGTATATATTTGTATGCTGCATATGAAGTCAATTTGCTATTGCGTATTTCTTAGATATCAAATCCACGACTAGAGTTGCTAGAAAGAGAAATGTGTTGTTTGCATATAGATCTGGATTATCCAAAAGTCCTTTTGAACTTGCTAGTGACTATTTCAAAGTCCAAATACCTTGATCTAGTCTAAAGGCTTTGGAAAATCATATTACTCTAACGCCTTTAATTGGCATGAATAAGTAGTTGTTACTGTGTTTTAAGATGGACTGCATTTTGTATAGTGCTCTTAATACGTAAGACTTCGTTGCCTGTTTCTGATGTTGAGTTTACATTGATGGCAGATTGTCCTTGACGAGGAGAGTTTCAGCAGTACTGCTAATATGTCTGTTACCATTAGATTAGCAAGACCTGTACTTGTGTTTGACTCTGAAGCCATTCTTGCACTATATCAAGGTTCTCTCTCTTCCTCCCTCGCTCCCCTCCAAAGATGTGCTTTGACTTTAACAGAGGGAGGCTCTCGTATGCTTGCAATGACATTACCGAAGATAAGGCCCATAATCTCTTGTCAATTCTTTTGCAGGAAACGTGAAATTTGCTTGCGGCTTGAAGATATACTTGCAATCAAGAGATCACATCAATTTGAAATCCGAGTTTCAGCTTGGCAATGGACAGGTTGGAATTCCACACAAACCCCCTCCCCCTCACAACATAATAAACTTGCTTGAAAGTCTTCAAAATATATTTATGCTCTTACAAACATGAGCACTTCCGAAATTTGTTCTATGGAGTAAAGTGTATTACTACTGATCCTTAGTCTCTTAATATTATGCAATGCTCCTTGTTTGTAGATTACCTAACAAGCGACTTCTCCCAGTCAAATATGTTGCTTCCATTTTTCTCTGAATTAACTGTTGTGAATGTTGTTCTCTTCAATTTAGACAAAGCCTCTGCTTCCTGTATCATTTGTTGGACCAATTTATCATTATGGATTTGAATCCTCAAATTTCTGGGACCAATGCTAGATACCTATTCTGGAGCTGCCCTTTTCAGACTTTTTGACCTAATTGATTCATGTATAGCCATTCAAGTCCTTAGCGGATACAAAAAATAGATATTGATTGGTCCGGAGCTGTCTTTTCTCTTCTCCCAGTTGTCCTTTAATTTTCTTATGATATTTATTGGGCCCTTTACTCATTCTGACTTGACTCTGCAATTCTGCAGATCACAGTCGATTGCATCGAGAACCAGCCTGCTATCACGCTGGCATTGGGCAATCACATGTTCTTGACAGTCGGCGACTCCCTAATGAAGAAAAGATCTGTTTGAGGCAATGGCGACCCATGCTGATCTAATTATATATATTGAAATGAAAAGTGCAGACGAAACAGACGAGTTTTATTTTGTGTTCTTTTGATAGGCTTTGGGATGCAGTTCACTACGAGGTTGATTTTTTGTGCATTCAGAAGGCATTTTATTGATCTTTTAAGAATTGAAATACAGCCTTGCAAACAAGTGTGGCAAAAGAAAATCGATGTACTATTTTTACGTAGCTTTCTGGGTGAGTGGCTTTCTGTGGAGCACTGAAAGATCCATTGTTTATGCTCATTACGACAAGGGTTGCTTATGGTTTGATATGGAAGAAATCAATGATGGTGATGAAGCCGTGGAGAAGAGAGGGATGAAATAGACGGGAGAAGTCGAGCATTGTCTCTGTTATGATTTTCCTTAAAATCACTCATTGATAATATTATTTAATATAAAATTATAACGATTCGGTTAATTTTGATTACCTGTACTGATTCAAACGATTCAATTTTTCAACAGCCATACTTCCAACAGCGTGAGAGATTTTGCCAAGTTACATTTGTAGATTTTCGGATGTAGATACGAACATCACAGATTTAATTTGACTAGTGTTTGATTGATACGTTATTTTGATATTTTTGATATTATATTGTTTAACTTTTTATATATTTTATTGATTCATTTTAGCAGAGAAATTGCAGATTTTGTTTAGCGCTTATTGATCACCACCTACGTCTACGCTTGTTTATTTATTTTATATTTAGATGAAATTTTGGGGTGTGCATGTGTAGTGTGTAGAATCGGAATCCGTAGGAGCCTACAAAGTTTCAAGTAAAGGAGCTGGGAACCGGTCGGTTCCGATTCTTTCACGGTATACATAGAAACCTAAACCCGATACTAAATACGAAAAACTGTTCGGTGCAATTAATTTACATCGCTATAACTGATTCATTTGAAGTTCAATTGTTACATTAAGATTTCTAACTCAGCAATTTTATTTTATATAATAATTATGTATATTTATTAAGTTTATCATATAAAAAAATATTCATTAAGAGGAATTTCATAAAAAGTTACAACATAGCGGAATTTACTTAAAATTAACTATAATATACTTATATTCTGCTAAAATAACTATTGTAAATTATAAAAATTTATATTAAATTTAATTATTTACCAATAATTATATATATTTATATATAAAGAACGAACATGTTCTAATAGGTACTCAAAAGCTGTGATGTGACCCAAATTTCGGGTAGTCTGACTCTTACTCCTAACGAGTGCTCTTCCCTCATGTCGAGTTGCTTGGACTGACTGACGGTTAGTGCCGGCATGAGTGAATACCAGTTTCCCGTCGAAGGGCAAGGTCTAGTTCCAAAAGTTGTGGTATGATACAGATATCATATTATTATTTTAATATAAAAAATTTTGATATATTACTATCGTATTCATTGTAATTTAATAATTAACTATAATTAGAATTTAAGTAAATTATAAAAATAAAATTTTAGAACTTAAATTAAAAAATAACATAATTTTAGAACTCATAATATACTTTTCCCTAGTTAAGTTCAATACCTTTTAAAATGTTTTTTTTCCAATTCCAATTCGGTGACACATTCGGGTTGCATCCATCAGGCCCGTTAATAAGTTCCTGTGGTGTATTTGATGTCATTAATTGGTTTTTTTATTAGTTATTCCATGTGGCACGTACAAGTCGATATATATTATAATATGACACGGAACTTTTTAAAATTAAAAAATAAAAATGTTGATCATTCCAATCCTCAATTACCAGAGGAGCCCCTGTAGCTCTCATGAATCTTCCTTCAGATTTCTTCTCAGGTTAGTGATTCTCACAAACTCGCTCCTTCTTCGGCCAATATTACGGCAAGAGTTGAAGACAACGGGTGACATTTGAGGGCGAATGAAGGAAATGCAGATTAGGGTTTTCATGACGAAGGAGGTTGTTCAGACACACACTGATTGGATTCTGTGATTCTTTATCTTGGCTCATCGATTCGCCACTCGGATTCTTCGATTTGTTGCTTGAATTCTTCGATTTATTTCCTGTCTTATTGAATTCGTCGCTCGGGATTCTTCAAGCAAAAAGCTCGGTTGCGTATCCCTAACCCCCCATTTATTTGATTTTGTAAATTTCAACCCCACCGAACCATAACGATCCTCCTGGACTAGTCAACCACTGAGATTGTCAGCTTCGAGAGCAAATCCCTCACAACAATCTCCGATTCAATCGTTTAGCCGCCCAATCTCCCTCCTCTGTCCTCCGTTGGCTAGTGAAGATGACAAAGGAAGAGTAAGCATTTCTATTTCTCTATGCGTAAATGAATTGTCCACGTGTCAGTATGCATGTGGGTTTATAAACTATGCCGCGTGGGAGAAATAATGGACACATAAGTAAAGTGGACGACTCAGCAATTTATTACTGCTTGTTGACGGATAGAACTCAAATGTGATAGTGGATTGAACATACAGGTAGAGGTGGTAAATCAGGCTCTACCCGCACGGGCTAAATATATTATCATGTTGAGTCACCACGGCCTAATAAGACATTGGTTCAATAATAATAGGCCCGAGTATATTTGAATACTTACCGAGTCGCTTGACCTGGCCCGATAAGACATTGGTCCAATAATTATAGGCCCGAGTATGATTTGAATACTTACTGAGTCGCCTGACCTGGCCTGATAAGACATTGGTCCAATGATTATAGGCCCGAGTACGCCCTGAATATTTATCATGTGGCTGAGCCTGGCATACCAAAAAAAATGGTTGTTAATTTTTTTCAAAGATAATTTAAAATAATTATTAGAAACTTGATTCAAGTTAATTAGCACATTTTTTCTACCTTCTGAATCTCATTGATATTGTCAAAATATATTAAATATAATTTATTAATGTTACTTTTGTTTTAATATAAACATTTTAAAAAAATATATTCGTGTTATGGGCCCATGCTGGCCCCATAATGTTCGGCCTGGCACGCCCATAAAAATATTTAGGCCGCACTGCCTAACACTAAGCCTTGTCCATGCATGGTCTTATCGTGCCTGGCCCAAGCCGCCCCATCGGGCCTGAGCAAAAGTTATTTTTAAATATGTGGAACTCGATTGCTAAAAATAACAGATGTATGAGATTTGCAATGTAATTTCCCACGTTTTATTGTATGAGTTACAAAGTATTGATGAAGATTTACTCATGTGACTTAGGCGTATAGTTTTACGCTTCTCCCCTTAAGCAAAATCATATTTTCCATTGAGGTTTCGGATATTTAGAGGGAAAACGAAAAATATCATCCACACGAATATTGTACAGAAGACAATTTTTGTTGGATATAAACTTTTGAGGATATATATATATATATATATGGGAATATTTATTTGCATTCACAAATTTCTTTCTCTATCCAAAATTAGGATATTAGGCGAAAGTGAAGAGACCCACATTTTGATTTGTAAACTATGAGGACTTCTTGGATTTCCCACTCCACACACCTAGTGATCGATATCATATATATAATCTACACGGAATATGTCCACATATCTGAATCTCGAAACGCCACTCCATCACCCATAAGTTCTCTCTATATTCTCTATTCTACGTAGTCCAACACCGTCATCAGTCCTCTTCACTCTCTGATTCATCAAACTAGCATATATATCATAGAAAGTTGCCAGCAATGGCGAGCGTGAGCATCGTGAAGATTTGGTGTTACACAGCTCCTTTCCACACCGACTCACTGGAGGGTATGCTTGACGTTTTCCTATTCCGGAAACGTCTGGTTCTCATGCTGGATGGCGGACGCTTTGAGATCAATGTTTTTAAGTACGATGAGGGCACAGCTTGGTCCCACTCTATTGGCATGCAACAGATATTCCTCAACCGACCTCGACTCTTGCAGACCTTCTTGGAGTCTTCTCTCGCTGACCTAAATGTCGACGCCATCTCCCAACAGAACATCACTCAGGGCATCATGTCGTTCATCTATGGTATGGTCGGACGTCATATACTGAACTTCTATGTGGGTGTGGATCTGGAGATAGTTCAAGTTGTTGATGAGCAATCACTGGACGTGGGAGTGTTATTCGAACAGTCCGGACACATCTCCAAGAAGCAACAATCGACGAACCTCGTGGAGCATCAACAAAAGTTTTATAGAAATTGAAAGGAACCAGGTTCGTCGCTCGGGAGGATGCAAATCTTAGGCCGAGCTCCATCTGCTTGGAAGATATGATATGGTTGGTACACGCTCAAGATGAGAAGAAACCGATAGTGAAGGTGCCTTCATGCGATCACCTATTTCACGAATCATGCATCAGTACTTGGTTGGAGAGGAGTTCTAGGTGCCCTCTATGTCGTTGAGAAGTGTCATGTTAACTAATTCAGATAGAGACAGACAGCTGATTGATAATTAGATTGATATTTATCATTGTAAAAAAATTGCTGAAAAGACTAGCTACGACTTACAAGATGTAAATGAAAGACAATTATCGATGAAAATCTTTCAAGATATTTTAGGAACTAATTTCATTGTGATCTTAAGTATAAATTTGATTTTTTTAGCACAATAAATAAAAGTTTATTGAAAAATTTTAGTTTTTTTATAATGGGAAATTTATTTTCCATGTATCCATAAATCCAGGTATGTTCATATTCTCACCAAGGTTATACACTCCAGAAAAAAAAAATCAAAATTACAGTATCGTGAATTATTCACAAGTTTTACGCATACTTTATTAACTCGAGCTAACCCTTAGGGATTGATCGATCGTAAAATGTTGGTAAATAATATAATTAATATTCCTCTTAAGTGTCAAGATTGAATCGATTTATTTAGGCCAGAAGAACAAAGGCAAGAACTCTATTTGTAATTGTACTTGAACGTCCATAGATTCATAAATGACCTTCTTTACTTAACTTTCTTGATCATAGATAAGATCTCACTTAATTGAAAATTTCAATTTGGATGAATTTACAGTAAGATGAACTGATGCATTAAAAAAGGAGGTATATGAACTTATAACACAATATTGTTGGCAACAGATGTGGTTTGAGAGGTGGCAAGTGATTTTTAAGTAATTGATTCTGTCAATGGCATGGAATACTTCCTCAGACAAAAGGGGCTGGACTCCGGCGAGGAGGACAGCAAACAGAGAGCATACGTGTCCAAAACTGTTAGCCACCTACTGGTATTGTCGGTTCTTCAAATCGTTCCTTTAATTTTCTGGATTATATGTGATGGTATGTGAATGTTAAGATCGGAAAATCACATAATTTCGAGACACCGAAATCAAACTAAGTAATTGATTTAATGGGATCCCAAATTGTCCCAAAAGATTTTAATTTCCTAACAAAATCGTAGACTTCCATTGATCCTACATCTCGTAAGCCGTATTTTCTTCCAACAGAAAATACCAATCGGATTCTCAATAATGGACTGTTGCTCTTCTCATTAACATGATAGTTCTCGACGGCACAACGGGCATCGGTGACTCCTTTCCAGCCAAGTGACGATGCACGAATCGTGAAACGGGTGATCGCATGTCATCTTTATGATCGACCGCTTTCCATCTCCAGCGTGTGCTAAATCTTCCAAGCAGATAGTGCACGGCCCGAGGTTTGCAGCCTCCGGCGCAGTGGAGCTTGTTTCTCTCGATTTCTGCACCAACTCCGTCGCTGCTCCACGAGATTCCTCGAGTGTCACTGGGGCTGCCGCTTCTCGGACGCGCGCCTGGTACTCCTGCATTGACAATCTCAGGTCCTCCGATTGTTTGCCTAACAACCTCGGTTTCGGTGATCTCCAAATCCACCCCGACGCGGAACTCCCGCAGGTGCCCTCCGACCATGCCATAGATGAACGATACGATGCCCCGAGAGGTGTCCTGCAGGGTGTTGGGTTCCACATTCAGGCAGTCGAGAGAAGATTCTATGAAGTTCTGCAGGAGGAGGCAGGGCTGGCTAAGGAGTGTCAGCGGCACAGCGATAGAGTGGAGCCACCCGGTGCCCTCCTCAACCTCGATCCGGCCAGCATTTAGCCTGTAAACCCGACGCTTTCGGGAAGGGTAGACCATGATTATGCCCTCCGGAGGGTTGGAGCCAAACTCAGTGAAGTCGCCCCACAGATTTACGATCTTCCCGCTCCCATTGCAGGTGATTGTCTGTGATGTATGAACTGATGATTCTGCAAGCGAAGAGGACAACGAAAATATGTTAAAGATATCAACAAACGTATTTACTGCACCACAGGAAATCTAACACTCGGGGTAGAACTTTCAGAATATATTTGTGAATATTTACCGGCCAATATATCTATCAAATCTAGATTTCATTGTAAATAAACAATTAATTTTATTCTATACAATCTAACTAAAAAATATCTCACTAATATGAATCAAGCCGCCCTTCCGTTAATTATAAATTCCCATGATGCTCTCTCTGCTCTTCACTCGCTTGGTCATCAATGCGTCGTAATCTCGCTGGCCGGAACGTCGATGACCCCCACCTCCCTGTAGGGCATCATGTCATTCGCCAATTTGAGAAATCAATAATCATGTGGTGTGCTGCCCCCGGGTCAATATGCCAATCTAAATTACGGTTGGTGGGATCCGCTTCGTGAAGAAGTGGAGCTGTGATAATTGGAAATTCTGTGGTGAAAGGGGGGCAATAAGATGCAGTGTGGCCTTGTTGATAGCGCAATTGACACATAGGAGAATTGCGATCATAAAATACTGATCTGAACGATCCTAGTGTGGCCCAACTATTGGACTGAGCTCCAGCAAAATTGTGCTGAAAATTCTGCCCGACTTCTCCATTTGCCCCGGCCACCGGCCCAATTACTCAGTTGCCCCCGGCCCCGCGCCCCCACCCCACCACCCCCGCCCCCAAAAACCAAATTACCCCAGTTGCTCAGGGCCCGATTGCAGAAGAATTCGGGCCACACGGTAATGTGTTCAAACCAGCCCGCATCCACGTCTTCCTCCTCCTCCTGTCGTTATCTGCACAAAAGAAAGATAAGGGATTTGAAAACCTGTAGCCAACCGCTTTCTGGGGTTCCATACTTTGGGACTTTAGACTGCAGGTGGTGGCTCCCCAGTCCGCTTCGAGTGCCTCGGCTACGGTAGCTAGGCGAAGAGACAACATTCGCCATCGGTGTTAGTCCGGTCAGGCTAGCAAGAGGGGTGACACTGTTAGGGACAGTTTGGTTGAGGGACCAATTGGAGAATAACAAGAAGGGAGGGGCCTCCTGTAACAGGTGATGAAGTGGAGGGAGCTGAAAGAAAATAGGTGGTTCGAGCCTTGGCACCGGGAAGGGGGTTAAACCGTGTAACCAAACCGATGGTGGTTAGGTTTTGAAAAGTCAGTTTCTGAGTTTTCCTCTCCTTCCCCTGTGAGTTCTCTCTTCTCATCCTCTCCCCCGAACCCTAGCTTTCTCCTTCTTTCCCCCCGGAATTGGACGATTCTTACGTTCTTCCCCCTAATTGCGCAATCGGTTCCTAACATTGGTATTAGAGCCTTTGATTCTCGGCTGTGGAGCGATGGAGACATGATCCCAGGAGTCCCGAAGAGTTGAGGCTGCTATCCGGGAACACGAGCAGCGGATGGGGGAGCTGAAGCACCAGAACGAACTGGTGATGGAGCAATTGAAGGCACAAGAATTGAAAGGTGACCAACAATATAACGAGCTTCGTGATTTCATCATAGGTTTGAGCTACCAGATACAGAATCTGCATACAGGGGGTCGTCCTGAGGAAATGAGGATGGAGGGGGCAACTTCCCAAGACCCACGGCTGAGCAATCGAAACGATAGCTACGGGGCACTACGGCGGATTGGGCGAATTGATTTCCCGAAGTTTAGCGGGAATAACTTCGAGGGTTGGCTATAAAAGGTCAATCAATTCTTTGAGTTTGATGCAATGCCGAACAAAGAGAGGGTTCATCTGGTATCCATCCACCTAGATGAAGAAGCCCTACAATGGCACCAGTCCTACATGAAAGGGCGTCGAGCTGCTCAGGGGTAGATTGCCTAGAATGACTACATTGACACCATGGCCTTTCGATTCAGTCGGTCAGAGCATGAGGACCCGCTGGGGGATCTCAAGAACCTCTTCCAAGAAGGTAACCTCCGAGACTATATCACACAATTTGAATTCCTGCTCAATCGTTTGGAAATACCGAAGGAGCATGCTGTTAGTTTTTTCCTGGCTAGCCTAGACCCCACAATCAGGAGCCTGGTTAGGATGTTCAATCCCACAACTCTTTGCCAATGCTATTCACTAGCCAAACTGCAAGAAGCTACCCTGGCCACTACAAAACGAAATGATTACCGGAACTATATAGTCAAACTGGCCCTTAGTTCGGCCAAGCTCCCCATGACCAATGCAAGTAGAGAGTCTTTTACCAGTACAACTTCGGTAAAACCTCCTCTCCCCCGAACCCTAGCTTTCTCCTTCTTTCCCCCCGGAATCGGACGATTCTTACGTTCTTCTCCCTAATTGCACAATTGGTTCCTAACATTGGTATCAGAGCTAGGGTTCGGGGGAGAGGACGTTTTACCGAAGTTGTACTGGTAGAAGACTCTCTACTTGCATTGGTCATGGGGAGCTTGGCTGAACTAAGGGCCGGTTTGACTGTATAGTTCCGGTAATCATTCCGTTTTGTAGTGGCCAGGGTAGCTTCTTGCAGTTTGGCCAATGAATAGCATTGGCGAAGAGTTGTGAGATTGAACATCCTAATCGAGTTCCTGATTGCGGGGTCTAGGCCAGCTAGGAAAAAACTAATAGCATGCTCCTTCGGTATTTCCACACGATTGAGCAGGAATTCAAATTATATGATATAGTCTCGGAGGTTACCTTTCTGGAAGAGGTTCTTGAGATCCCCTAGCGGGTCCTCATGTTCTGACCGGCTGAATTGGTTCAAATGTTAGGCTTGGAGGTTACCTTCCTAGAAGAGGTTCTTGAGATCCCCCAGTGGGTCCTCATGCTCTGACCGGCTGAATCGGTTCAAATGTTAGTCTCGGAGGTTCGAGCTCTTTCGGAATTCAAATGTTAGGAAACGATTGTGCAATTAGGGGGAAGAACGTAAGAATCGTCCGATTCTGAGGGGAAAGAAGGAGAAAGCTAGGGTTCGGGGGAGAGGAGGAGAAGAGAGAACTCACAGGGGAAGGAGAGGGAAACTTAGATTTGACTTTAAAAACCTAACCACCATCGGTTCGGTTACACGGTTTAACCCCCTTCCCTCCACTTCGTCACTTGTTACAGGAGGCCCCTCCCTTCTTGTTATTCTCCAATTGGTCCCTCAACTAAACTGTCCCTAACAATTCTCCCCCCTTATGAAAACCTTGTCCTCAAGGTAATCATTAGGGAAGCGGAGCTTCAGGTTGTAGAGATACTCCTAGGTAGCCTCCTTTGGCGTCCTGTTGGACCATTGGACTAGGACTTGGGTTACTGGCTTCTGGCCCCTTCGAACCATCCTTCGGCTAATAATGGCAATGGGGCGTGGGGCTGAGTCGGAGCTGAAGGCTGCAAGAATAGGCATCTCCTCAGCAGCTGGCCTTGGAGCTCGTTTGAGCAGGGAGACATGGAACACTCGGTGGACTTGAGCGGCTGCTGGCAATTCCAAGTGGTAGGTAACCTTCCCCACCTTCTCTAGAATCAAGTATGGACCGAAGTATCGGGGGCTGAGTTTGTGGAACCTCCGGGTTGCCAGCGTCTGCTGTTTGTATGGTTGCAACCTCAGGAACACCCAACATTGAAGGGGGTTGTCCGCCACTTACAAGATCACCCCACAGCCCACTCAAGGTACCAATGGATCAATGGGCAATTACGGAGAAAAGGAAAACTAGTGGTAGGCAGAGTGCCTGAACTTCACATTGCCATCATTCAGTTGTATCACGCAAGCTCCTTGGGGGTTCACTTTGGGGTCCGGGCAACCACCCAAAGGGTAGTTGCATTGTTTTACTAGAAGGGACTGAGGAGGGACATTCGCGCATTCATAAGGGGTTGTGAGGTGTGCTTGCACAACAAACCTGAGATAGTGGCTTCTCCCAGGTTGCTGCAACCCCTCCCAATTCCTAAGTAGGTTTTTACAGATGTGAGCATGGATTTCATTGAGGGCCTGCCGAGATCCAAAGGGAAGGACACGATCATGGTGGTGGTGGACAGACTGACTAAGTATGCCCACCTAGTAGGCCTTACCCATCCCTACCAAGCCTTGCACGTAGCCAGAGCATATGCTGACAATGTGTTGAAGTTACACGGAGTTCCTGACACAATTGTAAGTGATCGAGACCCAATCTTCTTGAGTGTCTTCTGGTAGGGCCAGCTGCTGAGTCTCGTTATGCTTTCAGAAACTGACTTTTCAAAACCTAACCACCATCGGTTCGGTTACACTGTTTAACCCCCTTCCCGACGCCAAGGCTCGAACTGCCTATTTTCTTTCAACTCCCTCCACTTCGTCACCTGTTATAGGAGGCCCCTCCCGTCTTGTTATTCTCCAATTGGTCCCTCAACTAAACTATCCCTGACAATTCTCCCCCCTTATGAAAACCTTGTCCTCAAGGTGATCATTAGGGAAGTAGAGCTTCAAGTCGTAGAGATACTCCTAGGTAGCCTCCTCCGGCGTCCCGTTGGACCAGGACTTGGGTTACTGGCTTCCGGCCCCTTCGAACCATCCTTCAGTTGATAATGGCAATGGGGCGTGGGGCTGAGTTGGAGCTGAAGGCTGTAGGAATAGGCATCTCCTCAGCAGCTGGCCCTGGAGCTCGTTTGAGCAGGGAGACATGGAACACTGGGTGGACTTGAGCGGCTACTGGCAATTCCAAGTGGTAGCTAACCTTCCCCACCTTCTCTAGAATCAAGTATGGACTGAAGTATCGGAGGCTGAGTTTGTGGAACCTCCGGGTTGCCAGCGTCTGCTGTCTGTATGGTTGCAACCTTAGGAACACCCAAGTGCTTGGCTCCATTTCCCTTTCTGTCCGCCTCCTGTCAGCGTGCCTTTTCATCCTCTGTTGAGCCTTACTCAATTGCTACTGCAGCTCCTTGATTGCAGATTCCCTTTCCAAGAGCTGGGCATCCACTGCTTCTATTGATGAGTCCCTTGTTATGTATGGTATGTGTGTGGGAGGTGGGAATCCATAGAGGGCCTCAAATGGGGAGCGATTGATAGCAGTGTGATGGGTGGTGTTGTACCACCACTCTACGAGTGGCAACCATTTGTGCCACTATGTGGGACGCCTGCTACACATGCACCGCAAGTAGCATTCAATCCCATGGTTAACCACCTCCGTTTGTCCATCACTTTGGGGGTGATACGCTGAGGATAAGCATAACGAGACTCCTTGGTTCCAAAAGAGCTCTTGCCAGAAGACACTCAAGAAGATGGGGTCTCAATCACTTACAATTGTGTCAGGAACTCCGTGTAACTTCAACACATTGTCAGCATATGCTCTGGCTACGTGCGAGGCTTGGTAGGGATGGGTAAGGCCTACTAGGTGGGCTACTTAGTCAGCCTGTCCACCACCACCATGACCATGTCCTTCCCTTCGGATCTCGGCAGGCCCTCAATGAAATCCATGCTCACATCTGTAAAAACCTGCTTAGGAATTGGGAGGGGTTGTAGCAGCCCAGGAGAAGCCACTGTCTCAGGTTTGTTGCGCAAGCACACCTTACAACCCCTTATGAATGCGCGAATGTCCCTCCTCAGTCCCTTCCAGTAAAACAATGCAGCTACCCTTTGGGTGGTTGCTCAGAGCCCAGAGTGACCCCCCAAGGAGCTCGCGTGATACAACTGAATGATGGCAGTGTGAAGTTTAGGCACTCTACCTACCACTAGTTTCCCTTTTCTCCATAATTGCCCATTGATCCATTGGTACCTTGAGTGGGCTGTGGGGTCATCTTGTAATTGGCGGACAACCCCCTTCAATGTTGGGTCTTGCTGACAACTCTCGACCACCCGTTGGTACAAGTTTGTCGTCACCTGTGAGATAGCGCACAGGGCCACTTCACTTGAGGTCACTCGTGATAGGGCATCGGCTGCCTTGTTCGCACTCCCTCTTTGATATTGTATCTTGAAATCATACCCAGCGAGCTTGGCCAGCCAAGTGTGTTGTAAGGTAGTTGAGAGCTTCTGCTCCAGCAGAAACTTCAAGCTGCGATGGTCTATTTTGATGATAAAGGTTCGCCCCACCAAGTACTAGTTCCATTTCTTTTCCGCAAGGAGTATGGCTAGAAGCTCCCGGTCATAGATTGACTTAGCTCGTTGAGTGGGGTTGAATGCCTTGCTCAGGTAGGCAATGGGACGCCCCTTCTGCATCAACACCACCCCCATTCCATTCCCGAAAGCATCTGTTTCAATCTCGAAGGGTTGTGAAAAATCTGGCAACACTAGCACTGGAGCTGCCGTCAAGGCCTCCTTTAACTCATTATATGCGTTTTCAGCTTCCTGGCTCCATTGGAATGAATCCTTCTTCAGTAAGTTGGTCAGTGGTCGACTGATCTGTCCATATGACTTGACAAATCTCCGGTAATACCCCACCAAGCCTAGGAATCCCCTTAGTTGCTTCACATTTTGGGGAATTGGCCATTCGCGCACTGCTGCAACCTTGGCCGGGTCAGTTGATACACCCTCAGCTATGATGAAGTGTCCCAGATACTCTATACGCCTCACTGCGAAAGAGTACTTGCTATACTTGGCATACTCTAGAATGCTACCTGCGGTGCATGTGCAGTAGGCGTCCCACACAGTGGCACAAATGGCTGCCACTCGTAGAGTGGTGGTACAACACCACCCATCACACTGCTATCAACCACTCCCCGTTTGAGGCCCTCTATGGATTCCCACCTCCCACACACATACCATACATACCAGGGGACTCATCAGTAGAAGCAGTGGATGCCCAACTCTCGGAAAGGGAATCCGCAATCAAGGAGCTGCAGCAGCAACTGAGCAAGCCTCAACAGAGGATGAAAAGGCACATTGACAGGGGTGATATGACCCAGTGGCAGTCCTTACTCATCCCCTGTCATCTTGGTCAAGAAGAAGGACAACTCATGGAGGTTGTGTATTGATTACCGGGCCTTGAATCAGCAAACCATCAAGGACAAGTTCGCCATACCGGTCTGCCTACCACTAGTTTCCCTCTCCTTCCCCTATGAGTTCTCTCTTCTCCTCCTCTCCCCCGAACCCTAGCTTTCTCCTTCTTTCCCCCCAAAATCGGATGATTCTTATGTTCTTCCCCCTAATTGCACAATTGGTTCCTAACATTGGTATCAAAGCCTTCGATTCTCGGCTGTGGAGCGATGGAGACACGATCCCAGGAGTCTCGAAGAGTTGAGGCTGCTATCCGGGAACACGAGCAGCGGATGGGGGAGCTGAAGCACCAGAACGAACTGGTGATGGAGCAATTGAAGGCACAAGAATTGAAAGGTGACCAACAATATAATGAGCTCCATGATTTCATCACAGGTTTTAGCTACCAGATACAGAATCTGCATACAGGGGGCCATCTTGAGGAAATGAGGATGGAGGGGGTGACTTCCCAAGACCCGTAGCCGAGCAATTGGAACGATAGCTATGGGGCACTACGGCGGATTGGGCGAATTGATTTCCCAAAGTTTAGTGGGAATAACTTCGAGGGTTGGCTGTATAAGGTCAATCAATTCTTTGAGTTTGATGCAACGCCGAACGAAGAGAGGGTTCGTCTGGTATTCATCCACTTGGATGAAGAAGCCCTACAATGGCACCAGTCCTACATGAAAGGGCGTCGAGCTGCTCGGGGGTAGATTACCTGGAATGACTACATTGACACCATGGCCGCTTGATTCAACCGGTTAGAGCATGAGGACCCACTGGGGGATCTCAAGAACCTCTTCCAAGAAGGTAACCTCCGAGACTATATCACACAATTTGAATTCTTGCTCAATCGTGTGGAAATACCGGAGGAGCATGCTATTAGTTTTTTCCTGGCTGGCCTAGACCCCACAATCAGGAACCTGGTTAGGATGTTCAATCCCACAACTCTTCGCCAATGCTATTCACTGGCCAAACTGCAAGAAGCTTCCTTGGCCACTACAAAACGGAATGATCACCGGAACTATACAATCAAACCGGCCCTTAGTTCGGCCAAGCTCCCCATGACCAATGCAAGTAGAGAGTCTTCTACCAGTACAACTTCGGTAAAACCCCCTAAAATTGAACCCAAACCCACTGGTGGTATCTTACCGCTCCCAACAAACTCCAGGCCATTCCCATAGAAACATATTCGAACTTTGACGAGAAGGGAGATGGATGAGAGAAGAGCCAAAGGGCTATGTTTTGGTTGTGATGAGAAATTTGTACCTGGACACAGATGTGCTAAGAAGCAAATCTACTCCATATAGGTAGAGGCCCTATCTTCGAAGTTTGTTCTAGAAATCATGGCAATGGCAGTGCTGTTGGTGAACACTGCAGTAGCAATGATCTTTGTAATGTAAAGGAGACCCATACTGCAGAAATTTCAGAAGGAAATATCCTCCTCGATGAAGCACAGATTATGTTTGGTCAAGGAAGAAATAGCTTCAGTTTTGGGAATTTAAAAGATGAAGATTGGCAAAATGAGAAAGTTATTCCTAATAATGCATCCATTTGTCCAATTAAGGGAAATACTGTGCATGAAATCTCTTATATGGATGGTTATGGTTCCAATGTAAGTTCTTTTGAGGCTTTTAACCATTTTAGCCACACAGCAGACTCTCCATACTGGAAGGGAGTGCCAATTGGACGTTGCAGCCCTTCTTTGGGACCTTCTAATATTGTCCCTACAAAACATCTCTTGGAATTTAAGGAGTTTGATGGCGTGAATCCCCAGAAGCAAGTCTCTCAAAATGCTGATTTTGCTTTAAAGGTATCTTCTGAAAGACTTAATGAAGCCATGCGACAAGGTGAAAATCAACCTTTTGAAAGAAAATAGGCGGTTCGAGCCTTGGCGCCGGGAAGGGGGTTAAACCGTGTAACCGAACCGATGGTGTTAGGTTTTGAAAAGTCAGTTTCTGAGTTTCCCTCTCCTTCCCCTATGAGTTCTCTCTTCTCCTCCTCTCCCCCAAACCCTAGCTTTCTCCTTCTTTCCCCCCGGAATCGGACAATTCTTACGTTCTTCCCCCTAATTGCGCAATTGGTTCCTAACATTGGTATTAGAGCCTTCGATTCTCGGCTGTGGAGCGATGGAGACACAATCCCTGGGGTCCTGAAGAGTTGAGGCCGCTATCCGGGAACACGAGCTGCGGATGGGGGAGCTGAAGCACTAGAACAAACTGGTGATGGAGCAATTGAAGGCACAAGAATTGAAAGGTGACCAACAATATAATGAGCTCCGTGATTTCATCATAGGTTTGAGCTACCAGATACAAAATCTGCATACAGGGGGCTGTCCTGAGGAAATGAGAACAGAGGGGGCGACTACCCAAGACCTGTGGTCGAGCAATTAGAACGATAGGTATGGGGCACTACGATGGATTGGGCAAATTGATTTCCCGAAGTTTAGCGGGAATAACTTTGAGGGTTGGCTGTATAAGGTCAATCAATTCTTTGAGTTTGATGCAACGCCGAACGAAGAGAGGGTTCATTTGGTATCCATCCACCTGGATGAAGAAGCCCTACAATGGCACCAGTCCTACATGAAAGGGTGTCGAGCTGCTCGGGGGTATATTACCTGGAATGACTACATTGACACCATGGCCGCTCGATTCAGCCGGTCAGAGCATGAGGACCCGCTGGGGGATCTCAAGAACCTCTTCCAGGAAGGTAACCTCCGAGACTATATCACACAATTTGAATTCTTGCTCAATCGTGTGGAAATACCGGAGGAGCATGCTGTTAGTTTTTTCCTGGCTGGCCTAGACCCCGCAATTAGGAACCCGGTTAGGATGTTCAATCCCACAACTCTTCGCCAATGCTATTCACTGGCCAAACTGCAAGAAGCTACCTTGGCCACTACAAAACGGAATGATTATCGAAGATTTGTCAAGTCATATGGACAGATCAGCCGACCACTGACCAACTTACTAAAGAAGGATTCATTCTAATGGAGCCAGGAAGCTGAAAACGCATATAATGAGTTAATGGAGGCCTTGACGGCAGCTCCAGTGCTAGCGTTGCCAGATTTCTCATCACAACCAAAACATAGCCCTTTGGCTCTTCTCTCATCCATCTCCCTTCTCGTCAAAGTTCAAATATGTTTTTGTGGGAGTGGCCTGGAGTTTGTTGGGAGCGGTAAGATACCACCAGTGGATTTGGGTTCAGGTTTTGGAGGTTAGCCCCCAAGTCAAGGAGGTGATAGCAGAATTTGAGGATATCTTCATTGAACCAAAGGGGCTTCCACCTCACCGGACCCAAGACCATAGGATACCCCTTAAGGAGGGGAGCCAACTAGTGAACATTTGACCCTATCGGTTCCCTATACTGCAAAAGGCTGTAATTGAACAGCTCACCCAGGAGATGCTGTCTGCAGGGGTGATACGACCCAGTGGCAATCCTTACTCATCCCCTGTCATCTTGGTCAAGAAGAAGGACAACTCATGGAGGTTGTGTATTGATTGCCGGGCCTTGAATCAGCAAACCATCAAGGACAAGTTCCCCATACCGGTCATTGAGGAGTTGCTAGATGAGCTTCACGGGTCCACGGTCTTCTCCAAACTTGACCTTCGCTCGGGGTATCACCAAATTAGGATGCATGGAGGGGACATCCAAACGACGGCCTTCAAGACATATGAAGGACATTATAAGTTTGTGGTGATACCCTTTGGTCTCACCAATGCGCCTTCAACATTCCAGAGTTTGACGAATCAGGTCTTCCATTCCCACCTACGTAAATTTATACTGGTGTTTTTCGATGATATTCTTGTGTATAGCCAGGGCATTGATGAGCACCTAGTGCACCTGCGAGCTACTCTTCAACTATTGCGAGATAACGTGCTCTATGCCAAGTATAGCAAGTGTGTGAAAACTAGGACACTTCATCACAGCTGAGGGTGTATCAACTGACCCGCCCAAGGTTGTAGCATGCACGAATGGCCAATTCCCCAAAATGTGAAGCAACTAAGGGGATTCCTAGGCTTGGTGGGGTATTACCGGAGATTTGTCAAGTCATATGGACAAATCAGTCAACCGCTGACCTACTTACTAAAGAAGGATTCATTCCAATGGAGTCAGGAAGCTGGAAATGCATATAATGAGTTAAAGGAGGCCTTGACGGCAGCTCCAGTGTTAGCGTTGCCAAATTTTTCATAGCCCTTCGAGATTGAAATAGATGCTTCCGAGAATGGAATGGGGTGGTGTTGATGCAGAAGGGGCATCCCATTGCCTACCTAAGCAAGGCATTCAACCCCACTCAACGAGCTAAGTCAGTCTATGATCGGGAGCTTCTAGCCATACTCCTTGCAGTAAAGAAATGGAACCAGTACTTGGTGGGGCGAACCTGTATCATCAGAATAGACCATCGCAGCTTAAAGTTTCTGCTGGAGCAGAAGCTCTCAACTCCCTTACAACACACTTGGTTGCCCAAGCTCGCTGGGTATGATTTCAAGATACAGTATCAAAGAGGGAGTGAGAACAAGGCAGCCAATGCCCTGTCACGAGTGACCTCAAGTGAAGTGGCCCTGTGCGCTATCTCATAGGTGATGACAGACTTGTACCAACGGGTGGTTGAGAGTTGGGAGCAAGGCCCAACGTTGAAGGGGGTTGTCCGCCAGTTACAAGATCACCCCACAGCCCACTCAAGGTACCAATGGATCAATGGGCAATTACGGAGAAAAGGGAAACTAGTGGTAGGCAGAGTGCCTGAACTTCACACTGCCATCATTCAACTGTATCACGCGAGCTCCTTGGAGGGTCACTCTGGGGTCCGGGCAACCACCCAAAGGGTAGCTGCATTGTTTTACTGGAAGGGACTGAGGAGGGACATTCGCGCATTCGTAAGGGGCTGTGAGGTGTGCTTGCGCAACAAACCTGAGACAGCGGCTTCTCTCAGGCTGCTGCAACCCCTCCCAATTCCTAAGTAGGTTTTTACAGATGTGAGCATGGATTTCATTAAGGGCCTGCGGAGATCTGAAGGGAAGGACACGATCATGGTGGTGGTGGACAGACTGACTAAGTACACCCACCTAGTAGGCCTTACCCATCCCTACCAAGCCTCGCACGTAGCCAGAGCATATGCTGACAATGTGTTGAAGTTATACGGAGTTCCTGACACAATTGTAAGTGATTGAGACCCCATCTTCTTGAGTGTCTTCTGGCAGGAGCTCTTTCGGAGCCAAGGAGTCTCATTATGCTTATCCTCAGTGTATCACCCCCAAAGTGATGAACAAACAGAGGTGGTTAACCATGGGATTGAATGCTACCTGCGGTGCATGTGCAGCAAGCGTCCCACGCAGTGGCACAAATGGTTGCCACTCGCAGAGTGGTGGTACAACACCACCCATCACACTGCTATCAACCGCTCCCCGTTTGAGGCCCTCTATGGATTCCCACCTCCCACACACATACCATACATACCAGGGGACTCATCAGTAGAAGTAGTGGATGCCCAGCTCTCGGAAAGGGAATTCGCAATCAAGGAGCTGCAGCAGCAACTGAGCAAGGCTCAACAGAGGATGAAAAGGCACGCTGACAGGAGGCGGACAGAAAGGGAATTTGAGCAAGGCACTTGGGTGTTCCTGAGGTTGCAACCATACAGACAGCAGACGTTGGCAACCCAGAGGTTCCACAAACTCAGCCCCTGATACTTCAGTCCATACTTGATTCTAGAGAAGGTGGGTAAGGTTGCCTACCGCTTGGAATTGCCAGTAGCCGCTCAAGTCCACCCAGTGTTCCATGTCTCCCTGCTCAAACGAGCTCCAAGGCCAGCTGCTGAGGAGATGCCTATTCCTACAGCCTTCAGCTCTGACTCAGCCCCATGCCCCATTGCCATTAATAGCCGAAGGATGGTTTGAAGGGGCCGAAAGCCAGTAACCCAAGTCCTGGTCCAATGGTCCAACGGGATGCCGGAGGAGGCTACTTGGGAGTATCTCTACGACCTGAAGCTCCGCTTTCCTGATGATCACCTTGAGGACAAGGTTTTCAAAAGGGGGAAGAATTGTTAGGGATAGTTTAGTTGAGGGACCAATTGGAGAATAACAAGAAGGGAGGGGCCTCTTGTAACAAGTGACGAAGTGGAGGGAGTTGAAAGAAAATAGGCGGTTCGAGCCTTGGTGCGGGGAAGTGGTTAAACCGTGTAATCGAACCAATGGTGTTTAGGTTTTGAAAAGTCAGTTTCTGAGTTTCCCTCTCCTTCCCCTGTGAGTTCTCTCTTCTCCTCCTCTCCCCCGAACCCTAGCTTTCTCCTTCTTTCCCCCCGGAATCGGACGATTCTTATGTTCTTCCCCCTAATTGCGCAATCGGTTCCTAACAGACACCTTTGTTCTACCAGCAGGCCTTCTTCGGTTCCAGGTTGAGCAGGACGGAGGAGAGTGCTTTGGTGGTCATCGAATCGACGGTCAGCTCGAGTGTAAGTATTAGTAGTTTCCACTCATACCCAAGACCTTAAAGCACTCTGTCGTTGATTTCTGCTGGAGTCTTGGGGTGCCCTAGCTGAGTAAACTGAGTGGTCAAAGTGCTGACTTCCTCCAGGTAATCGGCCATCGTATTCTAGCCCTTCTCGTGGTTATGCCACTTTTGTTATAATAGGCCTGCCTGTTCTCGTATCTGTGAATAAAACAGGACCTGAAGTTTCCTCCAGGCTTCGGAGGCGGAGCTAACAGCAATGAGCTGCACGTTGACCCGAGTAGAAACAGAAACTAAAATCCGGTAAGACAAAACTTATCAAACTTGCGCCACTATTAACAGTTGGGGTTAACTACAACGCCTCTATCACTCCTTTGAAAATAACCGTGGGAGGCGGTGCTGGTATGTTCGACCTGCATAACCAAGTAGGTCCTATGAGTTGAGTAATGGGGTTATGATGTTCGTCCGTAGATAGTAATTGGTCCTGTCTAGTTTGATCGGGATGTGGCTGAAGTGTTGGGTAGGCTCATTTGATTTTTGGTTGCGTTGCTGGTTGTCATCTCTTGATGTTTTATGTCAGTTCGGCAATTTGTAGCTTTTGACGGGTTGGGATGGTGTTAGATTGGGAAGGTAACGGAATTTTTTCTGGTTTCCGGCTGAGACCATGCCAAATTTTGTGTAACTGGCATATAATAGCATGAGTTCACCATTTTTTATAAAGAAAAAACCAAATATTTTAAATTTAAAAAATAAAAGTATGTGCTCACCCAAGGTTGCAATCTCTTCAAGAATATATACAGCTTGTTCATCTCTAACATATGTATTATGTCCAGCATCAGTGTGCTAAATTCTTTCACATAGTCTCGCACTGATCCACTATGTCTCAGTTTGGCTAATGCATCCCGAGCAAGCCATGCTATGTTGCTTGGCAGGAGCTGCTCTTTCAGTTCCTTTTTTAGTATCTCCCAGGTCTCAATTTGAGGTCTACTAGCATTAGTATCTTCTTGGACCCATGTCCTCCACCAAAGCTTCGCATATTTGGTGAGATACATGGTTGTGATCATCACCTTCTTAGCATTTGGGATCTTCGCAGCAGTAAAGTAGTTCTCCATATTCCATATGAAGTTCTCAAGATCCTTGGAACTCCTAGTCTCTTCAAACGCCTTCAGTTCAGGGACCTTTATGTTCCCACGAGGCTCAATCGTTGGCCCTACCTAGGACACAAGTTGCCGCTTGATCAAGATCACATCATCCTTCAGGTTCGCTATATCAAGCTTGATCTCTTTCAGTAGATCAGTTATGGTTCCACCAAGATCGTCACCTTCGCTGACATTATCCTCTAGAGCAACAATGCGTGGTTCCAGTGTAGCAGCCGTGTTTGCTCGTTCATTGAGCTTTGCGATGTGGCCTTCTAGCGTCACCAATCGCTCCCACAGTGCTTCCATCGCTCTAATCCACATGGTGGTTGATCGTAAGGTATGCGTGGTCTTTGACAAAGGATCTTCTCAACCCGAATGTAGCTTTGATACCATGTCACAAGGTATGACTTGTGGTATGCATTCTCCAGGGTTCGAGCTCAAGAATGTAATAGACCTCCCCCACACAAGGGATTCGATGCCCTCATCGAGTGAGACTCTCTATACTATCGGATGAGGTCTTCGTACTATCAGAGTGTGACATCCTTCTTCCAAGTCGCCTCTGATTCGGGTTGATCCTTCCACTTGACCAAGTACCTTGGGCAGTGCCAAAGAAGCCTTGGGTATTAGTTTCAATGGACTTTTTGTTTGAGTTTCCAGAAGTGAAGGGTTATGTGGTGGTGATGGTGGTTGTGGACCGATTCTCCAAGTACGGGATTTTCACTCCCATGACCAAGAATTGCACTGCTGAAGCTGCTGCTAAGGCATTCTATCGCTCCGTGGTGAAACTCTTTAGAGTCCCAACGGAGATAGTGAGTGACCAAGATGATTGGTTCACAGGCAACTTTTGGACGTGTTTGTTCGGACTACTAGGATCTGAACTGAAGTTCTCGATAGCTAATCATCCGCAGATGAACGGCCAGACAGATCGAGTGAATGTGCTATTGGAGGAGTACCTGAGGCATTATATCTTAGCCAATCAACGGAATTTGTTAGACTTGCTTGACTCTGCTTAGTTGTCTTACAACTTGAACCACTCCTCTACTACAAGTCATAGCCCGTTTGAGTTGGCGAGATTACACATTCTCCAAGGTTAGAGCTCAAGGGTCTAACAAACCTCCCCCACCAGAGGGATTCAACGCCCTTGTCGAGTGAGACTCTTTGTACCATTGGATGAGGTCTTTGTATTGCTAGAGTGTGACATCCTTCTCCCAAGTCACATTTGACTTGAGTTGATCCTTCCACTTGACCAAGTACTCCATCCTCCTATTCATCTTACTGTAGTCCAGCACACGGTGATCAAGTATGCCTTCCACTTCTTTGTCAAGTTCCTTCCTCACAATGAGAGGGGCGCGCTTCATCTTGTTGCGCTAGGGATGCTCCTCGTCCCGATAGTAAGGCTTGAGGAAATTAACATGGAATGTCGGGTGCACATTCATCCTCTATGGTAGTGCTAGTTGATATGCTACTACCCTGACCCTCTTGATCACTTCAAATGGCCTGTCGTACCACTGGAATAAGCCTTTGTGCTAGTGCTTGCTTGTGATTTTTTTCCATATCTATGGGGTGAGCTTCAACATCACTAAGTCCCCCACTTGGAACTCTAGCGGTCTCCAGTTCTAGTCCATATACTTCTTCATTTGCCTAGTAGCTTTAGCGAGGCTATCTTGTGCTTCTTCAATCATCTTCTGCTTGTCACGGGTGAATCGATATGTGGCTTGGCATGGTCCTTCTTTGCGTTGCAACACCACTTCCTACAATGTTAGTGGTTAGTAGCCCATCGCCAACTCAAACGGGTTATGACCTATAGCAAAAGAGGGTTCAAGTTGCAAAACAACTGAGCAGAGTCAAGCAAGTCTAACCAATTCTATTGACTAACTGAGACATAATGCCTTAGGTACTCCTCCAGCAGCGCATTCACTGGTTCTATTTGGCCGTCCGTCTATAGATGATTGGCCATTGAGAACTTCAGTTTGGATCCCAGTAGTTCGAACAAACACGTCCAGAAGTTACCTGTGAACCGAGCATCTTGGTTACTCACTATCTCCATCAGGACTCCAAAGAGCTTCACCACGAAGCGATATAACACCTTAGTAGCAGTTTTAGTAATGCATTTCTTGGACATGGGGGTGAAAATCGCGTACTTGGAGAATTGGTCCACGACCATCATCACTGTTGTATAACCCATCACTTCTGGAAACTCGAACACAAAGTCCCTTGAAACTAATACCCAAGGTTTCTCTAGCATTGCTAAGGGTTGTAGGAAACTGGCCTCTGCTTGTCTCTCCACCTTGTCTTGTTGACAAGACAAGTCTTGACGTATAACTTAACGTCATCAGCCATATGTGGCCAAACATAGGACTTTGTCAACAATGCTAACATCCGCTCACGGCCTAAATGTCCAGCCCAAGGACTATCGTGACTCTCCTTCATTAGCTGGTAGAGCAATCCCCTCCGCTAGGGACAAGCAAATGGACACCTTTGCCATAAAGCAGCCCATCTTCCAGCCAATACCGCCTCACTATCTTGTCCTTGACTTGCTCCACTAGGAGTTGATAGGTCTTGTCCCCTAGTGTAGCGATCTTGACATCCTGGAGGAAGTCAGAGGTGACTTGAATCAAAGCTACCAACTCAACTGGTCTGAATTCTTTCGACTGAGTGCATCTGCCACCAGGTTGTGCCTTCCTTGTCGGTGTTCCCACTCAAAGTCATACTCTGCTAGGAACTCTTAACACCACGCTTGCCTTGGTGCAAACTTCGGTTGTGACTTGAAAAAAGTATTGGTGACGTTGTCTATCTTGATCACGAATGTGTTCCCCAACAAGTACACTCACCACCCCCTCAAGCAATGTATGATAGCTAGCATCTCTTTCTCATGTGCTAAATATCTTTGTTCAACGGGTTTCAACTTCCAACTCTCAAACGCCACGGGATGTTCATCTTGCACAAGAACTCCTCCAATAGCACGATCTAAGGCATCTGTATGTACCTCAAATGGCTTCTCAAAGTAGGGAGCTTGAGCACAGGCTTTGATACAGTTGCGGTCTTCAATTTGGAGAACACCACACCACAGTCCTTGTGGCAAGTCCATCTCTGATCTTTCTGCAACAGATCAGTTAGGGAACTTACCCTCTTCAAGTACCCTTTAATAAACTTGCAGTAGTAGTTGGCTAGTCCCGAGAAACTCCGCAACTCGAACACCAACTTGGGTGGAGGCCAATCCCAGATCGCTTGCACCTTCTTGGGATCCATTTGCACCTGTCCCTAGCCTACCACATGACCCATAAATCAGATCTCCTGCATGCCAAATTCGCACTTCTCCTTTTTGACATATAGGGAGTGTTGCCTAAGTCGTTCAAAGATAGTCCGCAAGTGCTGCACATGTTGCACCAAGTCCCTACTATACATGACAATGTCGTCCAAATATACTACCATAAAGTGGTTTAGCAGGTTGTGAAACACATCATTTATCAAGTTACAAAACATTGCGGAGGAATTAGTTAAACCAAAGGGCATTACTGTGAGTTCAAATGATCCATAACAAGCTATCATCGTAGTCTTGGACTCGTCTCCTTTTGCGATGTGGACTTGCCAATACCCTAAATGCAAATCAAGCTTGGAGAACACCATCTCCTCTCTTAGGTGATCAAACAAGTCTCCAATCAAGGGCATTGGGTACTTGTTATTTACTATGACCTTGTTCAATCCAAGGTAGTCAACACATAATCAAAGAGTCATCTTGCTTCTCTTGGTACAACATTGGGGCTCCATAAGGGGCTTTGGATGGTTGGATCTTCCTAGCATCTAGCAACTCAATCAATTGCTTCTGCAGCTTTACTACCTCCTTTGGGGACATCCGATATGGGGCTTTCACTGGGGGAGTTGTGTCTGGCAATATCTCTATCTTGTGATGTACCACTTGGCGTGGAGGTAGCTCTCTTGGCATCTTCTCAGGCATCATATCCTAGAATTGCTCGAGCACTTCCACTATCTATGTGGAATCTTAGGGTCCGCCTTTTGCTCCTGCGCTTCCACTTCCCTAATAGCCGCAAGGTAAGTGGGATACCCCTTCTTCATTCCAGGTGCTAATTGCATGGTAGATACCTTCTTCGTGGCTACTTCATCAGAGTGTGCAAGGCCTTTGTATCCTTGTACAAAGTAGGGTCGTCGTGGATCTCCAATTATAATGCCTCCCACATGAGGCATGATGGTGAGATCGTAATCATCCAAAGGAACCACCATCAAATTGACTATACCTTCCCATGCTTCTATTTTGATGGGCACATCTCTTGCCAACCCGCCCATTGGTTGGCTCTTGGAGTTCATTGCCTTTAAACAGTTGTGAGAGTGCCCCACTCGCAACTCCAAGTGGCATACCATTCAATCGGATATGAATGTGTTGGTGGAGCCAGTATCCACCAAGGCCAACATCTGCCTACCATCTAAGGTCACATCCACAAATAGCAAACTGTGGTGTACCTTCGAGCACTCACTTCACATAGCACACAGGGCTTGCAGTGAGGCAATACGCTGCATGGGGTTATCGTTGGAGTCGTCCAATCACAGGGCAGTAACTTTCCCCTCCCTCTTTGGGCACTCCTTCGCCTTGTGGGGTCTGTTACAAATGAAGCTGCTTGGGTGCGTATGAGGGTCTTTGTTCCCATTGGCGCCCTTGATCACTTTCGTCTTCCCTTTGTCCGGTCGAGTTAGCTACTTCTCCTTACCCTTCTCTGACTTCCCTTTCACATAGGACTTGGACTTCTTGTCCCTATCCTTATGCTGGGCCTTCTTGCTCCCATCCTCAACACAAGCAACACGTAAGTCCAGCAGTGCATCTGCCGTAGCTAAGGCAGAAGGAAGCTCTTTCACACCTTGCCTCCTTAGCTCTAGTTGAGCCCAAGGTTGCAATCCCTTTGGGAATGTGTACAACTTGTCCGTCTCTGACATATTTTTCACGTCCAACATCAGTGCTCTAAACTCTTTCACATAGTCTCGCACTGGTCCACTATGCCTCAACTTGGCCAAAGCATCCTAAGCAAGCCATGTAGTGTTGGCAGGAACTACTCTTTTAACTCCTTCAGTGCCTCCCAAGTCTCAATCCAGGGTCTGCCAACACTAATATCACCTTGGACCCGTGTCCATCACCATAGCTTCGCATCCTTGGTGAGATACATGGTGGATATCATCACCTTCTCGACGTCTAGGATCTTCGCAGCAGCAAAGTAGTTCTCCGTATCCCATATGAAGTTCTCAAGATCCTTGGAACTCCTAGTCCTTTCAAATGCCTTCAGTTTAGGGACCTTCATCTTTCCATGAGGCTCAGTCATTGGCCCTGCTTGAGACATAAGTTGTTGCTTGATTAAGACCACATCATCCTTCAAGGTCACTACATCAAGCTTCATCTCTTTCAGCAGATCAGTTACAGTTCCACCAAGATCGTCACCTTCACCAACATTATCCTTCAAAGCAGCAATGTGTGGTTCTGGCGTAGCAACTAGGTCTGCTCATTCATTGTGCTCTGCAATATGGCCTTCTAGCACCGCTGATTGTTCCCGCAATGCTTTCATCACTCTGGTCCACACGATTGCTGATTGTAAGGTACGTGAGGTCTTTGATAAAGGATCTTCTCAACTTGAATGCAACTGTGATACCACTGTTGCGGGACCAATGCGGGGCACAAATTTTTTCGCGTCCCGCTGGTGTCGACACTCTGCTTGTTGTCTAGCCACACACCGCATGTATCGTCGAGGTTGTTCAATCACAAAACCACAAAAGCAACACAAGAACGCAATTGGGAAAAACGTAACTTATATTCACATATATCACAAGTACATGAAAACCCAACCCATATTAGAACACAAGAATGATTATATGCATCATAGTCTCTCACTGCTTGCACTTCTCACCCATCTTGTGCCTTCTCTCAAGAGCACCAGTTGCTTGCTCTGATTTGGTTTCCACTCTCTTGGAGTCTCTAGCACTCTGTGTCTCTGTCCTCTAAGAATTCTAGATGTCTCTGAGAATGAGACCGAGCCCCCTTTATATAGAGGAGCCTGACAGACTAGATATGGCAATCGATATATCTAAATCACTTGATTCTCTCAATTAAATCCCAATCTGTCCAATCTCGATCATCAATCTGCAATCTCCAAGATTATTTCCATAACATATTGATTTACCATATCCCGAGAGAATCTTTCCCCGATTGTCTATTTGACTAGGTACATATGACATGGCGCCAACTCAGCATCATCGATCCGATCCACTCCATGAAGAAGGTGTCTGCAATGTAGTTAGCACATGGAACAAAGAAGGGGTGTCCCACTTACCTTACAGTTATTAGGGAAGTGGAAGTGCAAGAGGAAGAGGCAGACCCTAAGATTCCACATGAGATGGTGGAAGTTCTTGTGCAATTCTAGGACATGATGCCTGAGGAGTTGCCAAGAGGGCTACTTTCGCGCCAAGCAGTAGATCACAAGATAACGCTATTGCTAGGCATAGCTCCCCCAGCGAAAGCCCCATACCAGACGTCCCCAAAGGAGCTAGTAGAGCTGCAGAAGCAGTTGACCAAGTTGCTAGATGTTGGGAAGGTCCAACAATCCAAAGCTCCTTATGGAGCCTCAGTATTGTTCCAGGAGAAGTAGGATAGCTCTTTCCGATTATGTGTTGACTACCATGGACTGAACAAGGTCACGGTAAAGAACAAGTACTCGATGCCCTTGATTGCAGACCTATTTGATCGCCTAAGTGAGGTGATGGTGTTCTCCAAGCTCAACTTTTGTTCAAGGTATTGGCAAGTTCGCATCGCACAAGGAGATGAGTCCAAGACTACGATGGTAACTCGTTATGCATCATTTGAATTCCTGGTAATGCCCTTTGGTTTAACTGATGCCCTTGTGAGATTTTGCAACTTGATGAATGATGTGTTTCACCACATACCGGACCATTTTGTGGTAGTATATTTGGATGGCATTGTTGTGTTAGCAGAGACTTGGCACAATATGTGTAGCACTTGCGAGCTGTTTTTGAATGGCTTAGACAACACTCCTTGTATGTCAAAAGGGAACAATGCGAATTTGGCATGTAGGAGATCCGATTTCTAGGCCATGTGGTTGGCCAAGGATAGGTGTGGATGGACACCAAGAAGGTGCAGACGATCTAGAATTCTCAGAGGAGAGGCACAGAGAGCTAGAAACTCCAAGAGAGTGGAGGCCAAGTTAAGGCAAGCAATCTAGTGTTCTTGAGAGGAGGCATGAGATGGGTGGGAAGTGATAGCAATGAGAGACTATGAGGCTTATACTCGTGTGACTGCGTGTAAGTGTTCTAATATGGGTTGGGTTTTTGTGTACTTGTGATATATGTGAATACAAGTTACATTTTTTCCCAATTGTGTTCTTGTGTTCCTCTGCATTGTTTTTGCGGTTCTGTGATCGAATGACCTCGACGGTACGTGCAGCGTGTGGCTAGTCAGCAAGTGGAGTGTTGATGCCAGCGGGACGTAGAAAAATTTGTGCCCGCATTAGTCCCTTGACAATGGTATCAGAGCTACGTTTTTGTTGAGAAGATCCTTTGTCAAAGACCATGCGTACCTTACGATCAACAATCATGTGGACCAGAGCGATGGAAGTGTTGCAGGAGTGACTAGCGGCACTAGATGGCCACATTGCAGAGCTTAATGAACCAGCAAACCCGGTTGCTACGTTGGAACCACACGTTGCTGTTCTGGAGGATAATGTCAGCAAAGGCGATGATCTTGGTGGAACCGTAATTGATCTGCTGAAAGAGATCAAGCTTGATGTAGCAACCCTAAAGGATGGTGTGGTCTTAATCAAGCGACAACTTGTGTCCTAGGCAGGGCCAATGACTGAGCCTCGTGGGAAGATGAAGGTCCTTGAACCGAAGGCGTTTGAAGGAACTAGGAGCTCCAAAGATCTTGAGAACTTCATATGCAATATGGAGAACTACTTCACTGTTGCGGAGAAGGTGATGATCACCACCATGTATCTTGCTAAGGATGCAAAGCTATGGTGGAGTACACAGGTCCAAGATGATATCAGTACTGGTAGACCTCAGATTGAGACCTGGGAGGCACTGAAGGAGCTGAAAGAGCATTTCTTGCCAAGCAACATAGCATGGCTTGCTCGAGATGCATTGGCCAAGCCGAGGCACAATGGACCAATGTGAGACTATGTGAAAGAGTTTAGCACATTGATGTTGGATGTGACAAATATGTCAAAGATAGCCAAGCTATATGCATTCCTGAAGGGATTGCAACCTTGGGCTTGACTTGAGCTAAGGCGGTAGGGTGTGAAAGACCTTCCTCCTACCTTAGCTGTGGCGGATGCACTGCTAGACTTACACATTGTTCGTGTTGAGGAGGGGAGCAAGAAGGCCCAGCATAAGGACAAGTGCAAGAAGTCCAAGTCCTATGTGAAAGGGAAGTTAGAGAAGGGCAAGGAGAAGCAGCTGACTTGATTGGACAAAGGGAAGGCGAAAGTGATTGAGGGCGCCAATGGGAAGAAAGACCATCGTACTCACCCAGGAATAGACCCCACAAGGTGAAGGAGTGCCCAAAGAGGGCGGGGAAAGTTATTGCCCTGCGATCGGATGACTTTGATGATGACCCCATGTAGTGTATTGCCCCACTGCAAGCCCTTGGCACTATGCAAAGTGAGCGCCCAAAGGTACACCACAGTTTGCTATTCGTGGATGTGACCTTCAATGATCGGTAGATGTCGGCCTTGGTGGATGTTGGTGCCACCAACACATTCGTATTCGATCGAATGGTACGTCACTTGGAGTTGTGAGTGGAACTCTCTCACAACCAATTGGAGGCGATGAACTCCAAGAGCCAACCGATGGGTGGGTTGGCAAGAGTTGTTCCCATCAAAATAGAAGCATGGGAGGGTACAATCAATTTTGATGGTGGTTCCTTTGGATGATTACGATCTCATCCTGGAAATAGCTTTTTTGTAGATGCATCAATCATCATCATGCCTCATGTTGGAGGCATTGTAATTGGTGATCCATGACAACACTGCTTTGTGCAAGGATCCAAAGGCCTTGCACACTCCGAGGAAGTAGCCATGGAGAAGGTGTCTACAATGCAGTTAACACATGGAATGAAGAAAGGGTATCCCACTTACCTTGCGGCTATTAGGAAAGTGGAAGTGCAGGAGGAAGAGGTGGACCCTAAGATTCCACATGAGATAGTGGAAGTGCTTAAGCAATTCCGGGATATGATACTTGAGGAGTTACCAAGAGGGTTACCTCTGCGCCAAGTAGTAGATTACAAGATAGAGCTATTGCCAGGCATGGCTCCCCCAGCAAAAGTCTCGTATCGAATGTCCCCAAACGAGCTAGTAGAGTTGCTGAAGCAGTTGACCGAGTTGCTGGATGCTGGGAAGATCCAACAATCCAAAGCTCCTTATGAAGCCCCAGTGTTGTTCTAGGAGAAGCAGGACGGCTCTCTCCAATCATGTGTTGACTACCATGGACTAAACAAGGTCACGGTAAAGAGCAAGTACCCGGTGCCCTTGATTGCAGACCTGTTTGAACGCCTAAGTGAGGTGATGATGTTCTCCAAGCTTGACTTGTGTTCAGGGTATTGGCAAGTTCGCATCACACAAGGAGACGAGTCCAAGACTATGATGGTAACTCATTATGGATCATTTGAATTCCTGGTAATACCCTTTGGTTTGACTAATGCCCTTGCAATATTTTGTAACTTCATGAATGATGTGTTTCACGACATGCGGGACCATTTTGTGGTAGTATATTTGGATGATATTGTCATGTATAGTAGGGACTTGGTGTAACATGTGCAGCACTTGCAGGCTGTTTTTGAATGGCTTAGACAACACTCCCTATATGTCAAGAGGGAGAAGTGTGAATTTGGCATGTAGGAGATTCGATGTTTTGGCCATGTGGTTGGCTAAAGACAGGTGCGGATGAACCCCAACAAGGTGCGGACAGTCTAGAATTCTCAGAGGAAAGACATAGAGAGCTAGAGACTCCAAGAGAGTGGAGGCCAAGTTAGAGCAAGCAATCTGGTGTTCTTGAGAGGAGGCATGAGATGGGTGGGAAGTGCAAACAATGAGAGACTATGAGGCATATACTTGTGTGATTGTGTGTAAGTGTTCTAATTTGGGTTGGGTTTTCGTGTGCTTGTGATATATGTGAATACAAGTTACGTTTTTCCCAATTGTGTTCTTCTATGTTGCTTTAGCGGTTTTGTGGTCAAATGACCTCAACGACACGTGTGGTTTGTGGCTGGTCGACAAGTGGAGTATCGATGCCAACGGGATGTGAAAAAATTTGTGTCTCGCATTGGTCTCATGACAATTTTATTCTCAATTGCATAAGTAGCATCTCCTATGTGGCAATTCTTTTTCAAGTAGGATTATAAAAATAAGAAAAAAGGAAAGTATGTTCAAAGAACTTATAAAAAATACCCAAAAAAATATTATGTCTTTTTTCTTCTCTATTCCCTTGAACAAGCTGTATGTATATGGAAACTATATAGCCAAAATGATTAGTGAAAATGGAACAATATGAAGGTCATAATATCATAATAGGAAAATATTTTTTTCCTTTATTTTATGTCTTCCTTTTGCTGGAATATACAAAAACTATAGGTTAGGGAAAACATCAAGAAGCAAATAGGACAGTAGCGAAGATGTGACAATCGAGAAGTTACAAATTTTACATTATAATCTGTCGATTGTGTAAAATCTAGTAGAGATCAGATCCAAAGGAAAAGAATAGAAAATGATGAAAGTTGAAAATATGAGGGAGAGAAGACAATGAAGACTCAAATTTTACCTTTCGAACTTTTGCCATGTCGGTTTATGCTTTAGCCTATTATTTGACTTTACGGTGAAAGAAAGAGCGAATAGGGAAAGAAAAAGGTAATTCCATTCTTTGACAATTTGTTTCTGTTAGTTCTTTGGATTTTGTTTATTCAAGAGAATGCGAGAAGTAAGTAGCGATTTGATGTTGATTTTTTTTTTCTGTAGTGGGTGATTTTTTAAATTTCCTTTTACCATATTTTCTTTTTTCTTAATTTCTCAAACTTATTTGGAGAAAAAATTGCCATATAGGAGATGCCATTTAAGCAATTGAGGATAAAATTTAAGAATTGGCTTGATTTGGGAAAATTGTGAAAATTTGTGCTTTTATTTTTCAAATTTAAAACGTTTGTCCTTTTTATTTGAAAAAATAAGTAAATTTCATGCTTTTATATGCAATTCACCCCTTAATTTTATATAATCTGGAAGAGGAATGTAAGGAGTAGATGGAAGCGTGGTGGCTCGAAGGTGGATATATGGGAGTGAACAATATTTTTTATTGAGTGATCCAATTAATGACACGGGGAATCATGCTTATTTATATGCTCATAATAATTATTAAATTAGGAAAAAAATTAATCTCATAAAATTAAAGGAATACTTAAATTAAATCAAGAAAATATTGGAAATCTTAACAACTTAAGATAGTGTAACAATAAAAAAGTATAACTACTTTTCCATTACCAAAATTTTAAATATTTATATCTCATAATAATGTAATACGTAAGGAACCATAAATCAAAGTAGTACGACCCACGTTAAATATGGCAACTACAATAATGATTAATCATCAATTTTCCATTTGTCACATTCTTATTGACATTTACTCATTAATAGTCAAACTTAAAATTTTGGGTGTTTCTAGGGATGGCAATGGGGCGTGTATTTGGATACCCAGACCCGCCCTGCACCCTTGGCTTGTCAACCTGCCCCACCCCGCGACCGACTCATGCAGGGCGGGCCAATGTCAACCTGTTATAACCTAAATTATTTTAAAATTTTGAAATAATGCTAAACTTAGTGTAAAATACAATCTAAATCTACATATTTGTAATAACATGATTTAATAAAAAATAAATATAATTAAAATCACATAATTGTATTCGAATAATGTAAACATCATAAAATTTATTAGAATTAAGTTACTACAAATCAAACAATAATTATTTTAAATATATATTAAAGCAAGTCAAACATGTTCGGGGCGGGTCTAATCCGGCCTAAAGCAGGTAAGGTCTTGCGGGGTGGGGCATAATTGCCGTTCCTAGGTGTTTCCAAAATTCATCATCCATATAATTGACCTAGATACCAAAATTTCAATATGCTTTTATAGAATCATACAGGTAAATTACCTAGAAAATCATGATATTTCCTAGAAGTGCTCAAAATATACTTGACATTCAATATTCTCGTATTTATACGTGATATTTAATGATTTGTTCATAAAATAGCACACATATTAACATTCATTAAAAATTTCGTTTGTTACTGATATGGTGATAATGATGATTTAACATATTTTTCATATATGACACTCTGTTGTAAGTTGTCACATGTTGAAATCATATGACATGTAGATATGCCACATTAGTGGTCACCCATATGAGACTTGACGTGGTGGCACCTTTTTGTCCGCCAACTTCTTTATCCCTCTAGAGGCCTTGTCGAGACAAGACTGCCAAATCCACATGTAGCCCGTGCTGCTCACTCTCGGCATCAGGGGTTATTGCCTGATCACAATCTTAAAAGGGCTCTAGTTGGCCACATCAAGTAACTTTTCATAGTTTCTTTGCGTAGAATTAACACGGTGCCTTAAGTACAGTTCCTAGAGTGCATTCACCTTCTCCTTCTGACCATTAGTTTGGTGATGCAAACTTGTAAAGAAGTTCAAGTCAGACCCCAACAGCTTGAATAGCTCTAACTAGAAGCACTTGGCTAATCGCAGATCATGATCACTCACAATCATCCATGAAACTTTCTAGTGCTTGACCGCATTCTTCATGAATACTCGAGCTGCCTCCTCAGGGCAATCCTTCATGGTTTGGATGAATGTCGCATACTAGATCGCATACTTGGAGATCCAATTCATGACAACCATGATAGTCCGACACCCTCAGACTTTTGTTAGATTCATGATGAAGTCCATGGAGATGCTCTCTTACAGAAGCTCTGGGACTAGTAAAGACTTGTTAGTTCGGAGAAATAAACATTTTTATATACCACCAAAGCCTTAATTTTTGGTTATTTCTTGAGTTTTAGTTATTTTTAGTGTTTGAATTTATAGGTGTTTTATTTTAATTTTTCTCTTGAAAGATTGAATCAAAGTTGAATTAGGTCATACTTACAAGTTTTAGTTATTTATACACTACTAACAAGATTTGTGCAATGCTTCAACAATTACGAGGCAAAAATGGGAAAAAAAGGAAGAAAAAACAGTTTAGCAGACACTTAATTTTGAAAATTCATGAATTTAATATCTACATGCGTCTACATCCTGGGCACATGTAGTATTTGCAGAAGATTTTTCTTCTATATAAATAATTTGTGGCGCAAATATGACCTTTTTCTAAGAGAATCATGGGGGAGATTGTGGTCGCAAATATCTTGCACTGCTGATTACTCATTAAAAATTGTCAGTGAACTTACAAGAATCGAATTCACGGCAAACCCAAAGATATTTGCTAAAAAAAGTCATCCCCGTTTATTTCGGAAGAACTGTTTTTTTTTCTTTGTACGTAATTAATTACATTTGATTAAAAATCATAGCTATGGAGCTTATCTATCAAAAGTACAAAAGTCCCAAGAAGGCTTCTCCTGACCTAATTTTCGTAAGTTACTTGTAAGAGTACTCTTGCTTCTTGGAATCCAAAATTCATCCTAGCTATCAAAAGAATTAATATTAAAAATTGAAAAGATTACAAGTTAAGGTTGAATGTATCAAAGTCAAAAGTAAAAGCGAAAAGAGAAGAAAACTCGATGAAGAAGCCAATGCCGAAATCTCTTGATCAGACTTCAAGCTATCTTCTTGAATGTCTTCTCTTCCTTCACCTCAAGCCCGTCCGCTTTCCATTTGGTTCTTCGAAACTAAGTTCGCAGAATGCTTGAATGCAAGCGATGTGTTGACCTCACGATTGATGGAATGTTGTTTATACAAGAATTATCCGCAAAATATCCATATCTACTAGATATTGAATATAATATTGCATAATTGCCCCCAAACTTTTGAGGATAAATCCTCATTCAAATTTTGAATTATTCAAAACTTGATGTATATCTAGAACATCTATGTCATCTCTAAGGAATATACCCGTAAATCTCATCGAATGAGAAAAATCCTGTATTTTGCCCCTGCGGCCACGTCCTGTTCAAAATAGTTGCGATTGCCCTGTTCTGTGAATGGCCTCATCTTTTTCAATCTCTTCTTGACTTGGCTCGGCTCCACGAATTCCACTTGCACGAATCAACTAACAGCACTACCAAAATCCACGAAAACATAGTGACGAAAATATGAAATCTCAATTAATATTCGAATTTAACTCTATGGAAAAATTTCCTCTTGTGTATATATAATCGCTTAATAACTTGGGAATTAAATCATAATTTGTAAAAAAAAATGGTGTATGAATAATATAGTTCGTGCGCTGACTAACACCCTCCAACCAGATTGAGGCCATCTCAATCAACCTTCGAAAATTTCTTATAAATATTGGGGAAATCACCCCTCTTCTAATTTATAAAGGAGGGCATAGATATGGCCAATTTAGTTGAGGGGTGGACCTGTAAATAAAGATAAAATAAAAGGGGGCTTTTCTGTAACAAGTGACGAAATTGAGGGAGTTGATTGTAAACCGGTGGTTCTTGGCCTTCGAAGCGGCTGCGGGGATTAAAACTCTGTAACAGAACCCATTGAGGGTTATGCATATGAATGAATGACAGTTTTCCTCTCCTCTCTCTTGTGGCTCCTCCTTCTTCCTCGTCTCCTCCTTCCCTTCCCCTTCTTGATTCTTCTTCTTCTGCCCCGAATTAGCCTTGATTTTTTTCCTGTGGTTGAATTGCTGATTTGGTCCATAACATTGGTATCAGAGCCACGTTCCTCAGACCGGTAGTGAAATGATGAACAACGATGAGCAAGCTGAGGTGGGAGTTGCCGAACAGCGAGGATCCGCAATGAGGATCGACTCGTAGCCATTGAACTCAAGGAAAGCTGGGGATATGACATGTCAATCCCTAGAGCTTCTACCGCTAAGAGTTTACAATAGGTGGTCTTGAAGAATATATACATTTCTTTGAACTGTTTTTGGATGGTATAGATGTATGTGACCTTCAAGAGATGGATTGGTTATTAAGTGGCCTAAAATTAGAGATTGAGAAGTTTATTTGTTGGTTTGAACCCCAAACCTTACGCAAGGCTTTTGTCTTTGCCCAACTCAAGGACATGACTCTACATAGAAGGAGTGACACACATGAATTCTCAAGCCCTTCTAACAATGACTACAGAGATGAAGAGGATCATATTTCAGTCATTGGAGGCCAGATGGAGGTTGGCAAGGACATACAAGAGGGTCAAGTAGAGAAGGCCATGATTGAAATTGTTTGTTGTTTTGAAAATTCACTTTCAAAGCTTAACATTTAGAACCCAACAACTTTGATGGTGGAAATTGGGCAAAATGCTGAAGAGAATGATGTTGCCGGAGAGGAGCTTGACATTAAGGATGCTTCCCTTGATAAAATAGCTTCTCTATCGACTCCTGTCTCTCCATCTGATCCATCTCTTTCCAGTATCTCATCATTCAACCTCCTCAATGTTGAGACCTCTAAGCTTGGCCAGTCTCCCATGTTGCAGCTGGAAGCTCAACCAGACTTGGCCCTGATGCTACGGATGACTCCCATGAATGTAATCGTCATTGGGTTGAGCACAAACTTGCAGCCTACTCCAACGATTCTCAGAGCTGAGCCACAAGGAATGTCGGAGTTATTGCTGATCCGAATACCCTTAGTAATGTAAGGGAGGTCACTACTTTCGGTGAGAAGCATGTGTCAATCTTTGATCCCGGAGGTAGAACCTTTGATGTTGCTCTCCCCACCACTAAAGAGATATTATTTTCTTTGGCCTTGTTTTTGAGTTATAGTGGAAAACGAGGAACCTTTGGAGTGCTACTAAGGGTTGAAGTAGAGGAAGTTTATCCTTCTGTAAAGCTTGTGCAAATTCCAGTTGTGCACAACAAGACTGACTTGAATACATATGGTGAACCTAGTATCTCTAATGCAGCAGAACCTATTCTTTTGGATATTCTACCTGACAGCTTGAGAATAACAAATGCATAAGCTCTTAGGTTGCAAATTTTGGGGATGCAAGGTCACTCAGAGATAGAGTTTACATGTTTAGCAAGCATGGTTCATAAGAAGACGTTAGCAGAGCTTGCGAGTGCAATGAACAAGGCTGCACAACAACTACTTTTACCATTGTCTATTAAGAAGATTAAGTGGATGAAAGGACAGCCTGGAAGCCCTTTACAGATTGATTCTAGCATGTATGCTGATGCAAATCTATGGCAACTTTTAGAAGAAAAGCAACAAGAATGCTATGATATTGATGTTCGTACTTGGTTATGGAATATACAAAGAGGAATCCATCAGGATAAAGTGAAACAGCTGAACATGGATTTGTTTATAAATTGTATGGGACAAGTTAAAAGGTGCTTGAAGGATGCCAAGTTGGACAAGAACAACGTCCATGATATGGCTCTTATGGTTAGATCCGATAAAGTACCCGATGATCAACATATGCTGCAGGACTTTTTCAATTGGAATGAACGTTACTGCAAGATCAGTAAATCTAATGAAATTGATGCCTATGGAGCTACTATTCGGACCATAATTCTGAGTGGTCAAGGCAGGAAGAAATTTCAGGACCTACCTTGGATCATTGTCACTCCTCTTTTCCTTGAGTTAGAAATGGTAAGTTGTGTCATCACAATCCTTACACTAAGAAACACCACTATTCTAATCAAGAAGGAGCATGTCTTCTCAACATATTCCAACAATCACTTTGGTGTTCTAATCCAAGTTTGTGATGGGAAAAGGGCATGGAGCCGAGATAATTATCCATTGGGCAAGCTTGGGCCTATGTGCTCGTGTCTTTGCAGCTTCACCCACTAATAGGCTGCTCTACTCTTGCTATAGAATATAATAATGCCAAGGTTCAATTATATTTAGTTGTGGCTGAAGGGATGCTCGATGCTATGGGAACTCCTCTTGCTTTTGAGGGATTTATCTTCCATCTTAAAATACATGATGTGGCCATGAACAAAGCTCTGTGTTTTGTGTATCTCACCATGTAAAGTCAATGAGAGCTAAGATTGTTGATTTCTGGGAAGAATGCGACATATTCAAGACATAGAAGGTTCGACTTCAATTTAATCTGGGTATATGCTACTTTTAGAGAAAGGAATTGTGGTATCTTGCAATATCCACAATGTTAAAGGTGGAAATCCAACCCTGTTATCATTTGAGAAAGAAGAATGATTCCTCAAGGCCTATAAGTTGCAAACTAGAAGTATCCTGGTCAATGCACCTCTTGCAGCTGCCATATTGCTGCTCTTGTATTGCCTTAATATTTCTAATGCAAACCCTGAGGACAAGGTTTTCATAAGGGGGAGAATTGTTATGGCCAATTTAGTTGAGGGGTCGATATG
Source organism: Sonneratia alba (assembly GCA_900174645.1). NCBI lineage: Eukaryota > Viridiplantae > Streptophyta > Magnoliopsida > Myrtales > Lythraceae > Sonneratia > Sonneratia alba. The sequence goes on along the minus strand of FWPY01000027.1, from coordinate 3,813,277 downwards.
TAAATAAAGATAAAAGAAAAGGTGGCTTTTCTGTAACAAGTGATGAAATTGAAGGAGTTGATTGTAAACCGGTGGTTCTTGGCCTTTGAAGCCGCCGCGGGGATTAAAACTCTGTAATAGAATCCATTGAGGGTTATGCGTATGAATGAATGACAGTTTTCCTCTCCTCTCTCTTGTGGCTCCTCCTTCTTCCTCATCTCCTCCTTCTCTTCCCCTTCTTGATTATTCTTCTTCTCCCCTGAATTAGCCTCGATTCTTTTCCTGTGGTTGAATTGCTGATTTGGTCCATAACAGGCAATCCAAGCCAGTTTATGTAATTCCAGTTACGATGAATAGGCTCATCTTCTTGGTGAATACCCTTTTTACTTTATCTCATACAGAGAATCACAATGGATACGGTGGAATACAGCTCGTTGTTTGTGTGCAAGTATTAGACGGACAGAGTGCACAAAAATAGTGGTCTTAATTTGTATATTGAGTGATACATGTGACGCAAGAAAGGGGAGTCTGTGATGGCTGAGACTTCCTTGACTTGGGTTATGAATGAAGTGGAGTTCTATACTTGCTTAAGAGAAGGAAAACGTGCTGAAAAGGAAATTTCAAAGTTTAGCGAGGTGCCCGATCTTTCAGGTGTGATAAAATCTCCAAACTTCGATGATAAGAATTACGTCCTCTTGGGCAAGAGGGATCCACTTCGGCGAGGACGACATGAGATAGAGAGCATGCGTGTTTGAAACTCTTGGCCACCTATGTCTATAATGCTATTTTCTGGGTTGTACATGATGGGTGTATGAACGTCTTGATCGGAAAATTGCATAATTTGGAGACGCTTCTTCTAGAAATCATACCAAATACTTGATTTATTAATTAGATCCCAACCTGTCTGAAGAAGATTTTGTTGGGATTGATGCCTAAACCCAATTGCATATGATGGGATTGGTATTACTTCTTATTTATAATACAAAATTAAGGTATTAATTTTTTCACCATATGCTGCATAATTTATTTATTATGATGAAACCTATAAATTGTGGTATTGATTTTAGGATCATAATGAGATAATACTAATGAGACCTAAAATCCACAAGCCTTAATATAAAATTGTTTCTAGTCATAGGATCACTAAATAGGGGATTAGTAATCTGAATAGACTAGTACATTCATTATATGCTCGAAAGTAGAGAGTAATTAATCTCACAATTACTAGTGAATAATCACTAATATAAGAGTGTAAATGCTCATTATAAAATGAGTACACTAAATTGACTCACTCAAGGAAGACCTAATGGATTTTGTATAAATATCAATAGGTTATTCCTAAGGTGATAGTGGGTGTAAATAATTCTTAAACTTGAAATTACTATAGTATCTCATAAGAGTTAAATTGTAGTATTGATCTATTTCTTAACATGACTCTTTGAGTTATGTATGTAGGGTATTATAGATTCAATGAGACTCTTATGGAGGTAATAAGTAATTAATATGGGATTGGTTAATCCTCACGAGAAGAAAGAATGTTCTATGTGTTCTACTGAGTGTTGATTCAAAAAAATCTCTAGCTAGAGTGGGATGCAAAATCAGAAAGTAATTTTTGATATTTCATCATTGAGTCAATTACTAGAGAATTGAGATATATATTGATAAAAATTAGGGCTTGACATTTTATCCACACCCTAATTTATCCGGGACATTATATAACTAAAGGATTTAATTATACAGAAACTAATCATTAAAGGGTGTTCGATCCTTTGATTGAAATCCTCACTAACTTGGTAGTCATGATATATTGTTAGATATTAATCTTAACTTGTGAATTTAATTGATTAAGAGTTAATCAGTAATCTTATTAAATGACCGTTATAATTATTATGGCACCTGCTATGAAAAATAAAAATATGGTCCAATTGATGAATAAATTTTTTATTTACCAAAAAGAACATATTTTATACAACTGCACAAATAATACATTAAATATCACCGTTTCGTGGGTAGGTTCAATCAAATCTTATTATTATTTTTTATTTCAGATTTAATAAAAAAATCATGCGTGACAAATAGTATATATGTGTCAAAAGTACAAAAGTCCCAAGAAGGCTTGTCCTGACCTATTTTCGTAAGTTAGTTGCAAGAGTACTCTCACTTCTAGGACTCCAAAATTCATCCTAGCTATCAAAAGAATTAACATTAAAAATTGAAAAGATTACGAGTTAAGGTTGAATGTATCAAAGTTAAAAGAAAAAGGGAAAAGAGAAGAAAACTCTCTATGTAGAAACTGATGTCGAATCTCTTGATCGTACTACGGGCTGTCTTCTTGAATGTCTTCTCTTTCTTTACCTCGAACCATTCCGCTTTCTCTTTGGCTCTTCGAAACTAAGTTTGCAGAACGCTTGAATGCAATCAACGTGTTGACCTCACACCGATGGAGTCTTGTTTGTACAAGAATTATATCCACTAGATATTAAATATAATATTGCATAATCGCCCCAAACTTTTAGGGATAAATCCTCATTCAAATTTTGAATTGTTCAAAACTTGATACATTTATAACATCTATGTCATCTCCAAGGAATATCCCGTAAATCGCATTGAACGGGAAAAATCATGTTTTTTGCCTCTTTGGCCTCGGCCTGTCCAAAGTAGTCGCGACTACCTTGTTCTGTGAACTTGAGAAAAAAAATTCAGCACTTGGAAAACCGAGTTTGTTAAGTTTCCACCTGAGAGTCAAGACACCCCCCAATGCCATCAACAAGAGTCCTCAACATAATGACATCATCATCGTCTCGAAGAGAATTAAACGGAGATAGATATTAACCATTAAAAGAGTAGGACCCTAGAAACTTAAACTTAATCTTTTACCTCTAGGATCAATTAACAAATGTGATATGAACAAATATTAAACAAACAAATAAAGAACCAATGAGGATTGTATTTTCCCCTGCTTCTGTGCTTATATTGAGTTGAAGTGACACTCCCGAAAGACTCCCATCAATTCATTCCTCATGTCTTCTAAAGGGAAACTAAATCCATGGATTAAAAAAGGGAATAGAATATAAGACACGTGAAAGACAAGGCTTATATTATAAACCTGGTATCTTAATCTGACGGGCACCTGGGCACCAATACTAGGTGAACAGGAGCAGCTTAACAAATCACTAAAACCAAAGAAAGGGTAATGGAAGACAAGAAAAAAAAAAAAAAGGAAAATATTGGGAAGCTTACTATAAGGCGATCTTGGAGAACCGCTGGAGTCCGCCATTAAGCTTCTTACACAACTAAAATTGAAGAGGCTCCGCTATCCCGAATTCTTCCTCGTCTCTGATCTTGCTATCAATGTTTTTTTTTTTCCCGCGTCTAGTTCTTCCGCTCACTCTACTCGCCACCGGTCGCCCTCTGCTCTCTTCATTGTCATTTACTCTATCTTCTATTATTATTATTATTATTAATTTGATGCATACTATAATAACCGACTAATTTATTAGACAGTGTATTATACCGTCTAAATCCCATCATTAATCCCCAAATATCAACTATTTAAAGTTTCCAGTTCTAAACTCAACTTATTGCATGTTATCTATTTACTAGCTTGCTAGTCCCATGGGAGGCTATTATTATTGTTGTTGTTTGTTTATTTATGTTCACCCAACACCCTATCAATCTATTGCAACAAGTGTCAAGAATATTATCTTAAATAAAAGGAAAATGGATGAGCATCAGAACAAAGTTCGTGAAAAGAAATGGCCGAAGGAAAGAGGTGGGCTGTGCTTACTCTGTTGGGTGCGCTGACTTCGGTATGGGGTTGGCGTGTACCCATGAATTTGCTGTGATGGGTTTAAACCCCAACGGAACCCTCGCTTTTTTTTTTGGGTAATTTTTTTCTCTTGTTAATCTTTCCCAGGTTCAAAGCCATTCATTCAACCCATCGTATACGTGCAATCACATTCATTGACGAATTAAACGCAGGAAATGGTACACTACCAAAAATTCCCAATTTTCCATCGGATATATCTGACGGAGATTGGACACTTTTCTGATGGAAATCGGCATATTTCATCAGATTTCGGAGGAAATTCATCTCTTGGAAAGGGTTTCGATGGAAATTTTAAGCCCAACGGAAATCTGACATAAATGCGCTAGATTTATAAGAGAAATTCCGCTGGAATTTCCCGAGAGAATGGCTTCGAAGAATTGTTGACGGAAAATTTTCCGTCAAGATTGACTGACGCAAATCCATCGGAAAATCATTGAGGTCAAATCTCTTGGAAATCCATCAGAAAACTTTTCCGATAAATTATCGAGAGAATTTTTCTAACGGGATTTTCGTCAGATGTTATCTCATGGAAATCTCATGGAAAGTGATTCCACCGGACATTCTTGACAAAAATCTGACGGAAAAGATTGGGCAATGCACCACAAATTTTCCCTATCCTACTTCATCCTTGCTACATTCCTACTTATAAAAATATGTAAATTGCAAGTAACAAACACAATATTCATTACAAAAAGTATATTATATTATCAATAGCTAAATTTACAATCAAAAGTATATTTATGTTAAAGTTCTAAATGATCTATATGTACATAAAATATAAGTATCAAAAAGTTGCAAATACATGTCGATGCACTATCTTCGCATTCTGCAACAATCATCAGATATGCCTATGTCAACAATATACAGACAATCACTGATCCTTCCCATCCTTCCTATCGGTCGGCCTTCTAGTATTCCTCAACCGTCTTGAATATATAAATGTGCGTTGTGAATCATCGAACAAAGGCATATATGAATCTTGATCAAATAACGATTGCACCGTGGATGTGGAGTCGGATGTCCAATGGGCGTTGATGTCATCCTCGTTGGCTGAGATGCTTGTGGAGCAGATGATTCAGGTCGTACTTGCGGTGATGAAGTGGTAAATGCTGGTGGTATGAAACTCGGACGTGGATGCATGAAACTTAATTGCATCCCCCACGAGCTTTGACAAGCCTCCATCTGTTGCAATCTCTGTAAGATTTCACTCTACATTCGAGTCATCGTCATCATAGATAGTCGAAGATCCTATATGTCTTTTGCTTGTGACGATTGTTGAGCTCCTAGCTCTTCATTCATCTGTCACAAGTCATTGTACCTCTTCAGGCAGTAATGTTCTGCTAGAGTCACTGTCGTCACCATGCAGATGGTCATTAGATTGCTCTACATCCTTTCCTTGCTGTCTTGTCGAGTTTTCTCCCTAATTTGTAGGCATCTGGAGAACATCATACGAAACCATCTCATTAGATGAAACAATATTCAACAAAACAGAATTTGTTTCAGTAGCAAAGACAGGAATAGAATATAACATGTCAACTAGAGCTTTACGATCTATGATCTTTTGCAAGTAATTACAATGTTGGTGCTAGCACCAAAACACACCCCACCTAAGCTTGCTATAGCAATTAACAGCACAACCCAGTAGCTAACAATGCATAGGCCAGCAAAACACAACCTAACCCACAAAAGCAAAACACTAGATAGCAGAAGCATCATAGCATCCGCAACACAACAGAGAAGAGAAGTTAATAAAGGCACTAGAATAGATAAGATAGTAACAAACCATCGACTAATGATGATAGAAAAAGTCAAAGAAGCAACCAAGGCATAAATAGTTATGAAAGCAATGATAAAATATGTAGCAACAAATAACAATGAACAGACAATCCATGTAACATATGATAGACATGTATAATAATAGATAAATCCAATGATATTGGACCTCATACCTACATATATTGATGCAAAGGCTAGCAACAATGCAACACAATTGCAATTTAGTCATTTAGACATTTCATCGAACACCTGGTGAGCATAATGATAGAACAATACCTTCAATAATCTGAGTTGGGATTTCTGAGCTAGAGGGGTCTGACTTGGAGGTGTCCTAGCTGGGGAGGGGGGGGTGCGGTTGGGGGTGATGTCCGAGTTGGAGGCATCCAAGCTGGAGGCGTCTGAGGTGGGGGCGTGCGGGTTGAGGGATTTTCGAGCTGGAGGCATTCGAGTTAGCAACTTTTGAGCTGGAGGTGTCCGAGCTAGAGGCTTCAGAGCTAGGGGCGTCCGAGTTGGAGGTGTGCCAATTGGCGATTTCCGAGCTGGAGGTGTCCGAGTTGGGGGCGTCCGAGCTGGAGGAGCTCGAGTTGGGAGATTTCGGAGCTAGAGGCATCCGAGCTGCAGGTGTCTGAGGTGGGGGATTTCCGAGCTGAAGGCGCTTGAGCTAGAGGTGTCTGAGCTGGGAGATTTCAGAGCTAGAGGACACCAAGCTGGAGGTGTCGGAGTTGGGAGATTTCCAAGCTGGAGGTCATTTGAGCCGGTCTTGTGAGGTTGTTCAAGCTGTTGTCTACTATCAAGATCTACAGAAGATTGAAGACAAGATCTGTAGAAGATAAAGGAATGGGTAGCAGCTGGAATGACGGAGGAAAATCAGTGATCCGGTTAGGAGCCCCGTTTTTCGTTAGTCTTGGGTCAGAATCTTCGGTCAAAATTATTTTCATCAGATTTTTTATAAGAACTATTTTCATAGAAACTTTCCGTCAGATATTTCTATCAAGCTATTCTAACGGAAAACATTTGCGTGATAATTTTCCATAAGAGCACTACTGCAAATTTCCCAATGGCCAATTCCTGCCGTAAGTTTATTGTAAATAATTTCGTCACCATTTTTTGTCAGAATTTCCGACAGAAATTTTCATCAGACTATTTCTACCGGAAAAATCTAATGGAATATAGGGAATTTCTGGTAGTGGTAGCATGTTAAATGTCATGTTAATCGTTTAAATTTATATTCTCCCCTAATAAATACATTTATTCAGATCTTCCCATTTATAATTCACACCATGTAAATAAGGTATAACTCTAAATTTACAGTTTTTGGAAACTCAATTTAATGGTATTAAATTATTTAATTTAATTTATGATAAAAAATTGATCATAATGTTAAAACCCTAATTAAGAAACACGGGTGGGAATTCGTGCTAGAGTTTTTTGAAACTCTATTTTTAATTAATTCATTACATCATTAATCATTTAAAAAATTTTGATCAATAATTGGTAAAATTGCGAAATGTTAATAAGATATAAATTTAATTTAATTGTAAAATAATTTTTTATTATTAAATTGATAGATTTATAAATTTTATTTTGATCACAACACTTATTAGAAAATGAGACTGAACCCCCTTTATATAGAGGAGCTTGGCCACCTTAGATATGGCAAATGATATTTGAATCCTTTGATTCTCTCTATCAAATCTCAGCCATCAATCTCCAAGATTATTTCCATAACAGATGGATTTGCCATATATCTTGGGAGAATCCTTCCCTAATTGTGTTTGACTAGTCATAGATAGCATCGTCTGTCCGATCCACTCTCCTCCAGGGCCCATGTCCATGATTGCCTCCCTCAATCATGGGCTTCAGATTAGGATTGCAGCATCCAACAGTGTTTGGTATGGTCAGGGACTAATCCGATCCCTACAAATAGATGGGTCACCAGCCGTTCAGTGAACTATGACACTCCATGGCCACTTTTGATCCCTCAACCACTTTGCCAAGCATTGACTAATCGTCCGCTTCACCGGTGCCTCTACGCACACCAATACAACCATCTCCATAATTGCCCTCACAAGGACCCGCAATTCATCCCAATGCCTTGCATGTGTTAGCCTGCACATTGTCACGTGCTTGCTATACACCACCATTGCCCCAAGGTATGGCTTGTGATACGCATTCTTTGATTTTAGAGCTCAAGGATCTAACAAACCTCCCCTAATCGAGGGATTCGACACCCTCATTGGGTGAGCCTTTCTGTACTGTCGGATGAGGTCTTCGTACTACTAGAGTGTGATGTCCTTCTCCCAAGTCCCTCTAACTCGAGTTGACTCTTCCACTTGACCAAGTATTTCGTCCTCATGTTCATTTTGCTGTAGCCTAGCACACAGAGATCAAGTATCCTTTCCACCTCCTTGTTGAGTTCCTTCCTCATGGTGAGAGGGGCGTGCTTCACTTTGTTGCGCTCAGGATACTCCTTGTCCCAATGGTAAGGCTTAAGGAAACTGATGTAAAATGTCAGGTGCACCTTCATCCTCTCTGGTAGTGCTAGCTGATAAGCTATTGCCTTGACCTTCTTGATCACTTTAAATGGCCCATCGTATTGCTAGAACGAGTCTTTATGCCAGCGCTTGCTCGTGATTTTCTTCCATATATGTGGGGTGAGCTTCAACATCACCAAGTCCCCTACTTGGAACTCCAATGGTCGCCTATGCTGGTCCGCATACTTCTTCATCCCCCTAGCAGCTTTTGGGCGAGGCTATTTCGTGCTTTTTCAATCATCTCCTGCTTGTCACGAGCGAATTGATATGCGACTAGGCATGGCCCTTCCTTGTGTTGCAAAGCCACTTCCTGCTACGTCAAGGGTTGGTAGCCCATTGCTAACTCAAACGGGCTATGATCTGTAGCAGAGGAGCAATGCAAGTTGTAAGACAACTGTGCAGTGTCAAGCAAGTCCAACCAATTTCTTTAACTTGCCAAGATGTAATGCCTCAAATATTCCTCTAGCATCACATTCACTTGTTTTGTCAAGCTATCTGTCTGCGGATGATTGGCCATTGAGAACTTCAGTTTGGAACCCAATAGTCCAAACAAACATGCCAGAAGTTGCCTACGAACCAAGCATCTCCGTTACTTGCTATCTCTGTCGGGACTCCAAAGAGCTTTACCACGGAGCGATAGAATGCCTCAGCAGCAGCTTCGGCAATGCAATTCTTGGCCACAAGGGTGAAAATTGGATACTTGGAGAATCAGTCCATGACCACCATCACCACCTCATAGCCCTTCACTTATCGAAATCCAGACACAAAGTCCATTGAAATTGATACCCAAGACTTCTTTGGCATTGCCAAGGGTTGTAGGAGACCAGCCTCTACTCGTCTCTCCACCTTGTCTTGTTGGCATACAAGATAAGTCTTGACGTATAACTTAATGTCACAACCATCTTTGGCCAAACATAGGACCTTGACAATAGAGCTAGCATCTGCTCACAACCTAGATGGCCAGCCTAAGGACTATCGTGACTCTCCTTCATAAGCTAGTAGCGCAATCCCCCTCTGCTAGAGACAAGCAAACGGCCACCTTTGCCATAAAGCAGCCCATCTTCTAGCCAATACTGCCTCACTATCTCATCCTTGACTTGCTTCACTAAGAGTTGATAGGTCTTGTCTCCTAATGTAACGATCTTGACGTCCCTAAGGAAGTTGGAGGTGACCTAGGTCAAAGCCGCCAGCTGGTCCAAAGTCTTCCAACTGAGTGCATCCACCACCAAGTTATGCCTTCTCGGTTGGTGTTCCCACTTGAAGTCATACTTTGCTAGGAACTCTTGCCACCCCGCTTGCCTTGGTAATAACTTCGGTTGTGACTTGAAGAAACTATTGGCAACGTTGTCCATCTTGACCATGAACGTGGTCCCCAACAAATACACTCACCACACCCTCAAGCAATGCACGACAGCTAGGATCTCTTTCTCATGCACTGAATATCGCTACTTAGTGGGTTTCAGCTTTCAACTCTCAAATGCCACGAGATGTCCATCTTGCACGAGAACTCCTCTAACAGCACAATTTGAGGTGTCCATGTGTACTTCAAATGGCTTCTCAAAGTCTAGGAGCTTGAGCATAGGCTCCGACATAATAGTGGTCTTTAGCTTGGAGAATGCCACATCATAGTCCTTGTCCCATGTCCCCTTCTGATCTTTCCACAACAAATTAGTCAAGGGACTCACCCTCTTCGAGTATCCTTTGATAAACTTGCAGTAGTAGTTGACTAGTCCCAAGAAACTTCACAACCCAAACACTAACTTGGGTGGAGGCCAATCTTGGATCGCCTACACCTTCTTAAGGTCCATCTACACATGTCCTTGACCAATCACATGGCCCAAGAACCGAATCTCCTGCATGCCAAACTCACACTTCTTCCTTTTGACGTAGAGGGAGTGTTGCCTTAGCAGTTCAAAAACAGCCCACAAGTGCTGCACATGCTATGCCATGTCCCTACTATACATGTCAATATTGTCCAAATATACTACCACAAAGTGGTCTAGCAAATTGTGAAACACGTCATTCATCAAGTTACAAAACATTGCAGGGGCATTAGTTAAACCAAAGGGCATTTACCAGGAATTCAAATGATCCATAACAAGTTACCATTGTAGTCTTGGACTCGTCTCCTTGTGCGATGCGGACTTGCCAATACCCTGAACGGAAGTCAAGTTTGGAGAACACCATCGCCGCACTTAGGCAATCAAATAGGTCCGCAATCAAGGGCAACGGGTACTTGTTCTTTACTGTCACCTTATTCAGCTCGTGGTAATCAACACATAATTAGAGAGAGCCGTCTTGCTTCTCCTAGAACAAAACTTAGGCTCCATAAGGGGCTTTGGAGGGCTAGATCTTCCTGGTATCAAGCAACTCAGTCAATTGCTTTCATAGCTCTTCTAGCTTCTTCGGGGACATCCAATAAGGGGCTTTCGCAAGGGGAGTTGTACCTAGCAACAACTCTATCTTGTGATCCACCGCTTGGCGCGGAGGTAGCCTTCTCAACAACTCCATAGGCATCACATCCCGAAATTGCTCGAGTACTTCTACTATCTCATGTGGAATCTCAGGGTCTGCTTCTTCCTCTTGCACTTCCCACTTCCCTAATAGCTACAAGACAAGTGGGATACCCCTTCTTCATTCCTCATGCTCATTACATTGCAGACACATTCTCCGTGGCAACTTCCTCGAAGTGTGCAAGGCCTTTGTATCCTTGCACAAAGTAGGGCCGTTGTGGATCTCCAATGACAATACCTCCCACATGAGGCATGATGGTGATTAATGCATTGACAGTGTCGGCCTCGAGCTGCTCGAAGCATGAAAATTTCGTGCCTAGGCTGGCATTTGGGGCCGCTAACTTTTACATGCTGGCCTGGCCTAGCCCAAAACTTGCCAGCATGAATTGCCATCTCTAGTGGGCACATCTCAAAAACCCAGTGCTGGCCCAAATTGCTAGCTTTATAAATAAGATATGAGCCTATATAAAGTATGAAAGGGCATGAATTGCCAACCCGAAGTAGTGTTGTTGAAAGGGTGGGCCATCCCAGTTCAAGATGGCACTAGAACTGTTTGGCCAAGTTACTTTTCAGCCTATTTGCTTAACGGTCCATTATGGTTACTGGTCATGGTTGAGGCATATATGAACCAACCCTGGAACTGGTTATGAGCAGGCCGGTTCAGGGTTTGGGTAGTCCAATTTCAGCCTAGCCCTTTCAACATTTACCATCTCTAGCTCGAACCATTATGTAAAAGAAAAAAGTGAATAAATTAATAAATCGAATAAAAAACCACATTACTCATTGAAACAAACCATAGAAAGTTAAATATTACTATACAGTTATATTCAAATAAATATAGTGCATAGTTTATTTAAGTCCGAGTACAACAAACTAAATTCCCCTATGCAGTACTCGTCTTCATCATAATTGGAATTGTCTTGAGCAAGCAAATTGTCTCCCGAGTTATCATCTTCATCATCAGCAATGGCATTCTCATTATCATTATCATCTGAACTTTCACCTTCATAGATATTGCCAGAGTAGTGCCCATAATGTTCAACATCATACACTTCTTCAAGAGGAATGTTATTGTCCACCAAATGATCGATCATTTCATCAGAAGGCACAAGTGTTTCACGTGAGATGTCATCATTTTGATATGCTAATTCCAATGAATCAACGATTTGAATCTGGTTGTTTTCTTTAGTTTTGACAACAACCGACCAATTTCTCTTACACCTAATACTCCCAGGATAAGGAACATAATATACCTGACGATAGCGTGTCACAATAATGAATGGATCATAAGTTCTATATATGCTATTACGCTTCACCACAATAATGTTGTATTGAGAGTGCATACTCCGAGTACCAACTTGATGTGAATGTGGCTACGGCATCAAAACATCAACTTCATCACTAGGTGTCTCCAACAACAATATATCAAGTATCAAGATTCAAGCTCGTGATTACCACATATGGATGCAAGAATGTTGCAAAATATAAAAATTTTTGGAAGATAATGTGCTGAAATATCATTGTGATTGAGCACATATCACTTTCCTATTTTGTTTAGATAGTATATATATTAGGATTTCTAGTTGCTAAACTTGCATGTTTTCTTTATTTTAGTTTCCCAACTTATGGGAATACTTTAGGAAACACAATGAGTTGCAAATATTGAAAATTGGCCTAGTTAAAGGCTTGTAATAGAGCTTGGATGAGAACAAATAAAGAGTTTTTAGATGAATAAGATGTGAGGTTTTACTCTATCGTTGGTTCTTGATGAACCTTTGAACTTATCGGAGTCTTTCGTGGTGTTCATCCCCAACTTATCAATCAACCATTCCATAGTTGATTGTGGCGTCTTCACTATACCAAGGTTCTTACCTCTTTATAGGTAATGGGCCATGGTTCCACCAAGTCTACCATCAAACACAATCTTTGGTGATCACATTTGATTTAGGTCTCATCATGGGTTGGTAAGGTTCTTGTCACTCTTGGTATTGGGTCCTATCACGGGTTGGCAAGGATCGTGTTATTTGGTATCAGAACCAATGTTCTAGGTTAGGCTCATCTATCTATCCTTGAAACTTGTTCTCTGCAGTTCTTGGGGTTCTTTTCCACATTTTGATGTTATGTTTTATCACATGTTGGTGATGTTCTTATCATCTTCAGTATTGGTTTTCACCCCAAGTTGCTAAGGTTCTCATCAGTTGGTATTAGATCTTTGGGTTTTAAGACAAGTTTCATCTATCTATCCTTGAGTCTTTCATTCGTGTCAATTAGTTAGTGTCAATCCTTGTGTCATTCACTCATTCAGTTAGTTAATCAAAGTTAGGTTTTGCTTTAGTGTCATACTATCAAGTTTCATGCTCTGCAATTGTTTCAAGAAAAGAGAAAAAAATGGGAATAAGAGTGCTTCGGATTTGAGGACAAATCCCTTTCAAGAGGAGGGGAATGATGTGAATCCGGCTACGGTATCAAAACATCAACTTCATCACCAGGTGTCTCCAACAACAATATATTAAGTATCAAGATTCAAGCTCATGATTACCACATATGGATGCAAGAATGTTGCAAAATATAAAGATTTTTGGAAGATAATGTGCTGAAATATTATTGTGATTGAGTACATATCACTTTCCTATTTTGTTTAGATAGCATATATGTTAGAATTTCTAGTTGCTAAACTTACATGTTTTCTTTATTTTAGTTTCCCAACCTATGGGAACACTTTAGGAAACACAATGAGTTGCAAATATTGAAAATTGGCCTATTTAAAGGCTTGTAATAGAGCTTGGACGAGAACACACAAAGAGTTTTCAAATGAATAAGATGTGAGGTTTTACTCTATCTTCAGTTCTTGATGAACCTTTGAACTTATTGGAGTCATCCGTGGCGTTCACCCCCGACTTATCAATCAACTGTTCCATAGTTGATTATGGCATCTTCACTATACCAAGGTTCTTACCTCTTTGTAGGTAATGGGTCATGGTTCCACTGAGTCTACCGTCAAACACAATCTTTGGTGACCACATTCGATTTGAGTCTCATCACAGGTTGGTAAGGTTCTTGTCACTCTTGGCATTAGATCCTATCACAGGTTGGCGAGGATCATGTCACAACTCATGGTGTTGGGTCAAACCAAACCCAATGAAACAATATCACCTAATTTGCAGTAGAATCTCCATAATCCAACAACTAAATGAATTCATACAATACCCCAAAATAATCATGCTCATCTCTACTATCACCATATGTACCTATAACCCATACTCCACAACTGATCATTTTCTTACATACATAACTTTCCTTCAGTAGTGAACTTATAACCATTGACAACATATCTTTGCCATGTATTTACTTGTTTGTTGGGTCCCCATGCCATTTGTTGCAATAACTCATTACTTATTAAGCCATTTAAAGGGTTAGTCACCTGAAAGTTACAAGAATTATGTGTAAGTCACTCGCACACATATATATACACATATACATATAAATCTTAAATAATTACTGTTGAATGCCATGTTATTAGGACTTATTCTCTAAACTATGAATTGAAATATAGTTCCATTACTTGATCTCTACAATTGGTTGAAGTATTGAATTGTTCATGGAACACACTACACATATTACATTATTCAAGCATGTTATTAGAAATAATGATGCATCCCATTAATGTTAATGGAAGGTACATAGCATATAAGAGTAACATACTTGATGAACCATCTCACTTCCTCACAATTGAGGAGCACATGTAAATGAGCAACTGCAAGCTCATCATCATTCAATCATCTCCTTTTACATTCTCTTGATGGATGCCCAGGCTGATTGAACACTGATAGTGTGCCTAAAATTGTGTGTCGTAATCCACCATTGTCATTACGGGGTACTCTACTACATGCAGTTATGACATCTAATTGAAAGTAATATGAGCATAAATTGATTGTTTCACAACACATGTAAGCATTGCAAATTGATTCCTCCACATTAGTTTTATGTTTGATTGACCTTTTCTACTACCCAATGTATCTGCAAATAGGCAAACACAAATATTAATAGGATAAATGAATAGGAAATCAAACATTTTTCTTGTATTAATTAATTATGTATGCAACTAGCATATATACCTCTCAAAAGGATACATCCATTTGAATTGTACTGGGCCTACTTGGTGAGCTTCATCAACAAGATGGATAGGTAAATGCTCCATAGGATCAAAGAATGCTGGTGGGAATATCCTCTCTAGCTTACATATAATAATCGAAATATTTCTCACCATCTTATTAAGATCTTCATTCGTTAATGTTGTGGAGCATAAATCCCTAAAAAATTGGTTAAGTTCAGCAAGTGGTTTCCAAATATGATCAAAGAGTTTCTAAAAGTGATTGGGAGAAGCTGTTGCATGAAAATATGACAGTCATGACTTTTCAACCCAATAAACTTGTTATCTCCTCCGATTCGTCTTGATAAATTGGATGAATATCCATCAAGCATTTAAAGATCTTTGACCCAATTGATTAGATTTTGTCGTTGTTCCATTGATAATACATATTTTCCTCTTGGTTTCTACCAATGACCATTACCATTTTCAACAAGATGAAGCTCAGGTCGCCTACAATACTCTATTAAATCTTGTCGTGCTTTCATATTATCCTTCGTCCTATCTTTCACATCAAGGATGGTGTAAAAGATATTGTCTAATACGTTCTTCTCAATGTGCATGACATCTAAATTATGACTTATGGCATGATCCTTCCAATAAGGCAAATCCCAAAATATGCTCTGCTTCTTCCAATTATGAGCGGATCAAAACCCAGCAACAAACCAATATGACCAGTCTCATGCACTTTAGGCAATTCACAAAACATTTCCCATACCTATCTGGAAGTCAAAGATGGTGGAGGGTCACCCTCCATTCTTCTCTCTGTGAAATTAATGACATTGCAATGATAAAGATGATCTGCATCTAGAAATCTATGATGGCAATTAAACCAACATGGCTTCCGACCATGTTGCAGTTGATATGCTTTACTATCTCCCATGCAATGTGGACAAACCAAACAACCCGCTGTTGACCACCCTGACAACATTCCATAAGCAGGAAAATCATTTATGGCCCACATCAATGCTGCCCTTATACGAAAGTTTACTTTCTTTGAGATATCATATGTACTTACACCAGATTCCCATAATATAAGCAATTCATCAATAAGTAGTTGGAGAAATACATTGATACTTTATTTTGGTTTGTTTGGGCTAGGTATAATGCACGTCAAAAACATATATGGAGATGTTACGCATAATTCAAGAGGCAAATTATAAGGTGTCACAATGATAGGCGAACACGAATAAGGTGAAGACCCTTGGTTGAATGGGTTGAATCCATCAACACACAAACCAAGTCTGACATTACGCGGCTCTGAGGCAAAATCAAGATGTAATCTATCAAATTCCTTGCATGCATTACCATCAAAAGGATGACAGATGATCCCATTAGCTCTTTTATTGTCATAATGCCACGTCATATGGGGTACCAAACTCATGGATGCAAAAAGCCTCTTACAACGTGGAATCAGTGACATACCATGTATCCTCTTAACTAGAATAAGCTTGCAATTACTCCTTCCAATTGCTAGTTGTGACTTGTACTTGGAAGCATTACAAAACTTACAACTATCAAGATCGCTTGTCTCCTTATAATGTAACATACATCCATTTTTACAACAATCAATCTTCTTAGAAAGAAGGCCCAATCTAGACACCAATTTCTTTGCTTCATAGAATGATTTTGGAATTGTGGCATCTAGGGAGTGCACTCATCCATGGCACGAAGTATCTCATCATCGCATTAGTAGATATGTTCTAATCAAATTTCACACTCATCAAACGCATGGATAGTGACAGAGCTGAATGTTGCTCACAACCTGAAAATAAGGGCTTCTTTAACTCTTCCAACATATCATGAAACTGTTGGTATTCTTCATTAGGTTACTCTTTGTACAACTATGTGTTCTCTCATGAGAGACTAGCATGACTATGCTAATCCTGAGCAAATGAAGTTGTGTCATCATTAAAATTAGGTCCAAATTCCTGTCTAGCGGCATCAACTACAATAGATTTGTATTGATGCATTGGGAACTCATATGGTATACCCATAGATGGAGCAACATGCTCGATATTCTCTCCACCACCATGTTCAGATGGATCTTCCTCTCCATGATCTGTCAAGTCCCAATACTTCTCCTCAAATCCCCATCTATACAAGTGAAGTCTTACATCATCAAGTAGTAACAGTTTCTCATGCCTACGACATTTTTTACAAGGACATATGATAGTTCCATCTTGTTGATAATGATATAGTGAACAAGCATGATTTATGAAAGTCTCAACACCATTTAGGAATTCTTGCCGAATACCTCCACGTTTTGGCAACAACCGATTATACATCCATAATCTATGTGGTGGTCCCTCCATCTACAAAATGAACCCATACAACATTTGCTTTACAAACAATCAAAATAATAAATAATATAATACTAACACATTACAACACATCGTACTGCACACACCTTAGTTACAAAGTTGAAATGTAACGAAAGTGAAGTGAAAATTCAAAGTGATGATAGCAAGAAGATTTGGCCAATTGAAAGAGAAGAAGATATGCTCAAATGAAGAGAAATGGATAGAGAAGATGTAGAAAATATTTGTCTTCAGAGAATCATGCAGTAGGCATTTATAGAGGTAGTCGACGGATTTATTTATGACACAAAGTGTCGGTGGAAAATTTCCGACAAATTTCTGTTGGAAACCAATCTGTTGGAATCATCACATCATATTTCCGACCAGCTAGCGATGGAATAATTCATTGAAACATTTCTCCCTTAGATTTCCGTTGAAAACTGTGTCGGGATCGGCAAATGACATTTCCGACTGAATTGTGATGGAATAAGTTGTTGAAACATTTTTCTCATAGATTTCCGTCAAATATTGTGACAGAATTTTCCGTTAGAAATTGTGCCAGGAAATTCCCTCACAAATTTGTTCCCGTTTGAAATTTCAGACGCTCTTCTCTCGGAAGTTTACGAGATCATGTTCTCACGGAAATGCATCTCGGAATTTGGCAGATTCCAGTAGTGTAAATGGCCCATTCTAGTACTCCTACCCTTTTCTTTTCTTTCATTTTTTTGCCAATATCATAATTCCGAGTCACATCTGGGCAGGAATGAAGTCTATCTGGATCAATCATATCTTTGCAAATCTAATTGAACATTAGGATTTGTTACTCGAAATCTTCTGAAATCAAACACTACACTGTAATATTCAAATCTCTCTCTCTCTCTCTCTCTCTCTCTCTCTCTCTCTCTCTTCCTGCCAATGAAGATGTGGACTTCATAGAATCAGGACCTTGAATTACATGCAAAATTATGAAACATCGTCCTCATATGTTGAATCATGAACCCACCTGAGCCGTCCCATCTCCTCTCTCTCTCTCTCTCTATATATATATTTATATATTGTATCTTCTGTGAATAGTACGTAGTACGATCATCCTTTGCCTGTGCAAAAGGAGATTTTGCGCATTAGTCCCTGAAGAGCTAACAATTTTCAGAATAGGACCTCTCAGTACTTCAATGTTTTTGAACTTGACAGATTTAGAATTGGATGCATGGCCCAGTACTAGAGCTGGTAATTCGGGCCGGCATGTTAATATTATCGGGCTGTATTGGTATGGACCAATAAGACTTGAGCCTGATAAGGTTGGCCAGAGCACTGTGCATTTATTGGGCCACTTGGCCCAGATCACAATGAGTTTTTTTTTTTTTTTGCCACGTTCAACCCATGACTTTGAGAGCTTTCTCCGTGATCTTTTGAAAGGCCCTTAGAAGATTTTTCTTCTTCTTTTGTGAAGTTGCTCACCGAATTAATCCGTCCATTTGCCTTGGCAAGTCGGTTCAGAGTATGCTAGCGCTTGTTGCAAGGCAATAGTGAGACTAGGTGGTTCCTTCGACTCTTGGGTGCCACTTTTGACGTGAATTTTTTTTCTCATTTCTACTTTTTTAATAGTGTATACATGTATATTTTGATTCACGCATCATGCATGAATATTCTTTTTTTTAATGAATATTTGTCTTCCAAAAGTTGTGCATGTCCTGTATCAATCATGACTTGATACCCTCATTGTGGGAGTTATAGATGCCCATGCTGACTTAGCTTGTAGGTCTGTCCAGGATTTCAACTTTTGTCAACTTGATTGTACAACCTACTCAAGGTTAACTTCTTGTGAGACTTGTTCTCCCTAGGGCAATGCAAAGTTCAAACGTCTGCTCTAACTTAACTCGTAGGTCTGTCCAAACGCTCCACGCTCATCCAAGAGACCACCTAGGATTTAGAAGTGAAGCAGTCCGCCATATCTGCTACTTCTCTAGAATTGGATTATGTTAGAAGTGCTCTTTACTTGATAGATCTAGAGTCCAATTCCTTGAGAGAGTTGTGTGAAACTGCGCTGGCAAAGAAAGTTGCCTTGCAACACTTTATATGGAAATTATAGATAGCTAGGCAGGACTTAGACTCCTCTCTCTCTGTCTCTCCTCTCTCTCTTTTAATCTTTCTAGGTTTCTATCCTTTTAGTTATTGATTTTATTTCTGGCATGTAACTCCACATGAATGATCTCAATAAAGTGCATTCTTTTCTTTCCCTTTTGTTAGCAACTTTATTCCCCTATACCTTATGACTCACTATTCTCTCAATTATGAGTTGACAACTAATTCTTCTGAGAATACTGATATGACTTTGTAGATGCATATAAATATTGTCATAAGTCCACCCTATAATAAATAGATCCTCATGCTTTAAAGATCGTGAATGCATAGCTCGTGACTCAAATATTACAGACCCATGCATGCAAAATTAAGAGGTCATCACGGCTCTAAGACCGTCGAGACTATCTTACAATAATTGGTGAATTACTCGTGACTCAACGACCATAGAGTATATTGACGGAGCTCATGACTCAAAGATCACAAGAGCTCAATATGAGAAATTGTTACTTACGGCTCAAAGACTATAAGGATATGCAATTCGTGCTTGTGATTCAAATATTGCCAAAGTTCAATATCTTACATATATATGCAAAATGATATAAGAGTATGTGGGCTTAACTATAGAATTAGTGGCAGGATCCTAAGCTAAGCCCATTAATGGGATGTTTTAGAGAGTTTTGGCTTGGTGGGCTTGGAATGGGGCTTCGTTGGGCGAGTCTATTTTAATGGGCTCTCCTAACCTTTCTTATGGACTTAGAGTACAACACAACCCGTCATTTGTGTTATCCAAAGAATGTTTGACAAATGCCCTCTTTCTATTGGCTACATAACACCTTGAGTTACTATAAATAGTCCACTTTCCAACACTTGAGGAGAGGCTTTTTGGGGGAAAAAGAAAAGCACACTTGAGAGCTAGGAGAAAGTGGAGAGAATCCTCTAATCCTTCCTGCCACAACATACTATATCTCACAGAGATTGCCCATTCCTCCTCTCTAAGCCCTCTCTATCTCACCCCTTTGGCGTTACTTGGGTGCAACATCTCCTCTCCTCTCCTCTCCCCACTTACTGTAAGGGACCCCTCTACAGACTTCCTCAAACCTCAATCAATGTAGTCAAGGCTACCTATGTACCCATGAAGGGATTAAGCGATAACTTTGCTCAAGAGAAGTATTTTCTTTTTTTAATGATTTGTATGAAACCCAAACAATGTAGTCAAGGCTACCTTGTACCCCTGTAAGGGATCGAGTCATAACATAGTTTAAGAGGAGTTTTCTTTCTTTTGTTTTTTTTTTAATGATGCTTCAAGCATAGTAACATTTCAAAAAATTCCCATAGATGGGACCAATTTGTAAGCTATCCTTATTGACTAGCTTGTATGCTCCATTCATGTATATCTCTTTAACGAAGTAGGGACCGTCCCAAGAAAATTGTTCCCAGTCCTGTGGGTGACAATGATTGGTCTACTTATTGCAAGGACCAAGTCCCCAACTTGAAATGAGTGTAAGTAAAAATGCTTGTTAAATGACTTTGACATCAAAGTTTGGTAGCACTGAAGACGTTGTTGAGCTTCAAGGTTTTTCTCATCCAGTGCCTCTAGCTCATGCAATCGTAACTTCACATTCTCTTCAGTCGTTAGACCTTCTTCCACCACCATCATCAAGGATGGGATTTTACGTTCTAATGAAAGGACAGCTTCAACTCCGTACACCAACAGATAAGGGGTGGCTTGTGTTGGAGGCTTGTGTTGGAGTTCAGAATGTCGTTCGATATGCCTATAAAGCTTCATTGATCTTCTCATGCTAGTCCCTTTTCGACTTGTCAACAATTTTATGGGGAAGACTACAATGAGTTTTGCTAATGGCTTCAAAGAGGTCGTCCGTCGCTGCATAATAGGTATACTGCTGGAAACCAAACTTCTCACAGAGCTCGTCCATGGCTTTATTATAGAATGGCCTTCCATTGATACTTGAAGATAATGTTTCCATGATGAAACCAATGATTGTCTCTTTCTTCACTTCTGGAAATGGAGTAGCTTCAACCCACTTGAAAAAGTAGTCAGTGGTGGCAAGGGTATATGCATGCTCCCGGATGACTTTGATGTGAGTGGCCTGATTAGACCCCATGCATCAATAGGCCATGAAGCAACAGTAGGGTGCAGCGGTTCTGGGGGCTGGTGAATGAAATTTGCATGGATCTGACATGACTGACTTTTTTTGCATAATACATGCAATCTTTCACCATAGTTGGCCGGTAGCCCATTCTCTTAAGTTAGAGGTGAAACTATGGACATGGCTAGTAAGCGCCACATACTCCAAAGTGAACTTTTTCTAATGCCTTTGAAGCCTCATGACTGTTGAGACATCTCAGGGGAAAAGAAAAACATCGAATGACTTTCAATAGAGAGTGCCCTTGAAGTAGATAAATCAAGGTGCTCGTCATTTTCTGTTAGTCTTATGCCTAGAGTTGTCCAGCATCTTCCCATATTCTAGATAATCCATTAGAGTTGTCACCAATCTTATCTGTCGATTTAGTTGATTGATGTTGCATTACTCTCCTTATCACATTGAGCATCATCCATTGGGAGAACCACACATCTTTGGCAAACTAAGACCTTGACCTCTACTTCAGGCAATGTAAGAGTGGCAGCCAAGCATGCCAATGCACAGGCCTACCTATTTGACTCTCTTGGGACATGTGCTAACATGAAATGCTCGAATTCCTAATGGAGCTTAGCAGTGTATTGAGCAATGGAACCAACTTTAGCTTTTTCACTTCATATGTCGAGAGACATTGATTTACCTCCAACTTGGAATCCTCAAAGATCTTGAGCTCTACTACATTCTTCTTGATCACCATTTCTAGTCCAAGAATAAGCACTTGGTACTCAGCGATATGGTTCAAGCACTTTCATTGAGAGCAAAGATATGGGGCAATACATAAACTTTTGGGGTAACAAAGATGACTCCTGCCCTTGCACCATGACAACTTGCTACTTCAACAAAGTACATTTGCTAGGGTGTTGACAGCTCAATCAACATAACATCCTCATCAAGCAAATCATTTGAAAACTTCCAAGACAAGGAAGTGTGCAAGTTCTTGTCCATTGATGGCCTTTTAAGGCACGTAAGAGATCTCAAGTCCCTTAAGTAGTTATATCCACCTTCCTACTCTGCTTGAAAAAGTCGAACCAAGACATAATATACTTGAGAGGATTTGCCTAAGAGATAAGACAAACTTAATGCACTTAAAAGTAATGGTGTAGCTTCTAGACAGAGAATATCAAAGCCAAGCAAATCTTTTTTATGGGTGAATAGTTAATCTCTACCATTGTCAATGTTAGGCTCAAGTAATAAAGAGCATTCTCCTTCCCTTTCTCATTTTCTTGAGCCAAAAGGACACCCAATGAGCGTTCTTGTGTAGAAAGATAGAGTATCAAAGGTCAACTGAGTATAGGAGCTTGCAATATCAATGATTTAAGCATGTATGCCTTTTTACTCTCTAACGCATTCTAGCATGCTTGATCCCAAAAAAAATACTGCATCCTTCTTCATGAGTCGGTTAAATGGATGACATTGTCCAACAAGATTAGAAATGAAGTGACAGATGTATTTACTTCCCTTGCAAACTTTTAAGCTCATGCAGGTTCCTTGGCTCAGGCATTTTCAAGATCACATTGATCTTTGAAGGGTCAATCTCGATACCACGGTGTCATACAATGAATCTAGGAAACTTGCTAGACAATATGTTGAATGTGCACTTCAAGGGATTCACCATGACTTGATAGTGACAAAGGCGATCAAACACTTTGTGAAGGTCATCTAGATGTGCTTGTCTTTTCTTAGACTTCACAACCATGTCATTGACATAATATTCAACATGTTGGTGAAGCATATCATTGAATATCTTTTGCATTGCACTCTAGTAGGTTGCTCCCACATTCTTCAATCCAAACAGCATGATCTCATATCAACAAATGCCTTTTGGAGTACAAAAGATTGTTAATGCCTTCATCTTTTGGATCCATACTGATTTGATTGTAGTCAGACATTCCATCTATGAAAGAAACGGCTTCATGGCCGGTTGTTGCATCAACCATAAGTTTAATCATGGGTAGCCAGAAAGTCATCCTTTGGACACACATTGTTGAGGACATGAAAATCTACGCATACACAAATTTGGCCATTCTTTTTTACTAGCACGATGTTTGAAATCCATGTAGGGCATGGAACCTCTTGGATGAAACCTGCATTAATCAACTTGCCCATCTCAACCGTTATTTGAGGTAACAAATCAGGATAATACTTCCTTTGGCCTTGATTGATTGGCCAAACTCCATGCTTCATGATGAGGCAATGTATTGTGACCTTTGGATTTAATTGTGGCATTTCTTGGTAGGACCAAGCAAAGACATCCTTGTACCTAGTCAAGAGTTTGGAGTCAAGCTTGCACTAAGGAAAATGGGGCATTGATCTTCATTTGTTCCCTAGTTGATCTCTTTCAACTCATCAACATTGGCTTGCCCTCCTTCGAAGGCATCAGTAGCTTCTTCCGTTTCTACCTCTTCAAGTGAGTCACCATCAATTTTTTGGATGGTAACATGATGAGATGACATAGTTACAATGTCCTCAGTTGTGCAATACTTAGTATTTGACTTAATTATTACCACCATTCAAGTGTTTGCCTTCAATGTGTTATTAACTATTACCTCTGGCGTCAAACATCTTTTCATCCTTGAGGTGATCACACTTTGGAGATCCATTGTTTCAATGAACCATTCTCGTTCTATGACTCCATCGCCTCCTTATTTTGCTCAACTATCAGTGAAGCCCCAACCTTTGCTTGGTTGGCTTCATGCTTGCCCGATTCTAGGTCTCCTCAATCACACCTTCACTTTGCTTAGTTATAGGTTGAAACCCCAACCCTTGCTTGGTTGGCTTCTTGCTTTCCCAATTCTAGGTCTCTTCAATCACCTATTTAGGTTGCTCAATTATCGGTCGAAACTCCAACCTTTCCTTGGTTGGCTTCTTGCTTTCCCAATTCTAGGTCTCTCAATCACCTCTTCATTTTGCTCAGCTATCGATCAAAACCTCCAACCTTTGCTTGGTTGGCTTCCTACTTTCCCAATTTTGGGCCTCCTCTCTTAGCCTGTTGAAGAGTAAGACCGTTGAGGACACTTTCTCAAATGATCAAATACAGGAGGTCTCCTAGATGATGTTTGCTCTTCCTCTTCATCCTCTGTAGAGATATACTTTGCCAAGGCCTTCCTTAAAGGCAAGTAGACATGTTCAGGCAAAGCGAAACCTGGGCCAGCCCACAAGTTTCCAACAACATACCCTTGCTCCTTTAATGCAACCTGGTTTTGGTTAATCCTTGCATGCTTGGTGCACTAACTTCAAGAGTGATTTTTTTGTTAATGACTACACTTCCTGATCATGTCTAGCCTTTGCCAACAACTTCTGGGCATTGGGTTCAAACCCATCTTGTCACTTCGCAAGGAGTAACCCTTATATATTGAGCAAGTCTGGTGAAGGTTGTCGAAATCCTTTCAATGGAGGGCTAGACGATTTGACTGCCTCAATCTTTGTTACCAATAAATTCAGCCCTTCCAAGCTCACACCATTTAACTCCTTGCTGCTCATAAAAGGCTATTGCCCTTCTTTCCTTAGTGCCTTTAGGATATAGACTGACACCTTGCCTAACCTGACATGAGTACCATTATTGCTTAACAATATCTCAGCCATTGGTTTAGCTTGTCTCAAGCTTTCAGCTCCATCTAGTTGATGCAACTCACCTTTTCCTTTTCTAGACAATATTTGTTGTATCCATCCAGACACCTTGCCATTGATGTAAATTTTGCTTCGATGAAATGCACTTCAACTTTAGTAAACGACTTTTCATCTACGACAACTGACTTTTGACAGCCATTCTTAAAGTACTTGAATCTTTGGTGAATGATGGATGATACTACTCCATGCTCGTGTATTGAAGGTCGACCAAAGAGTAGGTTATAATTCATCTTTGAGTCGATCACATGGAAGAGTGAACTTGACTCCATGTCATCTATCAACAGTCATCTTTGAGTCAACCATGACCAATGAATAGCTTAGCCCTTCCTGCAACTAATTCATAGGAATAGAGCCATTGACAGCAACCCATATGGTCCTTATTCACGTAGGTATATTTGTGCTAATAGTAATAATTTTTTTTATGCTTGCTCTTAGACAATAGCAACATGTGGGGTCTCCAGTGGCATCTATACACTTATAGCAACAATTATAGTCTCCAACAAATGTGGCTGCCTTAGAGGATTGTCTCCGACTTGCTTAGACTTGTCCATGCCCTCAATCATTTTCATCAAGTAAGCAATCTAAGAGTTTCTCTCCTAGATTGTCATGAGACCCTCCAATGTCCTAGCCCTGATGGATACTTGCTCCTTCAACAATGATGTGTTTGTCATCATGGCAGGCAACACAACTCTTTGCTTCAACAACAAGCTTTCGAGGTGTAGGGGGAGTGGAATCTTCACTGCTTTCAAAGTGCCCCTTATCTGTCGTGACTCCCTCCTTTACATCATCTGGCTCCTCCTTTAGGAAGTGTTGCATCAACACCCTCTCGACAAGGGCAAGGACATTAATGTTGTCTTGTTGGGGTTGGCAAGGTGCCGAGAACACCTATCCTGAAAATAGGATTAGATTTCATCATGGCACTGCCTTGTGCCGCCATCTCCTTAGCTTTGCTCTTTGTGTAAACACCTTGCTAGGCAACCAAGTTGGTGTCACTAGTAACATCAACAGCACGACTCTTCTCCTTTGGGTTGATGCCAACAAACTTCCTCACATACCATCTAGTTTCATACTTGGATTTATTTTTGGAAAAGAGATGAGAGGCAGAGAGGTCTCACTAAGGTGCCAGAAATTTATACACAAATTTTGAGTTCAAAAATCAAGACAGGAAATATTGCAACAAATTCACTTTTATATTTATTTTTAAAGTAGTACACCTCTTTGTGAAATTCTACAATAAAGGAAAATACAAAAAAATTCCTGTAATTTTCTTTCATGTTAGGGTTTTGATCAAGGCTTGGATAGCATTTTCTTGATCAAGGTTGGAACCGTTAGGGCTTGTGAGCTTGATCCATTGAGTTCAAATGTCACTTCAAGTGAGGGCTTCATAGCTTGCTCTTGGTTGGGGCATTTGGGCTTTGATCTATTGAATCCTCTAGTGGTCTCACGCGATGGTTATGGCAGCTTTATCTCGGTTCAGATGGAAAACCTGGGACTACGTGAACTTTGATCCAATGAGTCAAGGTGAAGCCTTTCTGAGTCTTCAATGCAGCAAAATAGGAGAGTTTTGAAGAGTCTCGAGTTGGGGAAAGTTTCCTCGAACCTTTACATCTCCTTTCTATTGTCAATTTCTGAAGAGGAGTCATCTATTTATAAAGGAGATGAGCTAATGTGGCAATCCTCGTGTTAGTATTTGATTGATCAGTTAGACTTAATATGAACCGTCCATATTGATTTGGGTAGATAATATCCCTTAAGTATAGATATTTTTTAATTAATTGATTTTTTAGAAATACCTTCTCTTAAGTAATTATATGAAATTATAATGATTTACTTCATATAGTATCAATTGTATCAGTTAATCACAAAATATTTAATTACAAATTACCGATGTTTTCTAAAGTAACACGCACTATTAAAACACGCACTATTAACATGTCAAGAAACTCATGGCATTCAATTAATCCGAGATATTAGTGTCATATTTGATCAAACCCCTAATATTTCAGAAAAGTATGAAAACATATTCATAAAATCTATGTTTTTACATTAGAATACTATAGATATTTATAGAATAAGAAGTAAATATTAATAACATCTAATATAATCTACTAATATCACGAAGATCTTACGAAGATATTCTAGGTACGTTACCAGCTGTACATACTTCCCATATCTTTGAGAACTAACAAAATCTAAATAATCATAACGTAAATTCAAATCATATTTCAAATATAACTAAACCTACCTATTCAATAAATCAGAACATCACCCCCACATAACAAAACTATCATATTAAAAAGACCCAATATTTTGCCTCATATCAAGTAAATCGGGAATTAATACCATTAAAGTTCAATGCTCCTAGAAAGAACCCAACCAGTCTCGACAGGCAAATATAACTAACTTTCCCATTGAAAATTCAATTTACCCGCTGTACAAGCGAGTCCTTAACTAGTAGTAAAATTTACGGGGAGTTTCATAGACACGGTAAGTCAGGACCCTGTGCATAAACTCACATGAGTAAGTGTGTACTTCCAAGCTCAAGGGAATGCAATATAATTCGGGCAAAATACCACGCTACATCTGCAGTGATCGCCCATTACAGCTATATCATCGCCCACCTATAAATTCTTTTCTGGCCAAAATATCCTCCACCTATAACAACGTGCCTAACTAGACAACAGGACTAGCTACAATTCTCCCATGCCTCATCCTTGATTCTTCAACTAGATTCTCCATTAGTACCTCCACTTGACTTCTCAAACTCGCTGTTCTGGGATATTACCTCCCCAAACTTAAGGAAGAGCTGGGCATCTGAGGCACTCATGGAAGAGCAGTTAACCATATTAGGAGTCTTGAGGTTGGCATACTCATCCTTGTAGCATTGAACATTTGTGGTCAGGTTTAAGGTTGCAGGAGGCAACTGCTTTGGTGGGGTCATTGGCAGTGGGCTGAGGCTTCCTAGAACACGAGTCACCTCATGCATGGTGGGCCGGTCAGTGGGCTGCCTCTTCGAACACAACAGTGCAAGCTGGAATACTTTCTTCACAGCCCCAAGGTCCTTGCAGGTGGCATTTATCTCAGGGTCTACCATCTCCATCACCACATCACTTGCCGCCTTTGATAGGATCTGATTCAAATTAGAGCCAATAACATCATTTGTTATCAAAGTACAATCCAAATCTGATAGCCAACCTGTTACGAAACGAGCAATAGAATGAAACAACATGCATAATCAGAGAGTCCTCTTCAGAACCAAAAAATATTTAGTAGCAGTGCAAAGTATGTCAATATTTTTAAGCAGAATGCTTGGGCAAAACATCACATTTGGCACACATTTTTATCTCTACTTCCATCCCATTATATGAAGCAGAACAAATGACTGCCCAATATAGAACTCGACAACTATCTATTGACACAAAAATCACAGTAATTTACAAAACATTGGTCATCAAGTTCTTGTTCCTATCTTTAGAATGTCTTATCTCTGCTTCGCAGCAATTAAAATGTCTTATTCATATTGTGATTGAGTCATAGACTTCCTTGTGTCTCATCTAAATACAAGGAAATGGCACAGACTATAAAGTGAAAGCACAAGTATTTTATTATCCAAGCCAGAAGAAGCAAAATAAACGAGTAAAAGAGAAACTGAACACAAACCAGATGGTGGAGGTTAGACTCATTGTCCACTGCCTTCCTGCCTGTTAGTAACTCAAGCAACACGATCCCATAACTGTAAACATCAGACTTCTCTGTGAGCCTGGAGGTGCGGGCATACTCTGGGTCTATGTAGCCTATTGTTCCCATAATATAAGTGGAGGTATAGGACTTTGTCAGGCAAAGGCTCTTGGCAATCCCAAAGTCAGTGAGATGTGCCTCATAGTCCCTATCCAACAAGATGTTCGAAGACTTCACGTCCCTGTGGATAATTCGAGGACTGCAATCATGGTGTAAATAAGCCAGTCCCTGAGCAGCACCAAGCGCAATCTTAAGACGGGTTTCCCAGTCAAGATTCTTCCTCTTTGTTGGGCCTAAAAGAGTAGAAGAGTAGCTGTTTTAGCATCTCTCAAGCATGTGAACTGCTTGAAGCCTGGTTATACCCATGGACTAATGTTTCAAACACTTCTGTATGTGCTGAGTTGATGACCATGGAGTGCATACTTCTAATGCAATCAGAAGGAATTTCCATCACAAAAGTATATATCTAATGCTTTATTACCACTAGGTAAATTTTGAGCATACAGTCGGTCTAGTTGATTGTGAAACAATTTGAGAAGAATTGGAATGTCATGAATGACGTTTGTTTCAGATTCTTATGAGAACATCTTCAATATGCCAAAGCTAAGGAAAATGCAGCCTGGTGCATGTAAACAAAAAGAGAAGCAGACTAAATGAAGACATGTGAAAGATAAAAAGGCGGCAGTAGTGGTAGGCTTACCATGAAGAAGATCCCACAGACTCCCATTTTCCATGTAATCATAAAAAAGGAGATTTCCCAAAGGGGATAGTGAGTACCCCTGGAGGCTGACAAGATTACGGTGTTTAATACTTCCTATAGTCTCAAGCTCTGTTTCAAACACCTTCAAACATTGGGGGTAGTGAGAGTAAAGCCTCTTTATGGCAACAGGTTTGCAGTTCTTGAGAACACATTTGTACACTATGCTTGATGCACCATAACCAATGATGTACTTCTCACTTAAGTTTTCGGTCATTCTCATGATATCCTCGTACACATGGAGTGCCATATTCATGTGCAGGATAACCAGCTTCGTTGATGAGTAGGTAACTGCATTGATAATATTAGCAATTTCAACAGGACGTCCAGCCACAATAATCCATGTACTATGTTATTTACTAGAAGCCCCTAGATAAGCATATTCTGGAACAAAGAGCTCCTTCATAAAATGCATTGATTCAACAAGATATCTTCACGAAGCCCCAGAGAAGGAGGATTTCAGCTTTTCAAGTTTAACTACTCTACAACCCATTTAATGGTGCAGATCTTCAATTTACTGAACTATTTTTAGTTTGATGTCTAAATTATTGTATTCACTTCAAGTACATTTTTTAATAGTATAATATTATGGATTCACCTGATAAGATCAAGTATGCTATTTACCTGGTTTGTCCACTGATCCATCTTGAAATGGCATAGGGCTCTGCGGCCAGCACACAGCCACCAGAATCATGAGAAGAAGAACAAGGGCTCCCAGTGCAATTCCAAGTATTGCACCTCTTGAAACGGTGACTATTAGTCCAGAAATGAAATAGGTGTCTTTCACATATATAACTCAAAACAGAATGTAGAAAATAAAAGGATGGATCATAGTCCTTGAGACCAAGAGGGATCAATACTACTTTAGTCCACTTCACATTGAAGCAACATGAATCAGGAAATTCTCAAACCCCCCCCCCCACCTCTCTCTCTCTCTCTCTCTCTCTCTCTCTCTCTACCCCCTCGCAACCTCCCTCGCTCTCTCTCATTTCCATGAGTGTGAGTGTGTGAATTAAGCAATTATTTGGTTTCACTAGCTGCAGGAAAGTCTACATTTCCTTTTCATTTTGTATATTAATCATAATCTGGTTAAACCTTTCAAACCGTTCTTTATTTTTTTTAAAAAACAGAAAACTGCTGCATAGAAATGCAGTACCGGAATTACATCTTGAATTTCAGTATGTTCATAGATTTAATTAATGTCAGCACAATCAGCTTAGTTTTTAACCAATAGCTTTTCAAGAATAACCCATCTACTTCATAAGAGTTACCCTCTGATTTTATCTATCTACTAGGATAGCTAACATAACAGAAAACAGAAGTCTTTCACCTCGCTTAAACAGATGAGAAGTATGGCAGGGTAAATTCATCCAATAACCACAGAGATTGGGATTTCCAATAAAGCTGCCAAACATCAAGCAAAACACCCATATATTTTTTTTATAAACTCCAGATAGCCAAAGAAAAAATCTTAAAATTTAAACTGGCATCAAATAAGAAGCTGACCTATCTGGTGAAAATCTGGAGAAGTTATTGCCAGTGGGTAGATCACCAGCCAAGTTGTTGTAAGAAACATTCCTGCATCAATAAAAGTTGGAAACTGTCATTATGGGATTTATCCATTGAGGTGGAAAAAAGTAGTTTCCTTTCTTTTGGTTCCTGAAACAGTCAACATACAGTATAGTCAGGCTCGGGCAGTTCATCAACACCATCACATCACCCGATAGATTGTTATGGTCCAATCTCCTGCACAATTTTCCAAATCACAGAATGCAGAACAAGAACCAGATGGAAATCCATTCTGCATCCCATTCCATGACAGCTTTGAAGAGAAAATTATCTTTTCTTCTATCCATTTAATCAATGTGCAATTAAATGACAATTATTTTTCTTCAACTACTCAGTGGCATCTAATAGCAAGAAGTTAGTAATCAATGTCTAGGCAATTTTATACAATTTAGACTCAATGGCACTGAAAATTACCATCACCAAATAGGAACAAAACTTACAGTGAGAAGATGGACTGAAGCTGGCTAATCTCTTCGGGTATTATTCCAGAAAGGTGGTTGCTTGAAAGATCACTGCAATGAATCTTACAGTTCATTGATGATAAAAAATAGAGCAAGAAACATTTTAATAATAATACCAGCACATTTGAAGGGCTCCATACATGTCCATTACACTCCTTAAGTTACCAAACTCAACAGGAATGAATCCACTCAGATGATTTCTGCTTAGATTCCTAACCAACCAAAGGGGAGAATTTTAACACAGATATTGGGGAGAACAAACCCTAGAAAGGGCAAATAAGATAGTAATGGAACTTACAGCTTCAGTAGATGCTCCAAGTCACCAAATGAAGAAGGAATGAAACCACTGAGCTCGTTGTCAGAAATGTCCCTGGACCACAATATCCATAAAATGCAATCATATATAAAAGACTACATATAAAACCAAAAGAAGATATATATTTGAGCTTACAGAATGTCGAGGTTGCCTATACGTGACAGCTCAACCGGAATGGAACCTGTGAGATTGTTGGAAGAGAGATTCCTATGGCAGTGACAAGAAGAAAACATCATGGAAAACCAGCTACACTACAAAAATTGCACACCTCTGTGAATTAAATGAACAAAAAAAAATCATGTCCTGATCGTTTGGCTCTCCTTGATTCTATGATTGACATCTAATATTTTTTATTTCTTACATTATAAAGTTTCCATTGGACTTGCGAGAGTTCTGAGCCATGTTCAACACAAAAACTTAAACAGATAGACAGTGATGCCCATTCTCTTTCATGAAACTTACAGCTTTGTCAGCACTTCAAGCTTCTGGAATGAAGGAGGAATAGATGCATTAAATCTGTTCCCGTGCATGTTCCTGAACCATTATCAAAAGCAGTGCATTTCCCATCTCAATAACTTAAAATATTATCTTAAAAACAAAAAGCATGTCATTGCAGATAGTTGCTCACAGGTTGTTGAGATTCCTGCACGAGCTAATGTTCTCTGGTATGGGCCCTTCAATGTTATTGTTTGCAATATTTCTAAAACAGCAGGAAGAAAAGCATTGCACCTCCCATGTCAGGTGAACTACAAGTCATATGAATTAAACAGCGAGGAAAGAGAACCTACAGATCATATAAATCAGTTAGCTTCCCTAGCTCTGGTGGAAGATGTCCAGTGAGATGATTGTCATTCAGTTCCCTGCAGCAGAAGCGATAAAGCCGCCATCAATAAAGTATTTAAATAGCTATTTATTTATCTTCTCCATTTATCAAGAAAGCGAAGTCAGAACTAAAAAATTTTCCACATCTAAAGCGGGACCTAGAAACATCATGAGAACACTCCGCATACCATAAAAAAGGATAAAAGGAAAACAAAACAAGAAGAAGATAACATTCAAGGCACGGCAATGAAACGTGCATTCACTAGAGTGAGCAAGTAGGAACTGAAAAAAATTAACATACAAGTAGTGAAGCTTTGACATATTCCCAAGCTCTGGTGGGATGCCCCCAGAGAGCCTATTGCCATGCAAGTACCTATCACATTACCCAGATTAATGGAAGACCAACTACAGTAAGATAGCATGTTAACATCAGAGGGACAAGGATGCGACAACATACAATTTCTCAGTGTAAGTCAAATTTCCCAGAATAGGGGGGATGGGGCCAGTAAACATGTTGTAGCTCAAGTCCCTATAGAATACCAAATTATATATAAGATTAATTACAATGAGGACAGTACTCTTAAAGGTTACCACAAGTAGAGTGGATATTAATGTTTGTGACTAGTTCAGAGGGTTGCAGCTACAAGTCCCCTTCATAGTCCTTGTAGATACCAACGATAGTCAATAGATGTCCTTATGTATGAGCTTACCTCAATCCATAGTGTGTGGAGCAACCATGGGACTGGGGAGAATGAACTTGTTTTTATTAAAAAAAAACTAAAGGTACAACTTTTTGCAGACACTAATTATCACAAGTATTAATATATTCAAAACAAGATCGTGTTAGCAATAAATAGTTTCCATCTTCATGTTTCATATTTTTATAGCATGAGGTATACAATATATCCAAAACAAGCTTTAACTCTTGTTAGCAATAAAACACTTTCCGGTTTCATGTTTCATATATTTACAGCATGATATTAAGAAGATAAACATGTGATTCTTAAAAAATGATGAATTATATCATTTTCTCTATTTCCAGATAAGGGAAAATAAAATAAAATTGGCTTTAGAGGTGTTTTAAATCAGAAGTCATATCCTACTCACAAGACAGCAAGTGCCTGCATTAGTCCAATGACAGGTGGGATCTGTCCTGAAAGATGGTTTCCTTGCAATGACCTAACAAATCATATGCAGAGAAAAAGTTTAAAAATGGAAAAGACCTTGGAATCACTTCTGTGAGAAATGGCATTAACTAATCAAATAATCAAAGTATAGATCCAGAAGGATGTGCACTTACAATGTGGCTACTTGCAAGAACCCGATGTTGAACGGAATTTCTCCTGTTAATTGGTTATAGGATAAGTCCCTAACATTTATGTTGAAAAATAATCAATATTATGACACATTATGTAGTATCCAGAGGGTTTGGCTTATATATATATTAATTTTAGCAACATACAATACTTGGAAGGCTGTGCAGTTGCCTATGCTCTCAGGAATATTGCCAGTCAAGGTGTTGTTTCTAACATCACTAAACAAAATGCAAAATTAAGATTAGTAAAAAAAGTTCCAGAAATCAGAAATTATGCAGAGTTCAATCAATAAGGAAAAGAATAGGACGAAAACAGAAAACTGATGAGGGGTCTAGGAGATGACATCTCTTACAAGTACCACAGGCTCGTAAGTTGACACATATCGTGAGAGAGTGTACCAACCAAACTGTTCCCCCGCAACCCACTGAACCAAAAATAGTGATAAAGCAAAAGCTATAGAAAATGCAGAATTTTATTTTAAAAAATGAATAGTAATGTTTGACATCAGTTGAAGTTATCGACTCACAGATACTGCAAAACTTCATTCCAGTATATGAGCCTTGGTATCTCTCCACTTAATCTGTTCTGTGCTAGATCCCTGAGATGGTTATGTTATTTCAAATCCAATCCCCCATCAGGGAAATTTTATCATGTCATACAAGAAATGGGAAGAAAAGAGGATAAGAGCATACAAGATCTTTAGATTAGGAATTTGAGACAGTGTTGAAGGGATAGGTCCAATCAGCTTATTATTTTTTAAAATCCTGAAAGACAGTTCATAATGTCATCAATAATGAGCATGAAATCTGCAGTACAGAGATGTACAACAAAAAGGCTTACAGAGTCTCCAGTTGTTTCAGCTTTGATATAGAGAATGGAATGTCTCCATATAAGTTATTAAATGAGAGGTCCCTGGCAGATTCAGCAAATTTTATTATTGTAGCTGGAAAATAGACATACTTTTTGAGGTCTTCGAATCACTAACGGAATAGATCCTGAACTCCATAATCCTACAATTTCTTTTTTCCTTTTCTTTGGCTAGGTCTTTGGTAAGTGAAACTCACAGGCTTGTTAATGAAGAGCAGTCACCAATCTCATCTGGAATCTGCCCCTTCAGCTGGTTCTGGCTCAAATCACTACATGAGTCAAAAAGCAAATGAAGTAAATACAAAATAACTTCACGATTACATACATATACTGAACAGTGTATATACTTATTGGGAGGACTACATATTAGTGCAATGGTTGAAAATGTCCCATCCAAGGACTAGAGGCTGTACTCTACTTCCTTTGAATGCCAATCAGTCATGCTATTTAACAAGAAAATTTAGTTTGAATTCATTCCTCTACAGTACCTCATTTTAAAAATATTCACTATGTAATCAAGAACGAAGAGAAAGGAAGCTCTAAATCGTTAGATTAATAAATAATAAATGAAGAACCTTACACTTGCAGAAGGCCTTTGAGATTTCCTATTGCAGGCGATAACTCCCCATCAAGATTTAACCCTGACAAATTACTAATTTGAAAAGGACACATGAACTCAGTATAATCATATGACAAAATTTTGGGGAAATTAACTTGGATATGGTAAATGTGTGACACGTGCAACTAATATTTGTTTGATTGATAGAAGAAGACCAATTTGATAATGTGCCATCACTGAAATTGCATGAGACCCCAATGTTTCTCGATTTCTTTTTGAAAAATCATAACAAATTTCCGTTCTTTCACCAGAAGATAAACCTGGCAAAAAATGCAGTCAAAGACTTTCCTCATTTCCGAAGCTTTCAGGAAATGTATGGGAACAGGAATCCTGGCTTCCCACAACCAATCAAAATGTGATGCTAAAAATGGACTTCAAGCAACAGAAAATTTGGGTGAAGAGACTCACAGTGCAATGACACTAAAAGTGATGTTATCACAGGTAACACCTCTCCAAACACAATAGTCTGATGATGAAGAGTCCATCCAGTCGTATAGAATGTTGCCCACATCTTCAAAGGACTTCTTCATCTCCAAAAGGGTCACTCCTTCCAGACAGAAACAAATTTAAGTAATAGAACAAGACAGACTTCTAAGACGAGCAAATGAATCTACAGACAATATTCTATCAAGAGATAATAACCTTCTGGTGATCATAACATCATCATCACCATCATAATATAAAAAAGAGAAACCATGGTTTAAATCAGCAATTGTCTGGAAACTTAACGCAGCATTTTTCATCTTTCCCAATTATTTCAGATCATATTTTACAAACGGCCATGACAATTAATTAAAATTATCAGCTCAAAGGACCTCCAAAAGTAAGGAATTAATCCAGGATAACATATGGGGCAACTTTTGAACCTAAAGACAATCGCCATTTTGCCCCACCCACCCAATGTAAGAAATGACTATTATCCCCAAGCTAACTGAAGCAACTATTTGAAAAGATGAACATTTACCAATAAAGAGCACCTCTTTATATATATATATATGAAAAAGCAGACATACATAATAAGCTTGAAGATAAGTTAGAAACAGGAATTAATTAAAGTAATTACTGAACAGCCTCAAAAACTCAATTAACAGTCTCGTCAAATCGAATACACCCCCAAGAGCGAGAAAGTACGCCGGGATATTATTATATTTCGCGTGTTAGACGCTCTATCATTGGGTTGATGGGAATGAATCAAGATAAAATGAATTAACTTTACGTATTGAAAAAATAATATTTCTACTTGCCCCAAAAATTATATACATATTTCACATGATTACAAATCACCCAGGAACTACTATTTTATCTAAGTTTTAAAAGGTCTCCACCATTCTGCGCTTGTTTTTCTTTATAATGTATGTTTGTATAGATCCGCTTCGCTATTTTAAACCTTAAAAAACCATACCAATATTATATAATTGTCTTAGATTGTACTCGTATCCTACGAATGAACTAATTCTAAAGACAGCTTGTTCTCCCTACCCCCTTTTTTTGGCCGGGGAACTGTGAAGACAACATATTTATGCAGAACAACAAACAGTATCTAGAGATGGATTCTCCCTGTCATGTATGGTGATCTCTGGGGAAGAAAGAACTAGACGAAATACAGAATTACTGCAAAAGTTTCAAAATCTGGGAGAATGAAAATGACTTATGGAAACACGTATAGGAATTGGAGGTTGTCTATGGTAATTACAGCCACCATTTAGCCACATTTTCTTAAAATTATTATATAATTATATTTTCTTTGTATCTGGCCTACGTTCTTTTCTGAGGGAGCAGATACAGAGAAACAACGTACTAACCATCGTCTGAGGCCACCAAAGATCCGATGGAGCAAACCAGAGAGAACACGAAGATTATGAGCTTAAGCGGAGCCACCATGACTTCTTCTCCCTTCGCAGAGACGTGAAGAGAAGCCTTTTCCCACAACAAGACCACTTTTTTCAAACTTCAGGACACCCAAAGAACCCAGACAGAACAGTGAACCAGGAAACCCTCTTCACATGGAAGAGAGTAAGAGAAGAGCCGAGCCGAGCCGAGGTGCTCCGTCAGAATCACCACCGACATCTAAATGCAGAGAGGGAGGAGGGGGGAAGCAAATGCCTGATCATTTTAGACTCGAGCAGAATTTTCCCAGTTTTTATTGTACTTTGCAACAACAAAGCAACGAACGAAGATACCAATACAAAGAATTAAAAACCTCACATTTTTTCCCCTTTTTGATGAATAAATAAAACCCCACTTCAGTTGACAGCTTTTCAGCCCCCTCAGTCTCAAATCAGTAAATATTACTTTGGCAGTGGAGAAAAAATCTAATCATTTCCCCCATTTTTTCCCCCTTGGGGACGAATTTCTTAGCCGATATTGAAGAAGGCCGTCTGCAATCAATAGTATCTACTTAAAAGCTTGAAGTTAAAAATTTTCACACCGCACTATCAGAAGAAAGGAACGATAATAGACAGGCAGCCATGTCTCTGTTTTTCTCTTTCTATTTTCCTACTTTCATGTTAAAGGGGAGGGAGAAAAAGAAAACAAAGCAATGGGATCTTCATCTGGGGCTACGACTAGGAGGATACTTTGGAATGTATTGAATTGATTTTTTCCCTTGGGACTCTGAGGATACCTTGCAATAGTGTCTGTATTGTTCAATCACATCACACTCTGCTCTGGCACGGTCTCAGGGTCCATGCCTCTCTAAAAAATTTGACAGAAACTGAGCACAATTGAATCGAAAGTACGTGATACAATTACTCGCTGAGCTTCCAGTGCACCCTGGAAGTAAGTAGAGAAATTGTAGGATTTACAACTAGACTAGAAGCTATGAGTTGGGTGACTTGATTAATGGACGGAGGGACGGAAGGAGGGAGGACAATTATTTCATCAGTTTCAGGGAAAAAAACAATTATTTCATCAGGAAGAGGAAGGACGAATTATATCCATGGTCCGGATGCATACGATGCGAGGGCTGGCAGAGAAGGCAGAGGACAGAGGACGTATGCACCCGGGAATACTCAATTCCTTGTCCAGCGAGGAGGGATAAAGTTAAAAACAGTCTGCAGGAGGCAGAGAGCTCTGCGAGAAACCTGCAAACTCTCTCGCTCTCTCTCTCTCAATCACATTGCTGCAATTACATTTCTCCGTCCTTCTCTCTGTTTCTTAAATATTGTGCCCGAGTTAAGTTACATGTATGGCGGGTTGCCACCACAGTGAATAAACGGTCGCTTTTTAACCGTGTATTGGTAAATTAATATCTCAAAATTTAAATTTTTCAATGGTTAATATTTAACATTTAATTAGTAAATTTTAAATTATATAATATATTATCTAATAAATTAATTAATTATTAAGTATTGAATACTACTAATATAACAATAAAAAGTCAGTTTTTTCGCTTTTCGGGCTTAGCCGAGGGAGAGAGAGGAGACACAGAGTTGCAGAGTTGGGGCGGGTGAATATGAGTGATATCCGATTTCAGATTGAAAAGGACGACTCCTGTTGTGTCTAATTCATTATTTTCGTATATTCTGAGGAAAAAAGTCATTATTTTGGTATGTTTTGTTGTATTAGAATTCCACCATCCGATCATCCGATTCCTGGCTAGGAGTTTGCATAGGTGTCCAATAAATCTATAATCAAAAGGAGAATACTCTATTGGCTAGATTATCAATATAATTTTAGAAACTAGTCATTTATAATTCTTGTTCCAATTTCAACATAAAAATAGTCAAATTGAAATTAGATATAGAAAATTATTTTACGCAATAAGCTTTTAACCACTTTTGGTATGCAAAAATAGAATCGTAACTTAAGTAGAATGCTCCTATGGAATTGAATGGTGATATAAAGAAAATATCATTTGTTTGTTTGTTACTATTTTTAATACTGATAAATGAACATTTATATATAAACTTACCATTATACCATTACCTATAATTCACTAGAACCTTTTGTAACGTTTTAAAAATATTTATAATTTGTTTAATTTTTAATATTTTAATTTATACTTTTCTAGTTTAAATCATTTAATGTCCATAAATCTAATCCGATCATTCTAACTAATTTAAATTCAAGTCAGATCAATCTACTAAATATAAAAATCTCCTAATATATATTATATTTATTTATAATACTCAAACTTAAGAATATATTTAAGCATAGAGTATCGAGCTCTCTCAATATCAACACTTTAGCAAATACTTTTAAAAGTTTCCTATAATTTTCTCTTTTTTGTAATTTTGTAATTTTATAAATATTTTCTGAAATTTTTATAATTTTTCTAGGATTTTCAAATTTTTATAAAAGATTTTTATAATTTTCACAATTTTTATAAGTTTGTAAATTTTATAAAATATTTAAAATTTTATTTGTGATATTTTTATTTTTATAGAAAATTAATTTTACCATAATTTTATTTTTTATGAATTTTGAATTTTTCTATTTTTTAAAGTGAGGGTAAATCTGTAACAGGAAAGGAAGGGCGATTCATTAATTCACGAG
Organism: Sonneratia alba; assembly: GCA_900174645.1. Taxonomy (NCBI): domain Eukaryota; kingdom Viridiplantae; phylum Streptophyta; class Magnoliopsida; order Myrtales; family Lythraceae; genus Sonneratia; species Sonneratia alba. Next base: position 3,773,369 of record FWPY01000027.1, on the reverse strand, counting down.
GAATGAGAAGATTCATTAGAATGAATATTTATTGCTATGTTTCTGTTTGATACCACTCTTTACTCTTAGAAAATGGATTTTAATATAGAAAAATGTTTAACCAATTATAATATCATCCACAATCTACCAGAACTTTCATAATGCTTACAAAAATTGTAGATACAACTCAGAAAATTTTGGGACTTCGGTAACAACTCAACAACATATGACTAAAGTTAATTCAAGAGAATTATGATTTTTGAGTGTGAAATTGACTAAGTTAGCTCAATTAGAAACATACAAATTTAATGCATCATGAAGATCATCGAGTTAACTTTGATTCACACCTTTTGGGCCTCAAATTCATCTCGGAAAGTTAGATATGATTTTTCGAATATGAAATGCTTAAGTTGTGAATAGTAATTGCATTTCGACATATTTAGGAAAAAAATTGTAACTATTTGTAAGAAAGTCCATTTTGAGCAAGACTAACATCATTTTACTCCTAACTCAAAGAAGATTACAAGACTAGCTATTTAGGATCGATCCAATTTTAAGTGAAAACTAAGACTATCCTAATTTACCGATGCCAATAAGAGCAATTTGGGTAAAAAGAACATATCTTGTAAATAAGGTGGCTTTTCATGAATTTATTCTTCTATAGGGTTAAAAACTCTTTGTTTTTATTTGGAAACTTATTTAAATGAAAAAGAAAAAAGAAAACAAGATAGATACGAAAGGGAAAACATCAACAACTTGCAATGAACAAGGTCTTCTTTCTCCTTTGGGTAAACCATAAACAAGGGGGAGGAACCCTAAAGGGGAAGGGAAGTTTCACGACTGAAGTTCCCAAGTCTGGTGTGTCTAATATCAATTGATGCAATCCTTACCAACTTATGGTGAAATCCAATAGATAAGAAAGTCAACAACTTGTGATAAGATCCAATACCAAACATGAAAAAAAAAACCCAAAAACTACCCAAAAAAAAGTTTTAAAAGAGTGGAATTTGATGAGTTAATTGACTAAGCAAGAACCAAAGTTACGGAATGAAGAGGATGCCACACTAAGAATCTCATGAACTAGAGAATCGAAGGGATGTAAGTCCAGTTGTAAAATGCTACAAAATAATTTGATATGTTCTAAGTTTTCTCAAAAACAAAAAATAGTAATATATTCTCACAAAAAATTATTGAATGTCTAAAATTGTTGACTTAAATGCCTCAAGAGTATTTATAATGTCAACATGATAAAGAAATTAGCTAAACTAAATAAATTCTAAATATAATATGAAGGTATTCTAAAGATATTCTAAGGTATCTCAAAATATATGGATATTTATTTAAGAAAACTAACTAAAATTTTATAAATTTGAGTAAATTCTCAAATAATCATAACTACTCATAAACTTCTGTAGTATTTCTCAAGCTTGAATCAAAATAACATTATTCTGCAGTTCATATGAACTTTCTTTAATGGGCTTCAATAAATACTTCTATTTTATAAGCTCTCAAATTAGCCCGTGGAGTGCCTCCTTAAACTTCTTTACTCTTGCCCTCATAATCAGTAACAAGAACTTGAATAGATTCGAAGTTGGCCTACATTCCACATCAACTAGCCTACTATTCCTCAAGGGTAATGAGACAATTTGGCAGCCACCAGCAAATTCCTAGTGGAGAGGAAGGCCACCCATTTAAGTATGACTAGCATGATTCAACCATGCCTAGTGACTTGTGTCAAACAACTGTCAAACAACTTCACAAGTTAAGAGGAGACTCACATGAAATACCCAATGGAAGCACCAATCGATCCCATAAGAGAGGAGAAAGAATACATAGCCACTCAAGATTATTCTACCAATTTGACAATAATCAAGGGACAACACCTTTCAAATCTAAGGAAGTGCTAAGCGCCAATGCCTCTTGATGTTCCAAAGGAGCCTGGTGGCATTTTTTAGGAGATGGGTGTTAAGTTGGACTGATAAAGCCGAGCATGAATGAACAACATGCTTACCTCAAAGCAAGAAAGGGATTATTGAATTTGTTGTGAGCATATAATGGATTGAATCCATTTCCACCTAAAAACTTAAGTTAATAGGTGTTGATACTCAATTTTCTTATAAATTCATAAATTCTCTTTATTTGGTCGACGTGAGATTGTATATTTCAATACTCACCCTTTCATGGCAATATGGTCCACTTTGCCACATGCCATTAAATACCTGACCTCAACAATTGTATACGAGCTGGATATTCTTCTTTCGATCTTGGACGAGAGAAATAACTGGTCATAAGTCAGGTAATTTTTTTGGTACTTAGGCTTATATCAACTAACCACGAGCCAAGCTTCTAGACTTGGATCGGGTGAGGTGTGAGCCCACCAGCTCTGATACCATATTCAATTTGTTGTAAGTTCATAAGGAATCGAGCTCATTTCTACCTAAAAGCCTAAGGTAATAAGTGGTAGTACCCAATTTTTTTTATATAAATTTACAACTTTTTCTTGATTTGATTAACGTGAGATCGTATATTTTAATATGGACGAAGCTCACGAGGAGTTTGTCTAAGTATGAAGGGAGATTGCCAAGTGTGGCATGCAAACAGCTCAATTAAGCACTTAGAGAATTTTAAAAAAAGCAAGAATAATAAAAAATTTTCCATACACCTATCATTTGCTTTGCAAAAACTCTAAACAAGCTTGAAAATGCTTATTGAGTAGAGGTGCAAATTAGGTGGTTGAAAGATTTTGGAAGGACTTTTAATTAAGTTTTCTAGTAAGTGATCATATGCTTTCACTTCCTCCAAGGTATCTAGTCAAAATGCTTTTCACCATTATGAATGGCAATCCACTAGCAATTTTTTTTCATGCATCATTATCATGAGTTATACTTCCAATTACCCATTCCTCCTTTTTATTCCTATTCTTTTTGCTTTGCGAGGTACCATTGTTAAGACATGAAACTCGCCAAAACCTGTCAAACAATTTGGATTGGAGTGGAGAACGAACAGCCCTGGAACCTTCATTCCAAGCCGGCCATATATTGATGGAGGCACTCTCAAAATAATACTCGAGAACCGTCTCGGTTTTCCTTATGCTTCGTCAGTGATAGAGCTACCTTGGAGGATGCCCTCACTTGACCCCTTATTGCTAGCTGTTGAGTGTGAGTAGTTGGCTGACTAGATTGCAACTTTGCTCTTTTCGACTACCTGTCAAAGGAGAACATTCTTGGTGTACCACACTTCCATTTGTTTTTCTTCAATTAACTTGTGTTTAATTAGTTGTTTGCATGCATCTATATTAACTAGGATCCTAAAGATAATTGAGAAAAATGCAAAGCAAAAAAAAAAATAATAAACCATAAAAAAATTTTTAAAAATAGAAAAGAAGGAAAAAATTGTTTGTACTTCGGGAAACAATTACTCTACTTGGGCTTAATAGGAAATGTGGCTATTCCCTGTTCAATGATGAAATTAATGATATCGAATAGTAGCTCAACTTGATATGAAGTTGTGCCTTATTTGAATATCACTTTAAGGTGCATTATGGTTGATTTTCGACCCCATAATTTTCACGGATCTTCCACTTAAATGATGAGCTTGAAATTGATGGGTTGCATATTTGGAATCTTGACCAAACGTATATCAAGTTTGAATCGCGACTCTACTTGAGAGATCATAAAAGTGCTACAAGAAAATGTTTAAGAAGAAAGAAGTTGAAAAAAATGTGCCAAGGCTCTAAGTACCATTATTTGTGTTTGAGCCACTTCCCTTGTCAACACCATATGTGTGCGGCAATAAGATCCGATATGTACTTGTGAGGGCTATTGGTTCATTTGACTAGCCAAAGATATGCTGGGTTGGGGATAGATCCCCCAGTCATGCACCACCCAATGTGGGTTATATACTTAGAAGAAAATGAGAAGGTGAATAGATGTGCCAAGACTCTACATGCAACTACTCGTGTTTGAGCCACTTCATAATCTATGCCATGTGAGTGCGATAGTAAGACCTAGTATGTACTTGTGGGGGCTAACAGTCCATTTGACTAGCTAAAATATATTGACTTAAGGACAAGTCCCTAAGAGTCATGCACCACCCCCAATGTGGGTTATATGCTAAGAAAAGAGTGGGAAAAGGTGAGGAAAGTTTATTGTAAAGATTGGTTTATGTAAATTTGCTCAGTCATTCCTTAGCATGTAGTCCCTAAAATAGATAACTTGAGTCTAAGAGAAGGTTAGCATGACACATACACGAGTTGAAATGAGGCTATGATAAACTGATAGGTGAGGCTAAGGACAGGCATTGGTAAAATAGATGGTTAAGTGAAAAGAGGAGGTCATTCCTAAGAACTTTAAAGTGATAACCACTAATTACCAAACTGTCTAGGTTGAGTCCTTGTTGCCAGAGTATTTTTCTCACACCTTATTTCTTGCCTACATGACGTGCATTGCTTGCATGAAAACAGAAAAAAAATCAATATTTGGCTCTGGAGAGTGCTAGTTTGAATACCTATTAAGCCTGATTATCAATCTCAATTTAAATTGAATGTGCTCTTATACATGATTATTGGAAGTTCTTGATCAATTCACTTTGCCTAATGTTTGTTGGATTCGAATTGAACAATTATTCAAGATTGATGTTTTGACATATGCTTCATTGATGTTAGATTTAGGGAAAGACATCAATCTAGCTCAAGGGTACACTTTAGCTTGGAATGGCATGTAGTCCTGCTCACCAACCAATATTCATATGGGAAGTGAGTGAGAGTGCCCAAATGCGCCATCCTCCAAAAAGACTTAAAGTCTAATCAGATAGGAGAGACCAAGGTAACTCTCAAAGTCAACAAATCGACTAGGGCAAGGAGTCCAATGAATGAGAAAAGGAAGCACTCTCAACACAAATGGTAAGTGAATGTATTTTCTTCCTTGTGCAAGGATCACATCATGCCCAAAGCACGTATTCGTCTATCTCCCCCCCTTATGCCTAGAGTGCATCATGCCCAAAGCGTGTATATGTCTATCTCATTACTTGCACCCAAAGTGCGTCATGCCCGTAGCGTGTATTCGTCTATCTCCCTCCTTGCGCCTAGAGCTTGTCATGCCCAAAGCGTGTTTTTGTCTATCTCCCCCATTGTGCCTAGAGCATGTATTCATCTATCTCCCTCCTCATACCTAGAGTCCATCATGCCTAGAGTGTGTCTTGTCTGTTTCCTACTCGGCGCCCGGAGCGCTTCATGCTTGAAGTGTGTTTTCATCTATCTGCCTCCTTGCACCTAGAGCATGTCACTCCCAAAGCATGCTTTCGCCTATCTCCCTCCTGGTGCCCAAAGTGTTTCATCCTTAGAGAGTGTTTTCATCTATGGAGAATGTCATGCCCAGAGCGATTCATCACATCCAATGCGTGTTTCATCTATCTCCCTCCCATTGCCCATAGTGCTTCACGCTTGGACCATGTTTTCATCTATCTCTCTCCTTGCGCCAAAAGCACTTAAGGCCTAGAGCATGTTTTTGTCTATCTCTCTTTTTGCGCCCAGAGCATATATTCATCTATCTTTCTCCTCATGCTTAGAGTGAGTATTTATCTATCTTCTTGCGCCCAAAATTTATTTTCGTTTATCTCCCTCCTAGACCCAAAATGTGTTTTTGTCTTTCTCCTTCCTAGCACCCAAAGCACTTCACGCCCGAACCATGTGTTTTCCATCTCCCTCCTTGCACTCATAGCACATCACGCCTAGAGCATGTCATGCCTAGAGAGTGTATTAATCTATTTCCCCCTTGGTGCCTAGAGCGTTTCACACTTGCATTCACCTATCTCCCATCTTGCATCCAGAGCATATCACAACCAAAGTGTGTTTTCATCTATTTTCCTCCTTACGCCCAGAGCTCGTCATACCTAGAGTGTGTATTTATCTATCTCCTTCCTTGCACCTAGAGCATGTCACACCCAGAGCGTGTTTCATCTATCTCCCTCCTAGCACCCAAAGTACTTCATGCTCAGAGCATGTTTTTGCCTATCTCTCTTCCTATGCCCATAGTGCATCATGCCCAAAGCGTGTTTTATTCTATCTCCCTCCTTTCGCTAAGAGTGCTTCATGCCCATTGCGTGCTTTTGTCTATCTCCCTCTTTGAGCCTAGAGCGTGTTTCATCTCTCTCTCATATTGCACCCAAGGCATGTTTCCTCTCTCTACCTCCCTTGCACCTAAGCATGGCATGTGTCGTGGGACCAATGCAGGGATCGAATTTTTCCATGTCCCATTGGCGTTAACAACTCTGCCTGCCAACTAGCCCCCACTCGCAACTGAGGTTTGATGTCACCTGGCACACGATCACACCACAACGAAACAAATACGAGCAATATACAAAGGGAAAACTTCACTTGTATTCACAATTGTGCAAGTATGAAAAGCCCTTTACAAGAGCAAACTTACTCAGCTTGTCGAGTATATGCCTCATGACCTCCACGCCGCTTACACGCCTAACCCGACACACTTCGATGTTACAAGGGTAAACAGGACTTACTCCCCACTCACTGCTGAGCTACAACTTGCAGCAACAACTCTATGCTCTGCCTCTCATGCTCTCCCTCGTGTTTCCCAACTCTCTCTAGTTGCTCTCCTTTCTGAGAGCCTTGAGGCCTTTGTGGTTTCTCCTCTGAGAATTCTGGATCGCTTTCTTCAGAATGAGACTGAACCCCCTTTATATAGAGGTGCTTGACAGACTAAATATGGTAGCTGATATATTCGAATCCCTTGATTCTCTCTATCATATATAAATCCATCCAATCTTGGCCCTCGATTTGCAATCTTCAAGATTGTTTCCATAACAGATTGATTTGCCACATCCCGGGAGAATCTTTCCCCAATTGTCTGTTATCACATGATCTTCTATCTTGATCATGTTCATCCCACCTGGATAGCTTCTTGGCCGCACCTGGACAACTCTTTGGACGCACTTGGACAACTGTGCCCCACTTGGTTCTTGATTGATCACCAGCCGCTCTGCATAAGGAAACAATCGATCCCTTTCATGTTAGTGTTAGCGATCCTTACCCTATGAGCACCGATCCTATGCTCCACAACATCCCGTGCACCTTTTGTGAGTAGTTGCGCTCCATGCACTCAATCATTGAGTCCCGCATGATCAAGACTCCACTTGCGTGTCTGCTTCTCCACTCATCCACCGTGCACTGTCGCCAACCAGCAACACATGGCTCCTTCAATTGACCCTAGCATGAAGTGATCAAGTGCCTCTCAATCACTCTCCGCTCATGCCTTAGCGTTATTGGGCTATCTTTAATGATCATCCACCTTGTATTGGTCGATCAACATCAACCCCAAGGCCACAACACTTGCCTTCCGCCCACCAAGTCCTTGCTCCGCTTGGTTGCTCGAGCAAGTCTCTTGTCCAACTTAGCCTCTTGACCACAAACCTTCTCTCCACATGCCCCACATTAGCACATATGCGCTCCCACAGTCACACGGTAAAACCTGCGGTATGCTTTACTCCGACTCATAGCTCATGGCTGTAACAACATGCCTATAGCATTTATCCTCCTTTACTCTTGGAAAAAACTCAAGAGACGAAAAAAAGAAAAAACAAACCATAGATTACACAGTTGGTACAAAATGTTTTACTAATATAATATTTTTGTACAAAATTATTAAGATGTAACTCTGTGATACATTTCCTTTCAAATGTACTACACTTTAGTACATTCCGTTAATTTTTTACTAACACCATTAATGGTAGCTGATGCGGCAGTATGACGTGGGTGCTGACTCGGTGACACGTGTAACAATTGATGACGTGGCACTTGTAATAATTTTAAATTTCACAATTGGTGCAAAACGTTTTACTAATGTAACATTTTGGTACAATTTTTTAAAATGTAACTCCTTGATACATTTCCTTTCAAATGCGCTACACTTTAATACATTCCATTAATTTTCAACTAACGCTGTTAATGGTAGTTGATGTGGCAGTATGACATGGGTGCTGACTCGGTAACATGTGTAATAATTGATAACAGGGCACTCGTAGTAATTTTAAATTGTAAAAAAAATGCAAAACTAAAAAAAAGGAAGAGACCTCAGGGGAGACTCAAACCCTCAATCTCTTACTTAAAGTAACTTTGTCTAACTACTACACTAAACTTAATATATAAAACATATTTGTTTTATATTTATTATGTCTTATTTTCTCTTCTATCTTCTTCTTCCTAAAACCCTAGGATGAGGAGTCACCTCTATGGGTGAGGGAAACCAATCAGGGCTCCCAACAATCCCCTCCCTCTCCGACAAGGTCGCTAGTGGCCGATGAACCTCTAGCGACCTAGCCGGAATGGGAGAGGACCAATCGGGGCTCCCAATTAGTCACTAATTGACTACTCTCCACCGGCCCTCTCCCATTCCGGCTAGGTCGCCAAAGGTCCACCAGCCACCGGCGGCCTCATCGGAGAGGGAGGGGATTGTTGGGAGCCTCGATCAGTTTCTCTCACCCATGGAGGTGACTCCTCGTCCTAGGGTTTTGGGAAAGTTAATTGATGACTCTCTACCAGTCCTCTCCCATTTTGACTAGGTCGCCGGAGGTTCACCGGCCACTGGTGGCCTCATCAGAGAGGGAGGGGACTATTGGGAGCCCCGATCAGTTTCCCTCACCCATGGAGGCGACTCCTCATCCTAGGGTTTTGGAAAGAAGAAGATAGAAGAGAAAGTAAAACATAATAAATATAAAACAAATATGTTTAACATATTAAGTTTAGTGTAGTGATTAGACAAATTTTTTTAAGTAAGAGGTTCAAGGCTCAAGTCTCCCCTCAGGTCTCCTTCTCTTTTTGTTTTTAGTTTTGCATTTTTTTTACAATTTAAAATTACTACGAGTGTCATGTCATTAATTGTTACACGTATCACCAAGTCAGCACCCACGTCATATTGCCACATCAGATACCATTAACGGCATTAGTAAAAAAATTAACGAAACGTACTAAAGCGTAGCACATTTGAAAAAAAATGTATCAAGAAGTTATATTTTAAAAATTTTGTATCAAAATATTATATTAGTAAAATATTTTGTACCAATTGTGTAATTTAAAATTATTATGAGTGTCACGTTATCAATCGTTATACGTGTCACTAAGTCAACACCCACATCATACTGCCGCATCAGCTACCATTAATGGTATTAGTAAAAAATTAACAGAATGTATTAAAGTGTAGCACATTTAAAATGAAATGTATGACGGAGTTATATTTTAAAAATTTTGTACCGAAATATTATATTAGTAAAATATTTTGTACCAACTGTGTAATTTACCTAAAACAAACAAATGAAGAAAAAAATAAAGTGAATGAAAAAGAGAAAGAAGAAAGGAAAATAGAAAAAATAGAAAAGAAAAAGAAAAGGAGAAACAGAAGGAACAAAAAAAATTAAAGCGAAAGCGAAAGCAACAAGGACAAGTGGAAGGATGCCATGGGTGACGAATTCTCATGAATGGCAAAATCCCGACCTTTTATGAAAAAAATTACGAATCTATATTTGTCTTTGAAATGAATCTCTGATTGCATTTGTCATCTCCATTTAAAAAGTCACTTCAAAGTGGGGCAGCTGTAAACATCTCATTTTGGCTCAGAAAAGCTGGGGACTTTAGTAATGATCCAAACAACACATGAGTTAAGTTAATCCGAGACAATCCTAAATTTTAAGCACAAAATTGACCAAGTTAACTCAATTAGAACCACACAAATTGGATGCATCACAAAGATCATCGAGTTACTTTGATTTAGCACCTTTTAGGCCTTAAATTCATCTTGGAGAGTTGATATGATTTTTCTAACATGAACTACTGAAAACTATGAACAGTAATCACATTTTTGACACATTCTAGAACCAAACTCATAACTATTTATAGGAATGACCATTTTGAGTAAAATTAACATCTTTTACTTTTAACTCATAGCAAGCTAAGGGAAGACTACTTCACAAGAATGACTAGTTTAGGGTTTATCCAATTTTAAGTGAAAACTGAGATCATCCCAATTTACAGACGCTAACTAGGGCAATTAAGCCTTGACATAATTCTCCATCCGCTATGAAGCCCAATCCCTTGCTTCTCAATCATATTGATTAGTTGTGAACATGGGTCTCAATAGAGGCATCTTATGTGCTATTGGCATGTAAGAACTAAGCAAATATCTCATATCTAGCGGTCATATTTTATTTACCATACAAGTACTTTGAAGTGAATAATAATAGATTGATGTCCATTGGCTCATGTTGTCTATACAACTCGTTACTTATTAACATTAGTATAATGCACCGCACCATAGTACTATCATCTTGTCCCTTCTCTTAAGTCGCATTTTCTTCCAAAAAAAGTGAGATTCGAAGATCAAGGTTGTAGGAGACTTTCTCATGTATAAGGATGATCTCAAATTTCTCAACTAATCTACTTAACTTGGTTCAATGGGTTTATTAGCATCAAGTATGCTTTGAAATGACAATGACATAAATATGAATGCAAATAAATTTGCAAATGAGAGAACAACATGCAAGATTAATTATTCATGATACATGATGCATGATTTTGGAGGACTTTCATTTATTCACGTCTCACACTAAATTTGATGAATTCCATTGCCCTCCTAATGAAAACTGGAGACCCCATTGGAAGGCCTTCTAGTAGAGATTATGAAATTCTGCTTATCTTATCAATGGCTTATATGTAACATGACTAATCTTGAGTAAGTTCACAAGTAGGTAACTCTTACAAATTACATTTCATATAACTTCCATTTATTTTGCCTATAAGATTACTTTAGTTTTGTGTGTGCACAACAAACTATAAAATTTGATTAAGTTATATCCATCATTCCTATATCAAATATGAAAAAGAAATTACTCTTGAGTGTAGCTCAATAAGGCATAATTGTTTAGACATCTAATATAATATATATAATATATTTTAATGGAGTATCATGTCAACTCATGTGAAAGGCCTTATGTGTGGACAACAAATTTGTCACACTTGTAGACATACACTACATAACATAATGATGAAATGCATAATTGGTATTTTTAATACTGTAACCATTTCAACTTGATATTTTTCAAAAGGTCTTTGTAAAATTATTATAAATATAATACAAGCATATAAATAGAAATAAGGATAATCATGGACATTGCTAAAGTGATTCATTGGAGCCACAAGGATCACTAAAATCACCATAAACTATAAGCCATCAGCATGGGCCCACCCATGGAAGTCTTTCAAGTCACCATCTCCTTGGGCACAATCTAGTGCCTCCAACATGGGCATAATTATTCTCCCATTTGACCTATGCTAATATAGAAGCAATACCTACCCCCTCGTGTCAATCCCACGAACGTCTTACCCTTTCTCGTTCAATCCCGGCGGGGGAGTAAGTCAAAATAGAAAAACTAGTATTGGTTTTAGGATAATCAAGCTTGAACTAAATTCTACATTATACAACATTACCAAAAAACTCCAATCGACAGCTAGGGAGGTATATAGGGGGACACCCTATTCATCTAAATATAGATTGGGTAGGTGTACAGACACTCTATTTATCTAAATATAGACATTCATTCATCACATAATATAATCCATAATCATCCTTCATGTACATCTCATAAATATAAGGAAATTTAAATACGACATTAAAAAATCGTAATCTATCCCAATTGTGATTACTCAATTCAATTGAAAAACTATTTTTCAATTAACAATTTATCGAATAAATTTAAATAGGGTTTAATATATGACCAACAATTGATCAATAATAAATTAATTAACAATTAATTAATTTGACCTATCAAAGTAGGTCATTAAAGAAAATAGTAATGGTTATAACAAAAATATTTCTATTGCTATAAGTAAACTTTAATTTGATCATTGTATATGGAAAATTGCCAGTTAAATTTGCTTATGTCGCATGCTGAAATTCATTCCCCCACCCCAAAAAGGGCTCAGTCACGTCAAGCCCGACTCTCACCACATAATTGTGATCCATTAAAAGAGTAATTACGAACTTAATCAAATTACGCCCAATCTGGAATCGAAACTTGGATCAAACTATAGTAGACTCAATCTCATTAAGTCATGCCCACAAAAACTAATAGTTTGATCCAAGAAAAAGAAATGATTACTGAACTTAATCTGATTAAGCCCAATCCATTACATACTTCAATAATTGCATTACATAATAACGACCTATGAACTTAATCTAATTAAACCCACTATGTTACAGAATCTAATACCACAAAACAACGAAATTAATGGACTCGATCCAATCAATTCCAAGTTGGAAGGAACAATGTTATCGACCAATTAATATGAACTCAATTTGATTAAGTACAATCCAATATGCTTGTACCATTTAAAATACGAGACTATTCTCATAATTTATCTACTGGTATTTGTCTTATCAACAAATTTATTTGTAATCTCAATAAAAATATCAAATATGTACATATCTTATAGCTACATTTATAAAAATTTATTTGCCAGTCATGCACTGAAAAATAAGGAAGCCATTTCGTTGACATAGTAAGTCACAAGTCATACCTGTGAAACAACAAAACATTTTATTTTTAATCTCATTAAAAATAATCAATATGTATGTATCTATATACATACATATTAATCCACAACACTTGTGCTGTATATATTTTACACTACTACAGAAACAAAATTTCTGCTATAGCTACCAAACTACTGCCTAGTCTGATTTATTTTTTGCTAAAATCATGTAGCAGACCGCATGCATGCATACACATAGATATATATAGTTTATTTTGCTGAAATTACATAGCAAATCATACGCATGCGTATATATATATCATCATATATACCACCGGTGCAACTCTTGCAGTATAAAGCAAAGTGAAACCCTAAATTATGATAACAACATGTCAAATTGGGACATTAAACAATTCGACATTATAATAAAATAACATCTAAATTATGCACTACTATCAAAGATGGCTCTAATACCATTATTGGGAATTGGCATGCCGAGGAAACATTAAATTAATTCATGAACCCACTATTTTTTTGATGCAATTCAAAATTCAAGTAAACGGAGGAGAATTAGAAATTATGTCTACAAAAATGAAATGATATTTGTGTTTGAATTCTCGAGTTGGTAATGTCCCATGATGCCTATGCAAATAGAACCTTCGATCATGAACCTCCTTGGATAGAGCCTTTGATTAGACAGACACTTGCACATCCTCCATAGCATCCATGCTAGGTTTTCTTGTCAGTGTTAGGGAATTATTCCCATCAATCGATTGCCTCGTAAATTTGAATTTAAAAGCCTTGTTAATAGTACATAGTTGAAAGAACTCTTTTCACACACTATCGGATATGATGTTTTTGGGTGGCACTCTTCAATCAGCAAAATTGCTCTTTTCAATTAGAGAACAAGAAAGAGACCTTCGGCTTCAGAAAAAAAAAAACACTCAAAAATTTAATCAAGAAGAAAATATAATTTTATATTTAATTCCAAAACAATCATATCTGATAAGGTATGTGAGTGAATTTCCTACTTGGGAATTTAACTATCCAATACAAAATTTAAACTATTAAATTTTGGTTATGAGAAATCTTATGCATTGTGTATGATCCATTGGGCTCCACATTAAGCCAACAATGAATCAATTTATTTTATTAAATTATTTAATAAGATTATTGATTAACTCTTAATCAATTAAATTAATAAGTCAATATTAACGTCTAGAAATATATCATAGCTATCTGGATAGTGAGGATTTTAATCAAAGGATCGAATATTCTTTGGTTATTAGTTTTCGTGTAATTAAATCATTTGGTTATATAATGTCTTACATAAATTAGGGTATAGATAAAATATTAAACTCTTGTACTGATCCATATGCATTTCAATTCTCCAATAATGAACTCAATGATAAAATATTGAAAACTCCTTTCCGATTTTTTTTGTATAACTATGACCAAGGATTTCCTAAATCAATACTAAATAGAATACATAAAACATTCTCTCCTATTATGAGGAGTACCCGATCCCATATTGATTACTTACCATCTCTGTAAAAGTTTTATTAAGTCCAAAAAATCCTACATGTAATTCAGAGAGTTGTGTTAAATCATGTTAAGGAATAGACTAATACCGCAACTTAACTCTTATGATATATTGTAGCAATATTAGGTTTAAGGATACTTACGTCTACTATCACTTGAGGAATAATCTATTGACATTTATACATAATCCATTAGTCGAACAAGTTAATTTAGTGAACACATTCTATAATGAATATTTACACCTTTATATTAGTGACAATTCACAAGTAATTGTGAGATCAATTACTTTCTACTTTAGAGTGTGTAACAAGTGTACTAGTCTATCCGAATCATTGATCCTCTATTTAGCGATCCTACAACTATGAATGATTTTAGCTAATGCTTTTAGATTTTAAGTCTCACTAACACGATCTCATCATAACCATAAAATCAATACCATAATCTATGGGTTTTATCATAGTAAATAAATTGTGTAGCATATGATAAATAAATTAATACATTAATTTTGCCTTATGAACAAGGGATAACACCCATCGCATCTGATGCGATTGGGTTTAAGACATTAATCCTAACAAACTGTCACCTTCGACGACCCTTGTTGTCCTCTTCCTACACTCTCATGTATTTCATGAAGCACATAATTCACCTCTTTGAGATTGAGGAAATGCAACAATGGGTGTGAGTAACTGCACATGTACAAGAATCCGTCCATCATCACATAACGTGCTACTCTTGCTACAATTCTTCTAGCTTTTGCGAGGCTACCTGGTAGTTGATCACGCTCCTGGTATCTGATTATAGGCATCATTCAAGACTCTCTGTTCTGTATATCAAATATCTCCAATGCGGTATATACTTCTAACACCCTTCTCACTTCTAAAATCTGTGCTGGGCAGTTGGTCCTCCTGTTGGCGGCCTTGCTTAAGGCATCAGTGAGCATATTATTCTAGCGTGGGACTTGCGCCACCCTAACCTGTTCAAAACAAACAATTACACTTCTTACTTTGTCAAGGTAGGCCTTCATCTTTTCTTCTCTAGCCTCATATTTACCTTGAACTTGGTTGACCACCAGTTGTGAATCACATTTGACATTGAGTCTCCACGCTCTTGCTCCCTTGGTGATTAGTAGCCCAGTAATCAAAGTTTCATACTCAACTTCATTGTTGGTGGTTGGATAGAAGAGCATAAGTCTGTGAGAGGTTCTCCTCCTAGCAACACAAGGATGCATCCTAAATATATTAATCTGCAACAAAAAATAAATATAAATTAATGTAGTTATAAATATGTAATTACATATTATGTATTTCATGAGAAAATAACATATTGTTCAAATATTTTCATATTTATTGTTTATATATGTGTGATTTTTGTTCCTTATGTTATATAGTAGATAAAAATTTGTCTTATATTACATTATAAAAACCATATTTATTCTTCACTTTTAAGAAAAATTTGAAATCACATATTTCAACATTCATAATATGATGAATTATTTTTATAAAATTTATGAAAAATATCTTATCACTTTATTAATTTAAAACAAAAAAATAATTATATTTTTACAAAGAATTGTAAGAATAATTCAAAATTCTTGTAATAAATTATGTTTCTTCGTTAACCATTAAAATTGATATTCCCACATTCGAGAAGATGAGCAAGTTCCTCATATGCAAGGCCCAGTTGTTGGATAAGCTTTGGTAGTTAAGAGTCAGATAGGCGTCACAAGTCTAAAATCAAGACTGTTCACAACCGTCAAATCTACGAGATTGACTACAAGCTTTGGAGCAAGGAAAAGCTAGGACCACAAAGTAGGAGCACCCTCAGGTTCATCCTGTTTAAAAATATAATTATTTTCTTCATAGATTATTGGAGTTACAAAATATTTTTTTATCAAACTTGTCAAAATAATTTGGTCAATATGTTTTAAACATCTGATTTTAAATATATATTAAAAGTAAATAAGAAATATGAGTTTTATAACATAATACAAGAGAAATTATTTATCTATTATGTAAGATACAAATAATAAATATCACAAATATAAACAAAATAAATAAGAAAATGTTGTAACAATATATTGTCTTGCAATGCACTAATACTGTATAATTACATTAATTTATAGTTTTTAATAAATTAATACTGTTAAAAATATATAAATTAATATGGTGATTTTGAACTTATTTAACTATGATGATATATTTCTAAACATATTAATTTATAACAAAAAACAATATAAATAAATGTAGTTGCAAAACATGTAGTTAGATTTTATGTATTTAACGAAAAAGTAATTATTGTTACAACGTTTTCTTATTTATTATGTATATATGTGTGGTATTTATTCTTTATCTTACATAATAAATAGATAATTTATTTTACATTATGATATAAAATCCATATTCTTGCTTCACTTTAAAGAAAATTTTGAAATCATATGTTCTAATTTTTTGAAATACATAATAAGACAAACTTATTTTTACAAAGTTAATGATAAATATTTTACCACTGTATTAATTTACAATATAAAATAATTTATTTTGACAAATATTTGTTATAATAATTGAAAATTCTTGTAGCATATTTCCTTACTGATTACAACAATTGATACTCCACCTTCGGGAAGACGAGGGAGTTCCTCGGCCACAAGTTTACTCACACTTAGTCGTTGGAGAAGCTCCAATAGCAAAGGGTCATGTATAGAAAGCTATCCCGCCATAAGTCCAAAACCAAGACCACCCACGATTGCCAAGTATATGAGATAGATGCAAGATTTGGAGCATGAAAAGGGTTGGACCCGTAGAGGAGCATTTTCAAGCTCCTTCCATTAAAATATAATTTTTTTTTGTAAATCAATGAGAGTTTCAATATCTTTTCTTTTTTTTTTTTGTAAAATTTAGCAAAATAAGTTCATCATATTGTGTATCTCTAAAGCTTTAAAATATGCATTCTTGATTCTAGACTTGTTGCAAGATAGCTTCTAGTACTTGATCCTTTGTATTCGGAGCTTATTCTACAACTGGGCATAGGTAAACTTGCGGTTCAGGAACTCGCTTATCTTCTTGAAGGTGGGAGCATTGATTGTCGTAATTTATGAAGAAATAGAGTTTACTGCAACAATTTTGAAATGTTTTGACAAATATTTGCCAAAATATAAATATCTTTTGCTATAAATGAATGTAATGATAAAATATTTGTTATAAACTTATCAAAATAAATTCGTTATATTATAGATGCCAAAAAATTTGAAGCTTGTAATTTCAATTATTTTGTTTATATATTTCATGATAAAATAACATATGGTTACAACATTTTCTTAGATATTTTGTTTCCAAGTGGTGGAAAAATGAGACGGTTGACCAAAGCATTAGATGGAATAAAAGTTTAAACAATTTATTAAGGTTCTTGAGTATTAGCTCTTGACAAATTTGAGTACTAAATTGTTAGTCTACTCATAAAAATAATACCACAATATTTTCTTATTTATTATGAAAATACTCATAATATTTATATTTTATCAAAGATAATAGACATATGTACAAAGGTTCCATATTTTGTTTATGTAAAAATATATTAATATAATTTTAAGTATTTCTTATATCGATATAAGATATTGAGTTTTACAATATAATGTTCATCTATGTAGAAGATAAATAATAAATATTACATGTATATTTATAATGATTAAGAAAATATTGGGATAAAATGTTATATTATTGAAAAATGCATAAACAAGATGAATTTATTTTGACAAAATTCATGATAAATAAATTTGTAACTACATTAATTTGTAATAGTAAACAATCACATTGTAATAGAAAACAACCACATTGTAAACACTCATGTCGGCATAAAAATTACCATACAAGTAAATAACTGTCATGTGCCAACATTAAGTTACACTTAATAAATTGTTAAAATTAGAATTTAAGTATGTGGTGAACCAAATATATAGAATTGAAAGAGTTAGTTTGAAACAAATAGTACTTTAGGAGGCAAAAATGATAAATATATATGATTTGTATTGTAATTCTCCCTCTTCTCTTAATATATCACCTTATATTCAATTTTCATTTAACTATTAACTAGTTCAAGTAAAACCCCCTCAATCAACCTGTCTTGCTTATATATGAGCTTTATACTATGTTCATCATGAGTTTATTTAGGGTTAAGCTTACTATACTAATTGAATCAAATAGAGTGGATGAAATGAGTACTTTAAACTACAATTTCACATTTTTCACTTGGTTTCACGGTTGATAATTGTCATATGCGTCAAAATAGGATGATTTCCATTCATCTTGGTAAAATGGGCGTTGTTGGATATTTGAACTTATCTTTGAAGGAAATTAAAATTTGGATATTAAGTAAATTAGATAATTTATATATAAGAGTATTGATATTATTCTATCTAAGATTTATGTCCTTTTTTTTAATGTCTAAGATTTATATCAATTAGTTGTATCGATTAGAATTTTGGTTTCATTATTATCTCTTATTATTTAACTTATAAATAATTAAATTTACTATTGTAGTCTTTGAGCCATTTAATAAACGATAAACTTGTATGCTTATAGGTTAGGCATTCACGCTACCACACATTCTCTTTCTTTGCTTTATATTCATTACGATTCTCCAGGGCAGCCCCTAAAATATGTCAATTGATTGGAGGCTAAGGAAGAAAGAATTTGATAGAAGAGAAGAAGAATTTGACTAGGGAAAGTCGTGCAATTCATTCACATGCTACAATAGGTAGTTACAGCATATTTTTAACTAGTGGAGTAGTGGGCAATGGCTACTAACCATTCTTGCATCCTTTCAAACTTCTAAATAATCATGCTATTCTTTTCCATCCTTCTGCAAGCAGTTGTGTTGCTTTTCCTCGTTTCTTCACTACTTGTACCTGTTCTCAAGGGTTGTCAGAGCACCATTCCTACTCTTCCTTGGTAAGTTGTGTCTCCAAGGATCTCTTTAAATCCTCGAGCATGCCTTGGAATTCTGGATCACATTCCAATCCTCTACACAGCCGTTCTTTCTTTGTCATGTTCGTTTGCATGTGTTGCCATCATTCTTCTCTTTACTATTGGTTGTGTTAGTACCCTAAACCCAACTGTATATGATGTAATTGGAGTTATATTACATTCATGAAATATAATTGAAACATTTTATTTATCATATACTGTATATTTTGTTTATTATGATAAAACCTGCAAATTAGGATAATGGTTTTGGAGTAACAATGATATAATGTTAGTGAGACCTAAGACTTCAAAAGTCTTAATTTAAAATTGTTCTTAATTATAGGATCATTGACTTGAGGATCAGTGATTTGGTAAAGTTAGTACACTCGTTATATGCTCTACATAGTAAATGGTAATTGATTTTACAGTTACTTATGAAAAATCACTAATATAATAGTATAGATGCTCGTTGTAGAACAAATTCATTAAACTGACTCATTTGAAGAAAGCTTGATGGATACTCGTGTAAATATTAGTAGACAATTCCTTAGATGATAGTAGGTATAAGTAGTTTTTAGACTTGATATTAATATAGTACCTTATAATTGTTAAATTGATGTTTCAATCTACTCCTTAATATGACTCTTATAGATACATGTAGGGTATTCTAAACTTAATTAGACTCTAATGGAGGCAGTGATAATCAATAAGAAATTGGCTACTGCTCATGAGATGAGAGAATGCCTTTCATGTTCTACTAAGTATTAATTCGGGAAATTTCTTGCTAGAGTAAAATGAAAATCGGAAAAGAGTTTTCGTTATTTTTCATAATTGAGCATAATACTTGAAAATAGTAATACATATAGATAAGTATTGAGATTTGATGTTTTATCCATATTCTTACTTATTTAGGACATTGTATGACCGAATGACTTAATTATATGAGAATTAATCAAGAAAAGATGTTTGATCTTTTGATTGATTCTCACCATCTAGGTAGTTAAGATAAGTTGCTAAACGTTAATTTTGACTTGTGCGTTTGAATGATTAAGAGTTAATGGACTCATCTTATTAGATGGTTTAATGAGATAATTGAATTGAGTCCACTATTGGTTTGTTTTGGAGTCCGATGGGTCACACACAATACAACTAATTTTTCATAATGAAATTTAAATATGTTAAATTTCATATTGGATTTTAGAATTTTGATAGTACAAATTAAGTTTATAATGGTCATATCTTTTAATGGATAAGATTTTTAAAATTTTGATAATTTTTAAATATTTATTTGATTAGTTTTTTAAGAGTTTGATAAATAAATATTGTTTCGGTTAAGAGCTAATTGCATATACCATCTTGTCCATATATTTATACGGATAACTCATAAAATAGAAAATTTTAACATCTAAAAGGATTTTTCTAATAAAAAATGAAATCAATTCCCTTTTGGCCGTGCAACGATGAGATGACAAAAAAGGTCGAGGGAAAGAAAGAGTAAATACGCAATCTTGTGATAACTGCTTATGAGAACCAATATGAATTTCTACTCGGAGACCTAAGGTGAATATCGTGGAGGGCATGTATGTGTGCACCTAGTTGAAGGATTGACTCCAAAAAGTTCATGATTGGTGGATCCGATTTCATTCAGACATGATATCAACATCTATATTTAAAGATAAAAGCTGAACATAATTTTTATTTAGTACATATTCTAAACATTCTCTAATTAGAATCATGAGTTATTTCAGATGAATAATTATGAATTACTTCAAATAGATTACTAATTTCTTGAATAAATTTTTAAAATGTACATTAATGCTACGTTGCTGATTCCTAATAACTACATCACTCCAAAAACTCGGATAGTGATGACAAAGTCTCATCTGAGCAAAACTGGAGGTAAAGTTTCTTCTCTACCCCCTAGTCCTCCAAATAAGATGCAGAAGAGTAGATATTATCATGCCATTGAAAAGGTGAGGTTGGGGGTGAGTTTTGCCCTAGGTTTCTAGGCCCCAAAGACACTCTGTTTCAACCCTGAAAAGGAGAAATAATCATTTTTCCCAACCATCTTCAAGCTAGCGTTAGTTGGCCTTTGACTCTAGAGGTTGTCGATTTTTGCTACTACATAGAGATTGCTCCTATCCAATTATCATCAAACTCCTAGAGGGCTTGGATCTACATGCTACGTTGGTGTTGAGAAGAAGGCCTAAAATTCACTATTATGGTGTTTCAATACTTATGCAAGCTTTGTCTGGATGATCTTCACAGACTCTCAAATGTGGCTTTTTGATCATAATGTTGTTAAGAAGTTGACTGAATTAGTGTCTTCTCCGGAACTTGGTTCAAACTTCTCCGTGGGTGACTTGGAGGGTTTCAAGCTATTGCACATGTGGCATTCCTCAGAGGCTGCCCAAGCTGAGTTTGTGAGCCCTTTGCCTCTACTCAATCCACTAAGGGTCATCCTATTATGACCATTGGAGATGCTTTTGACTCTAGCACTCCTAGTGAGCCTAGGTGATCTAGTCTTTCTTCTCAACCTTGACTATAACTTCTCTCATTGTCTATGATTGAAGCCAGGCCTAGGAACTTGCTGCATCAGACCCAACCACATTGAACCAATCTATAGTACTTGTGATGGTTTGCTTTTGAGCCTTAAAGGCCAATTGGAATTGGTTGTTTTTTTGGCCCCAGTGTTGGCACATTATCTCTTTGAAAGATTAGGGGGTGCTCAATTTTTGTAAGTGTCAATGAAGTAGTATGCTAATGAATGTTTCATTATGTTCTGGAGGCCTTAAAGTTTGCATGGATTCTTCTTAGACTTGCACTATTTTATTCCTTCCTGTTGACATTTAGCTTTTGTCATTATTGATCATGTGTACCTAAACTTTGTCTTCTTTGTAGCCAATTTTAGGGCTTTGATCTGCGGCTTGTAGCTTTTACTTTGATATTGTGGTCTTCTATGGTGGGAAGCATTATTTACCTTGGTTTTTTGTAACCTTTGTGATCATAGGTTTCATGTTGATTATATTGCCACTTTTCAATGCTTCGAAAGTATGGCTTCCTTGTTAGATTTTGCACATTCATATTCACTTGGCCGGTGTAGTGTTTTTTGGTCTTTGCCACATTCATAGCCTCATGTGCACTTGCTCCTTACTCATGTAGTCACTTGAGGCAATGGGAGTAGTTGTTGTAGTTGTTATAATATGACGTTTGCCCTTAGCAACATGTTCCTTTCATCGTTGACTATGTTAGTAGATGAGTGTTGGAACTTTTTAGTTTTAAGGATGAGGGATTCTTAAAAATGGTCGCTTCGTGGGGGAACATTGTGTAAAGACTAGGGACACCTTCGTCAAAGCAGAGTTTCCTACAGGGATTCATGTTGTAATAGCAAGGGGTGCTCCTCTCAGGAAAATTTTAGGTGCCAGTGAGGATGAGTCTTGTAATGATAAGGGGTGTTGTCGTCTAGCTAAGTATATAGTTTATGACATCGCCCACATTTAACTTCAGTACCTCATTGTAATAACATTAATGATAAGAGTTCCACAAAACCTTAGGACTCATACAACAAAGTTAGATGTCAGAACCACATATGGTATCCATGCTTAATGGCTAGCCAATATACTAAAGTGCACACAATACATCTAGTAGTAGAGTTATCACATAGTGGCATAAAACATCAACACATAACATACAACACTACTGCAACAATAGACTATGTGCTTCATTATCATAATAAAACTTCTTCAGCACTTTGGCATTGAATGAGTGAGAGGATACCTTGCCTTTGAGGTCTTGCAAGACATATGCATTGGCTTGTGGCATTGTGATGACTTTGTAGGATCATTCCCACTTCATAGTCAACTTGTTGAAGTGGTCCTAGGCCTTGAATTGGTTTCATCAAAGAAACATAGTCCCTATAGCAAATTGCTTGTGCCTCATCATATTATTGAAGAATTGTGCCACAAATTGTTTGGCGTCCTCCATAATTTGCTAGGCTTTAACTTTCTCTCTTCAATGAGATTAAGTTCTAATGGTTGGGCAACGTCACTTTGCTCCTTTAGGAGGATGCTTTGTGCTAAAGGGAGACCAATCCCAATGGGCAACAAAGCCTCAGTCCCATAAATGAGGGAGAGGGGAGTCCCTCCAGTAGATTCCCTTGGAATTGTGTAAAAGGACAATAATATGCAGTCCAATTCCTCAAGTAAACTATTGCCAAGTGCAATGATCCTAGTCTGCAAGCCAAGTAGGATAAGCTTGTTTGCTATCTCCACTTGCCCATTTGATTGTAAATGGGTTACGGAGGTGAAGCAACACTTGAAGAAGAGAGTTGAGCATAGGTCTTGGAAAGCCTTCCTTGTAAATTCTGTACCATTACCAAAAATCACCACTCGGGGGATACCAAAAAGAAAGATGACATGTATATACGCCCAGGTTTCACCCCATCATCATGACAAAGGTTTGTCAATGCTAGGTGAACTCCCAATGATTGTACCCCTAGTTATCATTTATTGCAAGCAATTACCAAAATGGTGGAAACTTGTTCAGACATTGAAAAAGGGTTGTTGCCCTACAATTCTGAGCCAAATAGCCTTAGAATCCCTATAACTGAGCAAAATAGGGTAGAATGCCAGAGTGGAAGCAGGACCAGAGTGTGACGAAGTTGAAAGTATAGGTACTAAATTGCAAAAGTAAGAAAGTTTGTGGAGGTAACTAGATAGGTTACCCATTTGTTGTCATTGACATGACTACCTACAGAAGGTTGCAGGACAATGGATAACCCAATGTGGTAGCTACCCATTAGGCTGTAGGTGTGGCTCAATAATTTAAAATACCCAAGGTATCCACATTAGAGTTGGTATTTTAAATTGGTTCATTTTTGTTAATTGACCTGGAGGTAGAGTAGATTATCATCTCCTAATAATTTGTTTTAGTTGTATAGCATCACACTTGATTGTTTGCATTAGGAGTAAAAATTGTCAAGACTGACAGGTGAATTTGTGCACCCTAGGTCTTATTTAAATTGGTTAAATTTCATGTACCCTTTCTTCCTTATTTGCTTTCTTTTGTTTTCAAGTTCTTACGCACCCTCAATATCGAATCGATTTGGCTTGGTTTTAAGTGATGCAAACTGGTGTAATGAACTAAAATCCTCATGGGAATGATACTCTACTTATCCTTCACTATATTCCACAATGTGTACACTTGCGTGCTATTCTATCCCTTCTATTATCAAAGGCCATGCGCGTATATGTGAGTAATTGAGTTAGTTAGATAGTTACATACTAAGTTTGGTGGTGTACTGCAAAATCTCGTGTATAAAATCCCTTCAACAATGAAAAGTGAAGAAGCTTTTTTGTGCTAGCATTTACATCTTTTAGTACTCTGCTTTCCTTCCTTTCTTTTTCTACCCTTTTCTCCTGTTTAGCTTTTTCTTCTTCATCAGGTAACATGGTACCAAAGATGATGCTCCATTGCACATCAAAGATCCAACCATGCCTAAAGGAATGCATAATCAAGGAGGTGTCCAATATCAAACACCTGGACAGAATATTCAATTTCAAGTGCTGTAGAATACTTCATCTTCTCTAACGACAAAAGGAGCAAGTTTTGATCATGCCAGGTCAACGAGCAACATCAATAGTTTGCTTTATGTTCATAGTGAAGAGAATTTTGGACAAGTTGTGGTAACACATCTTCTTACTGGATTGAATTATAATTCTTAGAGTCATGCCATGTAGGTAGCTCTAAGTGCAAAGAACGAGCTCAGATTTGTGGATGCACCATTGTCAAGGCACTTGAGAATGATTCCACTTTCGATGCCTGGAATTGATTCAATGGCATGGTGATGTCATGGATTATTCAACATGTAGTCAAGGAAATTTTAGCTGTTTTGATGTACATGACTATAGCACAGGAAGTATGGTGAGATCAGCTAGAAAGATTCATAGAACATTTTACCATAAACAATAGATAAGCTATCTCACTCAAGGATCTCATGGTGTTAATTCCTATTATACTCATCTTAAACATTATGGGAAGAATTGAGGAACTATTAGCCTATTCCTGCATGCACTTGCAATGCCTAGAAAGGATGGGCAAAGTATCTTCAACAAGAAGCTATTCTACAAGTTCTCATGGGACTCGATGAGACCTATATAGGAGTCAGAGATTAGATATTTATGATGGAGCCTTTTCCTATAATCATTAAAGTACTTAATTTAATTGCTCAGGAAGAAGAACAATGGCCTATGGGATTTGCACTAGCATTTGACTTTTTAGCTTGTTTAATTAATTTTTCATCTAATCAATTTTCTCAAGTGTATTCAGCTACTATAACCTATGGTAGAGGATGACAAGAACACCCAATTTGTGCACGTTGTGGAGCTCAAGGCCATAGAATTGATAGATTTTATAAGTTGCAGGATTATCCTCTTTGATTCAGCCTCAATCAAGAAATAATACTCAAAATCAAGCTGCAAGGATAGGAAAATGTAAAGCACAACCTATCAAGGAAGCTGCAAGCAATTGTGATGTGAATGCAGCATCAGTGATTCCTACAGTAGAAGATCTTTCTATAGATTAAATGCAACAAATCATAGCTTATATTAGCACATAAATGCGGAATAAGGCAACAACTATACAAGCCACATCAGGAGAAGTAACTCCACTATCTTCTCAGCCACTTGTATCATAGATGTATGGCAATGCTTCTTCCTACACTTTTTCGATACATTCTTCAATAAATTTTGAGTGGATTTTGAATGCCAATGCCACAAACCATATTGTTGTCAACAAAGGTTACTTACTGATATCAAATGTATAAAAGAAAGGTTTGTTCATTTGCCTAATGGTAGCATTGTTGCAATTTCTTGTATTGGTATTGCTCGTCTTAATCGTCATATTACATTGCATAATGTACTTTGTATTCTAGAATTTTGGTTTAATTTGATAAGTATAAGTATTCTAACTCATGATACAAATTGTTTTATTAATTTTACTCATGACTCTTGTGTGCTTCAGGACAAGATGTAGGGATTGATGACTGGGAAGGGTAGTATGAGAAACTAGCTATATTTCTTCACATCTGAACTTGTTACTATCTGTTCGGTCATGCTTACACCTACCATATGACATACATGTTTAGGACATCCTTCTTATGCTTGGTTACTGACTTTAAAAATCGGATTGCATTTATCTGATGCTTCTTTTCCTAAGAATCATGTTCATTGTAAGATTTGTCATCTTGCTAAGTAGCACAAGTTGCCTTTTCCTTCAATGAATGATATGGCTGCTCATGCTTCAGATTTGATACATGTGGGTGTCTAGGGTCCTTTTCTATTAGGACCACTAAAGGCCATCGATATTTCTCACTTTGGTAAATGATCACACTACAATGACATGGATTTATCTTATGCATTCAAAAGCAGATGCTACTAAGTTGATTCCCACATTTTATGCACATGTCTTAAAGCAATATGGTGTGAAAATTAAGGGAATCAGGTTTGATAATGCTCCTAAACTTCATTTGTTCCATTTTACAATAAAGAGGGCATTCAATCTTATCATGCCTGTGTGGAAACTTCACAACATAATGCAGTTGTGGAATGAAAACACCAACATCTTTTGAATGTAGCCAGGGCCTTGATATTTTAGTTAGGACTACCCTTATGCTATTGGGGAGATTGTATTTAAATAGCTACTTATTTGATTAATCATGTGCCTTCTACCCTTCTGAAACATAAGACACCCTATGAAATGTTAACTCCGTTAAAGCCAAAGTATGATCATTTGTGTGCATTTGGTTGTCTATGCTACATGTCCACTACTCTTCAAGGTCGACATAAGTTTGCCCCTCGTGCAAGAGCATGCATTTTATTAGGATATCCTTGCTTACAAAGGATATACGCTTCTTGATCTTGCTTCTAATCAAATTCTTATCTCCCAACATATTATATTTCATGAGAATATCTTTCCACTGGTCACAAACTTGCATACAACTAACCATTCTTCATTTTTGTCAGATTTAGTTCTTCCTAGACCGGTGAATGATTATGTACCTTGGCCACCAATGTAGTCTCCCCTAGCTTCTGAACTAATAGCTCCTACTCAATCAAGGCCTCATAGGATTACTTGTCTCCCTTCTCATCTTAAAGACTTTGAACTTTATCATGTTGATATTGCAAATGTGTCATCAATTTTAATAGACAATCCTCTATCTTGTTTTGTTGGTTACTCAAAATTGTCTATTGATCATAAGAATTTTGTTTTTGCTATCATAGGTCAAGCTGAACCTTGTGACATATCGCCAAGCCATTAAGCATGCTCATTGGTGTGATGCAATGGCTGCTAAACTTGCAGCCATGATGGACAACCACACTTGGATGGTTGTGTCACTACCTCCTGGAAAACAGCCAATCGGATGCAAATGGGTCTACAAAACAATGTTTCATGCTAATGGCCATATTGAAAGACATTGTTATGAATTGTATATTAGCTAAATATTGTAGATTAGCTAAATTAGCTAAGTTTCCTATTTTAGTTTCTTTCCCAGGATAGGATTCTCTTTGTATATAAGCAATGTATTTGTACATAATCAATGAAGAAATATACTTCTTCCTTGCGTCTATTAACATGGTATCAGAACTGGATTGAAGAATTTCACCCATCCCGCCTATCGCTGCGATTTTTTTTTGCTGTCACTGCTCTGTTGCGATTTTGCTGTTGCTACTCTCCGGTGTGATCTCTACTGTTGCTGCTCTCTGTTGCGATTTCTGCTACCACTGCTCTTTCGTGCTATTCAGACGAGGCATCAATCTGTCAATCTGCACTGCTCTCTCCATACGTTTGGAGGCTGGACATTAGGGTTTCTTTTCCTCAACTTTTGTCCAATTTTACTGGCTTTTGTCCGGTTTTGCTGTTGCCCAGTTTTGCTTAGATCAGGTTATCTTTGTTGCTGCCCGGTTCATTAAACCTATCTGGTTTGTTTTGCTTAGACTGGGTCACCTCTACTGCTGTGATTCTGTCCTATTTTGGTGGCTTGGGTTTTGCTTATGGATTGTGCCCA
Organism: Sonneratia alba; assembly: GCA_900174645.1. NCBI lineage: Eukaryota > Viridiplantae > Streptophyta > Magnoliopsida > Myrtales > Lythraceae > Sonneratia > Sonneratia alba. The sequence continues at coordinate 3,745,291 of FWPY01000027.1, read as the reverse complement.
ATTCTTATTCATTATCTTGGTATCATGGTTGATGACCAGAAGCATACTATTGTAACTGATGTAATTCCAATGCTATCTAAAATCACAGAACACAAGCTTAGTGGACCTAATTATTTGGATTGGTCTAAGACAGTCAGGATTTATCTCCACAGCTTATCGAAAGATGATCATCTTACCTCTAATTCACCAATAGATGATACCCGAAAGGAGTGGCTGAGGGATGACGCTCGCTTATTCCTGCAAATTAGGAATTCCATTGATACTGAGGTAATCAGTATGATTAATCACTGTGAGTATGTCAAGGAATTGATGGAGTACTTAGAGTTCTTATTTTCGGGAAAGGGAAATCTCTCACGAATTTATAAGGTCTACAGAAGTTTCTATCGCGCTAAACAACAGGATCAGTCGCTTCAAGCATACTTTATGAATTTTAAAAGGACATATGAAAAACTAAATAATTTGTTACCCTTTAGTTCTGATATCACAGTTCAACAGACTCAATGAGAGAAGATGGTAGTAATGAGTTTTCTTGCAAGCCTTAACTCCCAGTTTGATGTTGCCAAATCTCAAATACTATCTAGTGTTGGGATTGCCTCTCTACATGAGGCCTTCACCAGAGTGCTTCGCACAGATACTAGGAACTCCATCATTGTTCAGGCTCCCAATGCACTTGTCACCCGTAATGCATCTCGTAGTGCAGTCGAAATGGGCCAACCTTTCCAAAGAGACCATAATAGGGGGAGTAATCGGCGTTTGGTTACAAGGGGAGTTATATGCTACTATTGCCATGAGTCTGGTCACACAAAGCACTATTGTCGAAAGTTACAAAACAAGAATATGAAGTCTCAGTCAGCTTTGGTGGCTTCTCCTAATTCTGACCTTAGTGTAACGCCAATTTCACCAAATTCTAATAGGACAGTCACAATCTCAGTTGAGGATTTTGCCAAGTTCACTCGGTATCAGGAATCTTTAAAGAATTCACCGCAATCTATCACTGCTCTTGCTAAGTCAGGTAATTCAAATGCGTGTCTCCTTTCATCCTTCAACAAATGGGTAGTTGATTCAGGTGCCACAGATCATATGACAGGTAATCCCACCCTCTTTTCCATTTATCAATCTCATACATCTCCCATCGTCTCCCTTCAAGTCCCCACATTAATAAGTGAGCTAGTTGTCCATTTGAACTAGTTCATTCAGATGTTTGGGGTCCAAGTCCTGTCGTCTCTAAAACTGGGCTTTGATACTTTGTCACCTTTGTTGACGATTTTTCTCGTATGACTTGGATCTATTTTATGAAGAATCGTTCTGAATTATTTTCTCACTTTATTGCCTTCTATGCCGAAATTAAGACACAATTTAATTTTTCTGTGCGTACCTTACACAGTGATAATGCCAAAGAATACTTCTCCGATGTTTTCCAACGTTATATGATTCAGAGCAGTATTATCCATCAATCATCATGTGTTGACACACCATCTCAGAATGGTGTGGCCGAAAGAAAAAACAGACACCTTCTTGAGACTGGTAGGGCACTCTTATTTCAAATGTGAGTTCCTAAACCATTTTGGGCCGATGTTGTTTCTATAGCTTGCTTTCTTATTAATCGTATGTTTTCATCTGTTCATGGTCACACTCCATATGGTCTTCTTTTCCCTACTAAGCCATTGTTTCCTATTGATCCTCGGATATTTGGCAGTACTTGTTTTGTTAGAGATGTTCGTCCCCTTGTAACTAAATTAGATCCAAAGTCATGAAAGTGTGTTTTTCTAGGGTACTCTCGCTTGCAAAAAGGGTATCGATGTTTTTGTCCTGACCTTAATAGATACCTTGTGTCAACTGATGTCACCTTTCTTGAGCATGCTCCTTTTTTTCGCACTTCTCAGTCCTTTGATAAGGGGGAGAATGATGATCTATTACAGTATCATGTCATCTACAAGACCACTGAATCACCACCATCATTAGTTCCCCCACCTCCACTACCTCCTGTTATCCACACCTATTCTCGTCATAAAGATTCACCTGCTTCATGTTCAGCACCGGTTTCTTCTTCGGCATTGGATCCTGGACCCAGTGATCTTGATCTACCTATTGCACTTCGTAAAGGTAAACGGCAATGTGCCTACCCTATTTCTTCTTTTGTCACTTATGATCATTTGTCTTCCTCCTCTTCTTCCTTTGTTGCCACTGTTGATTCTGTGTCTATCCCAACATCTGTCTCCGAAGCCTTGTCTCATACTAGTTGGCGTCAAGCAATGATAGAGGAGATGAATGCTTTGGATTCTAATGGTACTTGGAACTTGGTCCCTTTACCGTCTGGTAAAAAGGCTATTGGATGTAAATGGGTATTTGTAGTTAAATTTAATGCAGATAGATTGGTTGCTCAACTAAAAGCTCATCTTGTTGCTAAAGGGTTTGCTCAGACTTATGGAGAGGATTATTTTGATACATTTTCTCCCGTTGCCAAGCTCACCTCTGTTCATTTATTGATCTCTTTGGCAGCGGCTCATGGCTGGCACTTACACCAACTTGATATTAAAAATGCCTTCTTGCATGGTGATCTTCAAGAGGAGGTGTATATGGAGCAACCACCTGGGTTTGTTGCTCAGGGGGAGAATGGGAATGTTTGTCATCTCTGTAAATCTTTATATGGCCTCAAACAGAGCCCATGTGCTTGGTTCGGCAAATTTAGCCAGGCAATTGAGGATTTTGGCATGAGTAAGAGTAAGTCGGATCATTCAGTTTTTTTATAAAAGTTCCCCTATTGGGTCTATACTTTTGGTGGTATATGTGGATGATATTATTATCACCGGGAGTGATGAAATGGGAATCTTATCTTTGAAGTCCTTTCTTCATAGTCAATTCCACACAAAGGACTTAGGAGCCTTGCAGTATTTCTTGGGAATAGAAGTGATAAGAAGAAAGAGGGGCATCTTGCTATCTCAGAGAAAATATGTGCTCGATCTATTGGCTGAGACAGGGAAGTTGGGAGCTAAGCCTTGTAGTGCTCCGATGCTCTCTAATCTACAACTCACGAGAGATGGAGAATTATTTGAAGACCCAAAGAAATACCGAAGGCTAGTTGGCAAATTGAACTATTTGACAGTGGCTCACCCTGATATTGCTTCTTTGGTTAGCATTGTTAGTCAGTTCATGTCTTCTCCAACAATTCATCATTGGGAAGCATTGGAGCATATTCTATGCTACTTGAAGGGAGCTCCGGGCCGAGGGATACTATATAGTAATCACGGACATAACCACGTTGAATGTTTCTCTGATGCAGATTGGGCAAGCTCCAAGATTGACAGAAGATCTACTACAGGCTATTGTGTATTTGTTGGAGGAAATTTGATTTCATGGAAGAGTAAGAAACAAAATGTAGTCTCCCGATCAAGTGCAGAAGCAGAGTATAGAGCCATGGCATAGTCTGTAAGTGAGATTATGTGGATATGTCAGATCCTAGCTGAAATTGGTTTTGAAGCTTCTATGCCAACAAAGTTATGGTGTGACAATCAAGCTGCTCTCCATATTGCATGTAATCCCGTGTTTCATGAAAGAACTAAACTTATAGAGATAGATTGTCATTTCATTCGTGAGAAGATACAACAGAAGTTGGTCTCCACAGGGCATGTGAAAACTGGAGAACAACTAGGAGACATATTCACAAAGGCTCTTAGTGGCCCTTGAGTTGATTACATTTGTAAGAAGCTGGGCATGATTAATATCTATGCTCTAGCTTGAGGGGGAGTGTTATGAATTGTATATTAGCTAAATATTGTAGATTAGCTAAATTAGCTAAGTTTCCTATTTTAGTTTCTTTCCTAGGATAGGATTCTCTTTGTATATAAGCAATGTGTTTGTACATAATCAATGAAGAAATATACTTCTTCCTTGCATCTATTAACAGACATAAAGCATGCTTAGTGGCCAAAGGTTTTACACAACAATTAGGGATTGATTTTCTTGAAACTTTTTCACCTGCTACTAAATTGGTGACTATCAAGTTGTTATTATCTCTTGCGACTATTTTTGATTGGCATATGTTGCAGCTTGATATCAACAATGCCTTTCTTCATGGTGATTTGATGGAAGAAGTTTTCATGGAACTTCCCATTGGATATGCTTGCAGCAAGGGGGAGACACTACCACCATCCCCTGTGTGCAAGCTTCATAAGTTGATTTGTGGTTTAAAACAGGCTTCTTGGTAGTGGAATTGCAAATTTTCAGCAGTAATACTTGCGATGGGTCTCAAAAAATCTCAATTTGATCATCTTTTGTTTATCAAAGGGCATCCAAGTGCTCAATTTATAGCTTTGATAGTTTATGTAGATTATATACTTGTCATTGGTAATCACATTGAACATTTACAAATTTTGAAATAGGGCTTGGCTAACTAGTTTAAAATGCAGGACCTTGGACCTCCCAAGTTCTTCCTAGGCATAGGAATAGAAAGACCCAAGACAAGAGTCAACATATCTCAACGTAAGTATGCCATGGAAATCCTATCTAATGTAGGTCTTCTTGGATGTAGGCTTGTATCAACACCTATGGAGCCCAACACCCGGCTATCCAAAGATGATGGAGAACTCCTGCCAAAGCCTGCAGTTTATTACAAGCTTATATATGCAGATTGTTCTACCTTACGATAACATGGCTAGATCTAAGCTTCATTGTTAACAAGCTTAGTCAATATGTTTATGAACCTAGAGACACTCATCTGAAAGTTGCTCACATGGTGTTGTAGTACATAAAAGGCGCCATTAGACAAGGTGTTTTTCTCCATTCCAACGTGGAGCTATAGTTGAAGGCATTTGTAGACTTCCATTGGGTAGCTTACCTAGACACTTGAACATCAACAAGCAGCTACTATGTATTTTTGGGATCGTCATTGGTATCCTAGCGATCAAAGAAATAGTTGGTTGTGTCATGATCCACTACATAAGCAAAATATTGCTCCATGGCACAAGTAACATGTGAGTTAATTTGGCTATAGAATTTACTCAAGGATTTTTGCAATCAATCTTGTTGAGCCTGCACTTTTATATTGTGACAATGAAGTCGCTTAGCACATTGCAGCCAATTTATTGTTCCATGAGTGAACAAAACACATAGAATTTGATTGCCATTTCATTAGGGATAAGTTGAAGGAAGGGGTGATGAAAATGTTACTAGTCTCAACCAAGTAGCAATTGGTGGACTTGTTCCTAAACCACTTCATGTAGGACACTTCAAGTATCTATTAACCATGATGGGGGTACAAAACATTTACACTCCATCTTGAGGGGGAGTATTATCAAAGCCCATGTGTAGCTGACACGTGTTTGTGAGTAACTGAGTTAGTTATATAGTTACATACTAAGTCTGGTAGTGTACTACAAAATCTTGTGTATAAATACCCTTGAGGAATGAAAAGTGAAGAAGCTTTTTTGTGCTAGAATTTACATCTTTTAATACTCTGCTTTCCTTCCTTCTTTTTCTTCCCTTTTCTCCCTTTTCTTATATGCAACACCTATTCTAATACTTTATAAAGTTTTCTACTAATCTATCACCTACATGCATAAGGAAGGACTCTACGTGCTAGGACTCTACCACACATTTTCTTTCATTTCTTAAGTTGTTATAATGCCTGCATGGCATTGTAAAATAATACAAGGTTTCAACAAGAAGGCTAACATATTGCTCGGGGTTGTACTTTCCAATAGGTGCTTCCATGAGGGTTATGGTGGTAAAAGGCTTTATTTACCACTTTCCTAGAATAGGATTTCTATTTCCAACATTGCATTAAGACTACTAGGATTATTTGATGTTATGTTAGTGCCAAAGTTAGTATCCTATAGGTCTATCAAACCTAAGGATGGCTAATTGTTGCATGATGATTTGATCCTATGTGCATGTCTACATAGCATAAAACCATGTAATAGTAGCATGTCTTTGTTTTTTTTTTTTTTTTTTTTTTTCCTTAATTGTACACAATTACCTTCCACTTGCATGTTGAATGAGGTCTATAACACTCACCTCTGGATAAGTTGGGAATAAACGAGATGATAAATAGTGAAGATGACATTTGTTAGGCCTAATTGGGGTGCTGTCCCGCTACACTTTCCTGGTAGGATATCATTTCCCTCACCTTGAATCTTTGATCATCAGGTAAGATAGGAGTTAGGAGATTGGGAAAAAGACCTTGCAAGGAGTTGGATGTGTCCTTTGGTTGCTCTTGAGGTGGAAACTTTGATCATCCTTCTATTGGGTCTATTATGTGGCCCTTGGGTATTCCTCTATAGAGTCAGGTGTGACAAAAATAATTTTCTATAATCTAGAATTTCATAATTAAATCTAACATTTTCTGAAAACCGGCCCCTTTTTTTCCCAAATGCTCTAGATAAAAGAGTGAGTTGGGAAATGAACTCCACGGTTTGGGAACTCCAATGACTTTTGTAAAATTAGAAAATGATTTTGTTTGTGGGTTTGGACCATTGCCTCTCATAGTCTAATGGCCCCGCTAGGGGTGAAGGAAATTGCTCCACCCCTCATCTTATCCAACTTGATCTATTATGAGCATTATAATAAAACCTACATTTTACCCAATTAGACCCTTTAGTGGGTCAAAACCTTGCTTCAGGCATGACATTCTGTCATATGGCCGAGAATAACTTTACTTCCAGTTGATAGTCTATTGATTGTAGCATCAGCCACATGTTGTAGCACATTTTGCTAGCCATGGAATGTACATGCTTCACTTGGTTGGTGATGACTTTGTTTTAGTATTGGGTTATGCCCAATTCATCTAGTGTGGATGGCCCAAATATCAAAAACCATTTTATTATGAACCTATTTGGACCTTGTTCACTTGAACCTTGCTATTGGCAAGCCATAGTGCCCCTAGGACTGACCAAATTGATGAATGATCATCAAGATAATGTGTTGGATGGGTTAGTCCAATGTTATCCCTATGATCACCTAAAATGAATATTAAACAAGTTAGTCCAATGTTGTTCCTAGGTGAGACAATTGAATAATGACTTCGAGTAATCCTGAGTCTAAGACCAAGTGTCTAGGCTTCCCCACTTTTATTGAGGGTTGCCTCTGTCAAGGTTAGGTTTATCAACCTTCCTTCCACGAGTCTAGGGCCGTGTGTCTAGGCTTTGTCGAGGTTTACTTTGTCTAGAATAGGTTTGTCAACCTTTCATCCTTGAGTTTAGGGTCGTGCATTGAGGCTTCTTCATCTGTTGTGGTTCCCTTTGTCTAGGATAGGTTCATCAACCTTCCTTCCTTGAGTCTAAAACCATGTTTCTAGATTTCTTCCTCTATCAATGGTTCCCTCTATCAAGGTTAGGTTTGTCAATACTTCTTCCCTTGAGTCTAGGATTGTGTGTCTAGGGTTCCTCATCTCTATGATTAGGTTTTTCCTTTAACTTCAAGGTTCAAGGTTTTTAGAAATACAATTCCAAAATTTGAAAATAAGAGATTCCTCATGCAAAGAAAAGAACGGGCAAAGTTAGTAAAATCATATACTAATTAGGTTTCCTATGTATTGTAGGATGGAAGGGAATAGGGAAATCTCCTAGCAATTTAGGGATGTTGTGCATAGAGAGATTGCTAAACTCCAGTAAGTAGTAAGGGCAATTGTGGGGTATCTTATGGAGCTAGAAAGGGCATTTCAAGTACAGAAACTACAACAGGGTGCCTTCATGCCTAGTTAGTTTAACACTCCAACCATGTTGCAACTAATGATAAGTGTCATAGGGCTCGGAATTCACCCAAAATTTTCCATTCCTGTGATGGTGCTGAGTAGTGTCCCACATACTCTCAGCCAACCCAAACACATGCAATGAAGTAGCTTGGCAAGGTCTAGCAACAAAGGATCAAGATTGAACAATGCAAGGTAAGGGAAAGTCTTACTTGTATTCACAAACTCGTATTACAAGAATACACAAAACCCTTACACAACCTTACACGGTCACACCCAAGTATGTGCCTCATGTGTCCAGCACTTGCACTCCTCACTTGGGCTGGTGAACTTCACCTCGAGAGTCCACACATGGCTTTGAAGGAACTAGTTACAAAATTGCTGCCCTTCCTTCATTCAGCACTCTATACTTGGAGTGTTTGCCTCATTACTCTTTACCAATTTTCTTCTCTCTGACCTTGAAGACTTGAAGCCCTATTTATCCTGGCATGGGGAATCCATGATTCCCTAATTTCCCGGAAACAACCCATGATTCTAGAACCACCTGGATCCCATGTTTCTCTGACTGCCATTGGATAAGGATAACCGCTTGCCAACATAGTCAACAATTAGCGCCTTGACCTCAACCCCATAGTTTGGACCACTGGAGTCCATCGAGTCTGCCTGAGGGACACCCACACTCAGCCAGGTCGTGGGCACCACACCCATGTCTTGGGTCAGCCATTGGTAACATAACCAGTCTACATTGCTTGCCCATGAGTGATGTTAGGTAGTGAGTCTTGCGGTAGCATAGGGTGTCTGCATTGCTCGCCCGTGAGTGAGTTTTGTGGTAGTAAAGAGCGTTCAAGTCACCCACACATGAGCGACATCCGCGGTAGCCCACATGCCCACGTCACCTACCAGTTAGCGACATTTGCGGTAGGATAGGGCGTTCGCATGGTGCGCACTGTGCGACAGCTCGCCCACGCCCAAGTGCACCCCCATTTCACCATGTGTTTTCCCTTCCAGTTGATCCTTCGGCAGGCTTCCCTCGGTCGTGATCCTGGGCTGCCATGCCTATGAGGGCTAGCATTGCAGCCTATGTTTGTGTTCAAGCATCAAGGGGCTAAAATACCTCCCCCACTTGAGGAAGCCGACGCCCTCATCAGAATAGAGCGGAGGTACTCCTAGATCTTGTCATCAAATTGCCAAAGTGTTGCCTCCTTTTCCCAACTTGCTTTCAACATTGGCAAACCCTTCCATGTAACCAAATACTTCATTCTCCAGTTCTTCTTGCAGTACCCCAGCACACCTCTATCCAACACACGTTCAATTTCTCTATCCAATTTCATGCGCACATTCAACGGAGCACGCCTCGCCTGAGCGCATTCCATATCAGTTCCTTCACGGTATGGCTTCAGGAAGATGACATGGAAAGTGGAATGAATCTTTATCCTCTTAGGTAGTGCTAAGCAATAGGCCACTGCTCCCACTTGCTTCACTACCTCGAACGGTCCATCATATCTCTGAATGAGATGCTTATGCCATCTCTTGCTCATCACCTTCTTTTGAATTTGGGGCATCAATTTCAGCATGACCATGTCACCAACTTGAAATTCCAAAGGTCAATGCCCTTGATCCACATATTTCTTCATGCAACGGACAGCTTTGGCAAGATTGTCTTGAGCTTCCTCGAGCATTTCCTGCTTATCCCAGGCAAAATGGTAGGCAGCAGGACATGGCCCTTCCTTCTTTTGTAGGGCCACTTCGGAAGGGGTTAGTGGTTGGTAGCTGAAAGCAAGCTCAAATGGATTGAACCCAGTTGCTGAGGAATTGTGCAAGTTGTAGCAAAACTGCATTGTGTCCAATAGTTCTAGCCAATTCCACTTACTAGTGGTCACGTAGTGTCGCAAGTACTCTTCTAGCAGTTGATTCATCCTCTCCATCTATCCATCCATTTGCAGGTGATTTACCATTGAGAATTTTAGCTCTGTGCCCATGATGTTGAAGAGATGGGTCTAGAATTTCCCAATGAACTATGCGTCCCGATTGCTCACAATGTCCGTCAGAATCCCAAAAAGCTTGACCATATGGCAATGGAACTCTTTTGCTGCTGTCTTCATAGAGCAATTCTTTGGCGTAGGTCTGAAGATCTCGTACTTCGAGAACCTATCCACCACAACCATGACTCCATCAAAACCCTTTACCTTTGAGAAGCTATTGATGAAGTCCATAAAAAAACTAACACCCAAGGTTTCTCTAGAATAGGCAAAGGCTATAGCAAGCCCGCCTCAATGCACCATTCCACCTTGTCTTGTTGACAAACAAGACACGTCTTGACGTACAGCTCGACATCGTTCTCCATCTTTAGCCAGATGTAGGAGCATGTCAATAGCACTAGCATCCTTTCTTGTCTAGGATGCCCAAACCATTGCGCATCGTGATGCTCACACAATAGCTGAGTCCTCAACACTCCACTGGGGACGAATACGCAACCACCCTTCGCGTACAGCAATCCATCCTCAATCCAATACCACCTCACAGTACCATCTTGGACTTGCACGACTAGCTTTTGGTACTCCCTATCTTCCTTCGCTTGATCCTTCAATTTGCCTACGATGTCATATTCCAATTAGGTCAACGCAGTAACCGTCTTTACCGCCTCCTTGCTCAATGCATCAGTAATTGGGTTGTGATGCCTTGGCCTATGTTCCCACTCGAAATCATACTTGGCCAGGAATTCTTGCCAGCGTGCCTGCCTTGGGGACAGCTTTTTCTGTGTCTTAAAGAAATTGTTCATAACATTGTCAATCTTAATCACAAAAGAAGTGCTCGGCAAATATACCTACCACGCACGTAGACAATGCACGATTGCTAGCATCTCCTTCTCGTGTGCAGAATAACGTTGCTCAGATGGTTTCTAATTCTAGCTCTCAAATGCAACAAGATGCCCATCTTGCACAAGCACCCCACCGGCAGCATGATCAGAGGCATCGATATGGACTTCAAATGACTTGTCAAAGTCTAACAGCTTGAGCACAAGTTCAACCACAATCCGAGACTCGATCTTTTCAAAGGCATTAGCACTTGCCTCATCCCATGTCCACAACTTGCCTTTTTGCAACAAATCAGCAAGTGGGGACACCAATTTTGAGTATCCCTTTATGAATTTCTTGTAGTAGTTAGCCAAACCAAGGAAACTCCGAAGCTCACTCACTTTGGTTGGAGTAGTCCACTCCTTGATGGATTGTATCTTTCGAGGGTCCATTCGCACCATGCCACCTCTGATCAGATGACCAAGGAAATTGATTTCTTTCATACAAAACTCGCACTTTTCCTTCTTCACATATAATTGGTGTTCCCTTAACTGCTGGAACACACAATGCAAATGCCCATGATGTTCCTCCAAGGACCAGCTATAAACAATGATGTTATCAAGATACACAACCACAAACCTGTCTATTATAACATAGAACACATCATTCATGAGATTACAGAATGTGGCTGGTGCATTTGTTAAGCCAAATGGCATAACTCGAAATTCATAGGACCCATATTGAGTCACCATCGTCGTCTTTGGCTTCTTGCCCTCAGTAATGCAAACTTGTGATCTCAGGTCCAGCTTGGTGAAGAATTTAGCTCCGCTAAGCCGATCAAACAAGTCTACAATCAATGGTACAACGTACTTATTTTTCATGATGACTTTGCTCAACCCACGGTAGTCCACACACAACCGCAATGTGTCATCTTGCTTCTCTTGGAACAGCATCGGAGCACCATAGGGTGCTTTGGAGGGTTGAACCTTCCCTAAATCCAACAAGTTTTGGAATTGTCTCCACAACTTCTCTAGCTCTTTAGGCGACATCCAATAAGGAGCTTTTGCAAGTGGTTTCATTCTCAAAAGTAGCTTGATGTTGTGATCCACCGCCTGCCTTGGCGGTAAACCCTTCAACAACTCGTCGAGCATAACGTCACAAAATTCACCTAGGAGGGCTTGCACCACATCAGGAATCTTAACATCCATGCCCACCTCTAGTCCTGACTCATGGATGGCCGCAAGGTAGGTTGGTTGGCCCTTCTTCAAGCCTTTGGCTATTTGCATAGCCAAGACCTTTTCGGTCCGAATGTCCTCTGCATGGTTGACGCCCTTAAATTCCCAAACCAAGTAAGGCTTTTTCAAGTATGTGATCAGCAAACTGGACAAGTGTGGCATAACCGAAACACAAGCTTTCAGGAGAAAGTTGTTACCGAGTATTATGTTGAAGTTATCCATTGGAATGACCATGACATCGATATTCCCCAACCATTCGCCAATCTGAACTAACACTCCCTTAGCCATCCCAGGCACTGGTCTACTCTAGGAGTTGACAGCTTTGATCCGACAGGCTTGCTTTTGGACCTACAATCCATATGCTTACACAATGTGGTTCAACACAAAGTTGTGTGTTGCGCCAATGTCCACCATTGCTGCCACTTGCTTGGTATTCAAGGTCACCGGTATGTACATCAGTCCCTCCACTTGTGCCTTCCTTCCCAAGCAGATGGCACCAAGTATTTGGAGGGGAGCCACTCTAGTATGCTTATCATCAGAGTTGAAGTTAGTCTTGTTTACAAGGGCCGACAACTTCTCTCTTTTTGGGTAGTCACAAGCATAATGGGGGCCGTTGTAGATGAAGCAATCGGGGTGGGTCCTATGGTCTTTCAGGGATGAATCCTCTATCACCTTCCCCTTCCCTTTATCTCCCTTGGACAGCTTTTTTCTTGTCGACTTTGCTTGCATCCTTGCTAGGCTTGGCTAACTTGTCCTTTGACTCCTCAGCCTCCTTCCCCTTCAGGTCACTCTTAGATATGTGGATGTCAATCAACGCATTCGCTTTTGCCATTGCAATCTGGAGGTCCTGGACTCCTTGTCTTCGTAGCTCAAGTTGGGCCCACGATTGAAGACCTCGCATGAAGTTGAACAATTTGTCCAACTTGGACAACTCTATGACATCAAACAACAAGTAACTAAATTCCTTAACATAGTCATGTACCGTACCCATCTGTCTTAAGTTGCACAATGCTTCCCATGTAGCCCACGAAGTGTTTGTGGGAAGGAACTGCTCCTTGAGTTCCTTCTTCAGTGCAGGCCAATCTCTAATGTGCGGATGCCCACCAGTTGTAGCGTCCTACTCACGGGTTCGCCTCCAAAGCTTTGCATCACTTAATGGGTACATGACCACCATCAAGACTTGTTCCCCCTCTAGAACCCTTCCTGCCTCAAAATGATGTTCGATGTCCCACAGAAAGTTTTCAAGTTCCTTGGAACTCCAAGTGCTAGTAAAGGCTTTGGGTTCAAGTATCTTTACCTTGACCCAAGATCCCTCTACTTCGGCCGCACCACTAGCCAATGCATGTCCGAGGACACTTACCTCCTCCTTCAACCGGACAACATCTGGAACTAACGTTGCCAAAACTTTCACCATCGTTCCGCTTACTCCAAACATGTTGCCGAGGGATGTTTCCAGCACCACCATGCAATTCTTTAATGCATCCATGCATGATATTCAGGTCACCACCTGCTTGTTGTTTAAGTTCCTCGCTCATAGCCGAATGTGGCTCTAATACCAATTGTCACAAGGCTTAGAATTCACCCAAAATTTTCCATTCCTGCGATGGTGTTGAGCAGTGTCTAGCACACTATCAACCAACCCAAACACATGCAGCGAAGTAGCTTGGTGAGGTTTAGTAATAAAGGATCAAGATTGAGCAATGCAAGGCAAGGGAAATTCTCACTTGTATTCACAAACTCGGATTACAAGAACACACAAAACCCTTACATGACCTTACACGGTCATGCCCAAGTATGTGCCTTATGTGTCCAGCACTTGCACTCCTCACTTGGGCTGGAGAACTTTGCCTCGAGAGTTCACGCACGGCTCTGAAGGAACTAGTTACAAAATTGCCGCCCTTCCTTCGTTTGGTTCTTTGTACTTGGAGTGTTTGCCTCACTACTCTCTACCAGTTTTCCTCTCTCTGACCTTAAAGACTCAAAGCCCTATTTATCCTAGCAGGGGAAATCCACAATTCCCTAATTTCCTGGAAACAAACCATGATTCAAGAACCACCTAGATCCCACATTTCTCTAACTGCCATTAGATAAGGATGACTGTCTACCAACATAGTCAATAGTTAGCACCTTAACCATGACCCCATAGTCTGCACCACTGGAGTTCGCTGGGTTTGCCTGAGTGACACCCACACTCAACCAAGTCACAGGCACCACGCCCATGCCTTGGATTAGCCACTAGTAACATAACCCATCTGCATCGCTCACCCGTGAGCAATGTTAGGTAGCGAGTCTTGCGGTAGCATAGAGTGTCCACGTTGCTTGCCCGTGAGTGAGTCTTGCGATATCATCAAGTGTTCGTGTCGCCTACCCATGAGTGACATTCTCAGTAGCGCACACACCCACGTCACTTGCCAGTCCACAACATTTGCGGTAGCATAAGGTGTCTATGTTGCTCACTTGTGAGTGAGTCTTGTGGTAGCAAAGAACGTCCAAGTTGCCCACCCATGAGCGACATCTGCAGTAGAGCACATACCCACATTGCCTGCCAGTTAGCAACATTTGCGGTAGGATAGGGTGTCCGCATAGCGCGCACCATGCGACAGCTCACCCACACCCACGCCCAAGTGCACCCGCACTTCACCGTGTGTTTTTCCCATCTAGCTGATCCTTCAGCAGACTTCCCTCGATCATGATCCCGGGCTGCCATGCCTACGAGGGCTAGCATTGCAGCCTATGTCCGTGTCCGAGCATCAAGGGGCTAACAATAAGGCTCCCCATGGAATTTGGAAGACATTTGGGTGACCTTTTCTGGACTTGTATGTCATAGGACTAATGCAACTCCTCAAACTGAATCTCCACAATCCTATGATTATGGGATGCAACTTGAACCAATACTGTGCATTCCACCAAGTGTTGGGGCATCAAACCAATGGATGCACTCACCTTTGACGAGAGCTCAAGAAATTGGTGGACCAGGGAAAGCTTACATGTCATGGAAAATGGCAAGAACATGGTGCTGCCTGAGAGGGAAATGCAACCCCACCTATCTCTTCACTAAAATGTTTGTCACCTAGCTAGTAGGCCACTACTTTTGCCACCCCTTTACATTAAGGGCCCCTACTTTTTGGATAAAGAACGTAAATACAAAAAGTCCAAGAGTCGTGGCTAAAAAGGTGCTAGGTAGTAGGAATTGAACTCCCAGCTATATGTCAAGTAGGAAGTCTTACCTTTTTGTAAGCTCTTGTCTAGAAAAGTGCAAAGGTGTCCTCACGCACCTGAAAAGAATAATAAAACCTTTAGGTTTTGTTTTGTCAAACTCCGTCTCAAACCACTCATCTCTTTGATTCATGAATAAAACTGATAAACACATGGTGGTCCAATGCCACCTTCAAACATTCGAATGAGAGAGCAATCGGTCTTGAATTGAAAAAGCGGAAATGGGTTTAAAAGAGCATATTGATCAAGATTAGTGATAATATAATTATGACTATGGAAGGATATTGGCTTTTACGAAAAGTGAAAAGAGCAGTAAAGAGTGAGTTGGAAACTTAAAAATGGGTCAAAACATGGAGGAATGACTGGTTTGATTTCTGCATCGAAATGACAACAAATGGAAGAGATGATCAACATGCCGACTAGGAACATAATCAGAATAAATTAGGGAAGGAGTGACACCCTGGAGAATGCTGGTGAGGACTCTACTATCAGAATTCGTAAGAACCTGAACAATCAACCTATTGATGCTGCATGAAAAAACTGCTACCACCACATCGGCTGATATTGATTTGACCACTATCGCATGACAAGTGCAAGAACTTACCCAGGCCTTGAAAATGTTGTCGGGATTAAGAAGTTGGGCTTAGAAAAGCCAACTATATTTTGGGGCATTACTTTCCTGGAGAAGTTCAAGATGCCAAACTTTTCCATGTTCTGAGTGTAGGGTGACCCTGCTACCATGTAGCAAATGTCGGAATGATGCTGCATTCTTGGGACCTTAGTCCCAAGGCTATCATGATGTTGTGTCTACAGTCCTTGAATGGGACGACTGCAACCAGGTATCATTGTTGGATATTTAGATTACCTCGAATTGGGACAAGTTGTTAACTGCCTTCATGAAATAGTTTGGATACAACACCATGATCTAAAATATGATGTTAGATTTGGAATGCCTTGTATAGAAGGATAGTGAGAGCTTCATGGATTATGTAACCCACTGGTTGAACATGGTTGCTGGCATGGTTGACTACTCATCAGAAGAGGATTCGATCCAAATTATTGTCACAAACCAACTGTCGCAATATTGGGAGCACCAATCATGCCTTCCTATTCCTGACTTGCATATCCTCTACCAGATTGGGGTGCGAATCGAATAAGCCTTTTGTCTTGGGGTACCTGACGAAGCCTGAGAGTAGCAAGAGAACCTACACTCATCCGTAGTCATTCCCTTCTAGCTCCAGATCTATTACTGTAGCGACGCTACTTTTGGGATGAAGATGGTCATTGTGACCCGGAAGTTCTCAGATTTGATGAAACCTTGGTTTGTCATCTTGGAGGCTCTAAAGAAACATGCTTCCTGAAACCATTAAAAGAAGCTCCTACTAATCTCGTAGGGCATCAGGTTGATCAGTCCAAAATTTGTGTGTTCCATTTGTAAGTTGGAAGTTGGGACACGTGATTGATGAATGCACTCATTTGAGAGTAGGATCTTGGTGATAGTGGTAAGTTGAAAGATCCCTCCATTTGGAAGCCCAACACTTAGAAACAACCCGTTGCCCCGCATGATCAATTAGCCTTTGCTGAGTGAGTGAGACCCTTTGCCAACTGCAAAAGAAGAATTCATTAATGCCCTCAACATTTGGGCCAAGCTATCCAATGAGAGTGAAGAGAAGGTCATGGGAGAAGTTGATCCAACCATTGTGGGATTTTGAACCGATTTGAGCGATGAGGAGGGTTGCGAGAGTGATTATGAAGTTAAAGGCGTTACCTGTGGTAGTTGAGTGTATGCTGGTCCTTCCCTTGTTGAGGGGCAAGAAAAGAGAATCAATGAACCCTTGCCATTGGATGAGAAGGAGGGGGAACAAAAGGAGAAAGAGAAGAAGATGCCCTTAGGGCTAGCACCCTCAAACTTGTTGTATCAACTTTAGAAGACCAATGCCAATGTGTCTATCTGGAAGCTACTAGAATTATCCTTCAAGCATCACTAGGCAATTATTAATGCATTGATGGACACTAAGATACTAAATAATGTCATGTCTCAAGATCTCGTGAAGACTATAGGGGCAGTCACTCAAGCTATATGCCCCGTAATCTCCTTCAAAGAGACAAAACTCCCGCAAGAAGGGTTGGAGCACATGAAGGGCCTTTACAATGATGTTTCCTGTGACAGGCTGAGGTTACCCTAGTATTAGTTAATAGAGGGTCCCCTCTAAATATCTGCCCCCTTCAAACCCTCGAGAAGCTAGGCCTATCGAGGTTGAATCTTAAGCCTACCACTTTCATTGTGCGGGCATATAACAACTCTTGGAGGGAAGTCTTGGGGACCTTCATCACCTTGTTGGTAGTTGGAACTATGGTATCCAAAGTGGAGTTCACCATGTTCGAAATAAGCACCTCATATATCCAACTATTGGGGTGTCCTTGGCATTGCCCTCTCGGAGCTACATTGTTCATTGTCCATTAGATGGTCAAGATTCCAGTTCGTGGAAAAGTCGAGACCATTCATGTTGCATGATGTAGACTTTTTTTTTTATCCAAGGCTTTGGGAAAACAAGGGTTGGTTTTTAGAAAACGTCAAGTTTAATTAAATTTGGGAAAATCTTTTTGATGCACATGACTTAATCAAGGAATATCCAAGGGTCATGCAAATGACTCTAGGGAAGGATGAAGTTGCCACATCGGTGCCACCTGAGGATGGTTATCTAGCCCCTCCCATGGTCTTTTCCTGATCTCTTGACTTCCATCATACCCAATAATAGGAGATTAAAGGTAAGGGAAATGGGTACACAATCAAGAAGGTGTAGTGAGATTGCACCCCAATCGTGCCTGCTAGATGCTGCCCTCACTATTTCTCATCTCATTTAATCGCAACTTATCAAGAGGTGAGTGTTACAGACCCTATTCAACGTGAAAGAGGAAAGTAAATCGTTTGTAATGATGGAAAAAAAATGCAAAGATATGCTCAGCAATTAGGTGATTTCATGCTATGCATACATGCAAAAAAGATCAAACCATCATGTAGTAGTTAGCCATCCTTATGCCCCACAGAGTATAGCATACTAACTTGGTAATATCACAGCATTAAGTAGTCCTAGCAGTCTAATGCAGTACTAGGAATTGAAATCCTATTTTAGGAAAATAATAAATCAAGCATTTTACCACATCTCCGAAGAAGTACCTATATAAAGGTATAACCCTGAGCAATGTGTTGGCCTTTATGTTGAAAACCCGCATTATATTACAAGGCCACATGGGCAATACAATAGCTTAATAAAAAGTGAAAAGCCCAACGATAGTCAAGCAGTGTCTCGGTGCATCGAGTCATCCCTCATATGGCGGGCTATACTACAAATAGATGATAGGTTAGTGAGAAACTTGATAGAGTCTTGGATTATGATCAATATGTCACGACCTGAAATTTGTGGTAGAGTTTCCTCTTATTTTCATAAAAACCAATATTTCAAAACCTGTTATATAATACCATAATCAACACACACATCTCAAACTACAGTTATTGCAAAACATTTCAGGTTATAACATTGTATATAGAACTATACACTATTTGACACATACCCTATTAACTATTTGTCGTAGTTGATCCTTGAATCAAAATTTGACTATTCCACTCGGCTGAGTGTCTTTCTTATCTGAAAAAAAAAATTGCAGAGTATGAACTACAACTCAGTGAATACAGATTTCTAAAGTAAAATAACATTAGTTTAGGTACAAGTTCTTACAAAATTGTATCCATTATGCCAGTTAGCCGAATAACTAGGATAGATGGTTATTAGCAGCCTAACTAGCTCCAAATGATTTACTTAATGCAGTGCATGAAAACATTCATATCAAACAATAACTATGGGGTCGCACTATCTCTACGACAAAGTTATGGCGATACTGATACTTCTCTCTCTAATGGAACTGTGACCCCACACCTCAAACCATACCACAATATTCTTCTTCCCATGCCCTTCCTCTTTGCATGAAATCGCGAGGGCTGCCTAGTATCCTCTGGCAAAAAGAGTGGACCTGTCATTCTTAAGTCTCTCTCCTTTTCATATCATATAATGACTTATACTTTGACTACAGATAAAACCTTATTTCTAAACAAAGAATTTGCAGCCCTCATAAGCCCATATTTGTGACTAACTTCCATAGATCTATGTGTACATATGTATACAAGGCTTAAAAGGTTCCTAACCTAATTAGTTATATTATATTATATATATAATTTTATTTATTCATTTATTTATTTATTATTATTATTTCCATGAAAGTGTAAGCCCTGTTCTGTTGAATCCATTAGAGGACCCCAGTGAAGTCATACACGTGTTTATAAAAGCCACGTTAAGGAATAAACCAAAATCTCAATTTAACAGTTATAAGGTGCTATGGTAATCTCAACAATTATTTACACTTACTATCACCTGAGGAATTGCCTATTGACATTTACATGAGTATCCATTAGGGTTTCCTCAAGTGAGTCGGTTCAGTGAACTTATTTTATAACAAGCACTCACACTTTTATATTAGTGACTTTTCACAAGTAACAGTGAGATTAATTACCCTCTACCACAGAGCACATAACAAATGTAGTAGTCTCATCGGATCACTGGTCCCCAACTCAGTGATCCTACAACTAGAAACAATTTTAAATTAGGACTTTTGAAATCTTAAGTCTCACTGGCATAATTTCATCATGATCCTAAAACTATTGTTTTAATCTATGGGTTTCATTAAAATATGCAGCATATGTTGAATAAAATGTCTCAATTATATTTTATGAATGTAAAAATAGTTCCAATTACATCATATGTGATTGGATTTAGGACACTAATACTAACAGATGGAGCTGAGGAGAAAGAGCAGCAGTAGTAAGGATGAGGGAGTGGCAAGCAACAGTAGGAAGCAAGGAACGGACAAGTAGCTGAAGAATAAAGCAGACGGTAGCAAGGAGGACAAGCTGAAGTGGAGGCGAGCTGCAGCAAGCAGCAGCAGAGAAGAACAACTGACGGTTGAGTAGAGCCTAGCAGCAAGTGGCAACGAATAGGGCTGACCAAAGAAGGGAGTAGACAAGAGAAGAAGCAGAGACTGCAGAGTAGGAGACGAGCAAGGGAACGGGCTGCCCAGCAGAGGAGCAATGGCTAATCGAAGAGCAAAGGTGCAGCAACATGAGCAGTGGAGGGCAGATCACAGCACAGGCTGAGAAGTAGGAGCAAGAGAGGACCAGAGCGAGCTATGTGGGAATAGCTTGATTAGCGGCCACACAAAACTGCAATAGCAGCACAAACAAGCGGCCGATTGCAACGAACAACTGCATGTTGGGAATTTTATAACCTAATAATTATAAGATGTACGTGTTGAGATCAATGAGAAATTGCATAAATTAATGGAAGCGTACCTGAATTCATAGTTGGAACTTGTGTGATCGATCGGGTGTGGATTTTCTAGGACTGTACGGAAAATCTCTCAGATGACATGGGATTCACTCTGTCTCTTCTGACTAATGGGATATCAAAAGAGCCGATTTTATCGTACGTCCCAGGGACCACAACTGCAAATTGCACATAAGTACCTTCAGTTTATTAATTTCTGATTTCACCCATCATAGAAATAAAAAATCACTTTATGGTTTCTGCATATTGATCCTTACACCTTACAGATTATCCATTAAACCCTATTTTATAAACTTAATTAGATCACTTAATCGGGTTGACTTATTGGATAACAGAGACACACGATCAATAATATATTGTTGGACCATATATTGTCAAATTAAAATTAAACAATCTCCCACTTGGGCCAACAAATATATCCCATATGTTATGTATCACCAAAATACTTTATTGAGCTCAAAATTACTATCCATATCAACAATCTCATCCATTAAATGTATCGACATAGAACCAAAGTGTTCTTCATCTCATTTAATGTGATTAGAACCATCAATGATCACATATGTTGACACACCCAATGACATAGATTAAGTGTAGGTATGCAGCATGGAAATTACATGTAATGTTATCTAAACATGCCTATTTCCAATTGGTCATCCTTAAACCTTATGGAGATAAACTTTAAATCATAAATGAGATTCAGAGTGCAAATGAACTGAAAACTTTATTTATGCAGAAAATGATTCAAAATAATTATTATGAACAAATATAGTCATAGTACAAACCCCCACTATACCTTAGCATCATAATATGATATTACACCCATATGAGCAATGTGGTCATGAAAGACTGGGCATTAAAGCCTTAGTGAGTAGATCCACAATCATGGAAGTTGTACCAACATGTTCAATAAACAACTGAGCACTCTAAATGTTATCTTTAACAACCAGGAACTTGATGTCGATGTGCTTTGACTTCGAATAGCTCTTATTGTTATGGGAATACATTACTGTTATCTTATTGTCACATAATATCTTTAGTGGTCTTTCTATTCCATCAACAATTCGCAGCCTTATGACAAAATTTCGCAGCCATATCCCATGATTAGATGCTTTGTAGCAAGCTACGAATTCTACCTCCACAGTTGAAGTAGCTACGAGTATCTGCTTAGCACTTTTCTAGGAGACAGCTCCTCCAGCCAATAGATAAACATAACTTAATGTAGATTTGCGACTGTCTTGGCATCCAGCAAAATCAAAATTAGAATATCCAATGATCTCCAACTGATCTAATTTCTTATATGTGAGCAAGTAATATTTTGTCCTTTGTAAATATCGCAAAACCCGTTTGGCTGCTTTCTAGTATTCCTTACCAGGATCACTCAAATATCTACTTAACATCCCAACTATGTACGCAATATCCGGCCACATACAGACTTGAGCATACATTAAACTCCCAACAGCAGATGCATAGGGAATATTTTGATTTCCTTTCAATCAAATTCATTTTTGGGGCATTGATTAAGACTGAATTTATGTGCCTTAGAAATAGGGGTATCAAGAGGCTTGCAATCCTTCATGCCAAATCTAGTTAGCACCTTTTCAATATAGCTCTTTTGTGATAATCCAAAAATTCCTCGAGAGCGATCTCGATGAATCTGGATCCCTAAGACAAAAGAGGCATCCCCAAGATCTTTCGTCTCAAACTTTTGTGATAGAAATCTCTTGGTTTCGTGCAATCAGCCTATACCGTTACATGCAAGCGATATGTCATCGAAATATAAAACTAGAAAAATGTATTTACTCCCACTAAACTTATGGTACATGCATTCATCAACTGTATTTATCTCAAAACCAAATGAGAGAATAATTTGATGAAATTTGTGATACCATTGTTGGGATGCTTGCTTTAGCCCATAGATGGATCTTTTTAACTTGCAAACCATATTCTTTGGGTCACCAACCACAAAGTTTTCTGGTTGCACCATATAAATTGTCATATCAATGTCACCATTGAGAAACGCCGTATTTACATCCATCTAATGTAGCTTGAGGTTATAATGAGCTACAAGTGCCATAATGACCCTCAAAGAGTCTTTTGTAGAAACTGGAGAAAAGGTCTCTTTGTAATCGATGCCTTCCTTTTGTGTGAATCCCTTAGTGACAAGACGAGCCTTACATCTTTCCACATTGCCCACAGAATCCCTCTTGGTTTTAAATATCCATTTGCAACCAATGGGTTTCGCACCATTTGGCAAAGGGACAATATCCCAAGCGTCATTGTCCTCAATGGAATTCATCTCTTCATTCATAGCGTCTATCCACTTTGGACAATTAGTGCTCTGCATGGCTTGACAGAAGTTGGTCGGATCATCTTCTATCATTCCAATGTCAACTTCATTCTTCTAGAGGAATACAATATAATTATTCGGAATTGCATTTCTCCTCTCTCTAGTGGATTGTCTTAATGGCACATGTTCTTGAGGTTGTTGAGTTTGTTCTTCTGGAACAACCTCTTGAGGTTGTATAAGGAGTTGTATGACATTGTTATGTTGCTCCTAATTAGAAGCAATGATTGTAGGAAGAGAAATTGATTTCTCTTCAAAAACAATGTCTCTAGGCCTATCTTCCCCCACAAACTCAACTTCCTCAAAGAATTGGGCATTCCCGTCTCAAGAATTGATCTAGTAGTGGGACCATAAAATTTGTAACCCTTGGATTTTTCAAAGTAACTAACAAAATAACAAGTGACCGTTCTTGATTCCAGTTTTTTTTCACTTGACCTATAAGGCCTAACTTCAACTAGACATCCCCAGATATGAAAATGCTTGATACTGGGCTTTTTCCCAATCCATAATTCATAAGGGGTTTTGGACACTGTTTTAGTTGGTACTCTATTGAGTATGTGGAATGCGGTCTTTAATGCCTTTCCCCATAGTGATTCTGATAAATTAGGATGACTAATCATACTTCTTACCATATCCTTGAGTGTTCTATTTCATCTTTCAACAATAGCGTTCATGCTAGGACTTCCTAGCATGGTGTACTGAGGGACGATTCCACATTCCTCTAGGAATTTGGTGAAAAGTCCTTGACGCTGTTCACCTGATCCATCATATCTACCATAATATTCACTACCAAAATCAGATTTAACGGCTTCGACTTTCTTGCCAAGTTGAGTTTCAACTTTAGCTTTAAAGTTCTTGAATGCATCTAGGGCCTTAGATTTCTCACTAAGGAGGTACAAGTGCCCATATCGAGAATAAGCATCTATGAATGTGATAAAGTATTGTTGACCATTTCAAGTAGCCGTAGGGAATGATCCACAAATATCAGTATGAATCAATTCTAAGATGTCTGACTTTCGATCGACACCTAATCTCCTAATGTTTGTTCGTTTCTCCTTGACACACTCAACATAGACCTCATAGTCTATAAAGTCAAGAGATTAAGAATTCCATCTGACATAAGCCTTTAAATTCGTTGTTTTGAAATATGACCTAATCACTTGTGCCATAACTTTGCGGAACTCTCATTAGTTAATTTTCGCTTTGTACCACGTGAATCCGCATGCAAGGTCCCACCATATGAAGCAATTGTATCAAGCAAGTAAAGGTTATCATGAAAGGATAAAGAACTGGTCGTGATCACATTTGACTTAAGGAGAAGACGAAATTGAGAATTCCCAAAAGAGTAATAATAACTAAATTTGTCCAATTGGGAAATAGAAACCAAATTTCGTCTAAAAGACGGTACAATGTAAGTCTCCTCCAAATCCAAATAATATCCAATTTTGATAACAGCCTAAATTTGCCTATTACTTCAACTGCAACTAACCTGCCATCGCCCACATAGATGAATCTTTCAGCATCATTTGGCTTTCGGTAGTTCAGGCAACCCCACATCGACACACTTATGTGAGTAGTAGCACCAGAATCTAACCACCAAGTGTGTGCAGGTATAAAGGTCAAATTAACCTCAAAACAAACCAAAGTGAGAGATGTACCTTTCTTTGCACGCCATGCATGATATTTGGTACAATCCTTCTTTAAGTATCCATCTTTCTTGAAAAAGAAACAAGTAGTAACCTAATCATGTTGCTTTTGCTTTTTAACCTTATTTGGAACACCCGCAGCTTCCTTACTCATGAGCCTTTGCTTGCCTTTGCCCTTACCTGACTCTTAGAGGTTAATGCCAAATGAGCACTTTCTGTCTTTTCATGCTTCAATCTCTCTTCTTCTTGCACACAGTGAGAGATGAGCTCATTGAGACTCCATTTCTCCTTTTGACAATTATAACTAACTTGAAACTGACTATATTGTGTAGGTAGAGAGATCAGAACTAAATGTACAAGCAAGTCCTTAGATAGCTCTAGTTTAAGTGCCTTTAGTTTTGAAGCAATATTAGACATCTCCATGTTGTACTCCCGAATGTTCTTGTTGCCTTTATACCTCATTGAGATAAGCTTTGCCAAAAGTGTGCTTGTCTCAACCTTTCATTTTTCTCAAAATGTTTTTCTATGGCATCTAGGAACGATTTGACATCTTCCTCATCAGTGGTATCGCCCCTGAAGGTTTCTGGAATTGCACACTTCATGATCATAAGACTCAACTTATTAGAAAGATCCCACTGCTCAAAATCCCTTTTAGCCTCAACGGAACTATTAACTGTAAGAGTAGGTGGTCGTTTTGTCCGAAGGGCCAAGTCCAGATCCATGCAACCGAGAACTATCATAATGTTCCCTTTCCAGACTTTAAATTTTGTGTTAATTAGTACAGGGATTGAATTAATAGTAGCAGAAATCGATATAGCAAAAGTATTAGCTAAACAAATAACAAATAACAAATGGGAAATATATTAGCCTACATATTCATGAATATCAAATAAAATAACAGTCTATCCCATCATGAGATACCAAGCACAACATTGATATTTCATCTTTAGATAAAATAATCAACTTGTAAGTAGTACTCTCAATGTACTGACAATCAATCTGGTCAAACAATGAGCTTTCCTTTTGGCCGACTCATGTTCACATGGAAACCCAATGATTATCACGCATTTATTACCACAAGCATATTTGAAACTCGGTCAAACAGTGTCCTTCCTTTAGGCCGATCCACTGCTCGCATGAAATTTCAAATATACAAACATTTTATATATTCTTGAATAAGTCAATCTACACAGAAGAGCTCACTTTGGTGAGATAATGCTTTAATTAACTTATTATTGAATATTAGACATAAAACAAATGACATTATTTCATTCAACATTCAAAATCGAATTTAAAGGCCTAAACCAAACTTAATTGGTAATTATTTAACTTTAGATGACTAAAATAGGCTTAAACTCGGTTAAATAGACCTTAAGTGGTATCAATCATTTTGAATTAGGTTTAAACCGTACTGAATTTGTCTTAATTTTACTATAATTTTCTCGAATCAATTGAAATCAGAGCAAAATTGGTGAAGAAATCAACTAAACATGATGGAACTGTTCAAATCTGCTTTGCACCAGTCTTGAATTAGTCCTGAACTAGCCTAATTTCGACCCAAACCATATGAACCGGCACAATTTACATTGAACCGGTCCCTTTTGGACCGAACCGTATAGACATTGCCTCAAACCAGTTCAAATCTACTTTGAACCAGTCTTGAATCAGTCCCAAACCTGCCTAATTTCGACCCAAACCATATGAACCGGCCCAATTTACATCGAACCGATCCTTTTGGGACCGAACCAGCTTGACTTACAGACCGATTACTGTTCATCTTCTCCAACGAAACCCTAATGGCTGCCGCTGGAAACCCTAATGGCCGCCACACGAGTTCTCCGTTTAAACCGAAGCCCACGATCTTAGCCACTAGTAATCACAATCCAAAATTGTAGTCATGATTATCGCTAAGTAACTGCAAGATATTCGGCTAACGAACGATCACCGAGGACGTCAGCCGCCGTGATCGGCAACCGCTCCTTGACGTCTCCGGCGATGTGAGCCGCCAATAACCGCTCCTTGACGTCTCCTGAGATATGAGCCGCCAATTTCAGCCACCCCCTTCGGCCGTGGCTGCCTTATGGCGACTCTGAGCGTGTTCTGGGTTTGGTTTTCTGTGATTAGCCACCACCTTAGCCCACAAACGACTGTTGACCGCCCTAGTATTCGCCGATTGGCCGCAGCCTCGACCCACAGATGACGCCCGATTCCTCCTCCTGTGACACAAGCCGTAGCTTTCAACCATGGCCTTCGGTCGTGGCTGCCTTATGGCGACTCTGATGGAGGTTGGACTAGGGAGGTTCGTTGATTGGCCGGGAGGGAGGTTTACAATAGCGAGCGGGTAGTGGCGGTGAAGCCTCGCCTACCAGCCAGCCAGTGGTAGCTAGGCGGGGGCCAACTGGCGGCAGTGAAGCCCGCCTAGCGGCCACGGACGGGAAATTTTTTTTTTCAATTCCCAGATATGAACAGTGATTTCAATTTACACATCAATCAATCACATCAAACTAAAACTCTCAATATGATCCAAACCCGTGAAAGCTCTTATACCAATTGTTGAGAATTTTATAACCTAATAATTCTAAAATTGATATATTAGATTAATGAGAAATTGCGTAAATTAATAGAAGTGTACATGAATTCATAGTTAGAATTCGTGTAATCAATTAGATGCAGTTCTTCTAGAACTGTACGAAAAACTTTTCAGATGACGTGAGATTCACTCTGTATCTTTTGACTAATAGGATATTAAAAGAGCCGATT
Organism: Sonneratia alba; assembly: GCA_900174645.1. NCBI lineage: Eukaryota > Viridiplantae > Streptophyta > Magnoliopsida > Myrtales > Lythraceae > Sonneratia > Sonneratia alba. The sequence goes on along the minus strand of FWPY01000027.1, from coordinate 3,718,212 downwards.
TTATTATACGTACTAGGGACCACAATCACAAATTATACATAAATGTTTTCAATTTATTAATTTCTAATTTCATCTATCATAGAAATCAGAAGTTACTTTACAGTTTCTGCATATTGATTCATACACATTGTAGATTATCTGTTAAACCCTATTTTATAAACTTAATTAGATCACTTGATCGAATTGACTTATTGAATAATAGAAACACACGATCAATAATATATTATTGGACCATATATTATCAAATTAAAACTCAACAATACAATGAATCAAGAGGCTAGAGATTGGAGAAGAAATGCCTAGAGGCTAGAGGGCTTCAGCCGTGAAAATGTTCCCTTCTTTTTAGGGTTGCCTCCTCATGAGCAAAAAGAAGGCCCTACAACCCTAAACATTTTCCCTTTTTTTGTTTTCTCTTTTCTTTTTCATTTAAATAAAATTTCAGATATAGTACATTGAGTTTTAACTCTACATAAGAATAAGTTTATGAAAACCTAAATCGAAATGATATAGGTTTTTACTTAAAACTGGATTGACCCTAAACTAGTTATTGTTGCAAAGTATTTTTTTCTTAATCTAATGCGAGTTAAGAGTCAAATAATATCAGTCTTGTTAAAAATAAAATTTCTATACAAATTTTCTTCCGAAATATGTTGAAATGTGATTACTATTCACAGCTTGGACAGTTCATATTCAAAAAATCGTACCTAACTCTCTGAGGTGAATTGTGAGGCCAAAAAGGTTCCAAATCGAAGCTCACTCAATGATCTTTGTAATCCATATAAATTTGCACCATTCTAATTGAGTTAACTTGGTCAAATTTTCACTTAAATTTCATGACTCTATCAGATTAACTTAACTCATGGGCTATTAGATTGATATCAAAGTCCCAAGTTTTTTTGAGCCAAAATGAGGTGTCTACATCGAGTATATCTTTGCTTTTACTTACAACAACTTTACCATATCCACGTGTGAGCTTGTCACTCGAATTATTATCATCGAACCAACAGTGACTTTAAATTTATCCATTGATCTTGTAGACGGATTCACATCATTTTCCTCCTCTTAAGAAGGATTTGTCCTCAAATATTGGCTTATGAAATGAAGATAAATTATAAATACTAAAAGCAATGCTCAAATTATACTCACCATGCATATTAAGTTTGTGTATGATGTCACCAAAGTGAGGGAATATTAAATGGTCCATCTCCACTAGGATGTCTTTTTGACAATCATTGTATTTGAATCTTGTGCATCTAATGACAATCTTCTAGATCGAAATTAAGTGACTTCCTACCTTCAATATGTTTCTCTGCATGTTGCTTCATCTACCATTCTATACTTAAAGTGGGACTCTCACTTAAGGAAATAAGAGTTAAAATCCACAAGAAATGAATCAAACTCAGATACAAATCTAAAAGAAAATCTACATGTAGGACGTGTACATCCATACCAAGCAACCTGGTTGGTTACTTCTAAATGTTATCAATGATATCATCTTCTTGAGCCTCAAGAGATAACCTGAACAGGTTACCAAGCAATTGGATTGGGTTATCTACCCGGTTGCCATCTCTAATTGGAGGAAAAAATGCGATGGAGACGGGTTACATCCTCTATGAACAGCCCTTCACCCACACTGTTTGAAGGGTGGTGAGCTAGAGCCCATATAGAGAGAGAAAGGGAAGCAAGAGAGAGCATGAGTGACTTGGAAAGGGTGATGAGCTCCTAGGAGAGAGAAAAGAAAGGAAGTTTTGCTAAAAGAAACCTTAGTGAAGCTAGGTCCCATCCAAACCCCAATAGTAAACCTTAGGGAGATATCTCGTGTTGGACTACCCTTCATTGAGTGGAATACACTAGAAGACTCAACCCTAGGGTAATGACCCTTAACCAAGGTCTATCGAGTTCCTAATGATCCAAACATTTGCATGCTGAAGAAAACTAGTCATATGAAGGAGAACTCGATGTGTCAAGACTCTACCTAAATGGCAATTCATATTTTATTTGATATTGTTGTTATGCCGCCAAAATGAATGTGAATCTAGATATGATGCTACTAGAAGGTCGACATGCATGCCACCTAGGGTCATACCTTCTGATAGATGCTTCGATGGGTGTTATGGTGTAAAAGGCTTGATTTAATGTGTTTTTAGAATATGACTCACATTTTCCAGCACTACGTTAGAATTGCTAGGGTTACCTGATGTCATGATACTGTAGGTGTTAGTATCCTGTAGGAATATGGGCAATAAGGATGACTATCAGCTGCATGAAAGGAAGTTTGTACGAGCTATAGAATAATGTCATTTTGATTCTAGTCCAGGAGATGTTCTTGAAGCTTGCTCTAGAAGTTTGCTCACAACTATGACTATTTAAGGATTTACGCAAATCATGAAATATTTAGTTAGTTTCTTTAAATCTATATTTAGATATTTTGAGATGTCCTAGAATATCTTTAGAATGCCTTTAAAATATCTTTAGGGTTTATTTGGTATAGTTGATCTTCTTATTATATTGACAGTATAATTACCCTTGAGGTATTTAGATTAGCAAGTTTAGACATTCAATTTTTTTTTGAGAATATATTGATCTTCTTCATTATTTAGAGGAATTAGAACTTATCAAGTTATTTTGTGGCGTTCTATAACTAGACTTATCACTTCGATTCTCTAGTTTATGAGATTATTGGTGTGGTCTCCTTTTCATTTGTAACTTTGGTTCTTGTCTACTTAGGGAATAGGTCAAAATACACTCTTTCAAAACTTTTTCTTTGCAATTCTTGGGATTCTTATCACAAGTTTGGTATAGGGTCTTTATCACAAGTTGATAACATTCTTATCATATTTAGTATTGGGTTTCATCATGGGTAGGTAGGTGATAAGAAAGCAATGCAAAAGCATGAAATTGATAGAAGAAGTTGATAGAAAAGATATTGAGGGAAAAGAAATGTAGTGGAGAGAAAAAGATAGAGAGATAGAGAGAGTTTAAGCCATATGATAGTAAGAGAGGAAAATTTTAGTATTATGGCAAAGAAAAGTAAGATCAAAAGAGCATTATATTCCTTTCAACCCCTTAGTATACCGATGTACATGGTGATTCTTTTTAGTACTTATGATCTAGCTGGTTCTTTGCCGAGCAATGTTGTTTTGCTCTTGCAAGAGTTCAAGGATGTGTTTCCTAAAGAGTTGCCTCAAGGCCTACCTCCAATTTGGGGAATCAAGCATCAAATTAACTTTATATCTAGCACAACAATCCCAAATCAACCTACCTATCCCTTGTGGAGACCAAGGAACTTCAAAGGCAAGTAGGTGAGTTATTGGAGAAAGGGTATTTTCGTGAGAGCATGAGTCCATGTGCAATTACAGTGTTGCTAGCGCCTAATAAGGATGGGACTTGGAGGATGTGTGTTGATTGCTAAGCCATCAACAACATTACATAAAAATATCATCACCCTATTCCTAGATTAGATGATTGCTAGATGAATTGTATGGTTCTTGTATTTTTAGTAAGATTGATCCTAAGAGTGGATATTATCAAATCAGAATGAAAGAAGGAGATGAGCGGAAAATTGCATTTAGAACAAAGTATGGTTTACATAAATGGTTAGTTAAGCCTTTTGGATTATATAATGCACCTAGCACTTTCATGAGGCTTATAAACCATGTTTTGCATGCTTACATTGGTCATTTTGTAGTTGTCTACTTAGATGATATCTTGATTTATAGTAGGAACTTGGATGATCATATTGAGCACTTGAATCTTGTTTTAGATGTTTAAAGGAAAGAAGAGTTGTTTGCTAATCTCAAGAAGTGCACATATAAGCTTGTATTTCTTGGATATGTTGTTAATGCACAAGTATACAAGTTGATGAGGAAAAGATGAGAGCTATATGAGATTAGCCAACACCCACAACAATAGCACAAGTGAGAAGTTACTATGATTTGGCTAGTTTTTATTGACACTTTATTCATAATTTAAGCACTTTTACCTCACAATTAACTAAGGTAATCAAGAAGAGTGCCCCTTTTAAGTGGGAAGAAGAGAAAGAGAAAGCATTTAAATTAATCAAGGATAAGTTGGCACATGTTCCTTTGCTTGCTTTACCAAATTTCACTAAAACACTTGAAATTGAGTGTGATGCTTTAGGTATAGATATTGGAGGTGTGTTGATGAAGGAAGGAAGACCAATTGCATATTTTAGTGAAACACTAGGTAGGGCATCTCTCAACTATCCCACTTATGACAAGGAATTTATGTATTAGTTAGAGCATTACGAACTTGGCAACATTATCTTTGCCCAAAGGAATTTGTAATTCATATAGATTATGAAGTTTTGAAGCATCTAAAGGGCCAACACAAGCTAAATAGATGATATGCCAATTGGGTAGAATTCATTGAGACATTCCTATAAGTGATCAAATATAAGTAAGGAGAATTTATTTGCTAATGCATTGTCTTGCAAGTGCACTTTACTTGCTATTCTTGACACTAAGTTGCTTGGATTTGAGTAATTAAGGAATTGTATATATCAATTTTGATTTTGGTGGTGTGTTTAGGGAATGTAGGAAATGTGGGAAATGTGCTTATGATAAGTACTGCTTGCAATATGGATTTTTATTTAGATAAAACAAATATTGCTTCTTTACATGAGTTGTTAGTTAGGGAAGCACATGGTGGTGGGATGATGGGTCATTTTATAGTGGCTAAAACATTTGATGTGTTACATGATCATTTCTTTTGATTGCACATGAAACAGGTTGTTAAAATGATCTGTGAGAAGTGCATTGCATGTAGACAAGTTAAGTTTAGGCTGCACCCACATGGATTATATACACCTCTTCCTATTCCTAGTGAGCCTTGGGTTGACATCTCTATGGATTTTGTTTTGGGGTTGCCTAGGATTAGGAAGGGAAGAGATTCAATATTTATGGTTGTTGATAGGTTTCTAAGATGGCATGTCATACAACTAATAATTCATCTCTTATAGTTGATTTGTTTTTCAAAGAAGTTGTTTAATTACATGAAATTTCTAGGATATTCTATTGAATAGGGACGTAAGATTCTTAAGTTACTTTTGGAAGACATTGTGGATGAAGTTAGGGACTAAATTACTATATTCTACACCTTGCCGCTCACAAACTAATGGTTAAATTGAAATTGTAAATAAGACATTATCTATTTTGTTGCATGCTATCATTCAAAGGAATTTGAAAACATTAGAAGACTATTTGCCATATGTTCAATTTACTTATAATGGAAGTGTTTATTTTGTAATTAAGTTTTTACTATATGAGATTATTTATGATTTTAACTCATTGACTCATTTACCTTTGAGAGAACAAGCTAACTTAGATGGTAAGATGACGGCTAAGTTTGAGAGATAGATACATGAAAAGGCACAGCTCAACATAGAAGGTAGACCAAGCAATGTGCAAAACAAGCCAATAAGGTTCACAAGAAAGTGGTGTTTGACCTAGGAGATTGGGTGTGGTTATCCTTGAGGAAGGAAACTTCCTTAAGAAAAGGCATTCTAAACTACTTTCAACAGGTGATGGACCATTTCAAGTGTTGGAGTGCACCAGTGATAACACCTACAAGTTGGACTTATTAGGTGAATATGGAGTTACTTCAACATTCAACATTTCTAATTTATCCCCATTTGATGCAAGTGATGATTTGAGGACAAACCCTTCAAAAGAGGGGAGAATGATGTGGAATGCAGGCCAACTTTGAAGGATCCTATTGGAGTTTTTGTTGGACCGATTATGAGGGCACGAGCAAAAAAGTTCGAGGCAATTAAGGGTTGGTACGAGAGCTTATGGGACAAGAGTATTCATTGAAGTCCATTAAAGGAAGTTCATGCAAGTTGTAGAACAATGTCATTTTGATTTAAGTTCAAGAGATGTTCTAGAAGCTTGCTAGCAATTATAACTATTTAAGGATTTACTCATATTTGGAAAGATTTAGCTAGTTTTTTAAAATGTGTATCTAGATTTCTTGAGATATCCTAGTACAACATTAGAATGCATTCAAAATATGTTTTGCATTTATTTAGATAGCTGATTTTCTTATTATGTTGACACTATAAATACCCTTGAAGTATTCGGATTAGCAAGTTTAGGCATTCAATTACTCTTTGTGAGAATATATTGCTCTTTTTGGTTATTGAGAAGACTTAGGACTAATTAAGTTATCTTATGATATTCTACAACCAGACTTATCACTTTGATTCTCCCATTCATGAGATTCTTGGGGTAGCATCCTCTTCATTTGTGACTTTGCTTCTTGCCTTGTTAGATAATTGGTCAAAGTTCACTCTTTCAAAACTTGTTATTTGCGGGTCTTGGGGTTCTTTTCCATATTTGGTGTAGGGTTTTATCATAAGTTGGTAACGGTCTTATCATATTTAGTCTTGGGTTTCAACACTAGTTGGTAATCAATATGTGTGCATGATTACATAGCATGAAACCACGTGAGCATATCTTTGCATATTTACTTTAGTTTAATTGTACACAATTACTTTCAGTTTACATATCAATAAGGTTTATGATGCTCACCTCCATATAAGTTGGAAATTAATGAGATGAGGAATAATGAGGTCAACATATGTCGGGTTAGATTGAGGTTCATGCCATTATAATTGTCCAATTAGGTACCATTTTCCCTTACCTTGAATATATGCTATGGAGTATAATGAGAGTCATTATACGAGGTTGGAAAAACTTTGTGAGAAGCCGAATAACTATTAATTATGTGAATTACATGTTTTATGTACTACTTGAGCCTTGATTATCAATTTTCTAAAGTTTTATTATTTTTTGTGTTTAACTTTCTATATTTTCATTAGTGTTAATTTTGCTCATGATTGATGGAAGTGGAGTTGAGTTATGTCATATTTTCTGAGAAAGATGCTTTCTCAAGTGTTTAATCAATGTAGGTTATAGATAGCACCGATCTAAAATGAAGCAGACAATGAGTTTGTATTCTATCGAGCAACTCTATTGGGTTTTTCCGACGTTTCTTGTAGATGTAAATTATGCAAATCACATATCATTCTCATAAAATCAAGATTCTAGCACATCAAATGGATCACAAATCAAAGTTAAAATTGCTAAGTTTGGATTACAAGAAGAAAGACTACGCAAGCTGTGGACATGGGCCACGACCTTGCCCTACACATCATTAATAAGGAGTCAATAAAGCAAAATAATAAAGCTTGAAAGGTCGTGACTCCCTACACAAAATATTCCAGCTTCTTGTTTGAGACTTATCTAGCGCATTAGGCATGTTATATCATGAGAGAGGGAATATTTTTTTTTGTATATCTAATGACACATTTAGTGGGGAAGATCAGAATATTTTGTTATGCTCCGATTTGAGAAGTTTTCGCTTCTATAAATTCCCAGGCTTATGGGGACCACACAAATACCTCCACGGAATTCTCCATCATTATTGAACCTTAGAGCCATCCAAGACCCTTGAAGACATGTTGCAATTGTGGAGAGAAGATTGGAGCTGATTCTGGTGATTTGTGCTCATTTGTTGGAGAAACTTGAAGGTGGCTTCATCTAATTTGCTCTCTTCTTATTCTCTTGATGATTTTTATCATATTTTCTTCATTGGTTCCTAGAATTTTTCATGCCATTATGCTGAACTAAATTTCCCTTCCTAGATCCTAGTCCAATATTTTGATTTTTGTGTTGAACTCCTTTGCAATTCAATCAAGATTTTATGTTTGCTTATGCTATACTTGTTCTGTATGCATTCTAATTACGTGGCCACTAGTAAGATTGACCTAGGAGTAGGTAATGAATACGAGAGTGGAATTTACTTGCATGCCTAAGCTACTATAACCTAGGTTTATTTGCATTGAGAGGGGAGGTAATTCATGAGGATTATCAAGAGATAGCCAATCACCTTAAGTATTCATATTATAGTTGATGTTTTAATTTGGTTCCTTAATGTTAATCGGCCTAGAGATAGAGTAGGTTAACATCATCCTAGAAATTCATCTTAGTTGCATCAAGAGGCAGGCGAAGTGCATTTAGAACTCTAGGATAGTATTGTACTTTATTATTTGCATTGGGAGAGAAAACCAAGTATCATTCATTGAGTCATCATGTCTTGTATAGTCGACGATACTTGAAGATTGGTAGCCCTAGCTTCTCCATTCGCTTGATGCTAGATATGTCACTGTAACTCCCACCATCTATGATGACGCTACAAACTTTGCCTTGAACATGACATTGAGGGTGAAATAGATTTTCTTATTGATTGTCCTCTTCCTCCATCATTTGGGCATTGAGTATGCGTCAAGTTACAAGCTAAAGTGGCCAAATCTAAGAAATTAGCATAAGTCTTGGAGGGACAAGACTACCTTGCCTGTGCTCGAAGAATCAATAACAGGGATCTCTCATGCACTGACGTGGAAGATGTCACCTTAGGAATTCCTTGCTTTAGGACAAACTAGTGAAGAATCCATTCCGGAGGATAGAAAATTGAGTGCTAAGAACCAATCATGAAGATGATGGGTCTGTCTAGTCGAGTAACCCAATTGTCGAATGATGATATGAGATGATGCTAGTGAATGCACAACTCATTGATGTCTTGGAAGAATTCAACCTAGTTGTCGTCACCACCATCCTATGCGCCACAGGGCGAGAAGCCTACTCAAGTAAGTTGCATTTGACCGAGTCTCAAGGAACTCGATAGTCAACTCATTTCTCAAGCCAAACCCGAGGAATTGATGAAGTGATGGAGGATCATCCTAGAAAGATCAAGATCTCAAGAGATTACCTAAAGAACTAAAGGGCTACAGTGCATGGTTAAGCTTGGAGCGCCCAAATCCATTACTACAAATATGTCTGGTAGAATTACTTATGCTAGTTTGAGGTTGTCAACCATGGCCTAGCGTACCTAGAACTCCGAGATGGGTACTAGATGGGGAGTGTCTATTAAATGATGGATTAGAAAGTGAACCATAAGAATGAATATTATGGCACGAGATCGTCGTTCATGGGCATCATCAAAGTACTACCAAATAAGTGTGTGGAGATCCACAAAATAGCCATCATGGAAAATCCGGTAGATATCTATCTCTTGAAGGTTGAAATAGTGGCATGTTGCTGCCACTAGATTTAGTTAACCCATGGGGAATGCTCAAGGAAGTAATTGATCGGGCACTTACTCTAATCAAGCAAAAATATCCTCAATGGTAGGGTCAACTTTCAACATTATTGAAACAAAATACATGAGCATTACTACACGAATTTGATAGTAGCATCAAGAAAACCTAAGCGAATGTGAATTTTCAAGTAAAAGAATAAACGCTACATTTTCCCCCAAGAGTAGGATAGGTGTTCTTTCCTAGAAATGCTCGACAACCAAGTGTCTACATTTGGATCAAGTAACCAATACTCCACATAAATGTCATTGTGGGAGACAGGGGTAGAGAATCCTTTTCTAATTTTGCAAAAGTCATGAGAGGTCCTAAACTATTAGGTCCATTTCTTGCTTGAATCTTTTATCTAGAGCTTTGAGAAAACTAGGGGTTGGTTTTCAAAAAATGTCAGGTTTAATTTGAAATTCCAATTGTAGAAAATCATTTTGCTACACCTAACTCTATAAAGGAATACCCATGGACCACATAATAGACCCAGGGGAAGGATGATTAGAGTTGCCAACTTTGGAGCCACCTAAGGATGGTTATCCGGTCCTTCACAAGGTCATTTCCCAATCTCTTGTCCCCCATCATGCCCAATGGCGGAGATTCAAGATAAGGGAAATGGGTATATGACCAGGAAGGTGTTGTGGCAAAGCACCCCATTAGGCTCGACAAAAGCCAACCGCACTTTCCTTGTTTCGTTTGTCCCAACTTATTCAAAAGTGAGCATTATAAACCTTATTTAGCATGCAAATCGAAAGTAAATTGTGTACAATCAATGAAAAGTAAAAAAAATACAGAGATATGCTCATAGATTATGTCGTTTCATGCTATGGAGACATGTAAGTAAGATCAAACCATCATACAACAGTTAACCATCCTTATGTGCCACTAACCTATAGGATGCTAAACTTTGATAGTATCATGTATCAAACATCCCTAACAATTCTTATGCAATACTAAGTAATGAAATCCTATTAAAAAAAGGTGGTAAATCAATCCTTTTACCACCACAACTCCCATAGAAGCACATACTAAAAGGTACAACCTCGAGTAATGTGCCAACATTCATGCTAAAGACCCGTATTATTACATTGCCATGTGTGCATTACAACAATTAAGAAAATGAAGAAAAATGTGACAACAGTCAGGTGGAGTCCTAGTGAGCTGAGTCCTCCCTCATATGGTGAGTTATAGTTCTACATGTAGATGATGGATTGGTAGGAAACTTGATAAAGCCTCGTAATAGAATCACTACATTGAGCTAAATCTAGAAATGTACATAGTAAGGCTAACTCAGGTATTGCCGAACGACTCTATCTTGGGTCTCCTAGGGCAAGGCCTCCCCTCCCCTTTTCTCTTCATGTTGTATCCCAGGTGGTCAGTCAAGAAGTCTACGTAAAATGGTTCTTTGCCTAAACAGTAGGGACCCTATCAATCATAGGGCAACCCTACATATAAAAAATACATAGGATCTTAGTTGCTCAAATGTATTGACCCTCTCTCACCTTTGCACACAACAATGTGTAGTTGCACTAGCCTCAAGCAATCTCTAAGGGAATATGAGGGTGCAAAACAGTTAATCTAGTGATGAAACGATCTAACCATATTGACTCAACCTATCTCTATGGGAATATGACCCTAAAGGGGTGCACAATAGTTAATCTTATGATGACATAATCTAACCATACTAGCCTCGACCTATCTCTAAGGGAATACTACCTTAGGGATGAGGAATGATTAGTTCCAAGGTAAAATTGTGTGTAGCCATACTGGCATCAACCTATCTCTAAGGGAATATGATCCTAAAAGGGTGCGGAATAGATAGTTCTACAACGAAACAATCTAGCTATACCAGCTTCACCTAACTCTAAGGGGATACAACCCCAGGGATGCAAGACAATTATTGCCATGATGAAATGGTGTGTAGCTATATTGGCCATAACCTAATTCTAAGAGGATACAACCTTGGGAAAGCAGAATGATTAATTTTGTAATGAAACAGTGTGTAGCCATACCTCTCAACCTAATTTTATGGGTCTACTAGAATTTCCTATTCATGAGGAAACATTATGTGATTCTTGACACATGCAAATTCTAACAATATGCAATGGACCAATCTTGCTTTTCACACTCAAAGTTGGGAGCAATCAGTCTCAAATCCATGTCCAGACCATCTTGTCAATTGTGCACTAGCAAGCCCTTATCGGGTTAACTTGATTTGTGTGCCTTATAAGTCGAAATTGGAGTTTTGAGCTTTTTTGGGCCATAGCAACTATTCTTCCCCATGTTTAATTTGGACTACCTAGAACCAAAAAGAAAGCAATCAATATCGATAAAAATAGAGTGAATGACAAATAAATCAAGGGGAAAGTGCAGTTTTAGTCCTAAACCTATTTTTTCTTTTATCATTTTTGTCCTAAACCTTATTTTGGGGTGTATTAGATCCTCAACCTTTTACTATATGTACACTTTCAGTCCTTTTTATCATTTTAATGTTAAAAATATGTAAGAATAAATAATAAAATAATTATTATAAAAAGAAATAAAAAGTCAGAGGGGGGAATGTGCCAAACGGCAACCCCCACCCCGACAATATTCAAGACCTCCTTTTCCTTGTCTTTTTTCTGTCTTAGATACTTCATCTTTTTCTTTACCTTAAATGAAAAGTATCATATATTATCAACATGTTCCATCATATACATCTTATTTCTATATGGATGTTGATAGTTTCCCTTTTTCATCACTAGAAGTTTTCAGTTTCTCTACATGTCACATTGATCCACCTTGGATCATACTTTAATTCCTTGGCTAGAGGCATGGAAGATTTATTAGGCAAATGGATTACTAGCAGCACTAATCCGCACTTTTTTCTTTTTCTTTTTTTATAAATATCATTATTTTATAATTTATTCTTGCATAACATTAATTTTTTAACATTGAAATAATAAAAAGGACTAAAAGTGTACCTCTAGTAAAAGGTTGAGGATCAAATATGTCCCAAAAAAAGGTTTAGGATAAAAATGATAAAAGAAGAAAAGGTTGGTTGGGAACTAAAACTGTACTTTACCCATAAATCAATTAGGGAGGCCCTATAGACCAAACATAGAAGGCAAAACTTGGTGGCATTTTGGGCTTCTATTTGTGCATTGAGGAATTTCATTGAACAACTTGTGAGCATTCAGGGTCCTCATTGGAAGAATAGGGTAGAGGATGCTCTCTAAACTCGAGTTGAGACGGCCATGATATTGTTCCCACAATCATTAGAAGAGATTGATGTCACTTGGGATCACCTATTAGATCCAAAGTTGAGCTCCAATTAATGTGAGCTTATGACAATTAGAGATGTAATATGGGTGGTTCGATATAATTTCGGGCCAATTCAAAACGAGCTTGGAACTATTTGATCTAATTATGGTTTGGCTTGTTAAGCTTAATGAGTTAGTCCAATTACAGGCCAAAGTTAAGAAAATCATGAATTGGCCAGGAACTAGGCCTAAGGGGGCTAATTTGATTCGTCAATTGCAACCCTTTGCTTTTGTAATTTCTTTTTTCAAATTATTTAAAATGAATAAAAATTTTAAACTAACTTATATTTCTATATTTTACTTATAATTCTAAACAATAAATTTACTATTTATTTTATTTACATAAATGAAATATTATATTTTGAACAAATATTAAAATTTTTATTATGATAAACGGATCTATTGATTTAAAAAACTAATAGAGAGTAGGGCATTGACCCTCTACCCGCCTCTTCATTAATATAGTAATTACATTATACAATATTAAATTACAATCATAGAAGTTCAAGAGTTGAATTGGAATATATATCTTGTCATAGGTTTGCGTTCATCATCTTCTTCATAGACCTAAGCATGGGGGATGTTTTGTGTTCGTTGATCAAGTTGACTCTAATCACGCAAACAAATCACCATCTCTAGTGTGTTTAGAGTCAATATTGAGCTTGTTCTTCAAGCATTCTTTTAGATAAGTTGGATGCACTTTCTGATACTACTATCGATATTGGTGTGCCCAAAAAATTCTGAGCCATATTTGCTAGCATGGAATAGGTGGAGGAATGCAACTTCAAGCAATGTAGTATATCAAAGGTTGGATTGATGTAATTGATGAGTGGCACCATCTGATAAACAAAAAATTCATGAGTGGTGGGATGTCAAATGTCTCTATCTATTGATGCATGTATCATGACATATGGATCATCTTCATCGTACCATAGTTGGACAGTGGAGGTGCTCACCAACATCTCTCGTAATCATGTACTTGTTTGGCATATGGTAAAAGTTCTCTGTAGGGTTAGCTATATAACTTGTAATAATGGAATCATCATCAATAAGAAAATACTAGAATCATCATCATAAAAAGACTTAATAAAGCATTTGAGTATAAGTTATAAGCCTTTATAGTTAACCCTAAGATCTAATATTAAAGTAATAGAGTAAAAGTAAAGGAAAGGAATTTCATTATAATACTGTTCAATTTTTTTGAATTATTTCACTTGTAAGTTCGAAAGTGATGGTCATTTTAGAATGTTTAATTGTCAAAACAACTTAACAAAGTGATGGAATTATATGATGTGTTGTCGGGTAGTAAATTCCCAATAGTAATTCTATCGCTCATTTAAAAGTATTTAAAAAATCAATAAAAATATTACCAATTTCAAAAATAGAGAGTCATTAAGTTGTTGATATTCATGATTAGCATAAGATTCAATTAACTGTTGACGATAAGGCAACAAGTTAGATAACATATCAACCATTGAGTTCTAACTAGTAACACATTCAATGTAAAATTTTTTTATATCTAACTCCAGTAGATTGTCAAATTGATTTAAAATCCTGAGTTCTTGATTTTAAAACTCTGTTAAAATTTATCACTTCTCAAACAGGTTGTAAAATCTTTCTTCCATAAAACATGTGCCATTTTCTACACACAAATTCAAAATATGATATATGCAACGGTTATGAAAAAATGCCCCATCTAGTATGGGGTTTATTGCTTGTTTAAGTATAAGTATTAATGTAGTATTATTACTCTTATTATCGAAAGAAATATAAAAGATCTTATTCAACATATTATATTCATGACAAATATTTAGCAAAATTCTTGAAATATATATAGTATTATGAGGAAATTCGTATCTTTTAAAACCTATTATATGTTTTTGCATAATCTAATCAAATCAATTCAATAACAAGTAATGCAAATATAATGGTTTTGAGTAAAAACCCTCTAGTTATCACATGTTAATGAAAATGTAAAAGTAGATTTTGCAAATATGGCAAATAAAATTTCCTTAGATTTTTCATGTAATCAAATTATTTCCGCTTTTATTTGGTGTCTAGATATTTTACATCAAGAAAAATGAAAATATGTTAATATGTTATTATAAGAATTTTCTTCTACTTTTATAAAAACCATATCCTTATCTACTAGCTAATTTGTCATTTTAGATTTTGCTATTTTAGAATCAAATTTATAATGTTCGATAATATTACTTGTAGTAGTGTCAACCCTTAAATTAATTTGCCTATTACTATAATTATTTTCATGATGTGTTTTAGAAGATCTAATTAGGGTACTTGTACTATTACCGATTTTATGTGTGTATTTAACATTACAAACTTTGAAAATAACATTTTCGTCCTCCCCATTATAATTAAAAAAAATCCCACACACTCAATTTCTTCCTACGTGCTATTCCGACTGTGGATGTTTACGTAGGAGAAATAGTTTCTTCAAGTTGACTATTACTTTCTTGTACATGAACATTATCATCAATGTTATAGTTAATATTGGATATGATCAATATGTCATTTTTCTAACATATAATGTAAATGTAAGTAATTAGAGAAAGAGCGATGCAAACTTAGATTTGATACTAGAAACCCCAATTGTCTACCGCTCGTTATCAAACTTGCAAAACAACTCATTAACTAATTGTCAATGTCATTAGTGCTTTGATGTTGATAATAATTCTTGTAAAATTAATACAATTGCAAAGGAGATTGTTTGAGAGAATTATTGGAGAGATTTGAGAATGAGTTAGAGAGTTGGAGAGATTTTGGGTGAATTAGAATTGTGAAAATGATTAGGTATTCATAGAATTTGAGGGTTGAGGGTGAAAATGAAAGGAAGGAGACAATTTTAATGGTGCAAAAAATTGCCATTCTGATTTTTGCAATCCAATAGTCATAATTTTGGCCATTGATGGTCAAATTTTGACCTTTGCATCAACAGTTAGAATTTGACCAAGGTTTTTTGTGATTCCAGTTAATTTCGTGACGATTTGAGCTGGTTATAATTATGGGTCAGTTTTCAAATGGTTACAGGTTGTTCCTAGCCAATTTAATGGGAAATTGTGTTGGACTAGTTCAAGTTCAACGGATTTATTTCTTAGATACAATTAATAACCACCAGTAACCCAATAAGACCAGTTATGTGCTAGTTTCAGGGAAGTCCAAGTCAGTTTTGGGTTTTGAAGGGCTAATTTGGGCTAAACCAACATGTTTAACATCTTTTATTGATAGTGTTTATGAAGCAATTCTTATACAATGCATCAATCCATGCTGCCCCCTCATCTTGCAATGTTTGACCCAAAAGGACAACGAGAGTTTTATGGATTATGTGACACGGTGGTTGAACAAGGCTACTAGTAGCTTGTGGAGGAAGAACAAGTTTGAGTAATCATGATGAACATGTTGTCACATTATCATGAGAGGATTTTGTGTCTCCTGATCCTGGATTTACGCTCCCTGTACTAGATTAGGGCGCATGAAGGAGAAGCCATTTGACAAAGGCATCTAAGTAAGTACGATTGATGCGCGCCAAGGACCCCAGTGTCACGATTGGAAAGTACGAGGGGCTCAATTTAGATGTACGGAAGTCGTTGGCAACTTGTACATAAGATTGGGGTCTCTTTTGTAAATACTCACATTGTAAATGTTCTGTCTGTTAAAATCGTTGCTTTGTTCGTTATTGGGGGAAAGAGGGTTATAGCCATAGGACAAGTAGGGGCTCCTTTGTAAACCAAGCCAGAAAATAATACAATCTTCTTCTAAATCTCTCAAGCATTCCACATCTAGACTTCCCCTTCTTTCTTGGATCCGCTCTTCCTTCTCTTCTCTTCTCTTCACTTCAATTTTCAAACTACATCACCGACACTGGGAAGAAACCATATATCCGAGAATTCTAGGCTTGCCGATACCGCCTCTACCAACTCGAGCTGCAAATAGTCGGCAAGATCAACGATAAAAGAAAGGGCAGGAACAGGTGAGCAATCATTGCAATTACAATATTGGTAAATTAACTAAAAATAGGAGGTTCTAGGCGGTGTCATTGGGATCCATTGCACAATTCTTGAGCATTTATAGGCATCCTCACTGATATGCCTACCACTAATGCTGCTTGTGATCGTGAAAGAAACAGGGTGGAGAAGAGAAGATCTTTGCGGACGGATGATCAACACAAATCCAGAAGGTCTCGAGAGAAGTCGGGAGAAGATAATGAAGAGGAGTGGGGAGTTACTGTTTCAGAGTAAAGCGAGAAAGGGAAAGTGGGTTAGGAAAGAAGGTAACTGTTTATATGAAAGGACAATTGAGGCTCAAACACTAATTATAAAATAAAATAAGAGGATAGTAATTTTGGAATTCTAAAAAACACCAAAACCACCTACTCTTACCAAAGAAAAAATGGAGATAAAATGTTTCCCGACTGGCATTGTAGTTTATGTACTAAATTTATTTTGTGCTGACGTATCTATGCAATATTGATACAGTCGATAGTTTTTGTTTGATTACCAATTCCTTCCTATTAAATATATCATTTACACTAATAAACATTTTCTAGTATTGCTTACATGTACTTAGAGGTGTCAAAATTTGACATAACCTAAAAGTACGGCCTAGGCGAGGCAGTAGGGGTATCGCACAAAAAAATTGTACTTAGTTCAGTATTTTTGGGCAATCTAAAATATCGGTTTAAAAAAATTATATCGAATTGAAAATATAAAAAATAATGAGAAAATTTTTTAGATTAATTAATTATATATAGATAATTATATTTTAATAATTATTGTAATATTTAATTTAAATTAATATAAAATTTAAATGAATCACTAAATTATATTACAAAAATTTATTTTAAAATATAAAATTATTTAAATTTATTTTTAAAAATAATTATTTATATAATTCAAATTAATACCAAATATCTAAAATACGAAATATTTATGACTTAGCAGAATTTTAAGTGACTCGAGATGATAGGTTGTGTTATCACCGAAATTGTTCGAATTTGTTAGGTTGATCTGAATTGATAGGTTTATATATACATACTTTGTTTTGTCTTATACGTACCAACATAATTAAAGTGATAATTTTTACTTGAGATTACTTATGGTGAGATGCACAAGTAGACCTGGCAAATTTCCGCCCGGCACGATAGCCCGGCACGATAACACCGTGCTGGGCCAGTGCTTATCGTGCCGTGCCGGAACGGCCCGATTTTTTATTGGGCGTGCTGGGCCCGATAATCCCCGGGCCGTGCCGGCACGATAGCCCGATTAGGGATTTTTTTAAAAAATTAATAAATTATTAGATACTATTGAAGAATAAAAAAAATTTTATTTGTGATATCACTTGTAATTGTAAATAAATTACGATCAAACGAGATTTTATCGGGCTATCGGGCCGTGTCAGGGCCGCCCCTGTCTTATCGGGCCGTGCCGGCACGGCACGATATCTTAAAGGGCCGTGCTTGGACCAGCCCTTATCGTGCCTTCACCTTATCGTGCCGTGCCGGCACGGCCCGATAATACCGGGCCGGCACGATTTGCCACCCATATGCACAAGTGGTGTTGCTATTATTATTTTTTAATTAAAAGCACCCTTGATGATTTTGTACTGAAATAAAATAAAGGCTAAAAAGTTTGTGCCTCTCATGTAATTTTCTCTGCTCCGAAGACGACGGGCCAGCAAACTGAACCTGAACCCGAACCTGATTATGGTGTTTTGGTGGAGGATTATGTAAAATTAGGCGCGATTTCATGCGAGTCGCCCTATCGATCGTATCCTGCGGAAGCTCGTAACAATGTCTTTCATCGATGAATTCCAAGCCGGTAGGTTCGTTTTATCACAATCTTACCTGTAAACTGTTCCTCGTTCTTGTTGGTTTCTTCTCCTTCAAACGGCGAAATAAACCCTAATCCATTTTCCATTTTGGGCTTCTTCACGATTTGAAGCGTCATTAATTCCTTTTTTTTTCGTTCATCTCCTACGGAATAATCCTTGCAATGTTGAGGGTATTCATCACTTGGTTTTTTTTGCAGACCTTGATGCCCTACCCAATGCGCTACAGAAGAAGTACGGACTACTACGCGATCTTGATAAAAGTTTAGAAGGTACTGCTGATGTTCATACATGCTTTGCAGAGCAATTTTTTGCATCTTTATCGATAGCTATCGCTAATGTTGTTTTCTCCAATTGGTAAGAGAACACTGTAGTTGACAAATGCCTCAGTACACTTGATTATGATCTTGCTATCGAGGATGATGACATTATGACTTCATTCTTATATAGAAATGTTGAGGATGATGACATTATGACTTCATTTGATTCATATCTCATTGTTGGTCGTATGTTAGACAACTTGTGAGTTTAACCTGGTAAATGTAGAGTAAGAGGTTTTTATGTCACCTAAGGTTTATACTACTGAATGATGGTTTTCTTGCTTCATCTGCCCTGGTACCAAAACTCACTGATCACTGATGCCTACCTGGTTTATGGGTGGCTCTTTTTGTGTCATTTCTTGTTCGACTAGGATTGATTGGTTCTGGGTACCTGTATTTTTCATGATACCCAGAACCTACCTTATATAGGAACTATTCCAAACTTTTAGTCCCAGTCCCTACCCTACTATGTGCAAGAAACCGGACCTTATCCTTAACCTGTACCCTATCAGAATTTGGTGATTCTTTTTTATATGTAATAAGTGATAAATAATCGAGTTTTGCATAAATTTTCATAATTTTTTATTAATCTAGCATAGTTACTTTATCAAAATTTAGGTGTGTCATAGTTAATTTAAAAAACATTCTTTTATGTTTGATATATTTTTCACAGAATTTCTCTAGTTATTGAATATTTTGATATAATAATCTTGATAAATATGCATAATTACTATATAAGTCAAAGCTGATCAAGTTAGGAATCCAACAGTACCTATGGCACAAGAAGTTATGAACTATCAAAATTAATTGTATGAAACTTTTTTTTATTTGGTATTAGATTCCAGTTCCGGGTTCAGTGAGCCGGAACCAGAACCAACTTGTTCTCAAACATTTCACTCGGAACCTACCTGAACTTTATCAAATTTAAAAATGTTCTGACTGGTTTCGA
The DNA here is from genome assembly GCA_900174645.1 of Sonneratia alba. NCBI lineage: Eukaryota > Viridiplantae > Streptophyta > Magnoliopsida > Myrtales > Lythraceae > Sonneratia > Sonneratia alba. Next base: position 3,698,634 of record FWPY01000027.1, on the reverse strand, counting down.
TTCTACCCGGTAGCATACACACTCCTAATTCTAACTAGGTTGTGTGAGCATCTTCAATGGCACTTATTTGTCATCCAATGCTTTTACTGTCAAATCAATTTTCTAGTGATTCTATAAATTAGGCAAGCTTCCTCAGTAGCTTCTTTTGATACATGAATACCTTTGTAAATATGTTGATGTGTATATCATTTCTCCAGAAACTGCTTCTATTAAATATGCATTCAGTTATGAGAGCTACAGATCTTGTTAGAAGCATTTAGCCCACTTTATAACTTATTCTTGTTGGGTATCATCTGATCAAATGATATCCTTGTGGAGAAGTTGTTTTTGTATTTTATGCTATATTTTATTAGCTTGAAAGTGGACATGATAGACTTTTACATGGCGATGATATTATCTTTGTCTGCATGGAAGATCTCAAACAACAGAATGAGCAGCGCTGTGAGCAAGAAATTGAGGAAATCAAGGAAGGAATAAGATCTAGAAGTACACTTGATACTTCGCTAATTAGGTTCTCAGATGAGGCCCTCGATGAGCAAAAGCATAGCATTAGAATAGCAGATGAAAAAGTTGCCCTTGCTGCCCAGGCTTATGAGTTGGTATCAGCAATTTCTGCTTATGTTAATATCCGTTGATTACTTTCAGTTTGATATAAACTTTTAACTGCCTGTTATTTCTGTGAAGATGACACTTACTAGAGCTGCTGTTGTTTTATTCTCATGGTTGTCTCAAGCAACTATAACAGGATCTTGATCTGTCAATTTGATTCAGTTATTATTTTCTTGTATATTAGAGCTTGGATAACATTAATTGGAGGATGGAATGTATATGTAATAGTGAACCTACTAGATATGGTTACTAGTGGATTATTTGCTAACACATTTTACATGTTGTTGAAAGTCCTCTTATACATATCTGTATACTTGTATATTTATAAATCTCTACTTCTATGTACTTTTCCTCTTCTGAAAATTAAAAAGTTAGAAAAGGCTTGAATCCTAAAGTTGATAGGAACCTGTGTCTACAATGGATAACTATTATATGCTTGTTACCACACTTTTAGCATCTTCTTAAGCGCTCATGCTTCCTCCATATTCCAGGTGTTGTGCTTTTTTTATGCCATGTAATTTCAATTGAATTATGTGTAGCCACCCTTTATTGGTAAATTGTGAAGTTATACTTCAAAAACTGTTGGAATGCCTTCCTAATATTTTTGAAAGCAAGATGGTCAAGCACCAAGCTTCCAAGTGCAACTTAATGCAGAGCTGTAGTATGAACTGCCTTATTTGGTCTATCTTCCCTTGGCTTGTTAGTGTTTTTACATAATCGAGTCGAGTCATCTGCATATTGGAGTATACTCTTGATTTTGCTTGCTACATATGTGAGCTTAGCATTTAAGATGCGGTTGCTATTAACAGTACAAGAGGACACATGAAAACTTGTAATCTTACATTAACAATTAAATAGACGATTCTGGTGCTCATTCCATGGCAAGCATATTTTCAATAATATTGATGTTATACACAATACAGCATTAATCCTGCCTGCAAAATATTGCTTGAATTGTAGATCAATTTACTATGCTTGTCTGGATCAATTTGTTGCTATTCAGATGCAAGATCTGAAATAGACAGTCTAAGATGTGGACATTTCCCCCTTTTCTTTCCATATTTTTTTGCCTTCAATAATACAAGTTTTATAAGCACTACACTTATTGTTATGCAATTTGATACAATATCATTATATATAATTTTGTGTGTGTTTGTGTTTATCTTTATAAGTTGGCTGGGTTATTTTACTCTTGTACTTGTAAACATGAATCAGGTAGATCAACATATACAACAGCTTGATCAGTATCTAAAGAAGTTCAGTGAAGAGCTGCAACGTGGTACTGAATTAATTTAGCATTTTCTCCAGCCTTATTGTAGTTGTTCCCTTAATTGTTCAAGATTTTCTTTATATGATTTCCTCCTTAGGGCACTTTCTATCATTTGTACCAATCAGTTGGAAAGTGTATGTTGCAATATAGAATCCCCATTTCATCAATTGTTTTCAAAATTGGCATAGACCAGCTTGTCGACATGGTGATTGGAAAGTTCTCCAATCTATAGGTGCCTTAAAAGTGAAGTTATTATTTAACAAGCATAGTTGCTGGAACTAGCAAAATCCTAGAGGGTAATGACAATTAATTCTTTGGAACACAAAGATTTAATTTTAAAAATGTTTATTCTCCCAATTAAGCACGAATCTTGACTATTTTTTCAAATTTAGAACAAAAATTTTCGTGTATGCTGATCATGCACCAACTATGTATCTTTTATCGAGTTTATCACGTGTATGTTTTTCCATCAAGTTGTCTTACCTATCACTATACTGCATAACCTACTGTTAGCTACATTGGCAAAGTTAATGTTGTGCTGTAGGAAAACTTGATAGAAAAATGAAAACCATCCTAAGCTCTATAAATAGTAAATAGCTGGTGCCTGATTAGGATTCACGAAAAAATTCGTGTTGAATTTGAAAAGGTGGCCAAAGTTTGTACTTAATTGGGATATTTGCCCTTTCGGAAAAAGTAAAGTTCAGGTAGTCAAAAAAAGAGTTTTGCTTAGCTTGCAATCTAGTTTGGGACTTATTCTTACAATTCTAAATGAAAAGAATTGGTTATATTATCTTGGATTTGGGAAGTTTGGTACTGACTGCAACTTGCTTCACAATGGGAACTTCAACTTTGAAGTAAATGATTGAAGCAAGCTTGATAAGTTTGTCAGAATTTCGTTTTAAAATTAACAATATATGTACTGGCTATTCAATCGGTATATCTGATTGATTTCTGACCCTTAAATGTGGCTGGTTCTTTTAATGTGGTGGTTCTAAAACCCTTGCTTTTCTGTTAGAAGCAGATGTTGCCTCAGGTGGGGTGGCTGCCTCAAGTCCTGACCTTAGTTCGAGGTTTGGAAAGGGTTCTGAAACCAGTAGAGGAGGCCGTAAGAAGTAATTTTCTGTCTAATATTCAATTTTTACTGGATTTACTACAATTATTTTTGTGCAGTTAACACATTTCAATATTTTTATTTCTATTTTTTTTATGTAATTTGAATCATGTCATAGATATTATGGAGAATGCGCCCTCTTTTGTTTCCCCTTTTTTTAAGGATTTGAGAAATTTGTTAAAATATAAATGGCATAAAAGCTCCAATATATTTACTAGATCACATTATTTTAACCGTGAAAGCGTGTATTTGTGAGGGAGGGAGTGAGGGAGACGGGCTGAAAAGAAATCAAGGAATTTGGGGCATTGTCACTCCTTTCCAGGTGCATTTGCATTCACCTAAAAGCTTCTGTTGTGGACATGATCCATGCACTTTGGTGGGCCTACAAGTGAGAAGACACCCTTTCTTGTCCAGAAAAAAGGCTTCAACGGTGTTTGTGGTGGTTATTGTAAAGCATCTTGATGTTACTCTTGGACTTGTAGTTGGCAGTGCTGTTATTGAATTCAAGACAGTCATTTCTAGTCCAGCTCAAGTTTCCCACCATAGTTCTATTGTATGGAAGCTGCATGGAAAACAATGGTGAGAACTGAGAGAGTGGGAGGTGAGGACTTTTATTGATGGCGGGGTCTGACTGGGCTCATGGATCTCATGCAATCAGGTGTCATAAAGTTTGCTAGAAGAAAAAGTGAGCATCGAAGTTAGCCTGGGAGCTGGAGCAGCAGCAGCAGCAGTGGCTTGACTTCCTTATTTCTTCTTCAGCTCAATGCTCCATTTATTTCACTTTTGTTGTAGAAATAATAATGATATGTTAATCGTCTATATTAGATAATGTTAAACTATTTAGCATCAATCATTTTTTGAAGTTAACATGATTTGCAAGAAATGGACCAATCATTAACATTTGTTTTTTATTTAGGATGTGATTGAAAAAGCATATAGAAAGGATGAATTGAAAATCCAAAGGTACAGGATTTAGGGTTCACCTTTCCCTTAGCTGTTATCATCAATAAGTTTAAACAAGTGATGCTTTTATTATAAGATGAGATTTTAGATACGTTCATGCTTATTCTGCTTCTGGAAGATTTTACCTATTCGTGTTCTTCAAGTTGTTCAGTGACATTAACTTAAAAAGTACTGTGGTTTTGGAATAAACTTTGAGTTATCTAGCTGTGCCTCATGTTTTTTTTCTACTTTCTATTGTCTTCTCTGAGGATTAATTTGGAAACACCATTCAATGGATAACAAAATCAAGTACTGACAGTTCTTTTGTGGTACCTCCTTATTATAGTAGGACACGGTTGGCAACTGCAGCAGCGGCTGTGGCATCAGCAACAGAAGTAGCTAATACAGCAGCAGCAGTGAATTCCACTGGCATGGATTTAGACTTACCAGTGGACCCTAATGAGCCCACCTACTGCTTCTGCAACCAAGTTAGCTTTGGGGAGATGATTGGATGTGACAACCATAATGTATGTAATAGTCTCCCAATGATCTTTGCCTTCATTTTTTGGAAATGATGTTTTGCTCTGAAGAATGGGTTTGCCTCAAAGACTTTTTTTTTTAATTGCTTTCTTTTTGTTACTTCACTGTGACAGTTTTGGAGATGGTAGCATGTGGCAACCCTAATGTATGTAATAGTCTCCCAATGATCTTTGCTTTCATTTTTTGGAAATGATGTTTTGCTCTGAAGAATGGGTTTGCCTCAAAAGACTCTTTTTATTTAATTACTTTCTTTTTGTTACTTCACTGTGACAGTTTTGAAAATGAGCATGATGGAATTGCGTTATAAGATAGGACCATTGTTTCCCTTATAAAAGATTCTGCTCTTCTTTCATCTCTGATTAGAGAAATTCTTAATCCTTGAAGTGCAAGATAGAGTGGTTCCATTTTGGGTGCGTGGGTCTCAAAGAACAGCCGAAAGGGAAGTGGTACTGCTCGGACTGTGCTACAACAAAAAGGAATCGCCGGAAAGGCAGATGAGTGTGTGGGACTTTTCTCCAAAACTGGAGAGATCTCTATTTAGTGGGATTGGTAATGTGCCCTGTAAACTGATTGTAGCTTAGACTAGTGCTTGAAGTACTATGTTTGTCATATGTAGAATTGCGGGACATTTTTTTTTAATGTAAATACTGTAGCCTTTTCAGACTTATCAATGCTTAAGAATCGCTCTGTAGGCAAAGTTCAACATGATTACTACTACTACTAGGGGGACTTTATTATCTTGGTAATGGATTTAGATAAGTTTATATGCAAACACCGGTGATATCATACTATGCACTCAAGGGGAATTAAACTTAACCATCGTGAACACTTTGGGAAAAAGTTGCATTTGTTGCTCATCCTTGAATGCCATTTGATTTCAGTATGAATGCCCTTTTTTGGGTTTTTGTAACTTTACACATTTTTCCTGTATTTGGTCCTTTTTCATATAATTTTAATTACTGTATTACTATTTTGTTATTAAAATATTTTGAAAATTCAGCAAAGAGAATATAAGGCAAAAGATTGTGACAGAGATCGAAGACGGCCACTAAGGTCACTGGCAAACTCCAATCGGTGGTGGTGTCAGCAGGCAACACCTCCACTACCTCCTTCAATTCAATACTTTTCTTTTTCTAATTGCTTTTTAATATGACTAGTATAGGTCTTGTTCGCATGGTTTCCAACGATCACAAGTAGACTGGGCTATTAGGAAAATACCTATGGGCTGCGCTGCCCGGCCTAAAATGACTGGCACAAATTACTCAAGCCTGGGCACAGCTGATTCATGCTTTGGGCAGCCCAACCAAGTGATATAAGTAGTATTATCATTTTGAAAAATTAAATAACTTTTGACAGTTATATAGTTGGTTGATTGATCCAATTTTTATCCTATTTTAAGATATTTGTAAAATAAAATTTAAAACATAATTATTTTTATATAATTAACTGATTGTGTCAACTTTTGTTATAATTTTCTTTTTATTTTTAAAAATTTGTGCTTCAGGTTTTTTGGATAAATAAAGTCATTCATTAAAATTAGAAAGGCGAGGGGGTTGACCAACCCCTCCAAAATGTAGAGATCATCCTGTCCCAAACATGACCCCGTTTGCACATATTATCTTGTCCCAAATTCGTGCTTCAAGTTGTGCTAACTAGATACTACAATTTTTCATGTTGGCTTGGCACTGCCTGAAATTGCATTTGATCCAAAACCCCCTGACCCAATCACAATTTGTTCGTTTCGAGTGTGGACCAGGCTATCATGCAGTGCCAAATTTTGCGAGGACAAATCACAAAGTATTGTCAACGACCCTTGATTGCTGCTGTCAGTGAGGCTCTCACCCCTTAAACTCCGAGATTATGGTGTCGACAATAACATCAATAGTTAGACCCATCAAAAATTAACAAAACCCAAATATAGTATGACTATTATGAGATTTTTGAACTGCCTAAGATATTGGGGTATACTAGCAATACATGAAAATAAATCGTGCCAACAAGAAATACTAAAATAATATTTATAATAAAAAATTATGAGAAAAAATAAAAAAATTAATTATATACAACAATTGTATTTTAATAGTTATGTAAGTTATTTCTTCAAATGAATACAAGATTTAAATTAATTGATCGATTATATTATATAAAAAATTATTTTGAAATATGAATTATTTAAATTTATTTTTTCAAATGATTATTTTGTTTGATTTAGGTTAGGCCAAGTAGCTTAAAACATAAAATATTCAAGCTCAAGCCAAAATTTTCAAGCTGTTCAAGATGATAAGTTGTGCCAACAAAGCTTGAATTAACAGGTCTATCAGTAGTCACTAGGGATATTGTATTGTGCCTCAACCATTCTGATTTTTTTAAGTATAGGGAGAGTGGAGGGGAAAGAGGGGCGGTGTAGGACTTATTAAATGGTGTGATAGTGTATTTTATACCATTAAACTATCACTCTAAATGATAATTTTAACATAAAAAATTATCAACTATTGTCATTTTAAATATTTTGACATAAACTTTTTTTTGGGCTAACCTAGTTAGCACTAAACTTTTATTGTTTTATCCTAATTGGCACGTCATTCACTTTTACATTAAAAAAAACTAATGTCCTAACTGACATGGTCTATTATATATACTAATGTGTCAAATAGTTGCCAAGGTGTCAGAGTTTAATAACCTAAAAAAACACTACTTATTGCAAATTTAATTATTTTGGTACAATTTTTACTTGGCACGAGTAGTACAAAGCTTTCATTTTTTTAATCCCATTTCCCACATTTTTTTAATTAAAAGTAAGGTAATGTTCAATGTGGCACATTATGTATCTTATCTGTCATCATTGCTACGTGCTTATTGTGGCCCATATAAGACGAAATTCTACATTTACTATACTTTTAGGAAATGAAAAGTGAAAAATACTGGGGCAAATTTGTTGTGAAGTCTAGACTTTGTGGTTATAGAGGTGAAGTTGCATTATTTAACTCTTAGAGTTACAACAGTCATAGAAATATGCATCTTTATTCTAATATTTGTCTACTTATTTTATCATGTTACAAGTATTTTTAGTTAAATAAAAATGAAAATGGTAATATTAAATTTGTAATTGATCATTGTAATTATTTTCAATGGTATAAATAATATGGAAGATTATTACATCTATTTTTTCGATATTTCTCATATTGATTCATGTTGGAATAAGATCAATTGTCCTTGAGATCATGTTATAGGAAATAATTATAACCATTGTTAACATAAATCTAAGGTTATTATTTCCATTGTTCATTCAACCGAAAATATTTATAACATATTAAAAATAAGTAAACAACCATTAGAGCAACATGCACTTCTAGTATTTACCATCTCAAAAATATATAAATATATTTTGCGATTTTTATAATTCCAAAAGGTGAACAATGCAATTTTGCCTTGGTAATCACCAAGCTTACCATCCTAGATTTCATGAATTTGGCCCGATGTCTTTCTTTTATTTTAAAAAATAGAACAAATTTATATTTTTATCTTGAATAGCCCATAATAATCATGTGTGAACGATATTTCTACTATTATTTGACATGTATGCATTCATAACTATCACATAGGAATAATGATGTGATTCTAGTTACGCATCAAGCAATCAACTTCATCTTTGAGATGGTTCAACAACAACAGTTCATGCGGCGTAATTTAAGCATGTGGATGCAATACAAATTTTGCATAGACAGGCAAAGTGATACTCAAAATTGATAGGAAAGTTTAAAACATGAAATGAAAATATAAAAGAAGTTAACAAGCAACAGATATTTTCAAGTATTTATATTCACTTAAAATATATTAGTTTCATATTTTTTTATTAAAAATATCTTAATATTTTTTATAAAATAACTCATATATTTATTTTATTGTAGTTTTCCAATCTATGAGAACAACACATTAGAAAATAAAATAAGTTCTAAATAATGTAAATTGACCTATTTAAAATCTTATAATAGGGTTTGGACAAATGATAGAGTTTTAAAATGAATAAAATATGAGGTTGACTTTCTCTTCCATTCTTATGTACTTTCAAACTCATTAGAGTCTTTCGTGGTGTTCATCCTCCTACTTACAATCAACTCTTTCATAGTTAATTATCATGTCTTCATTATACTAAGGTTTTCATCTCTTTATAAGTAATGGTTTATAATTTCTTTTGAATTTGCTGTCAAATATGATCTTTGATAACTTTATTATATACATATCTCCTTATGAGTTGGTAAGGTTTTTGTCACGCTTGATATTAGGTTTTATTACAAGTTTACGTGATTCTTGTTACATGATGTAGCAAGCAATATACCAAATAGGACAAAAAAGAAGAAGAAGAGTATAATACTAAACACGTCAAACGAAAAAGTTCATGCAAAAGTATCTAAAATTATAATAGTTGGTGTTTTTTTGTGTTATTTAATAGTAACATATTATTTGTGTATAACAGGACATTAGTTTTTGTAGAAAGATGAACTAAATGCCAAACGTGACAAAAATAGAAGTCTGGTTCTATTCATGTCAAGTAAAAAAGTTTCTACAAAAATGTTTAAATGACAATAATTGATTTTTTTGGGTTATTAACCCTATTTTTAGTGATATTAGAATATAAAATTTTGAAATTTGTTTTCCAATTTATAAAAGACAGAAATGCACCAAAAATTCTAAAATGATGTGATTTTTTAAATTTAAGTCTGAAAATTTTCAAAATAACTCTTTCAATTCTAAAATTTTACTTTCATGATTTATTTAAGTGCTTATTATAATGGATCATTACATCGTACTAACATGGACGTAAGTAAGCAAAATGATGATGTGGCAGCGACAGGTTAGATGTTATAATATTATTTTAATACAAAAAAATTCAACATGTTATTGCCACATAAATATTTACTGATGTTATCACATTCATGTTAATGCGATTAATTGGTCTATTACGTTGAAAACTTAAGTAAGCCATAGAAGTAAAGTTTTAGGATCAAAAGAGTCATTTTTAAAGTTTTAAAACCTATGTTCAAAAAATCACATAGGTTTGGATCTCCTAATGTACTTTTCTTGTTTATAAAAACTTATCCTTCAAGGCCTCAATTGTAGGCTTGGGTTTGTGGTTGGATCTATCTCCACATCAACTACAAAAAAGGAAAGAAGGGGACTATATCGAGGACATTGGCATTTCCCCCGAGGACACTTGGAGACAATTGAGTCATGCAATCAATGGCAATTTCTCTGATATCAATGATCAAACTTAGAATCATTTGGTTCTATTATAAAAATGACTCTCGATAAGGACAGGTAAATTTCCTATTTTTGATAAATAGTGCAAATCGACACTCATAGTTTTGGTCTTTATGTGTTAAATAATTACAATATTATAGCTCCTAAACCATAAGATTATATTTGATAGGAACAAATAGAAAGGAAATGGAATAGATTCGATGTATTGAAATGTAATACAATGATAATTACTGTTTTTTAAAATTTCTTCCGTAATATCCAAAAAAATGGAAATGAACATAAAAATTCATTTTACCAATTATACTCTAATAAAGCTATAAAATCCAATCATGCTTATAATCTCAATGAAAAAGATACAATTTTAATGATCAACATTTTCTCCTATTGTCATTTCCATGATGAACCATTTTATTTTTACAGATTTTGTTCGTAATTGTGTGCACTTTTAGTGTTCATTATACTAACACTAGCATAAGCTCCAGTGCTTTGCATGGTGAATATCATCAACAAAAGGATATTATTCTTAACCACTAGCCTCGATGATGTTGTGGGCAATTCACAACAACTTAGTATTATATAAACAACAGGGGAATCACCTAAAAAATCATATCGAATTCTGAAAATCTCTATATTATCATGTAATTCATTAACTTCTTAAAATAGCAAGTGGTATATAATTTTCTCTCATAATGTCACGAAGCCTAACTTTTTTACAAGTTCTCTGTCAAGTGCTGACTGTGCACATTGATGTATCTTAGTTTTGCTAACGTGGACCAATTAGAAGGGAAATAATTAAATTAATGCCATGTGACACATTTCCTCCACATTTTCCAGCTATGACCCCTCTTCCCTCCCTATTTTCCTTCTTATTTAGCTAGTAAGTCCCCATTTCAATCTTGGATACTATTATGAAGTTGGTGGTCTTTAACTTCCCTCGGATGGTCTTCATTTGATGATCTGAAGCTCTCTATGTGCTTCATTTTGTGTCTAGCAGCTTCCATCATAATCATCCCTCCCCTATTCCTTGACACCCTTTTTTTTTAGTTTCAACATAAACCTCTACATAGCCACACTACAACCCAAGCTCAGTCATCTTCATTACATTATTGTTAGCCTTAATTTCAGTTAAAACAAACTTATATCTGTCCTAGGAAAATTACATACCACAATTTGTTTGGATGCATTGAGTGAAATGAGATTATTAGTATTCCTTTCAACTCAAACCAAGATATCCCGTATTGTGACTATGATTTCACCTCCAACATATCTAACTATTGGTATGAATGCCATACAACCTCCATGATGGAACCAAATATTGGACTTTGCTCCATCCACACCTATATTGTAAGCGAAAAGGAAGCATTTTTTTTAAATGAACAGACCGAATCAAAAGTAAAAAGGTAACATCTTTTGAACAAACAACGAAAAAGAATGATTTTTTACAACCAATTTTGCACATTTACTAGGATTAGAACCTATAGAATAGAAAAAGAAGCCTTGTTTTCTATAGGAAAGTGTTCTTCACAAATTACTTGAGGAGAGTGTAGACACCTAGGTTTTAGCCCATCCTAATGACAAAGGTGGCCTAGTGTGATGTGAACTCCTGATGAGTGATCCCCTAGGCTAAATCTACTTTGCATATAATTGTTAGAATGGTAGAAACATGGTCAGACAGGGGAAACGTGTCATTGCCCTGCAGTATCAGGCCAAGTAGCGTTAGAATACCTAAAACTGAGCCAAAATGGGTAGAATACCATAAAATAAAAACAAAAGGACCTATCAAGTTACCCATAAACCCAATCATATTACCCTTATGACATCATTCGATGTGATTGATGTGACTAAAGAATGGCAATGGATAACCTAATTGGGTTACCCATTACACTAGTAGGTAGTTGCCACGTGTCAAGTAAGATTGAGCAATCTATCCTTGATTAGATACACTACATTCAATTTGGTGGTTGGGGAGACCATGGGTATCTCGATCAACTTGAATAGGTTATCCAACAAAACTCCGAATGGATTATTTGATAGTTCGAATGAGTTACCTAATGAACAAACGTGCCAATATTTCTACCTAGTGGAACTAATGAAGATACCATTTGAGTCTCAGATGCAAGAATATTCCCCAAGTGAGTCATATAACACGATTTTACATATCTTAAAAACAAAGAATTCCAATTGATGCTAGAATGGGTTGTAATTGCCAGAGCACGATTGGCAAGATGGTTAGAGCATAGAATTGGGACCAATTGGTCTTGAATTTGAGCATGAGAAGGAAAATTACTCCATCACATGTCATCAAAAGACGCATGAGTCAAGAATCATAAAATTTTACCTTTTGAATAGGAAATCCAAGTGGAGCCTTAGGATTGGTTGAGGCCGGCATGGCTACAAATTGTTTCATCATGGAACTAATTGTTCCATATCATCAGGGTGTATCCCCTTAGAATTAGTTTGAGTTAGTATGGCTACACACCATCTTGTTGCATAACTAATCATCTTGCACCTCTAGGGTTGTATTCCCTTAGATATAAGTTGAGGGTGATATGGCTATGCACCGTTCTATCACAAAACTAACTGTTCCACACTCCCAGTTGTATTCTCTTATTAATAGGTTGAGGTTAGTACGACTACACACAAATTTATCATGAAACTAACATTCCACATCCTCAAGGTTGTATCCCCTTAGAATTAGGTAGAAGCTAGTATGGCTACACATCATCTTGTTGTGAAACTAATTGTTCCACACCGCCAAGGTTGTATTCCCTTAGAGATAAGTTGAGGCTAGTATGGTTACACACTGTCTCATCACGAAACTAATTGTTTTGCACTCCTAGGTTGTATTCTCTTGGCAATAGGTTGAGGATGGTATGGCTATACATTGTTCCATTGCAAAACTAAAATGTTCACACTCCTAGAGTTGTATTCCCACAGAGATAGGTTGAGACCAACATGACTACACACTATTCCATAATAGAACTAATTGTTTGGCATTCCTAGGGTTGTACTCTCTTATAGATAGGTTGAGGCTAGTATGACTACATACCGTTCTATCGCAAAACTAATCATTTCACACTCCCAAGTGTATTCCCTTAGAGTTAGGTTGAGGCGGTACGCCTAGATTTTGTTGTTGTAGAACTATCTATTCTGCACCCTTTTAGGGTCATGTTCCCTTAGAGATAGATTGAGGTCGATATGGCTACACATTGTTTTGTTGTGGAACTAATTGTTCCACATCTCTAGGGTTGTATTCCCTTAGAGTTAGGTTGAAGGTGGTATAGCTACACCGTTTTGTCCCAGAATTATCTATTCCACACCCTTTTATGATCATATTCCCTTAGAGATAGGTACGGCTACACATTGTTTTGTCACAGAACTAATCATTTTGCTTCACTATGGTTGTACTCCCTAAGAGTTAAGTCAATACTGGTCATACTCCCTTAGAGATAGATTAAGGTTGGTACACTACACACCATTTTATTGCAAAATTAATTGTTCTGCATCCCTAGGGTTGTACTCCCTTGAAGTTAGGTTGGGGCATGTATGGCTTGACTGTTCCATCGTAGGAATTAGTTGTTCTGCATCATTTAGGGCCATATTCCTTTAGAGCTCAATTGAGGCTAGCATAGCTATCTACCACAGCATGCGAAGGCAAGAGAGGGTTGATACATTTGTGCAATTGAGATCTTGCACCTTTTTCATTTAGTAGGGTCACCCTATGATGATAGGGCCCCACCATTTAGTCAAAGAGTCATTTTAAGTGGAATTCTCAACCAAACACTAGGGTAATTGTATGCCTCTTGCAATACCAAGCCAGTTAGCCTTAGGATCCTTAGAATTGAGCCAAAATGGGGTAAAATTCAATAGAATAGAAGTAGAAGGACCCAAACATGGCAGAATTGAGAGTCCAAGGACAAGAATGCAAAAGAAAGGGAATTTTAGGGGTAAACCAGTTGGGTTACCCATAGACAGTATTAGGCTACCCTTAAGACATTAAAGATGGCATCATTTTATGTGAATGATGTGACTAAAGGAGGGTAGTAGATAGCCCAGTTGGGTTATCCACGATGCTTGTAGGTGGTAGCCTTGTGGTAGTCGCCCATTGGACCATCTGGGTGGCTTGGGTAACTTGACCTAGTTACATCCCCTATAAATAAGGGTGCCCCTATCAATCAAGGGGAGGTGTGGACAAGCCTACCACCTAAAGAGAGGTTAGAAAGAGAAATAGAGGGGAGGTCCTCGAGGTGCATGCCACCAATCTAGAAAGAAGAGAAAAGGGAAGGGGAGGTCCTACCTTAGGAAACCCAAGATATTTTTCTTGATATGAATCTATCTATGAGCTCAAGGGACCAAATTCTATTCAATGATGATCTAATGAACACATTTGATTGACATCCATGAAGCACATGGACATGATGGAATTGTGACATATTTAAGTCAAAAGATGCTCAAAATGAAAAGAGGAGCCAACAAGAGTAAGGAAATGGAAATGCACCCAATAGATAATAGATTATTGAATATATTTCATTTGGGCAGCAAGAGGGAAAGTTTTTCAAGAAACGAAGTTTCTAGAAGCCTTGAAAGGAAGATGACCACTAGAGCTTGGAAGATATTAGTTTCCTATTTTGTTACTTTTAGAGGATACAACAGGAAATTTCCTTTATTATAGTTTTTAAATTGCATGGTAACCATTTACGAAACAATATAAGTTGCAAATATTGCAATTTGACCTATATAAAGGCTGTGGCTTGTACTTGGACAAAATCAAAATATTATTTTAGATTAATACATAGGGAGATTATGTTTTCTTTGGTCTCTTGAAGAACTTATTGGAGTTTCTCCATAGCGTTCATCCTTGGCTTACTGATCAATAATTGCATAGTTGGTTATGGCATCTTCATTATACTAGGATTTTTACCTCCATATATGTAACAGATTGCAGTTTCCCTGAATCTACCATTCAACATGATCTTTGTGATCTTATTGCATATGGGTCACATTACAGGTTAGTAAGGTTCTTGTCACACTTGGCTTGGGTCTTATCATAAGTTTGCATGGTTCATGTCTTTGGGTATCACATGTTGGTGTGGCATTACAACAATTGAAGAACTAGCTCGACTTCAAGATATTCATGGAGATCAACTTCTAAGCAAGGTGAAGTGCAATTAGCAAGGTCATGTTTTCAATTCTCAAATGATGTAATACAAGATGAGATAGTTGTACACATTCATGAAAATCATGTGAGGATAAGGAAAGAGTGTGATCAACAAAAAAGAGAGTGAAACAAAAGAAACAAGTGAAAATTTGAGTGAAAGAGTGGCTAAACATGATGCAAAAGAAAAGGAGAGAAAAGTAAATGAGAGTGTTATAGTGAGTACAAGAAAGGAAAAACAAAGTGAGGTCGAGAAAAGTTTACCTTCTTTTCAGCTCCTTTAGTAGCTTTATACATTTAGTACTTTTATACTAGGAGCTTATTTTGCATACTAATGAACTTGTTGGATGCTTTCCAAGAAATATTATATTTTCTTTGCACTTATTTGAAGGTGTACATCAAGGAATCAATCCAATTCAAAGAATTCTAGATGATGTCAAATTTGATGGCTTGATTCAACATGAGAGTGTTATAAATTGCATGACTCATGAAGCATTGATGATGTGCAATGGTTTTCAAGCCTTCAAGAACACCATGATTAGGTATCAATATCCTATTTCCTATTTAGTTGATTTGATTCTAGGATTGATTGATTATTGTGTGCCTACAAAGGTTGTTCATCAAAGTGGATGTGATAGTATTAGCAAGAGAGTAGGTCCTAAGTACAACAATGCATTGAACACAAGTGCCGATTTGTTTGATCAGTTAGGAATGCATTTTGGCTTGAGTAGATCACCTAGTTCTTTCATGAGTTTTCTAAACCATGATTCGCAAGCTTTACTTCGTTACTTCACATATGTTTATTTTGATGACATTCATTATGGTTACTTCGTTACAATGGCCTATTTGTCAGTTAGACATCAAGAATGCCTTCCTTCATGGGTACCTTAGTGAGGAAGTCTACATGAAAAAACTTCCAGGGTTCATTAACCCACATTGGCCAGATTATGTCTGCAAACTCAATCGATCTTTGTATGGTCTAAAACAAGCTCCACGAGCTTGGTTTCTGCGCCTAAGCTCTTTCCTCCTCACCCTTGGGTTTGCTGGCTCAATTGCAGACACATCACTCTTCATTCTGTGGACTACTACTTATGCAATGTTTCTCTTGATATATGTTGACAATATCATTCTTACTGGTACACCAAATGCACCCTTCTCTAGTTTGTTGGATTCACTCAACAAAGGAGTTTTCCATGAAGGACCTTGGGCCTCTTCATTACTTTCTTGGAATCAAGGTGCATCCCACTGCCTTTGGTCTTCTTCTCATGCAACTTTGCTATATTCACAATCTTCTTGTTCAAGCGGCTATGCTAGACTGTAAGCCATCCTCCTCACCTGTCACCTCTGGCTCTCATTTATCTATCCATAATGGTGAAGTCCTTCCAGATCCAACTACATATAGGCTGGTTGTTTGGCTCTCTTCAATATCGCACCCTCACTAGACCAGATATTACCTATGCAGTTCAACATGTGTGCCAATTTATCCATCAACCCACCACTACCCATTGGATTGTAGTGAAACGCATCTTGCACTATCTCAAGGGTACTATGACTCATTGTTTATGCTTTCAACGAGCGACTAATTTGGCTCTTCATGGCTTCTCTGATGCGGATTGGGCTAGTAATCCTAACGACAAATGCTCAGTTGGTGGCTTTGCTATTTTCCTTGGTCCCAATCTTATCTCTTGGAGCTTCAAGAAGCAATGCACGGTTGCCTGACCCAGCACTAAATTTGAGTACAAGAGCATGGCAAATGCAACCGTTGAACTAATATGGATTCAATCTCTACTACAAGAGCTTGCTTTTTCACGTCCCATTCCTCCTACCATTTGGTGTGATAATGTCTCTGCCATCTATTTAACTGAGAATCCCGTTTTTCATGCTCGCACAAAGCATATCGAGATTGATTATCACTTTTTTCGTGAATGAGTGTCTCAGCGACAACTCTTGGTTCGGTTCATCTTCACTATCGACCAACTGGGTAATATCCTTACCAAAGATCTCTCCATAGCACATTTTGCTTCCTTGCATTCCAAGCTCAATGTTCGAGATCTACCATTGCGCTTGTGAGGGAGTAATGGCTAGAATCATGGCTAAAATCACTCAATCAAATCAAAATGTTTTATTGTAATCAATGTATACCATATTTAATATGTACAATATCCTATTAAATACAAACAACCACACCATGATTTTGTGTGGTGACATTACATTATATCATAGCCTTTCATTTACAATGGAAAAATGATCACTCATGCTTCAAGCTATATGTAATAGGATTAACTTTCTACAGTTTCTGTTCTCCATACGGTAAGCTATTGATGATTCAAGTATCACCTACTTATAGGTTTTGATCATATCCTTTTGAGCAGACATCTGACATCCTTTGCCAAAGCAGATCTGGAATACACCTCCTTAGTTTAGGGACCATGTAATGAAATCTGCTTCCGATAATATCATCTTCAAGACCATATCACCATTGGCAGCAATATTCTCCCAATCCCTCTACCGTAAAGTGACGCCCGGTTCAATCCTCCAGGCTCTAACAAAGTGATTATTATTATTATCACCACAGGAATATCGTAGCCCTTGTTAGTTTACCATTCCGTCTACTTATTTACTCTATGTGCCACTCAGTCACGAGTAAAATAATTGATGAAGAGAATTGAAAGGGAGAAAGCTTTAACAATTTCCTGTTTGGACGCATAAAGATTTGATTGGGATTGAAAAAGAATGCAAAGTAAATAGATTGAATTATCCTCCATTAAAATTCTAATCGATAAAAGACTGTTTACTGCTAAATTTCACAAAACAAAATTATGAAAATAAAATCTATATAATCCAAATGCTGAAAGTTCAATCCTGAATAAAAATTTTCTTTAAAATGATCATATATGAATCCATCGAAAAATTAAAAAGTTTGTTCATTGTGGAAGTAATTGCAATGGGAGCTGTGATGCAGAGAGGGCAAATGACACGAACTGCAGTAGTTAGAAAACTTATCCAGACTCCAGAGCCTAGAAGCAAGTACGTAAATTCACATATGAAGCATACCAAGTATAATGATCGGGGGATAGTTCCATAAAGATACTACACATTAATGCATATTTTAAGACATGCTTAATGAGCATTACGTATAACCGAATAACCAAACCGTGGGATGACGATTTCACCCAGAGTTCACTCAGAATTGGAGCCCCTCTTCCACCCCACCAAAAGGTACCCTCAATGTTTTCTTAAGCCCAAAATGTCCCAGGGATTAAAAAGAAACACGCCACTTCCGTAAGCATTCCTCTAATTTCACGTCCTCTGAGGTAAATGGCAAGGCACGACATTGAGATCAAATTAAGTCCTCTGATATCTGGAGGCATTCATGGTTACCTATACGAATGACAGAGGCGAGCTCTGCCCAAGCGTGGGGGATCATGATCAGGAATGTAGAACCAAAAATAAAGAGAAAAAAGGGTTAATTCTTCGATAGTTCTAATTTTGCCCTGATAGTGTACAGCACGAGACTCATTGTATAGATTTCACCACCGTCGTCCCCCACCAGAAAAAAACAAACTCACCAATCAAAAGACAAGAAAATTTGACATGCTGCTGTCATGTTATTATTACTTCTGCAATGATGAATTCTCAAGAGTCGAACATAGGCCAAAACTCAGCTAATCAACATCCGAACGGAGTGAACAAAATGGCTTCAGCTCATTCTCGTTTGTATCTGACGGTGAATATGAACTAGGAACTCCACGTATGACATACTACCATGGTTCTTGTCCTCCACGAGCTGTGAGAAGAACAGCATTCCTGGCGGGATAAAAATGAAAAGAATAAGCAAGGCATCATAGGATTTAATAAATCTGTGCAAGTCCTTATTTCACAGTTTGCACTGCACATATTCAGTCATGCATGTTGTATACAATAAGAATGAATGCACTCAAGCACCAATTCATGGAATTTGAAGTGGACACCGGGCTGTGATGTAAGACCTGAGCCTTAAGAACGCATCATAGAAGTGCAACATTGCCAATAAGGACACCCAAATGTTACATCTTGATATATATAACCATGAAGGAATTTTGGATGAGCATTGCTGGTGGAGCAGCAGTTCAACATTCAGGGTATACCTTTGTTCCTCCAATTTCTCTAATTGTAGGAGCTTTCAACAAAATGTTAATCGAGATGTCGATTTACTTTTCTCATGTTTAAGAGTTTTACCTGATGGATCCCCTTTCTTGCAAATTCTCAAGCTGCAATAGTAAACCAAAAAGAAAAAAGGAAACAACTAGCTCCCATGAGAATTTAATAAGCCAATACTATAACAGCACAGAATTATCAAAAGGACACAGAAGGTTCCAACTGAACCCAAAAAACTCACCGGAGGTACGAACACCTTTGCCTTCGAATCTCATTCACCACCTCATTCAGTTTCTTTGACAGTGGATTGTCATACTGCTGCAGCACAAACTGATAGCACGTGCAACTTACAGTTAGCAATAAGAAATAGCACAAACATGTCCCTGAAATTACCACACTTGAAGCACAAACAAACTGCAGATTCAATACTACAAAGTTAAAACATAGACAGCAACACATGGCTTCTTGCCTTAAAAAAGTGAAAATAATCAAAGCTAAGCTCAAACTTAAATAAAATTAGCTGTCCTACATTTTCACCTAGTCCAGCCCCTCTAAAATCAGCTTAGCTTCATAAAATGACAGGTTCACTATATTGTATGGCATAAAGGACACGACTTCATCACGTTCAGGAAAAATGACCTTTCTAGTTCCAGACAGCTGTAGGATAAGGGGCAGGAATTCTTTTGGGCTAGTCAAAACAAAGCATAAGATCCTAAAAGTAATTCCTGACTCGAATCAGTAAACCACTGGTGGCTAAAGAGCTGGCAGAGTTGGAGTAATTAAAGTTTAGGTGTGGGAAAATGTTTCAAAGGACTAGCTAGCTAATCAGCAAAGAAAGTTGGAGCAAGGGATTATTGGAAATGGAAAGGCTCAGTATTTCTCTTAATACTTTCAAGTTAGCATTTTTTTTTTTTTTATTGTTGGTTGACCCAAGAAGGCTTCCTTGACCTGCTCATCTGTGTCAAGATGATAGTTCCACGGGGAGAAGGCAAATAACCCACCACAACTGTTGCAGGGATGCCACCTACCACTAAAATCCCATTTTCTGAAACAGTTGCATTCTTCCATGTGGAAAGAAGATAATGTAAGAATAAAGATGTTTGGATCCAACAAAGTATGCTCAGGCAGTTCTTTTGCTCAGCACAACAGAACAAAGAAGAATTTGTATCATTTCAAATACCAACTCATTAAAGAAAATGAATGAGAAAAATCGAACTTTTCCTGCTTAAGCAGGTATTTGGGGTGAAAAATAAGGATTCCAGGAACAGGAAAATGTTTGCCTAGAATATGAAAGTATTGCCTGTGATGGGATTTCTTCAACTGTAGATGCACCAAATAATTGGTGCAATATTCCAGAATCCACTGAAGCCCCAACACAAATCAAAGCATCATCACCATTTTCCAGAAAATAAATTCCCCCATCACTGATATGCTCGCTGGAGAGAGGAATTGATGAGGGAACCATGGACTCATCCTCCTCCTGATGGGCAGAAATATGTCAGTAGTGTAGGAAGGGATTCATGCAATAACAGAAAACAAGCAAATTTCTATTAGAGTTGTTACCTTTGCCTTGAGATCATGGATTGATATCATCCTTGGGTAAACCAGAGGAATTGCTAAGGGAGCAGAGATGGAGGAGACAAAGTTTACCCAGAACGAACGGTCATCTATTTTTCCATCAGGTCGCAGCCCGGTGCTTTTTATCAAGGCTGGTAAAAGAAGAAAAAAATTATTAACACAGAAATTAGGAGGGTCAAGCTTAAATTGGAAATGCAACCACCAAAATCAGCAAGGTGTAGGATGTGCATGGTTGACCTGGAACAAGTATTGGAAAGTTCCAAGTGGATTTCAATAAATTTTGTGTAGGTGCTAGGTAGAAAAATTTAGATTTGGTTGGTTCTCATTCCAGCTCATAGAGTATCCAGAATTGGAACCAAAACCAAATATCAGATACAAGAAAATTATCACACAATTAATTTTATTTGTTCATAAAGTTCTTTCTTCGAACTCCAATTCTTGTGCCATTCATACTATTCAATTCCTAACTCAACAAACTTTCATTTGACATAGTAATTATGCAGATATGCTGGGTTTACCATATAAAAAATATTCAATAACCTAGAGAAATTTAATATATATATATATAGCCATCATATGAAAATCTTACTAAAAAAGCTATAATACACTAAATTTTGATAAAATAACTATAATAAACTAACAAACATTATGAAACTTTATGTCAAACTTGATTGCTAACTAGCAATTAAATATAAAAATAACAATGAACAAGTTCAAATAGGTTCAGTCCCTACGCTTAACAAGGAAGGGGATTTCAAAAGTTAGGAACCGATCCTATACAGGATAGGGGTCAGGATTAGAGTACTAGAAACTGATCAGCCTAGTGTACTTGTCAAAATTTAGATTAAGAAAATAAAACATTGAAGAGATATTACTCTTCAAAATGTAGAAATGTAATTTTTAGCAGAAAACTTGATCCTTAGAAACTTCTAGAGGTAATTAATTTGAAATATAATCCCTGTAAATCTAAACATTTCTATCCCACTTCAGAGAGTTATGATAAAGCTAGAAATTTAATTTAAAAGGACAAACTTCCAGGAATTCCATAAATTCAGTTATCAAAGTATTTTCTTTCTTTTTATTGGTTTATTTCATAGAGAGAGAGAGAGAGAGAGAGAGAGAGAGAGAGAGAGAATACAATATCAAGAGAAAACAAAAGGATTAACTAGAGGAGCGTACCCAAAGTGTAGAGAGGCAGAAGTTTGAGTGCCTCAGGTAGAATAAGTTGTCCAGATGACGATACAGTAGCACAAAATTTTCGGTATGAGAGCAAAATATTGATGCAAGTATTTATTGCTTGTTCCCGGACCTGAAGAAGTGGAGTGGATGGAATGCCAATTGCAGCTGCAGAGACCATTTAAAATGTAAAAATTTACTATTCTGTCTCTCCCAGCAAAAGAACAAGAGCCTTTAGGGAATCCTTTGCATTACCTTGCTTCAACAAACATGTAAACTGAGCATCCAAGTCAGCAACGCGGAAGAGAGAACTCAACATGCTGGTTACTGAGAGAGATAAAGTTGTAACCCGAATTCTTCTTTGCCCATACAGAGTGGTATAAAGAAGGGCACACTAGGTAACATATCGAAGACCACAATCAGTACAAATCCAAATATAAAGTTCAAAGAATAAAAGACAGTACAAACTATGGCTTGGCAGAAAATTTGATTCACCTGAAATGCAAATTCAGAGCCATCTGGCAGCTTGTCATCGTGCTTCAAGGACACCATAATAGCCTTGTCACAATCCATCTGCATAGCAAAAGTCTTGCTATCAGTCAATTGAAGAGAAGGCCTAATCTCCCTTTATTCCTTTTCTTTCTTGGTTAAGCCAGAGGGGGCAAAAAGAAAACACATGATAGTGTAATTCTGGTACATTTTTCAAAGTAGCCCAATGTAGTCCTTGTGATGGGCTTGTAGAAGAATTACCAATTCTTCAAGGATAAAGGGGGCTGCCTTGTGAAAGGGGCAAAAGGGAAGGGCAACTGCCCATTAACAGAACTACTACATGAAATTCCTCAGACTATAATACATATTTCACAAACTAATTCATCTATTTTTTTTAATCTATACAAGCATATTCTGTATACAGCAGAATGCAGATCAGTCTAATCCCCCTCCAGTCAAATAAATAAATTTAGATTTACTTTCAAGGACTAAGGTTTACTTGAATCACTGAGAAGCAATTAAATGGATCGTAACTGACAAGATGTATAGTAA
This sequence comes from Sonneratia alba, assembly GCA_900174645.1. NCBI lineage: Eukaryota > Viridiplantae > Streptophyta > Magnoliopsida > Myrtales > Lythraceae > Sonneratia > Sonneratia alba. The sequence continues at coordinate 3,675,816 of FWPY01000027.1, read as the reverse complement.
GCATCAAATAGCTTACCGCAGGTAGGTCAATATCAGTAGGAATGCGTTTGCAGAAATTTCCATGGTATTCTTGAACTTGAATACCCTACAGGAAGTTCTCCAAGTAAATAGAAATAAAAATGAAAATTTTCCAATATTGAGCAATTTCAAAAATATAAGATTAACCGCTGTTGGGGCAAAATCTAAATATTCCATCAAGTACCTGACTGCATCGAACTCTCATAACCGCCTCAAAACCTTGGGGTCTTGTAATGTTCCACCTTAGATCATTGTAAAGCTTGGCGGTATCAGATAATGCTGAGAAGGGTTGATAATAGTACACCTGAAAGAGCGCCGGAAAACTTGTCAAGATGGAACAGTGCACCAAGTTCCTCGCATTTCCTACAACTGGTAAGGCTTAGTAATTTGATAATCCTAGTTGTCACTAAAAAGAGGATAAAAGGAAAAGAGAGACTGACATATGCAACTAAATCCTTTTTAATCGACAAAAATGATAACGATATTGACTTCAATTTATCCATATTTCCACCTTCAATATCACCAGAACTCAAGAAAAGCACTGCACCATATCATGCACTGGAGCCAAAATACATGAAACTTCTTTGAACATGAATAAGTTATATATGACGAAGTTGTATTTTTTCTAGAATTCTCCATAAGTAGTACAGACCTACTGAGTCATAAATCTGTCAAATTACATAAAACCTGGATTTTCACATCTAATTGAGATGTTAAAAATACCTGTCCTCCAGTAGTTCGGGGAACCACAGATATTGAAGCAATGTCTATGTAACTCTGGGTAGTAAGGAACACATCCACACATACCTATATTGCATTAGATTGTAAACATCAGTTGATGTGTATGTTATGATGGTTATCGAAAAGGATAATGCCATTATCAGCAGTTATATTGAATTCCAGCATCAACCAATATGGAAATTGATTTATTAATTTAGTTTTCAAGAGCTCACTTGATACTCTGCAAATTCAATAGCCATTGTCTTCAAGGTCTTGTCCGCAGGTTGCAGTAGTTTGTGGGCCTCCTGAATAAAACAAAACAGGGAGAGCAAGAAAAGAAAAGAAAAGAAAAGAAAATTAATTACACACCACAACACTGATGACTGGCTGAACCAATACATTAACTTACAGGAATGAGTTAAAATCATGCTTTATGGGAACAGCTCTATCAAGATATAAAATTTAGACAACACGAGATGCAATAATAAGTTAATCTGAAAGAACAAGTTGGCAAAATGCAACCCAAATTTTACAGTCTATTCAGTTAAGATTGTAAGAAGTTTTCATAAGCTCCCAAGTCCCATATACAGTTTATTCATTAAAGATGGTAACAAGTTTTCATAAACTCCCAAGTCCCATGTTGTCTATGCCTATGTCCCCACCTCTACGAATTGTCAGATAAGTGATGATATTACTTTCCATATTCATTAGATGGCATTAGGAAATAAGCACAAAAATTCATTCCACAATATTAAAAGGGTGTAATTGCAACAACTATTATGAACAACTATTGCAAAGGCATTACTTTAGCCATTATGTCTCTATTTTCCCTGGATAAGTCAAAGAAGACGTGATCCTCACAAAACTTTTACATGAGAACTAAGAGAAAAGAAATATAAATTGGATCTAACAGCAACATTGCTGATGCCAAAGAAATAAATGTCTCTAGAGAAGCAATTTATTTAGTTAAATGGTGCACATCCATGTGTATGTCATACTTCACCCAGTAGGTTGGATCTGTATCAGACATTACTATAATAATTTGTCTTAATAGTTGAAGAGTGCTAATACACCCACGATGCATGAAGCAAAATTTGACAATAAGGTGAAGGAGCAGTAATGGAAGTAGCATGAAAAGATAACTTTATCTTGTTTAGGAAAAGTTACTGAAAGTAGATATAAAATCAATAAAAAATTATTTGATATACAAGTGTGAACTTGGTTAAAACCATTTAAATCAACCAGAACGTAGTTAGAGATTCGTACCTTCTCTCCTGCTGAAATGTTAGTTCTGCCTTCAGCATCTCTAGTAGTAAGAGCACCAATACCAACAGATGGTAATACTGCATCATGCTAAATAAAAATGAGCTATTCCACTATGAAATCTATGTGACAACAAAAAAGACAATAATTTGAAGGATGAAAACAACCACGTGAGAAATTTGCCAGTAACTATAACCAAACAAGAGAAATGGCTGAAAAAAGCAGCCAAAATAATTCTAAGTAACCAATGTATTTTTAAGAATATAGAAGACATGAAGAAAGAGCATCTGCATGTCAATCAATATGGGAGAACCTCAAAGCCCCAATGATCAACAGTATTGTAACTCTTCTCAATGATTAGAAAGCTATAATTATAGTTGATCCAACTTTCATAACTAATGGGGCATTCCCACCGTATTACTCCCAAAGAATACCTACCCTATTCCTTCTCAAGTTTTCCATGATCTTGTACAGCCCCCCTTAAATTCTCAACCTTGTCAGTTTGCAAAAGAACCAGCATCCTATCAATTTCGATCGGAAGAGCAATGCAGAACATTCCCAACAACAAAATTTGCTCAGAGTCTAAAAACTAATATAGCCTCAACATCCAGCAGAATTAGCAGATGCCACTAGCATTCTGAATTCCTCCAACTTCTCCACTCAATATCAAATAGGAATCTAAAATGTGTCATATTGAGGCATTATTTTTACTATTTCACTTTATATTTGCAATTTTAAGCAGCTATCTCAGCCCTTCTTCTATCCTTTGTTGATGTTTTTGTTTTAACCACATAAAAGATTTTCTCAGATTGTAAAATATCAGCATACTTATTCAAGATGTTTTCATTCAATCAACAAAAAATGACTTCCAAACATATGATTTGATTAAAAAAAAAAGGTCCTTTTTTCAGATGTTCCACAATGGCAAACCCATTGACACAACTTCACTGTGTGCATCATATGACTGACATCAGACAACAGAAAAACAAACATAAAACCCCAAAAAAAATTCATGATTTACACAGTTAATCTTGCCTGATTGAAATACCAGAAGCTTCCCACCAGTGATCTTCATGGCCAGAAAAGCAGCCTGCAATGAGATGCATAAACAGGTCAAGATATATAACCTTGGTAAGCTAGCAACATTAATAACCCTTCACATTCAGAATTCCCAAGCTAGTTAATATTTGAGATCCCCAAGGCATTATATCTGATAACATGCTGAAATCCAAAATCTCACTCACATGAACCCACTACTACATGAAAATTAAACATGATTTAATACATCAATGCATTGGTAGTGTTTTGGCAGTTCCATATCAAGGAGATGCTTCACTTCATTTATCACCTTCAGTTAGATAAACATAAGCATACTAACATACTAAAATTATGACTAATACCATCCACCTATGCAAAGGGAGCAAATGCAGTTCATGTAATTCATGGAAGACATGTCTTTCTTTTGGCATTTGTAATGAAGACAGACATAATGCCAGGAATAATTAACAGGGAAGTAATAGGAATGTTAAGTTCCAGTTCCCTTAAAAAATCTCTTCAGACAAGGATGCTTCAGTGACTCTCCCTCTCATCTTTAAACGCCCCATTAAAACACCAAGTTGGGCATGAAGCATTACAAGAAGGGATAAACAACAGGATAGAAAATTCAGGAATGTCCAAATGTCAAACATCCCATAGAGCACTAGCATACAAGTAACAACAAATTTCAGTCCAAAATTTGTACATCCATCTGTCAAAATAAATAAATAAATAAAATTCTGCTTTTGTGCTTGAAGTATTTAAGAAAATTTTCAATATGAGGAGCAGGAATACATTGTTGAGTTACCAGGAAAACATTTATGCTCAGGTTATTGAGGCAGGAACACCAGTTAATAGATAAATAATCAGGAAAAGAAGGACAATTTAGAGTCCATCATTCTGCATACTTTTCCTGGGAAATTTTCTAAAAATTATATTTTCTGAAAAATAATCCTTCTTTCTTTTCATTTGGAAGTTCAAGAAAAATCATTATTTCATATTTTAATGGTGATCAGGACATCAACAGTGAAGCTCATTCCAACTCTGATGATACCACAGGCTACCTTGCTGAGGCTCTAAAATGTTATGGCAGATGCAAGCAAGCTTCATTCTTCCACTTATTGACTTTCTGACTTTCTGAATTTTTTTTTTCAAATGATAAATAGAAATTTTTATTGATCTTGGCAAGAAGAAGATATGTATATCATGTGCAAATTTACGTATCTAAAATTTACAAGCTTGTCACAAAATCCAGCAAGCCCAAAAGATCATTTACAGCCCCCCTGTCTAAACCAAAAGTATAACTCATTGCCCACTTTGCTATTCGACAACTATCCTGAGAGTATCCCAGCAAAAGCCCTTCTAATTCTTACCTCCATACACTCCAAAAAGTAGAAAGAGGTATCATCTTAACCAACTTCTCTTTCGAATTATAAATCCCAAACCATGCTCTCAACTCCATATAATTGTTCCTGCTGTCACCTATTTCATTCACAGTACCACAAAAGCTGTAGTAGCAAATGACTAACTGTCTTCTCCCCTGCTTTGTATAGATAGTATCTGTTAATTATAATCTTCACTCGCCTTCTCAAATTGTCAATGGCGAGAATCCATCCCCATACTGCCTCCCAAACCAAGAAACTCATCTTCGTAGGAACTTGCTTCTGCCACACCTGCCTCCATGGAAAATCCTCATTGCTTTCCGCCACTCCTATTCTTTCTTAGTATGATTTCACCATGAATCTCCCCAAGCTATTTCCTTTCCACCTCAACCTGTCTGTTCTGTTGCAAGGTGTATATTTGTATAAGAGATTACAGATTTAGATGAAGGATTCAATCTCTCACTCCTTAGCTTGTTGATTAAATTGAATCTCTCAACAACCACCACTTACTCCCTCCCTCCATAACTCCCCAACAAGTGCATTCTTATCCCTGGCTGCATTATATACTTCAGGAAATGAGGAGCAAAGCGGTTCTCGGACTTTCAGACTTCCTGAAAATTAGAGGAGATCCACAAAACATGATCCTAAAACAATTTTCCCTTGAGCACACCCACCCTCGGACTCAAATCTTTCTACTCAATATTTTTGCATCAGTCAGCTCAGTGATAGGAGCAGTGATGCATTTCCAAGGAAAAACTTAAAAAACCAACTCTGAGAATTGCATGCTTATTTCCATTTTAGTCATGCTTTCAATCAATTTAGTTCACAATTTCAATATGCTTAAATTATATCTAGTAAGCTCTAGAATTGTTGGTCAATTAGAAGCATTTGCCTAATTTTATAAAATGTCCACTTTTCTTTTGAACTGTACTGTCAAACAAACTCGCACACTTCATCCAGGACTGAAATCAAATGCCAGAATGAATAAATTAGCATCTCCCTGTACACTCTAATCTTTGACAAATTTCACCAGAAAATAGGGGCTCATGCAGCAACTTATCTTCTAATATACTAATTCAGACACCTGCATTTCAAATCCCAAATTTTAAGCTCTGTTACACACATTCTAATTTCCCTGGCCAGTGAAAGACACTGAGTAATATTAAAATCTGCAGTCAATAGATCTATCAATTCCAGCTTTAGCTGAATAGGTCAACAGCATCAGAAAATCCCCTGGAAGCGAATGACAATACCTTAATTGCTGCACCAAAGGCTGATTCTGCAATTCTATTGTTCTGAAACATTGTTGGGATGCATTCCAGCAATAACTCCAAATGTTGACGGCACTACAATACGTATAAGATTAAACAAGAGTAAGCTTGGCAAAGAGCAAAATGTTTGGAAACTCCTTTTCTATTCTCAGAAGCAGCAACAGCTTACTGCTTCTCTTGCAACAAAAGCAAGAGGGAGATGAAGAGGTCGAATAAGCTTTGATCAGTGCAAAACTTGCCATTCAAGCTTACCTCTGACAGCGGAACAATAACATCACTTTGTAGGGGAGTATACACATCTTGTACGTCGGGAACAATGAGCATCAATGGCTGCATTCATTTTGTAGAGAATCATAATTCTTTAGATTATTTTACTACAAACTCAACACAATAAAAAAAAAAGAGATTATTGTACTATAATCCTTTAGAAATTAAAAGTCAAAGCAGCAGTATGCATTACTTGAATAAATAACCTATAGTAACAGACAGGAGAGAGAGAGAGAGAGAGAGAGAGAGAGAGAGAGACAGGGTGGAGAAGGAGCTCCAAATTCTGTCCAGATAATTCTTATCAGGGGAGGGGAATGGAGAGAATGGTAGGAAAGCAAACGGAGGAAAGACAAGGAACAATGTTTTAACCATCTGAATGATTTTGATATAGGAAAGGAGAATGGACACAGAGATATTAAGAATCCATTCTCTCCAAAACACCAACATTAACTTGTTAACAAAGTTCTCTCCTCAAAATAACCCAATATCAGGGATTGAAAAAATGCAACATATCCATACAATTTCATCCCCATTTCCCTTTATCTCTTTTGCCCTCCTAAACAAGTTCTTCTAAACAATAGAAAATACATGCTGTCAAGCCCAAACAGTTCAATGGTGATTGCAACACTCATTGCCCCCATCAAGTAACACTTGGTCAAGGATTTAAAGCTGGCTTGCTGGAGAACCCATCAAAGAACATTACATTTTGGAGTTGATGATTTTATGTGCATGTGATTAAAATCTAACTCTCAAAAGAGATTGTTTCTCATGTCATCAACCTAGGAAAGAAAAGATCCCCATGCCTGCAAAGGTCCCTCCATTTAATTAGTGTAACTTACTGACATTGCTTATCAGTAAGGATATTGAAAAACAAAAGCATTTCAACTGCAGGAAGAAGCAATATGATAAACAGAAAAATTCAACACATTATCTTCTTCAAAATTTTAAATGGAAGCCTTGCATTTTAGACCATTGAAGAAGGTTCCTCCTAAAAAGCAAATGATAAATCTCATAACTCTTCAACCTCAGGAAAACACCAACAATAAAAACTGCTTATTCAATTGGTTTTGTTTATTTCACACCATTTTCCACCACTGTTGAACATCACTTTGCTAGTCCTATCCAGTCATCAGACCAGAATGGTATTATTTGATACGTATCCAACTGAAGTGCCTAAGTATGTAACATAGATACAAGAATCCCACACTGGTCAAATACAGTTAAGAAGAACAATCACATCCCAGAGAATGGATAGCTGATACAGCAATTCCACTGGTCAAACACTGCATCCCCCACTATTCTTTCCCAATACCAACCACCACCAAAAAGGGGTCTTTCTCATTCTTCTCTGCATGTATTAATAATACAAGTGCAAGTTTGTACACCCAAATTGAGGAAAAATAAAATAAAAAATATGCATTCATCATAATGAAAAGATTTAGAATGGAAATTACATTTTCCATCAACCCTGCAAAGTGCATATCTTTCATGAAACTTCAACTAAGACAGATAAGGAATTTGGCCTTGTCCCAACAAAAAAGAAAACAAGTGATAAGATAATTTGACACCTGTTGCAAGGCACGCTTTAAATTGTAGAAGTGGATAGTTGAATCAAATGTCGCAATGCCAACCATTGTCCGTGGACCTTCCTGCAAATAGATGCATGGTATCACATCAGCAGCAAAACTAGAGTGACATGACAGGTGCTTCAAGCAACAACTCAAAAATAAACAGCTTTATCAACTGTTTGAAAGAAAACAGTCTTACATTAATTCAGTTTATAACCAATGCAAGAATGATTGTTAAACCAGTCATCATGGTGTATCTAAACACAGATTGATAACATCAAGGTCAAATGAAATGCATGTTCAAGGTAAGATGCAACTGAAGAAATTTATTAGAAAATTATTGGAATTCAGGTTCTAGACAGAAACATGAGTGCTTTATCCATGTTCAAGTGAGGTGCAAATGGAGAATCCGGAGCTAGTTTTTATTTATAATTCTTTGCTTCAGCGAAAGTAAGTTCTTAGTGAAACCGACTGTAACTTATTTAGAATAAAAGGATGATGCTTAGTTTTTTAAACTAGAAAGCTACCAATCCAAGGAGACAATACAGACACATGCTGAAAAATGAGGCATTCCATCCCTTTCCTGATCCACCCTATCTATTATACACATCAGATAGTACACAAAAATTGATTTTTATAAAATCCATGGCCACTATTACAGCATTAATGCCCCCTACAAGTACAGCTCAGAACAAGTGATCCAAAAATTAACTATTCATAATGGAAAATGAATGGAAAACAAACTTACAGAACTATATTACTGAAACAGCAGAGCTATAATTGGGTTAATTATCATTTGCATAATTCACTTGATAGAGAACTTCCACAGCAAAAGAATACGAATAGATGCCAGTATCTCAGTTAGCAAGATTTACCAGCTAACTATACTTCATTGCCCCAACTCCCCACCAAATCTCCACCAACAAACTAAAAGAACAACTGGGAAGTCTAAACCAGCTTATGATAAACAAAACTTACCGGAAGATCAGCAATAACTTGACTGATTGCACTGCAAGCTGCAGCAGTTGCACCAATTTGCATGGCATTCATAGATACATCTATGAGGAAGAAATACACTGCCGGCATAGGTTCACGGATCTGGGATTAGGTAAACAGCATAATAAGCATTTAGTAATAAGTAGAAGAAAAATGGAGAGAACAAGGTGATCTAATAACACTAGAAGAACTTCATACTAATATAATTAGAGCTATATTCACCATTTTACTTTTTAAGTGAATGAGATCTCCATATATAATTAACAAAAGGTAAATATGGAATCCAAAAGACAACTTCGTTCATACACACCTCAGTAGGATGTACCCATATAACATTCTGTTGCAAGTTCGGTGAGATAAATTGCAAAATTAATACAGAAGAAATCATTTCTTCTGGTAATCATCCATTTCAATGTTTTATTTAGAAAATAGATTCTATTCACGAGATAAATCATATGATTAATTAGTATTTCCTTACAAGATGATATCTTACCAGAAGGATGGAAGCAAAATCAAATAAAAATGCATACCAAGCAATCCAAGGGCAAAACAAAACTACATCCATATGACAACATACAGCTTCGCCATGCAAATTACTATTTGTCCTCCCTGGCACATATTATGAAACTTATTCTCAAAGAGCACAGGTTGCTCACAATAAAACAATTGGCCCATAGGTTTGACTAAAGAATAAGGAGCTGGCTGATATATTTTTCCAGTATCTATCAAACTTGAACAGTGACAGTCCATTGTGATGAAGTTCTCCCTCTTGGAAGGACTACCTTTCAGTGAAGCAGCTAACCCATACTGTTAAATAGGCGGTCTATTTCTAGCCAATATCAAGGTCAAAAAGACAACTTTTGAGTTAATATCTTGAAACATCACAAACCCCTAATAAAGGGCCTGGAAAATAATTCAAGATTTGATTTAATATGTTTAAAACATTACCAAAAAAAAAAACCTCTAAGATGACAAGGTAGCCCACTAGGACTAAGTATTCTCATATTCATGAGAATCAGCAAATATTCCGTTAATAAAGATGTAACATCAAATGTATGCAATCTGGTTATGCAAGTCCATACGGCATTCATCAATAACATACATCACAGTCAGTTTCATTAGATGTTGAGATATTGCAACAAAAGTTACCACTTGCAAACCCAAAGTTACTGTAACATATTCGAAACTACACAAAGGCACACGGTATACTTACCATGTATTCCTTGGATGCAACAAATTCAACTGTTCCTTTACATAACTCAGGCCTTTCATCAGCATCCCTGCGTCTACCATCAGGACCAAGATTACAATGGTAATCACGGGGAGTCTCATCAGTGAAACCTGGAAGAACAGAAAGTGTATGACACCATGTTAAGATTGGCCAGAGAGAAGAAACAGCCAGAATTTTCTCAAGCAACATTCATCTATGAGTGTCGATTATCAATAAGTTTTATATCCTCTTAGAAAGACTGAGGACCCCTTACAAATCTTTAATCTTTCAATTGCAAATGTATGTGAACATGAAAAACAGCATGGTATTAAAAGCACATATATAAGAAACTTAAAAGGAATATGTTATCTAGCAAGGATGCAGAATCTCATATTATCTTCAACAAAAGTAATAAGCAGATCAATCAAGCACCCTTAAGATAAACATCTAACAGCGATCAAGAAGCTCATTGAATAATGTACAAGAAGATAATAACAAACAAAAGTTGCTTTTATAGTCTCAGAAAATTTAACTTAGAAACAGCCAAACTCCTAAATTGCAGAACGACCACGACAATAAATATATGCTGTACTGACCACATAAGTTGCAAATAAACTTCCTTCCTTGATCAATAAATCTCATGAAAGGGTTTATGTAGCCCTTGCAGCGAGAACATCGAACGGGCCCACTTTCTCCAAAATCAACAACCTGAAATAATAAAACATTGTGTAGAAAGGCTTACAGACCTTGAGACAATTTTTATGGAAATTGCTCATTGGGTTGTGCTTCAATATATTGTCCCCCGTAAGAGTGCCTTTTCATGAACGAGAACATATCTCTCATCTATAATTTACCTTATGACTGTCAGCAACTAGTTCCATGAGACAATTGGACTAAATAGCAATTCTATCTTTAAATTTTAAGATATACGAAGAGTAAAATTTCCTAGAATTTAAACTACAGTGCATATCCATTAAAAAAAACTACAGTATAATTAGAATAAGAGTAGACTAACAATTGAGTCTAATTTGTCATGAGCCAACACTTGAGGACCTTAATAGATCTTTTTAACATTTATAACCCCACCTTTCATTCCGTCAAACACTTTAGTCTGCTGCATCATTTTTCTATCACGACAGAGTGATGTCGGACCAAAGTGCTAAACAGAATGAGAATTGAAGTATATAAATGTCAAAAACAAAATTATTGAGGTCCTAAAGTGTTAGCTTGTGAAAATTTTTTTTAACAGTTATATCCCTCATTTTCCATTCCATTCAACATTTTGGTCTGCCATCACTCAGCCGTGATGGAAAAAATGAGAGGGCAGACTAAAGTGTCCAACGGAATGAAAGGTCATGAATATAAATGTTAAAAAAAATTCATTGAGGCCCTCAAGTGTTGGCTCATGACAAATTTGAGTCCCCAATTGTTAGTCTACTCATAAAGAAACCAATCTCTCTATTTATCACTGCATGACTGTGTAGTTGTAACAGTATCCAAAGCTAAACAGCAACTGGGACCCAGAAGAAATAGAAAAACAAATGAGAATTGAACAGAGTATTACAGAATAATGTCATAAGCTTACAGATATGGCATTTATAATGCTGAACAGAACAAAATTACTGTCGCTAATTTATTCAATCTCACATAAGGATGCATCTCACTATTTAATGGAGGAAAATGTGTCAATAAGTTACTTAATGGTGCATACAAATTCATTATATAAAATAGCTCATGATACCAGTTCTCAATTTCCAAAAATATTTTCTAAGATGAAAACTGGCAATTTAAGTGACATCACTTAGCACGTATCAGCCTAAGCATAAAGTTTCCAGGGATATATGTCAAGACATGTGATTCTACACTATTCAGCCACATAATTGTAATACTTACATTTTAAGCAAACATATTTTCAAGACATACAGAAAATGTGTTCACTATCTTATGCTTAGTGCTCAAGCAACAAAATAAGACAATAAAAATATAATACCTGAATAGGCTCATCAGATGGATGAGGAAGGGCAAGAGGCTGAACCAACAGAGCCAGCTGCATCCCTGATGTTGCCAAGAGGTCTGCAGTGCATGGGATCTGCAAAACCAGAAAAATTAGTGCATGTTGCTATCATCAATTCAAAAATAACAATTCATAATCGTAACTATTTCCCATGGGGGGAGAGTACACTACAATGAAGAGCTTCACACTTAAAAGAGGAAAGCAATCCTGCAAATAAGAAACTACCTGATTAATGGTGCACCTAATATAGCGTGGACTGCAATTTCCAGTGTCTTTGACAATGTAATCACTCGTGGCCGGCTTCAATAAGGCACAAACAATCATATAAGCAATACAACCATGAGAAAGTTTGATTTATCTCGAAAACAACAATGCATATGAAAAAAAGGGATAGTGAAGGATGGATTTACCGGAGGAGGATTTGCTTGATCACCTTGACGAGTTTCATGCAAGATAACCGCTGAACTAGGAATGGGCCTTGGAATTTGGTTGGGGTCAATCTTTGATGGCCCTCCACTGGAAGCCCCAGTAGGAGCCATACCGTGAGATATAGAAGTCATAGATTGATTTGGTAGAGCATACATTCGAGGTGGCTGTACAGCACCAGGACCAGATGGAGGCTGAGTCATCTAACACCAGAAGGTATAATAAACATGTAAGCGTCACCCCAAGAATCTCTTGACAGAATAACCAAATGCCCCTACCCCACATGATAAAAGGAGCCCACCAATTACCAAGTACATGACAAGAACAGGCAATGTCTCTCACATTAAAATGGGATGATAAACACCAAAAGAATCCTGATAGATCTATTTACCAATGGACAAGTCCAGTAGACATCATTTACACATAATATACAATTAGCATCCAGAATGAATGAAGAGATTATAATACAGTGTACTGTTGAACAGCTGAGGCTTGGAACTCCATCAGGGTCATCAAGATTAGTTTAATTCTTAAAACTATATGTCCCTATTCCCCATACATGTAATCCTTGATGAGGCCACTCCTATATGTACTGACACAGATACTATGGATCTATGGCTTATGGGGTGTTCAAGGGCAGGGGTAAAACAACCTCTTGTTATAAAAAATGAAAATAAAAACAAAAAACTATATGTATATATCTATATTAATAAAAAAGCAGATGCAGTTAAGCAATATATATAATAATAATAATTAACTTCTATATACCAATGGAGAAATTAAATCTAACACACGCTATAAATCCAATATATCTATTAACCAAAATAGAAGCTTCAAAAATCTCTCCCCCCACAAATACAACACCACCGCCCCCGTCCCACCCCCCCCCCCCAAAAAAAAAAAACCAACCCCACAAAAATCTTTATTGAAAACCAATCTCATTTATTTGAAAGAGTCCTGACAAGTATTAAGGACATTCAAAACAAATAATATCGAAGTGCTAACTGATAGATCAAAGTTCACGGAGCTAGAACATTAGAGTGAATATTAAAACTTGGATCTTTAACTTTAACCTTAATATCGTAGTCAATCTAGTGATGCATCTATAGTTTGCAATCTCTTGAGCCAGAAATGTTTCATCAGGTTTGCAGTACAAATTATGACTATGACTACAAGAAAAAAATAATGCTGATTCTTTCATGCCACCATTTTTTTAGTCACCTATTATCATTATTATAATCAAATAGATGAACACTCTGGATAGATCCATTGCAACGCTAATCCAGATCTACCATAATTATAAAGGGCACCAGTTTTCATTATGTTTTGCTTATTGTACATTTTTTCTCACATAACTAGGCCATCAAGTTTCACTATTAGATCTAAATTAAATACCTCAAGTTGAAGCTGATAGAAAAATTATTCTATGAGGTGTTTTATTTTAAATTCAATCATAACCTCATGCAATGCATAGTTGTGTTTCTGAAAGAAACAGTAAGTCAAATATGCCAATGACTTTTCAAGTCTACTGAACTGGTCTCTCTATACACAGCACAAGCAAAACCATGCATCCAAACATGAGGACCCTTTTCTAGGACATAATAAATAAAACCAGCAGCTTTAAGCATTTCTCTGCTTTTCACTATCCTTCCCCAAATTTAGCCATTTCATTTGCAGAAGACCTTCTCAAACTACCATTTCCCTATATTCTTTCTGCAATGACAGTCTCTATTTCAAAAGGCGAATCTAAATGAATAAACGATATAGTACTAGTATTTTCTTCTTGTTTATCATTATCAAAGTCAACTTCCTTTTATAAAGAGGGACTTTATCATGAAAAAGGGTATTATCCGGTCTCTCTATTTCTAACTACAAATTAAAATAAACCTATAACACGGATGTTTGAAAATTCAGTAATTCCTAGGTTACCTGACCGGGCCTCATTTGCCAGGGTTGCGCAGCAAAAGGAGAGCCAGGTGGTGGCGACATTGCTTGGTGAGGCTGTGCTGAAAATGATGGTGCTGCCTGCATTGCTGTCCGTGGAGGACCTGCCATGAAGGGACGCATGCTTGGCACTTGGGACGGAGCTGGAGAAGAAGATGCCATGGCTGGTGGAGGAACAGCAGCAGTAGCAGGTGCATGTTGCTGAGACGAAATTCCCAATGGAGGGCCATACCGAGGGCCAGAAGCAGCCGTTGGGCCAACACTCACTGGAACAGTTTGTGTAGCCCCTGGTGGTGTCGGCGTCACCATCCCGGTAGTAAATGGAGGAGCACCCACTCCAGCTGCGGCTGGTACTGTGGCTGGGCCACCTATAGAAACAGGAACCCTAGGAGAGGACCCTACATGACCGGCTACTGAGGACTGGAAAGAGCTGGGCGGAGGCGGATGAGACCCCGGTGGGCCCATTGGTCTTCCTAGGGCAACACCAGGCGGGGCCCTGGAAGGGGGACCCATGGGTCTTGTGATCATGTTGGGTGGGGGTGGACCAGGGCGTGCCATCGGCTGAGATCCTGGCCGATAACCAGGTGAACGAGCTGTGGAAGAAAGGGGCGGTGGTGGTTGGCCAAAAGGAGATGGCCTGTTGAGGTTCATGTTCTGCAAATTATCAACTAATGCATCAGGGTTGCTGTAATTCGGATGTGGCAGGTGTTGCTGAGACGACGGAGGTTGATTGCTGTTGCTTCCGCCGGGTCTTTGCGCCCCAGGAGGCAGGAAAGCAGCCATCTCTCCTTCCAAAAACCAAACGATCCCTCTGTATTACATTGCAGCGAAAGAATATTATCAGATTAGACATGACCAGGAATGAAAGCATCAACAATTGTACACATAAAAGTTTACGCGACCGCGGCAAATCAGATCGCTATGATCCGGAGGTCGGATTGAACTGCAGCCCAATACCCCACCCGGATTACAGATCTACAGATCCCAAAACCCCAAACATGAAAATCAGCACCTACTCTCCTTCTGCTACGCAAGATAGCGTTTGAGGAGATCGCCCGCCGTAAGAGGAAAAACGGCAAGAGGTAGATCAAGTTCGTGATGAAAAGCCGATCACCAAGGGGGAAGAGAGAGAGGAAGATGCAGACCTCAGGTCGGGGAAGGGCAGAAACTAATAAACCTAACCTACGCCTTTCCCTTGTAATAAATTAATTGACAGATTACATATTAAAAATGATAGGCAGTCTACAGTTACTGTTTAGGTGAAGGTAAATCATTTTCTATGGAAAAAAACTAAAAAGTTTTGCCTGCAAAAAATATATATAGATATATAAACATCACTTTTTTACAACAATTTCATTTTAACATAAAAACAAATATATTCATTTTAGTTTTAACTATTCTACTGTCCATTACCTTATCAAAAAAAATTTCCCTACGGCCCATTTCAGCTAATATTTTCTTTTTGTTCGCTCGTATATATTTGACAGCTGTCAAGATGAAATAGTTAGGAGAATTGTGACATTGCAATGAAAATTAAAAATAATCTAAAAACTCAAAAAAAGATTATAAATATTAAGAGTTGACTAATAATTTAATCCTTAAATTTATTAGACGTTAATATTTGAATTTTTTAATTTTAATTTTAATTTTAATTTTCATCAATTTAGTATCCGTTGTTATTTTATTTAACACTTAGATTCTATCGTTAAATATTTCAATGGAAATTTGACATATCATTGATGGAGTGCTGATGTGGCATTAATGTGTCACCTCGATACATTAGATTTCCATAGAAGGATTCAATAGAAAGACTTAAATGTTAGATGAGACAAGTATTGCAAAACTAAACAATGGTGCTTCCCTTTGAGCCTCCTACCCGGCCCTGGATTCATCTGGAATCTGGTGTGCTTGGGCCAATTCCTCCGTGAGGCGTAGTACCTTACTTCTCTCAGCTTCCCACAGGCCCTTAAGGTGCAGCACCTCAAGGCGCTCATTCTCTGCCTGCGCCTGAAGTTTAGCGTTCTCAGATTTAAGGCCCTCGACCTTGGAGTTGGCCTCATGGTACTGTTTCTTGTATTTGTGGCGCTCCCTACCATATTCCTTATTTTCCTTCTCAAGCGCCAATGGAGTTTTTGCCTCGACTCTAGGAGTCTACAATAGTTAAGTACGTAGCATAGGGTGCCCTATGCGAATGGTGGCCACAGGATAAGAAATTAGCTAAAAGCATCAAAAATTGGCTATTTATATCACTTACTGTAAGCAATTAGATCCGCCCATGTGGAATTTGACCGAACCCAACTCGGTATTCAAACGGTTTCATAACTCCCCTATAATGAACCAATTAATTGGTAATGGTTACAGGTTATTAATGAGCTAATATTGCTGTTGAATGGCTAAAGAAAAAAATAACTCTTTCGGCCTCCATTAGCTCAGTGGAATTGGCTGAGCAGTTGAGGGAGATTGAAGAGAAAAGAAATAGAGTTCAGTATCGTATGGCTCCCATTAGAGAACGATAGTGAAGGTATTTGTGCTGTAGATTGAGATTGGATTCTGCTCAAATACGTAGTGAGAATCCACCACCGGCTCACGTGTTCATGCAGGTGTACGTGATTCAATCCCGCACCATGATTTTGGCTTATCAATTTAATTCCTCGAGGTATTTCTAAAATCCATCTCGAATTTTATGATATATGAATAGAATTGATATGCATTATGTATGTGTATAGAATTCTAACATTGGTATTCGTTTCCTTACAATGCACGTAAATATTTGCTCCGCTCTGTGATTGCTGTTCTAGATCCGATATTGATATTTTTGTGAGTAATTGTTATATAATTGGATTCCTTGTTTCGAGAGAATTTCAATGAAATGTTATATAAGCTGTTTTGATATCGGATTGCAAAGTTATGGTCAATTGAAGTTTTTGAGCGAATCGAAAATTTTCTAGAATTGATATTTGCGAAGAACAGCAAGAACAGATAGGAGAGTGTGAGATACTCCAAGCTCCGATTGAGACACCTAAAAAAAACTACAGCATGCTTCACTCGCCCAGTGGAAGCGAATGGTGTTGAGCATGCGCCGGAACTTGGCCGGAATAACGGCGGGTGAAGTGCACTCGCGCTGCAACAGTGAAAACCAAAAATAAAAAAGGGAGACGCTGCAGCTAGCTAGCTAGCGCACAGCGGCACGTGGCTAGCGCGTGCGGCCAGCTCGGGCATCCGATGCCCAGCTATTTTCACTGCTGTGACCTTAACGCAATTTCCCATTTTATGGCATATTTTTCAGAATTTTTTTAGAAATCTGTAAAATTGAATAATAATGTCTGAAAAAAAATAGAAATAAACGATTTTACAGTGACTTGCGCATTTACTGAGGCATGCGAAAGTTTTCTGAGCCGTAATTTTTTTTTGGTTCAGGATCACTGAGGAATGTTATATAAAATTTCCAGATTTTTTTGAGGCATTTAATTATCTGAGTTATTTTCTGATTTTCTGCACCGTGTATGATATTTTTCCTAATTTTGATTGCATTAATTGCTTGATTAATTAAGGAAAAATGCCTGATTGAGAATAATTTATGGAAAATATTGTGCAGTAAGTGAACCATTGCACCCTATATTTAGTGGGAGATTTTGTTGAGTGAATTAACTTTCGCTCCAAAATAAATTTATTGGTAGTTATAATCAAAGGAGTGCAAGTGATGATTAGGAGCATTACAAATTTACGATCTCATATCTTTGATTATTTCTATTGATTATTTAGATTATTGCTACAAAGATCATGTAATTGTTGTGCTAATTTTTGAAAATAACTCTGCACATGCACATAGATTTATTCAATAGCATCAAAATTCATTGTCGTTGATCTAATGAAGGGTGAGAAATTGGATGGCGACAACTATGATATTTGCCGCAAAAAGATCCAGTATCTTTTAGATGAGCAGGAAGTCTTGGAGAATTTGGACTAGGCCACGGTAAAGCTTGAAAAAGGCGATACACCTCAGCACCAGTGTGATCTTGAGGTATATCAGAATTGGCTCAAGAAAGATCGATGTGCACGCTTGACTATGTTAACTAGCATGCACAATGATCTCATTGGTGAGTTTGTGATGCATCAAACTGCTCATGCAATGTGGGAATCCCTAAAAGCCAAGTTCGGCGTGTTGTCTCTCACCAGACTTCGGGAATTGAACACGAGGTTCAATTCTTGTAAAAAGAGGCCAGATCAAACAATGAAGTAGCATCTTCGATGCATGGCTACTATGATTCGAGATCTCAAGGCTGGTGGAGTAGTCCTTTCTAATGAGCAGCAAGTTTAGGCGGTGATTAGATCACTTCTTGATTTATGGGAGCACATGAAAGCAAACATGACCCACAATGAGAGCATCAAAACGTTTGACAATATTGCTTGCCACTTGGAGTTGGAAGACGAGCGCTTGAAGGCTGCTAAGTCCAACTCAGAGGCAAATGTGGTAGCCTCTAGTTCACACAAGGCTTTTGGGCCTAAACGCAAGCAAGCTGGAGGTGCTCCTAAAGAACATGGTGAACCTGCACCTAAGAAATCTAAGTCCACTAAGCACAAGAGAGGAAAGCGTGGTGGAAACAAGGACTTGAGTAAGATCAAATGCTATAACTGTCAAAAGATGGGACACTTTGCTCTCGATTGTGTTGAGGCAAAGAAGGTACTACCATACCAAAATTCTCACTCTAATTGTTTAATGGTCACTAATGGTTTAGTTGCTAATCCTACTCCTTCGTGGATTGTGGATTCAAGCACAACTGACCACCTAGTGTGGAGTTGAGATGGGTATGTAGATTACCATCGGGTCCCAGCTAGAAGAAGTGTCAAGATGGGGAACAATTTGAGTGTGCAAGTGCATGGAATCAGCACTTGCATGCTCAATTTGCATGGTGGTCGCACATTATATCTCCATGATGTCCTTCACACTCCTGAGATTCGGCAAAATCTATTTTCAGTTATGATCATGTTGAAACTTGGTTTTAAGTTTATTTTTGAGGGCTCGTTTGTGAGCATATACCTTAGTGATACTTTTATGGTTATGGTTTTATCTTAGATAGTTTGATGGTGCTAGATATTGATTATAATAATAATAATAATATCGATGCTTTTTCTTTAGTTGCCATGAGAAGTGATGGTGTTTACACTAATTCGAGTAAATGGCACACTAGATTAGGCCATGTGGGCTTTAGATCGAATGAACTGACTTGCTAGAGAAGGTCTTTTAGCCCCACTCGCAAAGGTTAGCTTGCCAACTTGTGAACATTGTCTTAAAGGCAACCAGAAAACCATTTGGTAAAGCTAAAAAGGCATCTATTCCATTGCAATTAGTTCACTCAGATATATGCAGACCAATGAATGTAAGAGCATGTTCAGGTGCATATTATTTTATCACATTTATAGATTACTATACACACTTTGGTCACATCTATTTGATCTCCCATAAGTCTGAAGCATTAGATTGCTTTAAGAAATATGAGCTTGGTTGGGAATCAATTAGATAAGAGAATTAAAGCTCTACGAACTAATTGAGGACCCGAGTATCTATCTGAGCAATTTAAAAGACTCTATGATGAAAAGGGAATTGATAGGCAATTGACTATTCCTAGAACTCCAGAACAAAATGGAGTGATAGAAAGGAGGAATAGAACCCTCTTGAATATGGTTAGGTCTATGATGGCACAAGCTAACTTACCTGTCTCCCACTAGGGAGATGCAATATTGACTGTTGCCTACATACTTAACCGTGTGTCCTCTAAATTAGTTCCAAAAACCCCATATGAGCTATGGACTAGTGAAAATCCTAATTTAGGTCATTTGTGGCCATGGGGATTGGCAGCCTATGTGCACAACTCTTCTCATAAGCATGGGAAGTTAGGCCCTAGGAGTCACAAGTGTATCTTTATAAGATACTCCGAACACTCCAAGGGATATGTGTTCATTGGAGAGAATGTTGATGGAACGGTCTTTGAGATTGAGTCTTGAGATGTGGCTCTCTTGGAAGACGAATTCCCTAGCAGGGGTGAGATTTCAAATAATATAGAGTTATTTGAACAAGGGAACTCCAACCAAGTCACTCCATCTAGACCTATTGAGGATAAAGGATTAGAGCCTCCACTTTTTGGGAACAGTGGGAGTGACTTGAAAGCTGATGAACTTAGTTCATCAGGTGGAGCTCCACTCAAACCTCAATTGCATAGAAGCAAACATGAAAACATTCCACATTGTTGATTTGAGATTGAAGGGGGCTGCCTTCATGATTGATGTGCAAGATGATGCAAAGCCTAAGTCTGTGCAAGAAGTTCTCTCATCTCCTGCTAGTAAAGAGTGGACGAATGCAATGAACAAGGAAATGGAGTCCATGAGGACTAACCATGTCTGGGACTTGGTTGACCTTCTCGCTAATCGCAAGACTATCAAGAACAAGTGGATCCTGAAAGTCAAACACAAAGTTGATGGTTCCATTGAAAGATACAAGGCTCAACTCGTAGTAAAGGGCTATGCCCAGAGAGAAGGTGTGGACTACGAAGAAACCTTTTCACCTGTGGTGAGGTTTGCTTCATTTCGCATAATTCTAGCCATTGTCGCACCTTTGGATCTTGAATTACATCAAATGGATGTGAAAATTGCTTTCCTTAATGGAAAATTGGATGAGGAGATTTATATGGATCAACTTGAGGGTTTCATGATGTAAGGTCAGGAGTGCAAAGTGTGCAAGCTCCAGAGATCTTTGTATGGCTTGAAACAATCATCCAGACAGTGGTATTTTCAATTTCATTGAGCTGTCACATCTTACGGGTTTATGATGAATGACAAGGATCACTGCGTGTATGTTAAACGCTCCAAAGGAAACTTCTTGATCCTATCATTGTATGTTGATGATATTTTGATGGCTGGAAATGACAAGCAAATGCTTGTTGAAGCTAAGGAGTGGTTATCTTCCAACTTTGAGATGAAAGACATGGGAGAGGCAGATTATGTGCTCGGAATAAAGATTCTCCAAGATCATTCAAGGAAATTTTTGGGATTGTCCCAAGAGAATTACATTAAGAAGAATATTGAACGATTTTCAAATACACAATTGTAAGCCATGTGACACTCATGTAGCTAAGAGTGAGAGTTTGAGTCTTTATATGTGCCCTAAGACCATAGAAGAGAAACAACATATGTCATGGGTCCCCCTATGCTAGCGCTGTGGGAAGCTTGATGTATGCTATGATGTGTACTCGGCCAAACATATGTTATGTTGTCAGCTTGGTCAGTTGGTTACAATCAAATCCAAGCCCTGCTCATTGGAAGGCAATAAAGCAAATAATGCGCTACTTGAAAGGCACAATGGACTATACACTATGCTATTATGGTACCAAGCTGGGCCCAATTGGGTATAGTGATGTTGACTAGGCTGGAGACTTGGATGAAAGGAAGTCAACTATCGGATATGTTTTCTTGCTGGATGAAGCTGTCGTGACTTGGGCAAGCAAGAAATAGACCTACACAGCCTTGTCCATGATGGAAGCAGAGTTTCTTGCGTGTTCTACTGCTATGCAAGAAGTCGTATGGCTAAAGCGCTTCTTGCATGACCTCAATGTTGAGAGCGATGATTTGGATCCAGTCTTAATATACTGTGATAGCATGGTTGCATTAGCTTATGCTAAAGATCCCAAATATCACGACAAGACAAAGCACATAGAGGTCAGATATAACTTCATTAGAGACATGATTGCACAGAAAGAAGTGGTCCTAGAACACAAACCTACAAGTAAGATGATTGCAGATCCCCTAACTAAGCCTGTTACTATAGAGAGTTTTAGTGCTCATGTAAGGGAATTGGGACTTCATAGATGGTGATTGTGTTTCATGTTTTTGAGATGATCATTTCCTATTGAGATGACACTTGTTGTTATCAGATATTTTCAATAAATGCATGATTTCTTAGAGATTTGAATTATGCATTTTTTGTGAGATGATTAGCACAACAAAAAGATAAGTATGTCAACAGGCTAAGATTGGCTCTCTCACATGAGCAATCACCCTTGGCGCCTATAAGGTGAGCAAGGATGAGACAATATGGGCTTCAACCTTTGATAGAAGATGTTTTTTGAGATACCATTATGTCGCCTCGGATAGAGCCGAGATGAGGTCATAGATATTTGACTGAAATGAATTTCCCCATTCTATTCATTATGCCTAATCATAATAGCTAGATGTGACACCTTAGTCATGGTGCCTTAGAGGGTGAGCTAACAAAGGACTCAAGTTAGGCGCTTGAGAAGCAACTAAACTAAGATCTGTATGGTGTTTATAAAGAGCTCGACATACGCTATGAATGAGAGTAGCTCCACCATAGCATGTATTTCATACTACATGCACTTGAGCGACCTATTTAGGAAATGGATGAATAGATCCCTGCTTCATCATTGTGTGACTCCTAAATAATATTCTAGTACCCTTAGTCACTTTTGACTGTATCACAAAGTGAGGAATTGATGATTGCTACTTTCGTGTGTTACCTATGGTCATGATTGATTTGGCTAGTTGGGGCACTGTTGGGAAAGCAGTCAATTCCAAATGGAATGATAGAGGGTGAAGGGAAGACTATTTCAATCACATCATGAGATTTGTATTCAAGGACGTCCCAGTTGTGTCGCTATTTGAGTAGCTTAGACATAATTGTGAATACAAAATTATGAGAGAAGTTAAGTATGCTCAATAAGAGGGATTAGAGATACTTGACTTGATGTGATTTAAAATTAGTCTAGGGCACTTTGAGACACTTATTTTACAAAGGGTTGATGCCTTTATGCCGGCTCTAACAAGTTTCTAGTGTAGAGCTCCCCGCCTCTTTGTGTGCTCAGTGGTCGAACAGCACATTTACCTGTATGAATCTTTCTCTAATGGATGTGAGCAACACAATGTTGAGTTGATTCCCATAGTGCAGTAGGAGATGTAAGCAATTAGATCCGCCCATGTGGAATTCAACTAAACCAAACCTGAACCTGACCCGGTATTCAAAAGTTTTCGTAACTCCCCCATAATGAACCAATTAATTACAGTTAATTGGTAACGGTTACAGCTCATTAATGAGCTAATATTGCCATTGAATGACTGAAGAAAAAAAAACTCTTTTAGCCTCCATTAGCTCGGTGGAATTAGCTGAGCAATTGAGGGAGATTGGAGAGAAGAAATAGAGTTCGGTTTCGTGTGTGGGTCCCATTAGAGAATGACAAAGAAGGTATTTGTGCTATGGATTGAGATTGGTTCCCACTCAAATTCATAATGAGAATCCACTACTAAATACTCACGTGTTTGTGTAGGTGTGTGTGATTCAATCCCGCACCATGACCTTGGCTTGTCAATTTATTTCCTTGAGGTATTTCTAAAATCCCTCTTGAATTTTATGATATATGAATGGAATTGATATGCATTATGTATGTGTATAGAATTCCAACACTTACCATTAAAGTGTAGTAGCACGAAAAGGCCCAGCTTCCTCCATCAACTTGGTCTTTGGCTTTGACATGGTTCCTAGTCTAGAGGCTGGTCTGGTTCCTAGTTTGATGGGTGATCTTGCCAAGTTAAGAGATGTGCTGACCAATAGTCTAAGCTTTGCACCATGTTTTGGCACACCAAGTAATCCTACAAGTAAGCCTAGGGCGGATGGGGTGGTCTGAGAAGGCCTTACAATGGTTAAGTTAGTAAGTTGGAGAGAGAGAATTATGGGATGAAATGCAAGGAGGATGAGACATACCTTTGTCTCCGTAGTGTGGTGTATTTATAGGGGTCATGTTGAAGGTGAGCATGTCGGGTTGACTAAGCGAGAATTTGCTAGTTAGTTTACCAACAACCAAGGTATGGTCCTCCGGCCAAGAGTGGCTAGGAGTAGTAGTCGAAAGGGGGTAAGGTGTAGCACCCAACTAGGTGCTGTTCAGCTATCCTATTGACCAAGATAGGACATATTCTACCAAGTAAATGGGGATCATGTGGTTTGACCGGATATTGTCAAGCCAGGTAGTCCGACCAATCAAGGGTAACTTCCTTGTCACTTGTCCCCCACTTTGAGGGCAATTTGTGAGGCCGGGAAGTAGAGAGAGAGATAGGCGCACATGGAGGCAAGTCGGTAGTGGTGACAAGGTGGTCAGACATCAATCGTAGTGGGTGTCCCCTAGTGAAAAAGATGGATTGGTAGTCGATGTCTCCTAGGAAAGAGAAGAGAAGGAAGAGCGTAGGTGGGAAGGGAAAATTTTTGAAATAAGTGAGAGGACGGTGGAGGGGGACATGTGTCCTACCCCTAGAGGCAGGGGGTTGGGGTGGTTAGCCTTTAGAAAAGATTCCATGCCAAGTAATTATGGGGGGAATTAAATGCAAGTAAATGACCAATTTGCCCCCGACTACCCGCCTTTAGACAAGGGGCCAGCTAGAAGAAAGGAGAAACGACACACATTTTAAAGATGAAGGGTGAGAGAGGAGGGATTATGGTGAAAGTTGATTGTTGTGGAAGGTTGTACCAGTGTGTGACATTCATTTGCTAGGAATGAAAACTCACGGTCAGTGCGCTTCGATGATTTTCTAGGTTTTAGTTTGCGACTAATAGGGCTAGAGGCGATGGGTGGGTATTGATGAAGGATGGGCAATGGTGCTGGTGGGTTGACAAGGGTGTGCGCACTACCTTTGGGGCACATAGATGAAGAGTCCATGGTGGGGAAGGGGAAGGGGAATGGGGTTAATGTGTAGGTTAGGGCAAAGAGTGGGAGAAAAGGGATCAGGTCTACCATCACGGGGGTGGTTTGGTTTAGGTAGGGGTGGGACGATGGGGGTGGGGATTCACCAATGAGGGGGTAGGGAAGGTGTTGATGGGACGAGTGTTCATTCACCATTGTGGGGGTAGGGTTGGATAGCGGGATTTTGGGGGGTCGTTGTGAGGGGTTGTAGGTGCACTGCTGCAAAGGCAGGTTTGAGGAGAGTAGGTGCCAAGTTTGCTAGCGTGAGTTTGAATGTATAGAGCCGTTGTGAAGGGCCTGGGTGCGTGGCCATAGGGCAGGGGTGGGTAGCGGGGGTGGCGTGAGCACCAGTGCAAGTATGGAGAGTGGCGAGGTACCACCATAAGAATGGGCACTCATACTAAGGTTGCAGGGGGGTTGGTAGTTGTCATAGGGGTTGGACTTCGCCCAAATTTTTCCACTCCTGCGATGGTGTTGAGTAGTGTCCTGCACACTCTCAGCCAACCCAAACACATGCAATAAAACAGCTCAGCGAGGTTTAGCACAAAAGGATCAAGATTGAACAATGCAAGATAAGGGAAATCTCACTTGTATTCACAAAACCCTTACACGACCTTGCACGGTCACACCAAGTATGTGCCTCATGTGTCCAGCACTTGCACTCCTCACTTAGACAGGTGAACTTCGCCCCAGGAGTTCATGCACGGCTTTGAGGGAACTAGTGACAACACTGTCGGCCTTCCTTAGTTCGGCTTTCTATCAAGGAGTGTTTCCTTCTCTACTCTTGCCCAGTCGTTCTCCTCGTCTGCCAACCCAACAGTCCTATTTATCCTTGCAGGGTGAGGGTGCACAATCCCTGATTTTCAGGAAACAGCCATGCTTCCATACCTACCCAAAATCCCATATTTTCAGGCTACTGCAGTTGGATAAGATTGACTGCTTGCTAGCTCAGTCATTTGGTCAGCACTTTGATCAGGACCCCATGTCCCCACGATTGAAGCCTATCGGGTCTGTCTGAGTGCCACCCACACTTAGCTCGGTCCTAGGCACGCACCCGTGCTGTGGATCAGTCGCTGGTAGCATAGGCGCCACTCGACCATGAGCAACCTTCCTTAGTGAGACTTGTGGGAGCTTAGGGCGTTCATAGGGCTTTTGGATTGCCCGCCCTTGAGCGAGTCTTGTAAGAGCACCTGCACGCCTATCGCCTGCCAACTCGCCTTGGAGCGAGTCTTGCGAAAGCTTAGGATGTCCATGTTGCCTGCCCTTGAGCGCATCTTGCTGGAGTAGCCGTGTGCACATCGCTTGCCAGTCCACCTTGGAGCGAGTCTTGCGCGAGAACCCTTTGCCTGCGTCACCTGCCCGCTCGCCCCTCCATTCCAACTGATCCTTCGACAGTCTTCCCTCAATCTTGTTCTTGGCTACCATGCCATCGAGGGCCCACATAGCAGCCATATCCGTGTCCGAGCATTAAGGGGCTAACACACCTCCCCCACCTGAGGAAGCCGACGTCCTCATTGAAATAGAGTGGAGGTACTCTTGGATTTTCTCCTTGAATTGCCAGAGTGTTGCCTCCTTCTCCCAGCTTGCTTTCGACATTGACAAACCTTTCCATAGAACTAGATACTCCATTCTCCAGTTTTTCTTGCTGTGCGCCAACACAGGTCGGTCCAGCACACGGTCAACCTCCCTATCCAACTCTGTGTGCACATTCAATAGAGCACGTCTTGCCCTAACGTGTTCAACATCCACATCCTCATGGTAGGGCTTTAGGAAGCTGACATGAAATGTGGGATGAATTTTCATCCTCTCGAGTAGTGCTAAGCGATATGCCACCGCTCCAATTCGCTTCACTACCTCGAATGGCCCGTCATACCGCTGGATGAGGCCCTTATGCCATCTCTTGCTCGTCACTTTCTTCCAAATTTGGGGCGTCAATTTCAGCATGACCTTGTCACTGACTTGAAATTCCAGCGGTTGATGCCCTTGATCCGCATATTTCTTCATGTGGCGGACAGCTTTGGCAAGGCTGTCCTGCGCCTCCTCGAGCATCTCCTGCTTATTCTGAGCAAAGCGGTAGGCAGCAGGGCATGGCCCCTCTTTCTTCTGCAAGGCCACTTCGGAAGGGGTCAATGGTTGGTAGCCCACAGCGAGCTTAAATGAACTGAACCCAGTTGCTGAGGAATGGCATAGGTTGTAGCAAAACTGCGCTGTGTCTAGTAGTTCTAGCCAATTCTGCTGACTAGCAGTGACATAGTGTCGCAAGTATTCTTCCAGCAGTTGATTCATCCTTTTCATTTGCCCGTTCATCTGCGGGTGGTTTGCTGTTGAGAACTTTAGCTTCGTCCCCATCATGGTGAAGAGATGGGTCCAGAATCACCCGCTAAACCAAGCGTCGTGATCACTCACGATGTCCGTTGGGATCCCAAACAGCTTGACCACATGGCAATAGAACTCTTTTGTCGCCATCTCCGCAAAGCAATTCTTTGGGGTAGGCCTGAAGATCCCATACTTCGAGAACCTATCCACCACAACCATGACTCCATCAAAACCCTTAACCTTGGGTAAGCCGCTGATGAAGTCCATAGAAACCGACATCCAAGGTTTCTTTGGAATAGGCAAAGGCTGCAGCAGGCCTACCTCAGTGCACCATTCCACTTTGTCCTGTTGACAAACAAGGCATGTCTTGACATAGAGCTCGATGTCGTTCTCCATCTTCGGCCAGAAGTAGGAGCGTGTCAACAATGTCAGCATCCTTTTCCATCCAGGATGCCTAGCCCATTGTGCATCGTGATGTTCACGCAACAGCTGAGTCCTTAGCCCTCCACTGGGGATGAATACACGACCACCCTTCGTGTATAACAATCCATCCTCGATCTAGTACCTCCTCACAGTACCATCTTGGACTTGCGCGACCAACTTTTGGTACAACCAATCCTCCTTCGCCTGATCCTTTAGCTTGCCCACGAAGTTAGATTCCAGCTGGGTCAACGCAACAACCATTTCCACTGCCTTCCTGGTCAGTGCGTCGGCCACCTGGTTGTGATGCCTCGGCCAATGCTCCCACTCGAAGTCATATTCGGCCAAGAACTCCTGCCATCGGGCTTGCCTTGGGGATAGCTTCTTCCGTGTCTTAAAGAAGGTATTTGCAACATTATCAGTCTTAATCACAAAAGAAGTGCCTAGCAAATATACCCACCATGGCCGTAGGCAATGCACAACCGCCAACATTTCCTTCTCGTGCGCGGAGTAGCGTTGCTTGGCCGGCTTCAGCTTCCAACTCTCAAATGCCACAAGGTGCCAGGGCGCCTGTCTTGCACAAGCACCCCACCCATAGCACGATCAGAGGCATCCATGTGGACTTCGAATGGCTTGTCAAAGTCCGGCAACTTGAGCATAGGTTCGGCCACAATTCGGGACTTGATCTTTTCGAAGGCATCAGCACATGCCCCATCCCATGTCCACGGCTTGCCCTTTTGCAGCAGGTCAGTGAGCAGGGATAACATCTTTGAATATCCCTTTATAAATTTCCTGTAGTAGTTAGCCAAACCAAGGAAACTCCAAAGCTCACTTACTTTGGTTGGAGCAGTCCATTCCTTGATGGATTGTACCTTTCGGGGATCCATCCATACCATGCCACCTCCAATCACGTGGCCTAGGAAGTTGATTTCCTTCATGCAGAACATGCACTTCTCCTTCTTTACATATAATTGGTGTTCCCTTAACCGCTAGAACACACAACGTAAATGCCCAATATGTTCTTCTAATGACCGGCTATATATGACAATGTCATCGAGATACACAACCACAAACTTATCTATTATATCATGGAAAACATCATTCATGAGATTACAAAATGTGGCTGGTGCATTGGTCAAGCCAAATGGCATAACCCTAAATTCATAGGATCCATACTGAGTCACCATCGTAGTCTTTGGCTCGTCGCCCTCTGCAATGCAAACTTGCCAATATCTCGATCTCAAGTCCAACTTGGTGAAGAATTCAGCTCCACTGAGCCGGTCGATCAAGTTTGCAATCAAAAGCACAGGGTACTTGTTCTTCACGGTGACTTTGTTCAACCTGTGGTAGTCCACACACAACCGCAATGTGTCATCTTGCTTTTCTTGGAACAGCACTGGAGCACCATAGGGTGCCTCGGAGGGTTGAACTTTCCCTGAATCCAACAAGTCTTGGAGTTGTCTCCACAACTCCTCCAGCTCTTTAGGCAACATTCGGTAAGGAGCTTTCGCAGGTGGCCTTATTCTCGGAATCAGTTCAATCTTGTGATCCACCACTCGCCTTGGCAGTAAGCCCTTGGGTAGCTCATAGAGCATAACATCACAAAAGTCGCCTAAGATTGCTTGCACCATGTCAGGAATATCAGCATTCATGCCCGCTTCGGGCCCTGACTCATGGATAGCTACAAGGTATGTTGGCTGGTCCCTCTTCCAGCCTTTGGCTATCTGCATAGCTGAGACCTTCTCGGTCTGGATGTCCTCTGCATGGTTGAGGCCCTTAAATCCCCGAACAAAGCACGGCGTCCTCAAGTCTGTGATCAACAAACCAGGCAAGTGTGGCATGACCGAAACACAAGCTTTCACAAGAAAGTTGTTACCGAGTATTACATCAAAATCATCCATAGGAATGATCATGACATCAATGTTTCCCGACCATTCGCCAATCTGGACCGGCACTCCTTTGGCCATCCTAAGCACCAGCCTACTTTGGGAGTTGACAACTTTGATGCGGCTAGCTTGCTTCTGGATCCGCAATCCATAGGCCTACACAACATGATCTGACATGAAGTTGTGCGTTGTGCTGGTGTCCACCATTGCTGCTGCCTCCTTGGCATTTAGGGCCATCGGTACGTACATTAATCCCTACTCCGATGCCTTTCTTTCCAAGCGGATGGCACCAAGTATTTGGAGAGGTGCCACTCTAGTTTGCTCACCATCTGAGTCAAAGTCGGTCCTATTTACAAGGGCCGACAACTTCTCTCTTTTCGGGCACTCATGAGCACAATGGGGGCCATTGTAGATGAAGCACCCCGGGTGGGTCTTGGGGTCCTTAAGGGATGAACCCTCCATCGCCTTCCCCTTTCCCTTGTCTCCCTTGGGCAGCTTCTTCTTCTCGCCTTTGCCTGCACTCTTGCCAGGCTTGGTCGCCTTGTCCTTTGGCTTCTCGGCCTTCTTCCCCTTCGGGCCGTTCTTGGCTATGTGGATGTCGATCAACGCATCCGCCTTGCCATTGTGGTTTGGAGGTCCTGGACTCCTTGCCTTCGCAACTCAAGTTGAGTCCATGATTGAAGACCCCGCATGAAGTTGAACAGCTTGTCCAACTTGGACATCTCTGTGACATCAAGTAATAAGGAACTAAATTCCTTAACATAGTCACGTACCATACCCGTCTGCCTCAAGTTGTATAGTGCATCCCAAGCAGCCCATGAAGTGTTCGTGGGAAGGAACTGCTCCTTGAGTTTCTTCTTCAGTGAAGGCCAATCTTTGATGTGTGGCCGCCCACCAGTAGCAGCGTCCTGCTTGCAAGTTCGCCACTAGAGTTTCACATCACCTGACAGGTACATAACGGCCATCAAGACTTGCTCCCCTTCTGGAACCTTTCTTGCCTCGAAGTAGTGTTCGTTGTCCCATAGAAAATTTTCGAGTTTTTTGGAACTCCGAGTGCCTGTGAAGGCTTTGGGTTCAAGTATTCTTAGATTAGCCCGAGATCCCTCTGCTTTGGTTGCACCACTAGCTAGCACACATCGAAGGATGCACACTTCCTCCTTCAACCAGGCAACATCTAGAACAAGAGATGCTAGAACTTTTGCTATCATTTCGCTAACTCCAGACATGTTGTTGAGGGACGTTTCCAAGGCCGCCACTCGATCCTTTAACACATCCATGCGTAACATTCAGGTCACCGCTCGCTTGTTGTTGAAAATGCTCGCCTCATCGCTGAATGCAGCTTTGATACCAATTGTCACAGGGGTCGGACTTCACCCAAAATTTTCCACTCCTGCGATGGTGTTGAGCAGTGTCCCACGCACTCTCAGCCAACCCAAACACATACAATAAAATAGCTCGGTGAGGTTTAGCAACAAAGGATCAAGATCGAACAATGCAAGGTAAGGGAAATCTCACTTGTCTTCACAAACTCGGATTACAAGAACTCGCAAGACCCTTACACAACCTTGCATGGTCACACCAAGTATGTGCCTCATGTGTCTAGCACTTGCACTCCTCACTTGGACAGGTGAACTTCGCCTTGGGAGTTCACGCACGGCTTTGAGGGAACTGGTGACAGCACCGCCAGCCTTCCTTAGTTCGACTTTCTGTCAAGGAGTGTTTCCTTCTCTACGCTTGCCCAGTTGTTCTCCTCTTCTGCCGACCCAGCAGTCCTATTTATCCTTGCAAGGTGAGGGTGCACAATCCCTGATTTTCACGAAACAACCATGCTTCCATACCTACTTGAAATCCCATGTTTTCAGGTTGCTATAGTTGGATAAGATTGATTGCTTGCTAGCTCAATCATTCGGTCAGCACTTTGACCGGGACCCCATGTCCCCACGACTGAAGCCTGTTGAGTCTGTCTGAGTGCCACCCACACTCAGTTCGGTCCTGAGCATGTGCCCTTGTCGTGGATCAGTCGCTGGTAGCATAGGCGCCGCTTGACCATGAGCAACCTTCCTTAGTGAGACTTGCAGCAGCTTAGGGCGTTCATAGGGCTTTCGGATTGCACCCCCCCCTGAGCGAGTCTTGCGGGAGCACCTGCGCGCTTGTCGCCTGCCAACTCGCCTTGGAGCAAGTCTTGTGAAAGCTTAGGGCATCCATGTTGCCCGCCCTTGAGCGCATCTTGTGGGAGCAACCGCACACACATCGCCTGCCAGCCCGCCTTGGAGCGAGTCTCGCGGGAGAACCATTTGCCTGCGTCGCCTGCCTACTCACCCTTCCATTCCAACTGATCCTTCGGCAATCTTCCCTCAATCCTGTTCCTAGCTACCATGCCATTGAGGGCCCGCATAGCAGCCATATCCGTGTCCGAGCATTAAGGGGCTAACAGTAGGGTTGTGGGCTAGCAACGGGTTGGGGAAGGTAGTCGGGAGGACGTGCATTGTGGGAGTCAGTTGGGATATTTGACAAAGGATAAGTAATAGAGTCAGTGGACTAATTAATATAGTCATGGTTCTATGTGAAGTGTGAAAATGTCGTCGTCATGAATTGCGGAGGACTTCAATTACAGCCTAACCTAAGTATGGCTGAGTTCATGGCTAATAACATACATAATGAAATTACTGGGGAGATGTTTAGGAGGGTGGTACAAGAGAGTAAGTTAGACCTGGTGTTGAGGCCTCGACTGCTGAAACTAGATGAACTGACTGCCAGGCTAGTCGGAATAACAAGGGGGTGATTTATGTGAAGGAGGTCATAGTAGGTAGGGTGAGGCTGCTGCCATGCTAGAGGGCAGTAGAGCTGCTTCAACACTATAGCATTAGCCCAGGGCAGATCACACCAAACGGTTGGTTAATTTGGAGTTGTTTCGGGTTGCTCTGCCATCGAAATAGGGTAGAATACCATATGGAGATCTTTAGGCAAGACTATAAGTTGATCCCAGCAGCGGGTGGGGGAGGAGGGTGGGTACAAGGACGTCAGGTACTATACGTTTAGGGCTCAACATGGGAGTCATGACGTGCTAATAATGGGCCGCCATATAATGTGAAGGGGTGGAAATCAACCTAGTTCTTCGTGGTCGACTGGGGGAATTACCCACATAACTGGAGGAGTTGGTATCTAAAAATCGTTACGACCATTTTTGGTTCAGTGAGGAACAAATGATGTGATTGGATGACATCTTTAGGGATGGAATATCATCGAAGAGTTGGAGCTACAAGAGCTTAATTGACTCCGAGGCTGACTGGGTGGCCAGCGGCATGTTTATTAATGGTTGTGACCCCTTCGCACCGTCATGGCTATGTGTACTAAACTGAGGTCTTTTACTATTGTAGATTTTTCCTTTTTATTGATGATGAATGTACTAAAGGAAGGGCTCACCGACTATGTGTAAGGTGAGTATGCAATGGCAAAGGGAGTTGAGGTGGGCTTGATAGAGGAGCCACCAAGAAGAAAAGGAGGAAGGCCCTGGTGTTGTGGAAGAATGGGGCTACATGGGAAGAGGTTGCCGGACAACTGAGTTGTGTAGCCAAGGTGCAGGGCAATACGAGTCTGCCAAGGGTGAAGTAGTGCTGTCTGCAGTGGGCTCAAGCTAGGAGGGTGGGGCCAATGACGTTGTGGTGCTATCGCTTGAGCCAAAGAGGCCCTAGGAGGCATCAGTGGAACCAACACCCAGGGCCTAGGAATCGGAGGAGGACAATGAGGAGGACAATGTGCCCTTAGCACAGTGAAGGGGGTGACACTCGGTGTGGGCCATTCCGGCAGGAATGAAGAAGGTGACCAGAACGACCAACCTGACATATGTGCTGAGTGGCATGCCAACCTCTGTGGAGGTCATTGCATTGAAGGTCGGCTTTGAGACCGATAAGTGGAATTGCTATTGCAAGTAGGCCAGTTAAGAGAGGTAGGCCAGATAGCTAACAATAACTATGGCTCTATAGGTAGCGGCAAGGATCAACAAGGCGGTCAAGGTGAAAGAAGAAGGTAGGGGACAGCAGCTGACGGCAACAGCTGGTGAAGAGTGGGGAATTAACGAGTCGGCGGTGTTCCAGTGGAGAGAAGGAAGTGATGTGCTACGTGACATCAGTCCCAACTGTTTACATCGGTCACAGTGGAAATTATGGAAGGCTGTGGATTTGAAGAGGTCCGGAATAGGGCCCGGTTATATCTCATCCAAGTAAGGGTGATTTATGTAGTGGGAGTTGGTAAGGGAGTTGCGGAGGGAGGAACTAATGATAATGTTTGTGCAGAGTATTGCTGCACTGGAATACTTTGACCAGAAGGCTCGCAACTGACAATAGAGAGTCAAGTTTGAAAGAGCACGAGTTTTGTCAATGTATTTCTTATTAAGCAAAGTACATAGTGCCAAAGTGGGGTCTATTGATAGAACTTGCGAAGTACCTCTGCATGGAATGTCCAAGGGAAGACTTGCCATCCATGTTCTCAGGTCGTTAAGTGGCAGGACCCTGGATCTCCTTGGTATGGTAGGGCCCTTTCCAACTGGGTGAGAGTTTAGTCTTATCAACTTGCCCACTGAAGATGTGACGACGAAGGACCAGCTCCCATACATGGAAAGCCCGAGGTTGGACCCTGCTATTGAAATGGCAAGCGACTAGGCGACTTTAGAGGCACGTTGTTCATCCAGCAAACGCGCCTTATCCAACCAGTTGAGCTTTGCTCGAAAGCCAGCCTCATTCGTAGTGGGGTTGAACTGCTTGACACGCAAGCTGTGGAGCCTGATCTCCAGAGCAAGGACGGCCTCAGCCCCATAAACCAATGTGTAGGGCAACTTGCCCATGGAAAGATGGGGCATGGTGCGGTAAGCCCAGAGCACACTATCTAGCTCATCAAGCCAGGAGCGACCTAAGTCTTCCACCTGAGTTTTTAGGCCATGTAGGAGGGTGTGGTTGGTGACTTCTATTTAGCCATTGACCTGAGGGTGGGTGACCGAGGTAAAGCGCTGGGCAAGTTCACTTGATAGAACTCTCTCAACTTAGCCCTTGTGAACTGAGTGCCATTGTCCAAGATGAGGGTTTTGAGTATCCCAAACCGATTGATGACGTGTTTCTTAAGGAACGAGATGATCACCTATTCCATAAGCCACCCTGCTGGCCTTGCCGTCATCCACCTGGTGAAAGTATTCTATGGAGACAATCAAGAAGTTCTTTTGGCCCCGAGTGGGTGGAAAGGGGCCAAGTAAGTTGATCCCCGATTGGGCAAACGGCCAAGAATGCACAACTGAGTGGAGGTCAAAGGGTGGCAAATGTGATGCAGGATAGAGGAAGTTGGTCCCGATCTTCACGGCATAGGTTGAAAGGATAGGATTTGATTTGAAACCAAGCAGGTGCAAATAGCCAACCAATGAAAGAAAATGTGACCTGCTACTTAGACCATTTGTCTAACCACGAACTCAAAGACCAATC
Source organism: Sonneratia alba (assembly GCA_900174645.1). Lineage (NCBI taxonomy): Eukaryota > Viridiplantae > Streptophyta > Magnoliopsida > Myrtales > Lythraceae > Sonneratia > Sonneratia alba. Next base: position 3,640,879 of record FWPY01000027.1, on the reverse strand, counting down.
CACACAACGACTCACCTGGGTCGAGGCACGAAATGGGGGCTTTGGGAAACTTGAATCACCAAACTAAAACACTAGTTCGACAAAAGTAATGTTTCACAAGAGCAAAGGAGAGATAATTACCTCACAAAGAGAACACACTTTGTATTCAAAGGATTCAATGTCCAAAAAGTTGAATTACATAGTGAATGAGAGCATCTATATATAGATGCTTGACTAATAAACAGTTTTCTAATATACTAGATAACAATCAGCCAAAATATGGTACTTGTCTTCATTACAGAAATCCCAAATTAGGAAACTCTATAAATACGAAAATTGCTTTATTTGATTATGACAACTAATTATATAATTATTTAACTTTGATGGTTGCCACAAATCATGCAAATTGGTTAAGTTTCCTTGTGTACTAGTGAGTGGCTCTAATCGGCCTTGGGCTTAAGAGAAGAAGACAAATGCCTCCTTTGTCTTGGTCTTCAACCTCTTGGGCCAAATATCCTTTAGTAAGGATGCCAATAGCTTGTTGCAATATCTTCATCCTTCCTCTTGTCATTGGGCTTTCTCTGTCCAGGATTAGGTACTTCTCTAGCTGGGTCAGTTCTTTGGAGTCAATCAAAGCCTCCTTTGCACTCATCATTCTCCCCCTCTTGAAAAGGAGTCGTCCTCGACTCTTCAAAGTTTGCATCAAGGAAAGGGGATAAATCAGTAACATTAAGGGTAGCACTTACACTATACTCGTCAGGTAAATCAATCTTATAAGCATTGTCATTTATTTGCTTAAAAACATGAAAAAGGTCCGTCTCCTCTTGGCATGAGCTTGGATTTCCTTTCATTTGGAAATCTCTCTTGTCGAAGGTGCACCCAAACTAAGTCTCTTGGTTCAAAGACAATTTTTCTTTCGTCCCTTGTTGGCATGGGTTGTATATCACTGAGTCATTGTCTCTATATTTTGCTTTACCTTCTCATGAATTTGCTTGATAAATTCAGCTCGCTTGCTGCCTTCCATGTTAGCTCTTTCCTGCATAGGCAATGGAATCAAATCAATAGGTGCTAACAGATTAAATCCATAAACAATTTCAAATGGTGAATATTTTGTGGTGGAATGAATGGTCCTGTTGTATGCAAACTCCACATGGGGTAGACATTTTTCCAATTCTTCATATTCTTTTTCACAATAACTCAAAGTAGGGTCATCAATGTCCTATTCACAACCTCGGTTTGCCCATCAGTTTGTGGATGACATGTAGTTGAGAAAAGTAGCTTGGTTCCCAACTTTCCCCATAGGGTCTTCTAAAAATAGCTTAGGAACTTAGCATCTCGATTAGATACTATAGTTCTTGGCACTCCATGAAGTCGCACAACTTCTCTAAAGAACAAGGAAGCAATGTGAGAAGCATCATCAACTTTGCGACATGCAATAAAATGTGACATTTTCAAGAAACGGTTTACAACAACAAAGTAGAATCCATACCCCTTTGAGACCTATGTAAACCTAAAACAAAATCCATGGAAATGTCCTCCCAAGGTACATTAGGAATAGGGAGTAGTGTGTACAAACTATGGGGATTCAGCTTTGGCTTCACCTTAAGACACACAATGCATTTTCCCACAAATTTCTCAATGTCTCTATGCATCCTAAGCCAATAAAAATGTTCATGCAATATGCCTAATGTTCTAGCAATGCCAAAATGTACCATTAGACCTCTAGAATGTGCTTCTTTTATCAATAGTACACGTATGGAACAATTAGGAATGCAAAGCTTATTTGAATGAAATAAGAATCCACCATTCGAGAAGGATTTGTCAAATCCACTATCAGACTTACAATTACTAAAAGGTTCACCAAAATCAGTATCATCAATATACAAATCTTTGATAAACTCAAATCCAAGAATCTTAGCATCAAGAGTAGAAAGAAGTGCATACCTTCAGGAAAGTGCATCCACAACCAAATTTTCCTGACCTTTCTTGTGCTTGATGACTTAAGGGAATGACTTGATGAGTTCAATCCACTTGGCATGTCTCCTGTTCAACCTATTTTGTCCTTTAAGATACTTTAGAGCCTCATGATATGAATGGATAACAAACTCTTTTGGCCACAAATAATGTTGCCAAGTCTTCAATACTCTAACTGGGGCATACAACTCTTTATCATATGTAGAGTAGTTAATAGTTATGCCATTAAGCCTTTCACTAAAATAGGCAATAGGCTTACCTTCTTGCATGAGTACCCCATCAATGCCGATTTCACTTGCATCGCATTCCACCTGAAAAGTCTTGTTGAAATTTGGGAGGGTTAGGACCGGTGCATGAGTAAGCTTCTCTTTCATGGCTTGGAAGGCTCTTTCTTGTGCTTCACCCCACTTGAATGGCACGTTCTTCTTGGTCAATTCATTCAATGGGGCTACTATCATGCTGAAATCCTTTACAAATCTCCTATAGAAGCTCGCCAATCCATGGAAGCTCCATACTTGTCCAATGGTGGTAGGGGTTGGCTAGTCTTGGATTGCGTTGATCTTTCCCTTGTCTACTTCAATGCCCTCACCACTCACAACAAAACCAAGAAAGACAACTTTGTCTATGCAAAAGTCACATTTCTTTAAGTTGCCAAACAAAATTTCTTTTCTTAAAACATTGAAGATTTGTCTAAGATGATCTACATGTTCACTTAAGGTCTTGCTATGCACAAGGATGTTATCAAATAAACTACCACACACTTTCCTATATAGGCACGCAAGACATGATTCATTAACCTCATAAATGTGCTAGGTGCATTACTCAAACCAATGGGCATAACTAACCATTCATAAAGTCCATTCATTAAATGTTGTTTTCCACTTATCTCCTTCTTTCATCCTAATTTGATGGTAGCCACTCTTTAAGTCAATTTTGAAAAGATAGTAGAGCCATTCAACTCATCAAGAATATCATCTAACCTAGGAATAGGGTGACGATACTTTACCGTTATGTTATTGATGGCTTTGCAATTGACACACATTCTCCATGTGCCATCCTTCTTGGGACCGAGCAACACAGGCACTGCACAAGGGCTGAGGCTTTCCCTTACGTATCCCTTGTCCATAAGCTCTTGGACTTGTTGTTTGATCCCCTTAGTCTCCTTTAGGTTAGCGTGGTATGCAGGGTGGTTAGGTAAGGAAGCAATGGGGATAAAATTAATTTGATGCTTGATTCCTCTAACTGGGGGTAGACCTGATGGTATCTCTTTAGGAAATACATCTTTGAAATCCTGCAAAAGAGAAACAATAACACTAGGCAAAGAAGGGGTTATGTTATTAGTGGTCAACATTGCCTCTTTGTACACAAGTATTAGGAGGTTTTGTTGAGAAAAAAAAGCTGGTTTAACCTCACCTTTTTCTTGCCACTAATATAGTCTTTCCTTTTTTCCCTCTCAGCCTCTCTTCTACCACTCAACTTCTCATTCCTCTTTCTTTTTCCACTTGATCTCTCTCTTTCTTTTCTCTCTACACTCATTTTTTCTTCTCCACTTATTTTATCACTCTCATTCTTTCTTTTCTTTTCTCTCATGACTTGTTCTTCTAGTACTTGTTTTGGAGTCCAAGGAAGGAGTGTTATGGGTTCACCCTGTAGTACAAATGCATAACGGTTTAGGAAACCATCATGGGTCACATGCCTATCAAACTGCCAAGGCCTGCCTAACAAGAGGTGACATGCTTTCATGGGCACAACATCACATGTAATCTCATTTTTATACTTCCCTATATTAAACAACACCTTAGCTTGTTTTGTTACCTTCAATTCAGCACATTCATTGAGCCATTGTAGCTTGTATGGTTGACGGTGCTTGAAGACCGGTAGACCTAACTTCTCCACTAGTTCGGTGCTGGCTACATTGCTGCAACTTCCTCCATCAATAATGATGCTGCACACCTTGCCTTGGACTTGACATTGAGTGTGGAAAAGACTTTCCCATTGATCATCCTCTTCATCCACCATTTGGGCACTTAATATGCATCTAGCTATGAGGATTTCTCCTTCCTTTGTGAGTTCTCCATTGTCACTCTCCAATGGTAACTCCTTATCCGATGCTTCTTCCTCAGTCTCCCAATCTCCATGATGATTGACAATCATGGTGCATTTGTTGGAGCTTTCACTGGAGATGTGCCCTCTTCCTTGGCACTTGAAGCATTGAATGTCCCAGTTTTGCAACGTGCTTGGGTCCATTTGAACCTTTTTAATAGGGGTAGTTGACTTCTCTCCTTTCTTCAAATCAGTTTCCTTGGTTCCTGAAATAGATGAAGGATCACATTTTGAATTTTGCTTCCAGGAAGTGGAGGAGGTGGACTTATCGTTTCTCCTCATATCATTTCTCCTCCATAGTTGCTGCTCCACCTTAATTGCTTGATGCACCATGTCTTGTAACTCTACATAGTGGTACATCTCCAGAACATCGGCAATGTCTTGATTGAGTCCATGTAGAAATCTAGCCATGGTAGCTTCCCTTTCTTCCTCCACATTGGCTCGGATCATCGCAATCTCCATTTCCTTTTGGTACTCATCAACGCTCTTGGAGCCTTGTATGAGGCACTAGAGCTTATTGTGAAGCTCTCTATGGAAATAAGTTGGAATGAAGCGCCTCCTCATCACTGCCTTCATTTCTTCCCAAGTGGCAATGGGATGCTCTCCATGTCGGATTCTATCTTTTCGCATTTGGTCCCACCAAATAAGAGCATAATCTTTGAATTCAAAATCGGCAAGTTTGACTTTCTTACCCTCCGAGTAGTTATGGCATCCAAATATTTGCTCAACTAGCATCTCCCATTCCAAACATGCCTCAAGATCACTCTTGCCCTAATATGAAGGAATTTTGATTTTGATTCCTCCAAAGTCTTCTCCTTCATTTCTCATACCTTGTCTGGGTCGATTGCGAGGTCTCCTTCTAAACTTGAATTCTTCAACCTCTTCTTCTTCATTCCAGCTCTCCATGTCCTTCAATTGGGGGTAGGCATAGGCTTGTGTAGCCTGGTTATGCCTCCTACGGGGTCGGAGTGGTCCTACTTGCTACTTGACCCTCCACTTGATCAAGTCAATTATGGATGCTCTCCATCTTCCTGTGAAGCATTCTCTCAAGATGATTTATCAAAGCCTACATTTGGATAGGCGCTAGGCCTGCTTGACATGCATCCTCGGGATGGTTGCTATCAAGGGTGCTAGCAGCTCCCTTTCCATGATCTCCTACCATGTTTGTTAGGAAAGAAAGTGTAGGACCTCACCAAAATCTCACCTTCCTCAAGATGTTCACTCGTTTCTTACCTCTATGTTTTTCACTCTCTTGTTGAGCTCACCTTCACTCAAATCTCTGAAAATCTCTACCTAAGCTCTAATTTAGCCTACACTCATCACAGTGATTCAATTACAACTAGTTATTTGCTCTTCCAAGTGTGTGATGGTGGATAGTTTTGAACACGTGTAAACGAATGTTCTAAGTAGTTCACAATCAAATCAGCTAAGGTGATTTTAAACCCTACGTGGATGGATTTGCTTAGGTCTTAAAAATGATTTCCTAGGATTGGAGAAAGTAAAAGGAATCAGATAAGAATGGATGCAGATGTAATTGTAACTTCAATTCAAATTCAAAGAAGAAAAGAGCCAAACTTTTTTTTCTATGCTTTTCTTTTTCTCTTTTCTGTTTTTTTGCCTCTCTCAATTTTTTTTGCCTCGGTCTATATAAATTGTACTGAACCGATTCTACTTTTCCTCTTGTCTTTTTTTTTGTCACTTTTTTTGACGATTTTTTTGTTTATTTTTCTTCTTCTTTTTGGCTTAGAGAATATATGCCATAGAATAAATGGAAATAATGCGTCAAGGAGTTCGACGAAATATATGTTCAAAGAGGAAACTTTTTTTTTAGATGAAGGGATGAGGGGATATGGTAGATAGATAACCTACCGTGGAAACAATGCTCTGATACTAGATGATGCGGGATAGAGGGGGTTGGTCTCGATCTTCACAGCATAGGTTGAAAGGATAGGATTTGGCTTGAAACCAAGCGAGTGCAAATAGCCAACCAATGAAAGAAAATGACCTACTACTTAGACCATTTGCCGAACCATGAACTCGAAGACCAATCCACACAACAACTCACCTGGGTCAAGGCCTGAATTGGGGGCTTTGGGAAACTTGAATCACCAAATTAAAATGTTAGTTCAACAAAAGCAAGGTTTCATAAGAGCAAAGGAGAGATAATTACCTTACAAAGAGAACACACTTTGTATTCGAAGGATTCAATGTTCAAAAAGCTGAATTACATAATGAATGAGAGCACCTATAAATTGATGCTTGGCTAATAAATAGTTTCCTAATATACTAGATAACAATCAACCAAAATATGGTACTTGCCTTCATTATAGAAATCCCAAATTAGGAAACTCTATAAATATAGAAACTGCTTTATTTGATTATGACAACTAATTATATAATTATTTAACTCTTTTGGTTGCCACAAATCATGCAAATTGGTCAATTTTCCTTGTGTGCTAGCTGAGTGGCTTTAATTGGCCTTGGGCTTAATGAGAAGAAGACAAATGCCTCCTTTGTCTTGGTCTTCAGCCTCTTGGGCCAAATATCCATTAGTAAGAATGCCAATAGCTTATTGCGATCTCTTCATCCTTCCTCTTGTCATTGGGCCTTCTCCATCCAAGATTAGGTCCTTCTCTAGCTAGGTCAATTCTTTGGAGTCAAAGCCTCCTTTGCACTCATCAAAATGGGAGACACGTGAGTGTCGCTGATAGGACAAACATTTCTTGGCCAAGTCAATGGCATCACTTCTTATAGTTAGCCAGTAGTACCCTTATCATAAGGCCTTGTGGGTGATGGACCAACCGCCTTCATGTGTGCTGTAGATGCCCTCATGAATTTTGTGAAGGAGATAATTACCTTCTTCCGAGTCTATGCACTGGTGCAGAGGTGGCGAGTACCCACCTCAGTACAGGATGCCATCAACCAGGACATACTGGGCACTGATGGCGCAGATCTTCCTGGCCTAAAGGTCTGAAGCTAGGAGCGTGCCGCTCTCAAGGTATAGCCAGATAGGAGTCAACCAATTATTGGTGTTGTGGGTGTCCTATACCTGGACTAGTGTATAGAGACTCAACGCCCTGGACAACTGGGTGCCAACGTAATTAACTTTGGTGGCAGGTAGAGCATCAGTAGCTAATTTGGCCACAATATCTATTGCAATGTCATCCATTTGTAGGATGAGAGCGATCAAGTAATGCTGGAAGTGGCTTAGCAGTTCATGGGCCCGTGATAGGTAGGCCTGCATTTTGTCAGTTTTGGTGCCATAGTCACCTATGAGCTTGTGTACAACCAGTTGGGAATTGCATTTGATGTATAACCGGGCAATGCTCGCTCCCTATGCTATGAGCAATCCAGTCAGCCTCATTGTTGGTAGCTTGAAATGACAGGACGAGGGCATATTTAAGCTACTGAGTCCAATCTTGTGACTTGTGGTCATGGATGTCTGCATCGGGCTCACTGGGAGGGCGTGTCGCCTCAGTGACGAAGTTAGCAAGAGCTTGAGCTTTGATCGGGCCATGGGGTTGATATGAGATATCGAAGGTGCTGAGCTTAATAGCCCATTTGACAAGTCAGCCTAAAAAGTTGATGTGCTACAGAATGGCCTTGTTAGTGTCTGTGTTTAGGTGTATAGGAATGGTAGGAGTATAGAGGAAGGTGGGAATATAGCTAATTGGAAGAGGAGTGAATAAGGAAGTATGGAAGTTATATGAGTATTGGAGGAAGAGAAATGGCTAATTGATTACTTCTTGTTCTTATTTCTTCTCCTTCTTCTTCTACTTCTACTTCTACATTACATGGAAGAGTACATCATATATTTATACTAGTTCCTAACAAGTGTTCTAGAAAGTGAATGTTCTAGAATTGTGTAGAACATTCTAGAATTGTGCACCATATTCTAGAAGTCTGTAGAACATTCTACAATTGTATAGCATATTCTAGAATTGTGTACCACATTGTAATACTCCTCCTTGGTGTGTAATTCGGCAACTCCAAGCTTCTCTCGCAGTGCTTTGAACTTTGCTTTTGGTTGTGCCTTCGTGAAAATGTCAGCCAATTGTTCTTCTATTTTGCAATGTTTGAGCTCTATCTCTTTGTTGGCTTCAACCTCTCTAATGAAGTGATATTTATATGTTTCGTCCTTTTGTGAAATACCGGATTCTTCGCCATAGCTATAGCTAACTTACTATCGCAATAAATTGTTGTGGCTTCAATTTGTGGCTCTCCCATGTCTTCAAATATCCGCTTAAGCCATAGGGCTTGACTTGTTGCCATTGCTGCTGCAACATATTCTACCTCAGCTGATGATTGTGCCACAGTTTCTTGCTTCTTTGTAGCCCAAGAGAAGATTCCTGAGCCAAGTGTGAATGCATAGCCTGATGTGCTCTTCATGTCATCCACTGATCCTACCCAATCACTGTCAGTATAACCGACTAATTTTGCGTCAGGTGTGGATTTGTACCATATGTCGTAGTTCCTTATGCCCTGCAAATATCTGAGGACTCTTTTAGCTGCTCCATAGTGAACTTGGCTCGGACTTTGCATGAACCTTGACAGCAAGCTAGTTGTATACATGATGTCAGGTCGAGTAGTTGTCAAGTAGAGCAAACTTCCAATGAGACTTCTATAGAGTGAGTTGTTTGCCTTTGGTGCACCATCTTTTAGCTTAAGTGCTTTATTGCTGTCAAGCGGGATTGCTACTGTTTTGCAACCATTCATCTTGAACCTACAAATGAGACTTTCCATCTACTTCTTCTGGGTGATGAATATACCATTCTCTTGTTGGTTTATCTCCACTCCCAAGAAGTAGTGCATCAACCCCAAGTCAGTCATCTCAAAAGTCTTCATCATATCTTTCTTGAAGTCCTCGATCATCTCCTCATTGTTTCCTGTATATATAAGATCATCAACTTACAAAGAGACAATGAGTGTATTGTTCATACCTTGGGTCTTGATGTAGAGTGTTGGCTCACTTTTGCTCCTCATGAATCCTTGCTCAGCAAAGTAATTGTCAATTCTACTATACCAAGCTTGTGGAGCTTGTTTTAGCCTGTACAAGGCTTTCTTTAGCCTAAGCACCTTGTCTTCTTGTCCTTCTTCGACAAATCCTTCAGGTTGCTCCACATAGATCTCTTCTTCAAGATAGCCATTGAGGAAGGCCGACTTCACGTCTAATTGGTAAATTCTCCATCTCCTTTGAGCAACAAGTGCTCGTATTGTGTCTAGCTGTGCAACAAGAGCAAATGTCTCGTTGTAGTCGACTCCAAATTGTTGTGAGTCCCCCTTTGCTACAAATCTTGCTTTGTACTTTTGCACCAAACCATCAAGATTGAGCTTCGTCTTGTAGACCCACTTGACTCCAATAACTTCTTTGTCTTGAGGAAAGTCGGCCAGTTCCCATGTTTCGTTCTTCTTGATCATTTTGATTTGTTCTTCCATAGCCATTCTCCAAATTTCTTGCTTGGAAGCTTCTTCAAAGCTTTATGGCTCCATTATTGTGATATTGCATTGCTCGTATATCTCAGATAAGGGTCTTGTTCTCCTTGGTGGTGAATCTAGAGAGGGCTCTCGTGCTTCTGTTGCTTCATCTTTGGTTGCTTGAACTAGTGTATTTGGTTGAACTTCCTCTTCTCCAACCGGTTGTTGTAGTAGTGATGGCATGTTGCTGCCTCTTCTTTCAACTTCTCCTGTCTTCCAATTGTACGTGGCATCTTCATCAAATTTGACGTCTCGACTGATCACGAGCTTGTTTGTTCTTAAGTTATAGATTCGATAGCCTTTTGATTGAGTGCTATAGCCCAAGAAGATTCCTTTCTCCATCTTCTCATCTAGCTTGTTCCTTTTCACGTCCGGAATGTGAATGTAGCAGATGCAACCGAAGACTCTAAGATGTTTCGCTGATGGCTTCCGTCCACTCCAGGCTTCGATTGGTGTCTTATCTTGAACTGCCTTCGTTGGACACCTGTTTAACAAGTAGATTGTTGCATTCACTGCCTCAGCCCAGAATGTCTTCGGAAGATCCTTCTCCATTAGCATGGCTCTGGCTGTCTCCATTATAGTTCTATTCTTTCGCTCCGAGACACCGTTTTGTTCAGGAGCGTATCCCACAGTGAGTTGATGCTCCATGCCTTCATTCTCACAGAACTTGTTGAATTATTTGTATGTGTGTGTGCCTCGATCACTCCTTATAGTCTTGATGTAGCGACCACTTTGCTTTTCAACGTGAACCTTAAATTTCTTGAAAATTCAAATACTTGCGATCTTTCACGTAGAAAATAAACCCACGTCATTCTGGTATAGTCATTAATGAAGGGGATGAAGTACCTATTTCGTTCATGTGACAGAGTGCGCATTGGACCACAAACATCTGTGTGCACCAGCTCCAATGGCTCCTTGGCTCTCCAAGCTTTTCCAAAAGGGAATGGTTGTCAATGTTGCTTTCCAAGCATGCATGCTTCGCAAACACCATTGATCTCCTTTATTGTCAGTAGGTCGGTCATCATCTCTTTTTGATGCAAAACTTCAGTCCATGAATGTTGAAGTGCCCAAGCCTTCGATGCCATAGCCATGACTCATCCACTTGTGTTGTCATTGCTGCATCACTTGCATATCTCCATTGAATCGGGAAGCACCTATTCTTCTCCATTTTTACCCTTGCAATTTGGAGAGAACTATCTTGCTTGTCATATATCGTGCAAGAGTCTCCCTCAAAATGCAAAGAGCACCCTTTTTCGACCATTTGGCCAACACTAAGTAAATTTGTATTAATGCTAGGGACCAAGAGTACTTCATGAATGTACCTCTTGCCCTTCTTTGTATCAATGGCAATGGTGCCTTTGCCTATTGCTTCCATATAATTGCCATTTCCTATCTTGACTTTCATCTTGAATTTTTCAAGATGACAGAATATGCTGTCATCTTTTGTCATGTGGTTACTACAACCACCATCAAGATACCATGTATCTTTTTTTTCTAGTGTTGCAGCTTGGCAAGCGTAAAAAAGGTTATCATTTTCTTTAGAAAAATTGGCTTGATGATTTTTCTTTAATCGACAAGCCTTTTCAAGATGGCCGAACCTTTTATAGTTTTGGCATTGTGGTTTTCCTTTAAACCAAAAATCACTTTCCAAGTGACTCTTCCTCCTACATATGCCACAAGGTGGAAAGTTTCCCTTTTTGATGTCCTTATTTTTGATATTTTCACTTGGTTTTCTTCTACCTTCTTTAGGTTTTTGAGACAACTTGTTAAACTTAGATTGAATGGCATTTTCAGTAGAACCTTCATTATGCCTTTCTAATCTATGTTCATGGGCCTCTAGAGATCCCATTAATTCTGCAGCTATTAGCTTTTCTATATCCTTCGGTTCTTCTATAGCAGTAACAATAGGATCATATTTTTCAGTGCAAGTGATTAATATTTTTCCAACAACTTTACTTTCTGAAATCTCATCCCCATAGGCCCTTAATTGATTCACGATTGAATCCACTCTTGTATAATAATCTCTAGTTGTCTCAAAATCTTTCATCTTTAAATTCTAAAAGTTCCTCTTCAAGGTTTGAAGTTTGGAGACTCGTACCTTGTCATTTCCTCGAAACTCCTCCTGTAACTTATCCCATGCTTCCTTTGTTGTCTTGGCTCCCATGATTCTTGGAAAGAGTTCTTCAGTCAAGTTTAACTGAAGAGCAAGTAGAGCTTGAGAATCCTTTTGTTGATTCTCCTTGAGTTCCTTCCTTTGCACAGAAGATAAATTGGATGTATCTTGAGGGACAGTGTATCCCAAACTCACAACATCCCATAAATCTTGAGTGCAAAAGTAGGTCTTCATTTTGATGAACCAGTAGTCGAAGTTTTCACCTCAAAAGACTGGTACTGGAATGGATGAACGGAGTAAGTGCTCGGCCATAATAAGCCTACACCCACTTGTATCGAAACAAGGCTTTGATACCACTATTGGTGTCCGTGTTTAGGTGTATAGGAATGGTAGGAGTATAGAGGAAGGTGGGAATATAGCTAATTGGAAGAGGAGGTGAATAAGGAAGTATGGAAGTTATATGAGTATTGGAGGAAGAGAAATGGCTAATTGATTACTTCTTGTTCTTGTTTCTTCTTCTCCTTCTTCTTCTACTTCTACTTCTACATTACATGGAAGAGTACATCATATGTTTATACTAGTTCCTAATGAGTGTTCTAGAAAGTGAATGTTCTAGAATTGTGTAGAACATTCTACAATTGTATAGCATATTCTAGAATTGTGCACCACATTCTAATAGGCCTTCAGGGGCTGGTCTCTACAGACCACGATGGGATGCGCCTAGAAATATGGCCACATACGTCGACTGGTCATAAGGAGAGCGAAGGAAACCTTCTCCACCACACAATAATTCAGTTCGGCCCCTTAGAGGACCTTATTGGTGAAGTAAACAAGATGTTGGTCAGGCCTGACTGCTTTCATGAGGACTGTATTGATGGCCGCCATGTACATGTGCAAGGTGTCTCCCACATCAGGTTTGGTGAGAGTGGGCAACCGATGGACGAAAGGGAGAAGGTGTCATAGAAAGGGAGGCAACTATTGGCCAGCTAGGAGAGAAAGTGGCCAAGGGCCATGAGTCGCCCATTAAGACGCTATACCTCTTTGAGCATGTAGGGGGGCTCATGGTTCAAAATGGCTTGGACCTTATCAGGGCTTGCCTTGATGCTGCACTGAGTGATGATGTAGCCTAAAAACTTGTCGAAGTCAACCTTGAAGATACACTTGGCAGGATTGAGCTTCGTGTGATACTTTTGATGTGAAGAGACTTGACCAGCATGTCATCAACATATACCTCAACGTTCCTGCCAAGCTGGTGTTTGAAAATGTGATTGACTAGTTTTTGGTACATGGAGCCGGAATTTTTTAGTCCAAAGGGCATGACCCGATAGCAATACACCAAGTTGTGAGTATAGAAGGCTGTCTTGTCCTCGTTAGTGGGGTCCATCCGGATTTGATTGTATCCTGAGTATGCATCCATGAAATTAACGAGGGCATGACCTGCGGTGGCATCAACAAGCTGGTCGATGTGGGGCAAAGGATAGCAATCTTTGGGGCAAGCTTTGTTGACGTCAGTAAAATCAACACACATCCTCCATTTGCCATTGGGTTTCCTGATCATCACGACATTAGAAAGTTAGGCGTGGTACTGAACCGACCATATGATACTGGCCACTGTCAACTTAGCCACCTCCTCCTTAGCAGCAGCTAGGCGGCACCCATGTATGGGGCGCTTGGCATGGCAAATTGGCTTGTGGGTGGAGGAAATGCCCAATTTATGTGTGATGATAGATGTGTCTATACCTAGCATGTTGGCTGGTGGCCAGGCAAAGATGTCAGTATTGCGCTAGTGGAAGTCTGCCAGCTGCCGCTTGAGGTCAAGGGAAAGCATTGTGCTGATCCGAACAGTACGATCAATAGAGCCTAGGGAGACATCCTCCAAATCGTCCATGGGCTCAGGGCGGTCGGCATCATGCTCCCTGGGATCGATGGTGTCCACCTATTGGGTCTCCTCAAGGGTGTTGACGTAACACTCCTGAGGGTGTGTTGGTCACCACAGATTTCACACACCCCAGTCGGGGTGTGGAGCTTGACTTTAAGGTGGTAGGTGGAAGCAACGCACCTAAAAAAATTGAGCATACGTCGGCCGACAATGACATTATATGAGGGGACATTGACCATCATGAATTCTACGTCTTTGGAGACAGACTGGCCCGCTTGTCCCAGGGTAAGTGGGAGAGTGATGGTGCCATTGGGTACAATAGATTGCTCGGTAAACCCGACCAAGGGAGTGTGAACGGTGCTTAGAAATGACACTGGCAAGTCCATCCTGAGGAAGGAATCATAGAAAAGAATGTGAGCAAAACTACTAGTATTGATGAGTACTTGTTTAATGTCGAAGTCACCAATGTGGAGCGTGATGACTAAGGCATTATCGTGGGGCTGGGAGACATGTGATGAGTTTGCCTCAGTGAAGATAAGGGCCTCATCCTGGGGGGGAGGGGCGTGCTTCTTTGGCATCTTGAATGGGTGAGTGTCATAGATGGCGCGCGTCAATTGGTGACCACCCGTAGGCATGATGTCGGGGCCACCAAAAATTGTGTTGATGATCCGGGGAGGAGGAGCGCTTCGCGCAAGGTGGTGGGGCCCTTTGGTCAGGCCATTGGCCTGGCTGGCCCAGGGCGACCCATCCCTATACGTCGGGATGTGTGGCTTGCACATATGACTATAGCTCCTCTTGCTGGATGAGCTTCTTAATGTGGTTTTGCAAATCACAACAGTCTTCCATGTTGTGCCCCATCTCCCGTGGTAGTCACAGTACCGACCACTAGATGGGTCACCTTTACCAGCAGCACGCTTGGGTAGATGTAGGAGGTTTTGCTCCTTGATCTCATTATGGATGACTCGCTGGGGGCAATGAGTGGGGTGAACTGCCTAGCGTCATGCTCATATGAATGCTTTGAGGGCCAGGAGGGCTAGGGCTAAGTTGCGGCATTATGTGTGGTATCCTTCCACTTACACTTCCTATTAGAGCTTTGGGAACTTGATGAGTTCCATGGTGCAACGGACTCCACCTGAATGAAGTAGTTGACCACCCGCTGTAAGTCACCCAAAGTGTTGACCACCCTACTACGGATGCTATTCCTGAAGGCTTGGACGGCTTCAACCTAGTTGAGTGGTTCAATAACCGCAGTGATTTCCATGAACCGGCCTGCGTAGCCCCTCCAGGATTCTGACTCATGTTGCCAGAGGGAGAAGAGGTCACTGATCTCTTTGTGTAACCTGATGCTGCCCTCAAATCGGGCTAGGAAGTGCCTGAGAAGAATCCTCAAGATGCCAACGAAATCGGCTGGCAGAGGGTGGAACCAAGAGGGGGCGACGCCTTTGAGAGTGGCAGGAAAAAAGGTGGCACATGTGCACTTCCTCAATGCCTCGAGCGATCATGGCATCCATGAGGAGGCAAATGTGGGCCTTTGGATCTGCTTGACCATCGTGAGGGAGAATCTGAGGGGAGTTGAGGAGTAATGGCACAGGGGCAGCTAGAACTTCAGGAGTGAAGGATAAGTTGAGGTCATCCATTTCATGGAGAATTCATTCTACTTGGGCTTTGATGTGATCGTTTAGGTTAAGAGGTTCGATTAGCGGAGTGCACAAGGGAGCGAGTTGTGGAACTCCCACCAATGATGCATGGTAAGGCGATCAGGCATGGTAGTAACAAGGGTCAGCCGACTGACATCCAACTACAGGCATTGCATTGGGCAAAGAGGGAGTCAGGTAGTCGGAAAGATGGGGAGTGTGGGAAAGATGGACAACCATGGACTCCCTAGGGCAGCATGGGCTTTGACAATGGATGTGACTGTGTGATGTGACATAGTCTGACAAGCATCAGGATAGTCGCAATTGAATTACTATTCTACAAGATGGCCCATAACGTTTGGGATATAGGGCTTGACTCCCGAGGTATGGGTTGGTTGATATGACCGGCCTCTGTCAACTTTGTGTCTATCCAGGAGTAGCTCATGACTTGGACTAGCTTGGTTCATGGGTGTGTTTTGGGGTGGGGCAGCAGGGGCTCGGAGCATCTCCAAGGGCCTGGACTCTGCGGATTCAGAGGGACAAGTTTTGCTAGCAGTGGGTCCAAGGGGGCGATGGGTGAAGGTGGTATGAGTGCCTGTCATAGCGGCCTACACCTCCAATTCGACCTATTTGTGGATTGTGGTGCGAACGACATTGGTGAGTTTGGTGGTCAAGTCCCGCACATTGGGAGGCCAAGCAAGGGTTTGAGATGGAGCAAAGGGTGCTAGAGTGGGCTCACGGGGGGCTAGAGGGGTTGGTGGGGCGCCTTCGGAGGCGAGTGAATTTTGCATAGCAAGGCAGCATGGCGGTTCTGGTCAGTGTGGTTTTTGGATTCTCAACGAGAGCACCAACTGATATGGTTCCTAGTTGAGGGGATGGTCTAATTCCTAGTCTGATGGGTGGTCTTGCTGGGTTAAAAGACGTGTTTACCAATATTCTAAGCATTCTGCCGCGCGTTCTGGTGCGCGGAATAATCCTGCAAAGTAAGCCTAGGCCAAATGGGGTGGTCTAGGAAGGCCCTCTGATGATTACATTAGTAAGCTAGAGAGAGAATTGTGGGATGAAATGTAGGAAGGATGAAACATATCTTTTTCTCTGTAGTGTAGAGTATTTATGGGGGTCTCGCTAAAGGTGAGCATATTGGGCCAACTGAGCAGGTGTCACAGGGCTCAGGCTTGGCCCAAATTTTTCCTTCCCTGTGAGGGTGCTGAGCAGGGCGACACGCACTCTCAGCCAACCCCAAACACTCAGCGCAATACAACTCGACCCGTTTTGCAACAACCGGGATAGAACAGAGCATTTACAAGGGAAATCTCACTTGTATTCACAATTCGGTATACAAGAACAGGCAAAACCCTTACACAAGTACACGGGACACTCCAAGCATATGCCTCGGTGCTTCCTACACCTGCACTCCTCGCCTGGACCGGTGATCTTCGCCCGGGAAGGTCACCTTGGCAGCAGGGACTGGAGACAGCTCTTCCGGTCTCCCTCCTGGACTCGTCTGCTTGCTCCTCTCTGCTAGCTGGCCAGGAAATTCCCCCCCTTCTCTGCAGAAGCCGTCCCCCTCTTTATGCTTGCTGGGCTGGTCTTCCAGCACCGGCCAGCTATCCCCCTCCTACCTACCGAGCAGGAGTTGGTGGCTGCAGCAGTTGGGTTGACAGCAGCAGTTGGACTGATTGTCTACCAGCTCAGTCCTTTGGTCAGTCCTCTGACCGGGAGCCCATGTCCCCACGACCTGCCCTGGTCCGGTCCGGCTGAGTGCCACCGACACTCAGCCTAACCGTGGTTCAATGCGCCTGCCTCCAAATCCATTCCTGGTTCCCGAAATGCCGCGCTGCCATGGCCGCTCGCCTTATGGCCTTTTGCTTATGGCACTCCTAGCGGTAAGGTCGCCTGCTTCCAGGGGCGAGGTTGCGGGAGCTCTCGGGCGTCCGTGGTATACCAGCCTGACTTGGCATGGTCCCTGGGAGGGTCTGGTGTGCTCCCATGCGTCGCCCTCGAGCACTGCTTGCGAGAGCAGTCGCGCCTTGCCGCTCCCTCTCCTTAGGGACATGGTCTTCCAGGAGGATCGTTAGGGCAGTCCCTCCCTGTTTCGGGCCTCCATTGCTAAGCGGTTGAGGCCCGCATAGCGGCCCTTTGGGTCGGGATGCTGAGGGGCTTACAGCAGGGATCTACTAGTAGGTTTACCAATAGCTAAGGTATGGTCATCCGGCCAAGGGTGACCGAGAGTACCAATTGGAGGGGAGTAGGGCATAGCACCTGACTGGGTGCTGTCCAGTTATCCTATCGACCAAGACAGGACATATTCTACTAAGTAAATGAGGACTGTGCGATCTGACCGAATATTATCAAATCGAGTAGTCTAACCTGTTGAAGGTAGCTTCCCTATCAGGCTTGAAGTCCCTCAACACCTCAAAAATCTTTTCTTGTGTGCCACCCTTGGATTTTTCTTATCACGGGTTGGTAAGGTTCTTGTCATTCTTGGCATTGGGTCTTATCGCGGGTTGGTGAGGATCACGTCATTAGAGATCATGGGTTTCTCCATCCCATTTTGATGTTGGGTTTTATCACAAGTTGGTAACGTTCTCTTAGGTTAACGAGGTGAACATTGGTTGGGAAGGTTCTTCTCACTTTTGACATTGGGTCATGTCACATATTGGTGAGGATCATGCCATTTGATATTGGAGCCATTGTTCTTGGCCAAATTCAGTGTCCTCCTAAACTTGTTAGTTACAGATCCTGAGTTTCTCCACCCCTTTTTGATGCTGGGTTTTATCACAAGTTGGTAACATTCTTATCATCTTTGGTTTTGGATTGTGCCTGGACTTGGTCACATTCCCATAATTGGTGTTTGATCTTTCATATCTACAGCAACATTCATCTATCTACTATCCTTGAATATTTCATTCATGTGAACATGTTAGAGTCAATCTTTGGGTTAGTCATTCACCCACTCTGTAATTGGTAGTGAGGTTCTCTTGGGAGTCAAGTCATCAAGTTTCAAGCAAATGTGAAGGAGAATTCTTTGGATTTGAGGACAAATCCATTTCAAGTGGAGGATAACGAAGGGAACATAGGTTGCCAAGGTTCTTCTCACTCTCGACATTGGGTCATGTCCGAGATTGGCGAGGATCAAGACATTTGGTATCGAGCCATTGTTTCTAGGGCAGATTCATCTATCATCTTAAACTTGTTACTTAGAGACAGTGGGTTTCTCCACCCCATTTTGATGTTGGATTTTATCACAAGTTGGTAACATTTTTATCATCTTTGGAGTTGGGTTGCACCATTTCCCAAAAGTTGGTATTTGATCTTTGGTGTCTAGGGCAAGTTTTATCTATCCAACATCCATGAATGTTTCCTCCGTGTGAACTAGTGTCAATCTTTGGGTCAATCATTCACCCAATTAGTAAGTGATAGCTAGGTTCTCTTAGGTGTCATCTCATCAAGTTTGCAGTTCCGAAAGGTTTCCTTTAAACATGGAGGAGATTGCTTTGGATTTGTGGACAAATCAATTTGAAGTGGAGGATAACGAGGTGAACATAGGGTGGTAAGGTTCTTCTCATTCTTGACAATGTGTCTTGTCTTCGAGACATTTGGTATCGGAGCCAATGTTTTGGGGTAGATTCATCTATTCTCTTAAACTTGTTAGATATTGTGGGTTTCTCCACCCCATTTTGATGTTGGGTTTTATCACAAGTTGGTAATGTTCTTATCATCTTTGGAGTTGGGTTGTGCCATGAGTAGGTCACATTCCTAAAAGTTGGTATTTGATCATTCATATCTTGTGCAAGCTTCATCTATCTACCATCCTTCAGTCTTTCCTCTGTCTAAACAAGTTAGTGTGAATCTTTGGGTCAATCATTCACCCACATAGTAAAGTGATAGCTTGGTTCTCTTAGGTGCCAAGTCATCATGTTTCAAGCTCCAAAACGGTTCCAAGCAAATAGGAAGGAGAATGCTTTGGATTTGAGGGCAAATTCATTTCAGGTGGAGGATTATGAGGTGAACGCAGGTTGGCAATGTTCTTCTCACTCTTGACATTGGGTCATGTCATGGATTGGAGGATTGTGTCATTTGGTATTGGAGCCAATGTTCTAGACCAAATTCCTTTATACTGTTAAACTTGCTAGTAAGAGATCATGGGTTTCTCCACCCCATTTTGATGTTGGGTTTTATAACAAGTTGGTAACTTTCTTATTGTCTTTGGAATTGGGTTGTGCCATGATTTGGTATTTGTTCTTTGGTGTCTAGGGCAAGTTTTATCTATCCACCATCCATGAATGTTTCCTCCATGTCAAAAAGTTAGTGTCAATCTTTGGGTTAGTCATTAACCCAGTCAGTAAGTGATAGCTAGGTTCTCTTGGGTGTCATCTCATCAAGTTTGCAGCTCCAAAAGGTTTCCTTCAAATGAGAAGGAGAATGCTTTGGATATGTGTACAAATCCATTTCAAATGGAGGACAACAAGGTGAACACTGGTTGGCAAGGCTCTTCGCACTCCTTACAATGGGTCATGTCATGGATTGGCGAAGATCGAGACATTTGGTGTTAGAGCCAATGTTCTAGGGCAAATCCATCTATCCTCTTAAACTTGTTAGTTAGAGATCATGGGTTTCTCCACCCCATTTTCATGTCGAGTTTTATCACAAGTTGGTAACATTCTTATCATCTTTGGAATTGGGTTACACCATGAGTTGGTCGCATTCCCATTAGTTGGTATTTGATCTTTGGTGTCTAGGGCACGTTTTATCGATCCACCATCCATGAATATTTCCTTTGTGTGAACAAGTTAGTGTCAATCTTTAGGTCAGTCATTCACCCAGTTAGTAAGTGATTGCTAGGTTCTCATTGGTGTCATCTCATCAAGTTTGTACCTCCAAAAGGTTTCCTTCAAGTGGAGGATAACAAGCTGAAGACAGGGTGGTAAGGTTCTTCTCACTCTCGACAATGGTTCATCCCATGAATTGGCGAAGATCAAGACAATTGGTATCGGAGCCAATGTTCTGGGGCAGATCCATCTATCCTCTTAAGATTGATAGTTAGAGATCATGGGTTTCTCCACCCCAATTTGCTGTTGAGTTTTATCACAAGTTGGTAACATTCATATCATCTTTGGTTTTGGGTTGCACCTGGAGTTGGTCATGTTCCCATAAGTAGGTATTTCATCTTTTGTATCTACGGCAAGCTTCATCTATCTACCAACCTTGAATCCTTCGTCCTGGTGAACAAGTCATTGTCAATCTTTGGTTCAGTCATTCACCCACTCTGTATGTGGTAGTGGGGTTCTCCTAGGTGTCAAGTCATCAAGGTTCAAGCTACGAAATGGTCTCCAGCAAACGGGAAGGAAAATGCTTTCGATTTGGGGACAAATCTGTTTCAAGTGGAGGATTATGAGGTGAACAGTGGCTAGCAAGGTTCTTCTCACTCTCGACATTGGGTCTTGTCACAGATTGGCGAGGATCATGTCATTTGGTATCGAAGCCAATGCTGTACACTGGATTCCTCTATCTTGTTAAACTTGTTAGTTACAAATCATGGGTTTCTCCACCCCAGTTTGAAGCTGGGTTTTATCACAAGTTGGTAATATTCTTATCATCTTTGGAATTGGACTGCACCATGAGTTGGTCACATTCCCAAAAGTTGGTATTTGATATTGGTGTCTAGGGCAAGTTTTATCTTGTGAACAAGTTTGTGTCAATCTGTGGGTCAGTCACTTACCCTCAAAGTAAAGTGATAGCTTGGTTCTCTTAGGTGTCAAGTCATCAAGTTTTGAGCTCCAAAATGGTTCCAAGCAACTAGGAAGGAGAATGCTTTGGATTTGAGGATAAATCCATTTCACGTGGAGGATTATGAGGTGAACACAGGTTGGCAAGGTTTTTCGCACTTTCGACAATGGTTCATGTCATGATTGGCAAGGATCAAGACATTTGGTATCGGAGCTAATGTTCTAGGGCAAATCCATCTATCCTCTTAAACTTGTTAGTGAGAGATCATGGGTTTCTCCACCCCATTTTGCTGTAGGGTTTTATCACAAATTGGTAACATTTATATCATCTTTGGTTTTGGGTTGCTCTTGGAGTTGGTTACGTTCCCATAAGTTGGTATCTGATCTTTCATCTCTACGGCAAGCTTGATCTATCTACCATCCTCAAATCCTTCATCCGTGTGAACAAAGTTATTCACCCACTCCGTAAGTGGTAGTGGGGTTCTCCTAGGTGTCAAGTCAACAAGGTTCAAGCTCCCAAATGGTCTCTTGAAAATAGGAAGGATAATGCTTTTCGATTTGAGGACAAATCTATTTCAAGTGGAGGATAACGACGTGAACACTGGTTGGTAAAGTTCTTCTCACTCTTGACATTGGGTCATGTCACGGATTGGCAAGGATCGAGACATTTGGTATCACAACCAACGTTCTTGGGCAGATTCCTCTATCCTGTTAAACTTGTTAGTTAGAGATCATGGGTTTCTCAACACCATCTTGATGTTGGGTTTTATGACAAGTTGGTAACGTTCTTATCATCTTTGGAATTGGGCTGTGCCATGTGTTGGTCACATTCCCAAAAGTTGGCATTTGATCTTTTGTATCTTGCGCAAGCTTCATCTATCTACCATCCTTGAGTCTTTCCTCCATCTGAACAAGTTAGTGTGAATCTTTGGGTTAGTCATTCACCCTCACAGTAAAGTGAAAGCTTGGTTCTCTTAGCTATCAAGTCATCAAGTTTGGAGCTTTGAAATGGTTCCAAGCAAATGGGAAGGAGAATGCTTTAGATTCGAGCACAAATCCATTTCATGTGGAGGATTACTAGGTGAACATAGGTTGGCAAGGTTCTTCTCACCCTCGACAATGGTTCATCTCACAGATTGGCGACAATTGAGACCATTGGTATCAAAGCCAATGTTCTGGGGCAGATCCATCTATCCTCTTAAAATTGTTAATTTGAGATCATGGGTTTCTCCACCCCAATTTGCTATTGGGTTTTATAACAAGTTGGTAACGTTCATATCATCTTTGGTTTTGGGTTGTGCCTGGAGTTGATCACGTTCCCATAAGTAGGTATTTCATCTTTCATATCTACGACAAGCTTCATCTATCTACCAACCTTGAATCCTTCATCCTAGTGAACAAGTTATTGTCAATCTTTGGTTCAGTCATTCACCCACTTTGTAAGTGGAAGCAGGGTTCTCCTAGGTGTCAAGTCATCAAGGTTCAAGCTACGAAATGGTCTCCAGCAAACGGTAAGGAGAATGCTTTCGATTTGGGGACAATCTATTTTAGGTGGAGGATTACAAGGTGAACATGGCTGGCAAGGTTCTTCTCACTCTCAACATTGGGTCTTGCCACAGATTGGCGAGGATCATGTCATTTTGTATCGGAGCCAATGTTCTAGGCCAGATTGCTCTATCCTATTAAACTTGCTAGTTACAAATCATGGGTTTCTCCACCCCAGTTTGAAGCTGAATTTTATCGCAAGTTAGTAACATTCTTATCATCTTTGGAATTGGGTTGTACCATGAGTTGGTCACATTCCCATAAGTTGGTATTTGATCTTGGTGTCTAGGGCAAGTTTTATCTATCCACCATCCTTGAATGTTTCCTTCCTCCGTGTGAACAAGTTTGTGTCAATCTTTGCGTCAGTCACTCACCCTCATAGTAAAGTGATAGCTTGGCTCTCTTAGTTGTCAAGTCATCAAGTTTCAAGCTCCGAAATGGTTCCAAGCACACGGGAAGAAGAATGCTTTGGATTTGAGGACAAATCCATATAAAGTGGAGGATTACAAGGTGAACACAAGTTGGCAAGGTTCTTCTCACTCTTGACAATGGCTCATGTCACAAATTGGCAAGGATTGAGACATTTGGTATCGTAGCCAATGTTCTATGGCAGATCCATCTGTCCTCTTAAACTTGATAGTTAGAGATCATGGTTTCCCCATCCCATTTTGCTGTTGGGTTTTATCACAAGTTGGTAACGTTCATATCAACTTTGGTTTTGGGTTGCGCTTGGAGTTCGTCACGTTCCCATAAGTTGGTATTTGATCTTTCGCATCTACGGCTAGCTTCATCTATCTACCATTCTTGGATCTGTTGTCCATGTGAACAAGTTATTGTCAATCTTTGGTTCAGTCATTCAACCACTCTGTAAGTGGTAGCAGGGTTCTCCTAAGTGTCAATTGATTGAGGTTCAAGCTCCGAATTGGTCACTAACAAACGGGAAGGAGAATGCTTTCGATTTGAGGACAAATCCATTTCAAGTGGAGGATAATGGCATGAACACTAGTTGGCAAGGTTCTTCTCACTCTTGACATTGGGTCATGTAATGGATTGGTGAGGATCATGTCATTTGGTATTGGAGCCAATGCTCTACACTAGATTCCTCTATCCTATTAAACTTGTTAGTTACAGATCATGGGTTTCTCCACCCCACTCTGATGCCAGGTTTTATCACAAGTTGGTAACATTCTTATCATCTTTGGAATTGGGCTGCACCATGAGTTGGTCACATTCCCATAAGTTTGCATTCGATCTTTGGTGTCTAGGGCAAGTTTTATCTATCCACCATCCAAGAATCTTTGCTCCATGTGAACAAGTTAGTGTCAATCTTTGGGTCAGTCAGTAAGTTAAGCTAGGTTCTCTTAGGTGTCATCTCATCAAGTTTGCAACTCTAAAAGGTTTCCTTCTAACGAGAAGGAGAATGCTTTGGATTTGTGGACAAACCCATTTCAAGTGGAGGATAATGAGGTGAACACTGTGTGGGGCAGATCCCTCTATCCTCTTAAACTTGTGAGTTAGAGATCATGGGTTTCTCCACCCCATTATGATGTTGGGTTTTGTCACAAGTTGGTAATGTACTTATGATCTTTAGAATTGGGTTACACCATGAGATGGTCACATTCCCAAAAGTTGGTATTCAATCTTTGGTGTCTAGGGCAAGTTTTTATCTATCCACCCATCCATGAATCTTTCCTCCGTGTGAACAAGTTATTGTCAATCTTTGGGTCAGTCATTCACCCAGTTAGTAAGTGATAGCTAGGCTCTCTTAGGTGTCATCTCATCAAGTTTGCAGCTCTGAAAGGATTCCTTCAAACGAGAAGCAGAATGCTTTGGATTGGTGGACAAATCCATTTCAAGCAATGGATAACGAGGTGAACACTTGGTGGTAAAGCTCTTCTCACTCTTCACAATGGGTCTTGTCACAGATTGGCGAGGATCGAGACATTTGGTATTAGTGCCAACGTTCTATGGCAGATCCATCTATCCTCTTAAACTTGTTAGTTAGAGATTGTGGGTTTCTCCACCCCATTCTAATGTTGGGTTTTGTCACAAGTTGGTAACGTTCTTATCATCTTTGGAATTGGGTTACACCATGAGTTGGTCACATTCCCATGAGTTGGTATTCGATCTTTGGAGTCTAGGGCAAGTTTTATCTATCCAGCATCCATGAATATTTCCTCCATGTGAACAAGTTAGTGTCAATCTTTGGGTTAGTCATTCACCTAGTTAGTAAGTGATATAGCTAGGTTCTCTTTGTTGTCATCTCATCAAGTTTGCAGCTCCAAAATGATTCCTTCAAATGAGAAGGAGAATGCTTTGGATTTGTGGACAAACCCATTTCAAGTGGAGGATAACGAGGTGAACATAGGGTGGTAAGGTTCTTCTCAGTCTTGACAATGGGTCTTGTCACGGATTGGCAGGGATCAAGACATTTCTCATCAGAGCCAATGTTTTGGGGCAGATCCATCTATCCTCTTAAACTTGTTAGTTAGAGATCATGGGTTTCTACACCCAAATATGATGTTGGGTTTTATCACAAGTTGGTAACGTTCTTATCATCTTTGGAATTGGGTTGCACCTTGAGTTGGTCACATTCCCAAAAGCTGGTATTTGATCTTTCGTATGTTGCGCAAGCTTCATCTATCTACCATCCTTGAATCTTTCCTCCATCTAAACAAGTTAGTGTGAATCTTTGGGTCAGTCATTCACCCTCATAGTAAATGACATGATCCTTACTGACCTGTGGTGAAATCCAATATCAAATATGATAAGAACGCCACCAACTTGCAATAAGACCCAGCACCAAACATGGTAAAGAACCCCAAGAACTGCAAAGAACAGGTTTGAAATAATGAACTTTGAATTGTTACCTAATGAGGCAAGAACCAAAGTTATAGATCAAGAAGGACGCCACACCAAGAATCCCACGAACTAGAGAATCAAAGTGATAAGTCCGGTTGTAGAACGCTACAAGATAACTTGATAAGTTCTAAGTCTTCTCAAGAACCAAGAAGAGCAATATATTTCTTCTCACCAAAGTGTATATGAATTGTCCCTAATTTGAATACCTCAATGGTATTTATAGTGTCAACATAAAGAGAAAATCAAATATACTAAATAAATCCAAAAGATACCCTAAAGATATCATAGAGATAGATATCCTAAAATATTAGAGGATATTCTAAGATATTATGAGATATTATAAAAATATTCTAGGATATATCCATATACCT
Source organism: Sonneratia alba (assembly GCA_900174645.1). Classification (NCBI taxonomy): domain Eukaryota; kingdom Viridiplantae; phylum Streptophyta; class Magnoliopsida; order Myrtales; family Lythraceae; genus Sonneratia; species Sonneratia alba. The sequence continues at coordinate 3,615,215 of FWPY01000027.1, read as the reverse complement.
AAATAATATCCTAGGAGACTAAATAAATCTTTCTAAATTTGAGAGCATCCTTAAATAGTTATAGTTGCCAACAAGTTTCTAGAACTTCTCTTGGACTTGAATCAAGTTGACATGACTCTGCAACTCACAAGAATTTTCTTCAATGGCCTCTAATGTATGCTCTTGTGCCATAAGCTCTTGAACCAACCTGTTGAGTGCCTCCTTGAACATCTTAGCTCATGCCCTCGTAATTGGCCCAATTGGAACTTGAATAGGATCCATGGAAGTTGGTCTGAGTTCTGCATCATTCTCCCCCTCTTTTGATGGATATGTCCTCAAATCGTTACCTACATCGAATGGGGATAGATCAAAAACATTAAATGTTGAACTAACTCCATATTCATCTAGTAAGTCCAGCTTGTAGGCATTATTATTGATACGCTCCAACACTTGAAATGGCCCTTCACCCCTTGGATGTAGTTTGGAACGCCTTTTCTCAGGGAAGCATTCCCTTCTCATGTGTAACCACACCAAATTGCCCGGCTCAAACACTACTTGCTTGCGACCCTTATTGGCTTGCTTTGCATATTGCATAGTCCGCCTTTCTATGTTGAGTCGTGCCTTCTCATGTATTTGTCTCACAAACTCAACCTTCTTCTTGCCATCTAAATTAGGTTGTTCACTCAAAAGCAGAAGAGATAAGTCTAATGGAGTCAATGGGTTAAAACCATAAACAATCTCAAAAGGTGAAAACTTAGTTGCAGAATGAACACTTCTATTGTAAGCAAATTCAACATGGGGTAAACAATTTTCCCATGTTTTCAAATTCCTTTTAATGATAGCACGCAATAAAGTAGATAATGTCCTATTCACAGCTTCAGTTTGACCATCAGTTTCTGGGTGGCAAGTTGTAAAATATAGTAACTTTGTCCCTAACTTCCCCCACAATGTCTTCCAAAAGTAACTTAGGAATTGCGCATTGCTGTCTGAGACAATACTTCTAGGAATACCATGCAATCTAACAACTTCCTTGAAAAACAAATCAGCTACATTGGATGCATCATCTGTCTTATGACATGCAATAAAGGGCACTATCTTAGAGACTTATCAACAACCAGGAATATTGAATCTCTCCCCCTCTTAGTCCTAGGTAGCCCCAAAACAAAATCCATAGAAATGTCAACCCAAGGCTCACAAGAAATAGGAAGAGGTGTATATAATCCATATGGTTGCAGCCTAGACTTTGCTTGTTTACATGTAATGCACTTGTCACAGATTCTTTCAACATCCCGTTTCATGTGCGGCCAAAAGAAATGATCATGTAACACATCAAATGTCTTAGCTACTCCAAAATGACCCATCAAACCACCACCATGTGCTTCCTTAACTAGCAACTCACGCAAAGAAGACTGAGGAATGCAAAGTTTGCTTTCTCTAAATAAAAACTCATCATGCAAGTAGTATTTATCATAAGCACCTTTCCTACACTCCTTAATCACATCACCAAAATTGAAATCTGATGCATACATTTCCTTAATGTTCTCAAATCCAAGCAACTTAGCATCTAGAATAGCAAGTATAGCATACCTGTGAGCGAGTGCATCAACAACTATATTCTCCTTACCTTGCTTATATTTGATCACATACGGGAATGTCTCAATGAATTCCACCCACTTGGCATGGCGTTTGTTCAACTTGTGTTGGCCCTTCAAATGCTTCAAAGCTTCATGATTTGTATGAATTACAAATTCCTTTGGCTAAAGGTAATGCTGCCAAGTTCGTAATGTTATAACCAAGGCATACAATTCCTTGTCATAAGTGGGATAGTTGAGGGATGCCCCTTTCACTAAAGTATGCAATTGGTCTTTCTCCCTGCATCAACACACCTCCAATGCCTATACATGAAGCATCACACTCAATTTCAAATGTTTTAGAGAAATCTGGTAAAGCAAGCAAAGGAGCATTCGTCAACTTATCCTTGATCAATTTAAATGCCTTATCTTGCTCCTGTTCCCACTTAAAAGGAGCATTCTTCTTGATTACCTCAGTTAAAGGTGTGGTAAGGGTACTAAAATTATGAACAAAGCGCTGATAAAAACTAGCCCAACCATAGAAACTTCTTACTTGTGCTATGGTTGAGGGTGTTGGCCAATCTTGGATTGCCTTCACCTTTCCCTCATCAACTTGTATGCCTTGAGCACTCACAACAAATCCAAGAAATACAAGCTTATCCATGCAAAAAATACACTTTTTGAGATTAGCAAACAACTTTTCTTTCCTTAAAACATCTAAAACAAGATTCAAGTGCTCAATATGGTCATCCAAGCTCTTGCTATAAATCAGGATATCATCAAAGTAGGCAACTACAAAATGACCAATGTAAGCACGCAAAACATGGTTCATAAGCCTCATGAAGGTGCTCAGTGCATTAGTTAACCCAAAAGGCATAACTAACCATTCATATAAACCATATTTTGTTTTGAATGCAGTTTTCCACTCATCTCCTTCTTTCATTCTGATTTGATAATATCCACTCTTAAGGTCAATCTTACTAAAAATACAAGAACCATGCAATTCATCTAGCATATCATCTAATCTAGGGATGGGATGACAATATTTTTATCGTAATATTGTTGATGGCTCAGCAATCAACACACATCCTCCAAGTCCCATCCTTCTTAGGCACTAGTAAGACTGGAACTGCACATGGACTCATGCTCTCACGAACATAGCCTTTCTCCAGTAACTCACCTACTTGTCTTTGTAGTTCCTTGGTCTCCTCAGGGTTACTCCTATAGGTAGATCGGTTTGGGATTGCTGCACCAGGTACGAAGTCAATTTGATGCTCGATTCCCCAAATTGGAGGTAAGCCATGAGGCAACTCTTTGAGAAACACATCCTTGAACTCCTACAAAAGTGAAGTAACATTGCTTGGCAAAGGGCTGGCCAGATCATTAGTATTAAAAAGAACCTCCTTGTACATGAGTACTATAAGGGGTTGGAAAGAATATAATGCTCTCTTGATCTCACTTTTCTTTGCCATCATACTGAATTTTTCCTCTCTTGCTCTCATGATGGCTGAAACTCGCTTCGTCTCTCTTTCTTTTTCTCTCCACTTGGTTTCTTTTTCCTCAATTTCTTTTCTCTCAAGTTATGCCTTTTGTTTTGCTTTCTTTTCACTTGCTTTTTTTAACTTTAGTTGATCTTCAAGAACTTCCTTTGGAGTCAATGACATGAGAGATATGCGCAGCCTCTTGAATACAAAAGCATATCTATTGGTGAAGCCATCATGTGTAACCCTTCTATCAAACTGCCGTGGCCTTCCTAATAGAATATGACATGCTTGCATAGGAACAACATCACAAAGCACCTTATCCTCATATTTGCGAAGTGAAAAAGGCACTAGTACTTACCTTGTTACCCTGATGTTGCTGCTATCATTCAGGCATTGAAGTCGGTAAGGCTGTGGATGTTTCAAGGTGGGCAATGCCAATTTCTCCACAAACTCTGTGCTAGCCACATTGGTGCAACTCCCACCATCAATTATGATGCTGCAAACTTTCTTGTTAACAAAGCACCCGGTATGGAACAAGTTCTCCCTTTGGTTGTTTTCTTCTTCCTTAGCCAGCAAATTGAGAGCTCACTTTACCACCAATGATTCTCCTTCAATAGCATATTCCCCATTGTCAACATCTTCCAAGGGTGGCATGTCGGAATTGGCCTCTTCTTCATCTTCTGACTCCAACTCTCCTTGGGCATTTATAACCATCACCCTCCTATTTGGGCATTGGCTAGCTCTGTGTCCCCTGCCTTGACATTTGAAACACTTCACATCACAATCCCAAGTAATGGAAATATCATAATTACCTTGAAGATCATGACTGGCAGTCCAAGATTTAGGCTCAAATTTTGGCTTTTGAGATGTAGAGGTTTCTGGTTTGATCTCCCTGTTTGAAGAGTTCGACTTCCAAGGAATATTCCTCGGGTTGGGAGCTACTCTAGTTCCACTTCCCCTCTTGAGCTTGTTGCTCCACTTTGATCGCCATGTGCACCATGTCTTCCAATTCCACATAGTGGTGCATCTCGACTCTATCATGAATCTTTTGGTTTAATCCAAACAAAAACCTAGCCATTGTCGCCTCTTGATCTTCCTCCACATTAGCTCAAATCATTGCAACCTCCATCTCCCTATAATAGTCTTCAACACTTCGGTTCCCTTGCCTAAGACCTTGCAGCCTCCTGTGCGGCTCCCGATAGTAGTAACTTGGGACAAATCGCTTTCGCATCACTGCCTTCATCTCTTCCCATGTTTCTATTGGGCATTCTCTATTCCATCTCCTGCTTAAGACAAGCTAATCCCACCAAGTTATAGCATAATTTGAGAACTCTATGACACCAAGCTTTACCTTCTTTGCCTTAGAGTAGTTGTGGCAATCAAAAATAAACTTCATCTTTTTCTCCCATTTGATGTATGCCTTTGGGTCAGATCTACCCTAGAATGATGGAATTTTCATTTTAATACTACCCAAATTGTTGTCTTCACTGCTCCAAGCTTCTTTGAATTTGATTTGACGCCCAAACCTTCCCTGGTATTCAGCTTCCTCCTCAACTCATCGTCCTCCCATGAACTGCATCAGCCTAGCCGTCTATTGGGGATGTCGCAGGGCAACTCTCATGCTGTTCTAACTTCTACTCGATCCAACCTCTCTTGAATGGGCTCCAATTTGAGTTTCAACATCCGCCTCATCTCCCCTAGCAATGCTTACATTTGTAAGTTTGGAATGGTTTGTTCTGTAGTCTTTTCAGCCACTTCCCTTTATTCATGAGCCATATCCAAATCTTGAAAACAACGTTAGTTCAAGTATATAAAGGAAAGGACCTCACCAGACTCTCTCACGTGTGTTACTCTAAAGTTGATTCACTTAGTTCACTCATGCTTCTATCAAAATATTCAGCTTTTACCCTCTAATGTGCTCACCACTCTTGCCTTTTTCCACCTGTATTGCTTTCTTCGATTCTTAATTAAACTCAAGAAACCCAACCAAGAAATTTGTAGCAATTCAAGAAGGAATCCAACCAAACCAATCACCAAGAATGTTGATTTCCATAAGGAAATAATTAGAATGGCAATTAAGGACACAAGGATACTAGGATTTTGGGGAAGAAACAACTTGACAAATAAAACCTAGAAAAATTAGAATTGACGAAAAGGATGCAATTACATAAAACTATAACAACTTTCTCTTTTTTTCTTTTTTTTCGCTATGTGCCTTTTTTTGGCCAACTTTCTCTTTTTTTTCTCTTTTTTTTTGCTATGCACCTTTTTTTTGTTGTAGTTTGTTTTTCTTTTTGCTTTGCTTTGCAGCCTCTCTTTTTTTATTTTTTCTTTTTCTTCTTTGCAACAACCAAAATTAGGAATTAAGAAAGATCAAAAAGAAGAAAGAAGAATATGTAACAAAGAGGAATTCAATCAAATACAAGATTGATGAAAGAGAATTGAATCCCAAAGATCAAGAAAAGGATAATGATAAGAGGATAGGTAAAACTTGTCTTAGAACCTAAAGCTTTGATACCAACTGACATGATCCTTATCGACCCGTGGTGATAAGAACACCACCAACTTGCAATAAGACCCAACACCAAACGTGGAAAAGAACCCCAAGAACTGCAAAGAACAAGTTTGAAATAATGAACTTTGACCCGTTATCTAACAAGGCAAGAACCAAAGTTACAGATCAAGGAGGACGCCACACCAAGAATCCCACGAACTTGAGAATCAAAGTGATAAGTCCGGTTGTAGAATGCCACAAGATAACTTGATAAGTTCTAAGTCTTCTCAAGAACCAAGAAGAGCAATATATTTCTTCTCACCAAAGTGTATATGAATTGTCCCTAATCTAAATACCTCAAGGGTATTTATAGTGTCAACATAAAGAGGAAATCAAATATACTAAATAAATCCAAAAGATACCCTAAAGATATCCTAGAGATAGATATCCTAAAATATTAGAAGATATTCTAAGATATTATGAGATATTATAAAGGTATTCTAGGATATATTCATATATCTAAATAATATCCTAGGAGACTAAATAAATCTTTCTAAATTTGAGAGCATTCTTAAATAGTTATAGCTACCAGCAAGCTTCTAGAACTTCTCTTGGACTTGAATCAAGTTGACATGACTTTGCAGCTCATAGGAATTTCCTTCAATGGGCTCCAATGTATGCTCTTGTGCCATAAGCTCTTAAACCAACCCATTGAGTGCCTACTTAACTTCTTAGCTTGTGCCCTCATAATTGGCCCAATCGAAACTTGAATAGGATCCATGGAAGTTGGTCTGAGTTCTGCATCATTAGCTCGTGCCCTCGTAATTGGCCCAATCGGAACTTGAATAGGATCCATGGAAGTTGGTCTGGGTTCTCCATTAGTAAAGTGATAGCTTGGTTCTCTTAGGTGTCAAGTCATCAAGTTTTGAGCTCTGAATTGGTTCCAAGCAAACAGGAGGAGAATGCTTTGGATTTGAGGACAAATCCATTTCAAGTGGAGGATTATGAGGTGAACACTGGTTGGCAAGTTTCTTCTCACTCTCGACAATTGTTCATGTCACAAATTGGCGAGGATTGAGACATTTGGTATCGAAGCCAATGTTCTAGGACATATCCATCTATCCTCTTAAACTTGTTAGCTATATATCATGGGTTCCTCCACCCCACTTTGCTGTTGGGTTTTATCACAAGTTGGTAACGTTCATATCATCTTTGGTTTTGGGTTGCGCCTGGAGTTGGTCATGTCCCCATAAGTTGGTGTTTGATCTTTCACATCTACAACTAGCTTCATCTATCTACCTTCCTTGGATCTTTCGTACATGTGAACAAGTTATTGTCAATATTTGGTTCAGTCATTCACCGACTTTATAAGTGGTAGCGGGGTTCTCCTAGGTGTCAAGTCATCAAGGTTCAAGCTATGAATTGATGTCTAGCAAACGAGAAGGAGAATGCTTTCGATTTGAGGACAAATCCATTTCAAGTGGAGGATAACGAGGTGAACACTGGTTGGCAAGGTTCTTCTCACTCTCGACATTGGGTCATGTAATGGATTGGCGAGGATTGTGTCATTTGGTATAGGAGCCAATGCTCTACGCCAGATTCCTCTATACTGTTAAACTTGTTAGTTACAGATTATGGGTTTCTCCACACCATATGATCTGACTTCTCTGGACAAGTAGGGAGATGGGCAATGTTACTCCAGGGGCTTGAGATCTCCTACATCCCTCAAAAGGCTATTAAAGGGCAAGCTCTTGCAGATTTCCTTGTAGACCATCCAATTCTGGATTCCTAGGAACTTTCAGATGATTTGCCTGATGAGGATGTCATGCTAATTGAACCAACACCACCATGGAACATGTATTTTGACAGGGCAGCTGGCCAACATTGTGCTGGGGGGGAAGTCATCTTTGTCACCCCAGAAGGAGACGTGCTACCATATGCATTTGCCCTTGGTGAGAAATGCTCAAACAATGTGGCAAAGTACCAAACACTCATTCTTGGACTTGAAATGGCAGTAGGGAGAGAAGGAGCGGATCTCAAAATATTTGGCGATTCCAAGCTAGGGGTGAATCAACTCTTGACTACTTATGAAGTTAAAAGGCCGGAGTTGGTTCCGCTTGCTCAATATGCTAGAAGCCTTCTTCAATGATTTGAGCATTTCACATTGACACATGTGCCTAGAGAATCAAACAGGCATGCAGATGCACTAGCCTACCTAGCATCTACTCTTAAATGGCAAAAGCAGAGGTGAAAGTTCCTATTTGCCAGAGGTGGGTGGTTCCTCAAATTGATGTCACACAAAATGAAGAAGAATGTTGTGGATCATCTGCTCACGAAATCAACAAAGAAGATTGGCGACAACCTCTAATTAATTACTTAGAATATGGGAAGCTACCAGATGACCCAAGATGTAGGACTGACATAAGACGTTGAGCACCTTGATTTATTCATTTCAAGGGTACCCTCTATCGATGGTCATTTGATGGAGTCTACTAGAAATGCCTTAGTGATCATGAGATGTTTAAAGCATTGGAAGAGCTCATTCTAGGGAATGTGGTGCCCACCAATTAGGCCTTAAGCTCCACTTTCAACTTAAGAGGATGGGCTACTACTGGCCAACTATGGTGAAGGACTGTGTGGATTATTCACAAAAGTGTCAAGCCTACCAAGTTCATGCAAACTTCATCGACCAACGTCCAGAACCACTCAATCCTATAGTTGCCTCTTGGCCCTTTGATGCTTAGGGACTAGATGTTAATGGACCATTAACCCCCAAGTCTTCTGGTGGACATGCATAAATCCTTGCGGCCATTGATTACTTTTCTAAATGGGCAGAACCTGCTCCATTTCGTGAAGTGAAGAAAGAGATGGTAACCAACATCATTCGTGGAAACATCATCCTTAGATATGGTGTACCCTACTACATCATCACAAACAATGGAAAGCCATTCTCTAATAAGGCCATGGATAAGTTGTGTGAGAAATTCAGCTTCAAGTAGTATAACTCTTCTACCTACAATGCAGTAGCAAACAGGCCTGTGGAAGCTTTCAACAAGACTTTATGTGACCTCCTTAAGAAGATAGTTGACAAATTGAAGAAGGATTGGCATGAGAAGATTGGTGAAGCCTTGTGGGCATACCAAGCAACATTTTGAACTCCAACCCAAGCCACACTATATTCATTAGTACATGGGGTTGAAGTTGTCTTACCGCTAGAGTAGCAAATCCTGTCATTAAGGATCGCACGTCAAGATGGGCTCACTAGTGAAGAAAATGCAAAGTTGCGACTAGAAGAGTTAGCAGTACTTGATGAAAGAAGGCTGGAGGCTCAACGTCTAGAATATTATTAGGCCCAAATGTCGAAATCCTTGAATAAGCGCCTTCAACTGCACTCATTCCAAGCAAGGGACTTGGTTCTTTCTGTATGAAGGCCAATTGTTGTCACCCACCGAACTAGGAACACGTTTCTTCCTAAGTGGGATGGACCCTATGTCATCAAAGAAGCATACACTAATGGTGCCTATAAGTTGGTAGATCAAGACAGGTTGAGAATTGGTCCTATCAATGGGAAATTCTTGAAGAAATATTATGTGTAAAATGCAGAAAAGGGCTTTTGAAATACATTATAACTTGATCCCTCACAAGGGTACTTAGGCAACCTTGACCACACTAGTGAAGAAGAAAGAACACCTTTGAACTATGTTATGACTTGATCCCTCACAAGGGTATGTAGGCAACCTTGACTATATTAGTTAAGGTTCAGTCACAATAAAAAAAAAAAGGAGCTGCATTATGACTTGATTCTGGCTAGGGTACTATGTTAGTTAAGGCTTGGTCGTGTATATATATATATATATATATATAAAGAGGTGATATGATGATCTCATGACAAAGTCGGATATTGGTACAAATTCAATTAGAGGGTGGAGAGCAAAGTGTTACAAGGTAGATCGTCAAAAGTTGAGGGAAGAAATAAGAGTACATGACTCTAAGGTTTTACCTAGCTGTTTACAATTTCCATTCGAAGTCCCTCAAGGCAGCCCTCTTTTCTTCCATAATATTGCCAGCTCTCTCAAAGAGTGAGCCTCTGAGTCAGTTGAGTAGGTTGCACGATGGGCATTGTCTAGTTGGGTGCTAGCAGCGTCAATGGTAGATTTTCTTGATTCTAATGCTTGGGATGTCTCCTGGATTAGCATATCAGCCCCCTCTATTTCCTCCAACAATTTGCTTAACTTCACTTGAAGTGCTATACATTTGGAAAGCATACTATCCTACTTGGTAGTAAGATTCTTCAAGTGGTTGGCATCTTCTTCTCCCAATGCCTTTTGTTGAGAAAGATGGATCTCTGCTACTCTTACTTGCTCTACATGCTCAACAACTGATGGCTTGGATCTTGTTGAAGCCTCCAAAGTTGTGAAACAACTGGAATGATCTAGGAATTCTTGAATGATCATACTCATCGAGGATGAATCTACAAAAGAAAGTGATTGGATGCATGGCAAAATCTTCATGACCTCACCACGGATCGAGTGCACATCATTTGGAGAAGCATTGACTAGCTTTTCATAGATGTTGCTCCACCATGATGAGGCCAAGGACATATGTCTTGCTACTATTATATCATCTACGTAGAAGATAGAAGATGGAGGGACATCAAATGACTCGAGAGGAGAGACTTGTCATGAGTCCTTGTCCACATTGGTAGTTTGTGTATCAACATGAATTGGGTGACATGCATCATCATTGGATCTAGGCATAGTGGACGATAATGGCATTGCTATCATGTCCTCATCACTTTCTTCCCTCTCCATCAAATACAGAGGATAAGGCTTAGAAACCAATAATTTGGTACCTTCCAACATGTCCTCCACATCAAGATCTAGATTGATCTGTTAAGCATAAATAACAAAGATGCATGCAGTAAAAAAAAAATCAATTACCAAGTAAGGAAAATGCTTAACGAATGAAAAGAGATGATAGAGATTCAAGAAGTACATACCAATCTTTCAGGTACCGAATGGAATGGGTGACACTTGTCTTGATTATCCTGCTCAAAATTTCGAGATCACCGCTTCTGCCTCTTGAAGTGGCGATCTTCATTTGTAGCAGTAGATCCACTTTCCCCTTGTGAGGCACCAGAAAATAGTAGTAGAATAAAGGATCAATAGAGCTCGTCATGGGATGCACAACTCTGACAAGAATGGATAGTATAAATGCCTTACTAGATGGTCACTTAGAAGTTTGGACTTTGTCTATAGAGTTTCCACTTGACTTATGGCCTACGGCTGGAGAAGCAATAACGCTATTAGCTTCAGTGACAGTAGCCTCCTTATCCCTAACCATAGTTGTGTTATGCCCTCAACTGATACTCGAGCGGTAGCACTCACAATCAATGTGTCTATCCCATCCAAGTTGTGCAAATTATGGTGGTAATTCCAACTTTTGTACTTCATATCAGTATAGTCCTTAATATCATCAAGAAGTTCTAGAAAATACACCTCATAACATGTCTCAAGTTTGGTAGAAACCCTCCACAAGAAAAACCCATCCTCAAGTGAAGCAGAGCGAATATTCTCCTTCAAGGTCCCTAAAATATTTTGGCGAAGCCCAAATTGGCATGCAAAGTAACATGGGCTATAAGGTTCCACGATGAACTGATCTCCACTCCTTAGAGTTAAGTAACACAAGAGAATGCCTACAAAAAGATGGCGGTGACGTGACGGCAACTCTCTGTTATCAGCAAGATGAAAAGGCTTCTTTAACTTATAAGGAAACCAATATATGTTAGTCCCTTCATGGATAAGCTTTTGTGCATTGTGTTCGGAATATGGCTTTGCGTCGCCTTTGTCGGAGTATTGACACATTAACGGACTAGGAACTACATTGGGAAGGGGGAAGTGTGTTGAGAAGTAACTTGCTAAGCATCCATAATATAATGAAAAGGGAGACACACTTCAGCTTTTCCTGCAACTGGGGCTTGTGCTATGGTATTTAACCCTCAATAAATTTGTGCTAGCACAAGGATGGCAAGGCAAAAGGGCCGCCCATGGGCAAGTAAGCTGGCAACCTTGAAAGTGCCCAGACAAACAGTTCCAACTAGTTTTTGAGGAATGATGAAGATAGAAAGCCAACATGTAAGGAAAGTTGCAAGATAGGTCTTTGTGTGCATGTGTGGCTTGACACTTAACTCACAAAAAACGGCTTCTTCTTCATGAGACTAGACTTCTATGGGTGGAGGGATGCCAAGAGGATTATGTGTCTCTTCAAGCTGGGACTTGTGTGCTCACCTAGTTGGGGGTTTCGCATAACGCATTCTTCCTCGATACCAAAAACTTATCCATTTTGTGGTGGAAACATGAAGGCTCTTCCCTTTGTTTCCACAAAGACTATAGAAGGCTGCAAACAAATGTTCACAAGTCTCTAGAAGGAATCTACCTCTTTTGATGCCAGTTAGTTCGTGATGCCTCGGGACGACTTCCTCGTACATTTCTCTAGTTATGGGAAGTTTTTCGAGCTTGCCAATATAATAGAGATGTAGTGAAATTGACCAGCGTGCAGTCTCCAAGGTATTAGTATCTGGGCACCATACTTCGCAAACTACACAAATTATGTCAATGTTGCAGTCATATGTGTATAATGAGCACGTGATTGCATGCTAGAGCTCTGTTCCATCCAGATGCTTGTTGCAATGGAGTAAGACGCATTCAAGTCACTCCCATAAATTGGGGGTATATGTGAACTCACCCATAGGCTTGAAATATGCCCCCCATGAACCTAGTTTAGAAGCTAACTTGTGCAAATGTGAATGTAAAAACCAGCCTCTGGAGGACTTTTCAAGGCCTTTTGGTCCTTCATAGCTCCACTGTGAAGGGTGACCAAGCTCTCCAAGGCCAAAGGATCCCTAAGAAGCAATACCTCCAAGTGCTCGGTCAATAGGAAGAATGAGGCCATCCTTTGGTTTATCATTTGAGCAATCTATGATGGCAAGATATTGGCCTTTGGGTCTCTTTAAATTCTTGAAAATCACCATCTTTGGATTACAATTGTAACGACGAATGCAGCTTCTATTGGTAGCCAAATGAGAGGAGCTAGAGGATGTCCAGTCAAAGTTGCCTAGCAAATTGGAAGCGCGTGCATAGGACAATCATAAGAAAAAAAAAAAGAGAAGCGTACGTGCAGGTTCATGCTTTGACAACAATAAAGTTGTGTCTTAAGCTAAAAAAAAGGGTGGGGGCAGGGCAAGTAAGTAAATAAAAGGTGTGGCAACAAATTATGGTAGGAGTAAATCAGGAACTAGGCAACTGCAACAAGTTGAACAAAGATAGGCAAGTGAGCTACAGTGCCAAAGATCGTGAAGAGGGCTCTTCAGATATGTTAAGTAAGATATTGCTCCCAACACTAAGCAATTCACAGTAAGTTACTTAGATGCAAGAAAAGAAAAGCACCTTGTGGAAATCGGGAGTGGTCTTTCACCTATTGACAAATCAAAGGAAGGACTTCGCTCAAGATGCTGGAGGAATTGCAACTTCAAGATAAGTGGAGCTGAAGTAGTATGATAAACTCGGTCCTAGAGGTACGGTTGATAATAGTATTAGTATGGCTTTATGTCTTGCTTCAATGGGAAGATCGAACCTGAAGTCCTTCCTCAAGAAAAGTCCTATGATTAGACATGCAGGATCAAAGGAGTTGGACGTATCCTACATGAAAGAGAGAGAGAAATTAGTCCCTAGTAGAAATTTTGCCAATTTGACGTCAGTCACAATAATAGATGCTTGCATGTTGACAGAGCGAAGGGGGGCACAATTAAAAAAATGGAGGAGAAAGGAAAAGAAAAGAAATGGAGAACAACGCAAGACACTTCACACAAATTGTAACAAAGAAGGCAAGTGCATTGCCTTTCCTCAAATTGTGATCCTCTTCAATTGACGTCTAGTGACGGGCGGTGCTGACTGTTGTAGAGAAGGAAGAAGATAGAAGGGAGGCAGCTTCAATACGGATGTCTCTTGTTACGGGTGATCAATCTTGGTGGCTCAATTGCCATACATATTTATAGGAAGCACATTATTTTCCAGCTAAGTCTAGCCAATTTGGTTCAAAAATATGTTCTTCAGGAGATTACACTTAAAAGGCAATTTGGGATGAAGAAGCTTTAGACCTCTTCAGGAGAGTCCTCGAGGTTGCTTTCTATGGGAGAAGAAATAGCTTGCTTAATATATTTGGTGTAATTACTATGTTGCCAGAAGTTACCTTATTGCACACAAAAGAGGAAAGTTAAATGCAAGAAAGGACAATATTCATGATGGTTGGCGTACAGACCCAGGGATTCCATGACAATTGGAGCAAGAGAGAACACAGACATGTGAAATATTTCAATAAGGGAAACCAAGCAATGCATACACTTCAGCTTATGCATATTAAAAAAAATCGAGACATGCTCACTCCACACTCGGCCAATCCAAGCTATGCGCAAATCTCAATTGTGGAAGCCGAAAATTTCGTAGCCAATCACAAGTTGCCACCTCATCAATTTTAAAATATTACGTGCAATTAAAAAATAACAGTAACAAATGTTGAGTTAATTAGATATTCTATTTTCTTGATATATCAATAAAAAATAATATATCATTAAAAAAAGAAACAAAGGAAATTATACAACATTTACTTCACTAAATATTACCTAAAAGCAAAATAGGTAACTATATATTACAATTAAAATAGATGATCAAGAAGAATTCTTATTGACCAATCAGATACCAGTATGAAAATTGACATATCACCCTTTCTTCTCTATAAATAGAAGAATCTCCTTTGGAGGAAGGGGATAGAAAAACATAATGAAAAAAAGAAGGTACTAAAACCTAATAAATCTCTGTCCAACTCAAAACTCTTAAGAACCCTCTCAAAGTTTTGTCATGTCAAAGACTTGGAGAAACTCCACATCAACTCATCAGATCAAACTCACAGAGCCCTGGTGTTCCACCTCGATCGAGATCAAGCTACCATAGCCCTTGCTCAAGACTTGAGGAGGATTCAACGGATCAAACTCAAAAGCCCCAGTGACTCCATCACTAGCTTCGGCCGAGAGCAAGCTATGAAGCCCTCAATCGGAACAACATTCAAACTCATTGAATCAAGTTCATAGAGCCCCGGTGTCCACCTCGATCGAAATCAAGCTGCCATAGCCCTCTCTTGAGACTCCAGGAGGATTCGATGGATCGAGCTCAAAAGCCCCGATGACTCCATTACTAACTTCAATCGAGAACAAGCTACGAAGCCCTCGCTCAGAGCAATATTCAAACTCATTGAATCAAGTTCACAAAGCCCCGGTGTCAACCTCGATCAAGATCAAGCTACCATAGCCCTTGCTCGAGACTCCAAGTGGATTCAATGGATCAAACTCAAAAGTCCTGACGACTCCATTACTAACTTCGATCGAGAACAAGCTACGAAGCCCTCACTCAGAGCAACATTCAGATTCATTGGATCAAGCTTACAAGCCCCAATGGTTCCAACCTAGAATGAAAACACGTTGCCCAAGTCTCATTCGGAATCTAGCATGAAAGAGAATCAGAGGATTTATTTTTTGTAATTTTCTTAGAGATTGGTACCCACAAAAACAGCACTTGTATTAAAGATAATTTGTTGTAACTTTTATCATGTCTTTACTTATCGGACTCGAAATTTGTTGCATATAGTGTCATCTAGACATTCCACTACTGGAAAACTACCAAATTCCAAATGCATTTCTATGAGAACATGGTCTTGTAAACTTTCGAGAGAAGAGCATTTGAAATTTCAGATGGGAACAAATTTGCGAGGGAACTTCGTGGCCCAATTTCTAGCGGAAAATTCCGTCACAATATTTGATGGAAATCTATGGGAAAAATGTTTCAATGACATATTCCATCACGATTCGGTCGGAAATGTCATTTGCCGATTTCGACAGACAGTTTCCAACAAAAATCTAAGGGAGAAATGTTTTGATGAATTATTCCAATGCTAGCTGGTCGGAAATATGATGTGATGATTCCAATAGATTGGTTTCCTACGGAAATTTGTCGAAAATTTTCCACCAACACTTTGCGTCGGAATTAAATCCGTTGAAAATCCATCAACTACCTCTATGGATACTTGCTGCACGATTATCTGAGGAACATACTTTCTACATCTTCTCTACCCATTTCTCTTCATTTGAGCGTATCTTCTTCTCTTTCAATTGGCCAAATTTTCTCGCTATCAACATCTTTGAATTTTCACTTCACTTTCGTTACATTTCAAATTTGTAACTAAGGTGCATGCAGTACTATATGTTGTAATGTGTTAGTATTACATTATTTATTAGTTTGATTGTTTGTAAAGCAAATGTTGTATGGGTTCATTTTGTAAATGGAGAGACCACCACATAGATTATGGATGTGTAACTGGTTGTTGCCAAAACGTGGAGGTATTCGGCAAGAATTCCTGAATGATGTTGAGACTTTCATAAATCATGCTTGTTCACTATATCATTATCAACAAGATGGAACTATCATATGTTCTTGTATAAAATGTCGTAGGCATGGGAAACTGTTACTACCTGATGATGTAAAACTTTACTTGTATAGGTGGGGATTTAAGGATAACTATTGGTATTGGACGAATCATGGAGAGGAAGATCCATCCGAATATGGTGATGTAGAGAATATCAAGCATGCTACTCCATCTATGGGTATACCATATGAGTTCCCAATGCATCAATATAGATCTATTGTAGTTGATGCTGGTAGACAAGAATTTGAACATAATTTTAATGATGACACAACTTCATTTGCACAAGATCAACATAGTCATGTCGGTCCCTCATGTGAGGACACATAGATGAATGAGGAATATCCTAATGAAAAATACCAACAGTTTCATGATATGTTGGAAGAGTTAAAGAAGCCCTTACTTTCCGGTTGTGAGCAACATTGAACTTTGTCACTATCCATGAATTTGATGAGTGTGAAATTTGATTGGAACATATCTACTAATGCGATGGATGAGATACTTCATGTCATGGATGAGTGCACTTCCTCTGATGCCACAATTCCAAAATCATTCTATAAAGCAAAGAAATTGGTGTCTAGATTGGACCTTCTTTCTAAGAAGATTGATTGTTGCAAAAATGAATGTATGTTATATTATAAGGAGACAAGCGGTCTTGAAAGTCGTAAGTTCTATAATACTTCCCAGGTACAAGCCACAACCAGCAATTGGAAGGAGTAACTGCAAGTTGATTCCAGTTAAGAGGATGCATTATATGCCACTAATTCCATGTTGTAAAAGGCTTTTTGTAACCATGAGTTCGGCAACCCATATGGCGTGGCATTCAAATGCCTAATGGATATTCATCCAATTTATCAAGATGAATAAGAGGAGATAACAAGTTTATTTGGTTGAAAAGTCATGAATGTCATATTTTCATGCAACAACTTCTCCCAATCACTTTTCGAGAACTCTCTAATCATATTTGCAAACCATTGGCTGAACTTAGCCAAATCTTTAGAGATTTATGCTCCACAATATTAACACATAAAGATCTTGATAAGATAGCAAGAAATATTTTGATTATTATATGTAAGCTAGGAGAAATTACCACCAGCATTCTTTGATGTTATGGAGCATTTACTTATCCATCTTGTTGATGAAGCTCGCCAAGTAGGCCCAGTACAATTTAAATGGATGTATCCATTTGAGAGGTATATATGCCAATCGCATACATAATTAATTAATACAAGAAAAATGTTTGATTTCCTATTTGTTTATCCTATTAATATTTGTGTTTGCCTACTTACAGATACATTGGGCAATTGAAAAGGTCAATCAAACATAAAACAAATGTGGAGGGATCAATCTACAACGCTTACATATATTGTGAAACCATCAATTTTTGCTCATACTACTTTTAATTAGATGTCATAACTGCACATGGTAAAGTACCCTGTAATGATGATGGTGGATTACAACATACAACGTGGGCATCCATCATAAGCATGTAAAAGGAGATGGTTGAATGATGATGAGCTTGTAGCTACTCATTTACATGTGCTCCTCAATTGTGAGGAAGTGAGATGGTTCATCAAGTATGTTACTCTTATATGCTATGTACCTTCCATTAACATTAATGGGATGCATCATTATTTCTAATAACATGCTTGAATAATGTAATATGTGTAGCGTGTTCCATGAACAATTCAATATTTCAACCGATGGTAGAGATCAAGCAATGTAACCATATTTCAGTTCATGGTTTTGAGAATACGTAAGTCCTAACAACATGGCATTCAACAATAATTATATAAGATTTATGTGTATATGTGTATATATATGTGTGCAAGTGACTTACACATAATTCTTGTAACTTTCAGGTGACTAACCCTTTAAATGGCTTAATAAGTAATATGAGTTATTGTAATAAATGGCATGGGGACCCAATAGACAAGTAAATACATGGCAAAGATATTTTGTCAATGGTTATAAGTTCAATACTGAAGGAAGTTATGTAGGTAAGAAAATGATCAATTGTGGAGTATGGGTTACAGGTACACATGGTGATAGTAGAGATGAGCATAATTATTTTGGAGTATTACATGAAGTCATTCAATTGGATTATGGAGATTCTACTGCAAATCAGGTGATATTGTTTTGTTGTGTTTGGTTTCACCCAACACTATGAGTTGGTACTTGGAGTATGCACTCTCAATACAACATTATTGAGGTGAAGCGTAATAGCATATACAAAACTTATGATCCATTCATTATTATGACACGTTGTCATTAGGTATATTATGATCCTTATCCTTGGAGTATTAGGGGTAAGAGAAATTGGTTGTCTATTATCAAAACTAGAGGAAGCGGTCGGATTCAAATTGTTGATTCATTGGAATTAGCATATCAAAATGATGACATCTCATGTGTAGCATTGTGCTTTCTAATGAAATGGTCGATCATTTGGTGGATAATAACATTCCTCCTGAAGAAGTGTATGATGTCGAGCATTATGGGCACCACTCTTGCAATATCTATGAAGGCAAAAGTTTAGATGATAACAATAATGAGAATGTCATTGCTGATGATGAAGATGATAACTCAGGAGACAATTTGCTTGCTCAAGACGATTCCAATTATGATGAAGATCAGTAATGCAAAGGGGAATTTAGTTTGTTGTACTCGACTTAAATAAACTATGTACTATATTTATTTGAATATAACTATATAGTAATATTTAACTTTCTATAGTTTGTTTAGACAAGTAATGGGGTTTTTCATTCAATTTATTAATTTATTAACTTTTTCTTTTACATAATGGTTCGAGTTAGACTGGTAAATGTTGAAAGGGCTAGGCCATAACTGGACTGCCCAAACCCTGAACTAGCGTGCTCATAACCAGTTCTAGGTCAGTTCATGTATGCCTCAACCATGATCGGTAACCGCAATGGCCCATTAAGCAAACAAGCCGAAAAGTAACCTGGCCAAATAGTTCTAGTGCTGTCTTGAATCGAGATGGCCCGCTCATTTAACAACACTACTTCGGGTCAGCAATTCGTGCTCTTTCATACTTTATATAGGCTCATATCTTATTTATAAAGCTGGCAATTTGGGCTACCATTGGGTTTTGGAGATGTGCCAGCTAGAGATGGCAATTCGTGTCGGCAAGTTTTCGGTCCGAGCCTGGCCGAGCCAGCACATGAAAGCAAGTGGCCAAAATGCCAGCCTAGCACGAAATTTTCGTGCTTCGGGCGACCCGGGGCTAGCATGAATTGTATGAATAATTAGTTTTAAAAATTAAATTAAATATTTTATAATTTAAAATAAACTTTTTATAATATAATTAACCAATTAATCTAAAATTAGTATTAATTTGAATTAAATAATTAAATAACTGTTAAAATATAATTATGTGTGTATAATTAATACTTCTTAAAAAACTTTCATAGTTTTATTTCTATTTAAAATTTATTTTTTGCCCCTTTGTGCGAGCACAATTTTTTTCGGGCCGTCCCAACACAACACAATTTATTTTGCACTATGTTGTCACGACCCGAAAATATCATACCAGGTGATTTTGGGTCATGCCACTTTTTGCCAACTCTAGTGCTGTCACAATTGTACCATCAGGCCAAAAATGGTAGCCCATGAGCACAAAATTTTCCTGCTTTGGGCACCGTGGGCACGGAATTTTTCATGCTTCGAGCACAAAATTTGTATTATTGTAACTAAAATATTGATATATTTAATAAAATATAATTAATTGATTTTTCTCATAATTATCGTTTTATTATTTGCCTTATTTTCATGAAATCGGGTCGGGACAATTTATTTTTGGGCAAAGCGAGCACAGCCCGAAAACACCGACACAGCCCAGTTTTTTCGGGCCAGGCCACATTCTGCCACTTTGGCAGATTCCCTTGAAAAATTCCTGACCGAAGATCTGTAAGCTTTACCGCCCCTTACCTCCATAGCTACCCCCATCGATCATCAACAGTAACCCGCCAAAGCCTTTCCCTCTTCGTTTGCAAGTGAAGAAAACCCTCTGTCTAGCTCGTGTTGCTTGCCTCCTGCTCGTGCTGCTGCTCTCCCGAGCTCAACATCCTCTGTTTGGCAGGTCACTGCTGCCAGCTCCTACTCGCCCCTGCTTGTTGCTGCAGCTCGGGTAGCCCTTTTTGCTCCCAGCTTCTTCTCGCCCCTACTTGTTGCTGCTCGTGTTGCTACCTCTGACGCCGATGTATTCTGCAGCAGTTCGCCGGTTTTCCCTTGCTGGAGCTGTTGCAAGAAGAACAGTTCGCCCTTCCCCAGCTCGATGTTGCTGCCTCCGACGCCGACCTGCTTTGCAGTAGTTCGCTGGTCTTCCCTTGCTTGAGCTGCTGCAAGAAGAACTGTTCGCCCTTCCCCAGCTCACTGCTGCTGCCTCCGATGCTGACCTGCTCTACAGTAGTTCGTCGGTCTTCCCTTGCCGGAGCTACTGCGAGAAGAACTGTTCGCCCTTCCCCAGCTCGCTGCTGCTGCCTCCGACGCTGACCTGCTCTGTAGCAGTTTGCGATCTTCCCTTGCTAGAGCCGCTACTTCTGCTTCTGCTCGCCCTTCCGCAGCTCGCTGCTGCTGCCTCCGACGCCAACCTGCTGCTGCTGCTAAATCGCCTCTTTTCCCTCAGGGAGTTCTTTGTAGCCTTCTCCCTAAGCTTGCCTTTCGATAACTGTTGTGGACCGAGGTAGGAGCTGCTATATGTTTCTTTACCTTCCCTCTTGCATTGTTATTCAGCTCCATTGTTTGTTGCTGTTGTTTCGCTGCTATTTAGCCTGCTGCTGTTGAGCTCTATTTCCAGTAAAAATGTTTACTATTGGGCCTCCATTTAATCTGCTACTGTGGAGCTTTATTTGGACTAGATAACTTATCTGTTGGGCTCCATTTAATATGCTGCTGTTGAGCTTTATTCGGAGTAGAAAAATTGTCTGTTGGACCTCAATTTGGTCTGCTGTTGTTAGGCTGTTAAGCTCTTTGTCGACTAGAAAACTTGTCTGTTGGGCCTCCATTTAATCTGCTGCTGTTGAGCTTTGTTTGGACTAGATAACTGGTATGTTGGGGCTCCATTTAATATGCTGCTGTTGAGCTTTATTTGGACTAGAAAACTTGCCTGTTGGGCCTCCATTTATCTGCTTCTGTTGAGCTTTGTTTGGACTAGAAAACTGGTATGTTGGGGCTCCATTTAATATGCTGTTGTTGAGCTTTATTTGAACTAGAAAACTTGTTTATTGGGCCTCAATTTAGTATGCTGTTGTTCAGCTGTTAAGCTCTATTTCGACTAGAAAACTTGTCTGTTGGGCCTCAATTTAATGTACTGCTATTGAGCTTTATTTGGACTAGATAACTTGTCTGTTGGGCCTCCATTTAATCTATTGTTATTGAGCTTTATTTGGACCAGATAACTTGTCTGTTGGGCCTCCATTTAAAATGCTGTTGTTGAGCTTTATTTGGATTAGAAAACTTGTCTATTGGGCCTTTCTTTGGGCTGATATATAACGGAGAATTGCATGACACGTTTGGGGTGTACATTGCTTTATATTCTTTCAATCTTTTGGTGTAATTAATTTCATTAAACTAATAACTGCCTAAGCAAATGGCAAGAAACAAGGGAACCAATGAACAACTCAAATGGGGCAAGAGACGGATGGAATCGGCATCGTTCGATGATAGCGACGAATTAAAAACTCGGACACCATCAAATTAAGAATCAATAGATGCATCACTCATACTGCAAGCTAGTGACAATGACAATCATAATCAAGAATCCGACAGTAGGTCATTTTTACATCGGGAAGGGAGGCATGAGTAACACATTCTATGAATTATTTTTCATTTGAATGGATCAAACATGACTCCTATATTACTACTAATGCAACTGCTCCATCTTTGTAGGTATGATCCAAACCTCCCCGCTACCCATCAACTGACTAATGCAATGCGAAACAAACTTGAGACCTTCTATCCTAGTTGGTCAAAAATTCCGGAGGACCTTAAACGCAAAATTTTTAAAACATGGAAAGTAAGTCATTATAGCACATATTTTGTTTTACTTGTTTAGTTATTTAATTTGTTGTAAAATATATACCTAATATATACCATGTCTTACTTTTTTTGTACTAGGTCCATGTACGATGGGATCCAAATGATGTGGAATTCATGTGGCATGCATTTAATAAGAAGGGAGCTGCACGCCTTAGTGAAATGTACAGGGAGGCAAAGAAGAAAAAGCAGCCACAGGTTTGGATGGGAGATTCATTTTGGCGAGCCCTTCAAGAACATTGGCAAAGTGAAGGCTACTAGAGACTATCCGAGTCAAACAAGAAAAATAGAGCATCCAGCACAGGTGGATACGTGCACTTTGGGGGGTGTGTATCCTTGGGGACACATAGGAGAAGATTGGTAAACCTACTTCTTTACATTTGTCACTAACTTTTAACATTTTGATGTCGATCAGAGTCAGATAAACTACAATTTTACTTAACTACATATGCTTATGTTATGATATTGTAGGCGAAGATATTAGGAAGGGACCCCACCAACTTTGAGTTATTCAACCATCTTAAGTTTAATAAGAAGACGGGTAGATTTGCTGACCATAGGGCTGAACATTTTCACGTAAGTGCACTTTTCAAAATTTTGTCAATTAAGTTACACATAAATTGATTTTATCTTGGTAGTAATTCGAATAAAAGTTTTGATTGATTAGAGCTTACAGTTATATTCAATGAACAAATTCGTATGAATATTCTATGTAGTATTTGATTTTATCTAATTAGTTACTTCCCTTTTCATTTCTTAAAATGTGATATTCATTTGACTCTATCATCTTATTGCATGTTTATCTGGTGTTCGTAGTAGATGCTATCAGAGGCCTTGTGAGAGATTGGGGCAAAAGGGGAGATGGAGGGTACTCAATCGGATCCAGCTACTGAAAGGGTGATTCTTGTAGCTTGGGAGAAGGCTGTGGGGGGGAAGAAGAAGGGCCGCATCTACGGCTTAGGTGAGATCACAAAAGAGTTCATCCGACGACCTCCAGAAAATGTTGGGTCCTTTGCCGCATGGCGACACAGACGGAAGAGATGCGGCAGAGACTTGATTTAATGAATCAAGAACTGCGAGGTCGGGACGACCTGAGGTCAAACATTGATGAGGTCCGTCATGCAATCTTCACACTAGCTAATTCAAATGCTAGGCTGTGGTGCAAGGCTGACCATGGTGATGATGCGCTGGGGAGTGCTAGGATGGGCCCCACACATATGAGTGCTCCGGGGTGTTCGAGTACTATACCACCTAACTTCAACACTCCATGGCCGCACTAGCACAGTCAGGACCCATGGACACCACCCATATCTCGTCCACTTGGAGAGCGCATGGTGGCACCTCCATCACCCCACTTGCATGCCCCTCCTGTCTCGACATTGGACCAACGATCGCAACCTTTGATAATTGGCTCTCCTACCCAGTACAAGAGACGAATTAGGAAATCACAAGGTTCATCACAACAAGACACTCAACCCCGATCGCGTGAGGAAGATCATCCTTAATTTGCTTTCCTTTATCTTCATTTTGGTATAGTATATGGGGTCCTTTTGCCATTGACACTAATCAATATGTATGACTTACTTTCATAATTAATGACTGCCTATTATATGCAATGTATGGATTATGTGCATTTGCTAAACTTGCAGTTTATAAACAATTTTATGGATTAATTTAGTATTATGTGAGAAATGTATGGAAGAACACAGGATAAAGATGAAACTTGAGAAATTTACGTCGGAAATTTTGGACAAATTTTCGTCCGACCTGATCTGTCGGAACTTCCCACAAATGCATCTATCGGAACTTCCGTAAGTGATTCTAATGCATTTTCCATGAGAAAAAACTCACGAAATATCCTCTTGTCATTTCATTACCGACAGATTTTCGGCAGAATCATAAATTTTCAACTACCCATAAATTCCTTTCGAGCAAAACCCCGAGAGAGAATTTCTCATGGAAATCAGACAGAAATGTTGATTATCGGCAGATTTCAGGCAGAAACATCTCACGGAAATACATGATATTTTTTTGTTGCATTTGCTACACATTACATCCATCGGAGTTATTTATGTGAGAATCTTCAATGGAAATCTTTTGGAAATTACGACAATAGCTATATTACAAAGGCAGATCTGCAGAATGACGAATAGAGAGGCAGATCTCTGTTTTGGTTAGAGGAAAAGAGAGAGATTAGGGTTTTGACGAAATGTGTGTTTCTCATCTATTGATCAGTGGCGTACATCAGCTATTTATAGGCGTACAGTAAAAACTACACAGCATGAGCAATTACAATTATGCCATTCTGAAGCCATGCCCTCTACCTTCTACCTGATAAACCACTCACCCAAGGTAAGCTCTTACAGTTTGCATTCTGATACTCCCCCTCAAGATGGACTAAAAATATTGGTAATTACCATCTTGTCAAGCAAAAATTTCAGCTGCCTTGGATGAAGAGCCTTGGTTAACAAATCCGCCAATTGATTATGAGAGGTAACATGCATGGTTTTGATGATGCCCCTTTTTACCTTTTCTCTAATGAAATGGCAATCCAATTCAATGTGTTTGGTGCGCTCATGAAATACCGAATCTGAGGCAATATGTAGAGCAGCTGTGTTGTCACAATAGAGCAAAGCAGGGCCTTCAAGTTCAATGCCAAATTCTGTCATCAAGTTTGACAACCAAACCAATTCACAAGTTGTCAATGCCATGGCCCTATACTCGAATTCAGCTGAAGATCTTGCCACCACTGATTGTTTCTTTGATCTCCAAGAGATCAAAGATGAGCCCAGAAACACACAAAATCCGCTTGTAGAACGTCATGTGTCAGAACATGATGCCCAATCTGCATCTGTAAATGCCTTAAGTTGCAAAGATGATGTTGACGAGAGAAATACTCCTTGACCCAAAGTCCCTTTGATGTACCGAAGAACCTTAAGAGCTGCATCCCAATGCAAATCACGAGGGTTAGATACAAATTGACTTAGTTTATGCACAACAAAACTAAGATCTGGACGTGTGATTGTGAGGTATAACAACTTCCCTATAAGCTTTCGAAACTCAGTGGGATCCTTCATGATGCTACCATCTTCTCTTGACAACTTGACGTTTACATCCATTGGAGTTGTTGAAGGCTTGCAACCTAACATTCCTGCATCAGCTAAGAGTTCCATAGCATATTTCCATTGAGAAATAACTATACCAGACTTAGATCGTGCTATCTCAAGCCCTAAAAAATATTTGAGAATACCAAGATCACGCATGTTAAATTGTTGTGATAACACTTGTTTCAAGGACTGAATTGCAACAGTATCATTCCCTGCAATGATAATATCATCAACATATACAAGCAATATCATAAAAACAGAATTCACATGCCCTTTAACAAACAAAGAATGATCAGATTGAATTTGTTTAAAACCTAGTGCAAGCATAGCTGTTGAGAACTTGCAGTACCATTGGCAAGGGGCCTGCTTCAACCCATATATGGACTTATGTAGTTTACACACCGGTCTCGGAGGCAATGACTCCCCCTTACCACAAGCATAACCGAGGGGTAAATCCATATAAACTTCTTCTTGCAAGTCTCCATTCAAAAAAGCATTGCTCACATCCAATTGAATCATAATCCAGTTAAAAATGGCAGCAAGAGATAAGATCAGTTTAACTGACACCAATTTTGCGACAGGAGAGAAGGTATCAAGAAAATCTATTCCAGCTTGTTGAGTAAAGCCTTTTGCAACTAACCTAGCTTTATGTCGCTCAATTGACCCATCAACATGATATTTTGTCTTGAATACCCACTTACAACCTATAGAAGACTTACCTTGAGGCAAAGAGACTATGGTCCATGTTTTGTTTATTCTCATAACATCAAGCTCAACTCCCATTGCTGTCCGCCAGACTTGATGCTGAACTGCATCTGAAAAGTGTATTGGATCATTGGAGGCAGTAATGGCCAATGTAAAACACTTATGAGAATTTGACAATCTAGAATAATCAACATAACAACAAAGAAGATGGGCGGTAGAGCAACGAGTAGCATAGCACTCATAATCTGCAAGGTGAGCAGGTGGACGACTAATCCTTCGTGATCGACCAGAATCTGGAGGCTGGTCCTGAGCAATGTGATTATCTTCCAAGTCTGCATGCTCCTCATGAGAATTCTGTATTTCAACTTGATCAGCTTCTTCATCATAAACTGGCAGAGGAACAACATCTTTAGAAAATAGATCATTAGCTGCTGAATAGCTTGTTGCCTTAGCCAGAGGGAAAAGATTCTCATGAAATATAACATGTCTAGAGATGAAGAAACGATGAGTTTGAAGATCCATGAGTTTATAGCCCTTATATCCCATAGGATACCCAACAAAGATGCATGCACGAGCACGACTGGCAAACTTGTTACGTCCATGTGCAAATGTGGAGGCATAACATAAACAACCAAATACTTTCAAATGAGAATAAGAAGGCTTTTGATTGTAAAGTAATTCAAATGGAGTCCTATTCCCCAGCAGAGGAGAAGGTGTTCGGTTGATGAGATAAGCTGCCGTTTTGATGCATTCCCCCCAAAGAGCAAGAGGAACTCCTGACTGAAAGAGTAATGCCCGCGCCACATTGAGAAGATGTTGATGTTTTCTCTCGACAACTGAATTCTGCTCTGGAGTGCCCATGCATGAGTGGTATGAATGAATACCTTTATCCCTAAAAAAAAGAGTAAGATTCAACTCTGGTGCATTATCTGAACGTATTGCCTTTATGGAACAATTAAACTGTGTAGAGATATAAGAATGAAAAGCAGGAATGATCTGTGCAACATCACTCTTAGCACGCATCATATAAATCCAAATTGCTCGTGTATGACCATCAACTATGGTGAGAAAATAACGAAAACCTTCATGTGTAGGCACCTCAAATGGTCCCCAAGTATCAACATGTATTAAAGCAAAACTGCTACTTGATCTATTATTTCGTAACGGAAATGACAATCGTTTCTGTTTTGCTTCGTGACAAATTCTACAATGACTTAAACTATTACGCACACAATGAGAAGACAAATCAAGTTCATTGCGTAGTAACAAAAGTCGATCATTAGACAAATGCCCCAAACGCTGATGCCAAATGACTGATGTAAGAAGAGCAGTGCAGGTGGCAGCTGGTGAACAGTCAAGGAAGTAAAGGTTCCCTTGCTTTCTAGCAGTCCCAATCGTCTGTCCCCTTTTCTGGTCCTGGATGAGGCATTCGGTATCACGAAATTGAACCAGGTAATTAGTATTCTGTGTCAATGTACTGATACTAATCAAATTGAAACAAAAATCAGGAATATAAAGGACATCATGCAATACAAAATTATCAAAAAGGCAAACTGAACCAATCTTAAGTACTGAAACTAATGAACCATTAGGCAATTGCACAAATCGATCCTGTACTGCTGCAACATTACTGAAGAGATCTTCACGACAACATACATGATGAGTGGTCCTGAATCAAGGATCCAAGAAGAGCTAGGCATATTGATGGTAGGAATTGAATAAAATTGTGGATCCTTACCATACACTTGAGAAACTAATGAATTTGAAGTGAAGGTTGAAGCTGAAGGTAGCTCCACTGACTCCTGGTGTTGTGTATGCATTTGATTACTCAAGTAAGAAATAAGCTGTTGAATTTGATCAGAGGTGAGACTCTCAGCGTTGGAAGTTATAGCTGCAGTAGTTGCACCTCTAGACTCTTCATTCCTTCTGTTCTGTAGAAACCTGCTACTCATAGATGTGTTATGTGACTGAAAAGATCTACCATGAGGCTGATAACCAGGTGGAAAGCCATGTAACTTATAGCAACGGTCCACTCTATGTCCTGTCATTTTGCAATGAGTACAAACAGGCCTATCTCTACGAGGTCTTCCTCCACTAATGGCAGATAAGCCAAGCATGTCAGTATTGGTATGAGCTGCAAACGTCAATGAATCAGAAGCAGTAGACATCTTGCTACGTTGTCTTTCTGCTTGAATAACAAGACTAAACACTTTAGAAAGTTCAGGAAGTGGCTCCATCATGAGAATTTGTTCACGAACATGTGCATAAGACTCATTTAATCCCATAAGGAAATGCATAATTGGTTCCTGGTGTTGATAGTCAATCCCTTGCTGATATATATCAAGTTCATCCCACAATGTCTTCATTGTTGTGAAATATGTGTGAACATTCTGTGTACCTTGCGATAGTGCACAGAGGGATTGTTTCAACTGGAAAATCCTCAAACCATTGCTCTGATGAAATCTATGCTTTAGATCCTCCCATACAGCTTGCGCCGTTTTCAATGAGTAAAGGCTAGTTGAAATCTCTTTTGCTACTGAGTTAGCAATCCAGGAAACAACCATGTTATTGCATCTAAACCAAGCAAGATAGATAGAATCTGTTTCTAAAGGTCTTTGCACAGTTCCATCAACAAAACCTAGCTTATTTTTGGCACTCAATGCCACGATCATTGCCTGGCTCCATGCATAATAGTTTGATCCTGAACCTGCTAAGACATGGCTGACTAACAGCATGCCTGGATTATCTCCACTTTGAAGATAAAAAGGACTGTACGCATTATCAATCGCAGCAATATCCGACATAGCAGTAGTTGAAGAAGGAGAAGGAGTTTGATTTTGTAACACCTGGAATCGATTGTTCTGAGCTGGAGGATTGCGCTGTGCTGCTCCTCGAGCCATGAAAAACTCCAATCAGATCATTCGGCGCTTTGCAAGAAGCAACGCTCTGATACCATATTACAAAGGCAGATCTGCAGAATGACGAACAGAGAGGCAGATCTTTGTTTTGGTTAGAGGAAAAGAGAGAGATTAGGGTTTTGACGAAATGTGTGTTTCTCATCTATTGATCAGTGGCATACATCAGCTATTTATAGGCGTACAGTAAAAACTACACAGCATGAGCAATTACAATTATGCCATTCTGAAGCCATGCCCTCTACCTTCTACCTGATAAACCACTCACCCAAGGCAAGCTCTTACAGTTTGCATTCTGATAAGCTATTCCCTCGGAAGTCTGTCGCATTACAAGAGATTTCTGACCACCCACAAATTTTCTTCGAGCAAAACGCCGAGAGACAATTTCTCACGGAAATCATACGGAAATCATACGGAAATATACCTTTTTCCGACAGATTTCCGTGGATTTTGACCATCGGGAATATGCAGTTTTCCAGTAGTGTTCATTCAAAGAACTTTGTTTTATCGTATCATTTACTTGTACATCAAAACAGCTATATATGTCGCATTTGATTGATCCATTCATGGACGATTATGGTTAAGAAATGGATTATCAAAGTGAAACACATTGATGGAGAAGCAAATATTGAACTGGTTAGTAAGGAATGCTTATTTACCACCAGGATGTTAGGCGGCAGGACTTTAATGCAATAGTAGGAGAAGTTGGATGGGAAGGGTCAATTGTAATAAACGAAATAGGGGAGTCTAGTGAAAGATACAATACTAGGCGATTACAACGAACTTGGGAGAAGAAAGTAGAGAGGGGAAAACAGGGGCCAGTCGAGCTGGGAAGTGGCACCCCTTTAAAATGTAACAACCCCACTTCATCGGGGGTATACGCGATGAATGATAAGATTTCCTTCTCATTGCCTAAGTCTGGTTCTCTGTCTTCTTCCATCAATCTTCGCTATCGTTCCATTTCTCCTTCAATGGCCCCTGCTCCGTATCACAGGCCTCCGCATTTTTCATCATCCAGTTATTTGTCTGGGACTATCTTTTTGGTGATGCTATAGGTTTCCTTATCTTGACTTTTCTAGATTTTTAACTGATCAATATATATATATATATATATATCCATTATTCGGGCGTCTGTTCTTACTAGGTAAAGTATGCGTCCCTGATAGTTTTCACCTCAACAATCTGAGGGAGCTATATTATTATTACTAGTAGAAGCCTCTGTAGAAATAAGATTAACTAAAGAAAGTATCTGAAATTGCACGGTTTGAAGTATAATCAAGAAATAGTAAGAAATTTTAATATCTTCTAATTTTGATTACGGTATTGATAATTCACATTCTGAGTTAAAGGTTTATTTCAATTAGATGATGGCCAATAAAGTTGACCAATTCTACCTCTTTATTTATCTTCTTTTAATTAAGAAGTAAAAGAAATCCGAAAATGTGAAGGATAAAGAAATATAAAGAATTCATATATAATGTAATTGATATGTAAATATAAAGAAATATAAGGGATTGAGAATCGAATTTGGATTCAGATGGAACGTAATACCAAAAGCACCGCCACTGTTCCCAATTAGTCTTGCAAATTGTCTGTCGGTCGTAGAAGAAATCAGGCAATATTAAGATAATGTCCGAACTCCGGATGCGTAAATATAAGGTGCGCTTTATTCATATACAATACCGTACAAGCATTGGCGCATTGCTACTTCATTTCAGACAATAAGGTCATATCCGAGTACATGCACCCAGTCTTAGATGAGATCTAAGCCTTATAAGTTAGACCCTGGTGAAGCCTTTCTTGCTTTCACTGCAACCTCGGCTTCACCAAGGGTGACACTTTCAGTAGCAGGTGGCCCAGCACCGCCGCCTCCACTGCCACTACCACTACCACCACCATACCCCGTTCCACCACCACGTCCACTACCACCACCCCCGCCTCCACCACCACCACCTCCGCCACCACGCCAGCCAGGAGCTTCTCTGCCCCACCCACCACCTGAACCAGAGCCACGCCCATATCCTCCTCCCTTGCCCCACCCCCCACCTGAGCCTCCACCACCGCCGCCTGCGCTGTTTGTGTTATATGGTGGCTGTGTAGTCATCATAGATTGTGTTTCCGGGTCATTAAGGGAATGGACATGACGAGAAGCGGAGAAAAGCAGGGAGAAAAATGCCCACAAGAGGAAAAGAGAAAAGCGAGCCATTGCCTTCTGTAAGTGCTGAGAGTACGACGAGGGAAATGGACTCCATGGAGTGCCTATTTAAAGGGATGAGGCTTATTTAATTGCTGGGCCCTTCAAGTGGATAAAGTGTAAAAAGGAAGCGATATGGCACTTCTTTCTTTAAATAATGTTTAAATTTAAATTTTATAAATAAATAAAATCACATTGAAAGAATTTTATATTTTAATAAACTAATTATATTTCAATCTAGATAAGTCAAAGAGCCATTTTTGGTATGAGATGATTTACATAAAATATATATATATATGTGAAAGAGGGAAAATAAAAATTGCTCACACGTAGAAGGAAGAGTTCTAGTTCAACTAGGGAACGATGGTTTAGACATCCAATCCTCGTAAAGTATAGTGAGTGTGAAATTTTATATTTGAATCTCTTATTGACCAAAAAAAATTGCTAGAAATTGCCCTTTGAGGCTGGACTTTAGTGAATATCAAATTCTTAAATTATATTGGGTCACTGCTAGTATAACACTGACGGGTCAACACTAATTAGTGATTATTTAGTGAGTCTAGTATGTTTACGGTTCAATATATAAGCCCAAACATGTCAAAGTAGGGTCACTGAGTTGTCATTGTTGCTATTGTATTTTTACTTATAAAAAGAAGGAATGTTATGTTTAGTAGGAAGAAACGAAATTAAATAGAATTGATTAAATGAAGTGAAATGATATAGTATAAAGAGCAAATTTGATAATTTTTATGATGATCTTAAAATTACGTTGAAATGAAGTTAAAATAAATAGTTGAATGGGCATTCCATAATTTTAAAAGAAGGAATGCTCATTCCACTTTGATAAGAAGGAAACTCATCAAATGTAAGGCAACGTGCTAACTCTTACAGTGTAATTAATGAGAAAAATTGTAATTGACCTTTCTAAATTTCATTATATTTGATTTCACCCTGTTCCTTTCTATCAAATATAACCGGAGGCTCTAGTTAAGTAAATATTAGAAATTGAGTTTTTATTTCACTCAGTTCATTACATAATGGGCTAACTATAAATCACCTAATCAACGCATAATCAGTGGCTAAGTGTCGTCTTCTTAACTATCATACCACGGGATACATTAAATTTTATGTATAGAATATTCTTCCACCAGATTAAGAAAAAAAATAAAATTCTTTCTATTTTGAAAATAATTCCACGAACTTATTTTCAGTTAAGACCTCTTAGTTTTTTGTTTAATAACTTCCCCATGATTAATTTTTCTTATTACGATTAAATCTATATTTTTTTGGATTTTAGGTTATAATAATCAATGATGTCTAAAATTAAAATGGACCAAATACAAAATTCATCTAGTATTGTAATAAATATATCCCAATTCACGAGATACATGAACTAGATGTACGAAATAATTTCCCTTCACTTCCAGAAAATAGAAAAGTAGATTTTATTAATCGATTTATTTTTCATTTATGTCCTCTCATCCTCTCTTTTTTTTTTCTTGCGGGCTCAATTTCTTTTTTATTACGATTTAAGTATTTATTTTTCATTGGGTAATACTTTATTATCCTTTCCTTTGCGTGTACTTACCATCATCATGATGTCTAAAATTAAACTAGAGCAACTACGAATTCATCTGGCATGTTAGAAAGTACATCCCAACCCCACGAGATACAGAAATAGACGCATAACATACTTTTTCTTCAAATCAGGAAAAAAAAGGGGGAAATTCATCAATTTATTCTTTTGTCCAAGTCCCTTCAGCTTGTCCTTTTTTTCTGGGTTATTTAATTACTTCTTCCGCATTTAATTTTTTTTCATTTTTCTTTGGGATATACTTTATTGTCAATATAATGTTCAAAATTAATAGAGTAATTACGAATTCATCTATGCATAAGACAGGCACGAGACAAATGAAATAGATGCATCAAAATACTCTCTTTTTTTTGGGGGGGTTGATTATTCTTCTATATTTATTTTTTTATTAAAAGTATATCTTTATTTTTCTTTAAAGATCATCATAATGTCTAAAATTAAAATAGAGTGCTACAAAATTCATATATTAATGCACGAGATATATGAAATAGATACATAGAATACTCTTCCCACAAATCAGTAGGAAGAAAAATGAAAAAGGCAATTCAATTTATTTTAAAAATATTCTTGTTCAAGTCCCCTCAACTTGTCCATTTTTTCTGGGTTATTTAATTATTTCTTCCGCATTTAATTTTTTTTATTGCGATTGTATATTTTGTTTTTCTCTCGAGATATATATATATTATCATCGCGATGTCCAAAATTGAAATAGAGGAACACATGAATACAGATACATGGCACGCTTTTCCTTCAGTTCAGGGGGGAAAAACTAAAGAGAAAAGGAAACTCTTTGTTTAAGTCCTCTCCGCTTCTCTTTTATTTTAGTTTTAGTTTTAATCCTCTTTATACTTTTTTTTTTTGCATTTGATATCCAGAAATCTATTAAACTATTCTAAATTTAATTCGGATTGGTTCACTACTATTTAAGGGAAATGGATATTTTAGATATTTTTTAGATATTACTTTACTATTATGGTGATATCTAAAACTAAATAGAGTTATATGCCCAATTATCAATTAAGGTATTTTTATTACTGCATCCGTATGCAATTTATAAAAGTAAGAGCTGCTTCCACGAGCATCGTAGCGATGTTGTGTAGAAATACGGTGCTCTTCTAATGAGTTACCTTTTATGGTTTATGTGGATTGACGACTACCGTCAAATGGTATGAAAAAATTTTGCTCGCCCTACCCCACAAACTCACCAAAATATTTAGTGACAAAATACTAATTAAATAATGTAATTAAGATATAACCTCACATGTATTATTATCTCATTTAACTCTTTTTAATAATTGCAGTTATTTCTATATTATGAAAAATCAACATCCTCTCTTTATCTGCCCATTAAGCTTATAACTAAATATTCGGTACATAGATGTTATTTGAATAAAACACATTTCTTATGGTTGCTTCTTATTTTTTCTAGGGTTTTAAAATTTTTAAATATGTTCACTTAATATTTTTTACGGTTATTTCTTTTTTTAAGGATTTTTAAAATATGAAATTTGTACACAGTATCATTTGCATGAATTTTGTGTGATATATAAATATTTTGAAAAGGAATGGAGTGAAAAAGAAAATTGCCTTTGCTATTTTTTAAAATAAAGATAATTATACTGATATAATGATATAATTAGTGGAGTGTTTAGCTGGGAAAATTTTATTGGCATTTCCTTATCAAAATATGTTGAGTCGTTAAAGTGCGATCAATCAAGATTTTCTCATTTTTAAGAAAACGAATTAACTCATATTTAGTAAAAATAAGTAGAGAAATATAGGTTTATTACAACCATTAATTTAATTATATCGTTTTTTATCCTTCAGTTTGGATGGCTAACTTCATGAATATTTACCAATAAAGTGACGTTATAAAATATAACACACATTAATATTTTTCATGCATGTTACGCATCTTCAGCCCAGACTATGGTCCCTTACAAACAAAAGATTATGGGATTGAAGAAATCTATTCAATGATTGATATAATTTAATTGAAATAGTTTAATACTTTTTTTCATAAAATATGTTTCAAACTTCTCGAGTGGAAAAATTTATTTTTTAATATTCTTTACTATATTCTGATTTAATTTAAATTTAAATTAATTAAAATTTATTAAATTATTTTATAACAAGTAGTATTTTTTATAAAAAAAGAAAAGAAAAAGAAAAGGTTCTCGATAACACCTTTTTCATATAAACCTCCATACTCCACCGCTTGCTATTATATCCCTCTCTATCCAAGAAAAATATTGAAGTTTCCTTCAACAAGGTAGCACAACTGTCACGAGACTGTAGCGACACATATTCATGGTAGTTCAGCAATGAATTGCTTCTCGCGTTAGCTTTCCAACTTCAATTTCTTGTACTACATAAAGACTCCTTATTTGACGTCGAAAACTCGGATCTTTTCCCAGTAAATCTGGGGGAGTTTCGTACGTTTCCCCTCTTTTGAGCAGTACAAAGTAAAACTACGTCCCTTTAGAGAGAGAGCATGGATACTTAAAAATATTGTCTTATCCGACCGACATAACACTTTCGTACAAAAATAAAAATTGTAACAACTAACTACAATAATTTTACAAAATGTGGCAGTTCAATGTACTCTGCCATTTTTTCTCTAATATTTGTTACTATTTCTGACATGGTCTGGCATAGAGTTGCAAATCGAGTCGGTTCAGCCCAGAACTGGACCCAAACTGACCCATGCGAAACCATAATCAAACTGGCCCACCCCAGAGCAAGACAGTTAAGGGGTAGTTCTGATGCATGCTGTATGGAAATGTTCCGTTGAGCTGTAAACAGATCAGATCATGTATAAGATTAAATATAAAACTAAATTGTAAAATATAAAATGAAAATGTAAAAATGTAACATGAAATTGTAAAAATATCTAAAATTTTAAAAAAGTAACAAAGGGATCACAGGCCGAACCGTGAACCGGCAGTTCGGCCCTTGCCTGGCCTGCACCAGGCCCAGTTCTGATGCAGTTCACATGATCCCAGCTCATAAACCATTATACGGATCAACTTGTACGAGTTTTGGAGCGGTCCAGACCCAACTAGACAAGTTCATGAACTGTCGTGAACCGGCTCAGACTGGCCTAACTTGCAACGCTAGTCTGATTCTGCTCATTTAACTGATATGGCAGGAGAAAGCACATTTAATTTGGAAATTAAAATAAAAAAAGGAGATCTACTATGCATTTTCCTTACTTAAAGTAATAACAGATATATATTTTAAATCGTATTAAAAACAATGCATGCTATCTATATACGTGGACCAATTAGACATATTGACTGGTATATGACTGAATTAATTAAGTAAATAATCACAAATAGTTTTTCTAATGAGGTCTTTCAAAAGGTAACGAGGGAAATATTATCGGAGTACATTATTTGAATGGGTAAACTTGGTAAGGAGGAAGTAAGAAAATGCAAAGATCGAGAATACCGATTGAGAAAGAGTAGTAGGTGCTGAAATTCATAATACAGTGAAAATTTAAATTTTAAAATTTTTATTTTTAAAATCAGTCATTTCATTAAAACAATTCAGAATTATAATTAAATAAGATTTATATTATATATTTAACAAAAATTATGTGACTTTTATATTTAAATTTGAATATTAATATCATATTTGAACGAACCCAAATCCATTCGCGAACCTTTTGAAGTCGATCATTCGACTAGATGTACACGTATACACCTTTCACGGTATCTATACTAAATCTTTTCATAGAAATTAAGAATGATTCTCATGAATTATCATCACATGATTACAAATTTTCTTTTTTTTTTCTCTTGGTCGTCGTCTCAGCCGCTCACAAAATGGGTTTGATTGATTTCCCTTTTCCTTTCTTGGTAGACCACCTCTCGGCCAAAGGAAATTGATTTATTTATTTTAGTAAATCAAATCACTTGAAAGAAATCTAACTGTGATTTAAAAAAATATTTTAAATATTGAAAATTTCTCTCTTCTATAATTTATCCCTATGATCCTAATCATATGTGCAATTAATTATTGTTCGAGAAAATTTTTGTTGGTTAAATTTCTAAAAGTTTAATCAAATGTTTAATTGCATAATTTTTTTATTTAATAAGATATATGCTCATTATGAACTTTAATATATTTAAATTTTATTACGAAAAATTACTTATATTGTATGTGACTCATTGGCTTCACACCAAACCAATAGTAAGTTTAATTCAATTATTTTATTAAACCTTTTAATCAAATAGGCTCCGTAACTCATAATCATTTAAACCCACATGTCAAATTTGATGTCTAACAATGTATCATAACTATCCAAGGGTGAGGATCAATGAAAAAAATCAAATACCCATTGGTAGTTAGTTCTCGTATAATTAAATCATTCGACTATATAATATTTTGAATAAATTATGATATAGATAAAATGTCAAATCCCAATACATATTCATATGTATTACTATTCTCAAGTATTATACTCAATTATGAAAAATATCAAAAATTTCTTTCTAATTTTTCATCATTTATGGCTAAAAATTTCCCGAGTCAATATTAAATAGAATGCATTAAGCATTCTCTCTTCTCGTGAAAAGTAACTGATTCCTTATTGATTACTCACCACCTCCTTAAGAATTTCTTTGGATCTAGAATAACTTATACGTATCTGTAAAAGTCATATTAAGGAATAAACCAAAATCTCAATCTAATAGTTACAAGTACTATGGTAATATTATGTCTAAAAACTATTTCACCTACTATCTTCTAAGGAATTGCCTACTGACATTTACATAAGTATCTATTAGATTTTCATCAAGCAAGTTAGTGCAATAAACTTATTCTACAATAAGCACATATACTCTTATATTAGTAACTTTTCACAAATAACGATGAAATCAGTTATTCTCTATCATAAAGCATATGACATGTACTAGCCTCACCAGATCACTGATCCCCAACTCAATAATCCTACAACTAGGAACAAATTTAAATTAGGACTTTTGAGATCTCATATCTCACTGGCATAATCTTATCATAGTCTTAAAACCATTGTCTTAATTTATAGGTTTCATCAAAATATGTAGCATATGATGAATGAATTATCTTAATTATATTTCATGAATAAAAAATAACTCCAACTACATCATATGCAATTAGGCTGAGAGCATTAATACTAATAATTTCCCACTTACACTAAAGGCAATTGTCATGGCATCTAATACTATGCTCTCTAGGTGACAGTCAAATTGTTGTTACGAGAATGGTTTAGTAAAAGGATATGCAGCATTGTTCTTTGTATTGATTCGTTCGACATTGATATCATTTTTTCCAACAATTTCTCAAACTAGGTGATATCGTCTTAGGATGTGCTTTGACTAATGGTGGAATCTTAGTTCCTTTGCCTATGCAATTGCCCCAGTATTATCACAATATAGAGGCACTGAGTTAACTATTTGTGGAACAACTCCCAACACAGTGACAAACATTTTTATTCACACTCTTTCCTTTTGCATATTCACTTGTAGTGATATATTCTATTTCAATCACTGAATCTACTACAATGGGTTGTTAAGAACTCTTCCAATTCACAGTCCCACCGTTCTAGGTTAACACATACACTTATACTAATTTACTATCGTTTGAATCTATTTGAAAATTGGAGTATGTATATTCTTCTAGTTTCAAATCTAATCCGCTATGTACTAGAAAAACATCTCTAGTCCTTTTCAAGTACTTGAGAATGTTCTTCTCTGCTTTCCAATGTTCTTGTCCTGGATTAGCTTAAATTTACTTATAACTCTTAAAGCACAAGCCACATCAAGTTTGATATAGAGCATGACATACATGATGGACCCTATTGTAAAAGTATAAGGAATCCCATTTATCCTCTCTCTCCTTGGATTTTTTTATGACATCTTCTTCAAAAGATGAATATCATGGCTCATAGGTAAGTATCTACACTTACTGTCTTGTATGTTGAACCTCTTTAACATGATATCAATATACCTAGATTGGGGTAAACCAAGCAACCTATCGATCTATCTCTATAGATCTTTATTCCCAATATGTAAGATACTTTTCCCAAATCCTTCATGGAGATGCTCTTAGAGAGCCAAATTTTAACTAATTACAACATCAGCATGTCATTCCTATTAAGCAATATGTCATCTACATATAACAAGAGAAAAATGATAGCACCTCTACTAACTTTCTTGTAAACACAAGGTTCATTATCACTTTTTATAAAATCAAACCTTTTGACTATCTCATCAAAATGGATGTTCTAACTCCTTGAAACTTGCTTCAACTCAGAACTAGATTTTTGTAGCTTGTATACTTTGTTTGGTGTAATGAAGAGACAAATCCCTCTGGTTGTTTCATATAGACGTTTTCCTAAAGATTTCCATTAAAGAAAGCAATCCTGTTGTCTAGTTGCCATATCTCATAGTCATAGTATGCAACTATAGCAAGCAAAATCCTGATGGACTCAAACATTATTACTAGTGAAAAGATCTCATTATAATCAACATCATGTTTTTGTTTAAAACATTTTTTAACCAATTTGGCTTTGTATGTTTCAACATTGTTATTTGCTCTGATATTTCTTTTAAAGACCCATTTGCACCTGATAGGAGTTATTCCCTTTAGTGCATCCATTAAAGTCCATACTTTATTGGAGTACATGGATTCCATCTCAAATTTCATGGCAATTTGTCATTTCTCACTATCAGCACTTTTGACAGCTTCTTCATAGTTTTGTGGATCATCTACATTCATAACATCTAAAATTTGATTATTCTTAATGGCTAGATTCAACTTTTGAGGTGATTTACATACTTTCATAGTTCTCTAAGGAGATAGAGGTAGTCTTGATGGGTTAACTAATTCTAGATTAACCTATTCTATTGGTTGATGCAAGGTTGATTGTGAAGTTAAGAACTTCATCAAGTTCTATAGTTTTTCCACTCCCATTATCTTGGATAAACTTTTTCTCCAAGAAAGTGACTTGTCTATTGACAAATACCTTTTGGTTATTAGAAGAGTAAAAGTAATTTCCTAAACTTTCTTTAGGGTATCTCAACAATCTATATTTCTCCGATTTTATACCAAGTTTGTCCAAATCATATATTTTCACATAGGCTGAGTAACCTCAAATCTTTAAATGCTTAAAACATAGTTTTGTACCCTTCTATATCTCATATGAAGTGCTAGATACAAATTTAATGGGAATTTTATTTAGAATGCTTAATGTCAATATAGAACTATTTTACATTACATAATAGTTTCCAAGAAACCCCAATCTATAGTTGGGGGAGGTACATTGGGAGGGAGAGAAAAAATACCATAGTTTTTAAAACCATACCTAGTTGGCCAGTTGAACCAATTTGATCAGGAATTGGTCATATATCTGGTCCGATGTTATCAATTATTCCATTTGCAAATTGACCCGGCTTGACCTGAGGAAACCAGGCGGTTCATGAAAGAATCCATGAACCCATAAAAACAGATACGGAAACCCGGTTCCCTGTAAATAAAAGAAAAAAGAATAAACTTCAATGTAGAATGACAGGAGGGGCGGTGGAGCCACTGTGATGGCTATGGACTGCCCTGGCCAGGCAAGGTCTCCGACGCCCTTGGAGGTGGCTGAGAATGAGCCACCATCTCTCCATCCTCTTTACTTTGTTCGTTTTGTCAAAGCAAAACATTACACACCTTACGGTAAGGCTGGTGAATAGCTGGTTGTGGAGGAAGGTGAGCAAAGTAAAGACGTTGGAAAGAAGGGAAAAAGAAGAACGGAATATCAAATGTGAGGGGAGGCAAGGAGATAGATGGAGGAAGAAGATGATGTGAAAAGTGAGAGATGATAGCGAGGCGTAGCCTGCTTGTTGAAAGTTGTAGTATTCATTATTTATTTTTTTACTTTTATTATATTTAATTTTTTCTAAAACAAAAAGTAAACTTCAATAGGAAAGTAAGTGAACTGGGGCAGTGTAAAGAAGAAAAAGAGCAGATGAGTTATGAATTTTTGTGACTTTTTAGTTTATTTAAAAAGTTAAACTTAAATTAGATCATTCTAGTTTTTTAAGTGAAATATTTATTATTATCATTAGTAATATCAAATATGCGGTTGGATTCATTGAATCCCAGTTTAACC
The DNA here is from genome assembly GCA_900174645.1 of Sonneratia alba. NCBI lineage: Eukaryota > Viridiplantae > Streptophyta > Magnoliopsida > Myrtales > Lythraceae > Sonneratia > Sonneratia alba. Next base: position 3,574,448 of record FWPY01000027.1, on the reverse strand, counting down.
TATGAACTCATAGTTTGGTAGGTTTTTAATCCAATTCAATTTTAAAAACGATGTGAAATACAACATGCAGAAAAAATTTAGGTAAGACAGGGTACACGAGCCCTATTTAACAAAAAAATTAAAGTAGATATCCATTCATCACATAAACTAGTCTATAATCACCCTTTCATGCATATCACATAAGTATAAAAAATATAAGCAATGCTAGCAAAAACATAATATTGTTCCGAACAGTATTGTGACAAAAAATAAATCTATAAATTAATCACTCTAATTGAAACTATTTTCCAATTAAATTAAATATATATCACATATATCTTATAATAGTTTTAAAATTTAACCAACTATAGGTCAAATTAATAATTAATTAATATACCTGCAAAAATTAGAGTTTCAAAAACCGTAATGCCAATTTAAACCCATTACGATTACCTTTAATCATATATTAAATTAATTACTTACGTTTTCACCAATTAAAAATTTAGAGTCATACTCTAATTCTTTGGTACCAATTATATATACCAAAAGAAAACTAATTTTTCTTTAATATATAATTAATTATATATATATTGGTACAAATATATATTGGAAAATCGCTAATCAATCTTTCAGACATTTCATCGAAAATCTGCCAAGCGTATAACAATACCTTGATTTGGCGAGCGGCCGAGCCCATGAGCTGCTGTGCGTTCAACCATCTGAGCTGCTGATGTGCGTCCGAGCTACCCATCTACGTCCGAGTTGGTGTGTCCAAGCTGCATCCAAGCCACCAAGCTGTTGTCAAGCTGGTGTGTGTCCGAGCTGCCTAGCTGTGTCAACAGATTTGTTGATAGAAAAAAAATGATAGAATCGATGAGAGGGTACAAATGATAGAAGAAAAGATCGTTGAGGGAAAACTTGGCACAATGGGATTTCCGGAGGAAAATTGGCGATTTGCCTAGGAGCCCTATTCTCCGTAGGAGTTGCGGGGCGATTTTCCATCGGTGAGTGACAGAAATGCACACGTCAAATAGAACAGAGCAAATTCAATTTCGCAAACAGTTTACTGTGGATTTAACAACAGATTTTTATTAGCCAAATATTTTTCATCGAATTTCCATGAGAAACAGTCTCATGGAAATTTTCTATCGAAACTTTTTGTGACGCCATTCCGAAGGAAAATATTTATGAGATGCTTTACTGTCAGGTTGCTGCTGTAAATTTTTCTACGAACGCTTTTTGCTACAACTCCACTGCAAATAATTCGGTCAACAATTTTTTCTAACAAGACCTTCCATTGGACGCTTTTTGATGGTATTAGAGGTGCAGCATTTTGGATATGAATACAATAGAGAACTCAAACTCTGAAGCCAAAAAAGAAAAGTATCAATTCATTCAGCTTGTGGAAACCGCTAGATGGAGTATTTATACATGTGTTCATCTGTTAACAGACTGCTAACTAACTAACTAAACAAACTAACTAACAAACACAAAATTCTATTTGTATCCCTCCAATAGATGGACATGATAGAATAAATGCTTGTGTCAACTGATTGAGGCTCTAAAGGCTCAATGCATTAACGTGGTGTATAACATATATACCAGATGATGAACGTAGGTTTGGAATTACAAGTCAAATCAAATCTAGTAACAAAATAACAAAATGGACTAGAATAATTCAAATATGTTGAACAAGTCAACTAGCTCCCATAATATGCTCCCTCAAGTTGGAAAATGAGGATCAAGAATGCCCAACTTGCTAAGAAGCAAATGAATACTATTGCAACCAAGTGCCTTTGTGAATATGTATGCAAGTTGTAGATGTGTGGAAGCGTGAGCAGGGGCAATGACAAGAGATTGAATGTGCTCCCAAATGAAGTGGCAATCTATCTCAATATACTTGGTGCGTTTGTGAAACATGGGATTTGTAGCAATATGTAAGGTGGCCTTGTTATCACAGAATAATGTCATAGGTGCTATAGGCTGAACACCGAGAGAGGATAGTAATTGGTGAAGTCATACAATCTTGTTGATGGTGACTAACAAAACCCAATATTCAGCCTTAGCAAAGGAATGTGAGGTAGTAGTTTGCTTCTTGGTCTTCCAAGAAATAGGGCATCCACCCAATGTGATAAAATACCTAGTCACAAATCATCGAGTGAGGGGGCAACTAATCCAATCAGAGTCACAATATGTGGTGACTATCAAGGAAGAGGTCCACAATAAAATTCCTTACCTGGTTGATTGCTTGAGATATCGAAGGACTCTTAGTGCGGCATCCCTGTGCCTTTGAAGAGGATCATGCATGAATTGAGAGAGGATGTGCATAGGGTGTGACATCTTGGGCCAACTAATAGTCAAATAAATGAGTCAACCAACTAATTGAAGACAAGAGCCCAGATCGAGTAGAGGGCCAGAATCAAGACATAACTTATGTTGTTGCTCCATCTAGAAGGGAGAAGGATAAGAGCCTAACATCCTTGAATCAGTGAGAATATCTAGGACATACTTTCATTGATTGAGAAATAGACTTGAGTCAAGCCGAGCCACTTTAATGCCAAGAGAGTACCAAAGGGGCCTGAGATCCTTAATGCAAAAACATGTGTGTAGATAGACCTTGAAGTGCTGGCATTGCTAAGAGTTATTACCTCAAAGTGCTAAGTCATCCACATAAACCAGAACAGTAGGGAATATGTCTCCATGAGAGAATGTAAATAAAGAATGATCAGCACCAGATTTCTGAAAACCAAAGTGCTATAGCGCCACAATAGATTTAGAAAACTAATTTTGGGAAGCTTGGCGAAGACCATAAATGGATTTTTGTAGGCGGCACACCTTTGTTATATGAGAAGGATAAAAACCTTGGGGAAGTGCCATATAAACCTCCTCTTCTAAGTCGCCGTGGAGGAAAGCATTATGAACATCTAATTGAGGAATTTCCCTTCCTTTTGCTACAACAACAGTTAACAAACAACACATTGTGACAAGCTTAGCAATATATGCAACTATTTCTAGAAGTTGATATCGTCAATTTGAGTGAAACCCTTTGCAACAAGATGTGTTTTGTAATGATCAATGTTACCATCCACTCGGCACTTTCTCTTATAGACCCATTTAGATCCGATTGCATGTTTTTCTGATGGTAAATCCTGCATGGTCCAAGTGCCATTCAATTCAAGCACTTGAATTTCTTCTAACATAGCTTGTTGCCATTGAGGATGCTTGATAGCTTCACAATAAGACTTGGGCTCAACGACATAGTCTAAGGCAGCCAAGTATGATTTATGATGAATAGAAGCACTAGTATATGTAAGTTAACTCTCAATGGGATAGGATGTATGTGAGGGGATGGTTGAAGCAAGTGAGAGAGTGGAGGAGGAGGGGGAAGCCAAGCAGTGTGGCACACATAATCTATGAGTAGTGAGGGGTGGCTATTTTGGGCAATCAAATTTTCTTTGGAAAGACTATTCAGCAACAACAAAATTTGATGATGTAAGCTAGATGGCACTAGAGAACTAGATGTTAATATAGGTGAGTGGGCTGAAGCAATATGGGCTAGGCTACTTTCTATGGATTGAACTAAATCAATGCCCAAAAAAGTATCATGGGCTGGTTTGCTCTATGATGGCCTATGAGAAGCATTGGTATTCTGCTACCCACTAGGTGATTGCCCAGCCTTTGTCTCATGGGATGGGTTGTGAGATGTGGATATGTTGTTCTAGTTTGAGTCATGTGTGGGCTATATTGGAATAAGCTGTCCATAAGAGTTTTGGTTGGTGTAGAGGGGCTGATGACATGGAGTAGAAGAAACCTCCTCTATGGAAGCAGCATATGGAAAGGATGACTCATGAAATATGACATCCCTCAAAGTAATGATTGTGTGGTCTACAAGATCATACAAGCGCCATCCCTTTTTTCCATATGGAAATCCAACAAAAATGCACTTATGGGATCAATAGTGAAATTTATTTCTAGTCCAACAATGTGGATAACACAATGGTCAAAAAATACGAAGATGATTATAAATAGGTGATTTCCCAAATAGAACCTTGTACAGGGTCTTTTCTAATAAAGCTGAGGTTGGAATATAATTAATGAGATAAGCTGCAATTGAGACACAATCACCCCAAAAGCATGTGGGAAGGGAAGCTTGGAAGAGTAACACCCATGCAACATTGAGAATAGGACAGTGCTTCCTTTCAACATGTCCATTTTGTTGAGATGCATTAGTGCACGACATTTGATGCATAATTCCATTATCCGTAAAGTAGTCCTACAATTCTTTTGACAAAAATTTAAGGCTATTGTCACAGTGGATAATCTTAATAGACTTATCAAATTGAGTTTCAATTAAGTTGTAGAATCCTTGAATATACTTCATGCATATGATTTTTCTCATAATAGATATAACCATACGCTACTATTATGATCATCCAAAAGCATCAAAAAATAACGAGCGCCATAAAGCGAAGAAGCTTCATATGCACGCCTCACAATGAACCAAATCTAAGGGTCTACTTGCTTTATTAAGATTAATTGGAAATTTGGAACGAGTTTGCTAAGCTCTATAGTGAACATTCATGCTTTATTTCTAATTTCACCTAAACATAAATCCATAGCCCTTAGATTCAATCAACATGAAGGATGTCGAACTCTCCGATGCCAAAGCTCCTCATTTTTTTGAAATGTGATTCATGATTGCAAAATATGCCACATGTCATAAATAGTAGACTCCCGACATGCATGAAATAAATTCATTACCAAATAGTGGTTCAGTGTCCTATGCATCGTGCCTATTAGGTTCAACAATTTCTAAAATTGCAACTCTAAACGCCCATGAATTTGCATAGTTCTGTTGTTGTTGGCGCCTTGCACATAATGGGTTGAAGCAATTGGGCTCAATCTACCAACTTTCTGCTGCAATGAGTGGCCCATGGCTTGTGAAGAATTTATTGGGCCTCGTCTAGCATGCTGTATAGAACCTTGCTTGTGATAGTTGCTCCCTAGGCTGGAGGAATGGATTGGCTACTGATTGGTTGAGCCCATCCTTCTAGTGTTCTTCTTCTACTCCCACTAATCAAGAAATCCTACAAGCAAAAGGTAGCCACTTCTCGAATGCCCTTCACATCCACAGTGATTGTAATATAAGTTTATATCCTTCAATCTAGACACCTTGCTATTATTCATGCTCCTGGCAGAAAAAGCTAGCACTTTTGGGTCTTGTCTCGTGAGCAAACAAAACAATTTTCTATCATTCCTCGTGAACAACCTATTAATATTAGTTCCCTAAGTCCAATCGCATATAATGTAATTTGAGTTATTTTACATTCATCAAATGTAATTAAGACATTTTATTCATCATGGTTGCATTTTTTTGATAAAACCCATAAATTAAGATAATAATTTTATGATCATGATGAGATCATGCCAGTGAAATCTAAGATCTCAAAAGTTCTAATTTAAAATTATTCATAGTTGTAGAATCACTGAGTTGGGGATCAATGATCCAGTGACGTTAGTACACTCATTATATGCTATATGGTATAAGATAACTAATCTCATTGTTACTTATGAAAAGTCATTAGTATAAGAGTATGGGTGTTTGTTATAGAACAAGTTCACTGAATTGATTCACTTGAGGAAAACCTAGTGGATATTCATGTAAATGTCAATAGACAATTTCTCAGGTAATAGTGGGTGTAAATAGTCCTTAGACCTGAAATTACCCTAACATCTTACAATTGTTGAATTGAGGTTTTTATCTATTCCTCAACGTGACTTTTATATACACGTGTAGAGTATTCTAGACCCAAAGAGACTCTTATGAAGGTGGTGACTAATTAATAAGGAATTAGTTACTCTTCCTAAGAGGAAAGAATGTCTTATGCTTTCTACTTAGCATTTACTCGAGAAATCTCTGGTCATAGTAGAATAAAAATTGGAAAGGAGTTTCCGGTATTTTTCATGATTAAGTCTAATACTTGATAACAGTAATGCATATGAATATGTATTGGGATTTGACATTTCATCTATATCCTAATTTATTCGAGATATTGTATAATCGAAGGATTTAATTATATAGGAACTAATCACCAAAGGGTGTTCGATCTTTTGATTGATCCTTACCATTTGGGTAGTCATGATACGTTGTTAGACGTTAATCTTGACTTGTGGGTTTAAATGATTAAGGGTTAATTGGGTAATCTTATTTGGTTGAATGAGATAAATTGAATTGAGTTCACTGCCGACTTGGTGTGGAACCCAATGGGCCACACATAATATAAGTAATTTCTCGTAACGAAATTTAAATATAATAAATTTCGAATTGGGTTTTAGAATTTCACTAGCATGAATTAGGCCCATAATAGTATCATGTCTTATTGATAATAATATAATGTAATTAAATATTCAATTAGATTTTTAAAAATCTGATCAATAAATATTAGCTTGGTCAATAATTAATTGCACGTATAAACTCGACCATACATTTATGGAGGTTTTTAATATCTGAAATATTTTCTAAAATCACATCAAATAAAATTGATGGAAGATTTAGTTTATGAGATTTGATTTTACTAAAATCAATAAATCAATTCCCTTCGACCGAATATAAGTTGATGACGGAAAGAAAATTCAATCAACCCCCTTTTAGTTAGTGGTGGCCGTGAGACGGCCAAAAGGAAAAATAGACCAGAGAAAGAAAAAGAAAATATGCATTCCTATGTTAACCGTTTGTAAAAATCATTCTCAATCTCTACGAGAAGATCTAGTGTAGATATTGTGGAGGGTGTGCACATGTGCACCTAGTCAAAGGATCGACTCCAAGAGGTTCATAATTGGTGAATCTAAGTCCGTTCAAACATGACATTAACATCCAGATTAAAACCACAAAAGCCAAACACAATTTTTGTTAGATATATATTCTAAATGTCTTCTAGTTAAAATTCTGAATTATTTTAAAGATCACTAGTTTCATGAATAAATTTTTAAAATTTATGTCTCTGTTACGTTATCGATTCCTAACATAGATATGGACTATATCTTATTCAACGAAGGTATGGATTCGATGCTTAGGATATTGGAATAGACCATTCCATACTCGAAGTTGAGGCTTATTAGAAATTGATGAGCCTTCTCTTTTTCCTTTTGCAGTGCAGTTTTTGTAGCGGCCTCACATGTGCAATTGGGAGTCTTGATGTAATTCTTGAATATGTTCCATAGCCCTTTCAACCTCAAGCAGTACTCAAGAATACTCATCCCATCTTGCTTAAGAAAACATATTTCAGTCTTAATTTGATAAATCTTTGTTTCATTACCTTGTGAGAAACGTTCCCTCGAGTCATCCCAAAGAACTTTTGCTTCCTTGGCTTGGATAGCACTGGCTTGTAATTTTTTTTCTGGCAAATTGAAGATCCATGCAATCAACATGGAATTGCATGTTGCCCACTAATCAAAGAGTGGGTCACCTTCCTTCATTCTTTCAATGGTCCCACCAATGAAGCCAAGCTTGTTTTTGGCTCAAAATGCATTCCGCATGGTGCAAGACCATTAGGAGGCATGAGATCAATGTCATCCTAGGGCTGTCAGACGAGCCCAGAATGTAGGCGAATGGGGTGGTGGCGTTCGTGTTTTTGGCCATGATTGACAAAAGGCTTCTTCCCTCTACCTCTCTCCCCTTTTTTTAGAGGTGGTCTCAGAATTGTTACTCTGATATCATGTCAACTAATTGAGGCTCTAAAGGCTCAATTCATTAGTGTGGTGTACAATATATATGCAAGATGATGAGCATAGATTTGGGAAAAAAAATCAAATCTGATAACAAAATAACAAAATAGACTAGAATAATTCAAATATATTGAACAAGTCAACTAGCTCCAATAATAGCTTGCACTCTTCTAGCTTCCACTAGGACATGATTGTGGACTAACGATGTAAATTTCATGTGTCAACCTCATCTCGTTACAATTGAGGATATATCTGTCTCTAAAATATAATACTATCGCCTCATGTCGTTACTTATCTCACTTACATTTCAAGATCAAGGAGTTATAGATACTTTGATGTATAATCTTAAGGAGTCTCCTCAACCAAACAGTCTCTCGAACAGCAGACGTGTTAGAATTCGACACCCATAGATAAGCAATTTGAAGTACACATTATGGTTCCAAAAGAATGTTATGTGTTCAAAACAGAGACATATAAAAAAAACATAATAATTTGCGCTCATAAAAATCACCAACCCAATAAGCATATAATTAATCCATCAAGTATAAATCACTTTCCCCAAAACATAGAATCAACAATGCCTTTTAGGTTACAAACTTCCTATGCATCTATCCCGGAGTTTGACTGGCATAGGTCAAGACATGACATATGACAAAATTCATGCATGTGTCAGCGTAAGTCAATTCCCAAGTATGCTCTTGTAGGAAATCTTTTCCATGGAACTCATCTATTTAGGAGCTTTTATTACATGAGAGTTCATGGGATTGTAAATATACATTTTGGCATTTAAAAAATTTATTATATAAGTATCTTGAAAAATGACTAACAATCTCTCTGAATGATCTATCGATCTTAGCTCCAGTATTATATCTAGCCTCTTCAGTGACAGCTTATTTCACATACACAAATTGTACGGGATATTAAGTATAACACTGGAACATGTCAAGATAATGCTAAAGTTGAAAGAGTTCACAAAAAAAAAGTAATGTAGAGCTTGAGAAGTGTGTTGGAGGGGCTCCTTTAGAAAGACATTCCAAGTAAAAAAGAGCATGAGAGCAAAGGACAAGTCATGACAAAATTCCAAGGATGTCTTATTACGAATGCTGTCGGGGAAGCATTTCAGAAGTGACCGCTCCAAAGAAGAAAGTATGGTCTTGAGAATAGTAAAACAAATAAGGATCATCAGGATCTCATAACACCAATTTAGTGAAGTATATGTTAGCTGCTCATTTCGTGAAGCACTTATCATGTATGCTATTATGAGGTCTATTTGTCGCACATCAATTGGTAGAGGGTAATAGAATTCTTGTGGGTAATTGGCAAATTTGTAGGCTTATCATATTTTGGGGTGTGAGAATCAAAATGTACGATGGTTATGGGTATGAGAGAGCACTAACCAGGTCAAGCACACCCTAAACTTAAAGACCTTGATGTCTCTAGAAATACTTGATTGGTTTTAACGGAATTACATGGACCAGTTGGAGTAAGGAAATCTCGGATAGAGCATTCATAGTCATGGTACATGTGCTGCAAAGAGGACTGTACATCTTGTTGATAAAAGTTAGGACGCTATCGATATCTGAGTGTGAAATGCTCTAAGAATACTTGGATGATAATGGGAATAGAAGGGTGAAAGACTGCAAGTTGATGTGCCTCCTTAGTAACCTGTGCATCCTTTGACAAACCTATTTATGGTCGAGATGTTTAAGGACTATACTCGAGAGAGGTGAAGGCATTTTGCATGAAGGTGAGTCAGTGAAAACTTCCAGAACCCAACCTGTGAAGGTACTAGCAATTGGTTTGTTGATAGGTCGACAGAGAGGTGACAATCTCTACCGAAGATGCAACTTGCTCGGGATAGACAGAGGAAATAGTAAAAGACTCTGGACAATTCGGGTCTTAAGGGGTGGTATGTACTGGAAAATGCTGAAGCCGTGTGAAATCAGCTTGTCAAGAGGTCATCGTGAGGAATCATGAAGAGGCACTAATGATACCCAACATCTCTAAGAAGTCGAAGGATGACTTGGACTTGAGGGGCACTTGCATGCACATATATGGAGCCCGTGAAGGGCTGATGATGGCAAACAATCTGAGATTGATGGTGGGATTCATCAAGAGTATCTCACATAAAGCTGCAAGCTCACACGACAGAAAAATCTAATAGGATGAGAAAGAAATCAGTAAGGAAGGTGATCGGATCTTGATTTGCATATTAGGATATTTCGCAACGTCTCAAGATTTCATCTAAACCAAATGTCCGAATTTTAGGTGATTACGCCTCGACTCGGTAAATCTGGGCCCGGTCTGGACTCAGCAGGAAACAACCATTCTTGGACCTGGGGTTCTCGGGCCGAATAAAATTTCGGGCCAGTATTTAAACAATTCTTTTAGAATAGGGTAAAAATTGAGCCTATTAATCAATTTAGTCAAAACCCAAATTTTGTTAGATTTTATTTTTAAATTTTTGCTTGGATCCATCGGGCTGCGGCATTTAGAAAATTTCTCAAGCCGTGGCAGTCCGGCCCGAAAATACTATGCCGATCTGAATAGTCAGGTATAATTACACCGTCAATAATTGCCTGGAAGATATAATCGAGTCTCATTTTCGTATAATAAGTGACATTATGAGATGTTATCCATAATATAAAGGATGGACCTTTCTTGAACGGGCTTGTAATGAGGGTCGTCTATGGATGATGACATTGGATATTTCTACTTTTACGACCACTACGTTATGAACGCATTTCGTCACCTAGTGGTATGAACGCACAAAATGAAACGAAGAACCAAATAGAACAGCCGAATCAAATCAAACCCAAAAAAACTTGTTCGAGATGAATTAGTTCGTATATAGTGCAATTTGTTTAAGTGGTTCTTTCAATTACTAAGTTTGAACAGTTCAGTTATAACCGATTTAAACCACTGAATTATTTTCTTAAAAATATTATAACTATATTAAAAATAAAAATATGAATATATTAAAAGAATATTTAAAATATTTTAGGTGTAGGTTCCTTTGCCATTGTGTGGCCTACTTTCCACCGATTTATATTTGTTCTAAATAAGTGCACTAGTCCTAATTTTGCTCGTTTGATTGTGTTTAATTAGAAAATTTATAATTTTTGTGTTTTACTTTCTTTTATTTTTATGTATTTTTTGATCCAATTGTGTTTTGAAATGTTTTTCACTAAGTTATAAATTCAATTTAATAATTTTTATTAGTTTTTGAAAAAAAATTGAAATGATTAACCGAACTACAAAATTGGTTCAAAACAATTCGATTCAATATATAGATATATATATATATATATATATAATGTTACAATTAAGGGGAGCGTAGTAGTCAAACCAAACCAGTTTAATGGTTGAGCACAGCAATTGAGTAAAGCCCCATTTCTCTAAAAGATCAAATGGGTGTAGTGGAAATTTTACATTTGGTATTGGGTAATTTACAAACAATTGGACATGTTTTTATTTAAAATCTTAAACGGATAGATAATAAAATCTAACATTTTTATAAACTCATAATTTTATTTTCATTTGGTTATTGTGGTATCATATTTTAGATATCTTAATTTTATGGTAATTGTACGTAATAAAAACAAGCATATTGTCGATAGGTTCATTCAAATCTATGACAGAGGTGCATATTGCAATGTAATGTGCATCTGATGCGTATAATGGATATTTATTGAGAGTTTTGTCAGACTTACATTTTCCAGGGTTATTAATAAAGTTCTTTTCTACACCTTGATGATTGAGTTACGAGTCCTATTCCCCACTTGTACTTGAATAAATTTATACAATTTATTAAATATTCACTTAATTTTATGCATTTTTTAAGTTATATTTTTATTAAATTTGTTTTGAAATTTAAGTTTTGTCCACATAATCGATCTTTCTTCGAACGAACCGCTTTATTATTAATGAACCTACCTAGTTGGGGATTTTCCTTAAAAGAGAAAAAAGAACACTCCAGCCTCTCAGTTGTCATTTCAAGGCAATGTTGTAATTTTACCCTGAAGCATAATATCTGAAATGACAGCAGACAATCCACCGTCACCGTCGTCATAATAGAGTGGTTCGGTACTCATTATTCCAATAGGAGAATTCGAGTTCGAGTTCCACCTGCGACGGGAGTTCTTAACTCCTTAAATGGGTCGACTTGGGATGATCCAAATTAGTCAGCTTGGTAAAATCCAACTAAATACCGACTGTTTATACAAAAAAAAAAGATAGCAGACAGAGCAAGCCCGTGTGTTACCCGTCATTTGTGTAAATACAATTCACTTGTAGAAATTGAGCTCGCCGTGATCAATATCTAGATTCAGAGGAACCAAGCGCAATGCACAACATAACAATACTTGCGATTTGCGAATTAGTGTCTTTCACACCAGATGGATGTCCTGGACAGGATCTTGTTAGTATTAATGCCCTAAGTCCAATCACATATGATGTAATTGGAGTTATTTTACATTCATAAAATATAATTGAGGCATTTTATTCATCATGTGCTGCATATTTTGATGAAACCCATAAATTAGGATAATGGTTTTAGGGTCATGATGAGATCATGCCAGTGAGACCTAAGATCTCGAAAGTCCTAGTCTAAAATTGTTCCTAGTTGTAGGATCACTGAGTCGGGGATCGGTGATCCGGTAAAACTAGTACACTCGTTATATGCTCTATGGTAGAGGGTAACTGATCTCACTATTACTTGTGAAGAGTCACTAATATAAGAGTGTAGGTGCTTGTTGTAGAACAAGTTCACTGAACTGACTCGCTTGAGGAAAACCTAATGGATACTCGTGTAAATGTCAATAGGTAATTCCTCTGGTGATAGTAGGTGTAAATAGTCCTAAGACCTGAGATTACCATAGCAGCTTGTAACTGTTAAATTGAGGTTTTGACTTATCCCTTAACGTGACTTTTACAGACACGTGCAGGGTATTCTGGACCCAAAGAGACTCTTATGGAGGTGGTGAGTAATCAATAAGGAATCGGTTACTCTTCATGAGAGGGGAGAATGTCTTATGCGTTCTACTTAGTATTGACTTGGGAAATCTCTGGCCAGAGTAGGATGAAAAATCGAAAAGGAGTTTCCGGTATTTTTCATGATTGAGTCTAATACTTGAGAATAGTAATGCATATGAATAGATATTGGGATTTGACATTACATCTATATCCTAACCTATTCGAGACATTGTATAACTGAAGGATGTAATTGCACGGGAACTAATCACCAAAGGGTGTTCGATCTTTTGATTGATCCTCACCATTCGGGTAGTCATGATACATTGCTAGACGTCAATCTTGACTTGTGGCTAAATGATTAAGGGTTAATTGGCTAATCTTATTAAAGAGTTTAATGAGATTAAGCCCACTGCCGACTTGATGTGGAGCCCAATGGGTCACACACAATATAGGTAATTTCTCGTAACGAAATTTAAATATGTTAAATTTCGAATTGGGTTTTAGAATTTCGCTAGCACGAATTGAGCCCATAATGGTCACATGTCTTATTGGATAAGAATATTATGCGATTAAATATTTTATTAGATTTTAGAAATCTGATCAATAGATATTCTCTCGGTAATATCTGAAAGATTTTTTGAAATCACGGAAGATTTTGAAGATTTATGTGATTTGATAACCAACTCCCTTCGGCCGATATGAGATCGATGAAGAGGTTGATGAGTGGAGTGTGAGAGAAAAATCAATCAACCCTCTTGTGACTGCTGAGAGAAAGAAAAGGAAAAATACGCATTTGTGTGGTGACCGTTTGTGAGAATCGTTCTCAATCTCTACGAGGAAACCTAGTGTGGATATCGTGGAGGGTGTGCACGTGCACACCTATTCAAAGGATCGACTCCAAAAGGTTCATGATTGGTGGATCCGGGTTCGTTCAGACACGACATCAACATTCGGATTTAAACACAAAGACTGAACACGGTTTTTGTTAGGTATATATTCTAAACCTATTCTAATTAGAATTCTGAATTATTTCAAAGGGATCATTGGGTTTGGGAATAAATTTTTGAAATTTACGTTTCCACTGTGTTATCGATTCCCAACAGTGGTATGAGAGCCATCTTTGATTGTAATTCTGAATTCCGGTGTTATTCTCATTGTAATATCGAATCGTTCGATCGTCTGATTAATATTGCGATATAATGTTAAGGTTTCAATCTTATAATATGCAAGTGTTGCATATTGGTATATATCAGATATACACATATGTTTTTAAATTTGATTAAAAATATCTTTTTTTTCTCTCTTGGGTATTACCCGTGATGATGTGAAACAATGGAATAGTTCCTTATTGATTGATCCGTCAATTGTTGATCACAAGATTTTTCCGGATGAGATTGCATTATTGATAACATCGTTTAAATTTCCTTATGCTTATGTGATATGAATGAAAGGATGGTTATGGACTAGTTCATGTGATGAATGTATGTCTGTTTTATTTTGGTTAAATAGGACCTGCGTACCCCTGCCTTACCTAAAATTTTCTCTGGGTTGTATTTCTTCTCTCCCTCCCAATGTACCTCCCCCCAACTGCTGATTGGGGTTTCTTGGCAACATTATGTAATGTTAGAATAGTTCTACATTAGCATTAGGCTTAGGGAGAATTATTGTGGTCGAGGAGATCCGTACATTGAAACTACCCAATCGAGTCCATGGAGATGAAGGCTTGACGGTGCTACACGCTTCCCAAAGTAGACCCATGTTGATGGGCTTTAGATATACTTGGATGATTTTAGTGACACCCTATGGCTCGGGTGATTCACATTTAGGAATGTCCATAATCATCCTTGTTATTTTATATGCTTTTATTATGTTATATGGTGTTATAATAATTGCATAAAGACCCTCCGAAAAATATTAAGTCGAAATGGCTACGGTATTAAGAATGCCAGTCATGCCTTCCATCATTATGAGATACAGAGTGTGTTAGTTTGTGTGGCGGGTTTGTTGTGCACACACAAGGCCCGTTTTGCACGAGTTGGCACGATGCTACCTCATTAAATATATGCGATATATATTGTACTACATACTTAAACGTTACTGCCTTGTTGAGTTACACTCAAGGGTATTTTCTTTTTCGTGTGAGTATACGAATGATGGGTTTAACTTAAATGGGGTTTTATAGTTTGTTGTGTACACACAAGGCTGTATTAACCTTAGAGGCAAAAATAAATGGAAGTTACATAAGATGTAATTGGTAAGAGTTATCTACCCGTGGACTTATTCAAGATTTGTCGTGTTACACGCGAGGTCTTGGTAGGATAAATGGGATTCCATTATTTCCACTAGGAGACCTTCCAACGGGGTCTCCCATTTTCCATGAGGAGGGCAATGGAACTCGCCAAATTTAGTGAGAGATATGATTCAATCAAAAGACCTCGATTATCATGCATCATATTTAATGAATATCTGCTCAAGCATGTTGTTCTTTAATTGTAGATTCATCTGCTATCATGTCACTGTCGTTACGTAGCATACTCGATGCTAACAAGCTCACTGGACCGAACTACGTGGACTGGTTGAGAAACTTGAGGATCGTCCTCATATAGGAGAAAGTCTCCTACATTCTTGATTCTCCTAATCTTGCACTGGTGGCAGAAAGTGCTACCGAGGAAGAGAAGGCCGCTTATCAAAAGTGGCAAGATGATAGCACTCTCGTACAGTGTATCATGCTAGCATCCATGAGCAACGAGCTCCAAAGACAACATGAGAAAATGGATGCTAAGTCTATTCTTCTACATCTCAAGGAGTTCTATGGTGAAGAGAGTAGAACTGCTAGATATGAGATATCTAAACAACTCTTCCAGGCTAGGATGGCAGAAGGCACTTCTGTAGAGGCGCACGTCCTAAAACTAATCAATTTGATTGAGCAGTTGGGGAATCTGGGCTTCACTATGGATGGAGAATTGAGTCAAGACTTAGTTCTCCAATCTCTGCCAAGTGCTTATTCACAGTTCATAGTAAACTTCCACATGAACAAGCTGGATATATCATTACCTGAGCTCCTTAATATGCTGAAGACTGCAGAGACCCACCTTGTTAAGGATAAGGGTCAAGTCTTGTTAGTGGGAGGCACTTCTAATAAGAAGGTGAAGAAGACCCCTAAAAAGGGAAAATCTTCTTACAATGCTATGAAACCTAAAGGAAATATCAAGAAGAAAGGAAAAGAGAAAGTTTCTGAGAAGGGCACCTGCTTCCATTGTGGGAAGGATGGTCATTGGAAAAGGAACTGCAAGTTATATCTTGCAAAAGTGAAGCAAAAGAAGGCTTCTGAAGCCAATTCTTCAGGTGCATTTGTCATTGAGGTTAATATGTCATTAATTAATTCTACTTCATGGGTATTGGATACTGGATGTGGTACTCATATCTGCAATATGTTGCAAGGATTGAGAAGAAGTAGAAAGCTGAACAAAGGGGAGTACGACTTACGAGTCGGAAATGGTGTAAGAGTTGCAGCTTTAGCAGTAAGAACCTTTTGTTTACATTTGCCTTCAGGCAAAACTATTGAGCTTAATAATTGTTATTATGTTCCAGTTTTAATTAGAAATATTATTTCTGTTCCTTTGTTGCTTGAACAAGGTTATGAAATAAATTTAAGGGGCAATGGTTGCTCTATATCTCATTCAGGAGAATTATACGGAACTGGAAAGGTTGTCAATGGGTTAATAGTTTTAGAAGTTAATGACAATATACTTCATGTTGAACAAGTTAAGAAAAGGAAAAGGGATGATTTGAACTTCACTTATCTCTGGCATTTAAGACTTGGTCACGTTAATGAGAATAGGATTAATAAGTTGTATAAGAATGGGTATTTTGACCCATACGATTATGAATCACTACCAACTTGTGAATCCTGTCTCAAAGGAAAAATGACTAAGGCTCCATTTACTGGACATGGAGAAAGGGCATCAGAGTTGTTAGAGTTGGTCCACACTGATGTTTGTGGACCAATGACAACTCAAGCTAGAGGAGGATATTCTTACTTTATAACATTCACAGATGATATGTCTAGGTTTGGATATGTGTATTTAATGAAATACGAATCCGAGGCCTTTGATAGATTCAAGGAATATCGAGTTGAAGTTGAGAAATAAACTGGAAAGTGTATTAAGGCCATTCGATCAGATCGAGGTGGCGAATACCTAACTAAGGAGTTTCTAGATTATCTCAAAAGGAACGGAATAGTTTCTGAATGGACTCCTCCTGGAACACCTCAACACAATGAGATAGCTGAGAGGAGAAATCGCACTCTATTAGATATGATGCGATCCATGTTGTGCTTCACTGATCTCCCCATATCATTTTGGGGACATTCTCTTGAAACCGCCATCTACCTTTTAAATAAAGTTCCCACTAAGTCTGTATCTAGCACTCCATATGAGATATGGAAGGGTAAGAAACCGAGTCTTAAGCATTTAAAGATTTGGGGTTGCTCGGCTTATGTGAAAATACAAGATCCAGACAAACTTGGTGCAAGATTAGAAAAATGTAGATTTGTGGGATACCCTAAAGAAAGTTTGTACTCTAGCACTGAATAAAAGGTATTTGTCAGTAGGCATGCTACTTTCTTGGAGAAAGAGTTTATCCAGGATAGTGGGAGTGGAAGAAATGTAGAACTTAATGAAGTTCTTAACCCACAACCAACCTTGCATCAATCGATGGAACAGGTTAATATAAAGTCAGTTAACTCACCAATACCACCTCTATCTCCTCGGAGAACTATGAGAGTGTGTAAAGCACCTCAAAAACTAAATCTGGCCATTGAGAATGATCAAGATTCAAGTGTTATGGATGTTGATGATCCACAGAATTATGAGGAAGCTGTCAGAGGTGTTGACAATGAAAAATGGCAAATTGCCATGAAATCCGAGATGGAATCTATGTACTCCAACAAAGTATGGACTTTGATGGATGCACCGGAGGGCATAACTCCCATTGGGTGCAAATGGGTCTTTAAAAGAAAGATTGGAGCATATGGCAATGTTGAAACATATAAAGCCAAATTGGTTGCAAAAGGTTTCAAACAAAAACATGGTGTTGATTATGATGAGACCTTTTCACCAGTAGCGATGTTCAAGTCCATCAGGATTTTGCTTGCTATAGCTGCATACTATGACTATGAGATATGGCAAATGGACGTCAAGACTGCTTTCCTTAATGGAAACCTTGAGGAAGACGTCTATATAACACAGCTTGAGGGATTTGTCTCTTCTATTGCACCAAACAAAGTATGCAAGCTGCAAAAATCCATTTATGGGTTAAAGCAAGCTTCAAGGAGCTGGAACATCCACTTTGATGAGACAGTCAAAAGGTTTGACTTCATAAAAAATGAGGACGAACCTTGTGTTTACAAAAAGGTTAGTGGGAGTGCTATCGTTTTTCTCGTGCTATATGTAGATGACATATTGCTTATCGGGAATGACGTGCCAATGTTACAGTCAGTCAAAGTTTGGCTCTCTAAGAACTTCTCCATGAAGGATTTGGGAGAAGCATCTTATATATTGGGAATAAAGATCTATAGAAATAGATCTAATAGGTTGCTTGGTTTATCCCAATCTAGATACATTGATACTGTGTTAAAGAGGTTTAACATGCAAGGCAGTAAGTGTGGATACTTGCCTATGAGTCATGGCATTTCTCTTTCCAAGAAGATGTCACCAAAAACATCTGAGAAGAGACAAAGAATGAATGGGATTCCTTATGCTTCTGCAGTAGGGTCCATCATGTATGCCATGCTCTGTACCCGGCCTGATGTGGCTTATGCTTTAGGAGTTACAAGCAGATTTTAGGCCGATCCAGAAGAAGAACATTGGAAAGTAGTAAAGATCATTCTCAAGTACTTAAGAAGGACTAGAGATGTTTTTCTAGTGTATGGTGGGTTAGATTTGAAATTAGAGGGATATACAGACTCCAGTTTTCAAACAGACCCGGACGACAGTAAATCTGTATCAGGGTACGTGTTTACCTTGAACGGTGGGGCCGTAAGTTGGAAGAGTTCTAAACAGCCCACTGTAGCTGATTCAGTGACTGAAGTAGAATACATTGTTGCAAGTGAAGCCGCAAAGGAAGGAGTGTGGATAAAGAAGTTTATCATTGAAATGGGAGTTGTTCCACAAATAGCCAACCCGGTGCCTCTATATTGCGATGATACCGGAGCAGTTGCACAGGCAAAGGAACCAAGATCCCACCATAAGTCAAAGCACATCCTAAGACGATATCACCTAGTTCGAGAAATCGTTAGAAGAGGTGATATCAATGTCGAGCGAGTCGACACAAAGAACAACGTTGCAGATCCTTTCACTAAACCATTGTCGCAGCAACAATTTGACCGCCACTTAGAGAGTATGGGTATTAGATACCGTGGCGATTGGATTTAGTGCAAGTGGGAGATTGTTAGTATTAATGCCCTAAGTCCAATCGCATAGGATGTAATTGGAGTTATTTTACATTCATAAAATATAATTGAGGCATTTTATTCATCATGTGCTGCATATTTTGATGAAACCCATAAATTAGGATAATGGTTTTAGGGTCATGATGAGATCATGCCAGTGAGATCTAAGATCTCGAAAGTCTTAGTCTAAAATTGTTCCTAGTTGTAGGATCACTAAGTCGGGGATCGGTGATCCGATAAAACTAGTACACTCGTTATATGCTCTATGGTAGAGGGTAACTGATCTCACTATTACTTGTGAAGAGTCACTAATATAAGAGTGTAGGTGCTTGTTGTAGAACAAGTTCACTGAACTGACTCACTTGAGGAAAACCTAATGGATACTCGTGTAAATGTCAATAGGTAATTCCCCTAGTGATAGTAGGTGTAAATAGTCCTCAGACCTGAGATTACCATAGCACCTTATAACTGTTAAATTGAGGTTTTGGCTTATCCCTTAACGTGACTTTTACAGACACGTGCAGGGTATTCTGGACCCAAAGAGACTCTTATGGAGGTGGTGAGTAATCAATAAGGAATTGGTTACTCTTCATGAGAGGGGAGAATGTCTTATGCGTTCTACTTAGTATTGACTTGGGAAATCTCTGGTCAGAGTAGGATGAAAAATCGGAAAGGAGTTTCCGGTATTTTTCATGATTGAGTCTAATACTTGAGAATAATAATGCATATGAATAGATATTGGGATTTGACATTACATCTATATCCTAACCTATTTGAGACATTGTATAACCGAAAGATGTAATTGCACGGGAACTAATCACCAAAGGGTGTTCGATCTTTTGATTGATCCTCACCATTCGGGTAGTCATGATACGTTGCTAGACGTCAATCTTGACTTGTGGGTCTAAATGATTAAGGGTTAATTGGCTAATCTTATTAAAGAGTTTAATGAGATTAAGCCCACTGCCGACATGATGTGGAGCCCAATGAGTCACACACAATATAGGTAATTTCTCGTAACGAAATTTAAATATGTTAAATTTCAAATTGGGTTTTAGAATTTCGCTAGCACGAATTGAACCCATAATGGTCACATGTCTTATTGGATAAGAATATTATGCGATTAAATATTTGATTAGATTTTAGAAATCTGATCGATAGATATTCTCTCGGTAATATCTGAAAGATTTTTTGAAATCACGGAAGATTTTGAAGATTTATGTGATTTGATAACCAACTCCCTTCGGCCGATATAAGATCGATGAAGAGGATGAAGAGGTTGATGAGTGGAGTGTGAGAGAAAAATCAATCAACCCTCTTATGACTGCTGAGAGAATGAAAAGGAAAATACGCATTTGTGTGGTAACCGTTTGTGAGAATCGTTCTCAATCTTTACGAGGAAATCTAGTGTGGATATCGTGAAGGGTGTGCACGTGCACACCTATTCAAAGGATCGACTCCAAAAGGTTCGTGATTGGTGGATCCGAGTTCGTTTAGACACGACATCAACATCCAGATTTAAACACAAAGACTGAACACGATTTTTATTATGTATATATTCTAAACTTGTTCTAATTAGAATTCTGAATTACTTCAAAGGAATCATTGGATTTGGAAATAAATTTTTGAAATTTACGTTTCCGCTACGTTATCGATTCCCAACAGATCTCTCCCACGTCTCTCAAACCTCAACAACAACCCGCATGTTCCCGGCTGGAATAGAACGCAAAATAACATCCCAGGATTGCGGGGACGATTGCGTGCTCCCAAATGATGTTTTGTGCTTAAATACACGTGCACATTATTCATGACAGAACTAATTATGAACAGCAATTTTCATAATTACACTTGCGATGGGTTACCTTCCTCGAGGAGGCCTTGCCCGCTCTCCTTTGTGTAATTCTTGCCCCAGGCCCTCTCCTTCCATATCCTCCCGACCTCCTCAAACGTCAGCCCCTTGGTCTCGGGAACATAGATGGCCACAAACGCTAGAGCCACCACAGCAATGCCACCAAGGATCGCAAAAGTCGCCCCAGTCCCTACAGAATCTGCAATGGAGAGGAACGACTGGGCCACAATCAGGTTCGAGACCCAGTTCACAGTAGCAGACATGCCCCCACAGATTCCCCGGTACGCCTCAGGGTATATCTCAGAATTCACCGTCCAGGGGACTGGTCCCATCCCTGGGGAGAAGAGTGCAATGTAGAGTGCCAATCCCACAACAGCGAGCCACCCATACATGCCAGTAGAGGAGCCTGAGGATGACTCAGCAAAGAACGAGCCTGAGAGGATCGCTAGAGAGGCAATCACTCCCAACAGGCTCATGAGTGCAAGCTTCTTTCGGCCCATATGGTCAATCAAGTAGATCCCAAGAACTGTACCGGCTGCATTCATGGCAGCAACAATGAGGGCAAGGAGAAGAGCTAGCTGGTTAGAAGAGAAGCCCGCCATCTGAACAATTGTCGGGCTATAGTACATTACAGTGTTTATGCCTGTGAACTGCTGGAACGCCTGCAACAAATAACAATTAACTGCTTCAAAACAAAGGACTCTCGTAGATAAAAATGTCAGTGGACTAATTTCAGCAATTACTCAATGCAGGTTAAAGTGGCTGAAAAAGATTGGGGATCTTACCTGAAGTCCAGCACCAGCTAAAAATGCAAGTCTGATTTCCTTTGATTTAAACACATCCAGATATCGGACACTATTCTTTTTAAGGCGTTCTTCCTCTAATGCAGTAGAGAGGTGCTCAATTTCGTCTTCCAACCGGTCAAGAATGTAAATTTTAGTGAGCACAGTAACAGCCTCATCCTTTTTATTCTGTTCAGCACAACTCAACCTTGCAAGTCAGGTTAGAAAATATCACCCACAAAAGGCAATACAAGATGCTCAAAACCACAAGTAAGCAAATCTATCAAAAGGGGTAAAACCCTCAAGCAAGCAAAGTACAGAAAGAGTTTCCATGGTTGACCTTAATAAAAAGCCAACGTGGTGACTCTGGCAGACACAGCATGAGGGAGAATTGGATGACTGCTGGCAGACCAGATACTCCAAGCATCCATCTCCAAGTCCCAGGAACCTGTGAGAATGCAGAAGAAATAAAAGTTACAGGAAGTTCAAGATCTGAAACTGGAACCATGGTCACTATATTCCTGCACCAGCATCACAACTTAAACCCACATGGTGAAAATACTTCACTAAACAAGAATATTTTCATAAATCAATTATTAGCATCAGCTGAAAAATAAATGAACCATTGAGTTGTCTTCCTCAGACAACATGTATTTAAAGTTCATCATGCCTAAAAGAGAAAAAAAATATAATAAATAATTTACTTGCAGTAATAGGCCTAGTTTGAAGGTGACAAATCTTAAAAACAACACTGCAACATGCTAAACATGGGACTAACAAAATGTAAACTTCGTCAGAAAAACAAAGGGTGTTTTCCATGATGGCGAAGAAAATGCATGGTTGGTACCATAATCAGAACATGAGAAACTGCATCATTAAGCTTGACAAAGAGAGAGAAAAGCAGTAGTATGTAGAGAAAAAGGGTCAAACTAGTTCATTTCTTTTTGTTTTAACCAAAATGATTGGGAGCATATGAAAGTGTGATATCAATCAGTGAGTAGCACAAAAAAATTACATAAAGCAGCAACACCACAAGAAATATAATCCTAACCTCTGTGAAAGCAAGATTTATGAGGTAGGAAAGAAATTGGCCGCCTGTTATCATAAGCACATTAGTGCTCACAAGTCCTCCCCTTATTTCTGAAGGTGAAGCTTCAGCAATATATACAGGTGCGGTAACAGATGCCACTCCAACTCCAAGACCCACAAGAAGCCTACCCAAAATAAGCACATAGGGATCAGGAGCAGCAGCCATAACAACAGCTCCTACAGCAAAGACCACATCAGCAACAAGTGTAGCTTTTTTACGACCATAGGCATCATTTATCCATCCCCCTGAGGCAGCTCCAATCATTGCCCCGACCAATGCCATGCTAACAATTGTTTCCTGACAATATCAGGCGACTTAAGTTAGCAACTGTAATTTTTATTTGCTTACAAATGATTCAGTCAATTAGATATCAGTGATGAGTTGGGTTACAAATCAAAAGAAGAGGAAAGATCAAACTCCACAAGGAAAGGAGAGATGTTTCCCTAGTGTGGTCTCCTTAGAGATGGGTCCATTTACATGACAAAAAAAGCATACTTCAATAGGCCTAACAGACAATGAATTGTTAACTATCTAATGCTTGAGATCTGTCCCTGGCTTTCTTGTCTCTCCCTCTTCCATCTCTCTAACCAGCTACATTCAGAATTATGCATCAGCATGAAAATGGCCCAAATTCTACCATCGACCGAGGGAAAGCCAAACGTCAGTTCATTTCTTCTGTTTCCTCATGCCTAGTTACCCTTTAGAATGTGTTTGATTATATATGAAATTGTAGTCATACCCTTATGCAAAGGGAAATCCCAGAAACTGAGAACAATATTATGGGATCAAAAAGATCCCTGATAATGAACCAGCTAGATAGCAAATACTGACAATGTATAAAAGGCCACCCTAACACTCTCATACCTGCAAAAAGCTGCTTTGACTGACTGCCTCAAAATCATCTTTAATGTACAAGAGGGCGCCCGATATAACACCTACAACGAAAGAGCCCTCAAATCAACAAAGCAAACACAGCTTAAGGGAGAGATTTTTTCATTGTGTTCCATACCGGGTAAAGTGGATAATAGCGTACTAGATGAGCAGTAATAACACTCTCAATAAATCATTTTGGTCAGAACTTAATCAATGTGGACACACAAGTAGGCAACATCATCTAATTTTCAACATGTCGTTAATCTCAGACCAAATGGGGAAAAACAAAAGTAAAAAGGAAAAAGAAAAAGAAAACATGGGATTAATCAACTCAAGTCTTGCAGATGAATCAGCATTTTCAGTTCTTCACAAAGTCAAACTATATCAGCGATATTGAAGCCAGAAATAAAATTATTTTATTATTATGCACATTTGTTTGGAAATAGCAAGTTTAGCACACAATTCAAATCTTCATAGTACCAACAAATAAAAATTTGGAGTGAATCAACCCCATCTAAAAAAGGTAGATGCTAACAAGATAACGATTCACCCCATTTAAAAATATATATGCAAACCAGACATTTCAAGTGCTTACGCTTCCAGAATTATAATTGAAGTAATACATAAACGATATATTGCCAGACCAAAGTGTACCTGTATCATAGCCAAAGAGCAATCCGCCAATCCCTGCAACCACAGTTAACCCAAGAATGTATGTATTGCTGAAATACGCCATTTTCCTTTCCGGGTACAAATCCAAGTACCCTGAGCTCCCCGGCATTGAATTGAGCGTCATCTTGAAGATCAAAAGTTCCTTTTTTCCTTGAAAACGTTAAGGTTTCTTCCAACGATATCAACCCTGATGAGGAGATAAGTCCTCAAATTTCACCGGGTCGAAGTCAGCTCGTAGATAAGATATTAGTCAAGATGCCTCAGGAAGCCAATTCTTGCTCGGATTCAAATTCTAACGGAAAGAGTTCCCTCAAGACAAATCCAAGAGGGGGAATTCACCATTAACCGATCTATTTCCACGCTCTACACCAGCAAGCCACCAATCAGAAAAATATTGCTGCCTGCTGTCGATTCTATGCAAACGGATTCGATTTATGGCTAGAGTTGACCAAAAACCATTAATTTCCAGGACGAAAACGAAAGAACAACCTTGGATTAGAGACGGTCTGATAGGAACAACACGAAACAGACCCCGAAAGGCGATTACCCCAGCCACTGTTAAAACTCAACAGATAGCTAACACCGAACGTGTGAGGGTTCACGATCATCCATCTAAAGCACCGTTCACGAGGCAGAGGCCCCAAAGCCTTGGAATTATTAAGCAGCGTCTGAAAGCAGATTGCGAAGAGATTACTTTCTCGTTCCCGCGCTATCGAACAGAGGATACGAAGAGTTCGCCAGGATGGGTTTCCGGGGCCTATTCCAGGTTTTGACGCTGTCGTCTTCTCAGCGAGATAGTCGTGACGCAAGAAGAAGAAATGGGCAAGAAGCTTGTCCAAGAAAGGAGCTACGACCAAGAGGAGAAAAACGGACTTCTACAGCGCTTAATCAGAGTCCCAAAATAATGGTGAAGGGAAGGCCATTCTTAAGAGAGGAAAAATTCAGTTCAGGCCCTGAAGTTTTGCTGTTTCTCATTTGTCTCGCTGAAGGCGTTATCTTTCTCAAGTTAAACCCTCCTGATAAACGGCGGTTGGAGGAACGGTTAACGGCGGAGGTGGAGCTTCGGTGGAGGTCCGAGGATATGAGAGAGATGAAGTCTAGAGAGTGGATCACATATGGCTTTAGTATGATAAATTATACAAGAATGCCTTGACTAGTGTCTTGGCAAGGATGATGATAAGGCATGTATATGTGGATATAATGATATGGATTGAAGTATTTTAGAGTTCTAGTAGGGATGTGTATTCCATCACAGGTTGCCATAATCTATCTGTCAAACTTTAAACTTCTGTAAGCCAGATGAGATGCTCTTTCGAGATTGAGATGTCATGTCCACATCGAGCCAGAGCTAGTCCATAGCATTATTTATATCAGTCTATCATCAAATATGGATTTTGCGTAACAACTCTTATTACTGTTTGTGTGATATAAATTTTTATTAAGAGAATATCCACTCCTAAAAAATGCTTACTTAAAAGTTCTCTATCAATGTGAGTCCGTCTATTCATCTTCTCAAATCTCAATCTAGTGTTGGAATGGCTTATTGAATTGTTTGGGAGGGAATCTCTTAAAAATTTTATAAAATCATTTACGCTTTGAAAGGGACTATCTCGGAGAACAAATCGTCATGTCATCCATCCACTCACTTGAGTTGTCCTATCACCTAGAACAGTAAAAAACTGCTCAGCTTGACTTGAAAGTATAGCCTAGTCACAGCATGAGAAATCGTGATTAGACTGTCCAAAATAATAGGCGGTACGAAAATGGTATTTATAATAAAAAAAATTAAAAAAAATAATTAATTATATTTTAATAATTTTTTAATTAATATAAAATTTAAATTAATTTATCAATAATATTATATAAAAATTTATTTTAAAATATAAAATTATTTTTAAAAAAATAGTTGTGTTAACCGAAATGATAGCTCATGTTAGCACAATCACAAAATAGAAGTTTTCCAGCTAACACGAATTTACAAGTCTATTTTTTATTACCATATTTATGTTTTGTTTTTCTTATTTCCAATATTTTTAATTTATACCACCTTAGTCCTACTACAATTTTTTTTTCAAAATTATGTTTTTAATCCAAAGATTGAATTTTTCATATTTTAAA
Source organism: Sonneratia alba (assembly GCA_900174645.1). Classification (NCBI taxonomy): domain Eukaryota; kingdom Viridiplantae; phylum Streptophyta; class Magnoliopsida; order Myrtales; family Lythraceae; genus Sonneratia; species Sonneratia alba. Next base: position 3,547,935 of record FWPY01000027.1, on the reverse strand, counting down.
ATTAAAGTTAAGAAAACCAATAGGCAGGGCCCTTTTTTTTTATTGTCACTTGTCACGAACTCTCTCAACCGGGAGTGCTAGTTGACTCGGTGATCACACACCACTCTATCCGGAGGGGTCACGGTTCATGGGCGAGAGTTCCAATCTTCCTAAATTGAGACTCAATTTTTTAGGGAATAAGCTTATTGACGGCCTGAACTGCCCAATCTAGGTTAGCCAGTGACCATTAAGTCAACCAACGATTCTGTCGAGGAGTGGTGCCACGAATATGGGCACCAGCCCCTCCAAAATCGAGTGCAATTATGGTTTACATCTTGATTTTTAGAGAGAATTGAATCATCCTGATGGGAATGCTAGTTTACTGAATGGTCAGCGGTAACCCTGACCAAGTGTTGTGACATTTTTTTTATCGATAAAGTAAAATTCATTCAACTATGGGGTAGTAGAGCTACTCCCCCAAAAAATTTACAATTGCAGGTTTGGAAAGTGGCATTCTCGGAGCTACTAATCCAAACACATCCCCAGTAAACAAAAGACTCAGCAGTAGACCAAAATTCATCAAAAACATAAAGAGGCAGTCCCAAGATGGAGTACTGATCCCATTTACAAACTTGACTAGTTCTTGGGCATCAGTATGGAAGATGATGGAGGGCCAGTTGCTTTGAGCTGCAATCTTTGATGCGGTCAGCAGTGCTTTGGCTTCAGCATGCAATGGGGACTAGGCATACTCCTTCTGATGCCAACCGAGAATCCTTTGCCCTTTCGAGAGAGCAAATCCCACAATGCTCGGCTGCTCGCCATATTTGCAGACCACGCAGCATCAGTGAAGATGTGAATTGCTCCCCCTTCATGCTCCATTCCCGCCTCTGCTGTACCTGCCTGCGAACTAGTCTAGTCTTCGACCCGAAATGTGGGCTGCCATTCAGATCTGCAAGGTCATCATGGCTCGCATTAGTTACAGAATTATTCTTAAAGCCCAGAGATTCAACGTCATGGGTAGACTAGTGACCTTGATAATGCAAATTAAGGTACGGCTACAAAGTGATCCGATTGAAGCTCTCCGGCACGATGATGACATCTCAAGCAAGAAGACCACAGAGCATCGGCTTACTTACACGTGATTATCAACCAATGAAGTCCATAAAATAATAAAGGCAATTGCATCAATATTGGAAGGTAAGATATGCTCCAGAAAGCAAGCAAGAAGTCGGAAAGGTAAGGCGAGTACAAAATGAGAAGTTTTTATTGGCAACTAGCACTTAAATAAGTTGTCTAAATTAAAATATATTACTTTCTCATTTTTCTTTAAACTAAATATATTACTCAAACTCTATTGACTTTTTTATAATAACTGAAATTTTCTTCTTTATAGTTTCTTTACTCATAAGATATCCATTCATAACTTTTATTCCGTTCAAAATTTAACTATTCGAAACATTATTTTTTAGATAATGTGGTTTTCTTTCATATTAATGTCAAATTTTAGAACATATATTAATAGGATTCATGTCATAGACATAGTATTGGATTTTATTGTGAGTTCGTGAGATTCACCCCAATAATAACTTAAATTGTTTTTTTAATTTTATGAAAAGATCTTTTCAGGACTCAAAAAAACATGACAGCAGGATCGAAATGATAAATAAGTGGAAGATTGATAATAACAATGACAACAATAGGAGATTTAGGATGAAACTGAAAATTGCATAAATTTCAGGATGAAAGCTATAAATTTTTTCTTCAATTAGATATATCAGCTAAGGACAATAAATAGAGTTTTTTTAATCAGCATTTATCTCTCAATTTTGCCAGAAATATCTCTATAATTTGCTTGAACATTAATTAAGAGTCATGAACACCGTATTCTTCGATGTCTTTAGGCTTATCTTGGACTGCCAATCATTGATTATAATGATAAAGGAAACTTATCCGATCATTAAACTATCCAATAATTTAATCAACAATTTATAATCAACAATATACATCAAACAAAGAGAACCAAAATTGTCTTATAAAATTTTCTTACCTCATAAATTATGCCTTGAATTTTCCTAATTATAAACCATCCCCTTCCTAGATCTGTCAATTCTAGCTTGCACCATGAATTCGGATAATACTAGCATACATGATTCCAACATTGCCCACCATCTTGGTCAGACCAAATACCTTGGCCCCACCTCAAAACTTTCATGCTTAGGGCCCAATCAAACAAAAATAAATTTTTAAAAAATAAATTTAAATAATTTATTATTTTAAAAATAAAATTTTATATGATATAATTAATTAATTAACTTAAATATTATATTAATTAAAAGAAAATATTAAAATAATTATTTATATATAATTAATATTTTTAATAATTTTATTTTTATTATAAATATTTTTTTAGTTCCGAATTGGCACACTTTATTTTCGAACTGTGTCAATACAGTTTTAATATTATCTTAACGACCCAAAAAATCCCAACTTATATGCAATTTTTTCTTTTCATACCTGAACTATGTTATTTTTATGAGTTTACCCCTTCGTTGGGTTTCTATACTTATATAATGTCATTGACGCTGGTCTTATCCGCCGGTTTTTGTCTTCTCGCCAACGTGGCAATTAGGATAATCCAAACGGGAAAAAATTTATAAAGATACAAAAAGCAACCACGAAATTCCTCGATAATTCATTTCTTTATATAGTACTAAATGCTAACCCGTGTTAATGCATGTCTAAATATTATTTTAATGTAACTAATTAGGGAAATTGATTTAAGCATGATTAAGTAATTAGACGAAATTTCTTGTAAAAATAGACACACTAAAATGAGAAGACTAATTTAAATGCATAAATTGTTTAATTTTCCAAATTACAGTAGATGATTTGAGTGCGAAAAAAAATAAAAATAGAATTACATAATTAATTACAATTTCTTATGATAATTACAATTCTAAAAGTAAATTTATTGTTTATTCTTAATTAAATATACATTAGTTAAGAGTATCTTTGAAATTTTCAAAATAAGACAAACTATTTTTTCTCCTTATTTAAATTATATAGATATAGATGAAAAATACCGATTAAAATAAAATAAATAAATAGACAAGTTTTAATTATTGAGTAATTTCATGACTGCTACTAATTGAAAATTATTATTATTATTATAAATTAGTATCATTTAACATTTTGTATCCCAACGAATTCCTCGAAAGTAGATGAGCGGTGCACTCTCTCTCTCCCTGGACCACGAGCATGGCGTGACATGACTAGTGTAAGGACAAATGTTGGACCTCGCTCCAATGGTTTGAGAATGATGTTGGACCTCGCTCTTTTTGCTGTTTCTCCTTTAAAATTAAAAAAAAAAAACGGGTATAAATTTCACTGGTGTAACGCGAGGTTGAAACCCTTATTGACATTTTCTTTAATCCTAGTATTATCTGAATTATATTAAGTAAATTTGTAGAATAAGCAATTTTTTGATATATATATAAAATGTATTATTTGGAAATCGAACGAATGTTGATTGCTTCATATTTGGGCTTAGTTGATGCACCAAAGGGTAGAGTTATTCCTCTCCCATGTGAACAATTAACCGCACTAGTCCTAACAAATTAACAAGCCGGAACTTTGGTAAGGAGGTGAATGGATGGGGAGGGGAAAAGAGGTGAAATTTTCACTTTATTTCGTTTCCTCATTTTAAAGGACAGGAAAGGGGAAATGAGGCTAAAGTTAGGCTCATAGTTTTAAAAACCGGACCAAACTAGTCGGTTTGACGAGAATCGGCCACTCACCTGATTTGGTCCCTAGAAAAGATCCAATTATACTTTAAATAAGGTTAACTCTAGTTGAACCGGTCAGTTCCCGGTTTAACTAGTAAACCTAATTAAACGGGTGAAAAAATTAACGGATTTAAAATTAAAAAATATATATTATAATGTACTTATTTTATTTTACTATATTTATTTTTATATTTTATATTAAAATTTTGTATAATATAATAGTTATATTAATTATTTTTATTATAAATTATATTTAAATTATAATATTATCTACCTTTATTGATAATATTATATTATTAATATTATTTATTAAATATATAGTTTGATCCATTGAACCTTTGATCCAACTCATGAACTCATAAACTCATGCCTATACCGATTTTCAGTCCGATCTGGTTTTAAAAACTATGATTTCACCACAATTCACCTTTTAGAGCCAATTTTCTTCAAACCTTGATTCGGGATTGAATGAAAGTAAGAGATGTAAATGTCTAAATTTACCATATGTTTTAAAATTAAAAAACTCATATAAAAGAATAATATGCTCAATGACTTTAAACTTTACCCTTCATTCCCTTCCCTTCCCTTCTTTTTATTAAATATTATCGAAATAAATTATAATTTCACATCCTTTCCCTTCCCCTCTTTATCCCTCCTTTAACCTCAATTCAAACAAGGGTAAATGTTAATCCTTTTAGTTAGGTGATCATATAATATATAATCCTCTCCTTGTTTTTCAGCTGATCTTGAGAAAAAGAAGCAAACTAACCAGGCACCAAGCTATTCTCTTCTAGAGCATTTGGCTCTTTGCCCTCAGCTTAGGGTCTCAAAATCTCAACACACACTGGCTTCAATCTCCTCTATTAAAGAAGGCCCATGGAAGACATCTAGAGGCTCAAAGGAGGTATTCATAATTTCAGTGGCTTGCAAACATTTTAGCAGTTGCCAATCTACCCTTTGGCTCTCTATCTGAACTATAATGGCTTAGAGGAAGTTTCAGAAGTATATCAAGAAGAAAAAAGTGAAGGCGATCGTCTTACCACCTTAGGTTGGTTTCTCTCTCTTTTTTGAGGTCTATACCCACTTACAAAAGAGATCTAGTTTTGAAGCTTCTATCCAAACCCCAGGGCTTAGATTAGAATGAGAAATTGAACTCAGTGAATGTTCAAGGACTGCTAATTGAGGAAAAGGAGCAGCAACCTAGACTCATAGAGGAGCGAACTAATACAAAGAGTTTGAACATGAAGCCCAATAGAGCTACAATAGCGATCTAGTTTTTACCTTGCCTTCAAAGCCTTAACATCCCCACAATATGAGGATTGCCTATAAGGTGATTCTCTTCCACTAAAGTTGGGGTTAATTGCACAAATGGTACATGAAGTTTTGGAAAAAAAAACAAATTGATATAAAAAGAATTTTTCATGCACTATTGGTATAAAAAGTTATAAATGTGTTCTCTATTAGTGTAAATCGTTAAAATCTGGTAGTCGTTGTGATGTTGTTAGAGTTAATTGTGTTAATGGTACAAAAAGTTTTGAAAATATTTTAAATTAGTGTAAGATTAAAATTTTGTGCCATATTTATCAAAAAAATTGTACCAAATCAATACAAAACATTTTAAATTTGTCATCGTACCCCATCAGCTCAAGCTCATTGTAGATGCATCTCCACTTAGATGGCAGACAGTGGGTCTAGGGAGTAAGGAGGGGCATAATGATAGAAGAAATTTAGTTTGACTTTATTTTTAGAGATTTAAAAGATAGCGCAATTGGTTTTCTCGGCAGAGTTAAATGTGATAAATTAATATTATTAAATAATATAATATTATTTTACATTAGAAAATAATTTTCATATAAGATTACACATTAACATTATCTTTTTGTACTAATTTGAAATATTTTTCCATTTTTTTGTACCATTAAAGAAACTAATATTCTTATTATAACAGTGTTACAATAATTTTGATGGTTTATATTTACGAAGAACACATTTATAATATTTTGTACCAATTAAGTACAAAAAGCTCTATTTGTATGAATTTGTTTCTTTTCCAAAACTTCCTATATCATTTGTGTACTTAATCCACTAAAGTTAGATTTAGCTAATACATAAATTCCTTGTTCAAGCTTCTTGCTCTTTATCTCTAAACCCTATTTTTTTTAGGCTTATTAGATTAAGACACTCTACCATTTTAGTGTGTGGCTTATTGTGGGTTCAGTTATGCTAATATTGGATTATATCAGTTCATTCTTATTAGCTATATTTAAATGGTATAAATTGTAAAATTAAATTTACATTATATAATATGTATTTAATTAGAGTATTGTGGAACCTATAATAATCATTGATACATAAGAGGCTCTTTTCTAGTTCACACTTTGTGTTTTCTTGGTAGAAAGCACAATTCCTCTTGTGTTTTTTTTTTCATAAACTAAATGTGCACCTAATAGATGTAAGACAGTAGCAAAATTACTCCAATTCTTGAAATGCCATGTGGTGGAAGCAAAAGACCGAGTTGGTGGTATCTGCCTTCTTTGGAAACAAGAGGCTCAAGTATTTATATTACATTCAAATAAGCAACACAATTCATTTTAGAATAATGCATAATTCCTTTACTTCACCGTGGCTTGTCTCATGCATATATGGCCCTCCTTGTTGCCTAAAAAAATTGTCCTTTTGCATAAACTATATCCCCTATCTAATTCCATAAATAAATCTTGGATTCTCATTAGGGATATGAATGAAACAATCTCTAGTGATAACAAATTTGGTGGTAAATTACTGATAAACTCTTCAAAAAAAATTTCTTGATGAATTCATATCTTTATTTGGATTGATAGATTAGGTTTTATTAGGACCCCTTTTACATGGCATAATAATAGATATCATATCTCTTTTATTAAATAATGCTTAGATAGAGTAATTGAAAATTCTTGTTGAATTGAAATATTCCCTAGAGCTATTGTTACTAATTAATATGCAAATAAATTTGATCATTTACCAATCATACTTAATTTATAGCCATTTTTAAAGTCAACACCCAAACCTTTCAGATTTTATTCTGCTTGATTAAGGAATCCCTCAAAATCTACAAATCAAAGGCACAAAAACTTAACTTTCGAAGAAAAGAAAAAAAAACCAAAGAAGCTTTGGGACAATAGAACAAACATAAATTTATAATATGTGAGAATAAAATTAATAATCTACTAATAAACTTGGAAAATTTTTAAAATAAAATACCAAGATGTAGAAGTCCAAATCAATTCAGTAAAAGATGAATTAGATGAAACACTCTTAAGACAGGAACTTATTGGGAAACAAAAATAAAAGGAACCGTAGCTAAAAGGAGATTGTAATACAAAATGTTTTTCATTTATCTACAACAATAAGGAGGAAAACTAATAATATCCTTCAAATAAAAAATAATGAAGAAGAAGGGATCACTAATGACAACTTCATAAGTGAATACTTTATAAAAAAAATTTTAAAATTTTGTATAGATAAGACAACCCACAAAATCTCATATGAACTTAATGGACTATTTCCTTGCATCATAATTGATGAGGAAAAGTAGAACTTAATCAGAATGCAGCAAAAATTAATGATGTAAATTTTAGAATGTTTGGCATAAACTCCATTGATCCGATGGTATGTGACCAATTTTCTATAATAAAAATTAGGAAATTGTAGGAGTAGATTTAGTGGTAGCCATCATAACTTCTTTTTATCAATTGGTAATCTCAGTAGATAATAGAACTCTACATTCACAACATTAATTATTAAAATAAATGGTGCCAACACATTGAAAGACATTATGTCCATCTCTCTCACAAATGTTTGTTATAAAATTATTATAAAAAATTTAGCAAACATATTAAAGTCATTATTAGAAAAAGACATTAGTTTACCCCAACCTGCTTTCATTGGAAGAAGAATAATATTAGATAATGCCATATTAGTCTAAGAAATCTTCCATACTATGAAAATGTCTAAAGTTATGAAAGGTTTGATAGGAGTTAGAATTGATTTTAAGAAAGTCTTCAATAAATAAGAATTGAACTTCATCATAAAAATAACAAATAATCTATGATACAGCCTGATTTTTGTATGTAGGGTCAAGAAATAATGCATCTCATCTCTAACTTTTTCAGTCTTAATAAATGCGTCCCCTAGAGGATTTTTTTTTATTCCTCTCATGGCTTATGCCAAAGGGATCTATTGTCCCCATATTTATTCATTATTGTAATGGAAACACTCTCTATGCTTTTCCTCAAACTAGAATGAGAGAATAACCTTATAAGTATCAAAGTCACCCAAGAATCTCAAGCTATCACACACCTTTGCTATGCAAACAACCTAATATTATTCATACAAGCGACAAAGAAAATTTTGAAAAAACTACAAAGATGTACTTGATAAATATTGTTTGTAGAGTGAACAGAAGATAAGAAAAATAAATTATGAGTTCACTATTTTAAAAATATCTCAATTCAAAAAAATGAGCAGTTAAATAACACCTAGAATTAAAAAAACTTACATTAGACTCCAAGTATTTAGGTAGCCCAGTGTTCTCATCTAGGAAGAAATATAAAATTTTCTAATTCATTATCAATAGAATAAAAAATAAAGTCTTTTCATGGAAAGTACATTCACTATGATGAACAGGAAGAATAACACTAATAAAGTCAATAATAACAAGTATTTCAAATTACACAATATCCTTACACGAATTATTGACTAAGATAATAGATGAAATCAACAAATCACAAAAAATTCTTTTGAGGTAAAACTGGGGACCAAAAACACTAGTATGCTTTACTTAATTGGAATAAGACTTGTAAATCTGAATATATTTGATGATTAGGACTAAGGAAGGGAAGTAACCAAAATAAAGCTTATCTCTCATGCACAGCATAATCTCTTGCCGACAAACTTGATAACTTAACGACTAAAACACTTCTGACACAATATGGAGATTATCTAATCCCGAAAAATACTAATCAATCTTTAGTGTAGAGAGGTTTCCAATCATGCAAAGATACTCTTAGGAAAGGTATGTTTAGAAGAATAAGAAATAGATTGTGATCCATAGATTCCCAAAAATCCTAACTACCTATCAATAGCAAAGAATCAAAGCCTCATTGAACTAAATCTCAAGGTAGAAGACTTGCTACTTGAAAACCCAAGGGGATGGAACAAGCAAATGCTATTGGACCTATGCAACACATAAACTATCCATAACATGAAATATATATAGACACACACACATATATATATATATATTCCTCATGCTAATCAATTAACTAATAAAACTGGGCCTTAAAGAAAAAATGGAAAATTCTCCGTAAAAGCTTTCTATTTGATTGATCTCCAACATAAATTCCAAATCAAAAGAGGCATAATAGAGGAGATAAATTGGAAGAAGCTTTAGAAAATGACACTTCATGAATGCTTCAAAGTTTTTCTTTGGCATTGTGCGAATCATAGCCTCCCTTAGCATTCAAATAAAGAGAATCCATGTCATTATGCAATGTTGGCTCCAGTAGTAAAACTCACCTCTTTGCTGAATATTTGTATTACCGAGTTGCTTGGAGGCAATCACAATGGAGATTACGGGACACACAAATTTCAAGACAAAATGTAGCACAAATTGTTGGTCTCCTGGTTTTGCCCTCATATGATTTTACAGAAAATATTCTAGAATTGAAAGATTTCCAAACCTTTAGATCTATCCTACCATATCAACTTTGGGAGTCCAAAAACAAAAGAAGATACACAAATCAAGTGCTAGACATTAAATAGTTCCTAAACATGTTGGGAAAATTCTTCAAGGAACAAACTTTAGGTCATTATATACACAAATGCTTCTTTTAAAAATGGCAGGGGCTACATTCTGGGGATTTCGAGAATCGAACATGGCTAGGATCAAGTTTGACATCAAGAGTTCGATGTAGTTGACTTAATAATACAAGTAGAGGCAAAGATATTGTTGCTGGCATTAAAGATAGCAAAAGATCAGGGATGGAGCAAGATGCTGCTCCTCTTAGATTGCCAAGTTCCATATTTTATATTTGATGGAGAATTACACCCACCTTGGGAGATCAACTACGTTATTATAGATATCAAACTATTGATGCCTATTTTTAATGATTTTGAGATCAGATGGGTTAGTCAATTTAGGAATAGTTTTGCTTATGACATAGCTCAATACTAGCAAACTTGGGTGATGGCAGTACACTTCATTTCTTGAACCCTTCCTTTTATATTGATAAGTTATATTAATGCATATTACAAGTTACTCATAATATATATATATATATATATATATTCGTCTTTCTAGCTTTCTTCTTAAATATTTTTATAGGCTAACTTATCCAAGAGCAAATTAGGACTTACTTTAACAAGTTGGATAGGATTTTGAAATAAACTCAATTAATGGCAAAACACCTTGAAAGTATTATTAGGGAGAAAATGGTGGGCCGTTTAGTGGCCTAGAATGGGTCAATCAATTCTATAGTTTGTTTGGAATTTGAGCAAGCTTTGATGCGGGCTCAATTATAGCCCAACGTGAAAAGCCTATCATAGATATTAAGAGGGTAAATTACACAATTGGTACAAAACGTTTTGACAATGTAACACTTTGGTACAAAATGTTTAAAATGTAACTCGGTGATACATTTTCTTTCAAACATGTAACACTTTAGTACATTCCGTTAATTTTTTATTAACGCCGTTAACTTTTGATGACGTGTACGTTCTACGTGGCATTCCTTGATGACGTGTACGGTCTACGTGGCATTCCTTGATGACGTGGCTTCATATTTTAAATATGTGGACTGCCACGTGGCACATGGTGGGACCCACTATTTTTTAATTCATTTCTCTCTCCACACCTCTCTCTCTCTCTCTCCCTTTCTCTCACTCGGCTCTCTCTCCCGCTCTCTCTCTCGCTCGACTCTCTCTCCCTCTCCCTCTCTCACTCGGCTCTCTCTCCCGCTCTCTCTCTCGCTCAACTCTCTCTCCCTCTCCCTCTCTCACTCGGCTCTCTCTCCCTCTCTCCCTCTCTCTCTCACTTGGCTCTCTCTCTCCCTCTCTCGCTCGGCTCTCTTTCTCTCTCTCAGCTCTCTCTCCCTCTCTTTCTCTAGGCTCTCTCTCTCTCTCTCGGCCCTCTCTCCCTCTCCCTCTCTCTCGGCTCTCTCTCTTTCTCTCTCTCTCTCGCCCCCCCACCATACGTTGGGTATCCATCAACCCGTGCTCATTCTTGTATCTGGAGCAAAATTTCATTTTTTTTTCCCGTGTGAGAGATCGAGCAGGAAGGGATGGAACCACCGTTGAATCTTCCTTGGTCCAAGCCTGGGTGGAGAGTGATAAGAAAGGGAACAAAATCAAATCGATTAGGGTCAATCAATCAATTTGTGTTAGTGATTGGAGTCTTTTGTTTATATATATATAAACAAGAGAGAGAGAGAGAGGGAGAGGGAGAGGGAGAGATAGTCGAGAGAGAGAGGGAGACGGAGAGAGAGCCGAGAGAGAGAGAGCCGAGAGAGAGAGAAATAGAGAGAGAGAGAGCCGAGAGAGAGAAAGAGAGAAAGAGAGAGAGAGCCGAGAGAAAGAGAGGGAGAGAGAGCCAAGCGAGAGAGAGAGGGAGAGAGAGAGCCAAGTGAGAGAGAGAGGGAGAGAGGGAGAGAGCCGAGTGAGAGAGGGAGAGGGAGAGAGAGTCGAGCGAGAGAGAGCGGGAGAGAGAGCCGAGTGAGAGGGAGAGGGAGAGAGAGTTGAGCGAGAGAGAGAGAGGGAGAGAGAGTCGAGCGAGAGAGAGGGAGAGAGAGAGAGAGAGTCGAGCGAGAGACAGGGAGAGAGAGAGAGAGAAGTGTGGAGAGAGAAATGAATAAAAAATAGTGGGTCCCACCATGCGCCACGTGGCAGTCCACATATTTAAAATATGAAGCCACGTCATCAAAGAATGCCACGTAGACCGTACACCTAATCAAAAGTTAACGGCGTTAATAAAAAATTAACGGAATGTACTAAAGTGTTACATGTTTGAAAGAAAATGTATCACCGAGTTACATTTTAAACATTTTGTACCAAAGTGTTACATTATCAAAACGTTTTGTACCAATTGTGTAATTTACCCGATATTAAGACATGTAATTTTCATTTATGCCTACTCAATATAGCTCTTTTTCCATCAATAAAAAAGGAAGATTATAGTAGTGGTAATTTAAGCACCAAGTTACGTAATATTCACATTTTCGTGTTCAATTACAAACATATTAAATGAACTAAACAATAAGAAGTTGTTGTTTTCCACGACACAAGCCCCAAGATTACACAACTAACAAACATATGTTTAAGTAGATGTATTAGATGGGATCTAAATTTGAAACTCAATTTCACAAAATAGTATGGGAGTGAGTTTTGAAGAAGGCACCATCATTGGTAAATGTAACTCATAATAGATTAAATTGTTGAAATTCAAATGAAAAGATCTTACAACTAAATATTACTATCCTACCAATTTAAAAATTAAAAATTCTACTGTAATTTCTTCTTTATTAGTCCATCGATATCAAGAATCACTCCCACCAGCGAATGTCACCAGTGCTCTGTAGGAACTCATTCTATATCACCAATCACTAAAAGAGTTTGGATTTTTTTTTTTTGGTTGAAGAATTTGGTTAATTGCCTAAAGAATTTCTGCGATAAAAAAGATTCCACTAGAAATTTCAATGGAAAGAAAAAAAAAACGTTTTTCCCGCTATATTATTGCGAAGGATTTCCAATAGAATTGCAATGGACAATCCATTTTAATTAATTTGGTATGCAGGAATATTATCGGAAACGAAATGGTATTAAGAATAGAATGGGATGTAACGAGAAGAAATTATCATTACTGTTATACTGTTTAGTACCATCTTTAATACTATCATAATTGATTTTATTAAAAAAATATTTTATAAATTATACGTTATCTGTAGTCCACTAAAACTTTCATAATGTTTTAAAATATTTATCATATTTATATTATCTTATTATCTTATTTTTATAAATTTAATTTATAATTTATAATTTCCTATGATTTTATAAATAAAATTTGTTATTATTTAGGTATTATGTAACATTTCGTCGAATTTTCAGATTTTTTTGAAATTATTTCAAACATATTTTTTTGATATAAATTTATAAATATTTTTATATTTTATTTTTTTAGTAATTTTAAAAATTTGAGAATCGATTTTTATGAATTTTTAAATTTATTTTTAAAAATAATATATAATGATAAAATTAGTAAAGCATATAAGGAATGGTCAGTCCTTAATTCAAGTCATCAAATAAAATGTTAAGAATGAAAAGGAATTAGAATGGTCATTCCGATTTTTTATAGTGCAAGCAAATGCAAGAAACAGAATGAAGGGCGGAATAAGCATTTAAATTTTAATTCAATTCTTGTATACCAAATAGGTCCTAAATGACTGTCTCTCAGAATTCTCTCGAAAGGAGAGGAACGCCAATGAATTAATACCAACGGATTATCTCTTGGGGCATTAAGTTGTAATTAATCGAGGGCTCTCTCGAAATTTCCTTTCTAGAGGTGTTCCATCCCTCGGGGTCGTTTGGTTCACAATCTAGAATTGGAAATGGAAACGGAAATAGAATGAAGTGCAATCGAAAATGAACTGATAAATTTTAGTTTTATTTGGTTTATATCAAAATTTGAATCCACATTATTACTTCTTGTAACTCTAAATATTTGAATAAAAAAATATGGCAGACTTATTAGTGATATAATATAAAAAAATATTTATATCATATTATAATTTCTAGGCATGATAATATAATTATTTTTTATATATTTCAATTAATGGAATGTTACGACAATGTCTTATTATTATTAGTTATTTATCAGTTAATAAAAAATAGATGAGAATGTTTGTAAATGTGATAATATTAGGGTAAATTACACAAGTACAAAACATTTTACTAATATAATATTTTGGTATAAAATTTTTAAAATATAATTTTGTAATATATTTTCTTTTAAATATGTTACAATTTATTACATTCCGTTAGTTTTTAACTAATATTGTTGATTTCCAATGACGTGGACGGCTTACGTGGCACTTGTTGTAGACGTGGTTTTATATTTAAAATAAGTGGATTGCCACGTACATGACGAGACCCACTATCTCTTTCTTCATCTCTCTCTCGCACTCACACATCTCTCTCCGGCACGCTCTCTCTCTCTCGCTCGCACGTGCTCTCTCTCTTTCTCTCTCTCTCTCACTCGCCCTCTCATCCTTTGTCTCTCAACCTAGATTCAATTAAATTTTTTTTTTACCGTTTAATAACATCTAATTTTTTGTAACTGTATTTTATTTATTATTTTTATTTTTTTTACAAAATGATGATAATATAATATAGTAGTATATTAAAGGATAATGGACATATAATTTGATTTCAAGATTGATCTTCTAAAAAATTATAATAAAAAATTAACTCAAAAGAAGCTAAAAATTGGTAATAATATAGTAAAATTAGTACTAAATATTTTCTTGATCTCTCTCGCATTAAAATTTTATGACAATTAATTGAACATTCTCACTTTCCTCTTCTTATCTAATTTTAATTTTCCCCCAAATCGTAAAGCCCCCCACATAAAAATACAAAGCTCTCTTCCCCTCCCTCTTTTTCAACAATTTTTTAAACTAAGATTTGCTTTTTTTAATGGATCAAATCAGAAGAGAAGAGTGAAAAGGTTCAATTAATTATCACAAAATTTTAACACAAAAGAGATCAAAAAAATATTTAGTACTAATTTTACTATTTTATTACCAATTTTTAGTTTCTTTTGAGTTAATTTTTTATTATAAATTTTTTTTAAGATCAATCTTGAGATTGAATTATGTGTCCATTACCCTTTAATATACAACTATGTTACATTATTATCATTTTGTAAAAATAATAATAATAAATAAAAAGCAGTTAGAAAAAATTACATGTTATTAAACGGTAAAAAAAATTTAATTGAATTTAGGTTGAGAGAGAAAGGGAGAGAGAGAGAGAGTAGAGCGAGGGAGAGGGAGAGAGAGGAGAGAGAGAGTGTGTGTGTGAGTGCTAGAGAGAGAATGACAGAGGTGTGGAGAAAAAAAGGAAGAAAGAGATAATAGGTTCTGTTACCTGCCATGTGGATTGCCACTTATTTTAAATATGAAGCCACATTATCAAAGAGTATCACTAGTTCGTCCACGTTATTAAAAGTTGACTGCGTTAGTAAAAAATTAATGGAATATACTAAAGTGTAGTATATTTGAAAGAAAATATATTATGGAGTTATATTTTAAAATTTTTATACTAAATTGTTATATTAATAAAACGTTTTGTACCAACAATGTAATTTACCCGATAATATTATTAATAAACTATATATTACATTATTAAACATAAATAATAGTCGTGAAAATAGAATTTATTATTATTATTATTATTATTATTTACGATTATAGAAAGAGTATGGTAGGATAAGTAATTCAATAACAGAAAAAAAGGTAGCTATTTGATTCTCTTGATATAAGAGGGAAATGGCATTCCCCCTATTTGGGGATTTCAATTTCCGCCGCTGAGAGTCAGATTTTATTTTTTCTAAAACAAATGCATCTAACGGAATCGTCGATTCCCATTCCATTTCTCATCCATTTGTTGCACTAAACAAAAGGGACATTCTCTCGAATTTACCCAAAAGAGGCTTCCTCACTTTTTTTTATGAATTTACCAATAAATAGGATTTTTTTAATTTTCTCACGAATTTATTGAGAGATAAAATTTATCTTATTTTTCTCATGGATTTATCGACTATCTCTAACTCACAAGATGCGAGATGCACTTTTCTCAGAGTATTTTCTCTCTCTAAGATTAGTCAAAATTTGATGATTTCTCAGTGAAATACTATCTTATATTATGACTAAATTGCCTCTCATAAATTCAAATAATTCTTTTAGTGGTGTTACTGTAATGTAAAGCGCAAAGACATGACCATTCGAGAGGACATGCCTGCTCCTAATATGAGCTGCCTAGGTTTTCTACAATAGCAAGAAGAAAATCATTTCAACTCTATCACTCTTCAAAGCTACTTCACAAAGAGGAGAAAGTATTTAGTGTAGCGGCACCATCACGAGGTAGTGCTTACATAGTGATCCTAGCAAATTAAATTAAAGATTAAATTAAAGTACTTCTTAGGTGATATCTGTTCATCCCCGATTCACCTTTTCTTCTCATGTTTTATTGCTTAATTTTGTGGAACTTTAAGGTTGACTATGGTTTTCATGGGTTTTTTTTTTTGCATTTAACGGTAAAAAAAAATTGACATATCTCAAAATTTTTTAGGCAAGTGTCACGACATGAATATTGCAGGCCGTTTCACAAGGTATCTTCTCCTCGAAGAGTGATCATACGCATTGCTGCTCAAATATCTCAAAATTGTCATGCTACATCCTTGAGGTGACAGTGCCATTGCAATGTTGTTTCTGTTTCCAGCAGCAAACTCAAGCTTATAGTGGTGCAAGAAATTAGATCCGCCTATGTGGAATCCAACCAAATCCAAACTCTAACCTGACCCGAGTTAAGTACATTAATCCGTAACATTTATGTGTAATGGATATTTTAATTAATGGTATTCAAACGGTTTTGTAACTCTCCCATAATGAACCAATTACTTACAATTAATTATAGCCCATTAATGAGCTAACATTGCCGTTGAATGGCTGAAGAATTAAGTGTGATTTCGGCTCCATTTGCTCGTGGGATTGGCTGAGCAATTGAGGGAGATTGGAGAGAAAAGAAATAGAGTTCAGTTTTGTGTATTATTTTCATTAGAGAACGAGAAAGAATGTATTTATATTATTGATCAATATTGGTTCCTGCTTGAATATGTAGTGTAAATCTACCACCGGCTTGCCTTTTCGTGCAAGTATATATGATTTAATTCCATACTATGATCTTGAGTTTATCAATTTAATTTATTGAGATAATTCTAAAATTTTTTCACGAATTTTACATTATATGAATAAAATTGATATGCAATGTATGTAATTCCAACAAGTGGAAATGATAATCATGTTCAAGGAGAATATTCAAACACCATGAAGACTATCCTCCACGTATATGAAATTCCTTTTTGCAGTTACAAGGAAGGTCCCTACATTTCAGAAAAGAGCAGGAGGAACAAGGGAATAAAGAACCCAGGAAAGTCTTGCCAATCCTGATGCCTCTTGATCTTGGGTCGAAACTGTACCAAATGACCGATGGAATTTCGTTGGGGGAGAATCTAAAGAAGGGACAAGTACGTTGAAGGTATGCCATTTGGGCTACTTACGGGTAAGGATCCAATCCTGGGAGATGATTTGCACTAACCAGAGTAATAAAATAACAACAGCAGAAGATTCATATCCGATGGAAGGTGACGTGTAGATATGATTTTTTATTTATATGTGAATTATTAATATGAAATGAACATATAAGAGTCAAAAGTATGTTCCCACTATGACTTATTGCACCATTTTGTCAAATCCGGTCGGAAGCAGTGCATAGAGCTCCACGAAACATAGTTTCGCCATGAAATACGTGCACATTTACTGTGCTAAGATGACAATCAGGGTGAGTTTGTCCATAAAATCCGGTTTTATGCTATATATTACCAGATATAATGGTAGATTTCAAGTTACATGAAAGAGAGATTAATATAATAATATCATTATCAATTTAATAATTAAAAAAATATATATTAAAATTTAATTATAATATTTCTTGTACACATTTATTTCCTTTTTACCTTTTATATTTTTAAATTCATATATTTTCTATATAATATAAAAAAATTCAATTTACATGAATAAAAGTATTATGAGCTAGTTGGTGATGTTTTTATATTAAAAAGCATGGGGTAAAATACATTACAAATTTTTTCTCATTGTATGTATATATATATATATACACCTCTGTGCTTATCAAACTTTATGATCGATCTTCTATTTTTTAACGGGTAAGGCAATGTATTCATCAAACACAGAATTTTCATATTTCAACTTAATAAACAAATTTTACTAAAATTAAAAGCCTCATAATAATTTTAAAGTCTCTCTTAATTACCCTCAATCCATTAGGTATTTCATCTTGATCTATTAGACCGGCACATTTACATCAAGAAGCCCAATTAGAATATCCACCAATTTATGATTTCCCTTGTCAAACAGAGGGGTCTGAGTCGGCAGGAAACTTACATGTCCGTGTGCATATATTGATGGGTCAGTCAGAAAATAACAAATTAAGGGCTGCGCTTTACTCGTTTTCCACGACGACTGACTTTCTAGTACAATGCGCTGGGCCTATATATACATACATATCTCTCTGTGTGTTTGTGTCAATAATTGTCCCAAAAAATCAACTTGGGCATAACCCTGCGAGGAAAAGAGATGGATCGGAAGGCTTTCCCAATCCTCTTGTTCATTCTTCTTCTCTGTGCTCAGTCATCGATCCCAGCAGCGGACTCGGCTTCTCGCCCATGCCGCTGTAGGGCTGCATCCTGTAAGCTTCCATCGATTCTTTCAACCCACTATGTATCTTAAGTCGGATAATGTTCGGCCCAAGATCAGCCACTACACGTATTTGTCCAATGGATTAATTCATCCGTCTTGTGCTGATCTCGCAGGTCAGGGCAGGATAAATTCTCGAGAGATTGTGGTGAGGAAGAGCGGCGTCGTTGGGGGAGTTATTAAGGGATGCGGCCAACATAGTCCTTGATTGTTAATGGTTTCTGTACAGGGGGCGTTTGATCCAATCCGTATGCTGAATAATGGAAGGGACGAAAGCCGATTGAACTTCTAATGAATTTTCGTTGGAATAGGACTCCGTGAAAATTTTCTTGATATCAGAATGTGGGTTTGGCCGTTGATAGTAGAAAATAGAGTCTTCATTTTCTTGGGAGAAGTCACTCTTCTTCCAATTGGGCAAGTTGTGTGTCCGGAGGAATTATTTTTTTCCCTCCTTACAAGCAGCGATTGTAATAGTATTAATATAGTAAATAAAGGAAGTGGAGCAACTCCACGAAACTACATACTGACATCTCAAAGAGCAGGATCTTCCTTAAAATGATACAGCCCATTAAAGGGAGATTAGAAAACCTAATTGTGCAGGTTCATGGGCAAATTCATTCTGGTCTCTACTTAGCCATTCACATTGCCGGAAATCACAATAGCTGCTGAGTAAATGCTTAATATCTCCAACCAATGGTCTAATCTCCCTAGGGGCTCTTCTATCTCTTGCTAACTGAGTATAGCAAGGTTTCACGAGTGGACTAATACTTTGGTTCTCAATTTTGTGTAGAGTTGATATTTGAGGATTCAAATCAATTTTCTTGCCAAAATGGTCCCTCCAGTTTCATTTTTTCTAACAATCAGTTTTACCATCAATTTTGTTGGCCAGAAAGTTGACATGTCAATGCACCACGCAAGTGCCATATCAGCTTTTTGTTTAACAAAATTGCTAGTGGAGTTGACTGTCAGGAAAAAAACAAGTTGATGGACTATTTTGGTGGCAAAATTAATTGTAATTCTTAAGTGTTGGCTCCACACAAATTCTAGTACTGAATTGTTAATGCACTAAAGGTTTGACACATATGGGAGCAATGAAATTTTGAGCCATCCTCTTGTTATTGCAACACCAAGGGCTAGGTGTAAAATGTCATGGACTGGCCAATATATCCAAGTGACCCATGACATGTCATTAATCATGTTACATATAAATTTATCCAATATGTCATCGATCTTCCTTTAAGGAAGTTGGTTCTGATTCATTACCTTTGTAACACAGGCAAGTATTTATTATTATTTTGGTAGTTGTAAATATTTTTCTTTTATATGAAATAGAATTTCGAGAAAATTCCCTTCTTTCTACTATATATAAAAGGGTATTTCCCCTATTGGTAATTTATTCATAAATAAATAATATTCAAGAGTTTTCTTGAAAGGTTCTCTCTCTCTAGAGTTTTGATAGGGAAGTCACCCTTGACCCGTCGAACCGCCCAGCCTAGGCTTACCTTGTAGGATTCTTTGTTAAAACCATCCACTAAACCAAAACCACATCAAACCTAGTACCATATCAGGTGGGGCTCTCTTTGAGAGGTGAGAAACCACAGTTACGAGAACTATCATGCTGCCTCACCGCACCAAAGCACCTGCCTCTGAAGGTGCCCCACCACTCCCTTTGGCCCCTTGTGACCCTGCTCTGGCACCCTCTACTCCATTGTAGGCTCCTGGTGGGCCTCTTAATGTGCTGGACCTAATAGCAAAACTCACGGATGTTGTTCGTATCACCATTCACGAACAGGTTAGGATTGAGGTGTAAGTCGCTATGATGGGTAAGCACACCATTTCCACCCGCCACCCCCAGGCACCCACCACTGACGAAGACCTCCCCTCCGAATCAATGGAGTTCATGCCATTGAAGATGCTATGGCCCCTTGCCGCTCGACCACGGGAGCCACTCATGGACAAGCTTGGCCTAGGTCAGGATGCGGTAGAAGGCGGGCATAGAGTTGATAGAGAATTTCATCAAGCATATACCCCGAGCATCAGGACACCTATCTCGGACATTATGGGATACCCCACGAACGTTATGAGATACCTCGCGGACGTTATGGGATATCCTGTGAATATCACAGGACATCCCACAGACCTCATAGGATATCCCGCGGATGTCATGGGATACCCTCACTTCAGTTGGACGCATGCCACGTAGTGTGGCCACACCCCTCATCAAAGCCCATGTTACCCTTGGGAATCCATGGTTGCCCATCTTTCCCACACACCTCATCTTTCTGACCACTCGGTCACCTGCCCTCCCAGTGACATGTCGGGAGTCGGACATGAGTCGACGGACCCCTACTACTACCTAGCATGACCAACTTGTGGCGCACCACTGGTGGGAGCTTCTTAGCTTATTTACTTGTGTACTTTGCCGATCGTTCCTCTCACCTTGGACAACCACATCAAAGCCCAAGTGGAAAGAGTTATCCATGAAATGGAGGCCACTCACCCGGTGATGCATAAGGACAACCTCGACTTGCCATTCACTCCAAACATCCTAGCTGCCCCTGTGCCATTGCTTCTCAACTCGCCACATATTCCCCTGCATGATGGTTGGGCAAATCCAAAAGCCCACATTCGCATCTTCATGGACGCCATGATTGCTCAGAGCATTGAGAACGCGCATATGTGTCGCATTTTTCCTACAACGCTAAAGGGCACTGCTTCCTCTTGGTTCCACTCTCTTCCCGACAATTCCAGTGGCAATTTTCGAACCCTCCACTGACATTTCCTGGCTCGATTTGAGGGTAGCATCAAGTTATGCAAAGAAATAAGCGACCTCTTCTCTCTTTGACAGCGAGAGTTGAAATCCTTAAAGGGTTACATGAGTCGGTTCTTGGAGATCATTGCGGATATCGAACCGCCTAACCAGGTCGAAGCTGTCTTCTAGGAATTCAAGAACAGCATCTGCAGCCGAAAAATGGGCATTGAGCTCACCAAAAATCTCGTCCACACCCTAGGTGACCTACAACGGGTGGTCAACTGCTTCATTTAGGTCGAAGAGTCCGTTGCCCCATGGAACTTATCAAGTTCACATAACTTTGATAGAAAACGTAAGTATGAGGATACAACGCATAGTTCAGCAACAAGTTCAAGAATCTCCTGATCACCAAAGAATTCGTATGAGCATGATGCTAGGTAGTTCACCCCATTCACGGCCCCCAGTGAGTCATTCTTAATTAGATCAAGGGGCAAAACCTCCTACATCTGCCCAAGCCAACTGTTGACAAGGGCGATACTATAACTACCGCTTGATTTGAGCCAAATTAAATAATTGACATAATTTTTTATAAAAATGGATACACTAAAATTAAGAAGACTAATTTAAATGGATAAATTGATTAATTTTTCAAATTACAAGAGTGTGAAAAAATAAAAATATAATGACAAAATTAATTATGATTTCTTATGATAATTATGATTCTAACAGTAAATTTAGAATTTAAACCATATTTAATATTTATTATTAATTAAATATACATTAGTTAAGAGTATCTTTAAAATTTTCAAAATAAGATAAACTATCTTTTCTCCTCTATTAAAGAGGGCCCATGGAAGACGAGGCATCTAGAGGCTTAAAGGAGGCATTCATAATTTTAGTGGCTTGAAAACATTTTAGTAGTTGCCAATCTACCCTTTGGCTCTCTATATGAGCTATAACGGCTTAGAGGAAGTTTCAGAAGTATATTGGAAGAAAAAAGTGAAGGCAATCGTCTTACCGCCTTGGGTTGGTTTCTCTTTCTTTTTTGAGATCCATACCCACATACAAAAGAGATCTAGCTTTGAAGCTTCTATCCAAACCCCAAGGCTTAGATTAGAATGAGAAATTCAACTCGGTGAATGGTCAAGGACTACTAATTGAGGAAAAGGAGCAGCAACCTATACCCAATAGAGGAGCAAACTAATACAAATAGCTTGAACATGGAGCCCAATAGAGCTACAATAGCGATCTAGTTTTTACCTTGCCTTTGAAGCCCGAACATCCCCACAATAAGAGGATTGCCTGTAAGGCGATTCTCTTCTACTAAAGTTGGGGTTAATTGCATAAATGGTACATGAAGTTTCGGAAAAGAAACAAATCAATATAAAAAGAATTTTCGTGCACTATTGGTACAAAAAGTTATAAACATGTTCTCTACTAGTATAAATTGGTAAAATGTAGTAGTCCTTGTGATGTTGTTAGAGTTAATTGTGTTAATGGTACAAAAAGTTTTGAAAATATTTTAAATTAGTGTAAAATTAAAATTTGTACCAAATCAATACAAAACATTTTAAATTTGTCATCGTACCCCATCAGCTCAAGCTCATTGTAGATGCATCTCCACTTGGATGGCAGACAATGGGTCTAGGGAGTAAGGAGGGGCATAATGATAAAAGAAATTCAGTTTGACTTTATTTTCAAAGATTTAAAAGGTAGCGCAGTTGGCTTTCTCAGCAGAATTAAATGTGATAAATGAATATTATTAAATAAAATAATATTATTTTACATTAGAAAATAATTTGCATATAAGATTACACATTATATTACCTTTTTCGTACTAATTTGAAATATTTTTCTAATTTTTTGTACCATTAAAGAAACTAATATTCCTATTATAACAGTGTTACAATAATTTTGATAGTTTATATTTATGAAGAACACATTTATAATATTTTGTATCAATGAAGTACAAAAAGCTCTATTTGTATCAAGTTGTTTCTTTTCCAAAACTTCATGTATCATTTGTGTACTTAATCCACTAAAGTTAGATCCAGTTAATACATAGATTCCTTGCTCAAGCTTCTTGCTCTTTATCTCTAAACCCTATTTTTTTTTAGGCTTATTAGATTAAGACACTCTACCATTTTTGTGTGTGGCTTATTGTGGGGTCAGTTCTGCTAATATTGGATTATATCGGTTCATTCTTATTAGTTGCATTTAAATGGTATAAATTGTAAAATTAAATTTTCATTACATAATATGTATTTAATTAGAGTATTGTGGAACCTATAATAATCATTGATATATAAGGGGTTCTTTTCTAGTTCATACTTTGTGTTTTCTATGTAGGAAGAACAATCTCCCTTGTGGTTTATTTTTTAGAAACTAAATATGCACATGACAGATGTAAGACAGTAGTAAAATTACTCCAATTCTTGAAATGCCATGTGGTGGAAGCAAAAGACCAAGTTGGTGATATCTGCCTTCTTCGGGAACAAGAGGCTTAAGTATCTATATTACATTCAAATAAACACAATTCATTTTAGAATAATGCATAATTCCTTTACTTCACCATGGCTTGTCTCATGCATATATGGCCCTCCTTATTGCTGAAAAAATTGTCT
This sequence comes from Sonneratia alba, assembly GCA_900174645.1. Taxonomy (NCBI): domain Eukaryota; kingdom Viridiplantae; phylum Streptophyta; class Magnoliopsida; order Myrtales; family Lythraceae; genus Sonneratia; species Sonneratia alba. The sequence goes on along the minus strand of FWPY01000027.1, from coordinate 3,524,210 downwards.
TTTTGCATAAACTATATTCCCTAGCTGATTCCATAAATAAATCTTGGATTCTCATTAGGGATATGAATGAAACAATCTGTGGTGATAACAAATTTGGTGGTAAATCACTTATAAACTCATAAAAAAAAACTTTCTCAATACATTCATATCTTTATTTGGATTGATAGACTAGGTTTTATTAGGACCGTTTTACATGGCGTAACATTAGATATCATATCTCTTTTATTAAACAACGCTTAGATAGAGTAATTGAAAATTTTTATTGGATTGAAATATTCCCTAGAGCTATTGTTACTAATTAATTTGTAAATAATTCTATCATTTACCAATCATACAATAATAAGGAGGAAAACTAATAATATCCTTCAAATAAAAAATAATGAAGAAGGGATCACTAATGACAACTTCATAAGTAAAAACTTTATAAAAAAATTAAAATTTTGTATTGATAAGGCAACCCACAAAATCTCATATGAACTTAATGGACTATTTCCTTGCATCATAAACTAACGAGGAAAGGTAGAAATTAACCAGGATACTGGAGGCAGCAGAAATTAAGGATGTAATTTTTAGAATGTTTGGCTTAAACTCCATTGATCCCGACGGTATGTGACCAATTTTCTATAATAAAAATTAGGAAATTGTAGGAGTAGATTTAGTGGAGCCATCATAACATTTTTTTTTTATCAATTGGTAATCTCAGTAGATAATAGAACTCTACATTCACGACATTAATTATTAAAATAAATGGTGCCAACACATTGAAAGACATTATATCCATCTCTCTCACAAATGTTTGTTATAAAATTATTATAAAAATTTTAGCAAACATATTAAAGTCATCATTAGAAAAAGTCATTAGTTTACCCTAACCTGCTTTCATTGGAAGAAGAATAATATTAGATAATGCCATATTAGTCTAAAAAATCTTCCATACTATGAAAATGTCTAAAGTTATGAGAGGTTTGGTAGGAATTAGAATTGATTTTAAGAAACTCTTTAATAAATAAGAACCAAACTTCATCATAAAATTAATAGATAACCTATGATGCAGCCTGATTTTTGTATGTAGGGTCAAGGAATAATGCATCTCATCTCTAACTTTTTCGGTCTTAATAAATGGGTCCCCTAGAGGATTTTTTTTTATTCCTCTCATGGCTTATGCCAAAGGGATCTATTGTCCCCATATTTATTCATTATTGTAATGGAAACACTCTCTATGCTTTTCCTCAAAGTAGAATGAGAGAATAACCTTATAAGTATCAAAGTCACCCAAGAATCTCAAGCTATCACACACCTTTGCTATGCAAACAACCTAATATTATTCATACAAGCTACAAAGAAAATTTTGAAGAAACTACAAAGATGTACTTGACAATATAGATAAGCAAAAGTAAATCAGGAGTCCACTATTTTAAAAACATCTCAATTCAAAATAAACGAGTAGTTAAATAACACCTAGAATTAAAAAAACTTAAATTAGACTCCAAGTATTTAGGAAGTCCAACGTTCTCACCTAGGAAGAAATATAAATCTTTCTAATTCACCATCAATAGAATAAAAAATAAACCCTCTTCATGGAAAGCACATTCACTATTATGAACATGAAGAATAACACTAACGAGCTCAATAATAACAAGTATTCCAAATTACACAATGTCCTGACACGAATTATCGACTAAGATAATAGATGAAATCAACAAAATCACAAAAAAGTTTTTTGAGGTAAAACTAGTGACCAAAAACACTGGTATGCTCTACTTAATTGGAATAAGACTTGTAGATCTGAATATATTTGATGATTAGGACTAAGGAAGGGAAGTAACCAAAATAAGGCTCATCTCTCACTCACAACATGGTCTCTTGCCAACAAACTTGATAACTTAACTACTAAAACACTTCTGGCAAAATAAGGAGATTATCTAATCCCGAGAAATACTAATCAGTCTTTAATGTAGAGAGGTTTCCAATCATGCAAAGATACTCTTAAGAAAGGTATGTTTAGAAGAATAGGAAATAGATTGTCTACAAAAGTATGGGCTGATCCATAGATTCCCAAAAATCTTAACTACATATCAATAGCAAAGAATCAAAGCCTCATTGAACTAAATCTCAAGGTAGAAGACTTGCTACTTGAAAACCCAAGGGGATGGAACAAGCAAATGCTATTGGACCTATGCAACACATAAACTATCCATAACATGAAATATATATATAGATATATATATATATTCCTCATGCTAATCAATTGACCAATAGAACTGGGCCTTAAAGAAAAAATGGAAAATTCTTAGTAAAAGCTTTCTATTTGATTGATCTCCAACATAAATTCCAAATCAAAAGAGGCATAACAGAGGAGATAAATTGGAAGCAGCTTTAAAAAATGACACTTCATGAATGCTTCAAAGTTTTTCTTTGGCATTGTGCGAATTATAGCCTCCCTTAGCATTCAAATAAAGAGAATCCATGTCTCATTATGCAATGTTGGCTCCAATAGTAAAAGTCGCCCTCGCTCGAAGCAACATTCGGATTCGTCGGATCAAGCCCATAGAGCCCCGGTGTTCCACCCCGACCGAGATCAAGCTGCTGCAGCCCTCACTTGAGACTCCAGGAGGATTTGACGGATCAAGCTCAAAAGCCCCGGCAACTCCATTACCCACTCTGATTGAGAACAAGCTGTGAAGCCCTCGCTTGAAGCAACATTCGGATTCATCGGATCAAGCTCATAAGCCCCGGTGGTTCCAACCACAATTGAAAGTACATGGCTCAAGTCTCATTTGGAATCTAGCACAATAGAGAATCAGCCTCTTTGCTGAATGTTTGTACTATCGAGTTGCTTGGAGGCATTCACAATGGGGATTAAGGGACACACAAATTTCAAGCCAAAATGTAGCACAAATTGTTGGTCTCCCGGTTTTGCCCTCATATGATTTTATAGAAAATATTCTAGAATTGAAAATTTTCCAAACCTTTAGATCATTCCTACTATATCAACTTTGGGAATCCAAAAACAAAAGAAGATACGCAAATCAAGTGCCACACATTAAATAGTTCCTAAGCATGTTGGGAAAATTCTTCATGGAACAAACTTTAGGTCATTATATATACACTACTGCTTCTTTTAAAAATGGCAGCTGCTACATTCTAGGGATTTTGAGAACCGAACATGGCTAGGATCAAGTTTGGCATTAGGAGTTCAGTGTAGTTGCCTTATTAATACAAGCAAAGGCAAAGACATTGTTTCTGGCATTAATGATAGCAAAAGATCGGGGATGGAGCAAGATGCTGCCCCTCTTATACACTACAAGAAGTTTATATTATTGTGACAATATTTTTTATCATAATATATTAATTTTTTGTCATGATATAGTTACTATGACAAAATTATTTGTCACGAATTTTGTCATAAAAAGCTCGTCATAATAAACTTATTGTAAGAAATAATATTTTGTCAAAACATGTCAATTAATTCTTGTGACAAGATTAAAGTTTGTCATTTAAAGTTGATATATTATGACTAAAGTTTCGTAACAACATTGAAATAATTTTGTAACAATAATTAAAATTTGTCAAAAAAGAATTTAATATTTGACAATTAAAAATTAAATTAGTTAAATTTAAAATAGAATTTAAAGTTATTTTCATTAAATATTATTTAAAAATTTTATTTTGACGGCGTATCTTGACAAATTATTCATCAAAATTATTTTATTTTGACAATTTATATTCACAAATTATTCGTTAAAAATAATTTTATTTCAACAATTTATCATGATAAATTGTTTGTCATAATTATTTGATGTTGATATTTTATCTTGACAAATTATTTTGTCAAAATTATTTTATGTTGATGATTTATTTTGACAAATTATTTGTAAAAATCACTTTATTTTAACAATTTATCTAGACAAATTATTGGTTAAAATTATTATGTATGAAATTCTATGGTGTCTAATTAATCATAGAAAATTACATAATCTAGTAGGCTAATTATAATATTCATCCGATCACTACATATTATATTTACTATGAAGTGAAATAACATAAATAGTTTTTGACATATGTTAAGGTCTATCAGAGTAGTAATATTAAAATGTTGAAAAAACAAGTACAAATATCTACTAAATTTAAACATGACAAATGAAAGACATATTCCATAACATAATAATGATCTTCATCAGGTTGTTGCATGATGATCTTCACTCCATTTTGCATATGCCAGTGTCATCTACAAAAATTGAAAAATAGAAAAGTGATAGTAAATGTCAATCCAAAAATTTAAATGTTTCCAATTCTAGTCATATAAAAATCGAAAATAATACACATTTACGTAGCTATAAATATATAATGCAAAAATTTTAATGAAAGTAACGGTCGTAGTAAAATAAAAGAATCACTACCCAACTAGGTCAATAGAGTACCAAAGAAGTTGAAAATATATTACTATTTTCAAAAGATAACTAAATTTAGTAAGTACCATCACCAACCAAAAAGATGTAAAATATGCTAAATAATCTATCCAATCTAAATCAAAAGTGTACACCATAAACTATATAAAGACATGATATGAGAAATAGATAATTAACAAAATGAACATCATAACATCTAATAGAACATATCAAGAGGTTGAGAATCAAAAGGAGTTAAAGATAGTGATCTTTAATTCATATTTTACATAAAAATATCATAGAGTATGTGTTATTGCTATAAAAAAGTGAGAGAGTATACTTACTATTTTGTGTTGGAGTGAAAGATGTCTCTAGTTTCAATTCGAGCAATCAATTCTTGCATGGTAACTTCAAGCTTGGAATGGGATGACTTTAGCTCTTCTATGATAGCTTGTTGACTTTCTATTTTTTGCTCGAGCAACTGACAAGATTCCCGTCCATCATCATTAACTTCTTCATACAAATTAGTAGATGATCTTAACATATTTTGTCGCCTAGCCCTATAGCCAAGTCCACGAGCATATCCAGATTTAGGTTTCAAAACCTTCTCAAGAATTTCACTTCCATTTAATTCAGCACCATTTTCTATAGGTTGTGCACACAAAACTTCCATTTGTTCCTGCATAATAAAAGATAATTTATTATTAAGAATAGTTATATATTTCAATAATCAATATATACAATGTTACAAAGATAAAGGTAATTGACCACAATATTCCATTAAATATTAAGATGACTAGATATATGCAATATCATTTATATTTAGCTATATTTACAACACTCAAGTAATGATATAACTATAACAACACAGCTAATAAAAAAGATAAACATCCAGAACGAGCCTTTTAATATTGATACGTGTGAAAAAGAAAACAAAGAGGAAACTTAAAGAACAAATACATGAATATAATAAACATTAAGATTTTTAATATTTATGAGGTACAAAGATAAAGCACAACACTACAAGTATGGCCAAAACTTTCATATTACAAAAAATATAATATATTAGCTGCAATAAAGATAATTTCAAACTCTTGAATGAAAGTAAGAATTTAGAAATTACATAGTTTTCACGAGCTTGGGGATGGATCCATGTGCCATCAACTTTCGTGTGGTGAACATCATAATAGATCATGCAAAACCTATGACTCATAGTCATCGTCGTCGTCATCATCATCATCATCATCATCGTCACTGTCATATTCTTGATTAGAATCATCAATATAATCAATGATGGTGTCATCCTCTTCTTCAACAAAGCCACAATCTATATTTTTATCCCCAACTTTGGAAAGTACAATGGTGGCATCAACTTGTGCAAGTGCTACATCCTCACGACATAGTGGTTCAATATTTCGCTCATCTACTTGATCAATTTCATTGATGTCATAAGTTTGATCTTGCTGATATGGCTCTTCCATGGGACTCTGTTCTTCAATTGTGCTATCTCTCTCCAATACATCATAAAGACTACGAGAATGTACTCGCCGCACAATTTGCCAATTACCTCCACGTTTTATATCATTGATATAAAAAACTTGCTCAACTTGAGTTGCAAGCACAAATGGATCAGTCATATACCATTTTCTACTTGTGTTAATACTAATAAGGAGCCCATCTGTCCATAATCCATTTCTTTTATCTCCAACATTCCACCAGTTGCATTTGAATACATAAACACGATTCATATTGCAATATTGGAGCTCAATAATATATGTTACTTCACCATAAAAGTCGATCTCTTCCAAGTTATGTTCTCCTTTAACTACAACACCACTGTTCTGTGTTTGAAGGTTCTTGTCTCGGTCTACAGTATGAAATCTAACTCCATTCACAATCAAACCACTGTATTTTGCAATTCTTACATCAAGACCTATACCCAGTACATAAAGATGATCGGAAGATCCAATTGACTCATTCAATCTCAACCGTGTAACCTAACACACACACATGTGATTTTTTAAGGTAATCTATATTTGGATATAAAATATGACTAACTAGTAACAATAAAATACTTACTTGAGCTTTAAACCAACTTGCAAATTCCTTTTGATGCCTCTGCTCAACATTTGCAGGATTTTGTATAGCTAACTCTTCCTTATGTATGCTGCATTAGTGTAAAAAAAATCTATTAAAAAAATACCATGCATATAAAATGTACTAAAAAAATACATTATAATATACTTACTTTCGATAAGAATCAATCTCATAACAGTTATGCAGTATATACCAATGTATTTTATCTTTTCCGGACGAGGATAAAACTTCATACTTGGCTGCTCCCAAAGGCCTTGCCTTTTATTTGAACACCAAAAACCCATCACATTCATTTATCTCTCTTCCATCATAATTTCTATCTTCTCGATTAAATCGAGTTTCAATTCCACGAAAATACATAGAACAAAAGTTAAGGCATTCCTTGGCTATATATGCTTCAGCTATGGAGCCTTCTGGACGAGCTTTGTTGCGCACAAAATCTTTAAGAGTTCTTAGAAACCTATAAAAATTAAAAGAGAAAATTTTAGAAAAAAGAATATTCATGGTAACTTTTAAATATAAATACGAATATACCTCTCGACAAAGTACATCCAACGATAGTGAACCGGGCCACCTAATTCAACCTCACGCGGTAAGTGAATAGCCAAGTGAATCATGATAACAAAAAATGAAGGTGTATAAATCATCTCAAGTTTGCATAGTATGAAGATGATATCATGATTCAACCGTTCCAATTTTTCTCTATCCACATTTTTGGAACATAACTCCCTGAAAAAATTGCTCAACTTTGACAATGTTGCATAAATATCCTTTCGCAGAAATCCATTCGAAGCAATTGGTAGCAGCTGTTGCAAAAATATGTGGTAGTCATGACTTTTCATACCGGAAATCTTGCCAAAGTCATGACTTACAACTCTAGAAAACTTCGACCCATATCCATCAGGCAACTTGACTCGTCCCAACCAATCACAGAATTTTCGTCTCTCTTGCAATGTAAGTGTGTAACAAGCATGAGGAACCCAAAAATTATCACCATCTCGCTGTAAATGCAACTCCTTCCGTATACCCAAGTCTTCTAAATCTAGTCGGGCTTTGATATTATCCTTAGTTTTTTTCTCAACATTCATCAATGTACACAAAATGTTCTCACATATATTTTTTTCTATATGCATAACATCCAAATTGTGTCGTAACTTCAACATTTTCCAATAAGGCAACTCAAAAAATATGCTCCTCTTTGTCCAATTCAACTCACCATCTGCACATCTTCTCCTAGGTTGATTTGATGGCTTCCCAAATCTTACAGTGTTTACCTGCATAAGTTGTCTTAGAACATCTTCGCCACTTAGCTCTTTCGGTTTTGATCTATACTCCAACTTCCCATCAAATTTTTTGCTCCTACGCTACGGATGCTGTGAATCTAAATATCTCCGATGACCCATGTAACATTGCTTTTGTCCATTTTTTAATGTAAATGAACATGTATCCTTATTGCATACTGGACAAGCCAACTTTCCTTTGGTGCTCCAACCAGATAACATTGCATAAGCTGGAAAGTCATTTATAGTCCAAAGCAATATAGCATGCAAACAAAATTTCTCATTCCCATACGCATCATAAATCTCTATTCCTTCCTCCCATAATTCCTTCAAATAATCAATTAATGGTCGCAAGTATACATCAATATCATTGCCAGGAGATTCCTTACCAGATATAAGCAAACTTAACAAGATAAATGGTTCTTTCATACACTTCCATGGGGGTAGGTTATAAGAGATCAAGAATACTGGCCACATACTATAACTTGTACTCATGTTACCAAAAGGATTGAACCCATCACTAGCCAAACCTAAACGAATATTCCGAGGATCTCGTGCAAACCAATCATATTTCTTGTCAAAATCTTGCCATGCTATACCATCAGCAGAATGTCTAACTATATTATCTTGAACACGTTTCTCCTTATGCCATCTCATGTCCTCTGCTATCTCTTTGGATAAGAAGAAGCGTTGAAGTCTAGACTTGACAGGAAAGTATTGTAGAACCTTATAAGGAATCCTTTTACGCTTAATAGCATTGTATTTCCACCGAGGAGCACAACAATCTAGATTAGGACACTTATCCAAATTTTCATTTTCCTTCCAAAACAATACACAATCATTTTGACATACATCAATCTTTATATAACCAAGCCCCAAATCAAGCAATAATTTTTTCACATCATAGTAGGATTTGGGAAGTGTCTCACCCATCGGAAGCGTATCTTTGAATAATTCCAAATTCATATCAAAGGCCTTATTGCTACTATTGGTCAATGATTTAATATGAACCATTTTCAGAAGGAATGATAACTTGGAGTATTTTGAACAACCAGGATATAACTCACAATTAGCATCATTCAGCAATCTAGCTAATCTCTCAACTTCACCATCATTATCTGATGCATTTTCATGTGCAGTAGTTTCAACTGAAGACTGTCGAAGTGTACCTCTATGAAGATCTTCTAACATTTCTGGAATATCATTATATCGTTCCTGGCATCGATCTTCAAATGTATGTAGATCTTGAGAATGCACAGCAGTGAGACTATGATCAACAAATTGAAACCGTTCACCATGATGAACCCAAGGATTATAGTTTTCCAAAATTCCAAATAAAAGCAAATGCCTCTTAACATCAGACAATTGCCTAACACAGCAGTTATTGCATCTTTTGCAGGGGCATCGGACCCTATTACCTGATCCGACGTATTGAGCTGCCACACGCATAAACTCCTTAACCCCTTCAACATATTCTCGGCAAAAATGATCCTTCAATTTCATCCAATTTCTCTCCATTCTTTCTACGATAATAGGATAAAACTATGTTAACACATAATGACAAAATGATAAACAAGCAGTATGTATGACTAAACAACGATGAGATTGAGTAGAAATCAACAACTACCGAATAGCAAGCATGGGCGAGGAGGGGGAAAGCAGCAACGCACACGGAAAGGTCGGGGTTCAGCAGTCCGAGCAGTGGCTCTTGAGGAATGATCGGAAAGAGGGACAAATGAAGGAAGAAAAGCTAACAGCAGAGCCTCCCTCCTCGGTTTGCCTTCGAGCTCCCAGCCGTTCAATGCCAACCCCTTTCCAAAACCCTAGAAAATCATTCTTTTTCTTTTCTTTTTTTTTTTATTTGAATAATTTTCAAACAAAAAGTGTATTAAGTTTTTCGCCTTATGAAAACAATTTCATGAAATGCCCGTTGATTTATAAGATTCATATTTTTGACCCAAATTGCCCCAACAATATTTTTAAATCGGGATATTCACAATTGTTGATTAAAATTGGATATCTTTGATTTAGTCATTTTTATGAATTGTTTCTTTTTTAATTTGCTTCTAATTAAAATCAAGTGACAATTACTTCACTCAAAATTAACACTCCTTCGAATGGTTATTTTTTTCCAAAATGTGTTAAGACACGATCATTATTCACAATCTGCGCAGCCTGTGTTAGAAAAATCGTAATTAACTAATCAAAATGAATTTTGAGTCCCAAAAAGTACTTAATTCAAGCTAACTTGATGATCTTTGTGATGTCTTTTTGTTCTATTTTTATTGATTTAACTTGATTAATTTCAGACTTAAAATTCATGAATCTCTTAGTATAACTTGCGTGCTTTTAAGTTGAAATCGAAGTATGAAACTTTGTTTGAGCCAAATCGAGGTGGTCATAAGTGAAAAAAGATAGAACTTTTCTTTTTGAATGTTTATATTTTAATATCCTAAAAAATGAATAGTTTAACGGTTTCAAAATGGCTAGATTTTGTCTTCTCTAATATGAGTAATATATTTTACTTTCTATCATTTGTTAAAAATCATATAATTAATTGATCAATGAAGTTAAAAAAGAAAAGAGCAATCCGTGCAAAAATGATAGTTCTTTCAATAATTACAATTGTAAATAAAAGACAGACATTGAGAAAGAGACAAATTATTGTATATAATTACCGGATACAATGGAGAGAGGCTTTTGGGGAGCATATGATCATCTCCACTTCAATCTCTACAAGGGCACACAGGAAGAGGGACCACCAACGGAAGGTTTCAGGAACTAATTTGTAGAACTTAAATTTAAATCCTTATTTAAAGATAATATTAGGTACTAATTTGTACTATACATATTATTTCAATGAAATTATTTTAAAATATCAGTTCAAAATTAATTAAAATAACTAACTAATTATATTTATTTAATGAATACATATTTTCTAGGAGTGAATTAGTTAAAATTGGAAAGTTCATATTGATGTTTTAGTTAAAATTAATAAATAAAAAATGTAAACTAACAAGAAGATAAAAAAAATTATGTTTTATTAGTATTTGTGATTATTAGAGTAATTTTACATTTTAATTCCAAATTTATCATTTTTAGTAAAATTGACGTTTATTAAAATATTTTAAAATTTTTAAAAATAAAATTGACTACCTTCTATCTTTTTAAAATAATATAGATAAATTAAAAATTCAATCATATACATTTATATATGATTATATAAAAATTAATAATGTCAAAATTTTAACTATATCATATATTAAATATAAATTTCATGTTTATTATTTTGATAAAAAAAGTAACAATTATTGGTTTTAATAATTTGATTCACCTGATACCCTAATAACATGCATCTAGTCATATCAAACATTTAAATATTTTTCATAATATCTTCTATTAAATATTTCAATAATTATTACTTTATTAATATATTAAATATTATATTTTTCTGATTTTATTATTTTGTCATAATATGTGTAAATTTCAATTATACTGACAAATTTGTTATTGGTAACTACTTTAATCAAAATAATATCAAAAATCCCAATTACAAAATTTTGTAGTCTAAATAATCGTGATAAAATATAATGACAACATCAAATATTATCACAAAACATACATTAATAATGACAAAATTTAGTGATGAAATAAAATTTGTCACGATATCATGTTTATTGGGATGAAATTATATTTTGTTACCATATACTGCATTTGTTATGACAAAATTAGTTTTGTGATAACAAAATTTGTCACAAGTTGGATAGGATTTTGAAATAAACTCAATTAATGGCAAAACACCTTGAAAGTATTATTAGGGAGAAAATGGTGGGCCATTTAGTGGCCTGGAATGGGTCAATCAATTCTATAGTTTGTTTGGAATTTGAGCAAGCTTTGATGCGGGCTCAATTATAGCTTAACGTGAAAAGCCTATCATAGATATTAAGACATGTAATTTTGATTTATGCCTACTCAATATAGCTCTTTTTCCATCAATAAAAAGGAAGATAGTAGTAGTGGTAATTTAAGTACCAAGTTACGTAATATTCGGGTTTTCGTATTCAATTACAAATATATTAAATGAACTGAATAATCAGAAGTTGCTATTTTCCAAGGCACATGCCCTAAGATTACACAGCTAACAAATATATGTTTAAGTAGACATATTAGATGGGATCTAAATTTGAAACTCAATGTCACAAAATAGTATGGGAGTGAGTTTTGTAGAAGGCACCATCATTGGTAAATGTAACTCATAGTGGATTAAATTGTTGAAATTCAAATGAAAATATCTTACAACTAAATATTACCTGCCAATTTAAATTTTAAAAATTCTACTGTAATTTCTTCTTTATTAGTCCATCGATATCAAGAATCACTCCCACGAGCGAATGTCTCCAGTGCTCTGTAGGAACTCATATTCTATATCACCAATCACTAAAAGAGTTTGTTTTTTTTTTTTGGTTGAAGAATTTGGTTAATTGCCTAAAGAATTTTTGCGAGAAAAAGGATTCCACTAGAAATTTCAATGGAAAGAAAAAAAAAAGGTTTTTGCCGCTATATTATTGCGAAGGATTTCCAATAGAATTGCAATGGACAATCCATTTTAATTAATTTAAGGACCCGTTTGGTATGCAGGAATATAATCGGAATCGAAATGGTATTAAGAATAGAATGGGATGTAACGAGAAGAAATTATCATTACTATTATACTGTTTAGTACCATCTTTAATACTATTAGAATTGATTTTAATAAAAAAAATATTTTATAAATTATACGTTACCTATAATTCACTAACACTTTCATGATGTTTTAAACTATTTATCATATTTATATTTTCTTATTTTCTTGTTTTTATAAATTTAATTTATAATTTATAATTTCCTATGATCTTATAAATAAAATTTGTTATTATTTAGGTATTATGTAACATTTTTCAACAAAATTATAATAATTTTGTCAATTTTCAGATTTTTTTGAAATTATTTAAAACATATTTTTTAATATAAGTTTATAAAATTTTATTAATTTTAATATAAAATTATTTTTTAGTAATTTAAAAATGTTGAGAATTGATTTTTATGAATTTTTAATTTTTTTAAAAAATAATATATAATGATAAAATCAGTAAAGTATATAAAGCGATGGCCAGTCCTTAATTCAAGCCATCAAATAAAATGTTAAGAATGAGAAGGAATCAGAATGGTCATTCCGATTTTTTATAGTGCAAGCAAATGCAAGAAACTGAATGGAGGGCGGAATAAGCATTTCGATTTTAATTCAATTCTTGTATACCAAATAAGACCTAAAGGACTGTCTCTCGGAATTTTCTCGAAAGGATAGGAACACCATTAAATTAATTCCAACGGATTATCTCTTGGGCCGTTATGTTGCAATTAATCGAGGGCTCTCTTGAAATTTCCTTTCCAGAGGTGTTTCATCGCTCGGGATCGTTTGGTTCACAATCCAAAATTGGAAATGGAAATGGAAATGGAAATAGAATGAAAAGCAATAGGAAATGGAATGATAAATTTTAGTTTTGTTTGGTTTATATCAAAATGGGAATCCACATTATTACTTGTTGTAACTTTAGATATTTGAATGAAAAATAGGGCAGAATTATTAGTGATATAATATAAAAAAATATTTATATCATATTATAATTTATAGGCATGATAATATAATTATTTTATATATGTTTTAATTAATGGAATGTAACGACAATGCCTAATTATTATTAGTTATTTATCAGTATAATAAAAAAGAGATAAGAATGTATGTAAATGTGATAATACTATTAATAAACTATAGATTACATTATTAAAAATAAATAATAGTCGTGAAAATAGAATTTATTATTATTATTATTATTTACGATTATAGAAAGAGTTTGGTAGGATAAGTAATTCAATAACAGAAAAAAAGGTAGCCATTTAATTCTCTTGATATACGAGGGAAATGGCATTCCCCCTCTTTGGGGGTTTCAATTTCCCCCACTGAGAGAATCAGATTTTATTATTTCTAAAACAAATGCATCTAACGGAATCGTCGATTCCCACTCCATTTCTCATCCGTTTGTTGCACTAAATAAAACGGACATTCTCTCGAATTTACCCAAAAGAGGCTTCCCTCTCTTTTTTTATGAATTTACCGATAGATAGAATTTTTTCAATTTTCTTACAAATTTATTAAGAGTTATTTTTCTCATGGATTTATCGACTATCTCAAAAAACTTTTAGGCAAGTGTCACGACATGAATATTGCAGTCCGTTTCACAAGGTATCTTCTCCTCGAAGAGTGATCATACGTATTGCTGCTCAAATATCTCAAAATTGTCATGCTACATCCTTGAGGTGACAGTGCCATTGCACTGTTGCTTCTGTTTCCAGCAGCAAACTCAAGCTTATAGTGGTGCAAGAAATTAGATCCGCCTATGTGGAATCCAACCAAACCCAAACTCTAACCAGACCCGAGTTAAGTACATTAATTCGTAATATTTATGTGTAATGGATATTTTAATTAATGGTATTCAAACTGTTTTGTAACTCTCCCATAATGAACCAATTACTTACAATTAATTATAACCCATTAGCGAGCTAACATTGCCGTTGAATGGCTGAAGAATTAAGTGTGATTTCGGCCCCCATTTCCTCGTGGGATTGGCTGAGCAATTGAGGGAGATTGGAGAGAAAAGAAATAGAGTTCGGTTTTGTGTATGACTCCCATTAGAGAACGAGCGAGAATGTATTTATTTATTGATCAATATTGGTTCCCGCTTGAAAATTTAGTGAGAATCTACCATCGGCTCACCTTTTCGTGTAAGTATATATGATCTAATTCCACATTATGATTTTGAGTTTATCAATTCAATTTATCAAGATAATTCTGAAATTTTTTCACGAATTTTACTTTATATGAATAAATTGATATGCAATATGTATGTGTATATAATTCCAACAAGTGGAAATGATAATCATGTTCAAGGAGAGTATTCAAACACCATGAAGAGTATCCTCCACGTATATGAAATTCCTTTTTGCAGTTACAAGGAAGGTCCATACATTTCAGAAAAGAGCAGGAGGAACAAGGGAATAAAGAACCCGGGAAAGTCTTGCCAATCCTGATGCCTCTTGATCTTGGCTCGAAACTGTACCAAATGACCGATGGAATTTCGTTGGGGGAGAAACTAAAGAAGAGACAAGTACATTGAAGGTATGCCATTTGGGCTACTTACGGGTCAGGATCCAATCCTGGGACACGATTTGCACTAACTTGAGTAATAAAATAACAACAGCAGAAGATCCGTATCTGGTGAAAAGTGACGTGTCAATATGATTTATTTTATTTATATGTGAATTATTAATATGAAATGAACATATAAGAGTCAAAAGTATGTTCCCACTATGACTTATTGCACCATTTTGTCAAATCCGGTCGGAAGCAGTACATAGAGCTCCACGAAACATAGTTTCGCCATGAAAAACGCGCACATTTACTGTGCTAAGATGACAATGGGGTGAGTTTGTTCATAAAATCCGGCTTTACGCTATATATTACTAAATATGATGTGTCAAATTCGTTGTGAGCTTATAAGGGATCGGACTCATTTCCACTTAAAAGTTCAAACTGATAGGTGGCAGTACCTAACTTTCTTATAAGTCCACAACGTTTTCTTCATTTAATCGATATGGAATCATATATTTCAACACCCTCCCTCATGTGGTAACGTGGTTCACTTTGCCACGTGCCATTAAACACCCACCCTCAACAACTGTTTACGAGCCAGGTATTCTTCTTCTGATTTCAAACGAGGGGGACAATTGGTCACAAGTCGAGCAATTTTCTTCCGTACTCAGGTTTATATCAACTGACCACGAGCCACGTCTGGACTCGGGTCAAGCAAGGTGCGAGCCCACTGCCTCTGATACCATGTCAAATTCGTTACAAGTTACATGAAAGAGATATTAATATAATAGTACCGTTATCGATTTAATAATTAAAAAATATATGTTAAATTTTAATTATAATATTTATTGTACTCATTTATTTCCTTATTACCTTATATATTTTTAAACCCATATATTCCCTATATAATCCAAAAAAATTCAACTATTATGGGCTAGTTGGTGATGTTTTTATATTAAAAAACTCGGGGTAAAATACATTACAAATTTTTTCTCATTGTATGTATGTATATATATATATATATATATATATATAAACCTCTGTGCTTATCAAACTTTATGATCGATCTTCTATTTTTTTAACGGGTAAGGCAATGTATTCATCAAACACAGAATTTTCATATTTCAACTTAATAAAAACATTTTACTAAAATTAAAAGCCTCTTAATAATTTTAAAGTCTCTCTTAATTATCCTCAATCCACTAGGTATTTCATCTTTATCTATTAGACCAGCAAATTTACAACAAGAAGCCCAATTAGAATATCCACCAATTTATGATTTCCCTTGTCAAACAGAGGGGATTGAGTCGGCAGGAAACTTAGATGTCCGTGTGCATATATTGATGGGTCAGTCAGAAAATAACAAATTAAGGGCTGTGCTTTACTCGTTTTCTTCGACGACCGACTTTCTAGTACCATGCGCTGGGCCTATATATACATACATATCTCTCTCTGTGTGTATGTATCAATATTGTCCCAAAAAATCAACTTGGGCATAACCCTGTGAGGAAAAGAGATGGATCGGAAGGCTTTCCCAATCCTCTTGCTCATTCTTCTTCTCTGTGCTCAGTCATCGATCCCAGCGCCGGACTCGGCTTCTCGCCCATGCCAAGGCAGTAAGGCTGCATCCTGTAAGCTTTCTTTGATTCTTTCAACCCACTCTGTATCTTGAGTCGGATAATGCTCGGCCCGAGATCAGCTACTGCACGTGTTTGTCCAATGGATTAATTCATCCGTCTGGTGCTTATTTCGCAGGTCGGGGCATGATAAATTCTCGAGAGCTTGTGGTGAGGAAGATCGACGTCGGTGGGAGTGTTTATAAGGGAAGCGGCCAACATAATCCTTGATTAAGGTTTTCTACGCGGGGGCGTTGATCGAATCTGTATGTCGAATAATGGAAGGGATGAAACCCGATTGTACTTCTGTTGAATTTTGGTTGGAACGGTTTTTGTTGGAGTTGGACTATGTGTAAAATCGCTAGTGGAGTTGATTGTTAGAGAAAATGCAAATTGAAAGACTATTTTTGTTGGTAAAATAAATTCAAGCATTTGACTATTGGCTTCACATAAATTCGAGTACTGAATTGAGTTGTTGGTGTACTAAAGGTTTGACAATATGGAAGCAATGAAATTTTGAGCCATCCTCTTGTTATTGCAACGCCAAGGGCTAGGTGTAAATGTCCCTGGACTGGCTAATTCATCCAAGGTATTCATGAGACTGGCATGGGTCAACTGTGCCACAAACTTGGCATCCCAAAATCCTATCAGTTCTAGGAGTCCTGGATCGCCAAGGATGTTCGCAACTTCTTTTGAAGCGTGGTGACTTAGTTCGAGGTGGTGAGAATTGAGGATGGTTAGGCCCGCGTGGATGCAGTCGCCATGTGCCTCGCGATGTAGTGACGATGACTGGGATAGGCAACCTGATCAAGACTTGGGCCACGAATGAAGCTCGAGCCGAGAAGTGTTGTAGGCAATTCTGCTTAATGATTATGACTTAATTTATTGGGTTGGGTTTTCTCAACTGGATCAATGGGCTAGGGCAGGGTGAGTATCCGAAGACCTAGACCCGCTCCGTACCGTCAGCCCATCAACTCGCCTCGCCCTGCGACAAGTCACAAAAAAAAACATATTTAAAATCACATTAAATATAATATATATTTTTTATATAATACAATACATATTCTATGTCATATGATAGAATAACGCGACACGGGGCAGGGCCAGGTCAGGGCGAGGCAAGAACGGTCAAAAGGTAGACCCAAACCCATTTTGACCCGTGCACTGATCAGCCCACTACGTACCCCATTTTTGCACGAGTGGAATCTGACCCATCAAAAAGCAAGTGGGCCCGGGGTGAATCGATCGGGGTAGGTCAATTTTACCATCCTAAGCATCCGTTACCGCTCATGCCCCTAACAAAATTTTGATCGAAGTGCCCTTTTTTCCCCCAGAATTGATCAAAGTGCATGATGTATTATTCATTGCCTCATCGGTCACTGCTATGGTCTTGCGAGTCCAATGGAAGCGTTCTGCATGCTTTAGCCGACGCATGGTTTGTTAAAATAATAGTCATATCTGATATAATAAAATGGAAAGAAAAATTATTATGATTGAGTTTAACATGAAAATATAATAATATTAGAAATAGTTAGTGCACTGATAAAACAATTAGGGATAGTGGTGAGTTTATATATAAATATATATTTTTTATATTGATAATTTCCCGTATCGTAACAACCGACTAATCCACCGGATAGTATATTATATAATCTGAGACCTGTCATTAATCCTCACATCGATTCTCAAGTATTTCGAATCCTAAATCTAACATATTGCATGTTACCAATTTACCAGTGAACTATCACCCTCGAAGATGGTGAGTTTTTATATTCATCATCTAGATATTCACTAATAAATTTAATAAAAGTGATGGAATAGGAAAATATTCATGAATTTATTTCAATAAATGGACATTCTATCTCTTTTCAACTTATCTAATTTCACATCTCTTAGATATGTGTCCTTCGACTGAATTTTATAATAGGAGAAGATTCTCTGGATCATCCCTGTAGCTAAATATCAACAAAATTTTTATCAGTTGTTTGGAGAAATTTTGGTGTGGATTAGTAAGAAATCATTTAGTTCGATATATTCTAATATTATGGAGGAAAATAGAATTATATAAAAAGTTGGTGGATTATGAGAAAGTTGGATCTTAATACAAAATAAAAATTATTGTACTTAGTATATATTTTAGTTTGTTGGAAAAATAGATGAAAATGTGATATTATAATATTCATTGCGATGGATTAAAAATTATAAATTTACAATAATATCCTTCATTTGATAAATATGATCAACGGGGTCCACAAGAGAATAGGTAAATTTGGAATTCTTAACATGTAATGATGTTGGAACCACCCAGGAGACACTCACTTTACAGGTAGGAGGCTCATGACGTAGGAGAGAAATTTGTAAGACCCGATAAATCTACAATGCCCCCAATCTTAATTCAAACATGATAATCTAGAATGAATTGATTACATTCATCTAAACACAACCTAAGGGAAAAATGTATACATATGTATCTAATCTAGATCGGTTGGACTGACAAGAGAGATGGCCACATGTAAGAGTGGCAAACCAGGTCATGTTATATTTAAACATGTCATGCCTAAATAATCTATTTAATTAGTATAAACTAAATATATTCAAATATATCTTCATATCAATTATATATATACATAATTAATATGTTTAATATTATAATAATATAAATTTGACTAAAATATTTACTATTTGATTATGATAATGAGATTATCATAATAAAATATAATTAATAAAATTTAATATATTTTATATGATAAATTAAATAAATACAACGGTTGAATAAGTAAAATTGGCTAATATATTTAATATGTATTTAAATATATTTAATTGGATATAATTAATCGTATGTTATTAAGTGTTCACAAGTTTACTATAGTTTAATCTAAGCTCATCTAACTCCATGTTGTGCCGTGTCAGATAAAAAATTACTGCCCTAACAAGATGTTCGTGTAGGCATTTATACGTGCTGTCTTATTGATGGATTTAAGCGTAAAGATGGATTCAGATGTTTTATGTAAAAATGCAAAACTTCCTCTTATTCAAAATTTCAATTATGTAAAAAATCACTTAATTTTTTGGAATAATATTGAAAAAAAAAAACTATGCTCCTCTGAATCCTGATTCCCAGCATGAAGATCACGTTTCAATTGTATAGAGTATCTATATTTCTTCCTTTTGCTTCCAAAGAGCAAAATAGGTATCTCCGAATTCAAAATTCAGATATAATAAAAAAAAATTGTATAATTTAATTGTTATCAATCATAACTTTTTCATCAATTTGTATAGTTGGATTTCTAACTCCATGAACTTTCATGCTAATTATGCACATCCACCGAGATCACGTCCAAAATATCACAATAAACTCTAGGCTCTTAATGAAAAATAAAATGTACAAAAGTCTAGTTAAAATTAATTATACTATACAATTTGATAATATAACTATGCTAAATTAACAAAAATCACAGAAATTTACGTCCATTTGGATTCTTTATCGACAATTAAATATAGAAAATATAATGAATACGTCTCGGTGACATAATATTTGAAACTTACAATATAAAACATACTTTTAAAAACCAGACCGGACTGGTTGGTTTGACTGGTTCAACTAGAAACTAACCACTCACCTAGTCCAGCTTCTATATAAAATCTAATTGTACTTTCAATGAGATCAACCCCGGTTGAATTGGTCAGTTTCTAGTTTGATTGGTGAACTCAATTGAACCGATGAAAAAATCGACCGACTTAAAATTAAAAAATATAAAAAACCTATTATGACATATATATTTTATTTTACTAAACTTATATTTATAGTTTATGTAAATTTATTAGTAATATTATTTATTAAATATGAGATTCGACCCATTGAATTCCTTGTCCGACTCATGAACCTATACTCACACCGGTTCCCGGTTCAGTCCGATGTTGAAAACTATGGTATAAAATATGATTTGAATAGTATATAATTCTAAATTTTGGAACTAGCATGATAAGATTTTGATGGGACGAAAAATATGAAGTATGTGGACTGATGAACCTCAGCGGTTAGGTTCCCACTTGACACCTTCGAAGATTGGAACTCGCCACCGCCGTTGATTTCTTAGCAAAAATCGGGCGGCTGCCGGGACAGAAGCCATACGGGCCGGGCCTGGCCCAGTTTTCAACGGCTTCATTCCATGGCTCGCTATAGTTTGAAATTATGTATACAATGAAGCAGAGAATATGGTACCTTTTTTTATTTAAGTGAAAAAAGAAATGTAGTAGTGGTGATAACCTTACCGCCTTTAGATTTTATGTTGAAATATAAATATATTAAATGAATTAAATAATCATTATTTAGCATTGTTCCCGTCAGTGTAGCATCACCACATTGTCCTTTAAGTTTCAGCGCAAATAACACAACCAACAAATACTCTTTAAGCAGACAGACATATTAGAGGAAATTTGAGTCTGAATCTTTTACTTATCAAATCATATGAAAGTAAATTTGGTTCAAACTGCATTTTTAACCACACTAGTTGTAACAAAGACAACATACATGCCTAAACCTTTGCACGAATTGAAGAAAATTATTAAAATATTATTTAAATTAAATTTATTTTAATTTATTAATATTTTATTTAATTATCTCATTTTCTTTAGGAACTCGACTTTAAACTCCAATATTGACTTCCATCCCCTTAGATGAATTTCCAGGATTTGTCGCTGTTATACACGAATAATATTTAAATATGCATAATTAATTCCGTACATAGAGTTATTCAAAAGATTAAATTTGATATAATATCACCATTTTTATTTTGAAATTAACGATTCTGATATTTACTCGTATAAATAAAATTTCATGTACATTTTTATAAGCTTTTTGTTTAACATAACAAAGATAGAGAAGATCATTTCATAATAAATGTAAGTGCATGCCCATAATGGAAGTTGTCGTACTGTAATCCATGTGGGTGTACAGAAAAAAAAATATATAGCACATTAAACTTTTAAAAATGTTTACGTGCATACGTATATATTTTTAAGGGACAAACCAGAAGTCTAATAAATTAATAAGAGTTAAGAAACAAAATTATGAGGTAAAAGAGAATGATGCAATGCCAAAATGGGGAAATTAAAATATTTTGATATTTTATTAGGTTTGGGATAATATTATAATATAATTAATATGTTTATTTAGATACCTTTATGTTATGTTTGATAGCAAGGAACGTGGCGGATTGGATTGAAATGGATTCAATAAGAGTAAAATGTGATAATATTGAGGGTGATTTAGTAAATTTCTTTTGTTAATATAGGAGATATGAATAAATAAATATCATATAAAATTTATAAATCGGTAGAATGAGAATTCATAAATTATTTTGAAGGAATGCCAATTTCGTCAATTTCACTAAGAAAAATATTTGTAGGGGAATGGACATGTTAACTATCAAAAGTATAGTTTTTAAAATCAGACAAAACCGGGAACTAGTGTAGACATGAGTTTATGGGTTAGACTGGAGGTTCAATGGGTTGAAGTACATATTTAATAATTAATATTATTAATAAATTTAAATAATATCTTATTTTAATATAATTTATAATAAAAATTATTAGTATAATTATTATATTAAATAAAAATTTAATATAAAATATAAATATAAATTTAGTAAAATAAAATATGTATATTATAATAGATTTTTATTTTAAGTAAACTGATTTTTCAAAGGTTCAATTGAGTTTACTGATCGGATTGGAAACAGGCCGGTTCAATCAAAGTTGATCTCATTAAAAGTACAATTAGATATTTTATAACCGAATTGGGTGAGTGACTGGTTTTTGGTTAAACCGATCGAACTAGCCGACCCGATCTAGTTTTTAAAACTATGATTGAAAGTATATCAACATACAAAAAAAAAAAAGAATCAAACTGTTCCGTTCCATTCCATAATTGACAATCAATCAACAAATATGAAAAGAATTGACCCAACTGCAATAAAACCCCGAGGCATTGAGAAACCGACTGAGATCCATCTGGAAAAAAAAAGACCAGATTTTTGGGGTCTATGTGATTTTTTTTAGGTAAAAAGATTATACAGGATTGAACTCGGATTCGAAAAATAGGGAAAGCTCGAAGCTGGCCCAAAATTTATATTATATTTAGTGATTTATTTAATTACCACTGTTAGCGGTCTTTACCAAATATATCTCAATTAATTGCTAATGAAATAAACATCCCTTGAACGAGAAAGAGCATTTCAAATTATTTCTATACTATTATTGAAATATACTTTTGACGAGGGAGGAGTCCAGTAGTCTGGAATTCCGTGCTTTTACAATTTAGTACAATTGAAATCCCAAGTCTGAATCCCTACGTCATCTACAATGATGGGATTTCTTGAATAATATTAGGCCATTCGGAGTAGTAGTATTGTGCCGACATCAAAATACCAAAAAAATTCATTGCAGGTAATGGTCCACTTTCAAGTCATTACATTAAAAGAAAATCTCCAATAATTCTACATTAATCATATAATATTAGAAAATACTAAGCAAATTATATGTCATTTTTGCCCTTTTTTTTTACGAATTATAGCAGTAGTGGTAATTCCTCGTGGACATATAAAAATTAACTGAATGAATAAATGCTCATGAAGGGTAATTAAATACTTTGTCATAAAGAGCAATTTTAGCATTAATTTTCTTCCGCACCTACCTCAATTGCACCACTTTCTCTGCAAACCTGTACGATTGTTTCAGCGAAATTTACTCGTAAGACCAGCGGATGTTAAATGCCCAACTAGCAACAGTTCCATCATTTAATAATCCGTCCAACGAGCAAAAAGGAGTAATTAATTATCCCTCATTAAGCCTTCCGTCACGGCGACAGGTCTCCGTCGTGCTAGACCCGCCCTCCTCCCCTTCGCCGTCTCCTTCAGTAGTTCACGCCCGAACCGATTCCATACCTACAAACATAAAACAGCGACACAGAGAAACAAAACCCAGGCCCACCATTTTTCATCTGCCTCGCTCGACCCGTCTCCGTTGCCGGAGCAGATTCCCCTCAGTTTGAGTTAGGAAGCTCCGTTCCCGCTGACCTGTCGCGCTCCAGACTGGCCGTGTGATTCCGTCGTCCGTTGATGAAGCGGCTGAAGAGCTACTACATGCACGTGAAGCACCAGCACCCGCCGGACCGGAGGTGGATCTTGCCGGTGGCGATCGGTTCGATCGGGTCGCTGTTTCTCTTCTTCCTGTCGACGCTCACCTCGTCAGATGGCTCCCGGCTTCTCGCGTTCTACCCGTCCGGCCTCGGATCCAGCTCCATCTTCGTCGAGTCGAGGCTGAAGCCGCTTCCCATCTCCACCCTCCCGCCTCCGCCTCGGTTCGCTTACCTTATCTCGGGCTCGGCTGGAGACGGGTCGATGCTGAAGCGGACCCTCCAGGCGCTGTACCACCCGAGAAACCAGTACGTGGTCCACTTGGACCTTGAGTCGAGGCCTGAGGAGCGGGTGGATCTGAAGAATTACGTTGAGAGCGATCCGACCTTTGTCAAATTCAGGAACGTCAGGATGATCGCCAGAGCTAATCTGGTAACTTATAGGGGCCCTACTATGGTGGCTAACACACTCCACGCGGCGTCCGTTCTATTGAGGGAAGGCGGGGACTGGGACTGGTTCATCAACCTCAGTGCTTCAGATTATCCTCTAGTTACTCAGGACGGTGAGTGGTGGACGGATTACTGGATCGGTTGATTCGAATGGATAAAAGTTGCTTGTTGAGCGTCCTGGTCGAAGTTAAGAGTAGGGTCAATGAATGGGATTTGATGACAAATTCCGTTAAGCTTTTATTGAACCGCAGTGAAGGACTTGAATTTAGATTTGGGAAGGTCCCATTTTTGAGATCTGAAGCAAATATTTATAGATTAACAGATAGAACTTGATTGGTAAATATAGATATTCTTTTCCAAAATTGGGTCTTTGAGGAATTGAATAAAGTTAGCTGAATCTATTTACGTTCATCGTGTTTTGTGTTTGGAAAACTTTATACGCTGAGGTGGAGAAATTCTTTCTACTATGAATACATTTCTTCGGGAATTTGAAAATTTAGTCAGGCAATAACCGCTAGCAACAGGTCAATTTTAGGTTTTCTATTGGAATTCACCATTGACTGACCTTTTTCTGGCTTCTGTGTTGATTAGATCTGCTGCACACGTTCTCTTATCTGCCACGAGACCTTAATTTCATTGACCATACTAGTGATATCGGATGGAAGGAGTGAGTGAGCTTCTTCCAGGCCTGGCAACTTCGTCTTATGTGGCTCTATTATGTCCTTGAGAAGATCCTTCTCATGATTCTACATTGTCTGCTTGCAGGTTTCAGCGGGCAAAGCCAATAATCATAGATCCAGGTTTGTATATGAGCAAGAAAGCTGATGTGTTTTGGGTCACGCAGAGGAGAAGCGTGCCAACAGCTTTTAAACTCTTTACAGGTACACCTTCGTATTTTTTTCTTTTTGTCTACAACAAATTTAGCTTTCATGCTTTCTGCTCCAGATGTGATGCACTGAACCAGTTGATTGTGAAGAATTGATAACTGGTGTACCAGTTGGTCCATCACCTGATTAATCTCTGTTTCTGTGATCAGTCCCTGTTAATGGTCTCAGCACACTATTTTTGTTGTAAGACCCTTCAGTTTAACAAAGTGAAACTCAATGTCATCACAGTAAGGTCATTCTCTGCTTTCTCAGAACAAACCATAATATGCACATGATATCTTTCATGTGTCTTTCTTGGTAAAATGCCACGAGAAGGTAAGACTGTTGTAACCTGGTCACTCCTCGGGTTTTTTAGTCTATGCACGAAAACAAGGGGTTGATTATTGAACGAAAGCATACTTTGAAGGGATTTTTACGACTTACCCGTTTTTCAAGAGAAAAGGACTGTGTGATCTGATGTGTGATCCTTGTTTGAGGGTTTCTCAAAGAATTTTTCTAGTCAAGTTATGAGCTTTATTAATAGCTTTTAGATGAGTTCTGGCTGTAATGTAGCAATTTCCAAAGGTCATATTTGCAGTTCTCAATTCTTTTGTGATGAGATCAGGAATAGGTTGATGTCTCTTGTTTTAGATTTGAAGTTATCTCATTTGACAGGCATGAGGCATTCTTCTTGGATAGACTCATAGGCTGCCACGGGTACTATAGAAGCATCTACCTGTTCTCCCTTACAATGGTTGCTCAGGTTTTTATGTGACCAGTTTCATGCTGCTGTTGATTTCGTTCTATTTTGGTTTTCCATAAAGTTATACTCATTCCTAGACCACGAACAATAGGGACAAGTGGGTGGAAGTTTAAGCATAGGCAGCATGAAAGGAATCACTTGGAGCACAATTTACTGTTTGGCTTTTCAAAGTATAACAGAGAGAAATTTATTAAGTTATGTTTGACAAAAAATGTCCATTTGGATTTTGGCTTGTTTCAAGCTGGTTGAACGGTGGGTAGGCCGTCGAACTGAGTGTTCTCTGATTAAGCTGCAACTTTGTGCACTCAAGCCTCTATTGCCAAAACATTTGAGAATAAACCAAGAAGTAGCATATCTTGGCTTAAATCAATGCTAACTTTTTGTATTTGGTGGGTCTCATAATTTTCCTGTTGAGGGTCAAACATTATTACAATGTAGGAAGAAGCACAAAAAGGTATGCATCATTTTGGCTCTGTTCCTGTGAAACATATGTGCTTATGTATATATGTCAAATTCTACCTTTCTCAAAAGTTCTTTTGTTATGTGTTTCATTATATATTGCAGCACATGAGAGGTAATATTAGGTTTTGCCGCCTATTGATAAAATAAGAAAAATGAAAATGGTGAGAATGATTCAGATCTACCCTCTCATTGCAGGTTCTGCATGGATGGCGTTATCTCGACCTTTTATTGACTACTGCATATGGGGATGGGACAACCTCCCAAGGACTGTCTTGATGTACTATGCCAATTTCATCTCCTCCCCAGAAGGATACTTCCACACTGTTATCTGCAATGCTCAGGAGTTCCGGAACACGACAGTGAACAGTGACCTTCACTTCATCTTGTGGGACAATCCACCGAAGCAGCACCCTCACTACCTCAACCCTGCTGACATGGGCAGAATGGTCAAGAGTAATGCTCCCTTTGCTAGGAAGTTTGCAAGGGACAATCCTGTGCTCGATAAGATTGACTCTGATCTCCTCTCCCGGAACACTGGGAGGTTTGTTCCTGGTGGTTGGTGCATAGGGAGCTCTGAAAATGGGACAGATCCATGCTCCCTTGCTGGAGATCCCACGGTGCTTCGGCCTGGCCCTGGAGTGAAGAGGCTTGAGAAGCTAATTAGCTCATTGCTTTCAAAAGAGAAATTCCGGCCAAGGCAGTGCAAGTGAAGAAGATCATAACTTTAGGTTATCATCTTTAGTTTATCTTGACATTATATGACACTTATTTGGTGATGGGAACCCAAATGCCACGGTGGGAGATACAATCTGATGATCATCAGTGGAGCAGAACCTCCTTCCTGAAAGAAGTGGTATAGTCTTACCAAACTACGATTTCTGGTTTATCCAATTGCAAATTTCTAGTGAGGACTCACTCAATGGAGGCAGCTCCATAATGCCAGGGAGAAGGTGAGAGCGGCCAATATTTCAATGATTGGGAGGTCTTTCCATTTTACTGTGCCATCTGTATAAAACATGCTCGATCCACTTCCAGCCCATCTGTTGTTTTCTTGTATGGAACTTTCATTATTGTCACGAGAAGGAACATACAGTTTACATTTGGATGTCCGTAGTTTACTTCTGTAGACTGTCCAGGACCAACAACACATCTTGGTTATATAGTTGTCGGTCTTAGGTAATCTTAATACTCCAAAGCAATTCTTATTAGGTCCTTCGTTAGCAGAAACTGTTGTTGTTGCAGTCCGTAGTTCTTTTGCTTCAGCTTGAAGAACTGACAATGCCTGATTCTTTGGAGTACATGGAAGCACTATCTTTTGACAAAATCAACACAGCAACGCCAGCTAAAGGGTTGTTTCCAGTGAGAGTTGTTAGTGTTGATGGCAACCCAAGCCTCATCTACTGGATCCTACCCACTGTCATTCATTTCTCATATGCTTCCAGGAGTATGATGGAACACATTATGTTTTGCTGAGCAATGTTCAGCATGAGAGTTTATATTCTGCTCCATGAGATCTTCTCGATTCGGTCTAAATCCTGCATTTCTTGCCTTATTCCTCAGTTTCTATAAGCTATGTAGGAGTAAGGCCTTTTAATGCATTCCAAAGAATAGATACAAGAGAGAGATGATAACATAGGAGACTGACCCGAAAGAAATGCTCTAGATTTTCGAATACATAAACACCTCAACCTAGCAACTCACTTCCCGATACTAACAGGAAGTGTAAAACGTTGAATCAAGAAAAAAAATGGGGAAATTGGAAAATCAAGGAAAATTCACTCTAAAACTTCCACTCAAGATGGAGAATACAAGTTGTCGAATCCCATCTTGTCCTACCTTAGAGAGCTTGGAATTGACCTGGATGGAGGCCCTGGGCGAGCAAGTCAGCCAACTGGCTATGGATAGTAAACATGCCCCACGTTTTCAGGACAACTGCCTGCGTCTTCTCGCACACACAATTGCGGTCTGAATCTGATGTGTTTCGTTCTTCATGATAAAATCTGCGTTCGTAGCTATGTGGGGTGTGGCATGGTTGTCACAACGCAGGACCCGATGCTCAACCCTTAGAACTTTCAGGAACCCAAATATCCAAGTAATCTCACTGGTCACATTTGCCATGACTCGGTATTTTGCCTCTGTAGAGGACCCCGACACTACTGTCTGCTGTCCTTGATTTCCAGGAACAAAAACCACTAATGGACCTTCTCGTGTCCGGGCAACTGCTCCAATCAGCATCAGTAAATGCTAACGGCTGCAATGTCGACTTCGAAGGAAAAACACAATGCTTGATCCAGTGTGTTCCTGACATATACTACGTCACACGCATAGCTGCCCGCGCATGATCAGTACGAGGAACAGGCATATATCGGCTTGCAAATGCGATTAAATTTAGGGAACTAATCCCAAACAGGAGGCAATCTTGGCATCCCGGGGGCTAGCGCCGTGTCAGGGTCAGGGAAAGTAGCTGAGCTCGGTGCGGGCATGGTCAAGGAATTGCTGCTCGGTGCATGAGCAGGTGATTTTGCTTGCTGGTCGGCATTATAGTTTGGCCATGAATTTAGTTAAATTTATTAGTAAACCAGTTGAGTTGCCTATGCCTCTTATTGAAATACATTTTTAGGGTAGCTTGATAAAAATTTTGTCGTGCGATATTTTCTCGAGTTAAACACTAATATCTATAGGTATATTTTATATTATTTAAGTAAAGGGAAATGATACTCAATCTCATTTTGAAAATTTCAAAAATATCCATGACTAATAAGAAATTAATTAATAAAAAAGCTATAAAGATTGATTAAATTATCAAATTATGTTTAAAAATCATAACTATCACTAAAAAAATAAATTATTCCCACTTTTTACTTACATATATATAATATATTCATATTTAGAAAATTAATCAAGTATCAAATTATATCTAATTCTAATTGAAAAATTAATAATATAGTGCGTGATAAAACTGGGTACATTTTTTTTTATATATTTCACTTTATATGCTTTGATAAATTTTAGGTGCGAATTAGGATCCAAAATCTACATGAAATTATTGAAACTTTAACTATAAAAAAAGAAAGAAAATATTAAAACTTTAAGTTATCTTAATGTAAATAAATTCACAAGCTTATTACACTAATTTATGTAAATGTTCCGGTCGAGATCTCCGCTCTCTCTCTATATATAAATATTTTACGTTTTTAATTCTCATTATTTTTTAAGAAAAATTAGCCCATCAATAGTTACAATAAAATAAAAATATATACTACCGTGGTTCGGTACTCATCATCCCAATGAAATGATTCGATTTCGAGTTCCACCTGTGGCGAGGAGTTCTTAACCCCTTAAATGGGCCGACCCGGACGATCTGAATTGATCAGTTGGATAAAATTCAACTGGATAGTGATAATTTATAAAAATATATATATATATTAAAATAATTTTCTCCCGTTCTGCTTCCTCTGCTGGAGGCGATCTTCTCCGTGCGTACTACGTATTGCTTGGCGGCTTCTTATGCTCTGCCTCTCTGGCGGCCCGCTTGTTTCCTTGATGAAGCGAAAACGAGGTACAGGTTTCCAATTTTAGGGTTTTGCAGTTCGTGGACCTATGCCCCGATTAGTGATACCTTGAAATTGATTGGTGATTGTAGTCCGTTTGTATTTGATTCTTTGTAAATTCAACGGGTCAGCAACTGCCATTACTGTTTCATTTGGCCTCAGTGATTCCTCCAAACGGAAAGTATTGAACTTCGTTTCGAGGAGACCATTTAGGACTGTATAGATAAAGATCCGAGAGCAGATCTTAGAGAGAAGCAATGGCGGCGTCAGCTAAGACTCTCGCCGTTGGAGTCGATGTTGCTTCAAATGGAGAGTGGACGGTTGTTGTGCCTCGCCGTGGGAGACGGGCAAAACCCATCCGCACAGCAAAGATGCCTGAAGCAAAAGAATCATGGGCCCCGACTGATTCTGAAGGTGATCCAGAGAGGGTTCTGAAGTTAACACGGAAGGTGGAAATTTCAATGAAGAAAGTGGAAAATTCTCTTTTCTTTCAGACTTTTATGAAACAGATTGAAGACCCTGAAATCTTTGGTTGCTTCCATCGGGTTTTAAGATCTGACTCGGAGATGCAGATTGTGGCTTATGGTATAGGGAGTATCGAATCATATGAACCACCGAGGTTGCAGCTTAGTCTGGCGCTATTGATGAAAAGGAAGTTCAGTTGGATCGGAGGTATAGAAATTTTTGATCCAGTACTCTCAAAAACAGAATGTCAGGTCTTAGAGTCCTTTGGTTGCACAATTCTCTCGATCAATGAGCAGGGTCGTCGAAATGTGCTGAAGCCGACTCTCTTTTTCATGCCTCACTGTGAGGTAGAGTTATACAATAATCTTATGCAGGCAAACTGGAGTGCTGACTCGTTGAAGCATATTGCCCTCTTTGGGAACAGCTTCGACGCATACAAACATGCATCTGAACTCAATGGTTCAATTGTTCATTCTGCTAAGCATCTATTAGCTGCTACAGAATTTGTAGATGAGTTCAAAGTTGAGATTGTTTCTGATGATTTTTTCAGAGCTTTTCACGATTCAAGCTGGCATTTTTTTGGTAGTGTGCTTGATTCTAAGCTACCATCTGTATGTTCTTGATTTATATTGTCAGTGATTGTATGATCGAGAAGAATCTTGAACCTTTTTACTCCATCTGTATAGATCTTGTTCTTTTGCTGGTGATGGCAATCTCTCGATTGCTGTTGGTGTTGAGTCACTTGGATCTTATTAGACCATGTTTTCTTGTATTTTAGATTTAGCTGTTTAGTTCCTAGAATATAGGAGTTTGTTATCATGTTTCTTGTTTATCAAGTCAGTAAGGAGTCTGTTTCAGCACGTTGTCCTTGTTTCTAGGATGCATTTTCCTTTATTCATGTTACTATCTGTTAGATATATATAGAGCATTTGGTTGTAAGCAAGTATGTAAGTAAGAGAATCAGTTCCTATTTTTCTTTGTCTCTCCCTTTTACTTTTGAAACTGTAACAGTGGTATCAGAGCCTTGTACTTGGCCTCATTGTTTGATGCTAGGAAAGATAAGATAATGGCATATTTCAGCTATTGGTCCTTCAGTGAGACTAGGACATGCTCTGCCGCAGCTCCTTTTGAGGTGGTGGAGGCATCGATCATAAGGATACATTCATTGTGTTTGGCCTCATTAGTGTCGATTTCCACCTGGTCCAAAGTCAGGAGTTTCAGCCATGAAGTCGGCTACCACTTGTGCTTTGATGGGTGCCCAAGGTTACTAAGTCACTCTGTGTGTGCTCAATATGATGGCCCACTTGACAAGTTGAGAAGTTGGGCCTTTGTAAGATGACCTTAGCTACTGATCGGGGCGAACTACAATAAGGTGGTCTTCAAAGTAGGGTCGAAGTTGTCAACTTGCTATCAAAAGAGCGAAGGCAACTTTCTCAAGATGAAAATAGTTTAGCTCAGTCCCTTGCAGTATTTTGCCTGTGAAATATGCTGGTTGTTAGGTACAG
Organism: Sonneratia alba; assembly: GCA_900174645.1. Classification (NCBI taxonomy): domain Eukaryota; kingdom Viridiplantae; phylum Streptophyta; class Magnoliopsida; order Myrtales; family Lythraceae; genus Sonneratia; species Sonneratia alba. The sequence continues at coordinate 3,492,446 of FWPY01000027.1, read as the reverse complement.
TTAACTTCTTTGACAAGCACATCGCCGGTGCAAGGAGTGGCCTCTAGGTAAATGTAGGGGGTGTAACCCAAGTCGGGTTTGGCTAGGGATGGTAGTTGATGCAAGTCTACATGTACCTATTCAAAGGCTACATCGCTTTCTTTTATCCTCACAAATGTTTTGGCTCCTCTGCTCTGAGAGTATCAAAGAATGGGGGGCATTTATCAGCCACCTTGACGGGGAAGTAGCCCAAAACAGCAAGTCAACTGACCTGTCAGTCGTTGCACCTCTTTTGGCATCTTAGGGTGTTTGAGGTCTAATATGGCCCTAATTTTGTTAGGGTTTGCCTCACTACCTCTCTGGGTTATCATGAAGTCCAAGAGTTTGCCAGATTCAACCCCGATGGTACAGTTGCCAGAGTTGGGCTTCATATTGTATCATTGAAGGGAGTTGAACATTTCTTGGAGGTTGACCGGGTGACTTTCCGCTTTGAGTGACTTAACTATCATGTTATCGACATAGGCTTTGACACTCTTGCTTAGTTGGTGTCAGACCACGTAGTTGACAAGTCTTTGATAGGTCGCCTCAAACTGCATGACCCTATCTCAATATACTGAGTCATCAACGTAGAAGACGGTTTTTTCCTCATTAACAGGTTCCATCTTTATTTGATTGTACCATGAGTACGCATTCATAAAGTTTTATAGGGTGTGTCCTGATGTGACATCAACCAACTAGTTTATCCGGGATAGCGGGTAACAATCCTGTGGACAAGCCTTATTCAAGTAAGTGAAATCCACCCACATTCTTTATTTATCATTCACTTTTTTTACTAGCAACATTTGAGAGCCACTGGTGGTATCGAACGGGTCAATAAAGTCAACGTCTTTTAATTTATATACCTCCTTCTTCATGGTCACCAACTGACATCCATGTAATGGTCCTTTGACTTGTTGGACCGGTTTGAAATGTGGGTCGACACTGAGTTGGTGCATGATAACCAACCAGTCTATTCCCAGCATGTCAATTGGGCACCACACGAAGACGTTGGCGTTGCCAAGTAGGAAGTCAGTCAATTGATGCTTGAGGCCGGTCAGTAGTGCCTTCCCCACTTTAATTATTTTGTCGTAACTTCCTAGGATGATTTCTTCGTGGTTGCCCATGGGTTCAAGGCGGCTCACATCAAGCTCCCTAAGGTCGGTAGTGTCAACCCAAAGCATCTCTTTTAAGGCATTAATGTATCATTCTCTTGCTACTAACTAATCACCTAGGATTTCTCCCACCCTGCTTCGTGTTGAGAATTTCATCTTGATATGGTAGGTGGAGCCTAATCACCTAAAACTATTCAATGCTCACCTTCCAATGATGGCATTGTCTGGGGAGGGTACAGACGTTCTTCATGACATGGCAGTCTCCCTTTTTTCCAAGGTGAGGGATGGTTCCCTTTGGGATGATCGACTATCCCATAAACCGGACTAACAGGCTGTGCATGGTGCGGAGGGAGGAAGCTGGCAGCTTCATCTTTAGGAACGCTTCGTAGAAGAGTATATCAGGGGAGCTTCTTGTGCCAATCAAGACTCATTTCATGTCGCTATCGCTGACTTGCAAAGTGACAACAAGGGTATCGTTGTGGGGGTGGGAGACATGTGAAGAGTCGGAGTCGGTGAAAGAGAGTCTCTTCTATCCTCGATTCCATGGAAGGAGTTAGTGCATGCCTCTTTTGTAATTGGGTCTGCTGCACTTGGTACATTGCTCGTTTTTCTTTCCCAGTACCTTCAGCGGGTGTCTCCGATCCTCCAAAGATAACGTTGAAAATTTTGCATGGGGCACCGACTTCCCTTCTATTAGGCACGCCACTCCTTTAGTCATCTCAACTTCAAGCTCATGCTTCGGCATGGAGCTTTCGTACATAGGCCTTCTGTCTCCTTGCGGGATTAGCTTTTCAATTTTTTCTTCTAAGTCTTGGCATCGTCTGTGCCATACTCCCATCATCGATCGTACTCGCATTGTCTATTACTGGACATGTCACTCTTGATGGAAGAAGGTCGTGAGAGTTTGACTAGTCTTAGTTGCTTTACCTCATGTAGTATTTCTCTTCTCGAGGCCATGAGGGGAGTGGAACATTGAAATTCTTGCTTGTAAGTCGGTTTGGTTGGCCTTGGGGCTCTTATGTTTGGGGGACACAATATGGACAGTGTCGTCCAATTTTCTCTTCTTGTTGGAGTTGCTACTGCTGTCCCGTGAATTCCAAGGGGCTGCCAACTCTTCTATCTGCACGAATCGGTTGACGACTCTTTGCAAGTCACCCAGGGAATGTATGGGGCTTTTGGTTAACTCTACGCCGACCTCCCTACTCTTGACGCTATTTCAAAAGGCTCGCACATCCTTTGCTTGGTTGAATGGCTCTATGTCCATGGCGACTTCCATAAACCTCGCCAAGTAGCTTTTCAGAGTTTCATTTTCAATCTACCAAAGGTTGAATAGGTGACCTATTTCCTTCTTCAGCCTCATGCTCCCTTCAAACTGAGACATGAATTGGCGCCTGAGCGTGCAAAAGTTGCCTATGGACTGGGATGGTTGAGAATGAAATCATGAGGAGGCTGCCCTCTTGATTGAAAAAAGTTGACATATGTGCGCTTCCTCTATGCCCGTGCCGTCAGCATGTTGGAGAAGAGGTGTAAGTATGCCTTTGGATTGGTTCTTCCGTCGTAGACGGTGAACTGTGAGGGGTTTAGGAATGAGATTGACATGTTGACAATCTCCCCTGCGAAGGATGAATCCGGCTCGTCATCTTAGTTGGAAAGCGTGGTTCGATCCATTCTTGTGAGGGGCCTTTCAACTTGGTTTCAGATTTGCTCCTCTAGGTTTGGGCCTATTAAGTAAGCTAGTGGGGCATGGACAGTTGACCGTAGTGCGTAGTTGGATATGTCGGGAACACCAGAGAATACCCAGCTTGAGTGTAGGTAGTCTAGTCTAATAAAGAGGGAAGTGTGGCGAGTTGAGGGGAGAGCCACAAGGCAGTCTTGGAAATAGGGAGTCAGGCATTGGTAGGCCGCGGGTGACTGACTTTCAGCTAATTGTCCTCACACAGTTTAGGGAATCCCTAGAAATTTGGGATCCGCTATCCTTCAACATTATTTGAGGTCACTGACATGACATGTCCTTATAACATGACGCCCAGCCATAAATTCCTCCTGACTTTCAGGGATTTGGTGGAGGGCCATAATTCTCACACATGGAGCTGAGTTCCAGTGCATCTCCGACAGTATCGACTCCTTCAATTCAGCAGTCGGCACTTCCTCACCAGCTGGTCGATTAGCGCTGGCATGTGTGGAGGATCTCTGTTGGGTGTTGTGGGCTACTCGCGGCAGCAGGGTTGGGTCTAGGTGGTGTTTGACCATGACTGCCTAGACCTAGAGCCTTGCTCCCAAACGATGGTTCACATCACTTCGGTAAATTCAGTCATCATTTTGCACAACCTAGATGACCAATTAGGTGGCTGAGTGTGAACAAATGGGCCAAGTTGCGTGTATGGTTCGGCTAGTAGTGGTGGTGGGTTCTATCATAGGAGTCGGAATTCGCCTAAATTTTTCCGTTCCTGCGATGGTGCTAAGCAGTGTCTCGCACACTCTTATCTAATCCAAACACACGCAACGAAGTAACTTGGCGAGGTTTAGGAACAAAGGATCAAGATCGAATAATACAAGGTAAGGGAAAATCTCAGTTGTATTTACAAATTTGGATTACAAGAACAAGCAAAACCCTTACACAACCTTGCATAGTCACTCCCAAGTATGTGCCTTGTCTATCCAGCATTTGCACTCCTCACTTGGACTGGTGAATTTCGCCCCAAGAGTTCACACACGGCTCTGAAGGAGCTGGTTACAGATCTACTGCCATTCCTTTGTTTGACTCTCTGTGCTTGGAATGTTTGCCTCACTACTCTCTGCTAGTTTTCCTCCTCTGACCTTGAAGACTCGAAGCCCTATTTATCCTTGCACAGGAGGATCCATGATCCCTAATTTCTCGGAAATAACCCATGATTCCATAACCGCCCGAATCCCACGTTTCTAGGACGCTGCAGTTGGATAAGGATGATTGCTTGCCAGCTCAATCAATCGGTCAGGGCCTTGACCGTGACCCCATGGTCCACACCACTGGAGTCCGCCAAGTCTGCCTAAGTGCCACCCACACTTAGTTAGATCACGGGCACCGCGCCCATGCCTTGGATCAATCATTGGTAGCATAGAACATCCACACCGCTTGCCCATGAGCTACATTCCATAGTGAATCCTACGGTAGCATAGGGCGTCTGCATCGCTCACTCGTGAGTGAGTCTTGCGGTAGCATAGGGCGCCCACAGCAGCGCACACACCCACATAACTTGCCAGTTAGCGTCTGTGTTGTTCGCCTGGGAGCGAGTCTTGCGGTAGCATAGGGCGTCCACATCGCTCACTAGGGAGTGACATCCACGGCAGCGCACACGCCCACGTCACCTGCCAGCGTCCACCTTGTTTGCCTAGAGCGAATCTTGCGGTAGTATTAGGCATCCATGTCACTTGCCCGTGGGCAAATGCCCAGGTGTGCCCACAATCCATCACGTGTGTTCTGTTCCCATTGATCCTCAGACAGTCTTCCTTGATCATGATCCCGACTACCATGCCTACGAGGGCTAGCATTGCAGCCTGTGTCCGTGTCCAAGCATCAAGGGACTAACAGACCTCTCCCACTTGAGGAAGCCGACACCCTCGTAAGAATTGAGTAAAGGTACTCCTAGATCTTGTCCTCGAATTGTCAGAGCATTGCCTCCTTTTCCCAACTCGCTTTCGACATTGGCAAACCTTTCCATGCAACCAAATACCCTGTTCTTTGGTTCTTCTTGTTGTATCTCAACACACGTCGGTCCAGTATGCGGTCAACTTCCTTGTCCAATTCCGTGCGCACATTCAATGGAGCGCACCTTGCCTTAGTGCATTTCACATCGGCACCTTCATGGTATGGCTTCAGGAAGTTGACACGGAAAGTGGGATGGATCTTCATCCTCTCGGGCAGTGCTAAGCAATAAGCCACCGCTCCCACTCGTTTCACTACCTCGAATGGCCCATCATACCTCTAAAGGAGACTCTTATGCCATCTCTTGCTTGTCAACTTCTTCCAAATTTGGGGTGTCAATTTCAGTATGACGTTGTCACCGACCTGAAATTCCAAAGGTGGACGCCCTTGATTCGCATATTTCTTCATGCGGCGGACAATTTTGGCAAGACTGTCTTGTGCCTCCTCGAGCATCTCCTACTTATTCCGGGCGAAACAATAGGCAGCAAGACATGGCCCTTCCTTCTTTTGTTGGGCCACTTCGGAAGGGATAAGTGGCTAATAGCTCAAAGCAAGCTCAAATGGATAGAACCCAGTTGCTAAGAAATAGTGTAGGTTGTAGCAAAATTGTGCCGTGTCCAGCAACTGCAACCAATTCTGCTTACTAGTGGTCACATAATGTCACAAGTACTCTTCCAGCAGTTGTTTCATCTTCTCTGTTTGTTTGTTCATCTACGGGTGGTTTGTTGTCGAGAACTTTAACTCTGTCCCTATCATGTTGAAGAGATGGGTCCAGAATCTCTCAGTGAACCGTGCATCACGATCACTCATGATGTCCATCAAGATCCCGAATAGCTTGACCATATGGTGATAGAACTCTTCTGTCGCCATCTCCACAAAGCAATTTTTTGGCGTAGGTTTGAAGATCCTATACTTTGAAAACCTGTCCACCACAACCATGACTCCATCAAAACCCTTTCCCTTAGGGAAGCCACTGATGAAGTCCATAGAAACCAACATCCAAGGTTTCTCTGGAATAGGCAAAGGCTGCTGCAAGCTTGCCTCAATGCGCCATTCCACCTTGTCTTGTTGGCAAACAAGGCATGTCTTGACGTACAGCTCAACGTCATTCTCCATCTTTGGCCAGAAGTAGGAGTGTATCAACAACGCTAGCATCCTTTCCCATCCAAGATGCCCAGCCCATCGCGCATCATGATGTTCGTACAACAGTTGAGTCCTGAGCCCTCTGTTGGGGATGAATACGGGACCACCCTTTGTGTATAGCAGTACCTCCTCAATCTGGTATTGTCTTTGACTTGTGCAACTAGCTTTTGGTACACCTGATCTTCCTTTGCTTGATCCTTTAGTTTGCCCACGAAGTCAAATTCTAGCTGGGTCAATGCAGCAATCATTTCCACTACCTTGCTACTCCATATGTCAGCAACCTGGTTGTGACACCTTAGCCTATGTTTCCACTCGAAATCATACTCGGTCAGGAATTCTTACCACTGTGCTTGCCTCGAGGATAGCTTCTTTTGTGTCTTAAAGAAAGTGTTTGCAACATTATTAGTCTTAATCATAAAAGAAGTGCCCAGCAAATATACCGGCCGCGCCCGAAGATAGTGCACAACTGCCAATGTTTCCTTCTCATGCACAGAGTAGCGTTGCTCGGCTAGCTTCAGCTTCTAGCTCTCAAGTGTAATAGGGTGCCCGTCTTGCACAAGCACCCCACCCACAACACGATCAGAGGCATCGATATGGACTTCGAACGGCATGTTGAAGTCCGGCAACTTGAGCACAGGTTCGGTCACAATCTGGGACTTAATCTTGCACATGCCTCATGCCATGTCCATAGTTTGCCTTTCTGTAGCAGATCGGTGAGCTGGGACACCATTTTCGAGTATCCCTTTATGAATTTCCTATAGTAGTTAGCCAAACCAAAGAAACTCCGAAACTCACTTACTTTGGTTGGAGTAGTCCACTCCTTGATGGATTGTATCTTCCGAGGATCCATCCATACCACGCCACCTTCGATCACATGGCCAAGGAAATTGATTTCCTTTATACATAACTTGCACTTCTCCTTCTTCACATATAACTGGTGTTCCCTTAACCGCTGAAGTACACAACGCAAATGCCCAAGACGTTCCTCTAATGACCAGCTATAAACAACGATGTCATTGGGATATGCAACCACAAACTTATCTATTACATCATAGAAGACATTATTCATGAGATTATAGAATGTGACTGGTGCATTGGTTAAGACAAACGGCATAACTCTAAACTCATAAGACCCATACCGAGTCACCATCGTCGTCTTTGGCTCGTCGCTCTCAGCAATGCGAACTTGCCAATATCCCGATCTCAAGTCCAACTTGGTGAAGAGTTTGGCTCCACTGAGCCGATCGAACAAGTCTACATTCAAAGGTATGGGGTACTTGTTCTTCACGATGACTTTGTTCAACAACCGCAATATGCCGTTGTCTACACACAACCACAATATGCCATCTTGCTTCTCTCTTGGAATAGCACTGGAGCACCATAGGGCGCCTTGGAGGGTTGAACCTTCCCCAAATCCAACAAGTCCTGGAGTTGTCTCCACAACTCCTCCAACTCTTTAGGTGACATTTGATAAGGAGCTTTCACAAGTGGCCTTGTTCTCGGAATCAACTCAATTTTGTGATCCACCACCCGCCTTGGTGGTAAGCCCTTAGGTAGCTCATCGGGCATAACATCACAAAAGTCACCTAGGATTGCTTGCACCGCATCAGGAATCTCAACATCCATGCCCACTTCTAGTCTTGACTCATGGATGGCCACAAGATATGTTGGCTAGCCCTTCTTCCAGCCTTTGGCTATTTGTATAGTCGAGACCTTTTCAGTCCAAATGTCCTCCACATGGTTGATGCCCTTAAATCCCCGAACAAAGCAAGGCTTCTTCAAGTCTGTAATCAGCAAACCGAACAATTGTGGCATAATCGAAACATAAGCTTTCAGGATAAAGTTGTTACTAAGTATTATGTCAAAATCATCCGTTGGGATGATCATGACATCAATGTTCCCCGACCATTCACCAATCTGGACCAGCACTCCTTTGGCCACCTAAGCACCGACCTACTCTAGGAGTTGACAGCTTTGATCCAATTGGCTTGCTTCTGAATCCACAATTCATAGGCTTGCACAACACAGTTTGACACAAAGTTGTGCGTCGCGCCAGTGTCCACAATTATTGCCGCTTTCTTGGCATTCAAGGTCATTGGTATGTACATCAGTCCCTGCTCCTGTGCCTTCCTTCCCGAGCAGATAGCACCAAGTATTTGGAGGGGTGACACTCTAGTATGCTCATCGTCAAAGTCGGAATTAGTCATGTTCACAAGGGTTGACAATTTCTCTCTTTTTGGGCAATCACGAGCACGATGGGGATCGTTGCAAATGAAGCACCCAGGGTGGGTCTTAGGGTCTTTCAAGGACGAATCCTTCATCGCCTTCCCCATCCCCGTATCTCACTTGGACAGCTTCTTCTTGTCGACTTTTCCTACACCCTTGCTAGGCTTGGCCAACTCGTCCTTTGACTTCTCGGCCTTCTTCCCCTTCGGGTCATTCTTAGATATGTGGATGTCAATCAACGCATCCACCTTTGCCATTGTGGTCTGGAGGTCCTGGACTCTTTGCCTTTGCAGCTCAAGTTGAGCCCATGATTGAAGACCCAGCATGAAGTTGAACAATTTGTCTAACTCGGACATCTTTGTGACATCAAGCAACAAGGAACTAAATTCCTTAACATAGTCACATACCATACCCATCTGTCTTAAGTTGCACAATGCATCCCCTGCAGCCCGTGAAATGTTTGTGGGAAGGAATTGCTCCTTGAGTTCCTTCTTCAGTGCAAGCCAATCTCTAATGTGCGGCCGCCCACCAGTAGCAACATCCTGCTCGTGGGTTCGTCACCAGAGCTTTGCATTACTCGACAGGTACATGACGGCCATGGAGATCTGTTCCCCCTCTAGAACCTTTCCTGCCTCAAAATAGTGTTCGATGTCCCATAGAAAGTTTTCAAGTTCCTTGGAACTCTGAGTGCTTGTAAAGACTTTGGGTTCAAGTATCTTTACCTTAGCTCGAGATCCCTCTGCTTTGGCCGCACCACCAACCAGTGCACGTCGGAGGACACACACCTCCTCCTTCAATCGGACAACATCTGGAACTAACATTGCCAGAACTTCCGCCACCATTCTGCTTACTTCAGACATGTTGCCAAGGGATGTTTCCAGTATCGCCACTCGATCCTTTAACGCATCCATGCATGACATTTCAGGTCACTACCTGCTTCTTGTTGAAATTCCTTGCTCACCACTGAACGCGGCTCTGATATCAACTGTCACAAGGGTCAGAATTCACCAAAATTTTCCATTCATGCGATGGTATTGAGCAGCGTCTTGCACACTCTTAACTAACCCAAACACATGCAGTGAAGTAGCTCGACAAGGTTTAGCAACAAAGGATCAAAATCAAACAATGCAAGGTAAAGGAAAATCTCACTTGTATTCACAAATTCATATTACAAGAACAAGCAAAACCCTTACACGACCTTGCACGGTCACACTCAAGTATGTGCCTCATCTGTCTAGCACTTGGACTGGTGAACTTCGCCCTGAGAGTTCACGCATGGCTTTGAAGGAACTGGTTACAGATCTACCACCCTTCCTTCGTTCAACTCTCTGTGCTTGGATTATTTGCTTCACTACTCTTTACTAGTTTTCCTCCTCTAACCTTGAAGATCTGAAGCCCTATTTATCCTTGCAGGGGGGATCCACGATCCCTGATTTCTTGGAAACAACCCATGATTCCATAACCGCCCGGATCCCATGTTTTTAGGACGCTGCAATTGGATAAGGATGATTGCTTGCCAACTCAGTCAATCGGTTAGCACCTTGACCGCGACCCCCTGGTCCACACCACTGGAGTTTGTCGGGTCTGCCCGATGCCACCCACACTTAGTTAGGTCATGAGTACCATGCCCATGCCTTGGATCAGTCACCAGTAGCATAGAATGTCCATGCCGCTCGCTCGTGTGTGACATCCAATAGCGAGTCCTGTGGTAGCATAGGGTGTTCGCATCGCTCGCCTGTGAGCGAGTCTTGCGGTAACATAGGGCGTCCACATCGCTCGCCTAGGAGTGACATCCATGGCAGCGCACACGCCCACATCACCTGCCAGTTAGCGTTTGCGTTGTTTGCCCAGGAGCAAGTCTTGCCATAGCATAGGGCATCCGCATCGCTCTCCTGGGAGTGACATCCGTGGTAGTGCACACACCCGCGTCACCTGCCAGCGTCCGCATTGTTCGCCTGGAGCAAGTTTTGCAATAGCATTGGGTGTCCGCGTCGCTCACCCGTGGGCAAACGCCCAAGTGCACCTGCACTCCGCCATGTGTGTTTTGTTCCCACTGATCCTTCGGTAGTCTTCCCTCAATCATGATCTCGACTGCCATGCCTACGAGGGCTAGCATTGCAGCCTATGTCCGTGCCCGAGCATCAAGGGGCTAGCAGGTTCCCTTCAAGGGTGGGGCCTTGCTATGACAGAGTGACATCTCCAGTTCTTGTTACTCTTAGGCTTCCACACTCGTACCGAGAGTACTAAGTGATATTTCCACAGGAGTGAACTGGACTGGTTCACACACAGGTCTGGTCTTAAAGTTTCGGTTTGGTCTTCAAGTCGCCTTCGGTCCTACAAAGAAGCCAAACTCAGTGGATTGGCCCTCCGATATTTAAGTTAGAATTGATGAAGGAAAATGGGTCTAAGACCTAGGGTAAGAGTATGAGGGTTTGTAATGTTTTACCTTGTCCTCATGTGATGGAGGTATTTATAAGTGGCTATCTGGGATCTCCACGTGACCTCCATGTGAGGGAGGTTGAAGAGTTGCTCGAGCTAAGTCGGCAGTCGAACCAATTCAGTCGATTACTGGACAATTCGACCTGGAAGAGTTAGAGGTCTGGTTGGACGATGGGAATCGGTCCCTATGAAGTCCTTTTCCCATGGATGCAATGGAGGAAAAAATGTTTGAGAACTTCTTTCTCGAAATGAGTGACGAGTCACTTCTCGAGAACATTAGCTGAGGGCTCCATGGGACTGTTTCAATTATATGACATTCCCTCCAAAGTATATCCTTGCCGCTGCCTTGATCGAAGGGATTTCTCAATGCGCTGCCTATTTAGCTAAAGAGATGAAAGGGAAGTCCGACAAAATCGATATGGACGACATTCACCGACAGTTAATGGTGATAACCAGATCGCATTTTCCAATAATGCAGCGGATGGGACTAGGTGCTCTCTCCACCAAGCTGCGATCTCAACCGTGTGCCATGCCTCTAAATTATTTCGAAGATTTTCCACCATTCAAGAGAAAAAAAATGGAACATATATTTGATATGTATGTATAATGTGGCCAAGTAGATGACAATTTGTTCTCTCAAGCACCACGAAATGTGGTTAAATTCATTTCACTAGAAAGCTTGGAGTTGTTCATAACTATTTCCTTTGGTCAGTGGGGATGTTCTTATACTCAAAACCACAATCGAATCCTAATGTTGTCATTTGGAAACCATCTTACTGTAGGGCTTAGCGTTCATTTTTTTTTCCTTTGATCCAAAGTAGCAGCGCTCTCATTAATTATTCGCATCGAATTACAAGTTCAAATAACAGGTAAACTGCAATAGTGTAGCAACAGCTACATGGCCTTACGATCATACCAACGGGCCTATCCCATCGTCAGCAAAATATGCCCAAAACCCATTACAAGCTAACATCCCGATATGAAAGTAGCTGCAATTGCCAATCAGTAACCACTCTTCGTCGGTGATTCTTAATCCCAATCAGTCGACATCTCGCGGCACTCCTAATGGCATACCAGGCCACATCCACAAGGCCTTCATCTTTCCCATGCAGCGGCCCATTGCGGGCTCGCCATATGTGATATACATACGCATTCCAAGCGTTTTAAGCAATACCACCTGAATGAATTTACCTCGCAGATACTGAATTGCCCAGCAAAGCTCCTCACTCCAGTCCCCGACTGGCCGGGCTACTCCACTTCCAAGGAGCACCCTCTGCCACAGTTGCTTTGTATAGGAATAGGAAGAGAATAGATGATCGCGGCTCATCACCCCATTCCTGCAAAGAAGACAGCTCTGGTCGACCCCACTACCCCAAGCAAGACGTCGATCTCGTGCAGACAACCTGTTCAGAGCAGGAAGTGAACTAATGAAGCTGTGCCTTTTGGTTCAAATATTTTGGTACATCCATAAAATGGATTTTATATAATAATATTGTCCTTGACTTGGTATTAATAGTCCTAATTCGACTCTCATTAGTATGGTCCCTTGTGCCCTTTCACTGTGCCCTTTCTACTACTTCGCACTCATCAATCTCCCTTAAAACAAAGAATATATAAAATGTGCTGCTTTGTTAGAAGTGTGCACGAGTAGCATGTATATCCGGAACCAATATAAACCTACCCACTGTTGGTAGATTTTAATAAAATTCGGGCAAGTTTTAGGTAAGAAATTTAAGAAATCGTCAGTTTTAGTTACAATTCAGAGGTCATAGAAAATCAAAATTGGATATTTGAAAAATTATTTCCTATAGTTAATTTTTATCGTTCATAAATTTTCCTTCCAATTCCAATTTTCTGTCATTTGTACCATATATTCATAATTCAATGAACTTTTATTTGACATTTTAATTATGCATATTCACCAAATTTATTAGGTAAAAGTTATTCAATTATTTAGAAGAATCTCTGAAATTATTAAACATACAAGAAATACTTAAAATTAATTATAATATATTAAATTTTAATAAAAATAATTATGTTAAATCATGAAACTTATGACAATTTATATTAAAAATAATTATTTATCAATAATTAAATTTAAAGAACCAAACACTGCGTCGTATTACAGCTTTGAGATAAGATTGATCCAAAAATTTGAGACCCTTCCATATAGGATTTGAATCAGAAAGTGTCCTACAACCGATTAACACTAGTATTTGTTTGTCACGTGTGTGAATTGCCACAAGTCCACACAATTTACGTGACTCCTGATTCGGCTGACGGCTCCGCCTCGCCCCTACCTCCCGTATAAATTATACGCTGGCGCACAGAAGTGTGAGCGCGCCCGGAGAGCTGGACTACTGCCTCTACAGAGACACAGAAAGAAGCAGACAGGGGGAGATCGGAGGATGAAGTCCACGAGGGCGATTTCTCTCGATGAATACGTCGATTTCCTCCGCTCCGACCGGCAGACAGATCTCACCGTCAGTTACCTCAACCAGGTGACGTGTTTTACGTCCTCTATCCTCTTTTCCTCTTTCTCCATCCTGCGCAGGTCCTGTTTCTGTTTTATTCCCCACTTTTTCATCGTCATCATGTGCTGGTTTCCCCACAATGTCAGGCAACGAGTTCAACGAATTGTGTTGAGTCTACGGAGATGGTAATGTAACTTCGAATTTCTGTGAATCGTCGGTTTTGCTCCATTTGACGATTATTTTTGTATTTCATCAGATATTGAGCATGCATGGATTCAGGAAGCTCAGACATCTCAAGGTGATGACACAATTTCTACGATTACCGGATCATTTATGTTTATCTTTTTCCGATATCAATCCTTGTATATCACATTCCATCGAATCAGTTCATCTGGAAGCTTTACCTGAACTCACTCTCTGTCTCTATCTCTATCTCTCTCGTCCGTGTCTGTGTTCAAACGTAATTGGGGATTACTTTAAAACAGACAGATGGAGAATAATATTGACGATTATGTTGTGTGGTTTAATCAGGCATTATGACTATCTTGATTTTTGTGCACTTCTCTGTTCTGAGAAAATAGAGAGCTCTGGTTTTGAGTTTCAAATGCTAAACTGCTTCTGTGTAATTGATGGTTAGAGCAGTATAATGAATTCACGATCCACGCCTCTTATTTCTTTGAATCCCTAATATGCAGAAAGTACTGATAGATGCAGTGAAGACCATTGATCTCATAGATCCTTCACGATCCACGCTGAAAGAGTCCGTGTCCTCAGACGCATCCCTGAAGCTGGAGGACGTGATTGCAGACCTCAATGCCCTCGACTGGCATGATTGCTGCGCCACTTCCTTCATGATCCTCTGCAAGGATAATTCCCTGGCCACCAAGGACGACTCCTTATCGCCACGAAGAGCACTGCAAGGGAAAGAAAACCAAAACCGGAAAGGGAAAGAGGAAGGCAAGTGCCATTACAGTGTCAATTCATCCTCCACCGGGACAGTCAGCACCTGCCAGGGCAGTAAAACACCAAACAAAAGAAAGAGGAAGAACATCACCTGAACTATCACCCACCAGTGCTAGCAAGGGTGACAGTGCATTGGGATAGCATTGCAGCTGGTCGCCGACTTCTCAACCATGATCATCGAGATTGTGCTTTTTTATTCCTTCAATGTTTTGGCCAGGCCTCTACAGGAAAAAGCGGAACCAGACCGACCAACCAACCACTGTAAGTCTGCTATACAATGCAACTTTCTAACAGTAAATCCTCATTTTGTATCGCCAAATGACATTAGAGTAACCTGGCAAATGCTGCAGAATTGCCATGTTCAACGGCTGTCTGAAAGCTTTTATTCAGGAATGCATAGACTTTATACCTGTCTTGAACAAACTAATCATTCCAATTCATGATGTGGGAATCCTGGGTCGGAGTTCATTTTCAGACAGTTGAAGTAGCACAGTCCCCCTCACCAAGGACTGCAGACTGTTGATGCAGACATTGGTAATCAATAGATATTAACATGGGATGAAAGGGCAGGGCGTGTGTTCCCAACACACACTGTTCCTCAGTAGAGACGTGCGGTATTGGGTTCTATAACATTTCTCATAATGTCCAGGGCATTACTTCAATCACCATCAGTGTGAGTAGACTCTTCGTGGGATAAATCTAGTCCAGGCGCACACTTACAGTTTGTAGAACCCTCGGAATGAAAGCGAGCAGGGAGAGATCTTTCATTCTTCTCGACTCAGTCCTACGGGGAGAAAACATGCACGGAAGCAGAGGAAAGTCGCACAATAACATACCTAAGCGTAATGGAGATCAAGGTACAATAGCTAAGCGTGTAGTTCGCCGGCCGCCAACCAAGGTTCAAGCAGACGGTGAAATGGATTTTTGCAGAGGTTAATAAAATCCGCTAATGAAACCAACGTAGATCGACTAAATAGTTCGATGCAAACCAGTTATCCAGAAACAAGTTTGTTGAGATACTCCTAATCCATGACTACTTGAGATAATTTTGTTTCATATAGGTAGTTATGCTAATTTTCCCAATTTGTGAGATTGTTTTCCTTTTGAGTCGGCTATAAACTTTCCTTCCCCAAGCATATGTGTCATGGTCTCACCAATAACTACACATTCCATAAACATTCGTATGTATAATCTCGTGAATCACTTATGAATTATATCCATATTTTATCCACTTTAGCTAATCCTTGGGAGTTAGCAGGCTATACACTTTGCATTTTTTCTATTTATGCCCTTAGGGCACAGGATAAATAATGATTTGTTTTTATATATATAATAAAATAATTATTAAATGCACTAGTCACAAATTTTTCACTCCTAATATACCTTTAATTAATTTTAGAAATAATGTCAATTAATTAATTATTTATTACCAATATAAAACTTACCATATTTAATTTATTGAAAAGGGAAATTTAGATTTCTAATAGAAATTTTATTTTTTATGACTGGTATTTTGTATTTTATGAATTTTTTAGGATTTATTATATTTAGAATTTATGTTTTCTTAGAAAATTTAAAATTTAAAATCTTTTAGGGGTTTTAGATTTTTTATATTTGGAAAGATAATATTAATATATTTTTTATTATTAGATTTTCACGTGTAAATTATATCTAAATTGGAACAAAATGGTATTTTTGGTATCAGTATCATAATTATCTTTTAATTAATGATAATTACAATATATATAAAAAATCTATAATCGTTCATCATGTGCTCTTAGGGCACAAAATAAACAAACTCTTTTTATAATAGTCTATAAAAGAGAAAGTATTTTATGTAATGATTATATTATTTTAATGTATATTTATTTTTCTTTTTATAAAATAAATATAGACCTGTTAATGAACTTCTCGCCTGAATGCTACACTACTGTTTCTATCGTTTGGTTTACTAGTTTTTCCCGTCTAAGTACTCAAAGGACGAGATTAATATACTCTCAAGAGTTGTAGATTTTGTATAATGCTCTTTGCTCTTTTTTTTTTGGTAATTTGAGTGTGTGTTAATTGATTGATTATACAGTAACTTCATATCGTGCAATTTTCATTATGTTTACATAAGTTGTTGCAGATATGGACCATTCAAGTATATGAACAACTCCCAACGAAACGGTATTCCTTATGAATTCATTGTGGTATTCTTGAATACCAAACAATGGATTATATTTTTCTATTCAATTCCACTACATACTACCAGGGAGAGAGAGAATAGTGATCTCTGCTCTCCTACACAATTATATCAACGGGGAGACAAACGATGAAAGCTCCATCAGATTTGTGCCATGGCTTTCACTCAGTTCTATTGATTTTTCAGTTCATTTCAAGCGTCCAAGCTTCCAAACAATGTAACTCCAGAGATTTGCTGGTTATGGTTCTGAAGATTTGAGGAAGCGTGGGGGCACCTATCTTTGAGAATCGCCTTTTGAAGTACCCAATCCAGTTTGGAAGCCTTCCAGAAGAGGATGGTAGAGGCGGGGTAATCTCCAAGGTGTGGCTTCAATCCTCAGAAACAAGCAAATGCAGGCTACAAGGTTCCATTATCTTGTTGCAGCTATTACGAATAATTGAAATGGTAGAGAAGGATGAGAAGTCGCTGGTTCCTCCTTTGAATCTTTGGGAGCAAGATAAATTGCTAAGAGAAACCATCAAGAAACATCCACAAGATAAACCCAAGGATGTGCCCTTCTAGATACAGATAAGAGTAATTATTAGACTCTGCCAACTACATTCTAGATAGATAGATAGATTGCTTTCTCCTTGAGTGTCCATATGATGTATTTGACTCAATCTTCTGTATCTAAACTAGAAACTCTCTCTTGTAAGGATTCTCTCACTGCCTTAAGGATCAATGGCATCAGCTTCTAATTGGTGGCGATGATTCCCCAGTCACGATGGAGACATATACCTCTTGAGAAGTCCAAAGGTTGACCCAAGGCATCTGTGACCACACCTCCCGTCTCTGCAATTCAAGCGAGGTATCACACATTTAGCAAAAGCATAGACTTCTTATAGATTAGGCCCCTCTAATAAATAAAAGGAGTTACTCCAAGCTTCAACCGCAGGTATCTCTTCCTATCCTAAAGGATTCAAGGCTTCACAGGCAAGCAAAAAGCTAATGATGCATCATAAGTCTAATACCAGTCACGATGATGCACCCAACATGATCCCATATCCTCTCATGGTAACCTTTGTGGGGGAAGCGCATGTAAATATCCCCATCCCCCCTTGAAAGAGCCTCGTACTTTGCTTGGCTATCTATTCTGACAGGTGGGGCTTTGACTCCAAATTTCTGTTAAAAAATATCCCATAAAGATCGAATTCCAACAGTATACTCCCTCTCAGAAACACATACAAGAGAGAGTACTAGACCAATCACATTTCCATCAAACACTTGGTCCATCAATAGTACACACAGAACAAGGAAATATGTACTCTACCATGAATTCTTTCCATAAGCTCTTTCTGCTGCATTAAGTTCTACAATCACTTCATAAATTTTCCACATGGAGACCAAAAATAGCATTACCTTTGCAATAGAGCTTGTTAAATCACGCATGGAGTGAGCTGCTTCATATGATTCAAAAAACGATGCATGCTCAGAGTTCTCTATAGTAGAGACATTCACCTAGCAAGTGCGGCAATGTCATATAGTTGGCTAAACTCTAGAACATAGCTAGAAAGCTCAGAACAATCTCCAGGTCAATCGGTAAATTCCAAGAAAAAAGCAGAGGGAAAGGAAAATCTCTTATAAGGCCAACCTTTATAGGTGACGAACCATCAAGTGACTGCATATAAGTTCCCGAACCGATCTTTGCAAAGAACAGGCAACCAATGCCTTTCTGCGAATCCTCCTTCCCAGCAATGGATGCTAATGGAAGATTGGGACAAGCAAGGACTCCCAATACTACTTTTCCCTCATCTAGCAAAGCTAAACCTACTAAATACTGATCGCCTCGCACGAACCTGCAGGAAGGGTATTATATGAGAGATTTAAAACATAAAAGTCACCTAATTGCACCAGCCTAAAAATTTCAAAGTCCATATGTCTATTCTCAATACACTAGTCCCACTATTCAGGTTCAAAAAACTCACCCCTTAGTGCCGTCTGTGGGATCTAAGACCCAATGTCGGCCCACTGGACCACCTTCAGATTTTCCACTATCAATTGCCGCAAGAATGCCTTCTGTTGATGGGGCAGAAGAACTATAGGAGCCATCATTTGCAAGAGTTTCATTGACGACTTCTGTTACATGATGAACCATTTCAGTGCCACAGGCTGCACGGAGATCTCCTGAATCCTAACAGTCAAAACAAAGGGGGTTTAGAAGTTGCATTCCGTGAAACAAAGAGCGAGCAGACACTAACTAATAGCTATGGATGAAAGCAACGATTTTACCTCCTCAGCCAGTAAAGAAAAAGATTCTGATTGAAGTTCCCGTTGCAAAATAAAACTAATAAGAGCCTGTGAGCCTGGACTCAGCAAGAGAAGCCAATGTCAGTGAAAGCCAAAACCCAAAGAAGTACGCCGTCCCTTTGTGTTTCTAGCATGGTTGCCTCCTTAGAAAACCCAAGTCGAAATTTCCATAACTTTGCCTATGAATCTCGGCTGATTTGCCTGCATCACCTAATTTAACAGATGTAACCCGACAATACATGTCCTTTTACAATAGTTTGCTGCATTACGCGATACCTGATATACGATAAAGGAAAGGCAAAACGCCAACGAACCATAATCAGCCAGAGTGACAGGAGTCTTATTGGATTTTGACTGAACATCTGGCTGCAACAATGTCATTTGCAGTTCCTGCAACAAAAGAGCATCGGAAGTTAACGAATTTATAAAAATAAGAAGCAGTATGCAAACAAAGAAAGGGTGTGATCACAAATTGAATTAAGTAAGCGGTATTGATTTGCAGAAGCTGATCAACTTTTGACAATAGAACAAAATTCCAGTGAATGAAGACACAACAGAACACTACAGACCATCCTCTTTGATCCACTGAAATTGTGTTGGGTGTCATGGGGCCGATGCGGCTCACAAATTTTTCCGCACCCCGCTAGGCGTCGACACACCTTTTGTTGACCAGCCACACACACACCGCGCGCACCGTCGAGGCCAAACGATCAGGGAACCAAAGAAGCAACACCGAGTGATAAGAACACAATTGGGAAAACGCAACTCGTATTCACATCTATTACAAGTACACGAAAAACCCAATTCCAGATCAGAACACTTACACGCAACCTCACGAGCCTATGCCTCACAGTCTCCTACTGCTTGCACTCCCTACTCGTCTCGTGTCTTCCTTCAAGAACACTAGTTGCTGCCCAACTCAACTTCCACTCCCTTGGAATCTCAAGCTTGTCGTGCTCCTCGATTGATCTGGTCGCTCCTGGTTCTCTCCTCGCCTCTGCTTGGAGTCTGGTGTCTCTCGCCTCTTCTGGTTCCCTTTTCCCGAATGAGGCCGACCCCTTTATATAGGGGAGCCGAGCAAATCTGATATGGCAACCGATAGGTGAGAATCCCTTGATCCTCTCCATCTGATCTCGATCCGTCCAATCCTGGCTGTCGATCCACAATCTCCAAGATTGTTTCCATACTAGATTGCCCTGCCATATCCCGGGAGGATCTTCCCGGATTTCCCTGGATTGACTTGGCGCCAGCTGAGCTTGTCGTCCAGGTTCATCCCCTCTAGGGTCCACGTCCCTGACCCCCTCCTAGGATCATGGTCGCCTGATTGCACGTCTAGTAGAGCTCGCCTGGTCAAGGACTTAGCCGATCCCCACAAGTCGTCAACTCCCCTGCCGCTAAGTGCTGAGCCTCCCTTAGCGTCTGCCGGGCCTGTTGAGGTATGCGCACTCCTAGAGTGCCCTTGCACGGTTGTATCAGGTTCCATGAACCTCCTAGAGCTTGGCACCGTGCCTTGCTCGTGGGCATCCTCACTGCCCACCCGCGCATCCACCGACTTGTGCATTGTGGCACTCCCTTGTCACAATCTGGTCCTTTGGCACACTGCCAAGTCTTTGATTGACCATCCTCTTCACAAAGGTCTTCGTGCACGCTTATGTGACCATCTCCCGACTTGCTTGCTTCATGGACTTGCAATTCTCTCAACACCATGCACCTGGTTGCCCGCGCATCCTTGCGTGCAGGCTTATGCGCCACCACTACCCCGAGGCACGGCCTATGGTGCGCATCCTCCGGAGCTAGAGCTCAAGGGTCTAACAAACCTCCCCCACCCAAGAGATTTAACGCCCTTGTCGAATGAGACTCTCGGTACCGCCGGATGAGGTCTTCGTACTGCCATAGTGTAACATCCTTCTCCCAAGTTGCCTCTGACTTGGGTAGGTCCTTCCACTTGACCAAGTACTCTGTCCTCCTGTTCATCTTGCTGTATCCCAACACTCGATGATCAAGTATGTCTTCCACCTCCTTGTCGAGTTCCTTCCTCATGGTGAGAGGGGTGCGCCTCACCTTGTTGCGCTCTGGATGCTCCTCATCCCGATGGTAAGGCTTAAGGAAATTGACATGGAATGTCGGGTGCACCTTCAACCTCTCTAGTAGTGCTAGCCGATAGGCTACTGGCCCGACCCTCTTGATCACTTCAAAGGGTCCGTCATACCGCTGGAACAAGCCCTTATGCCAGCGCTTGCTCGTGATCTTCTTCCAGATATGTGGGGTGAGCTTCAACATCACTAAGTCCCCCACCTGGAACTCCAGCGGCCTCCGGTTCCTGTCTGCATACTTCTTCATTCGCCTGGCAGCTTTGGCGAGGCTATCTCTCACCTCCTCAAGCATCTCCTGCTTGTCGCGTGCGAATCGATATGCGGCCGAGCACGGCCCTTCCTTGCGCTGCAACGCCACCTCCTGCGGCGTTAGCGGTTGGTAGCCCATTGCTAACTCAAACGGGCTATGACCTATTGCAGAGGAGCGGTTCAAATTGTACGACAACTGAGTCAAGTCAAGCAAGTCTAGCCAATTCCGTTGACTTGCGGAGACATAGTGCCTCAAATACTCCTCCAGCAGCGCATTCACTCGTTCTGTTTGGCCGTCCGTATGTGGATGATTGGCCGTCGAGAACTTCAGTTTGGATCCTAGCAGTCCGAACAAGCATGTCCAGAAGTTGCCTGTGAACCGAGCATCTTGGTCACTCACGATCTCCGTTGGTACTCCAAAGAGCTTCACCATGGAGCGATAGAAAGCCTCAGCTGCTGCCTCAGCTGTGCAATTCTTGGTCACGGGGGTGAAAATCGCGTACTTGGAGAATCAGTCCACGACCACCATCACCACCGTATAACCCCTCACTTCTGGAAACCCGGACACAAAGTCCATGGAAACTGATACCCAGGGCTTCTCTGGCACTGCCAAGGGTTGTAGGAGACCGGCCTCTGCTCGCCTCTCCACCTTGTCTTGCTGGCACACAAGACAAGTCTTGACGTATAACTCCATGTCGTCGGCCATCTTTGGCCACACATAGGACCTGGACAACAGGGCTAGCGTCCGCTCACGGCCTGGATGTCCAGCCCAAGGGCTGTCGTGACTTTCCTTCATCGGCTGGTAGCGCAATCCCTCTCCGCTAGGGACAAGCAAACGGCCACCTTTGCCATAAAGCAGCCCATCTTCCAGCCAATACCGCCTCACCGTCCCGTCCTTGACTTGCTCCACTAGGAGTTGATAGGTCTTGTCCCCTAATGTAGCGATCTTGACCTCCTGGAGGAAGTCGGAGGTTACTTGAGTCAAAGCCGCCACCTGGTCCGAAGCCTTCCGACTGAGGGCATCCGCCACTAGGTTGTGCCTCCCCGGTCGGTGTTCCCACTCGAAGTCATACTCCACTAGGAACTCTTGCCACCGCGCTTGCCTTGGTGACAAGTTCGGTTGTGACTTGAAGAATGTATTGGTGACGTTGTCCGTCTTGACCACGAATGTGGTTCCCAGCAGGTACACTCACCACACCCTCAAGCAATGCACCACAGCCAGCATCTCCTTCTCGTGTGCTGAGTAGCGCTGTTCAGCCGGCTTCAACTTCCAACTCTCGAACGCCACGGGATGTCCGTCTTGCACGAGAACTCCTCCTACAGCACGATCTAAGGCATCCGTATGCACCTCAAATGGCTTCTCAAAGTCCGGGAGCTTGAGCACGGGCTCCGTCACTATGACGGTCTTCACCTTGGAGAACGCCACTTCAAAATCCTCGTCCCATGTCCACTTCTGCTCTTTCCTCAGCAGATCAATCAAGGGACTCACCTTCTTTGAGTACCCCTTGATAAACTTGCGGTAGTAGTTGGCCAGCCCCAAGAAACTCTGCAACTCGGACACCGATTTTGGTGGAGGCCAATCCTGGATCGCCTGCACCTTCTTGGGGTCCATCCGCACCTGCCCTTGGCTGATCACATGGCCAAGGAATCGGATCTCCTGCATGCCAAACTCGCACTTCTCCCTCTTCACATACAGAGAGTGTTGCCTAAGCCGCTCAAAAACAGCCTGCAAGTGCTGCACATATTGTGCCAAGTCCCTGCTATACACGACAATATCGTCCAAATAGACGACCACAAACTAATCCAGCATGTCGTGAAACACATCATTCATCAAGTTGCAGAATGTGGCAGGAGCATTGGTTAAACCGAATGGCATGACCAGGAATTCAAATGATCCATAACAAGTTACCATTGTGGTCTTGGACTCGTCTCCTTTGGTGATGCGGACTTGCCAATATCCTGAACGCAAGTCAAGCTTGGAGAAGACCCTCGCCTCACCTAGGCGATCAAACAGGTCTGCAATCAAGGGCATCGGGTACTTGTTCTTTACCGTGACCTTGTTCAATCCACGGTAGTCGACACACAGTCGGAGAGAGCCATCCTGCTTCTCCTGGAATAACACCAGGGCTCCATAAGGGGCTTTGGAGGGCTGGATCTTTCCCGCATCCAGCAACTCGGTCAGCTGACTCCACAGCTCTACCAGCTCTTTTGGGGACATCCGGTACGGGGCTTTGGCTAGGGGAATGGTGCCTGGCAGTATTTCTATTTTGTGGTCTACTGCTCGGCACGATGGTAGCCCTCCTAGCAACTCCTCCGGCATCACATCCTGGAATTGCCCGAGCACTTCCACAACCTTGTGTGGAATCTCCTGGTCCACCTCCATCTCCTGCACGTCCACTTCCCTAATCGCCACAAGGTAAGTGGGATACCCCTTCTTCATCCCTCGTGCCAATTGCATTGCAGATACCGCTGTGCCTCAGCTTGGCCATCGCATCCCGAGCAAGCCATGCTGTGTTGCTCGGCAGGAACTGCTCCTTTAGCTCCTTCTTCAGTGCCTCCCAGGTCTCAATCCGGGGTCTGCCTGCACTGATATCATCTTGGACTCGGGTCCTCCACCATAGCTTCGCATCCTTGGCAAGGTACATGGTGGTAATTGTCACCTTCTCGGCGTCAGGGATCTTCGCAGCAGCGAAGTAGTTCTCCATATCCCATATGAAGTTCTCTAGATCCTTGGAACTCCTTGTTCCTTCAAATGCCTTTGGCTCCGAGACCTTCATCTTCCCACGAGGCTCATTCGATGGCCCCGCCTGGGACACGAGTTGTCGCTTAATCAGGACCACATCATCCTTTAGGGTCGCCACATCAAGCCTGATCTCCTTCAGCAGATCAGTCATGGTCCCTCCAAGATTGTCGCCTTCGCCGACGTTGTCCTCCAAAGCAGCAACGCGGGGTTCCAGCATAGCGGTCGGGTCTGCTCGTCCAGTGAGCTCTGCAATACGGCCTTCCAGCGCCGCCAATTGCTCCCGCAACGCTTCCATCGCCCTGGTCCACACGGTTGCTGATTGTAGGGTACGTGTGGTCTTTGACAAAGGGGATCCTCCACCCGAACACAGCACCACTCACACGGGTACTCTGACTGGTCACGGGCAGAACCTTTGCTCTGATACCAACTGTCACGGGGCCAATGCAGCTCACAAATTTTTCTGCACCCCGCTAGGCGTCGGCACACCTTTTGTCGACCAACCACACACACACCGCGCGCACCATCGAGGCCAAACGATCAGGGAACCAAAGAAGCAACACCGAGTGATAAGAACACAATTGGGAAAACGCAACTCGTATTCACATCTATTACAAGTACACAAAAAACCCAATCCCATATCAGAACACTTACACGCAACCTCACGAGCCTATGCCTCACAGTCTCCTACTGCTTGCACTCCCTACTCGTCTCGTGTCTTCCTTCAAGAACACCGATTGCTGCCCAACTCGACTTCCACTCCCTTGGAATCTCAAGCTCGTCGTGCTCCTCGATTGATCCGGTCGCTCCTGGTTCCCTCCTCGCCTCTGCTTGGAGTCTGGTGTCTCTCGCCTCTTCTGGTTCCCTTTTCCCGAATGAGGCCGACCCCTTTATATAGGGGAGCTGAGCAAATCTGATATGGCAACCGATAGGTGAGAATCCCTTGATCCTCTCCATATGATCTCGATCCGTCCAATCCTAGCTGTCGATCCGCAATCTCCAAGATTGTTTCCATACTAGATTGCCCTGCCATATCCCGGGAGGATCTTCCCGGATTTCCCTGGATTGACTTGGCACCAGCTGAGCTTGTCGTCCAGGTTCATCCCCTCTAGGGTCCACGTCCCTGACCCCCTCCTAGGATCACGGTCGCCTGATTGCACGTCCAGCAGAGCTCGCCTGGTCAAGGACTTAGCCGATCCCCACAAGTCGTCAACTCCCCTGCCGCTAAGTGCTGAGCCTCCCTTAGCGTCTGCCGGGCCTGTTGAGGTATGCGCACTCCTAGAGTGCCCTTGCATGGTTGTATCAGGTTCCATGAACCTCCTAGAGCTTGGCACCGTGCCTTGCTCGTGGGCATCCTCACTGCCCACCCGCGCATCCACCGACTTGTGCATTGTGGCACTCCCTTGCCACAATCTGGTCCTTTGGCACACTGCCAAGTCTTTGATCAACCATCCTCTTCACAAGGGTCTTCGTGCACGCTTGTATGACCATCTCCCGACTTGCTTGCTTCATGGACTTGCAATTCTCTCAACACCATGCACCTGGTTGCCCGCGCATCCTTGCGTGCAGGCTTATGCGCCACCACTACCCCGAGGCACGGCCTATGGTGCGCATCCTCCGGAACTAGAGCTCAAGGGTCTAACATTGGGGGAGTAAGCATGTTGGTTATGGAGAGACCTGACAGAGGCGGGACTCGAAGGAGGCAGCTTTCAAGGCAGCAAAAAGCTTCTGATTGTACGACGACACTGCCAACTGCACAGTAACCGGGGACATGAACCAACACGGATCCGACGAGAGATTCCTATTGGTTTCTGCTTTTTCCAAGGTCAGATTCCAACCCAGTTTCTCCAATCGCATTTGCAATTACGCCTATTTAGTTTAATTTTTAATAGTAGATGAATTAAACTAAAAATAAAGATCTGATATTAAATTTATGATCATTTATATTATATAAGTAAACAAGAGAGGTAGTTGGCTTATTTTTATACTTTCTAAAATATTCTTAACGAATATAAATTTAACTTATAAAAAAATAAAAATATATGGATAAAATAGTAAAATTACTCTTGAAATTATAATTATAACTTAAAAATCATAACCAATTACATTTTTTATTTTTATATTCTTAAATTATCTATTTAATATATAAAATCAATCAATTTATATTTTTTAATTAGGCCTTTTTAATTTTATCCAATCTATCTTTACAAATTATATTTAATTACTTTAATCACACTCAAATTAACATATTTAATTGATTTCATATAGATAATACGTACCTTATGTAACACAAATTAGTTTCTAGTTTATATTTATATAATATAATTATATGGGCTTGTCTAACCTAGCCTTAAAACATAGGTTAAGCTTGCCATATGTATTTTAGTCACGATAATAAATTAATTAACCAAAATTTCAATATCAAAATTACTCTTTTCTTCAATTTTAAAAACAAATTTCTACCAATTGTAAACTCGATTATAGAAAAATACATAAACCCTAAGATTTGGAAAAAAAATTAAATCTTAAATTCTTATATTCTAAAAAATTTTAATAAGTTGAAAACCTTAAAGAATTAATTCTAGAAATCTAGACCCTAAAGAAGACAATAAAAATAAACTCTAAAAAATCTGAAGACTAAAAAATATAAAAACTCTAATGTATCGATTTAAAAAAACCTACAAAAAATAAGAACTAAAAAAAATTAAAACACTAAGGGTAAATTGCATCGAATAATACATGACTTACCATTTTTCTGGAAAAAGTTAAATATTTAATACTTGAAAAAGAAAACCATGTGGTTTCAATTTTTCACAAATTAGGCCAATCAGCTAAATATCTGTTAATTGCTCATGCAGTTATACCCCATGTAATTTTTTCCTTTGCCACGTGGCTTTTCCCTTATCAGGCGGCTATATAAATTTATTGTTGTTATGCATTAAATAAATTTCCCCTATTTTATTTTCAAGTAAAATTTCAATATTCGGTTATTCGGCTGATCATTTATTCAATCCGACCCAGCTTCTCCCTCAACACACGACTAAGCTGTTTTTCAGCTGGGCTGATCATCCGGGAAAATACCGGGCCGGCCCGAATCATCGATTTTTTTTTTTGTAATAATGGAGGTTCATATAGTAATTAATCAAGGGGGCCCAAACTGGGTCATGCAATCGCCCTCCTAGAGTTTGCGACCATAGATTGAACCAACTCCAACAACGCCATGGATGAGCTAATAATCTAGAGAAATATGGTCCATACACATCATTGATTAAAATAACAGATAAGCCCTCTGGAGTTCCTTTGAAGTCAAGGCTTTCGTCGAAACAAAAGGAGCATCTCTTGCCATCTGAGCTAAAGAAATCAGCCACACCATTGCACTCGCGGTTACTATGGTTAAAAGGGCAGTCCTCTCCTGTTCAAAAAGGCCCGGAAACAGTTCAGTCCAGTTACGGTTCAATATGTTTTCTTGATGAACCGGTCTGGTTACAGATCACATTCCAGCTACATATTAACTGGCACGGAACTGATTCGAATTGGATTGACCCATGAACCGTCCACCTTTTTTATTTTTTTTAAAATTTTAAATTAATCCGATAAAATTCGATCGTTGATTTGTAGGATTTTGGTAGTTCGGACCAATTCAATAAGTTAACAATTCAAGTCGGTTACAATTCAATTGGCCCATATTTCTGACCCGACCTATAACCGTCCCTCAATCCAATAAAAATGGTTAAGGCATGGGTCATGAGTAATCTGCGCCAGTTCTGAGTTTGAACGATCCAATTCCAGGGCATCCCGACCCTTTTAACATCTCTACTCCCTGTGCACGTGCTTCACCTCAAGCCCTTGGAGCGCCTGTGCATATTGCCTACAATCATTATCAGATCTAGTTGCAGTGAACCACTGACATGAGACCATGAGCAAGCGCGATTTGAATTTTTTTTTTTTGGTTTTTTTTTCACGGGCAAGGCCCATTTTATGCACAGATAAATTTGTGAAAAACCTTTTGGGTAATTCTATCCAATTTTTTTTACTAAAAGAATTAGTTCTATCTCCGCGACGTTCTACTTACGCGACGGATAGACACCTACCATGATTTTGACCAAATTCCATCGGTTCTCGAGGGTCAAGATGGTACTTTAACGTGCGATCATAAATTTCAATGATATTTTCGTAATTTCCAATTACGTGAAGACCTTTTATTTTCCCGTTCCCATAAAATTCTTCAGCATCCTTGTAAGTTAACCGAGTCCCTCAGCTGAAGCAAATGAATCTGGAGAGTGGAATCACATATCAGGAACAAGCAAAACTACTTCAGATATATAGGACCTACTGATTCAGATTTCCTAGATCCTTGGATTGATGTCGTCAGGGAGATTCAGAATCACTTGGAAATTGTAACGCAACGTAAACAAAAGTTGCAAGCTGGTAGCTTCCCTCCTCAAAATCAAAGAACCAACTGAAACTTAGTTCGAGTTAAGTGCTGAAAACGAACCAGTCTCTTTTCCCTATCGTTACCGATCTTACAATCCCAACCAGGGTCTGGGACGGTGAAGTACTCATCATCGTCATCGGGAAACTCCAGTCTTGGCTTCTTCGGGGGCACATTCTGCTCCGAGGCTCGATAAGGAGCACAGCTGTGCGATGTCTGCAGAGGAAGTTTAGGGGCTTCTGCTGCTGCGAGTGCCTCTTGGGG
The DNA here is from genome assembly GCA_900174645.1 of Sonneratia alba. Classification (NCBI taxonomy): domain Eukaryota; kingdom Viridiplantae; phylum Streptophyta; class Magnoliopsida; order Myrtales; family Lythraceae; genus Sonneratia; species Sonneratia alba. The sequence goes on along the minus strand of FWPY01000027.1, from coordinate 3,464,140 downwards.
GAACTGATCACCGAAGAGACCCATAGCCGCTTCTAATCTAGATCTCCAAAATCAAGCTGCCCTTTCTGCAGGGAGAGGAAAAAAACTGTTAAACTTCACGGGAACCTGCTGTCCAATATTTGATGTCCTAGTGGCCTTGGACTTTTGCTTTCAGAGCATTTCTTACCTAGTGATAATCATAGGTTCTTCTCTCCAACAAAAAGAGTTTAGTTTAAGTATATAATATACAAAATTATGACAAATTAATAAAATTGTCAAATTTATAACGGTTTCGAGTAGTTCTGATTCCTTCATTCAACAAGATACGGTCTGGACATAAAATTTTGGAAACGGTTCTATTATATAAAGTAGGGTTTTTGGGCATCACAAAAGAGGATACAGGAATCGATTAGCCTTTCTAAAATGGCATGTTTTTAACCCCAAAAAAATGACAATTTAACATACACCAGTGAAAAAACAAATATGGGAGCTTCTTACCCAAATTTTAATTAGAACAATTGCTTATTATCCACATGAAAAAGAAAAATCTACAAATTCATAAGAACTTCTTTAAGAAATTGTAGATTAATAGGAAATGGAAGAAACGATACCTAGAAACGATGACTTCAAAGCCATTCGGAAAACAAATGGTAACACCTATTCCAATCTCATGGTGCATGATCTCTAAGCATAAACATTCATATCTAAGCATAAGCTAGCTATGATGGTTTCATTTGGACACTAAGCCCATCAAGTTTTCATTCTATAAAAAGCTTCCAAGTACTAGATCAGGAATCAAAATTTCATAAGGAAAATAAACGGTTTTGGTAAAATAAAAAAGAAATTATGCTGTATAAAAATCCATGAACATTTTAAATTCCATTCTAGGTGAATGGCCATAGGTAGACTTCCTTGAATTTATGCTTTTTCTGTGACTTGGGGCTTGGCGGTTTCTTTCGTCTATTTAGAAGCAACACCTTCGCAGGAATTGCATTATTGAAAGAACCTAGGTGAAATGTTTTCAAAGCAATGCAACATCTCCCAATTGATATCAAGACCCCATAAATTTGGAATCCCCACATTTCCCGTGAATGATCTTTTAACTGCTAGGTTTTTCATTGTATGGCACAATTCCTTTTTATTGGCATGAAGGGAAAGAATTACTACTCTCCGTGCTAATAAAAGGTCATACATATCTCTTTTATATTCTAGATTTGGTCTCTGACACTTTCTTGGAGCACACCATCCACAGATGGAGGGATGCACTGCAGGTAGACTATAACCCTACTATCACACAGGAGCAAAGGCCAAGAAGAGATGATGAGCGGGTGGAGTTATTTATGGATGCTGTCTAATATCAAGATGGTGATGAGAATTGCTTTCAAGTAGGGGAGATGATTTTTATCCTGGCTCATGAATCGTCTTTCTCCCTCCCGAGCTCAAGCGGAAGCAAAAGCAATCCCAGAAGCAGGCCAGATTGCAAAAGATAGAAACTGGAAGAATATCATCATCTTCTCGGATGCTAGGGGTACAGTTTCCTCTGTAAATACTGTCTAGAAAACTCCTGGGACTGTAAAAACTGTTATCATGGATCTTGCTTATGCTGTTGGCTTTTTTGATTCATGGTATTGTAAATGGATCCATGGAGAGGACAACACAATCGCCCTTAATATATGCAATCTGGGCAGATGTACTTTTGAGGGGATATCACGCTCCACTTGCTGTTTAAATGACAGTTATTATTACAGATCAATAGATTTACAGGTCTTGCAAAATTTTGACAGTATCTATTATGCAAAATGTAACTTTAGCTTATTAGCTTATACTACATCCCAATAAAAAGGCATATTATTCACGGTCATCCTAGGATATAAAAGCTGTCAATACATTGTAATTTACGGGCCCAAAGGACCTAACATAATAGAATACCGAAGCCTAATATGAGAGAACATTCAATCATTCCGTATATCCTTCAAGCACTGGTTCAATGCACCGTTAATCCGGAGCACAACTTCTGCCATTGATGGTCTCTCTTGGGGCTTAAATTTAGTGCAATCAGCAGCCAGCTTTGCAATATCTAGCACAGCCTCCATCTCGAGTGGTCCAGTACTCAGTACATTTGGGTCCAAAAAGTTGTTGATGTCGCCTCGAGCAACCCATGGAATCACTGCATCTACCAGTTGGCAGTAGGAACCTTTTTCGTCTCTATACACTGCCTTACGCCCGGACAATAATTCGAAGAGTACTATGCCGAAGCTGTAGACATCACTTTCCAGAGTAAGCCGATTATACATCATGTACTGAGGGTCCATATAACCGACAGTACCGACGATTGGAGTAAAACAACTCTGCTTGGATCGTGGTGCAGGCTGTCCATGGCCTCTGAGTGGTACGCTTGATCTGTCATTTTCAGAGATAAGTATAGACAACCCAAAGTCGGCAATTTTAGCTCTCATATTAAAGTCAAGCAGTATGTTGGTCGGCTTCACGTCACGGTGTATCAACGGAGGCACCGCATAGAAATGCAGATATTCAAGTCCTCTAGCTGCATCCAGTGCTATTTGAAGCCTAGTAGCCCAACTTTTCAACAATGAGCTTTGGTGGAGATGGAGATGGTGATTGAGGGAGAAATTGCTCATATAATCATAGACAAGTGCTCGCTCATTGCTATCTTCCAGGAAACCGAGAAGCCTTACAATGTTCTTGTGATTAACACGGCTGAGTATTTTGACCTCAGTTTTGAACTCATGGTATTTCAAGTCCCCTCTACGAACATCCACCACAAAGCCACGCTTGACCACAATTTCATGTCCATCATGCAAAATCCCACGATACACCGAGCCAAAGCCGCTCATCCCAAGACAGTTCTGCTCCGAGAAATTATTAGTGGCCTGACGAATCTCCTTGAAAGAGAACTCTCTAAAACTCTACAAGGTTACATCAGAAGAAAGTCAGCAGACAAATTATGTACACCCACTCCTTAAGTACAAGAAAAAGGAGATAATTTTTTCTAGATGTTCGAAGAGCAATTTTCAGTGTAAATTCCAAAACAGACTTCAGGTTCAGATATCCATAGCAGAGGAGGAAGATCCGATGGAATTACCATATATTCTTCCTCTAATAGCTTGCCAGATATGTCCTCAAGTGGAGCCGCTTCCTGCACACAACCACTGTGCGACAAATTCTTTCCATGCAAATCAAGCCATATCAAGTCATTTGATAGATATTCCGGGCATCCAGACACATGCAAATTTCGAACCATAATCAGTCTAAGCCTTTTCATCTTTCTCAGGACTTTGGCACTTGTAAGTATCTCATCAGGCTCTAACATGTCCAACCTTATGCCCTCAACAGCATAATTTTCCTGGAAAGGCAAACAAGGAAGTTCCTCAGCAGATTAATATAATACAGAAAAAATAATGCTGATCAGGAAACATTTTATCACCTATCAAGAAAACATGATCTTACTATACATAAGCTGCAAAAACACGTTAGGAGTTAACATGATAACAGGTCTATATCTGAACCTGGAAACAAGGCTGGAACTTAGGCAAAGCCTTTCAAGGGAACTCACTGAATTTTCATGCAATACTTGGAGAACATCCTTTTGATTCCAAAGCCTGCTTCTTCCAGAAGGATTATCAGGACATTCATGATGTACGATTTTTCTGCCCATGTTCTGTAGCAACCCATGCATCCATATCTTGTTTGATTCTATAGTTATAAGTGATTTTTCCACAAGAAATTTGAGTCCACTCTCAGGATAGAAGTTACAACGGTCTAACAGTTTGGTGACATAATCCTTATCTTCTCCATTGAAGAAGCAGGCAATGTCGAGAAAAATGCCCTTTTCATGAGGCTCTAGATCCTCAAAGCTAATTCGTAATATCTCATTGACCTGTTTGAGAGGTTTTTCCCTCAGCTGATTCAGAACCCGATGCAACCCCTGAATAGTTTTACCGTGTAAAAAGGAACCCAACACTACAACAGCAAGAGGAAGCCCTTCAGTAAAATTAGTGAGATAAAATAAGAGTAACTTGTAATCTCTTGGAGGAAAGGCTTGCTGAAACGAAGTTTGACAGAGTAGTTTAAGAGCATCATCATGACTTAATACCTTGACATCATAAGTCTTGGCACCACAAGCATGCAAAATTTCTTCATTCATAGTTGTCACGATGATTTGACTCCCAAGACCAAACCATTTTCCCATCCCAGTTAAATCTTTCAATTGGTCCATACTATCAACATCATCAAGAACAACAAGAACCTTTTTGTTTCGGAGCTTAGCTTCCACTAGATGTCTGCCTGTATGAACATATCCCACCTTTATATTTGCATCCCCCAACACTTCAATGAGAAGGGCTTCTTGCAGTTTCATGAGACCGTATTGTCTTGAAGTTTCACTGACATTTGCAAGAAAGCTACTACCTTCAAATTGATCAGCACTTAGATTGTAAAGAGCCTTCGCAATTGTAGTCTTGCCTACTCCACTGATCCCAAAGATCCCTATAATCTGAACATCATTGACCTGCATGGGTAATAACTTTCTCACAGCTTCTATGTGCGAGTCAAGGCCAACTGGATTAGAAGCAATGGCGAAGTGTGGACGGCTTAGTTTGCTTGAGACTTCTTGAACAATATTTTGGACAAGTTCTGATTCAAACCTACCAGTTGAGAAATCAATCGAGAACTTATATTTCAATACTCAAGTGAGAGATGTAAAAAAGTCACTCATTTCTTTCAACTATTAACAATATATCTACTATCTGTCTAACCTCTTCAATAGCCAGTGGGATTCGCTTGTCAATATCATCAAAGAACATTAAGCATGATCGTGGAAATACCCAGTGATGCTCAGCACTTTTGCATTTTTGTTGTTCATTATAGTCGCCGATGCAATTCAGGCAGACCATTCAGCAATGAAACTATGGGATCAAGTCCCTTTTAGACAATAAAAAGTTTATCGGAAGAATTTGACAAAAGCGATTCCTAAACTCGCTTATTTGATTGTGGCTGAAATTTCTATAAGAAATCTATATATGTACAACTAGAAATGCTCAAATACTATGAGATCTAGATGCCTGAAACCCCGGAAAACTTGGTTTTAAGACTCCCCACGAACTCTTGGCACTCGATTCCCAGCTTTTAGAATTTTCGGTTTGTTGCATACTCTGAGCATTCCTAAGGATCCGAGAAGCACTATCGCAAATATAGAATTGCAATTAGGAAAGAAAGAAGATTCCATTACCCATTGCCCAGGTGCCACCCCGATAAATTAGCTGCTCTCTGAAGAGCTGATCTCCAGCTATGCACCTTTGATGCACTTATCCCAGAATCTTCTTCATGCCTCTGCAACATTCTAGCATAACTTCCATTCCCTTTTCGCATCTCTGAAGGGTCCACGTGAAGAAAAACTGGGCGAACCATTTGTCCCTTCAAATCCTTGCACTCGAGGATCTTCAGTAACTCATCCAAGCACCATGTGGAGGACGCAAAGTTTCGGGAGAATACGACGATCGCAACCCTCGAACCCTCGATCGCTTCGACAAGCTCGCTCGAGATCTCTTCTCCTCTGTGGAGGTGGTCGTCGATGAAGACATTTATCTCCTTCTGGGTCAGTGCATAATGGAGGTGACTGATGAAGTTGTTCCGGACATCTTCGCCTCTGAAGCTCAGGAAGACATCATACTTCCACCTATGAAAAGCAGAGGGAGAAGAAGTTGCTCTGTGGTCGGTCATAGTGGACCATATCTTGGAAAAACCTGGTAGTCGCCGAACCTTGGCATGGAGCTCCGTGTCCGGCTGTTAAGACGAATAATTGGAAAGAGATGCAAGAAGTTGAACTTGTCAACGAGAACAGGCTACTAGGTAGAAGAAGATATTTTCTTCACGCAGAAGAAAGTGCAGAAAATTGTATATGAGAGCTAATGTGTCATTAGATATTTGATGCCACGACAAATGATTGAATATTTCAATTATTATAGTGATAAAAAATTAATAAAAGTGAAAGTGTTAATTGTATTAAATATGATAAATAAATATGTGTGTTTATCCTATAAATTTTATATTAAGGTCAACAATATTTATTTTAAATTTTGGGTGCATAATCTTTAGTAAATATAACATTTTGGCCTAATTTTTTTGTCTTTTTTAAACAACACTTTCCTATATTCCACCGTTTTTTTTTTTGGACTAACGCCCTTTAATCGTGTCTAATGCGACAGTGCGAAGTGGCTGTTGGCACAGAGACACACGTAAACACAAGCTGATGAGGCACTTGCCACTCGGAAAATAATTTTAATTCTTATAAAAAATTACTAATAATAAACAGAGGAGGACGAGATTGGTCAGTGGCTCTCGCTGGCTTTCTACCCTCCATCGGTCTCCTAGAAAGATTCCACAGCGTTGGATGAGGCCACAGGAGGGAGAGGGTGTTGGCTGCAAGCCATCTACCAATTGTTACATCTGGAGATGCTAATCGAACTGATTTTGTCCAGATCTAGTCTTGAATCCTCCCAAACCAGCACATGGCCGCTCTTATTATATTGAGTGACGGTTATAGGATGAGTTTAAAAAATAGATCTGTTAAACTAGAACCAATCCGAACTTGTCCAAATCAGCCCGTAACTGTCCTTATTAGGTTAAAAAGTGATTACAGGCCGAGTCTAATAAATAAGTCCATTGAATTGGAACTGGCCTAACATATTTTTCTTCTTGAACCAACCTAGAACCATTTGATAATTGGCCCAAAACAATTGCAAAATTGATCCAAACTACCAAAAATCTTGCAATCAACGATTAATTTTTTATTGGTTCAATAAAAGTATTAAAAAAATTTTAAAATTTATCAATTTTAAATAATTTGAAATTTTTTTTTAAAAGAGTGGAAAAGAGATGAAAGAGTCATAGTACACAGTTTAAACCAACCTGAACTGTGAACTATCCTACTTAGACCAAGTTCCTACCGGTTCATAATTTTCTGAATCATAATCTATAATAAGACCGGCCCATGAGTGGGCCAAACAAATATAAGCCCGTTTTAAACCAATATGGCATTTAACATTTCCAGTTCCATCCTCTGTTTTTTTTTTCTTTTTATTCTAAGAGAAGATGGGGAGCACAGTTAGGGCTTTCCATCCGGCCATATCCTCCTACAATCTCACCGGAGACTATGGGACCTCGACCGAGTTGAGGACGTTGGAGGGGGAGGGGACCAGTGCAGAGTCTCTGACCAATCCTCACATTCTCTCTTTTTAAAATGGGAATTGTGGGAGACAATACTCGAAGATGGGGGGAAAATAACGGATTTCGGGTAATTGATTATGCAGTTGCCCGCCACCGGGGGTGTCACGGGGCCGATGCGGGCCACAAATCTTTCCGCACCCCGCTAGGCATCAACACTCCACTTGCCGACCAGCCACACACCGTGCGTATCGTCGAGGCCGAACGATCACCGGAACGAGGAAGCAACACCAAGGAATACAAGGACACAATTGGGAAAACATAACTCGTATTCACATATATTACAAGTACACGAAAAACCCAACCCAGGACAGAACTCTTACACGCAGTCTCACGAGCCTATGCCTTGCAGCCTCGCACCGCTTGCACGCCCGTCTTGTGCCTTCTCTTAAGAACACCGGACTGCAGGTCCGACTTGGCTTCCACTCCTTGGAATCTCGGGCCCTCTGTGCCTCCTGACTGCCCTGGTCGTCCTTGTTGCTCTACTGGCTTCTGCTGCCTCTGCTCGTGTGTTCTTGGTGTCTCTCTGCAGAATGAGACTGCCCCCTTTATATAGAGGAGCCTTGTGAGCCTGATATGGCAATTGACATCTTTGAATCCCTTGATTCACTCTCTCAGTTTTCCAGCCTGTCCAATCCCTCCTGGATTGTTTTCATAACTAATTGGTTGCCAAATCTGTCCAATCCCTCCAGGATTGTTTCCATAACATATTAATTGCCATTCCCGAAGAAACTTTCCCGGATTGCTCGCTCGGATTGACTTGGCGCCAGCTAAGCCTTGTCGACCCGATCCATCCTCCTCTAGGATCCCCGTCCTTGATCTCCTTCCTAAGATCACGGTCGTCTGAATGGGATTGCTGCGTCCACCAGTGCTCGAGCATGGTCAAGGACTTAACCGATCTTCACAAGTAGTCAACTCCCTCGCCGCTCCCTTAGCGTCTGCCGGGCTTGTTGAGTCATGCACACTCCTAGAGTGCTTTTGCGCAGTTGTATCAGGTTCAACGAACCTCCTAGAGCATTGCACCGTGCCTTGCTCGTGGGCATCCTCACTGCCCACCCGCGCATTCGCCTACTTGTGCTTTGTGGCACTTCCTGGCCACAATTTGGTCCCTCAACACACTGTCGAGCCTTGATCGGTTGTTCCCTTCACTGGTGCCTCCGCGCATGCTTGTGTGACCATCTCCACACTTGCCCGCTTATGGACTTGCAATTGATCCCAACACCTCGCACTTGACAGCCCACGCATCCTCGCGTGCAGGCTATGCGCTACCACTACCCCGAGGTACGGCTTGTGGTACGCATTCTCCAGGGCTTGAGCTCAGGGGTCTAACAAACCTCCCCCACCCAAGGGATTCGACGCCCTCGTCGAATGAGACTCTTGGTACTGCCGGATGAGGTCTTCGTACTGCCATAGGGTGACATCCTTCTCCCAAGTCGCCTCTGACTCGGGTAGGTCCTTCCACTTGACCAAGTACTCCGTCCTCCTGTTCATCTTGCTGTATCCCAGCACTCAGTGATCAAGTATGCCTTCCACCTCCTTGTCGAGTTCCTTCCTCATGGTGAGAGGGGCGCGCTTCACCTTGTTGTGCTCCGGATGCTCCTCGTCTCTATGGTAAGGCTTAAGGAAACTGATGTGGAATGTCGGGTGCACCTTCATCCTCTCGGGTAGTGCTAGCTGATAGGCTACTGGCCCGACTCTCTTGATCACTTCAAAAGGTCCGTCGTCCCGCTGGAACAAGCCCTTGTGCCAACGCTTGCTCGTGATCTTCTTCCAGATCTATGGGGTGAGCTTCAACATCACTAAGTCCCCCACTTGGAACTCCAACGGCCTCCGGTTCTTGTCCGCATACTTCTTCATCCGCTTGGCAGCTTTGGCGAGGCTATCTCTCGCCTCTTCCAGCATCTCTTGCTTGTCACGTGCGAATCAGTATGCGGCCGGGCATGGCCCTTCCTTGCGCTGCAATGCCAACTCCTATGGCGTTAGTGGTTGGTAGCCCATTGCCAACTCAAATGGGCTATGACTTGTTGCAGAGGAGCGGTTCAAGTTGTAGGACAACTGAGCCGAGTCAAGCAAGTCTAGCCAATTCCGTTGACTCGCTGAGACATAATGCCTCAAGTACTCCTCCAGCAGCGCATTCACTCGCTCGGTCTGGCCGTCCGTCTGTGGATGGTTGGCCGTCGAGAACTTTAGTTCGGATCCTAGTAGCCCGAACAAGCATGTCCAAAAGTTGCTTGTGAACCGAGCGTCTTGGTCACTCACGATCTCCATCGGTACTCCAAAGAGCTTCACCACTGAGCGATAAAAAGCCTCAGCTACTGCCTCGGCTGTGCAATTCTTGGTCACGGGGGTGAAAATCGCGTACTTGGAGAAACGGTCCACGACCACCATCACCGCCGTATAACCCTTCACCTCTGGAAATCCGGACACAAAGTCCATGGAAACTGATACCCAAGGCTTCTCTGGCACTGCCAAGAGTTGTAGGAAACCAGCCTCTGCTCGCCTCTCCACCTTGTCTTGTTAACAAACGAGACAAGTCTTGACGTATAACTCCACGTCGTCGGCCATCTTTGGCCACACATAGGATCTTGATAACAGGGCTAGCGTCCGCTCACGGCCTGGATGTCCAGCCCAAGGACTGTCGTGACTCTCCTTCATCAGCTGGTAGCGCAATCCCTCTCCGCTAGGGACAAGCAAACGGCCACCTTTGCCATAAAGCAGCCCATCTTCCAGCCAATACCGCCTCACCGTCCCGTCCTTGACTTGCTCCACTAGGAGTTGATAAGTCTTGTCCCCTAGGGTAGCGATCTTGACCTCCTAGAGGAAGTCAGAGGTAACTTGACTTAAAGCCGCCACCTGGTCCGAAGCCTTCCGACTGAGGGCATCCGCCACTAGGTTGTGCCTCCCCAGTCGGTGTTCCCACTGAAGTCATACTCCACTAGGAACTCTTGCCACCGCGCTTGCCTGGGTGACAACTTCGTTTGTGACTTGAAGAAGGTATTGGCGACGTTGTCCGTCTTGACCACGAATGTGGTCCCCAACAGGTACACTCGCCACACCTTCAAGCAATGCACCACAGCCAGCATCTCCTTCTCATGTGCTGAGTAGTGCTGTTCAACCGACTTCAACTTCCAACTCTTGAACACCACGAGATGTTCGTCTTGCATGAGAACTCCTCCTACAACACGATCTGAGGCATCTGTATGCACCTCAAATGGCTTCTCAAAGTCCGGGAGCTTGAGCACGGGCTCCGTCACAATGGCGGTCTTCACCTTGGAGAACGCCACTTCACAATCCTCGTCCCATGTCCACTTCTGCTCCTTCCGCAGCAGATCAGTCAAGGGACTCACCTTCTTTGAGTACCCCTTGATAAACTTGCGGTGGTAGTTGGCCAGCCCCAAGAAACTCCGCAACTTGAACACCAACTTTGGTGGAGGCCAATCCTGGATTGCATGCACCTTCTTGGGGTCCATCTGCACCTGCCCTTGGCCGATCACATGGCCAAGGAATCGAATCTCCTGCATGCCAAACTCGCACTTCTCCCTCTTTACATATAGGGAGTGTTGCCTAAGCCGCTCAAAAACAACCTGCAAGTGCTGCACATGTTGTGCCAAGTCCCTGCTATACACGACAATATCGTCCAAATAGACGACCACAAACTGATCCAGCATGTCGTGAAACACATCATTCATCAAGTTGCAGAATGTGGTAGAAACATTGGTTAAACTGAATGGCATTACCAGGAGTTCAAAGGATCCATAACGAGTTACCATTGTGGTCTTGGACTCATCTCCTTTGGCGATGCGGGCTTGCCAATATCCTGAACGCAAGTCCAGCTTGGAGAAGACCCTCGCCTCACCTAGGCGATCAAACAGGTCTGCAATCAAGGGCACCGAGTACTTGTTCTTTACCGTGACCTTGTTCAATCCACGGTAGTCGACACACAATCGGAGAGAGCCATCCTGCTTCTCCTGGAATAACATCGGGGCTCCATAAGGGGCTTTGGAGGGCTGGATCTTTCCTGCATCCAGCAACTCGGTCAGCTGACTCCGCAGTTCTACCAGCTCCTTCGGGGACATCCGGTACGGGGCTTTGGCTGGGGAACGGTTCCTGGCAGTAGTTCTATCTTATGATCTACCGCACGGCACGGCGGTAGCCCTCTTGGCAACTCCTCCGACATCACATCCTGGAATTGCTCGAGCACTTCCACAACCTCATGTGGAATCTAGCGGTCCACCTCCGTCTCCTGCATGTCCACTTCCCTAATAGCCGCAAGGTAAGTGGGATACCCCTTCTTCATTCCTCGTGCCAATTGCATTGCAGATACCTTCTCCGTGGCTACCTCCTCGGAGCGTGCAAGGCCTCGGTATCCTTGCACAAAATAGGGTCGTTGTGGATCTCCAATGACAATGCCTCCCACATGAGGCATGATGGTGATTGCCGCATCTGCAAAGAAGCTATTCCCAAGGATGAGGTCGTAATCATCCAAAGGAACCACCATCAGATCAACTGTACCCTCCCAAGCCTCTATCTTGATGGGCACATCCCTTGCCAACCCGCCCATCGGTTGGCTCTTGGAGTTCACCACCTTCAATCGACTGTGAGAGCGTTCCACTCACAACTCCAAGGTTCGTATCATCCGATCTGATATGAATGTGTTGGTGGCACCAGTATCCACCAAGGCTGACATCCGCCTGCCATTCAAGGTCACATCCACGAACAACAAACTGTGGCGTACCTTAGGGCGGTCACTCCGCATAGCACTGAGGGCCTGTAGTGGGGCAACACGCTGCACTTTGTCCTCATCGGAGTCATCCGACCGTAGGGCAATAACTTCCCCTCCCGCTTTGGGCACTCCTTTGCCCTATGGGGTCCGTTACATATGAAGCAACCTAGGTGCGTCTGAGGATCCTTCCTTCCGTTGGCTCCCTTGATCACCTTCACCTTCCCTTTGTCTGGTCGGGTCAGCTGCTTCTCCTTGCCCTTCCCTAACTTTCCTTTCAGGTAAGACTTGGACTTCCTGTCCTTGTCCATCGACTGGGCCTTCTTGCTCCCCTCCTTGGCGCGAGCAATTCGTAAGTCCAGCAGTGCGTCCGCCGCAGCTAAGGTAGAAGGAAGGTCTCTTACCCCTTGCCTCCTTAGCTCGAGTTGAGCCCAAGGTTGCAACCCCTTCAAGAACGTGTACAGCTTGTCCGTCTCTGACATATCCGTCACGTTCAGCATCAGTGCGCTAAACTCCTTCACATAGTCTCGCACTGGTCCACTGTGCCTCAGTTTGGCCATTGCATCCCGAGCAAGCCATGCTGTGTTGCTCGACAGGAACTGCTCTTTCAGCTCCTTCTTTAGTGCCTCCCAGGTCTCAATCCGGGGTCTGCCTGCACTGATATCATCTTGGACCCATGTCCTCCACCATAGCTTCGCATCCTTGGCAAGGTACATGGTGGTGATCGTCACCTTCTCGGCGTCGAGGATCTTCGCAGCAGCGAAGTAGTTCTCCATATCCCATATGAAGTTCTCTAGATCCTTGGAACTCCTTGTTCCTTCAAACGCCTTTGGCTCCGGGACCTTCATCTTCCCACGAGGCTCATTCGATGGCCCCGCCTGGGACACCAATTGCCGCTTGATCAGGACCACATCATCCTTCAGGGTCATCACATCAAGTCCGATCGCCTTCGGCAGATCAGTCATGGTTCCTCCAAGATCGTCGCCTTCGCCGATGTTGTCCTCCAAAGCAGCAACGCGGGGTTCCAGCGTAGCGGTCGGGTCTGCTCGTCCAATGAGCTCTGCAATACGGCCTTCCAGTGCCGCCAATCGCTCCCGCAACGCTTCCATCGCCCTGGTCCACACGATTGCTGGTTGTAGGGTACGCGTGGTCTTTGACAAAGGGTATTCTCAACCCGAACGCAGCACCACTTTCACGGGTACTCCGGCTTGTCACGGACAAAACCTCCGCTCTGATACCAACTGTCACGGGCCGATGCGGGCCACAAATTTTTCCGCACCCCGCTAGGCGTCAACACTCCACTTGCCGACCAGCCACACACCGTGCGTACCGTCGAGGCCGAACGATCACCGGAACGAGGAAGCAACACCAAGGAATACAAGGACACAATTGGGAAAACGTAACTCGTATTCACATATATTACAAGTACACGAAAAACCCAACCCAGGACAGAACTCTTACACGCAGTCTCACGAGCCTATGCCTTGCAACCTCGCACCGCTTGCACGCCTGTCTTGTGCCTTCTCTTAAGAACACCGGACTGCAGGTCCGACTTGGCTTCCACTCCTTGGAATCTCGAGCCCTCTGTGCCTCCTGACTGCCCTGGTCGTCCTTGCTGCTCTGTTGGCTTCTGCTGCCTCTGCTTGTGTGTTCTTGGTGTCTCTCTGCAGAATGAGACTGCCCCCTTTATATAGAGGAGCCTTGTGAGCCTGATATGGCAACTGACATCTTTGAATCCCTTGATTCACTCCCTCAGTTTTCCAGCCTGTCCAATCCCTCCTGGATTGTTTTCATAACTAATTGGTTGCCAAATCTGTCCAATCCCTCCAGGATTGTTTCCATAACAGATTAATTGCCATTCCCAGAGAAACTTTCCCGGATTGCTCGCTCGGATTGACTTGGTGCCAACTAAGCCTCGTCGACCCGATCCATCCTCCTCTAGGATCCCCGTCCTTGATCTCCTTCCTAAGATCACGATCGTCTGAATGGGATTGCTGCGTCCACCAGTGCTCGAGCATGGTCAAGGACTTAACCGATCTTCACAAGTAGTCAACTCCCTCGCCGCTCCCTTAGCATCCGCCGGGCTTGTTGAGTCATGCGCACTCCTAGAGTGCCTTTGTGCGGTTGTATCAGGTTCACCGAACCTCCTAGAGCGTTGCACCGTGCCTTGCTCGTGGGCATCCTCACTGCCCACCCGCGCATTCGCCTACTTGTGCTTTGTGGCACTTCCTGGCCACAATCTGGTCCCTCAGCACACTGCCGAGCCTTGATCGGTTGTTCCCTTCACCAGTGCCTCCGCGCATGCTTGTGTGACCATCTCCACACTTGGCTGCTTATGGACTTGCAATTGATCCCAACACCTTGCACTTGACAGCCCACGCATCCTCGCATGCAGGCTATGCGCTACCACTACCCCGAGGTACGGCTTGTGGTACGCATTCTCCAGGGCTTGAGCTCAAGGGTCTAACAGGGGGGGGCGATGCGGGCGCTGTTGTGGGGGTGGTGGCGGCGGGGGGTTGTGGGGCGGCAGTGCGGGGGTGTGGGGTTTGGGCCCTAGTGATGGAGTCAACGAAAAAAAAGAAATAACAAAGATGGTTCACATGTTTCCATAGCTGTGGTGCCATAAAGCTGGCAATTCGTGCTAGCACGAAGTTTTCAAATTTGTTGATACAGTTTATCATTTCAGACAATCTAAAAATTCCAACTCATGAGTGAAAATTTCTTATTTCAGATAATCCGAATTTGGCACAAATCATACAAATTTTTTTTAAAAAAATAAATTTAAATAATATATATTTTAAAATAATTTTTTATAATATAATTGATTGATTAATTTAAAATTTTATATCATTTTAATAAATTATTAAAATAATTATTAAAATATAATTATATGTATATAATTAATTATTTTTTAAAATTTTTACATATTTTTATTTTTATTTTAAAATTTATTTTCACACTTTCATATAGGTATAATTTTTTTTCCAGCCGTGCTGGCATAGTATAATTTATTTTCATGCCGTGCCAAATTTTGCATGGAGGTGGGCTAGGGTTTTGTTGGTGGGATTGAATGAAGAGGAAGATGAGAGGAGGAAAGAGTAAAGAAGGAAATATAATACGGTGAAGAAAATTATGGAAAGATAAAACTCAGCCTAATTACAGGGCATTTTTCATTTTACTAGACGTTCAAAGGGTTTTTTTTTTGGGCCATTCAACAAAAACTTCATTGATATCAACCATTGTCTACAATAGTAGAACCCAGACACTAATCCTTAACACTAATCCTCCAAACCAGACACCTCTAACCCATTCACAATATAATAGAAGCATGTTCTGGAGTTTCCTCCATTCCACAGAAAGGGCAACCTTCACACTCAACAACCTTCCTTTTTCTCAGGTCGCTGTAGACTCCTATTGCATTAGTGCAGGCCCTCCACAACTGGCTACCTATTCCTTTCGAGCTTGATAACTCTGGACTTCACTTCTATGAGCTAGGTCCTTCAGAAGATGGTATGCAGACTTTACGGAAACAGTTCAATTTCTCTCAAAAGGTCAAATCAAAGATCATCTTCCTCTGTGTCAACTAGTTGAATAAGTTCAATTGCATGCCTCTCCTCTCATATCTTCCCCTGTACGGCACACAAATCCTAAACATCATTCCTTTTATATATAAGATAAGCTACCAGTAAATCCCTATCAAGCCCATGTGAAATTATTGGGTTGAGCTTATGTTCTTCAAATCAGGAATCCAGGCATCACACTATACTTTCACATTCCATACTTCATACCAACTTTTTGTTCAAAAAACATGATGGTGGAGTTGATTATTAGAAAAAAAAATGAAATTTTATGGATTTTTTTTTTTTGGTAAAATTAATTTGAATCCTCAAATGTTGGCTCCACACAAATTTTAGAATTGAACCATTAGTACACTGGTTGGTAGGATTAAGGGCTTTCGAGAGTTTTAGGAACTTTTAAGGATTTTTCAAATTGTAGACGAATTCAAATTTTATAAGTTTTTCTCTAATTATTTTTTGGTACATTTATATTCAGGATTAATGTTGACAGTATTTATCATTAAGATTAAAAAATGGTACATATTGGAATGACATATATTTCTTTGTTAATGAATTTTGATATATATATATATATAGAAGTATGTATGTATCTAATAGGGTTAATATCCTAATTAAAAATAAATTTTGATCATTTTTTCAATTCTAGCATGAAAATTTTCATATATCATAATTATGTACAAACTATATGCCATTTATTGGATTGCATCTAACACGAAATTCATTCTTCCGGTAATTAGTCCATGTGGCACTTTATTTCTAATGATATTGCTAACGAAGTCTAATGTGGCAAGACCACATTGACATCGTGGGCAGGCTGAAAGTAGCGAAAATACTATTTTACCCTCTAATAATTGATAATAGCTATATAAGATGAGAATTCTTATCCCAACTCCTCCAGAGCAATGGGATTGGATCTGGAAGGCCCCGGGTCACCCAAGGATTCAACACTTCTTGTGGCTATGCTGTCACGGAGTGGTACTAGCGGCGAGCTTTCTTTCTCTAAGAGGAGGCCTGAGAGTGGATTCCATGTGTCAGTTATGTAAACAGAGTGAAGAAGACCCAGAGCACATCCTTAGATCGTGCCCCATGGCAGCCCCAGTTTGGCAAGCGATACAGATACCAGCGACAAAAAAAGCATCCTTCCGAGTGGGACTAAAGGAGTGGATCTGAGTTAACGTCCAAGCTTATGAAATGCATCCAACCTCGACCCCCTGGAGTTATATCTTCCTTCAAACACCATGAAACCTTTGGAAACAAAGATGCTCTGTAGTCTTTGGGAAACAGGAATTGGAATTTACCTTGAATAACCTATGCTTGAATAGAGCAAAAGAATTTTATCTGTTGGAGGTGCAGGAACATGAGGAGAACAAGGAGGAGATATTGTTGAAATGAACCCCACCAAAAGATCATTGGATTAAGTTAAATTTCGATTGTGCAGTGGACCAAGCCACTAGACGAGCAGGGGCAATAAGCATCCTAAGGGACACTAATCTATTATATTTGTCTCTGATTAATGACTGCAGGCGATATGCACAAGGGCTCCGAGCGCTTGTCGTGTGAAGCGCGCGTACTGGGAGTGTAATGGTGTGGCTGATTGCTTAGCTCGATGGCAAAGAATGCACCTTTTGTTTCAACAGAAGTCCTAAGTTTAGATGAACACCGGAGAGATTAACTGTTATTTTGATTAATGATTTATATGGACCGTATATTGCCAGACTTTTTACCTCATCCACGAGGTCGTTGGAGTAGGTACAGTCTGTGACCGCAAACTCTAGTTTGGTGGTTGTATGACCAGGTTTGGGTCATTTTGCTTAATTAATATATAATCTCCTTTACTAAAAAAATTCTTATCCCGACTCAGTGCACCAAATCGTCTAGCTGCATATTAGGCCAGTGAACGGATAACACGATGCTTAGAGAGAGGGAGGGAGGGGGGAGGAATCTTGAGGTCAAACTAAAATGGGGAACCTTGTAAGTAATCCTGAAGGTGAGAAGTGGCAACCAAGATATCGAGCTTGGTTTCCAACATCGGTTAGAGACGGAGAAGTGAGAACTCGATCTCATCAGCAAGGCAACCGTACGCTGGGTTTGATGTGGAAGCAGAGGAAGAAGAAAGAAAGAAGAGAAAGAATTAAGGTGGAAAATAATAAGACATATTTTTGGATAGATTTGAAGTTACTGATTCAGACGTCCGAGGTCTTTGGAATCCCATAGCAGATGGGCTGATATCAGCATGGAGATTCAGAATCACTCGGAAATTACAACACAACATGAACAAAAGTTGCAAGCTGGTAATTAACTTCCCCTCAGAAATCAAAGAACCTATTGAGACTTAATTCCCCTGTGAAGTGTTGTTAATCACCGAAACCCAGCTAGTACCCTTTTCTTATGGTTACTCAACTTACAATCTCAACCAAGGTCTGGGACAGTGAAGTAATCATCATCATCTTCATCGAGAAACTCCAGTCTTGGCTTCTTCGGGGGCACATTCTGCTTTGAGCTTCGATAAGGAGCACAGCTGTGCGATGTTTGCATAGGAAGTTGCGGGACTTCTGCTGCTGCAAGTGCCTCTTGGGGGAACTGATCAACGAAGAGGCCCGTATCTGCGATCCAATCTAAATCTCCAAACTCAAGCTGCCCTTTCTGCAGGGAGAGGAAAAAAAATGTCAAACTTCACTGAAGCCTGGAGTTCAATGTATGTTCCAGTGGAACTTATATTTCAGAAATTTAAAGATCAACGGTTTATGCAACAATTACTAATAGAAATAGCGCTCAAGAGCGGAGACCAGATTTTCACTTTTATGTTTCATCGATCATAGGCAAAATGAAATAGATGTTGTCACGGTGATCTAACATCAACCTAATCTCTGAAACTAACTGGGGCAATTGTCTACTATACCTTGTCAGAGGACTCATTATCTTGAAACTGCAGTAACTCATCCATCCCCCACAAGGTTGCAAAGTTCGGAGGATCCTGCCGTTGAGGAGTTTTTGAGATTGGCGGTGGTCCTTTCTTGCTCGGCGGATCCTGGTGGGTGTTCTCAGGATCGTTCCTGCAGCTACTAGTAAATGATGAGCTCAGGGCAACCCTGATTCCAGTGGCAAGGAACCGCTGGTGGTTGCCAGAGAGGCTGCCCGCTGAGTGGATTGGTTCGTCACAGTCCTGGCAGAATAGAGCTCGGTCTTCCACACAGAATATAAAAGCCGGGTTCTCCTGAGAAGGTAAATACAATCTTAATCAACGAGGAGAGAGGGAAATGATCTGCCGGAGTTAAGCCTCACTTAACATCAACTTCCTCATAGATCAATTAAGAGTTACCACTTCAATATCACCATTTCCTCTAAAATATTGTTCTAACAATTAATCATAAATGAATTTCAAAAGGTAAGCATGTATATATTTATAGATGTCTACAATATGCAGTGGCTTCAATCCCACCATAGCGAATTTCTTCGGACTATATAATGGATTTTCTCTTTAATATGATTAGGATAACTACTTAGATGCATATGTTTCATTCACATTGTTCAACCTTAACCTTGGCCACTCAAAGTCTCCGTTCCTACAGAACCTTTATACCAGCTGAAGCCTTCACAGTAAGAGTTGCATAAGTTTTATGGCCCGTCTGTGAAGGGTTGATGTCCGAGTGCCTAAAGGGTATAGAGACTGAGACTAGAAAAAGGAGATCTGTCTTTAATGGCAGGAGGATCTGCAGTACGATGAATTGGAAATTACCCAAAACATTTTGTCTTGAAACAGATTTCAGGTTTCTTCCTTTTACTTTCAAGTACAATTTTTAGCTTCTTTGTCGGAACCCAGAGAGATCAAAGAGAACAAACAGGCAAAAGCTCGATATTTCACCATTAACAAACCAAGAAAAGGAACAAAGATGCTAAAAAATCAGAAATAATCATCAAACATGTAAATACGCCCAAGAAAGAAGGAAATAAACTGTTAGGATCGATTTACTCGGCATATATCGCAGAGAGGGAACTTGTCGTTGAGGCTCTGCAGGAGGAGCCGCTGGTGCTTGCTGGCGAGCATGTTCGCCGCGTGGACCTCCACGTCGCACTGCGCGCATAGGGCCGCCTGGTCGGCGCAGCAGATAACGGTCGCCTGCGCTCGTTCACACACTTCGCACTGTATCTTCATCTCGGCCCTTCAAACCGAAAAACGCCCAACAACTGTTACCCGTGAAGCTCTCGACTTGACGGGACTTTTCCTGCAACCAGAGAGGGTTTTAATTTCAAGATGACAAGAATGACCCACAAGGAATGCGACGTGACGGTGGTGGTGTTAGTGAATGCCTCAGCTCCGAGAAAAATCTTACCGGCCCTGCCGGAAATCTGGTAACTGGGGATGAGTTAGGCGGAGTAGAATGCGGCGGTGATGTTCCAGTTCAAGAAAGGCGAAGCTGAGGAAGAAGAGGGTGTGGATCTTAGCTCAAAATGGCAAAAGAAGCTACCCTGGAGATAGCGAGGAAGATTCAATGGAAGAGGACAGCGAGGAGACAACAAGTCTGTTCATCATAACGTACCAAAACGGGGCTCCAATATACTATCAAGATCCGATCCGTGTACTTTACGACTTATATTGTTACACGTCACAACTTACTGACAAATTTTAGGACAATTTAAGAATTTGTCAGTTAGTGGGTCAAATTGAATGGGGTTGTTAGCGGGGGGGCGCTGATCGAGAACATGTGGCTGTGGTGACGGAAGAGGCTGTCGAGGTTCTCGGGATTTCGCTGATCAGAGGCAAGAAATCTGGTGGCTCCAACGAGGCGCTGTGGGCCACATGGCCGTACGTGTGGCTGTGGGTAGCTTGGACCTCTGAGCAGGAAGATACAAACACCATTCTGGCATTATTAATAATACTCTATGATCGTAGCCGGCGGACAGGTGGGCTCCCACCCGAAGTGTTTTTTTTAATTGTAGACAAGTAGATGAAATTAGAAATTGGCTAAGAAAAGTAGATAATGAAATATAGGAAATTATATAATAAAAATTAAATTTATAATTATTTAATTTTTATATTAAAAAAATAATACATCATATCTCGTCCTTTTGACCGTATAATGAGTTTTTTTAATAATTTTTTTTTCTCATAAAAGGGTAGTAGTGGTAGGGACATGATTATTGTATTACTGTGAGACTTTCGAGTATATCAGATAAACTAAATAATTAGTGTTCAATAATAACTTTGCTAGATAGTATCACAAGGGTATAATACAGAGAAGCCTGTGCCCTCTAATGCTTAGCCCAAGGAGCCGCAACTGAAAGAACTTAAAAGTAACGTATTAAATAAGATTTGAACATATAATATCAGGCTCACTAAACCACACATGTTTATTACCTAAAAATTATATCAAGAATAGCATGGGTCTATTTTAGGGTTGATTCTTTTTTTTTTATGTTTTTGAAAATTCAAGTTTATATACAATTGATTTTTAGTTAATTTTTACTTAATAATCGCCAACTGTGTAATATATTCGAAAAATTATGTTTATAGTATGAAAAAAATCATAAATTTAGAATAGAACTGAATATAATTTTGCACTAGACTGATATTCGGACAAAATGAAATTGAAAGGGGAAGAATTTAAAAAATAAATGTAATTTCTTCAATTCATAACACATGAAAAAAAGAAGATAAAACTTTAGAAAACAATTAATTTCATTTCTAGATAATAAATAGGTTTTTTTAATATCTATCCAGTTCCAGAAGGTAAAAAAAAAATATATGTATAATTAATGAGAGTCTCAAATTGTTAAAAAAATTATTCTAAAATTCCGAAGTGATGCGCTGTCGTTTTCAAAATGTGTAGCCGCTGATTTTACCTCCTCATGCAGTCAGATTTAGTAGCATTTATTAGATTAGTTCCCGAAACTGATGGCTTCAACTTGGTGGCCCGAAGGATCCTGTCCAAGCATTCACTCTGGCGTGTAAGAGTCGTGTTTCATAACATGCGGTATCATTCATCGATTTTGACATTCATTTAAGCAAAAATTATAAATTAATTAGAATAATTCTATATTTTTTCCCTTTAAATGAATTTTATAAATTTATATTAGTATACCTCTCAACTAAGTTTTCATGTTTGATTCTTGTAAATAAAAAAAATTATATTAAAAGGGTTTTAATTCTTAATGAGTTTACCCTACTTGAATATGCATTGGTAGTAATCAAATAAAGAATGCCTAATTATCCAAAAAAGTGATAAATTTTGATATGTCAAGCAAAATTTTGTTGAGAATCACACGAATTGGATGGTGTAGTGATGTAATATGGGTGGTTTGGACATATTCAAAATGAGTTGTTAAGTTTAATGTGCTGATTTGGTTACGGGTCATGAATCAAGAAATCATGAAATGGCCTGGAACTGAGCCTAAACTGGTTTGCTGTTTGGGCCAATTTGAACTGTGAACCATGCTCATTTTCTTTATTTTTTTAATTATAAATTATTTTAAATAAATATTTTTTTAAAATTTTTAAATGAATGGCCAAAAAATTGATTTTTTATTGCAGGATTTTGAAATTGTTCCTAGCTGATTAAATGAGGAAACATGCTAAGCTAGTTCCGATTTAATGGGTTATTTCTTAAATTGGGCTCGTAACCACATTTCAATCAGATAAAAACGGTTACATGTTGATTTAAAAGTGGGAACAAGCATGTTTAAGACCTCTAGGTGGAGGGAGGGTTTACACGACAATGATAATCAATATAATGGTGGTCTCTTTTATCGTAAATCAAGTGCTTTCAATTCGATTCAATTCAATTCAAATTACTGAGATTTTATGTGCATCAAATCGGATTTATCATCTAAACATAACTGGGTTGGGAAAAAAGTTAGATTAAAGAGTTCTACGCAATAATTCTCTTCAAGGTTGTTTCTGAAATGGAAAAAATTTGAGAATCACAAACTTTTGTCCTTTTACAAATTCTAACATGAACTTTCAAATTTGATTAAAATGATCAACGACTTTCATTTTTCTACGTATTCACACACTTTTTAATTCGATTGAAGTGAGCGACAACTTTTAATTTTACTTCACATCTACTTTATTCACAGTTCCCATAAAAAAAATGTCGCAACTTTTAAACATAATTTGCATCAAGATTTTTTACGAAAATTTCTATATATGGTAGAACTGGAAAAAGAATCACATTATATAAGAAACTAGTCATCCTTGATATAATATTATCTTAACCTTTTTAATTAGATGTAAGTCTAATTTCTTATAAATCATAAAACATATTATGTGATAACAGAACATGTCACACTCCAGACTGAAAGATAGAGCAACCAGAAATTCATAATTTAGAGGAATAAATTAGATAAGTAAATGTGTTGTCCCCTCGTTTGGTAGTCATGGATGCTGATTTTTTAAAACCATCAAGTAATAAAAAAATTAATAAATTTTGATTAATTTAGATTCAAACCGTGTATCCATACCATAGTTTTAAAAATCGGACCGGGCCGGGAACCGGTGTAGGCATGGGTTCATGGGTCGGACCGGGAGTTCAATGGGTTGAACCGCATGTTTAATAAATAATATTAATAATATAATATTACTAATAAATTTACATAATATCATAATTTGAATATAATTTATAACAAAAATCATTAATATAACCATTATATTAAACAAAAATTTAATATAAAATGTAAATATAAGTTTAGTAAAATAAAATAGGTACATTACAATAGGTTTTTGTTTTTTTTTTTAATTTTAAGTCGACCGGTTTTCTCATGGGTTCAATTGGGTTCACCGGTCGGACCGGGAACCGGCTGGTTCAATCGGATTTTTTATTTTTTAATGTGCAATTGGATTTTTTGAAGGAACCGGACCGGGTGAGTGGCCGGTTCCCAGTTGAACCGGTCGAACCGGCCGGCCCGGTCCGGTTTTTAAAACTATGATCCATACGATACCATCAAAAAACTTTTGGAGTACATGGAAGTCTAAAAAAGAATTGAGATGGAATAAAGAAAAAAGAGAGTGCCTATATTTATCAAATCGGTTAAATAAGTTTAATAACAAAACATGTACGGGTCCACATCATAACTAATCATTAAAACTGTGATGACACGCAGTTAATACCGTTATATTAGTTTAACATGTCATTATTTGTACTGTTGTTGTAAAAATTTAAATTTAAAATTTAAAAATGATAAAATTACTTTATTATCCTTCACTAGTTATTAGATTTTCAAAATTATGTCGTCAAGCTGAATGATTTTTAGTTTGGGGTTGCTGGCAGTCTGGTAACTACTGGCCCCCTCAGCAGGGGAACCATGGATTGTTTTGGAATTTTTTGGCTTTACCAGGTTGATGGCCTCCCACCCATAGTTTTTAAAATTAGACCGGACCAGAAATCAGTGTAGGCATGAGTTCATGAGTTTATGGATCGGACCAGGGATTCAACGGGTTGAACCGTATATTTAATAAATAATATTAATAATAGAATATTACTAATAAATTTATATAATATAATAATTTAAATATGATTTATAACAAAAATTATTAATATAATCATTATATTAAATAAAAATTTAACATAAAATATAAATATAAGTCTAGTAAAATAAAAATGGGTACATTATAATGGTTTTTTTAATTTTAAGTTGACTAGTTTTTTTACCGATTCAATTGGGTTTACCGATTGGATCGGAAACTGGCCGGTTCAACCGGAGTTGACCTCTTTGAAAGTGCAATTTGGTCTTTTATAGGAATTAAACCGGGTGCGTGGTCAATTCCTTGTTGAATCGGTCACATTTACGTTGTTGTGACCGTTATATGATGATGTGGCAAAAAGTAAACGACACATTATTATGACGTAGAAAGAAGTGGCCAATATATCATGATAACATATCATTATAAAAATTGCCACGTGAAGTAGACATCAATTTACATGTTAGCATGTAATTAAAATTAGAAACTAGATATATTGTGAAACCAAATATATATGATCAAAAGAAGTATTTCAAACATGTGTGAGTCAACCGCCGAAACTAATAGAAATGTAGAACTTCTGTTCTGATTTCCTCAATTTTATATCCTAATAATGTGTACACCTCCTTGTTCGCCTTTCTTTCATGAATATGAAGTCGGAATATCGGTTCCTTCTCCTGGAGTTTCTTATCAATTCTGGTATGTTTTATATCCTAATGTGTACAGTTTTAAAACCTCCTTGTTTGCCTTTCTTTCGTGAATCTAAAGTCAGAATGTCAGTTCCATCTCCCGGAGTTCCTTATTGATTCATGGGAAGATTTACAATCACTAAGACGCCAACAAAAGCTAGCAACTGCAATTCATATGCTAAGTAGAGACCTAAATTACATCACTCCCACAAATTTACACCAGCATATGCATTACCGAACATCCACCGCACCGTGTACCAACATCATCTGAACATATATTATATATACCAGAAGCATCGTGAGCGATGTCGTGTGTTCCCTCTTCAAGCGCTTTGTCAGCGAGACATCATGCATTACAGGCACCGGACCGAGTAGCTTTAGCTCAAGAATTCCTGCCAAAAGAAAAAATCTTGGTAATAATTCCTACCAAAATTTGAGCAAGC
Source organism: Sonneratia alba (assembly GCA_900174645.1). NCBI lineage: Eukaryota > Viridiplantae > Streptophyta > Magnoliopsida > Myrtales > Lythraceae > Sonneratia > Sonneratia alba. The sequence goes on along the minus strand of FWPY01000027.1, from coordinate 3,439,034 downwards.
AAAGACTAACTCCTCCTTTTTCTGGTCAAAATGCAATATTTTTTCGTTGTGGTAATCTGAGCTGCTAATGGGTGACCCTCAGAAATACAGATACCAGATTCATGTAGTTCTAATCCCAGCTGACTAAGATGGATGAGCTCCAGAAATCTAAAAACAAGCCTAACCTTCAAAAAGCTTTACAACATTTAGAATGCTCAGGAAATACGTATCTCCCAGAGTACACCAAATTTGCTACATATTGCATTTTCTTCCAACTCATTGCTTCGGCAACTCAAATTGCATCAAGAATTTATATATATATATCAAGAATACTCATAGTTAACTGTTGCATGCTTAGATGAATATCAGCCTTCGTTAACTTTTGATCCAGCTATCAAGGTTTTATGACAGCAGAAGGAAAAATCACCAGAAAATACATTTCATCAAACCCTCTTGTACTTAACATCCATCAGCGCATAAATAAACAACTTTTGGACATATAAAATACGGTATTTACCATTCTCATAAATTCAATAAAACCGGGAATTGGCTCTCTTCTACCCCCATCTTCTGAGCTGTCTCAGACCAAATGTTCTTGCAAACCAATTCGCATGTTTCGTGATCATCTTGTTGCCGATTATCACTCCATTGATAAATGCGATCGCATATCCTACAGCCACAGCTCTCCATTCGATGCCAAATGGCACATCAGAACCTACATCTTTCCCGATGGTCTTTGGTCTTTGGATACGGGGGTGGCTGCGGCCCAAAACTTCCACATTTCGTCGATAGTGGATCTCCACATAACCCTACATTTCCCCAGTATGAGCTGTTCGGGAATGAACCAAATTGATTCCCTTGTGGTATAGGTCCTGATAGGTTGTTGTATGAGACATTAAAGATGGAGAGGGAAGTGAGCTGTGTTAGCTGCAGTGGAACTTCTCCAGTGAGCTTATTCCAAGAAAGGTCAAGAGCTTCCAGTTGCATTAGCGCTGCCAGTGATGGATGGAGCTCTCCAGTGAGCATATTATTGGAAAGATTTAGCAGCTTAAGTCCGTGTAGACCGCCGATGGAATCTGGAATCTCCCCGGTAAATTTGTTGCTGGAAAGATCAACCACTTTGAAGTAACCGAGTATCTTCTCATAGTCCATCTCCACCCCTTTGTTCATGATTGTCATTGAGAAGTCATATGATGCATAACCATATGTTAACAGAGATGCATATGGTGATACATTTAAGTAATAATTCTCTTGGTGATCAGATTCTGCCATGTACCGCTAATATTTGAACAATGACGAGGGCAGGGATCCCTCAAAGTTATTATGAGAGATGTCAAGGACACTTAGTCCTGGAAAGGCAAGTTCACTCTTTGGTTCTTCGATTCCTCCATGGAAATAATTGAATCGTAGAATGAGCACTTGTAATTCGGAAAGTGACCGTAACCAATATGGAAAAGTATCATGTATCTGGTTGTTTTCAACGTTCAAAAATCCTAAGTATGAACAGTCTGCGAGAGATCTCGGTAATGGGCCTTGCAAACGATTATCGCTTAGGTCTATCATCTGCAGCCCACAGTTGCTGCCACGAAAGGAGGGGATTCTTCCTTGGAAGTTGTTGCCATGCAGCGATAGCATCATGAGACTCTCACTGAATTTGCTCAAGCATTTGGGATCTCACCGGTTAAGTTGTTCCGTGAGAGATCAAGGAGAGTTGGTGAACCCACGTACCAATCACATAGTTCTTGTGGTATTTCTCCCGATAGCATGTTTTTGACGCCAGATAAATACTGAGTGGGCTCGATGGTATGGGAAGTGATCCTTGCAACTTGTTGAAACTAAGGTCTAGGACACTGAGCACGGCCGAATCATAATAGGAGAGATCTTGTGGGAAACCTATGAGAGAATTATGTGAAAGATTAAGGAGTGTTAGAGTCGGTAGTCTTACCTTGAGAAACCACTCCGGTACTTCTGAGAGATTGTTACAAGATAAGTCCAAGTCTTCCAAACTGTGGAGTTTCTCTAGGAATGTTGGAAACTCTTTCAGATTGCATTGAGCCAAACCTAGATCAAGGATACTTGGGGGAATATGAATTTCGGTTGATCCAGCGGCTGGCGTGATATTGTTGAATGATAAGACAAGGACCTCTAGTTGCCCCAACCCCCACAGTGAGGTGGGAATTCGGCCATAAAGCCTATTAAAAGAAACATCAATAAACCCTAGACTGGTGAGGTTCGCTATTTCGCGTGGTATTTCGCCTGTGAATTGATTTTCATGGAGACGCAACTCCATGAGACGAATCTGGTTCAAGATGAATGGGAAGATTGGGCCACCAAAATAGTTACATGAAAAGTCTACGGCAACTAGCTGGGTCAAGTTGCTTACCACTGGAGGAATTGGACCCGCAATGCCGCAAGAGGATAGATGAAGTTCTACCAAATTGATAAGGCTCGCTATTTCATATGGGAATGGGCTGTTGAAAGAATTATTTGAAAGGCCTAGGGCAACTAGCCGGGTCAAGTTACTCACCATTGGAGGAATTGGACCCACAATGCCGCAAGAGAATAGATAAAGTTCTTCTAAATTGGTGAGGCTCGCTATTCCATATGGGAATGGGCTGTTGAAAGAATTATATGAAAGGTCTAGGGTAACTAGCCGGGTCAAGTTACTCACCAATGGAGGAATTGGACCCACAATGCCGCAAGAGGATAGACGAAGTTCTTCCAAATTGGTGAGGCTCGCTATTTCATGTGGTAATGGGCTGTTGAAAGAATTATATGCAAGGTCTAGGGTAACTAGCCGGGTCAAGTTACTTATTGATGGATGAATGGGCCCTTGGAAGTTGCAATAAGAGAGGGTCAACTGTCTCAAAGATCGAAGGTTTCCAAGCGAAGATGGTATCAAGGAGTTGTTGAAATTGCTGTTTTCGAGGCTAAGAGCATGTAAGTGAACAAGACGAAAGATGCTGTTACTGGAGTTGATGGAACCGTAGAGTCCGCAGTAACTGAGATCAAGGCATATCACGTGACTGAAAGGGACACCGCATGTGACGCGGTCCCAGGAGCAGCAATTCTGGGCATCCCCTCCTATCTTCCACGAGTCGAAACACGAAGCAGACTGTGGATTGATTCTGAAGCTTCCCTTGAATTCCAACAGGGCCGTTCTCTCATCATCGTGGCACCAGAGCTGCGATGAAGGGAGGGGAGATTGGGATGCAAGGAGAGATGTGAATGGAAGAAAGTAACAGCAAAGAGAGGGAGAATAACGAGGCCTTCTCTATGTTGTTCATCATGGAACTTGATCACAGGAATTTCTGGTATGGTTAACTATGTAAGTGGCAGAGGCTAATTTATTTATAGATGATTTTCCTGATCTTGACTCCACGATGCCCTAAGTGCCAACCAAAAATTTATTAATTTAAAGCCATCGTGCAAGATGAGAGGAGATTGGAGGCCGTCCGCGAGAAATCAACTGCCACTTACTTGGAATATTACTGAAATTTGAAAAGTAATAAATTCCAAGGAAAATCTTGAATTACAATAAATACTTTAGTTATGTGAGTAAAATAAGCCCAAGAATTAACTTAAATTGGATAAAAATTCGTACAATTCATGAAAAATATAGAGATCACAGGTTTAATTTTTCACTTGAACAAGTCATTTTTTGTAAGAACTTGCAAATGTACTTACCCTAAATTCATATGTTTGTGGAATAGTCATTGAACTAAAGAAAATAAACTCATGGTTATTAAAAAAAATAAATAGTGGAAAAATATTTTGTCATAGAATTGAGTAAATGTATATCAAATAATTGTGACATATAATCTAATCATTTAAATAAATATTATATTTCATTTACATGGTTATAAGCAGTAATGGAGTGTTTTGAGAAATCTCTTTATTTTCAATTGATCTAAAAAGAAATTACAACCAAATACATATTTTTTAATATAATTGACTAAAAAAAACTGTCACTTCGTCAAATGACTTGGAAGAGTGCATCTCTTTCCTTGCCGTCCTTGACGGGTGAAAAGGAAACTTAGAAATAATTGTATTATATCGTGCAAAATAATAAATGGCATCATCTTTTACATGTGCAAAAAATAAAAGAGTCAATTATGTTAATAAAATTATATAATTACATTAATAATAAAAATAATTATCATAGCAATACTCAAAGTACATATTTATCTTGTTTATTTGATTTTTTTACATGGTCAATATCTCAATTAAATACAAATCTTGGTCAAAATTTTAAATTTAGTACTAATTTTTTTGCATATCATGATATTTTACTTTATTTATCAATTTTAATATGACATCTATTTTTAATCAAATCATCTTATATGGCACGTTAATTATGCTAATATAGCTAACAATATCTTAAATGACACAGTGTCAGTCACATAGGATAAATTGATGAAAAAATAAATAGCGTACTAAATTTGATAAATGACATATAGTTTATATTTAATTACAATATGTCAAAAATCATATTAAATTTGAAAAATGATCAAAATTCAAACTTAATTAAGATATTAATTATTTTTATATCATAAATAAGCAATAATTCTTTTTAAAAAATTCTAGATATGCCGTGCTTCACAATCCCTGACGTCCTACTCTTTCCTTTTCCCACGGAGATGATGATAAAGCAGGACATTTGAGTAACACACACACACATAAAGGGAAAAAAATCAAAAGCGATACCTAGTAAACACATCATTGGTAAAATAGGTACTCGAAAGATTTTGACGGTTAGATCAGTGAGATAAGAATCAAGGAGATATTAGGTGTAAGATGAAATTGTCAAAATCATAAAAATCGGAGGTTTGTAAAAGTATCCCTAATAGGACCAAGAAAAGAATTTCGAAATAGTACTGAACTTTGCCCGATTGATGATAATATCTCTAAGGGAAATATCGACTACCATATATTGTTATCATGACCCATTACTTACCTCGACCCATGGTGGAGCAAACTTTGCCCTGTGGGCAATTCTGTGAGGACATTAATCAATTTTGTCACCAAAATAATATCTCGACTGTCATTTTTTTTCTAATAAATAGCTCTATTGTTAATTTTGTTTAACAAAAAGCTGATGTGTCAAATACGAAGTGTATTAATCATAATTAATGATGGAGTTATTTGTTGTGAAAAATAAAAGTTGGGACTATTTTGATGGTAAAGTTAATTTAAAGTCTCAGATATTGACTACTTGCAAATTTCAGAACTAAAGTGTTAGTTCACTTGAAGAAATATGTACAACACCTTAGTCCGGAGCCAAGCAAAAAAAAAAAAAAAATCTAACCATCAGCTTCTTGAGAAAATGATTGATTTAATCCTTAATTTTTTTTTTATTATATTCATTACTCTTACCTTAAATCTTTAGTTATATAACTAAAACAACCCCTAGAGATAACCCAAACGGGATAAAGAGTGCATACACTCTTAGGAAATGTACGAGATTATAGATTCAATTTTTACCTTGAATGCGTAACAATTGGTGAAATCATCCACACACATGCTGGCACATGCATTTACCTTGATCCGCAGGTTTGTGGGGGGTATTAATTGGCTTGGAAAGAATAAATTCCGTGTTATGAAAAAAAATATGTTGGAAAAATATTTGGTTAGTTACAAAATTAGGTAAATGTATGTTAAGTAATTGTGACATATAATCTAATTCTTATATCTCACTTACATAGTTGTAAGCACTAGTGGAGGGTTTTGAAAAATCTTTCTTTTCAGTTATTTTTTTAAATTTGACAACCAAATACATATTTTTTAATATAATTAACTCCAAAAAAAAATCTCACTTCGTCAAATGACTTGGAAGAGTGCATCTCTTTCCTTGCCGTCCTTGACGGGTGAAAAGGAAACTTAGAAACAACTGTATCATAATTATTAACAGATATAATTATTATGGCGATAATTAATACTCAAAGTATAAATTCATCTTATTTATTTGATGTTTTCTTATATCATATAATAATCAATTTTCTTACCAAAATAATCTCTTATTTTTCATTTTTTCTAATAAATAATTCCACCTTTTATTTTATTTAACAGAAAGCTGATCTGGCATACACAGAGCATATCAACACGTCACATCATCTTTCCGTTAATCAAAACTAATACGAGTACTAACACCTGAGGTCATATTGAAGACTAACTGGTACTAGTGTATGGACTATGAAGCCTTTTATTTTCTCCTAAGTAAAAAGGAAGGAGAAATGGCATCATAGTCGCCTCTGCTATGTTACGTTCAACCGTGATATGGAAGCACCAACCCGTCGGTGAGAGCCTAGCATAGTCCAAGAAATTGGTATTATTCAAGATTTATGTGAAAAATACACAACAAGCAAATATTTTTATTAGACGTGCTAAAATAATTTAAATCTAAAATATTAGACTCATCAAGTTAAGTAAAAAGTAAAATTTGAACTATTACACCATCATTTTCAGTTAAGTATTTTTAGAGCTAATTATTAATGTTAGGGCATATTTTTACTTAAAAAAACAAAAAAAAAAGGAAAAATCTATCACTACCTCAATTGACTTGGAAGTCTTCTACCCTCAGTGCACCGGTTTCCTTGCCGCCCTTCACGGGTGAAATGAAAACTTTAGACACGACCGTATTATGTCATGCAAAATATCAAATGGTATTATCTTATAATTATATACAATAAGAAAAGAATTAATGACATTAATACAATTAATAATGGATATAATAAGTATAACTATTATTAATACCCATATTACTTATTTATCTTATTTTTATTAATATTTTATTGCGTACACAACCCTCACTTCTACGCTTTCCTTTTCCCAACAAAGATGACATTGAAGCAAGACTTTTGAGTAACTATCAGAATCAATACCTAATTACCAAGAAATTTTCAAAAATTAAAAGCAATTCCTAATAAATACGTCATTCATTAAAAAAAAAAGAACTTGAAAATTTTTAACCATTAAGAATTACGCAGATTGTAGATTTGAGAGGTAATTATCAAAACCACAAAAATTGAAAGATCAAAACCATGGAAACTGAACAACGATAATATTGCCAATACCCCCGACAATTCGTTTTGTGCCATTTTTAAACTGGTTTATGCTGGAAAGTTATAAACCTGCACATTACCAATTTACTAAACGGGGTCAAAAGTACTTGACCCGAACACGATCTATTCAATAACGAGTTGACATCTCACGTGCCATTTCAACCCTACAATTAAATGTGTTTAAAACGTAAGCACACTCATATGTATTTAATTAAACCAATTTAATCAAGTTATATAAAGTTGAACTCAATTTAACACGTTTATTTGAATGGGTTGAACCTGTATGATCTGTTCATACAAGAAATATAATTAAACTCAACCAAAACCCACCTAACCTGGTGTCATGCCATCTCCGATTAATTTGTCATGTAAAAAATCATAGGCCTAAATTGCCATTGAAGTCGACTATTATTACATTTTGTTATCACGACAGCTTATTATGGCACCTTGAATGACAACGGTGAAGACCTTGTCCACCAAAAATCTTGGGCCCGGCCCAACGCCGATAATGCTATTAGTGGACGGGGCTGGCTGTCCGGCGTTAATCCGAATAATGACATTTTTTTATTTAATCATTTTCACTTTTTTTCTTAGTTAAATTAAAAAAACGATTAATACACTTCACCAACGATCTCCGGATTCTTTCCACTCGAGATCCTAACTTAAATAGAATATCTCTCAACTAGCTTGAATTGATCGGTATTTCTTCCATTTAAGAAATTAAATTTAAGATTTGTGAATGAAAAAATTTTATATTTACATAATTCTATCTTTTAATGGGTCGATTGAATTGGGATCCCTCATCGAGCTTTAATACCCTCTCTTTCTCCTTCCTTCGATGATATGGAATCGGCGGAGCAGATGGATTCCATTGCAGAATGACTCAGCAAAAATTGACGTTATCTAAGTGAGCTTGGTTCTCCCTTTGATAAATTCCGTACGGTTTGACAAAGCTAAAACTACTCAAGTTTTTATTCTCATTCTTACAAATTTTGGTATGGTTGGTTTAATTAATCATGGTTAATGGGATAGAATCAATTTTCAAAATAAAATAATAATAATAATAATAATGAAATGAGTTTTTAAACTAAAATATAAGTTCTACCGGTTCTCGTCAGTCAATCCCCCACCAAATCGAACAGCACCAATCACAATTTACTGATTATATATATTTGTGTAAAATGTGGTCAAATGGTTCATGAAACCATAAAAATTAGTTTTATATGATTTTTTTTTCTATATGAGTTTCTAGTATTCAAAAACTCATTAGATCATAACTAATCTAAATTTGAGTGAGATTTTACCAATTTAAATAATAAAACTCTCATAATATAAATTCTCTCCATATGCGTTTAAAAATTCACTATTTTAATCTAGGAAATGAAAGTAAATCAATATTCATCTGCATTGATTCTGCGTCATTTTCAAAGATCAAATGCTATTTATTGAGCGACGTTCAACTTCTCTTCTTTTTTCTCATAATTCTAACTCAATTGTGAGAATTACCATAAAATTGAACATTTTATAAATAGGTGTAATTTTTTATCATATTAAAAGGTTCAACTATAAAAATTGTTTTCTCACCTTGAAATTTTGAAAATATACTTTTTTATTTGGATAATTATGATAAAAATCATATATGTTAACCAATTTTTACATTTAAATTTTATATATTTGAAAATTATTATTTCAATTACTTATATTTTGTTTTATAATATATTTAAATTATAATTTTAATGACAAGCTGATATACATAATAATATGATGATAAGTTGTTGACATAGTATGCTAACATCACAAAATTTGATATAATGACATGGCAAAAATTATGCTAACATGTCTACCACGTGACATTATTAAATGAGATGTCAACAAACTATTAAAATTAGTATTTAAGTCTGTTACTCAATTGTGATAATTTACCATAAAATTGAAAATTTTATATATACTGTAATTTTTTATCATATGAAGGTTCAACTTTAAAAATTGTTTTCTCACCTTAAAATTTTGAAAATGTTTTTTTTATTATGGTAATTATGGTAGAAATCTTATATGTTAACCATTTTTTACATCTAAGTCTTATATGTTAACCATTTTTTACATCTAAGTCTTATATGTTCAAAAATGGTTATTTCAGTCACTTATATTTTGTTTTATAATATACTTAAATTTTAATTTTAAGGATAAGTTGACATAACATAATAATATGATGATAAGTTGTTAACATGATATGCTGACATCACAAAATTTAACCAATGTAGTATAATGGCATGGTGAAAATTATGCTAACATGTCTACCATGTGACACTATTAAATAAGATATTAATGAATTGTTAAAATTAGTATTCAAGTATATTACTTAATTATGATAATTTACCATAAAATTGAAATTTTTATAAATACGTATAATTGTTTTATCATATGAAAAGTTCAACTTTAAAAACTGTTTTTTCACCTTAAAATTTTGAAAATATAATTTTTTATCGGGATAATTATTGTAGAAATATTATATATTAACCATTTTTTATATTTAAGTTATATATGTTTGAAAATGGTTATTTTAGTCATTTATATTTTATTTTACAATATATTTAAATCCTAATTTTAATGATGAACTAACATAAAATAATGATATGATGATAAGTTTATGGTATCGCAAAATTTGACCAATGTGGTATAATGATACTATTAAAGGGATGTCAGCGAACTATTAAAATTAATATTCAAGTATATTATAAATTTAAATATATATGATTGAAAGAGTCATTTTAAAATATATAAGATTTAAGTGAAAAATGATAAATATATAATATTTTTACTATAATTTTAACTTTTTTTAATCTATATCTATATTATTTAAGGCAAGCAAACATACATTTGGTGTGCTTTTTTAATTTCTAAAATTGCCCTAATAAATATAAACTCAATAACAAAAAAGAGAAATAATGGTTATATTGTAAAATCATTTCTAAGATTATAATTATCACCGAATAAATCACAACTCATTACATATTTTATTTTTATTCCTTACACCCAATTGTGCATTCCAATTTAGAAAATCAATCAATTTATATATTTTATCTGATTCAGTCTTGTATGTTAATTGATCTCAAATTGATATCTCTTACCAATTGTGTTGAGATAACATACAATGTGTTTAACACATGGTGGCTCCTAATATTTATTCACCAAATACATCACTGCTAGAATACTCTCTAAACTAATCTCTTCCCACTATAAATCATATTAAATCCTATTGTTCATGAATAGAATTTTACATCAGAAAAATGAGTAAAAAAATTCTAGTATATAATAAACTAGTCCATACTATATGATTAGCATAAATTTGTACGTTAAACATACACACATTATTCTTATAACTCCAATAAAAATTCTACACTTCTTATACAGTTGTGTCTCCATACTTATTCATCTTTCATCTCATTAGGATTTTTCAATATACAAAAAAAGGGTCTAGTTTTTTGTTTTGTTTTTATACCACACAGCATCCCCGAATCAATTGAAACGCATCTTAAGACTATTCTGTGATTGAACCGGGATCCCTGAAAAAATTCATGTTGACCCTTCCAACATGAGATTTGATTTTTAGATCGCTCATTTGAAGATCTAGTAAAAAAACACTAGTCCACCACCAAATTGGTAAATGATCTAGTTAATTCTTATAAAAAAGAAAATTTGAATTGTTATTATTGTTAGAGGCCTTACGTGGAATTTTCTCCTTTTTCTATTTCGTTTTGATTTAAGTTAGTTCAATGAAATTGACTAAGTAGGAAGAGATCCTTTTCTCCCGAGTAAATTACACAATTGGTACAAAACATTTTACTAATATAATACTTTATATAAAAATTTTAAAATGTAATTTTGTAATACATTTTCTTTCAAATATGCTGCATTTTAGACATTCTATTAGTTTTTTACTTACGCTATCAATTTTTAATTATGTATATGGCTTATATGAAATTCCTTTATAACATGGTTTCATGTTTAAAATAAGTAGATTCTCATATGGTAGAATTGTGAAATTCACTACTCTCTTTCTTCCATTTTTCTTCTCCACTATTCCCTTTCTCTCTTTCTCAATGTACTATTCCCCCTCTCTCCTTCTCTCTCTCATCTTAGATTCAATTAAGATTTCTCTTTTATCGTTTAATAATTTTAAATTTTTTTGATTGCCATTTATTTATTTTTTTTTATTTTTTATAAAATGATGATAATATAATATAATAGTATATTAAAGGGCAATTGACACATAACTCAATCTTAAGATTGATCTTTCAAAAGAAATTATAATAAAAATTAACTCAAAAGAAACGAAAAATTGGTTATAAGAAAGTAAAATTAATACTAAATATTTTCCTAATTTCTCTCTCAATCATTAAAATTTTATGACGATTAATTAAACATTCTCACTCTTCTCTTCTCATCTAATTTTCATTGAGTGAAGTAAAAAATTAACTCAAAAGAAGTTAAAAATTGGTAATAAGATAATAAAATTAATATTAAATATTTTTATGATCTCTTTCTCTCTCTCATTAAATTTTTGTGACAATTAATTGAATATTTTTACTATTCTCTTCTCGTGTAATTTTAATTTCCTCCCAAATCCTGAAGCCCCCCTCATAAGAATATAAAGCTCTCTTCCCCCTCTCTCTTTTTCAATAATTTTTTAAGTAAATTTTGCTTTTTTTAAGGGACCGATCAAAGGTAGAGTTCCATTTTTTACTCCCCTCAAAGAAAATTAGATGAGAAGAGAAAAATGAGAAAATTCAATTAATTGTCACAAAATTTTAATTAGAGAGATAATGAAATATTTAGTACTAATTTTATTATCTTATTATCAATTTTTAATTTTTTTTGAGTTAATTTTTTATTATAATTTTTTTAAAGATTAATATTGAGATCAAATTACGTGTCTATTACCCTTTAATATACTATTATGTTATATTATTATCATTTTATAGAAAAATAAAAAATAATAAGTAAAAGCAATGGGAAAGAATTATAGATTATTAAAATTAATAAATGATAAAAAAGAAATCTTAATTGAATCTTAGATTGTGGGAGAGAAAGAAAGAGCACGAGCAGCAAGAGAGAGGGGGGAAATAGTACTTTGAGAGAGAGAAAAAAAAGAAAGAGAGTAGTGAGTCCTATTATTGTGTCATATGAGAATTCACTTATTTTAAATATAAAATTATGTTATAAAAGAGTTTTATGTAAATAGTTTATGTTAATAAAAATTGATGGCGTTAATAAAAAATAGACTAAATGTGCTAAAATATAGCACATTTTAAAAAAATATATCACAAAATTATATTTTAAAAATTTTATAACAAAGTATTATATTAATAAAATATTTTATACCAAATATTCTTGAGATTGTAATTAAATATTAAAAAATAGAAAGAAAATCTAGATACTAACAAATATCAATTAAACTTTTGAATTATATATATGCACACAAAAAAAAGTTTTAAACCATTAGTTAAATATAAACATGAATTTATTAAGATAATTCAATATCTCTTCCTCTCAAATAAATTTCAGATTTAAAAGTTTGTTCCTAGAGCCTAACAAGATATCCATGGGATTTCTCATAATCCTCATCATCACTAGGTCTGTTGTTCCCTTTCTATAACTGAACAAATCAGTGGGCAAGGGATACAATTGAATAGTTGTCAGTCTGGGCATGGATGTTCTTATTTTGACACCAACGCCAGTCCTCACTGAAAGGATTTCAACTAAAGCGTTACATACTGAATCTAAGACTAGAAACACAAAACATAATAAAAAGCACTGACAAACAGAGACATTGTCAACGCTCAATCCTTCGTGACAGAAGGGGCATCTGATGCATTTCCATCCATCTGGTCAGAAGGCATGGAGACGCTGGGCTGTTGCTGCTCTTGTTGATGCTGCAGCGGTTGCTGTTGAAGCTGATGGAGATAGTGTTGCTGCTGTTGCTGTTGCTGTTGCTTCTGCGAATGGATCTGAAGCTGCTGGAATTGCTGGGCAGTCAGTAGAGTGTGCATTGCCTTATTGTTGGGATGGAACTGCTGTCCCCAACCGTAAGGAGGGAAGTTCATCATGGGTCCACCAACGGGCATGGCTTGGCCAGTCAGTACTTTCAGATGCTGGATCTCACCTTTCAGCACATTGTTCAGGGCTAACAAATAACAATGGTTACATACTTTCATATTGTTTTCATTTCTTAGCAAGCAAATCAAAGAAAAAACAACCTAGGCAAGTGCTTTTTTTTATTTTTTTCTATGAATAATGTTTAGGCTATTATTCATATCCAGTATATTCTATGTTACACACGAATCTTTACACGGGTATGCCTCTATACATGTAGACCATCATCTGCATAGCCTAAACCAATCCCACGATTTCTTATGACTCTTGTTCAAACTCCCCAGTGCCTATCTAAATCTTTTTGCATCCTTATTATTATAGAATACGTATTTTCACCTCACATTTTCTTTTATGGCTCAGAGCAATAATTTGAATATGAATAAGAAAAGCCAGATCTAAGGACACAAATGAGCATTAGCTTTGTAGCTCAATTTGTGCTATAGTAGCAAGGAGTACAAGTCCGTCATAGCAAATGAAACATTCATTTATCCGCATTGAAAATAGAGGGCAATGAATTTACCATCCTGCAAATAAACCTGCTGCTCCATAGTCTGCAAACGCAGTTTCAAGTTGCTATTTTCGGCAGCCAGACCATTTGTGTCTCTCTGTTAAAGATATGAGTGGATGATGTAAATTAGAGCAACAAAATCATAAACTGGAGAAAGATCTTAAACACAATATCACCCAGGTTATTATACGTCTCAGAAAAAAAAAAAAAACCTAGTCTTATGCACCTTACCTGCTGCAGGGTCAGTTGAGCGGACAGTGACGTGGCTTCTGTTTGCAGGGTCTGTACTCTCCGCTCAAGCTCAGCTATGTACCGCATCTTCCTCTCTTTAGACCTTGCGGCCGACTGCCTGTTTGCCAGAATCCTACACATAGCAGAAACAGCACGTCTTTGTAAGAGACTAATGCTAGACTATTATGAAAAGATTGCCTTTAATCGGATTCCAGCTTGTGGGGGGAGTGATCAAGGAGCACCTGAGCCATTTCCTGAACATTCTCTTCTCGCCAGTTTTCTTTCTACTCTTTCTAAGAAAATCATTAAGTTATGATATAGGCCAGTATACAGTCATCAATTGCACATCATTTCCTCACGGTTAACACCAAAATATCAAACGACAATCCACGGCAGTTTCGACAAGAGACTAAAGAGTACCTCTTGGCCCGCTTCGGATCAATCAGTGCGAGCTCTGCAAGTTTGGCAGCAGCAATGGCTTTCTTTGTATCTGCAGGAGAGTGCTCCTCCGAGCCTGACATCAGTACCTCGGGCTTGATGCTTGTTGACCCATCCATAGATTGGCTGTGCTGGTGCCTCACTCGAGGCTTCTCACTGGGCCCTGCTAGCGAGGCTTCTGTAGAAGCATCTCCTGCAACCATACTTGAACTAGACATCTGCCCGGTCACTACAGTACCCACTGAAACGGCAGCAGATGAGTGCTCCCCACCCTGAAGCGAGGACATTGCCGAAGCATTGAACTTATCCATGTCAAGATAAACAGAACATAAGTCCTCTTCAGTTTCATCCGATAGAGAGGGCCCATCACCCACAGCACCAACAACCCCTGTATCAATATCGAAGCTAAGATCATCTGGAAGAGTGAGAATCTCTGAATGGGCACGGCGGTGGCCCAAATTCCTCGGCGGGTAATCGGGCATCCTACTAAGGTCGTGGCTGAGGTTGTTTGGGTCAGTACCAGAACCAGAACTTGAACCAGCGCGGCCAAGATGAGGTGGTGGCACTGGGGGGAGTTGTGATGATGAAGAAGATGATGGCAACTGCTCTGATTTGACATTGATTGCGTCGCAACAATGCGAGAAATTACCGTGGAACTCACCACTACCAATAACATGAGATTTATCCATATCCATGGTTCCACAACCCTTAGAAACTATCAACTAAATCAAACACCCAAAAAATTCACTTTGGAAAGGACAAAAACCTGGCAGAAGCCTAAGGATTTTAGAAATGGCAAATCCTAGAAACCCTAGCGAGGGCAGAAATCACATCTGCTCATCAATAAATACAGAAGACTACACTGGCTCAGTAACAGGGCAGGTGAGCAGATAGACAGGTAGAAACGGAGGGGATTGGTGTGTTGAGATTAGGAGGGCTGAGCCGAGTCAGACCCGAGGTAAACCCATCACCTCCCTTAAGCAAAAAATCTGCATGTACATCCTACGGAGGCTGCTGACAGACATTCAATAACCATGGGAGTACTTAGTCTGATGAAAGCAGTGCCGCATGAGTGAGGCCTGAAGGGACGAAGATTGGGTCTGGCGCAGATCCTTCAATACCAAGACACTGTCAACAAGCAGTCTTGCATTTTTTTTTTTTTTTGGGGGGCAGAACAAGTGATTTTGCCGGAAACTTGACCGGCTGACATAAATTCCTCAGCGGGGTGGCCGTTCGTGTGGATAGCAGGCTGGGAATAAAGAAACTGGAGGGAAATGAAGGGAATCAACAGCTTTTTCGCAGGGAGCGAATCTTGAATGAACAGAATCACATGGAGAGGGACAGAAAGGGAAGGGAGCTAAAGGAGAAAAGATCCATGGAGGGAGGGGAGCTTGGGATGTACGATGGACACTGGGACGGATCGAGCCAAGGAGCGGGACGATGTATATGTTGAGGGACGTGCGTCTTGTATGGGAAGTCTACGCTACCGACAGCTGTGCTTTACTTATCAATTATTCTTTTTTTTTTTACTTATCAATGATCATATTGCACAAATTGTCAAAGGAGATTATGCCATAAGAGCATAGGATAAACTTATTATATTTGTCATCGCCATTAATCAATTAATAATCGTACTTTTCAATTTAAAAAGACCATTTTATTCAATTTTAATAAATTTATATTATATTAATAATAAGAAGTCCTATTATGGAAAAACATATGAACCTTAATTTTGAAATCCAAAAGAATTTAATGAGACCCAATAGCTAAGTTCTTAATATTTTAAAAAATTTATGAAAAACAATTATTATAAAAAAATTATAAATCCTAAGTATAAATTAAAAGTCCTACACCATAAAAAAAAACCCAAAGACCTTTGAAAAATATAAATAACTCTAAATATATTCATTAAAAACCTAAAAAACAAAATATTAAAAATCTAAACACAATTAATAATGAGTTATTTATGATTGCCCGAATTCTCTTTTGAAATATTATGTCAACAATGGTAAGTTTTTATATTTGGTAATAGATATATAAATTAAGGTAATTTATTTCTAAAACTCAATGGAGGGTACATTAGAAATTTAAAAAAAAAATCTAAACTAGTGCAGCGAATGATCATTTGATTGGACATGATAATTAATTATTACTTTATTCTATGCCCTTCATATTTTACATATCATAACAAAAATAATAATTTATTATGTTACTGGATTCTGATCATAAGATATCTTTGATATCTTAGATTTTGATTTTTCTTTATCCTAATTAATTATGGGTTTATTTTTAATTTTGAAATAAAAATCTAATAGAAAAATCTGAGACATGGCCTATTACAGGAAAAATCGCCCAACGTCATCACCTTCATCTTTTTACCCTCTCACTAAGTGGGCATTTAGGTAATTTCATTCACTTCTAATGGCCGCTAGGCCCTTCCTTTGTCAACCATTTGGACAGACAAGGTGAAAGATGGTAGATCATTAGGAAAAGTAAAATGTGTAATTATTTTATTTAAAATTGGAAGTTTGTGATGAAAATTTAAATTATTTTAAAATGTATGGTTATTTTGTGAATTTCTCAATTTTATTTTCTTATTGTTATAATGCTAAAACATGAGAAAATAATTTACCGTATCACAAATTATAATATGTTAATAAAAAAATATTTTAGTTGGAATTGATGTTATATTATTCGGAAAAAATATGTACACGATCGTTGAATTAGATTAACTTATACTGATAAGAAAGAGTAAATTAATTGTATTGTAATTATGATTAGATATATACATGTAGTGTCATATTCATTGGAGATTTTCATTTTAATTTTTTTTCTATTTAAAAGCTTGAGTTATAATAATTTTAAAAGGGGACCAAATTTTGATTCCACTGATTAAAAACTAGAATTGTCCATAAACATTTCTTCTAAACTTCTCGGGAGAAATTGCTCCACTTAAATATGATCTTCCAGTAAGAGAGGAATAAGAAAGCCTTTCAAACAACCATAAATTCATGGCTAGCTCCTATCCTCTATTTGTGGTCTCTAAATCTACCTCTGCCAACTCCAAACTTGAAACTTGTACTTTTAGGTTAGGCTCAGGATGGACGCATCTTTACATTGAATGACGGATGATGGGACTAGGCAAGGGGAGAATGAGAGGAAAAATTCATATTGACCTTGTCTTGGGAGATATAAAGAGCAACGAATCGACCTTCTTGGTAGAGTTAGAAGAGATGAATAAATAGTATGAAATATGATTTATTTATATTAAAAAAATAACTTTAATATAAGATTTATAGAAGGTTCCAAATAAGAGAGCTATTCCTCTTTGACAGTTTGAGAGAACGTTTATAAAGGGGTTAGTAGCAATACATGGACAAATTAAAAACTTTCTATATTGATTAGGTACAAAAATTTTATTTTAAACCAATTTGAAACCTTTTCAAAATATTTTGTATCATTGATGCAATTACCCCTACCATTATGATGATTTATCATAATTTTAATGATTTGTATTAACGAGTAACATATTTATAATGTTTTGTAACAACGGAGCACCAAAAAAAACTATTTATAGTCTTTTATTTCTTTTCCGAAATCTTTTATACCATTTATGCAGTTAACCCGCAATCAGACGACACAATGCACAGGTTGACAACGTTCAATTTGCTCATGTATACCAAAAATCTTGTAAAAATTGCCATACCAGTATTTAAAGACAATATGTGCAGCCACACTTCATCAATTGTTTTTGTATTCGGATAGGTCCATGATAGCTCAAATTGGGCCCAAAGGGTTAGTTACATTTGAGAACCAATGTGGGGCCCAAAATGAGGCCCACAAAGCAAAAAGGCCTGGCATTCAGGGCCTCGCAAACCCACAAATTAATAATAGGGAAATAATGAAATTAATAAGTGGGATTAAATGTCGTAATTGATGCTTAGAATCAACCTGTGCATGTATGTATATATTGACATGACCTCTCGATTTCCCGACAATTGAACTCTCTTACATTCTCGGTTCATTTCATTTTTTTATTCCTTGTGATTTGGAGCCAACAATTTTGTGAAAATAAGTGGGATCATCAAACGGTTCATCATCACTGCTTACAAAACATATCTTCAATGCTAGTGGAGTGGAAAGAGGCCTGCATTGGTGCATGCAAGCCCATACTAAAAGATCATATGCATGTTTCTATTGATAGAGAAACATACCATCTTTGCTACGGGACACCTCGATTCCCAAGAAAAAGTCAAGTGCGCCCAGATCCTTCACAGAAAAAGGCTCATGCAAGGTCCTGTACTAGCTTGTCAATTGCGGAAGAAGAATCACCTATTAGGACAATATTGTTAACATAGAGTAATAGAATTATTATACATCCACAAGAACGATAAGCAAAGAGAGAGGGATTGGCCAAACTGCAGGAGAATCCATAATTGAGAAGAAATTCACTAAATTTGTTGAAACATGCCTGAGTAGCTTGTTTAAGGCCATAGAGAGCTCGATGAATAAGGCAAACATGATCAGGACGAGATGAATCAAGAAATTCTCAAGGTTACTCCATATATACTGGGACAGAGAGATGACCATATAAGAAAGCACTACTAACATTGAATTGATGAGTGGGCCACCCATGAACTCTTGCCATGCAAGCACAACTTGAATGATAGCAGCTTTTGTCATGGCTTGGGCACCTATTGGGAAAAAATAGTAAGTTAGGGGGGTTAGCTTAAAGGAGGGACTAAAATGTAAATAAGGTACGGGACCAGGAGGTTGTCTCCTATATAGGACAGATCATTTTGTAATGTGTGGACACGATGAATGCAAATTGAGAATCCTTCCTTATGCTCTCTCTCTCTCTCTCTCCTTCTGGGTCCACTCTCTCTTCATAGGGACATCATCGTCTACCATTACAGTTGGTATCAGAGCACTATCCTAGGCCAACAATGGTGGAAACCAAACAGCAGGACAGTCGCAGAATGGAGGAATCATCACGGGACCATGAATGACAGATGCAAGATCTTTATGATGCACAGCTTAAGAGCCAGCAACAGATTGAGGAGCTACGCGAGCTTATCCTGGAACTCCGTATGCAGCAAACGGGAGGAAGTAAGAACGGTGCTGACCACCAGGGGCCTAACCGAGGAAATGATTCGCCATACCTCCATGCTTCTCAAGTGGGGAAGGTTGAGTTTCCAAAGTTCAATGGGAATAACTTTGATGATTGGTTGTTTCGTTGTGAGCAATTCTTTCAGATGGATGAGACGCCCGAGGAGGCCCGCTTAAGACTCATAGTCATCCACAGGGAGGGACGAGCATTACACTGGCACCAAAGTTATTTGAGGAATCAAGATCCTACGTCCACCCTCCAGTGGTCAAAATACGTAGAAGCAATGAGCTCAAGGTTTAGTAGCCGAATGTTTGAAGACCCCATTTCCGAACTTCGAAATCTAGTGCAAACAGGCAGTCTGCAAGAATATCTTGACAGCTTTGATACCTTGCTAAATAAGGTGAATGTTTCGGAAGAGTATGCGGTAGGACTCTTCTTGGGAGGGCTACGTCCTGAAATCGAGCGTCCCATTCGAATGTTCAAGCCTAAGACCCTTCGAGAAGCCTATGCTCTGGCTCGTCTTCAAGAGGGCACGTATGAAGCCTTGAGCAGTCCTTCAAGCGTATACAGAGTTTTGATGAACCTTGGCATGAATGGCCACTCTTTTTATTCAGCCCCTAGAAGCATGTTAGCCAATGTTTCTAAGCCCCGCAGTAGTAGCCCATTTCTGAACACTTCAACTAAGGCCGAGCTAGTGAAATCAAACGGGCTCTTACCATTGCCTCCTAACACAATTCCTTTGGCCGCCAAGAAAGGCTCAGCTAGTAGGGGAACCTCGACTCTACTTTCCAGCAAAGAGATTGAGGAAAAAAGAGCCAAAGGCCTTTGTTTTTGGTGTGATGACAAGTTTGCGCCAGGGCACAAATGCCCAAAGAGGCAACAGGTTTTCATGGTCTGAGTAGAGGATGAAGATGACCAGGAGCCATGTGGACAAGAGGTAACAGAAGAGGAGCTACTAGCCCCTGAAATTTCACTTCATGCACTCTCAGGAGCTTACGAGCACCAGACCATGAGAGTTATAGCAACTATGGAAAAAAAATTGCTGCAAGTGCTCATTGACTCGGGGAGCACTAATAACTTCTTAGATGAAGGCACAGCGCGAGGCTTACGATGCAAGATGGAGCAAATGAAACCCTTGAAGGTCACCGTGGCAAATGGGGCTGTTTTGACTTGTAATCAATGGTGTAAGGGGTTCACATGGAGGATGCAAGGCCAAGATTTCATCACAGACATACTAATACTCAAGCTTGATGGTTACAACCTGATCCTAGGAACCCAATGGCTTTCTACTTTGGGAGACATCATCTGGAATTTCAAGGAGCTGAGAATGCAATTCACATGGGATGGTTCAGAGTGCCTCCTTAAAGGTAAACCGCGAGAACGACTCAAATTGATTAATGAGAGTAAGATGCACAAGCTCCTGAAGAAGAAGGACAAGATTTTACTGCTGCACACAAGTGGTCTACAAGAGGACACCACACTACATGCTACAAAGACAATATCTGAAGAGGAGACCCCAAGTCTTAATGAGCTCCTAGAGGAGTTTGATTGTGTGTTTCAGGAACTGCAGTCCTTACCCCCCCGCAAGGACACATGACCACAAGATTGTCCTCAAGGAGGGCGCTGGACCTGTAAATACCAGACCTTACAGGTACTCATCACTGCAAAAGGACATCATTGAGCAGATGACTCACGAGATGCTTTCAGTAGGAATTATAAGGCATAGTTGCACTCCCTATTCCTCCTCGTGCTACTGGTTAAAAAGAAAGACAACTCGTGGAGGTTTTGTGTCGATTACAGGGCCTTAAATGGCATCACAGTGCGAGACAAGTTTCCCATACCGGTGATAGAGGAGCTCCTTGATGAGTTGCAAGGAGCCTCCTTCTTCTCAAAGCTCGACCTCAAGTTGGACTACCACCAGATCCGCATGTTCGAACCGGACATTCCTAAGACCGCATTTCAAACTCACAAAGGGCATTATGAGTTCCTGGTGATGCCGTTTGGGCTCATGAATGCACCGTCAACCTTTCAAGGCTTAATGAACGAGGTATTCTGTCCCTATCTTAGAAGGTTCATTCTAGTGTTTTTTGACAATATCCTTGTGTATAGTAGAGACCTTGCTGAGCATCAAGATCATCTAAGACAAACCCTATTGTTATTAAAACACCACTGCCTGTATGCGAAACAAAGCGAGTGTGTTTTTGGGGCGTGTCAGGTAGAGTATCTCGGCTACTTAGTTTCAGCAGCGGGAGTATCTATTGACCCTAAGAAGTTGGAAGCAGTGAAGGAGTGGCCAGCCCCACGCACACTTAACCAGCTCTGTGGTTTCCTTGGCCTCAGTGGATATTACCGAAGGTTCATCAAGGAATATGGTCTCATTAGTAGGCCTCTCACAGAGCTACTAAAAAAGGACAACTTCTATTGGTCTGACATTGCCAACAAGGCTTTTGAGCAGCTTAAACTTGTGATGACTTTAGCCCCTGTCTGGCACTACCAAAATTTTCAAAAGAATTCATTGTGGAGACTGATGCTTCCAGTGAAGGAATTGGGGCTGTACTCATGCAAGAGGGGCGTCCAATTGCATTCCTTAGCAAGGCTCTATCCTACAAACGTAGAGGGCTATCAACATATGAGAAAGAACTCTATGCCATCCCATTTGCGGTCAAAAGGTGGTCCCATTATTTATTGGGCCGGCACTTTATCATTCAAACTGATCATAAGAGTTTGAAGTTCTTGCTCGAACAGAGCCTTACAACTCCGTTGCAACATACGTGGCTGGCCAAGTTGCTCGGGTTCGACTATGAGATTTGCTACAAGAAGGGATGTGACAATGTGGTTGCCGATGCCTTGTCTCGAATTGAAGGCAGGGAGTTGCATTGCAGAGCTATCTCAATTGTATCCTTTGAGATTCTACCATTAATCCAACAGAGTTGGGTGCAAGACTTGGAGACACAACAACTCATTACTAACCTCGAGTCCAATTCATCAGCTCATCCAAAATATACTTGGAGTCATTCTCAACTTTGGTGCAACGGACGATTGGTGGTTGGTAAAGATTTGAGCTTAAGGAGGCAACTGATTAGTATGTTCCATGACTCCCCCTTGGGAGGTCACTCTGGAATCCAAGCAACCTACAAGAAGCTAACTGTATTACTGTATTGGAAAGGAATGTAAAAGGATGTTCGTAACTATGTTCGTGACTATGACATATGCAATCGCCATAAGCCTGAGAATGTTAAGTACCTCGGCTTGTTGCAACCTCTACCACCACCTGAAGGTGCCTTTGTTGAGGTCACAATGGATTTCATTGAAGGTTTACCAAAGTTAGAGGGCAAGGATGTCATACTGGTGGTGGTTGATCGGCTCACCAAATATGCACATTTTATGGCTCTTAGTCACCCTTTCTCCGCACCTCAAGTGGCCCAACAATACATAGACCATGTATACAAGCTCCACGGGATGCCTCGCATGATTATTAGTGACCGTGATCCAATCTTTTTAAGCTCTTTTTGGCAGGATTTGTTTCACACCCAAGGAGTGACCCTTAACCTCTCATTATCTTACCATCCTCAAATGGATGGGCAATCAGAAATTGTCAATAAGTGCTTGGAGACTTATCTGAGATGTATGACAAGTAGGCATCCCTATGAATGGCTGCAGTGGTTGGCACTTGTGGAATGGTGGTACAACACCACATTCCACACGTCGATCAATAAGACCCCCTTCGAGGCTCTATACGGTATGGCTCCTCCAATTCACATACCATACTTTGCTGGAGATTCCGCAGTGACTGCAGTCGATCAGAGACTTCAACAACGTGAAGAGATGATAAAGGAACTCGAGGACCAACTTCACAAGGCTCAAGCTCGCATAAAATAGTTCGCGGATTAGCGTCGAAGTGAGCATGAGTTTAAGGAGGGTGACTGGGCGTATCTCAAATGGCTTCCTTACAAACAAACTTCACTCGGAACATACCACAGTCACAAGCTGTCTCCTAAATATGTGGGTCCCTTCTTAATTTTGCAGAGGGTGGGACAAGTGGCCATCAAGCTTGCCCTACCTCCAACTGCCAAGATTCATCACACAGTTCACGTCTCCATGTTGAAACGAGCACAAGGTCCTCCATCCAATGTCACAGCCATTCCAAAGCACTTCACTAATGAGCAACCCTCCTACCCAATTGCCATACTCGAAAGAAAAATGGTTAAATGGGGTAATCATGCAGCCACCAAGGTGCTTGTTCACTGGTCGAATGCTTCTCCTGCTAATGCTACTTGGGAATTCCTTCATGACCTCAAATTACGTTTTCCTGCTACCAACCTTGAGGACAAGGTTGTTTAAGTGGGGGAGCCATGTCATGGTTCGGGCACCTATTGGGAAAAAATAGTAAGTTAGGGGGGTTAGCTTAAAGGGGGGACTAAAATGTAAATAAGGTACGGGACCAGGAGTTGTCTTCTATATAGGACAAATCATTCTGTAATGCGTGGACACGATGAATGCAAATTGAGAATCCTTCCTTATGTTCTCTCTCTCTCTCTCCTCCTGGGTCCATTCTCTCTTCATAGGGACATCATCGTCTACCATTACAGCTTTACAAAGGGGCTAAAAGTTTTGAGACAATCAACGTCTCTTCTTGATGAAAGCCCTTGGCAACTAACTGAGCCTTGAGGTGATCAAGCGTTCCCTCGACTTTAACTTTGGTGTGGAAAACCCATTTGCAACCAACAATATTTATAGAATCATAATGCTGAATGAGAGACCATGTATAATGTGGATGCAATGCACGGATTTTGTCCTCCATTGTAGCCCTCCATCTGGGATGTTTAAGAGCTGAAGTGATATTTTGAGGTTCAAAAGGAAGAGAAGAAATTACCAAGTTGGCAGAGCGCAAGTTTGATTTGAAAATTCCCGCTCTAGATTGAGTTAGCATTGAATGAAACGATTGGGTTGGAGGCACGATGGATGAGACAGACGGTGCATTGTTTGATTGATGCACCAATCAATGGCTGCAAGACAGCGTCTTGATCTGTGCTAAAATCTGACGGACCTATACTTGCTTGCGACGGAATTGGGTTGTTAAAGTTAGGCAAACTAGGGTGAATGGGATCAAACCCAGCTGAAGGAGGCCCAACAGTGCTAAGTTGATCGAGCTATTGGGTTGAGGAATCCCAACGGATGGAGGCCCATCGTCAACAGACATAAGGTTCGGCTAATCTGGTCGCTGGGCCTATTCTTTGTTTTATGGGCCAGTTGCAATTGAGCTAGACAGTGGGACTTGAGGAGGTTAGCTATATCAATCACTAGGCTGGGCAAGAGCACAGGTTGGACAGTTAGCTGGGATGAATAAGCTAAGGCAGAGGACTCCTTTGAAGTAGGACTAGATCGAATGGCACGGGGTGAATCTTCTTGCCCAATGAGCCACTGAGAATTATCACTTTGAAAAGTGTTAGAATGATGATTAGCAGACACATACAAAAAATTCTTTTCATAAAAAATGACTTGTCTAGAGACGTAAATACGTCGTGTGGGTGAATAAAGACAACGATACCCTTTATGCTTGTCACTATAGCCTAGAAAGATGCAAGGTAATGAACACTCATTAAATTGTTTGGTAATATAATTCCATAAATTAGGAAAACACTGGGACCAAAAACTTAGCGTGATAACCAGGCTCCTACCCATGGAGGGAGGCAAAGGGACTTTTCATTCCTAATGTCGAGGAGAGAAGCCAATTGATTAAAAAAAAATTGCTGTGGAAAAGGCCTCAACCCAATTCTTTAGTGGCATAGATGCCTCAAAGTGTAGTGCAAGCCCAAGTTCAACACTAAGGTGATGTTTCCTACCTACAACTCTATTTTGTTCAAGAGCACCCAGGCAAAAGATTTGATGATAAATTTCATAATTGGTGAAATGATCTTTTAATATCTGACTTGAAAATTCACCACCACCATCAAATTAAAATATTTTAATCTTGCCATCAAATTGAGTCTTGACATATTTTTAAAAGGCAATAAATATTCCAAAGAAATCATATTTCCTTTGCAAAGGATATAGCCAATAGATCCTGAATAATCATAGACAAATATGTCATAAAATAAGAAATTTTGGAAAGAAGAAATTGGTGCCAGTCCCCATAAATTGTTTTTCTTGCATCTAATGCTTACGTCATTCCCTTATCTTTAACTTTAGGCCGAAGCATTGGGTAAGTATTCGACACACTACGAAATGGTCACATGAATGCACTACAACTCTATTTTGGTCATTTTGTCGACCATAGAGTTGGCCAATTTTAAGTAGTTGTTATAGCCAATAAAAATGCTACAAGTGCAACATATTTACAACTCATAATGTTCATATCATATAGTTCACATACTTGATCTTTTGCAAGCTTTGAGGGAGGCGGGAGTAGAAAGGGACTTAATACCCTCACAAACAGATCCATCTAGTTACCAAACGCTCCTCGAGGCATAGACACTGGTGGCAAGAGAAAAGGTCGAATATATGGCTTAGATGTGGTGGTGGAGGAGCCCTTACCATGCCACCGAGTGTGAATGTTGGGTCCTCCAAAGCATGGGAACAATAGATGCAAGAGATTCAATAACTTGTGGCAAGGATGAATGAAGGGCTACTAGCTTAACAGTCATCGTAGGCATAAGACATTTAGGATCTCTGGGTGTCTATGATGGCAATGACGATGGCTCAAACGCAAGCTGAAATTCTATAGAGATTGCAATGGATGGAGGCTCATCAGTGCTCGTGGGGGACACAAACATGTTTCATGCCTCTACATTCAAGTTTCATGCCACCAACATTTGTCACTCCGCCGCTACAAGCACAAGCTGAATCTTTCGGTCCACAAGTATCTCAACCAATGAGGATGACATTCACACCAATTGGACATTTGACTCCATATCCACTCGTGCCTTTGTTGTTTGATGAAGATGCATATATCCCCCTATCCAACGATTCGCAATGCACAGTCATATATTCAATATAGTTGAGAAATGCTAGAAAGTTGGCCAATGGGCAAGATAAAAGTATGGGAGGGATTTGACAAAATGGTGATTATATATGTATGTTATTTATAACTTTTGGTAGGGCCGATGGGCAAAACAGTGCATAGTCATATATTTAGAATTTTTAGATGCAATATTTTATGCATATATATGTGATTTACAATTTTAACAAACATGTACTTTTAATTATAAATTTACTTATTAATAATATGACATAATTTTTGTAATGAATATTATATTTAATATTTACAATTTATGCATTTAAAAAAAGGGATTTGCATTAGAAATGTCTGTTGGAATGAATTGTTTTCTTTGAAAATTCCATGAGATTACCGTCAGCCGTTTCAATCGGAAACCTTGCGAGAGATTTGCGTTGGATGTGGCTAACAACATTGTCCATGAGAAATTCTCTTAGTAATCTACTGAAAAGTTTTTCGACAGATTCTCAAGAGAATCAGCATCAATGATTTTCTGTTGGATTTTCTTCAAGATTTTCTGATGATAATATTTCCGCCAGCCACTTTCTTATGATATTCTCTATGAGAAAAATGTCCGATTAGGAAATTAGGGAATTTCTAGTAACATGATTGCGTCTCGATGTTCCTAGGAGTCATGATAGAAGAGTTAACCCTTCTGTACGTGACATGATTGCCTCTGGATTAAATGTACAGTAGTAGATAAGGATAATTCCATGCACATAGGGAGAGAGTGACGGGGAAGCTCGATTCCACTTATATCTCTCACATATTAAGCAAAGATGCTCAGATTCTATTTAGAAATTCAAAACGCAGAAGGTGGTGGTCTCCTACGAAGAGATGGAGACTTAATGCAATTTGTTAATCGTGGTGTTAATGGGAGTTTCAGTGGGTTAAATTTCAAAAATTCGTCTAAATTTGAAAGTAATTAAAGTTTCACTGGGTATTCCCACAATCTCAATCTTATCATGGATATGGCCATAACTTCCCATCACAACCACCGCCAACAATTCATGAGGATCAAGAGGCCAATTTTAGCAACAATGCCGCGAGTTAATTATTCGGGCTAGGTTGGACTTTTGTCTGTCGGTGGAAGTCATGATGAGGAAGGAGCACAGTCATATTATGATCCGTCTCGTCATTCCACCGCTTGGTGATTGATAGAAGTCCTTACGACTTTCAATTTCATTTGTATGAGGTATTATAAGAATGCGGATGGTGCATGAATTACATAACGCCGTGATGACCCGAAACCGTTATATAATGTGATTCAATCTTCAGTAGTTTCTATTCAAGATCCATTATATATATATATATATGTGTGTGTGTGTGTGTGTGTGTGTGAGGTAACTGAATTCAATATACATTTAGCTTAGTGGTTATCTGTCTTTATTCAACCATCACAATCCCTTCCTGAGTGTGAGTTAACTTCCTTGAGTAGACCACTCTGCCGAACCTCAGCCAGCAAGGATTGCACATCTTCAGTCATTGCTTCCCTCTGTGATGTCACCCAAACAAAACCCAGTATTTGCATGTGTGAGCATATAGTTTAAAGTCTGAAAGATTGATCAGTATAGAGAACGAAAGATACAAACTTTTGCCCATAGTTTTTAAAATCGGATCGGACCAAAAACCGGTATAGGCATGGGTTTATTGGTTCATGGGTCGGACCGATGGTTCAATGAGTTGAATTGTATATTTAATAAATAATATTACTAATAAATTTACGTAATATCATAATTTGAATATAATTTATAACAAAAATCATTAATATAACCATTATATTAAACAAACATTTAATATAAAATATAAATATAAATCTAGTAAAATAAAATAGGTACATTATAATAGATTTTTGTTTTTTTTTTTAATTTTAAGTCGGCCGGTTTTCTCACGGGTTCAATTAGGTTCACTGGTCAGACCGGGAACCAGCTGGTTCAATTGGAGTTTTTCTCTTTGAATGTGCAATTGGTTTTTTTGTAGAAACCGAACCGGGTGAGTGGCTAGTTCCTAGTCAAACCAGTTGAACTGGCCGACCCGGTCCGGTTTTTAAAACTATGCTCTTGCTTGACATGCCAGTTGAGGGGCGCTAAAATATATATATATATGGATATAAGAGGTTTGCAATTTGAAAGTGTAAGGATTTTAGGATTATTTATAATTTTAATATGAAATTTTTTTCTCCAACTAAAAATATATGAACTTAAGTTGTTATATCACATTTGACGTGCACGCATGGTGTGCTAACTTGCTCCTCATGACTGAGGAACGATGACGTATCATATTAATAGGACACGGCAGTAGTTTTAACGACAAAATTAATCTGTGGCAAATGTAATATAACATCTAAGATTCATGCACTTTTATTTAAAGGCGAAGGTTCATAAGAAAAATGTGAACGATAGTAAAGTTCGTATCTTTTCAAGATATTATCTCATTGAAGAAATTAAAAAAAAAGAAGGACCAAATATGATAGGGAAAAAGGAGAGAAGAAAGGGGGAGTGGCACTATTCAAGATACGCTGGTATCACACGATTATGTTTTTGGGTTGTATTACTATATCGGGCAGCTTGAAAATATTGACTCATGCATGAATATTTTATACTTCAAACTATCTAGTTCCACCATATAATTAACTAATT
The DNA here is from genome assembly GCA_900174645.1 of Sonneratia alba. Lineage (NCBI taxonomy): Eukaryota > Viridiplantae > Streptophyta > Magnoliopsida > Myrtales > Lythraceae > Sonneratia > Sonneratia alba. Next base: position 3,409,921 of record FWPY01000027.1, on the reverse strand, counting down.
ATATCAAAATTTGTATTAATTTAAAAGATATTAAAATAACTATTAAATATAATTATTTATATAAAATTAATTATTTTTTGAATTTTTCCATATTTTCCTTTTTTATTGCAAATTTTATTTTCAAACTTTCATTCTTGAGCTACCCAAAACCCTGGCCCAGGCATGGTTGTTGGGTGCCATGCCCGGGCCGGGCCAGTTTTTGACTGGTCTAGTAGTTGGCACAAGATCGAGGGAGGTCCATGTTGTCGCTAGAAACTTCGTTCTGGAGTGATGATTGCCAAAATCGAGCCCCTGAGCCCCTACCGTCCTCGATTTTGTCTCGTATCAAGGATTTTATCTATAGAGTTGGAAGCAACACTATCATTTCGAGGGCAAATTTTAGGATGCTGATCTCTCCCTCTCTCTCTCTCTCTCTCTCTCTCTCTCTCTATATATATATATATATATATCATATTTCAAAATTCTGTGAGTATTATTTTGTTTTTGGAAGTTCAATGGAGGAAGTTTTTGACCGACCATCAAGATATGGATAGTAACCAAATCCAAGAAATGGAATCCAAGCGACAGTATCATTCCAAAATTGATAAGATTATATATTTATATGTTCACTAAAAAAGTACTGACATCAAATATTCATTTAAGAAATCCATTTCACACCAAATCCTTTTGATACGATACGTTATCAAGTAATACAAAATTTTCACGTTTTCACCAAAACGAGCAGTCACCCAATTTCTTGTCAGCATGAGATCTTGGGAAAATTATAATATAAAACTTATAAGAACTTTCACTGATGGCTTTAATTCATGTCGCTATACGTGAGACGATTTTTCCCATCCTTTTGGCAAATCCTTTTCATGCAAAATGATATCAAATGCGGAGTCAAGCAAATATCAGGGAAGCCATGGTGAAGTTCACAACTGAAACAACATCCCTGAACTTCTGGTAAACGGAAAGGCAGTCACACATCAAGTTCCCCAGCTCATGAAATATAGCAAGTGGCTCTACTAATACAACTAGACAAGATAATCTATTAATACTATTCTAGATCGATCCATAGTAAAAACGCCTGTGATGAATAGCGATAGCCCAACCCCCAAGTTTAGCTCCGGTGCAGTCAGAATGGCCGTTGAGGGAGCAAACTTGCAGGGGCGTTTTCTGCGATTTAATCTTATGCAAATTTTCCAAGGTTTTCATAGAACAAACGTTTCTTCCAGATCTTCATTGAACATGCCCGTCAATCTTCAAACACAACTGACAATCCACAACAATAAAAACCACAGCCAGTACAGTCTCCAGATTCAAACTCAAAGAGAGAACACTTCCAAAAGTTCTAACAGCAGCATTCCGCTCAATTACTTGGTAGGAATTAATTCAGCAAAGTTCAAAATAGACGTCCATCCCACCTCTTTTTCTTTATAGATCTTGGACGCTTAGACCTGCATGGGGAATAAACTTAAAGGTCAATGGAACAATATAAAGCAAGAGAGATTTCACAAAGGTCGCATAGAATCCATGAACACACACACGCAGATACATATAATATATATATATACCTATATGAAAGTTCAAATCACATGATAACTCCAACTTTTGACGGAGGCACTCATAATGTCAGAGTGTTCGACTCTTAAAAATACAATGCATGAGCTATGCCATCCATTACAACATTGAATACACCAATCATAACAGTTGATCTCCCTTGGACAGATATTCAAGAAGTACTGCTATTCAACAATATCGAGGTTCTTAGATATTCACTAACCTGGAGGAAGTGACTGCTTCAATTTGTTGGCCTTCTCTAAGTCAAAGATGCAAAGCGTGTAGAGGTACTTGGAGCACCGAACCTTAAACTTGACTACATCTTTGCCCTTCCTGATCTTCACAAAGCGTGCATCTTTCCTCCTGGCAGTGAGAAGGAAATCCTTGATCTCATGAATTTGCTTCGGCTGCCAGGAACATAGTGTAACAACTTCATGAGATTATAATGAGCTGCAACCAACTCATGTAATCCAATGGTAATCCTTGAAGAATACTTTCACACTATCACATGTCATACTTTGCTAAATAAATTTCTTGTATCAATTGTTCTTTATCAGGACTCCCAGTTACGGCTCCAAACCCATCTAGGATCATCTAAATTGGCAGAATCAAATTCAGTTCAACATGATTGCCATTACTTGGTGTTTTTATCAGCAATTCACCACACCAGAATGCCACTTTCCCAGCATTCAATTTAGATGAAGATAGAATAGATTATTCCTAGTAGAGTATACTCTGTAAAATCCCATTCAATTTCCAGTTCAACATAGTTCATATACATCCCAAAAAGAACGTGACTCAATGAGCAGCCATTAAAGCACAAGAATCAACCTTTTTGCTTCCCCCAGACCATCATTCTTTTTTATCTATTCAAGCCCTTTTCAAATGTTTGATTTCGTTGATCATTGCTGAACAATCTCACACAACACAACTATCAGAGAACGAACAAAAACGCCCACTTGAACAACGTAAGAATCCGAAACGCATAAATCGAACTAATAACACAAATAAAAAAGTCCTCTTCTGGTCTCCACATATAAATTTCAGCACAAAAAACAAATTCCGATTACTTCTTAGGAGAATTAGAGCGAATCAAACCCGAAAAAGACGTCTAACCACAGACAGAATCAAGACATGATGTGGAGAAGAAATAGCATTACCATCCTGTACGCGAGAAATTAAACAGAGAAGCTCGAGACAGTTGATAACGCTCTGCGTACGGAGAAGCTGCCGCCGAACTCCCGAGCTCAGGTAGAACGTCTCGGATATATGAAGGAGAGAAACCCTAGAGAATACCCTGCAGCTTCTCGTTTTTGCCCTTAGAAAATCAGAAAATTTACACACACACACACAAGGACATAAGCCACACAACCGGTCTGGGATATTAAAGAACCCAAAATATCGAACCGGTTAAACCGGGTGAAAAACAGTTGAACCATTCGGATCGGTTCTTAAGGGCGAAGGGTTGATTTTGCTCCTCAACCTTTTAAGATTTATTTACATATGGTCATGCTAATTATATTTATTTTTAATTATAAAAAATTATTTTCTTCACTGAAATAATTTATACAATTATTAAAGAAGAAAAAAAATGACAGATCGCATATGAATGTTTGTTCCAATGAAATTGGGGGTAATGGGTGCTCAGCTTCGACCACTACTACTGCCTCCGACCAAGTTATTAGACATTGCCGATTTTGTAAATTATTTGTTATTTTCTTTATTGCTTTATAAATATTTTAATGGAGAATGTTATTTTTTATTATTAAAAATGGTCATATCAAGATGTTGAACGTTAAATATAATAGGCAGGATCATATATAAGCAAATCCTAACATGTTGAGGACCAAAATCAACCAAAAAAAAGGTTCAGGTCCACTTTGAAAAAGCTTCCAAAGGTTGAGGACCAAAATCAACTTCTTCCCATTCTTAAATGATGCCTTTTTTTTTGTCGAGTAATATGTTAATAGCTTTGTATGATTTAACAGAAATTTTTTAAAAGATAATTGAGTAAAAGGAAAAATAAAAATAAAAATTCGCAATTTATGAAACTTTTTAAAAATGCTCAACTACACTGTATATCATCTTCTATGTTATTTAAGGCAGTTGGTCCCATTTTGAGATTTCCAAAAGAAAGGATAACTAATATTAATTTAATTAATAAAACTTTTAGCAATTAAATTGTACAATTATTTTTAAAAATCGTAACTACTTAACAATAAAAAAACATAATTGCCACTAAAAAATGAACTCTTCCCACTTTTTATTTACGTATTTTTGTTTATTTCATACTCAAATAAAATATTCTTATTTAGAAAATCAATCAAATTGTACACCAAATTTTAGCTAATTTCAATTTAAAACAAATCTTTGTTCAAAATTTTCTATCATTTTTTTATCGGAAAATTTATAATCCTTCCATTTTATAGGATGGGATTTCAACTGAAATAATTCAACTTGCAACTTGGACCCAGAAGACATGACTGATCAATGCCAGGCAGCGGAGCCATGCTAAAGAGAATGAATGCCAATCACCACCGGGCTTTTATTAGAAAAGTGATCAGATCAAGTCTCCCCTTGGTAATCAAATCGAGCATAAATGATCAGATCAGGCGGTTTCACATGAATTATCCGTTTTCAGACTATCTTAGTTGGTTTTTTTTCAAGTACAAAAATCATATGTGAATCATTTAGGAAATAGGCATTCTTTTAATAAGTAAAAAACTTTTTAAATATGAATTTTTATCCATTGACAAAGTTGCATTACCTAACCCATGTAATTTTGGTGATCGCACAGCATCCATTTGAGGCAACTAAATGGTAATTACTCAAACACGCTCCAGATCTTAAATAGTGCTACTACACAAGCACTTGTGGGAGGATATCAACTCATATTCATAATTTTTAAAACCGGACTAGATCGAGAATTGATATAAGTATGAGTTCATAGGTCGGGCCGGGGTTCAATCAGTCGAACTGTATATTTAATAAATAATATTAACAATATGATTTACTAATAAATTTATATAATATTATAATTTAAATATAATTTACAATAAAAATAATTAATATAACCATTATATTAAATAAAATTTTAATATAAAATATAAATATAAATTTAATAAAATAAAATAGGTATATTATAATATATTTTTATTTTTTTAATTTTAAATAGACTATTAGTTCAATTAGGTTCACTGATCAGATTGTGAATCTGCCAATTCAATTGGAGTTAATCTCATTAAAAGTGTAATTTACTTTTTTATGGAAACCGGACCAGGATAGTGCCAATTCCCAATTGAACTGGCTGGTCCGATTTGATTTTTAAAACCATACTTATATTTCTGCAATTAACTAACAAGTAGACTTGACAAATTTGGACTATGCTAATATGGCACGAATACCGAGCAACCTAAAAAATCCCAACTGAGCAAGAATATTTTGTACTTTAAGCTATTTAAGCATGGCCCGAATCACACATAAATTTTTTTAAAAAGTTTAAATAATTTTATATCTTAAAATAAGATTTTTATAATATAATCAACTGATTAATCTAAATTTTATATTAATTTTAAAAAACTGAAATAACAACTAAAATATAATTATTTACATATAAATCATTAATTTTTTAATTTTTTACATAATTTTCTTTTTATTATAAAAATTAATTATATACTTTTCAAGCCAGCATGATTTTTAAGGCCATGCCAATATGATCCAACATCTCATGCGGCCCCCCGAAAACCCTCGTTCAGACATGGTTTATTCATGTCATATGCCCCGGCTGTGCCAAATTTTGACAGCAGTGACACACTACTTGGAGCAAAGGAAAAATAAAAAAGATATACTAACCGAATTTGTCAATTGTTGCAATCTTATCTGTACTTACCGGTATCATCAGACAACAAAGGACTCTTAGAATCACAAAGCATAATGACAAGTTTGTTGGCAATGACGATTTCATCTGGTCAAACTCAGTGTCTCCATCTTCTTAGGTGGCCGTCCTTCATATAAGGCTCGAGAAATCCGATGAACTGAAATGCACGTGCAATGGTTAGACAAGTCAAATGATTCAAACAACAGTGATGACGAGCCGGAGCTCCCTGTGTATAAAAACCTGAGGATACTACAAACTTCACACTTTTCAGGTCCAGAAAATCAGTCAGCTCAGGTGCGGTAACTAGGCGAAAGAGTTTCAGTTTATCAGCTTTCATTTCTAAAATCAAGGAAAAATCACTGTTGTACTTGGAAAATGTCATCATCAATGAAACATGCGACTCTGCTTGTTGCTTCGGTAAAAAACGAAGTGCTGATTTGCATTTACAGATAACTGAAACAGTTCACGAGCAGAAGTGTCAGTTATTAGATCAAAAATAATCTATATTATGCTTTTTTCTTAAATAATGGAAGTTATCGTGTATCAATCACTGGCTGATCGATACAAACAGGAGCACACCCAAAAAATTGATCTGCTGATACCAGAAAAATGTCTATCTCAACAAGATTTGCTTTTTCTCTTTGGTCTCCTCCACTCGTAAAGACAAACAGAACGTTCATGGCAAGATGGATATCACAAATCAACGAGGAGGAAAGCAAATAGATTTATGAGTTTATCCATGAAAAATATTCCGCATAACAAAAAGCAGTAACAATTTGTATGCTTGAAATATTTTCCATTTTATCCCTTCAGGTTCCTATCTTGCAAACATTACATTTGAGATATGTATGATGCTTTCAGGCATACTGGTTTCATAAATGTTGATGGTCCAATTATTAATATTTTGCAATACTACGATCTATATTTACCTTGGAGCCATCTCTAGACCACCTTGCACCATAACCTTTAGCATCCCTTATCTCGAATACAACTCCATGAGGTGGGACAACATGCAAGTTCAACCAGCAGCAGGATGAAATCAAGAGGTTGATGGTGTCCATTGCGACCTTATTTTTATTGAAATCTGAGGACACGAGGATAATTTAAGAGATTAAAGAGTAAAAAGAAGAAAGAGATAATCAGTGAGGACTCTATCCTATGTCATCAATAGCATGCTAAGAAATTTGAGTACTTCATCGAGGATTTCATAAAGCCTCCTATAAAAAGAGGTGTAGAAGGAATGGAAGGAAACTGCCGTATGAAAAAAATTGCACTTTATAGGGCGATTCCGTATATTCCATTATTTGTCTAGAAAGCATGATGCACGATACACTGAAAACTGTGAAAGTTTTTTGGCAGTCTCATGTACAGATGTGATAGAAGTAGTCGAAAAAATATGAGATTTTGATTAAGTATTAGAAGGCTAATGGAAAAAAGTTGGATTCAGAAGAAGTGTAGTTGAAATGATATGAAGAAAACATTAAAAGCGAACAGGATCATTCTAGCTCAAGGAAATGGATTATTTCACTACAAAGATAACCAAACTCAGTTTGAACAGACTGACATGGAACATCTATCGGGCACTTACTGTTGCCATCAAAACTGCCCCAGTGTCTGGTGCTGCTCCTACTGAAATGCTTGGCCAAAGCCCTGGCCCCATCAGTCAAGGCATTACCTTTTAGCTCATGCCAGAAAAGGACAAAGTCAAAAACAGAAGTTTAATAATTCCACTAATGCATCTGGTTACTCGCATAACACCAATCAAATATTGGAAGCGTCTTTCTTACTAATTTATGATCCAGATTATATTACAAATTCATCACTTCAAAGCTGGCAACATTACAATTTATTACATCATTGGACCTTGTCATCATGCCTCAAAAAATGCCTCAGTTTTGAATTCTTGGGGGCATACTAGCAAAGAATAAACATTTAATCTACCATGTCCTCTTGGAACATATAGAAGCTATTCAAAACAAGAGCTGCAGTAGAACCCTGGACTAGAAATAAAATAGCACAGCTTGACATCAACTGTGAGCTTTTATATTAAGATTCATGAATGTCTGAAACTCGATTAAACAACATACAAACAGCTTTTAACAGGGTGTGTGTGAAGATCTTTTGCACATAAGCATGCATGATAATTATCATTTTACATTTGGGCTATAAGGTAGCTGAAATGCAGAGCGAAGAGCAGATCTTGGTGGAGGAAGTGAGTCAGAGATTGTTCCCGCAGTATGAACAAGGCCAAGAAGGCTCTGAACACCACTATAACCCAGGTCCTGCATGAAAATGTTTCATGATCAAGATCTAGGATGAATCTAAATGGTGGTATATCAAAATTATGGTATGTAATAAATAAAACATCAGACTCATCTATACTTACAGACAATATCCGAGATAAAGAAATGTAAGGCTGAGGACATGATCTCAGTACATCAACAGCAAGGACGCCATTTCTCCTCTCCTTCTCTTCCGTGTAGAACCTTCTGTAGATTTGCACTCCTAGAAGAAGCATCAACTCACTATCAATGGATGGATCTCATAAAACAGAAAGAGCATATTCTTGGAGGATTTTAGAGTCCCAGACATAATCCAAGTATATGTTTTTGAATCTTTCATTTTCCACTTTTCAGTACAATTAGCTTCAACCTTGAAATTCAGTCTAGTTCTCATTTCACTCAGACTGCTGAACTAAATTGTTGCCAACTAAAATACCAAAAAAAACACATTTTTTTCACTATGAAATTATCACTTCCTCCGCAGAGCCAAAGTTGAAGAAAATACCTTCTTCAACAGAATTAACTCCAGGAAGGACTTTACTCAGACCTTCTGCTTCCAACATTTCCAAAAATGAAGAATATTTACGAGCATCCTATAAAGAGAGAGTTATATATACAGATAGCAAAAAAAAAAAAAAGTTGGGATCATTTATATGACAAATCATCACCTGAACCTCAAGGACTAAACACTTGTTGACAAGAACAAAGGCACCTGTACCAATACTGAGGACAAAAACTTTTGAGTGACCTATCCAGAAAACATTCCTCAATAATACAATTGGAAAAGAAGCCATATCAACCTGAATCCTAAAGACAATTGAAATTGGAAAAATTCAGCAACCAAAACTGCCTTAGCTCAGGTAACTGACATCTAGTCTTCCGATAACCTTTCTTAAGTCCATCAAAATATTACTTTCCAGAAACGCCCAAATCAGGCTGAACAAGAACATAGTTGAAGTTTCTAAAGCTAAATCTACAAAAGAAGCAAGTTATTTGTGATTTGTTCATACTTGTTATCAATTAAGTCTGCTCTAGCTTAGCTAAGTTGAAGGGAAGAACTTTAGGTTAATTGTCAAGGCAAAAGAACTCTGCTCATAGAAAAATTAGCTTGTTTCATTTCTTTGTATCATGGTTTCTTCATTCATTGGTTCTAACATTGCATTTTGGACAATTAAAATGTGCTTTAAGCTATTGAAATAAATACATAGTGAGTGCATTAAGAGATCAGATTTTCGTGTGTGAAAAACAACATAGATGGGGAATAAAAAAGCTCGTGTATATGACTAAAAAACACACTTATTATAATCACCCGTAGCACATCTTCCTTCAACAGTCTTCAGCCCATCTGTAAATGACATCATAACTGGAAGTTTATATAATATATGATTTAAATAAAAAGGAAAAGATTATGCCAGCACATTGATTTCACATACACAACTAAGTTCATAGGGGAGAGAACCATAATATATGGCCAGAAATATGATACGTTGCAAAATTACTAAACATAATTTGAACCAAAAGGCAAGGGAACCTAAACCATATTATGAAAATAAACAACCAATAATGTTGTAATTTTGGATTATTAGAAAATTTCATGCACAAAATCGAGACATATGAAAAGCACATTGAACAATAATACAAATCATGTGCCTTAAGACTAACACAACGACTCTACCTTTTAGTTGCGTAAAGAAAGGATCTTGGACATGTATTTGAAAATTTATGTTCTCCAAAATCTGTAGAAACACACAAGAAAAGTTACAGTAGTAAGCTAGGTTCCACTCTCCCACTTAATCCTTCTTCCTTTTTCTTAAGTATGGAACAGAGACACAAATTTATTGGAGAAAACTGACAAGCTCATACCTTGAGCAGTTCAGTTCCTCTTTGCCGAATCAATTCTTCTAACTCTCCATTCTGATTTATAGGGTGCTTCTCAACATCTAATAACATGGTTTTCTCATCGTTCTTGCATAACATTCCAGAACATATGGTTTCACATAAAGCCATAGCCAAACGTCTGTATAGAGGATAAGGTGGGACGCCTAGAAAAGGTCCTGCATGTTCCAAAACATAATCAATTCAATAAATCGAACCTCAAATGCAATTAAAAAAAATCTCATTTACCAAAATTTACCTGACATCAAACATATTACCATACTGAAAATGAAGCAAGCACATTTTTATTTATATAGTAAGCAGAAAACACAAGTTTTTATTTTGTTACAGAGATATTGAATAGTATCATTCAAAAAAGAATGAAAAATTGCAAAATCACTACTACTTGACAAGTAGCACGGAAGTATTCTCAGGTTTGATCACTCAATCCTCTCGATGGAAAGCCACACATGAGATGGAAGCAGACAATAAGTATCAATTAGATCTGAAATCGAATCGAAGTTGCCATCTGTAAGCTCTCTCAGTGCTAACAATTCCATCCAAGTGACTGAAGAGCAAAAAAGATCCTATAATTCAAATTAGGAATTCCTACAGACATTTAAGAACAGTCCTTCCTTCGCAGGGACTACTTTACGATAACGGACGACCGCCCGGAAGCAATTTCTTGACCAGTTTTTCATCAAATTCCAGTGGGAGACAATCGGAAAACGAAAAGCTGAAATGGGCTGCCAATTATGAAGTTTTTTTTTACCATAGGAAGGAGAAGAGGAGGAGTTGAGATCGTTTCCGTCTACTTCGAGGAGAGCGGAGCAGTAGTCAGTGGAGAGGCCGAGGTCGAAGTCGAGGCCTAACGTCTGACTAACATGAGACTGCAGAGTGAACTTCAACAGCTCCTCCAAGAAATCCCTCAGCTCCACCGCTTCCGTTCCCGGCGATGATGGTGCCTCCATGACTCTCCTCCTACTTTTTCTCACCCGCTCTCTCTGCTCTGTTCGTTACTTCCTCCGACTCCGGGCACCACCTGAGATTCCGTAAAGACTTAAGGTTGCAGCTGTTGCAGAAACGAGAATTTTGCATTTCCTACTCCAATATTTCCAATAGTTTCAATTTGACACCCATTATTGTGAAATTTTCATTTTAACCCCACTCCTAGCGTCTGGTACGAAGTCATGAACGAACAAACGTGGATGTACCGACCGATCAATAAAAGCCAAGTAAAATACCAAATTTTTTTCTTGAATAATGGAAAATAAAGAGTCACATGAAGCACAGACCAGCAAAGATAGATCCAGAAAATTTACACGAGCTCCTTCAAAATTGGTCTGATCACCCTTTTGCAGTAGAAAATATCTCATATGATTATTACTGTGTGGTGATATTTATATAGTGATGTGATTAATAATTTTACCATTTATTATGGGGTGCTTTTGTCATCCTATATTAATTTTTTTTATTTTTTTGCTTAATAAGTATTTTATTTGTGATTTTAATTTATATTTAATAATTAAAAAATGAAAAACATTTTATAGCTCGCATGTTTGATAACTTTTTTGGCAATGTGTAATGGTATAGCCTAAGTCGCCATACTCATTTTTTTTGTTAATATAAATAATTACTGTTTTATAAGTAATTTTTCAAATGTTCTTATTAAATCCTCATTTCAACACTTGGCAATTTAGACTAGCCCATGTATTTTTGAGCCGTACTACGTTCGCCCAAATTACCTAGGTCGAGCACAATTTTTTCATATCTCGAGTGGCCTAACCTCACTTATTATAAGTGAAATTATTAATTTGAGAACAATTATATAAATAATTTTGTACTTAATATAATTGACTAATTGATTCAATTTTTATCATAATTTTTACAAACATAATTATTTTTAACATATTATTCATTTTTTGTTATAATTATCTTTTAAAAAATAAGTTGTTTTTGTGCTTTGAACCAACAAGAAATTCCCATAAAGTTTTGCCTATTCTTTGTACATAAGCCGTTGTTGATGCTTTCATGCAGTTTCAATAGTTTTGCTTCCATGATAGATTTTCTCATTTGTGCCTCATAAAGAGAACTGGCAAATTAATGTATCATTACCCTAATTATATAACAAACAAAAGGTTTTTTTTGAAAGTTTTCATGTTGTGTTGACACGGTTTAAAATTATAACTAATCCAAAAACCTTAGACTAAACATAATTTTTTGGGTCATTCATAATTTTTATGGGTCTAAGCCTTCCCCTCAATGACGGGTGCATTAAAAGGGGGAAAAGCTTTTACAACTTAAAATTTCAATATTAATAAAAAAGAAAGCGAGAAGATAATTTACAATTTTCCTTGTAAATTTGTTCTCAAGCAAGCATAATCTTCTGAGATAGAAGCATATGAGCATATCAACTATAAATAGGCAAAGCCTCCCATTTTTAACCGAAGAACAAAAAGAGAAACCTCACCCACTGCTAAGAAAATATTGAACCTCTCTATATAAACAATTAGTGCAATATGGTAGTTTCTAAACACAGCTCAACACACTTTCTTCTACTCCAAATGGAACACTCAAAGTCCAAAATCCATGTAGATTGAGAACATTAATGATGTAATTAGTAGCATTGACTTGAAAATACCAGGACCTTTGACCCAATCAACCTAAAAAATTTTGAAGTTTTTACGGTCTTCAATGCTGAACCCAACCAACAAATAAATCAAAAGGCACATAGTACTAATTAATAACAAGCAAATTAAGAGACAAACACGATATGAATTTGTGACTTACTTGACCCGAATTGAGTTCGCAAAACTATTTATATGATGAATGAACTAAGAAAAATTACAAGAATATTTCTAAATATAAATCAAGAAAGCAATAGAATCAATATCGAAATCAAAATTGGTAACAACCCAATTCTTAAAAACATCTCCTAATACCCCCTTCAATCTGAAGTGGGGTGGGCTAACCACGAATAGATTGCCTTGAAGAAAAGCATGACGTTGGCTAGATAGTCCCTTTATAAAGATGTCAACCAATTGATCAATTAGGGGAATGTATCGAACACGAAGTACGCCGGATGCCACTTGTTCTTCGTACAAAGTGAAAATCAAGTTCAACATGCTTTTGTGCAAGCATGAAAATTAGGACTTGCAGCGAAGTAAGTTGTAGAAACGTTGTCACAAAATACTATTGGAAGCACAGTAAGAGTAACACCTAGCTCCCATAACAAGCAACAATCCAAATTATCTCAACAACATAAAGAGCAACAAAATGATACTCCACTTTGGTGCTAGAGTGAGCCACTGTGGGTTGCTTCTTAACATGCCAAAAAATGAGAAAATGCCCAAGAAAAACATAGTAGCTAGAAGTAAGCATCACATATTAGTATAGGTGGCCCAATCAACATCTGTATATGCGATAAAGAATGGAATTGATTTCTTAAGAAGAAGGCCATGTGTTGGTGTCCAGGCCAAGTAATGAAAAATTCTTTTAACAGCCTAAAGATGTGGGACTCGAGGTTGGTGCACGTACTGACTAACAATACTTACAGCAAATGAGATATCTGAGCTAGTCATGGTAATGTACGGAAGCACACCAACCATCTACCTATACATAGTGAAGTCTATTAGGAGCTATCCATCCTCCGTTGATAGCATTAATCGAGAAGCAAGTGGTGTTGAAACCAATTTGACTTGGTCAAGGACAAAGCATAGTAGAATCTCAAAATTGTATTTTGATGCAACAAATGAATACCATGAGCTTGATGTCTTGCTTCAACTCTGAGAAAGTAATGCAACGGACCTAGATCTTTCTTGACAAACTTAGAATACAAGAAATAACATATTGTCATATAGCAGAAGTGTTGCTAGTAATAATAATATCATTAACATATAATAATAAGAAAACAATGTGATTAGCTCATTGATAAGTGAATAATGAATGATTAGCTCTGTTAGCAATAAAGCCAATAGCACGTTAAAAACCACAAAAATGAGAAAACCAAGCATGGGGAGCTTGCTTAAGTCCATATATCACCTTTTTCAGTTGGCAAACGTGATTGGGGAAGTTGGGATGTAAGAAGCTAGTGGGTTGCTTCATATAAACCTCCTCATTTAAAATCCATGAAGAAAAGCATTCTTCAAATACAATTGCCAAATCGTCTAGTCACTTGATAAAACAATTGACAACAAAGCACGAATATTGACAGGTTTCACTATTGGACTAAATATTTCATCATAGTCTAACCAATTTGTTGTTTAAATCCTTAAGCAATAGGACAAGCTTTGAAGCATTCAATTGTGCTGTTATATCTCTTCTTTACCCAGAAAACCCATTTACAACCAACCAAATTTTTAGTAGACTCAGGCAGGACAAGATCCCAAGTGTTGTTTGTAATCAAGGCATTAAATTCAATTTCCATGGCCGCCTTCCAACAGGGATCATGAATAACTTTTGAATAGCGTGTTGGAGTATCCACTTTAATACTGGATAAATTCAAAATATGTCGAGATTTGAAGATAATAAATTTAGACCTAATGATCATGGGACGACATGTAATAGGAGGAGGAGGAGAAGATGTTGAATTAACTGGCAAGGTAATAGGAACGACAGTGGATGAGGATGATAATGGAGACATGACATTACGAATAGGTTGAAGAGGTAGAGATGGCACATGGAGATGTAGAGGATGTAATTATGGGTGGAGATGGCATGTAGGTCTTTGGGGTTAAAAATTTTGTTAGTTGATATACGACATGAGGCATTAAACGGTTTAAAATGCAAAAGGAGGTCACTAAGGTGGCTCGTGTGGGAGCAAGTGACAATTCAATTTGGAAGCATGCAAATGACCTTAGGCATGGACGGAGAAGTCTTAGTTAATGATAGAAATGGAGGTAGAGGCACGGGCAATTGGAGACAATGAGCTCAATTGATCTTGAGGGAGGCATTTGCACTGAGTTAGAAAATTAGCAAACAAGGAAATTAAGTTCATCAAAAACAAATAGGACAACTTGTATAAACCTTGTTCATATAAAGGTCCAAGCAACAATACCCTTTATAATTCAAAGCATAACCAATAAAAGCACATTTTAACTTATGAAATGATGACCTAATTTATGTGTGACACGAGTAGACATATAATGATAACATGCACATCCAAACAGAAAAAAAAATGGAGTATGAAGAGAAAATTCAAATAACTATAGAAACAGAGAAGAACAAACCTAACACAAAAGTAGGCAAGTGACTAATTATATAAACTGAAGTCAAGAAGTCATTTGACTAATATGTTGTAGGCATGTGTGCACGGAGAAGTAAGATGTGTGTCATCTCTTTTAAATGTCGATGTTTCCCCTGGTAATCCATTTAACGAAGTATTATGACACGAAAGATGATGAAAAATTTTGTTGTCCAATAAATAAAATTTAAAATCTCTGCTTGCATATTCTCCTCTACCATTAAATTGAAAAAGTTTTATATTGGTATTGCATAGATTTCAACATAAGCATGGAAACATTGGAAGTAATGCAAAACTTTAGGTTTTTTGCTTCATTGGAAATAGCCAAGCGAGAAAAGTCATCGACAAAAAATAATAGAATATTTAAAATCTAAATTTGAACAAATAGGGCTTGTCCATACATTAGGATGAATTAATGCCAATGGATAATTTCCATGATGATTTGTAAAACTCAGAGAGCAATCTATGAGTTTTACCTTTGTCTCAAGATGAGCATGACTTATGATCTAGAATTGATTTCCCTAAATAATGCACAATTTGACTATTAAAATGACCTTAAATGAGCATGCCACGAAAGAAGCAATGCAGTCGAAGCAACTAAAGTAAATGATCAAGAAGGCAATGGTAAATTGGGTATCAAATATAGACCTCATGATGACGTAGCTCATAGAAGCACCTTTCTCGCTTTCTTATATTTTTCACACAAAATGACAGACCATCAAAACCAATAAAGCAATCATTATCAATGACATAGTTGATGAACGGAGATAAGATTTCAAGCTAAATTTGGAACATGATAGATAGGAGATAAAACTACTGGACGGGGGGTTATTATGTAAAGTGGATTTGCCAATATGCTTGACTGATAATAGTTTGCCGTCACCTATTGAAACTTTTGTAAAATTGTAAAAGAGTTTTTGAATATAGAAGACTACCAATTGCCAGTCATGTGTGCTGAGGCCCACTATCAAGATACTAATTATCATTAGATAGTTCTATGACAAATAGAAACTGATAGATAATTTGCTATGTTGGAGATTGTATAGGCATAGGAATTATTGATTGCATTGGAGAGTAGAGTGGCCACTAGTATTGTAGATATGACAAAGTGGCAATGGTCAGGAACCAAGGATTCCATGTTTATTGAATGGGAGAACAAAATGTGGATGCTTGTTTCAACTACTTCCCTACGATAATGGCTGATCATATTGTCGAAATTAGTCAAACCCATGACTATTGCCTATTTTGGTGAGTTGAACGATCACCACCTTGACGTTGAGCACGACTATAGAAATGCTAACCACTGAATTCACTATGTTTGTTAATATTCTTGTTGGACATAACTTGATATGGGTGAAATAAAAAGCTACATGACCATTGTGATCAATTTTAAACACAACGACCCTAATAAATCCGTTGTTTTTAAATCAAGAAATGAGTAGAAGATTTGTAAACTAAGATGCATGGGATCCACGAGTAGCCATAGTAACAAAAGCATCATATTTCGAAGCAACCATTCAACACTTGAAGAACAAGATCTTTATTAGAAATAAAACATCAAATTATTGCAAGAGAATCATCAATTTTTTAAGGGGCTAAATAATCCATCACAAATTGATCATATTTCATCTTTGCATTTTGAAAATCCAACTTAAGCCCAATTTCCTTGGTGGCACATAGATCTACAAATGGACGAGCAAAAGCCTCCCAAATATCATGAGAAGTGCGAAGATCATGAATCTCAAATAGAATTTCTAGAAATAGATTCCTGTAAAAAGACAGTTGGATTTTGGAATTATGTTTTCATTCCCCAACTGTCAAATTCTAGTTCCCTTGTTGGCCTTCATCATCATCATCATCATTCTCCTCTCATCTTTGAACCCTAAACCCTAGCTTTATATCCATCAAGCTCTTCCTCTCCAACTTCTCTCTCGTTTGCTTTTCTCCAATCTTTGTATTCTCGCATCTACCTCTTTCCTTCACTTCATTCTCTAATCCTTGCATGGTGGCTGTCTTCCTAAGGAATCTTAAGAGAGTAGATAATTGTGTATAAGCCGAAATTTTAGCAAAGTTTCATTATATTTTTCATGAAAACTGCATTTAAACCTATTATAAAATATTATAATCAACATATATATAAATAATAACCTACTAAATATTTACTGATCCAACCCTAGTAACGTGTGTTTTCAAGCCAATAGGCCAACCAAACAAAGTTTCATAATAGTTATTTTTCAAAACATTCCACATTGTAACATTATATACAAAGTTTGTACACCATTCTACACATACACTATTAAACTATTTATCCAATTTGATTCTCGAATCAAAATTTGGCTGGTTTGGTCGGTTGATTACTTACTTATTTGTAAGAAAAATTTTGCAAAATAGTGTGAATTACATATTAGTGAATACAGATTTTCAAATTAAAATAACATTAGTTTAGGTATAAATTCTTAAAGAATTGTATGTCAACTAAAATAAGTTACCAAAATAATCAGTGATAAGCTTATTATCAGCAACCTAGCTAATTCCAACTAACCTACTTAACAAATGCATGAGATCATTTATATTAAATAATAATCATGAGGTTGCATTACTTCTGCGATAAAATTATAGTCAACTAAATAAGTTACCAAAATAACTGAAATAGCCTATTATCAGCAACCTTAGGCAAATTCCAACCGATGTACTTAATAAATGCATGAGATCATTTATATCAAACAATAATCATGAGGTTGCCTCTAGTACTTCTACGATAGAATTATAGTGATACTAATACTTCTTTCTTTGATGGTATCGTAACCTCGCACCTCAATCAATCTCATAATATTCATCTAGCCATGCCTTTCATTTTCGCACCAAATCGCGAGAGCCACCTATTATTCTCTAGATATTAAGAGTGGATCTGTCGCTATCAATTCTCTCTCTTTTCTTACCACTTTCATCTTTGGTCTTTGTTTTTCTTGTCAAAGTCCTAAAAAGGTCACTTAACATGTTTATTGGGATCATAAATACTAGCATCACTCATCTTATGTTTATATTCCGATAGGAACCCACGATAAATTATTAATGCCAATTTCTATTTTGTTGGCTTAGTAATCACATGTTTATATACAAACACATATAGTAATTACAAAATATATGTATGCATATATGACTACTAATATTATTTATTTTTACGTGTTCTCTTTACAACATATTTGAATATACTTATTTGCCTAAATGGAATGATTGATTAAAATATACAAATAATAATTTCATAAATATGTATTTTACTAGTAAAAAAAATGTACTCGCCTTATAAGAGTAGATCATTTGGTTGAGTTCTCCCTAAGAAGGAAAAATGTAGCGCCTTCAACCCTACAATAATATAGAGAATGCTATAATTAATAATTGACAGTTAATTTAATAGAAACCAAGGCTTCCTATTAAATTACCCTTACTCAAGAACTCAAAATTGAATATGCTATTCTTATTTCTCTAATTCAACATTTCAATCTATGCCATGGGCTTTAATTTCACTCGAATTTCCATTCGGCTAAATATTCTTAGTGCTTTAAAGTATGTCAAACTTCTCTGTGTTCTCTTTTGCCTAATTTCATTACCTCTAATCTTGGTAGCTTCCAATCAACATGATGCGGAGGGCACATAAACAGAAAAATTTGAGACTAAATCAACAACACTGTAACTAATTATCAAGCAAATTAAGCATCGCAAATCTCAAATCCTAGCTTCTACTGAGAGAAGGAAAAAATTGAAAACCGATTAAACCCTAACCGTTATAGGACTAGAGAACCAAGTTACTACCTCTCTCGAAAATGAAAAACAGCACCTCCTCTAGATTTCTCTTGATCTCCTTCTCTCCCTCTCCATCACCGTTTGTCTATCCTCACCTCTTCGTTTCAGTATTTAAATTACTAAAAAAAAAAGGCTATGGAGAGGCTGAAGATAAAACATTAGATTGGTGGGCTCTAACCGCCTTATTGGGCTCTAAGGGCTTCTGCTCCAAGAAATTAGAGGGCTTACATGCTGTGGAGGGAAATGAGGGAGGAAAGAGAAGGGAAGAGGAGGATGAGGATAGATGTGAGAGAGGTTTGGGCTCGGTCAATCAGAGGGGGACCCAAGATTAGGATTTTGGGAGAGGAGGCGAGGGGTGTGAAGACAGGATGAGAATTATGACCTGAAACCCTACCCGCGCGACATCCATGGAACTTGGAAGCTGCCAATTTCCTTTCTAATGCAGCAGGAAGAGAGTCTCAAGAGGTGTTTAGGACGTGAGGGTGACAAAAGCTGTCGAGAAGATGATACGTATAGAAGAAAAAAAAAAAAAAAAAAAAAAAAAAAAAAAAAAAAACTCACGAAAAGATCTCTGTGAATATAATAATTGGGTGAGACAAAATGAAGAATGCATGGCCTTGGAAAGCATAGAATGTTGAAATAGGCCAAGTTAAGTTTCAATTCGATATTCTCTACAAAGCCCATAACCACCTATAAAGTGCAAATTGAACCATATTTACTATGATATTATAACCAATTACATCATACTAAAAATCTAATAATTGATTTCATAATCCTAGTTTTATGAGGAAACCACATACTTTTCTCATGGTACACTTGCTTCCCAGGGCAAACATAACCCACTATCTTTCGTAAGCTCCTCCACGTTCATCTGAATGCAATGTAAGGATAAGAAAATTATGTCATTAGTAATTTGAAACTTAAAAGAAAAAAAAAACTAGAGAGTGCTTAACCGAGAGAACATGACATCAACGTTGCGGTAAATTAGTAGACTACAACTGGGCATGCACAATGAAGTGAGAAACAAAGGCAATTGTGAGAATACAAGGATTGGAGAGAAGCAAAGCGGTGAGAAGTTGGAGAGGGACAAGGGTTGAATAGATATAAGAGCTAGGTTTAAGATTCAAACAGGAAAGTGGGAGCACTTAGAGTTGTGTAGAAGATGGGAAAATAATAACAATAAAATAACAATAACAATGGAAGGCCAGTGAAAGTAACCCAAAATCTAACAGCTGAGGATTAAAAACATAATTCCAAAATTGGACCTTTTCTTTATAGGGATCAATTCAAATTGAGGAGATAATGGACAATGAACAGATGTTGCATCACAATCATTTACAACCACCAAAGCGGCAATAATTCTCTTTAATCCGTAGGCATATTGAGCTTAACCATGCAATGAGGTGGCTTGATCAAGTTTAAATTTCACTAGTTGAGCAATCGAGATTGCTTGCTTTATGGAGACGGCATTTTCGGAGTCTGAAATGAATAATTCTGAGATTAATAGCTAGTTGGTTTGACTTCCTGAAAATGTTGTTCCGATTAGAATTGGTTTTTTTTTTGTGAGTTAATGATGGAGTTTATCCTGGATTGTTGTGCTGCTGCTTCGCTGAGGACTAGTAAGTCACTATTCCACGTCTTCTGAGGGATATCGTGCATATATTTTGTTAGCATTTTGCTTATCTCTGGAGTATTGACTACTCTTTGTTGTAGGATGGATTTAGGTTGAGGAACAGTCGAGTATATTCCACTCTTTTTTGATAGCATCAGTGCATATTCTGACCTTATTATAAATCTTTACATAGATGGGATTCTTCTTTGTGAATTTCTTATAAATTAAGAATGCCGAATCAATTACATGATTTTAGTGTTGCTGTACCAGTCATATATATATATATATAGTATTTGGTAATTTGCTTGCAATCTATGCGTTGTCGGTGCTTATGGGCTTGTTGGAGAATATCTAACTAAAACACTAACCGTGGGTCTACTTTCAACATTCTAAATTTTCCATGGCATTTGCCATTCTTCAGACAGTCTCAATGATAGTTATATTCACGATGATCTTTTTCTACCGGCGAGTACCGATCTCTCGGGCAGCTTGTTTCACCCCACCTTCCTCAACTCAAGACTCTTCCTGCTGCATTAGAAAGGAATTGGCTGCTTTACTGAGTTCTCCATGGATGTTTGTGGGGTAGGACTTTGGTCACAGTTCCCCATCCTCTCCGTCTTCAGAACCCCTCCCTCCTCCCCAAAATCTGCTTGTGGTCCCCTCGGTTATGACAGTCCTCAGGACTCTCCTTCACATCTATTTCTCTCCTCCCCTTCCCTTCTCTTGTCTCCCTCGTTTTCCTCCAAGCGTATCTCTCCCAAGATTCTCGAGAAGTCAGCTCCATCCCTCATTCTGCTGCTGTTCCATTGCGCTCTCTCTTTGGCCCCAACCAGATGGTGGTGTGGTCTCCACGGTGCAATCTCTACCAACCGCCTCCAGCTGCTCCACTGGCCAACACTGGGCCTTGTTGCGGCCTTCTTCCCTACTGGGGAAAACTTGAACCAGCTAGGTTTGTGGGTTATTGGATAAGGCAGTTCCAGGTCCAGGTTGATGAGGGTGGTGATGTCTTTAGATCCTCTAAGCGGTTTAAGCCACTCAATTGTTCGGATCCTTGTCAATCCTGTTGGAGATGAAAAGCTTCATCTAGACCTTGATGATAGTATTGCGGCTATTGCCATGGCATTGTACTATGTTTCTGCTCACTGGTTTGCCGTGCAGAAGTATTTTTAAAACCCGGAAGCTCAACTTGGTTTCTTCACTGGCTCCGCTAAGCTGCACGTTCAACAAGCTCTGCGTTGCAGGGGCTTCGTTGGGATGATACAAATTCGCTCGCACCTAAGTCCGCGCTCTCTCTCTGCCCAATAGATGCCGCAGACCGCACTCTAGTGCACAGCTCTCTCGACTCATAGAACCACACGCTCCTAATAGTCGTATGGATGGGGACAAAGCGAGGGGTCATCCCAAAATCGGGAGGCCCTAGACTGGAAAGTGGGCTGGAATAACCTTAAAATGATTTAGGTGATAAAAGCACAAGTGGTTGGGGTGCGGAGTTTAGTTGCGCACCCACAAATTCTGGTTTGTCTTCTCCAATGCAGTTTAACACTAGTTTTCAGGTCGACCCGCACATGTGAGTGGTGGGTGGCGAAAGATCGAGATGTGTGGCCGGCACCCTACACTTCGGACAAGAAGGATCAGTTTGTCATGGGTTTCTATGGCAGGCTCTGATGGTTTCCACTTTGTTGGTGGATTCCAAATGGTTGTTAAATTTTTATGTGCATTAGAAAGCCGCTAAGCATGTTTTGCAGTGGGTGGCACAATATGATNTATTTTACAGTAATTATTTATATAATGAAAGAAGGCTGGTAGAGGGTCATGCCTAACCCTCCGTCCTAGTGGGTGGTTTTTTAAATGCAATATACCTATTTTATTGTAATTAAATTTTTTAATATTTATTCCCAAATAAAAAAAAATAATAATTTCATTCAGTAAATACAAATAACATAAATTTATAATTTAGAGAGCACAAGTAAAATAGAAAATATATTTTAAATTTAAAAATGTTAATTTTTATATAATTTATTTAAAAAAAAGAGAAAATGCTGTTTCGAATTAAATTAGCTCGAACTGTTTAATGCACTTAGACACTGGTTCCAGACTCATTTTAAACCAGCCGAACTATTATGATAAAAAATAGCTCTGTACATCATTACGATTCAATCTTGGGAAAGTAATAGAGTTTCAAAAATTTCGATTTCCGAACTTAATATCTCTTTAATGTAATTTAGAATTCAAAAAAAGAAGAAATTTAGAAATTGTACTTAACAAAAATAGGTCTTTGCCGCTTAAATTCTTGACGTCAAATGTTGTCTACAACATCTCCACAAAACGGAGCCTCCAATCACGAACCTCCCTGAGGTCGAGCCTTGTTGATACCACATCGCACTCCTCTATGATATCCATATCGATCTTCTCGTAAATGTTGAAGAATTTTTTCAATCATGGTTGTTTTTTTGTTTTGAACTTAAACACACTTGATCATGGTTATTCAGGTGAAAGACTCTTTTTCAATTAATCTCGGTTTAGCTTTTTTTGGATGGTACTTATCGTTTTATATATATATGGACAAATCGCACAGCCATCTCAAAAAGGAGGATGGCAGCCTGTATATCCAGTTTTGAGACGTCCATATTAATTGCATACCGTTGTGCCTTAGTAATGTTTGCCCGCTGTCGGAGGAAAAGCCAGCGGTTGGCTTAAGGCAGTTAATTTGGCCAAATAATCTGATCAAATTAATATTATTATTAAAGGGAATCTCCCTGAAAAAATCATGAAAAATTTTTTGCCTATCCTTTCTAAACATAAATAATTATTTAATATTTGCCTAAATGTGCCTGACGATTACTCTTTTTCACAAAATATGACAAGTACTAATGGTCAATTTTTTTTTGTAACCACTGAAGGGCGCTTGTATATTTGACATATTGTATATTTATAATGAGTTAAAAAATCGTATAATATTACTGTCAACGTTAATTAAGTTTTAATTAACAAAACTAATGTTTGTTTAGTACCCCATTACTCATTATATGAACATAACTGTTAATATCATTTAAAAAGTGGCACATATTGAAGATTATGACATTTATAGAATTTTGAAAAATGTCGTGAATGATTTTTGTAGATAATTTTCTATTATTTTATTTTCTATATAATAATTGTATTACACATGCACATTTATATATATCGATCATACATATTCAATCGAGATAATCTGTCAATTTTATATATAAGGTATATAAGGAGAGTTTTATTATAGTTTCTTACATAATAATAAAATAATAATATTATTTTAACTAACTACTAAACAACACAACTTTATTATCTAAGATGATAAGAGTGTGATCGATGTGAACAATTTCGTGTTAGCAAAATTCAAAATCTAATTGTTCAAGTCAAAAATTTAAACTATTAAATTTTATTATGAAAAATCACGTGTATTGTGTATGATCTATTGGACTTCACGTTAAACTGGTAGCGCATTAATTTATCTTATTAAATTATTTAATAAGATTAATTCTTAATCAATTTATCTGATAATGAAGCCAAATAATATTAATATCTAAAAACTTATCATGATTACCTATATTGCAATGATGATTTCAATTCAAAAAAAGATTGAACACTCATTAGTGATTAGTTACTATGTAGTTAAATCATTCGTTCATACAATATCGTCTATAAATTAAGATATAAATAAAATATCAAACCATAATTACTTATCTATATACATTTCAATTCTTTAGTAAATTTAGTGATGAAATATTAGAAATGAATTTTTGATTTTTTTCACTATACTGTAGTTAACAATTCCAAAGTCAACTCAAAGTAGAATATATAAGACATTTCTTTTCTCTTAAAGAGTAATGAATTTACTCACCACTTTTATAAGAGTGTTATTGAGTCTAGACTTTATACACTTGATTTGAGAACCACAATAAGTAATAGACCAAGATTGCAATTTAACTTTTATAAATGTTATGGTAATCTCATATTTAAGTATCTTTTACATATACTATATACTATTACATGAAAAATTGTTTGTTGATATTTGTTGGAATCCATTGGATATTTTCTCTAGTGAATTAGTTTAGTGAATTTATTTCATAATGAGTAGTTATACTCTTATATTAATGATTATTTACAAGTAACTGTGAGATTAGTAACTATTTACTTTATAACACATAATAAGTATATTTGTTTTACAGAATTACCGATCCCCTATTTAATAGTCTTACTACTAATAATATTTTTTTGGACTTGACTTATGAATTTGAGGTCTCACTATCATAATTGCATTATGCCCCTAAAATCAATACCACAATGTATGAATTTTTTATCATAGTAAATAACTTACAATATATGATGAATAAATAATACCGTAATTTCATATTAGGAAAAGGATATTGCACCAATCACATTTTGTTGTGACTGGATTTACAGCACTAATTCCAACAATATCATCGGAGGAAGGGTCCAGCAATACGCAATTTCAAATGTCTTTCCCATCTTTATTTTTATAAATTTAGCATTACTTTTTATGCCCCACAGCAAATATTATCCGTGTTGTTGAATAAGCAACCATATCACACAGCCACATTATCTATTGTTAATGGCGTTATCTAAAAATTGACTATTCATACCATGAAGTTATAGTACAAAAAATCTTGAACTATTGAGTTATATTTTCAAAATTTTTGTACCAAAATATTACAATTATAGAAGTTTTGTGTCAATGTGTAATTTTCCCCTCGGATGTCACACTGAATGGTCTTATAAACAATGGATATGTGTGTTTGCAGGGGACTCGGCATAGGAAGGGCTTCCTGTCCTTGCCTTCGGAGAGATATACTCATCGTTCCACCCGCCATGGTTGATGTAATATTACAATGGTATGTTTCCGGTCATTGGGATGCCAATTAGACTTTTAAAAAATTCGGCTCAAGGGAATCACATGAAAAATCATGCTTAAGTTGGGATTTTCGAGCTGACTAAATATTTCAGGTCATATTAGCACAGCACGAATAAATATTGGATCATATTGACGTGACATAAAAAAAGATTGAGTCAAGTTAAAATAAAAAAATCTAAAAATTAAAAGAAATTTTATGATAAAATTTGTAAAAATTAAGTCCATATGTCAACAAATAATTATATTTTAAATTTTATTTCAATATTTTCTTGGAATTAAAGATAAAAATTGGGTCGGTTATTCAATTACAGCATTTAGAAAGATTGTTGGAAACCTAAAATTATTTAAATTTATATTTTTAAAATGGCACAAAAAGTTTCTTTTTTATTTTTTATAAATTGTAAAGATATTAATTGTAAGCTTCACTTTAAATTTTCATTTTCATTTTTAATTGTTAATCATAACTTGGAGAATTAATTAAAAATAATTTTAAAAAACAAGTTTTGTAACTATTAACCATAATTAACTGAATAACAATGGAAGTATTTTTTTTTAACTTTTTATCTATCAAAAAATATCATCAATTGAGAATTTGTTTAGATAATTTGGTTATATTTTTAATTTGATTCTTTTTTTTTTTATCTTTCATATAATCACTGTGACTCGATTCGATTGTTTGATTTTTGGTTTTTGTAGATGCCCAACAACAAAGTGAATTTTTACTGGAAAATGGCACGTGCAGAACATTCACATACACGTGCGGGAAAAAATATATTCTCTGTGTCTAGAAAATCTCGTCGGCCCATTCGGAGGGGCAGAGGCAGAGGGGTCAGACGCAGAATGGGCATCTCGGCTTCGAGGAACAGAGTCAAGTCAGCAGTCTCCAAATCGCCGGAGTTCGACTCTGCCTGCGACTCAGCTTTCGCTGACTGTCTCGCCCTAACCCAGCACGCCTTCCCCGGCGTCTTCCCCTACCAGCTCCCCACCGCCTCCTCCCACCTCCACAGCAGCCTCTCCGCCGTGCCCCTCATCCAAAGATGGGTCCCCTCTCCTCCGTCTCGCTCCCAGATCGATTGTGCCCTCCGGTCAGTCCTCCACTCTCTCCCTGACGGTCAGCAGATTCTCGGCCAGGCACAGTTCAAGCAGTGGGCTGCCGAGCAGTATGCCACGGCTGTCGTGGAGAACGCGGGCAAGGCGGTCCTTACCCGAGTGCCGATCGGGATCGCCGGAATCGCTGGGCTGGGGAAAGGAGCTGATTGGGTCCGCGATTGGAGTGTACGCGCTCGGCGTCGCGACTTCCATTTATCTTAGTCTGTCTGGTTAGAGATTTTTAATTTTCCTTTGGCCACCATTCCCCTGTTTTCCTTATTACAATATTAAATTTAATATACAAAAATCTTAATTTAGATTACGCATTTGCCCATCTGTTATTGGTCACAAGGAATAGATGGGGAGGACGGAAATATAGTTCCTCGTCAAGTTAAACTAACCAAAAAACCCAATTCTCTCTCTGTGCTCACGCGCTCGATCTCATCGGAAACGGCTAATCGATTTCTCTCATTGAGAATCCTTTCAATTTCTCCTTTGCGAGAAGATTTTGAGGCCACTTGGTGGGCGATTACCTCTGTTTTCTCTCTACTTGTTTGATTTGAATAAGAGCAAAAATCCCCAGTGGCCAGTGACTTTCGCGAGTTTGAGGACAGCAAGGGAGACGATTTGCAAATCCTAATCCTAAAGCAATGTTACCAGGCAAAGTATTCACTTTATGGAGGACCAAGGCTGATTGCTCGCTGGTATACCAGATGATATCAAAAAGTCTCTGCTCCCCTCGCTTCGCTGCTGCATCTACTCATTAGGGTTCAATCTTGCTGCTTCGTCGGACTCCATTCTACCGCCTGTCGGTCTTAATATCATCGCTAGTCGGTGCGATTTCCTCTCTAGGCTTAGTTCCCGACACCTCCACCAGCTCATCTCATGTTTGAGAGTCTCTCCGGGCGAAGAAGCATAGTAGTGTAGGGCTGAATACTAGGGAAGAAAGGTTTTCTCTCCTGTCAAGGAGCACATACGCGAAGGATCAAAGAGCAAGAAAGAAGACCTAAAGAACAATCTACGATCGAAAGGTTCAAAGTCACAAGATTGAAAGATCGAGGACTGGAACATTCTACGCTGCACAGCTACGGTTAAATCCGCCATTAATACAGAGATTGACCCCCTAAGGCCACAGGTGAGGTTGAGGCTACTGGTGAGCATTTTAAGCATTCTTCGGCAACTAATTACTTTGTGTATTTTTGTTTGAAATCATCTCTTGATAGTGATTCTAGATTCTAGAGGCTGCTATTTGTTTGTTTGCTTGATTGACCAGTATCTTGTTAAAGTAAATTGGTTAGTGAGGAATTTGGAAAGTTTTAATTTTTTGTATGAGATTGTGTTACTGGAATTTGATTTGTTCTCGGAAGAGAAATCTCTATTTTCCCCTAAATTCCTATGTTTGACTTGCTGATTGATTCTATGGGTTTTTTTTAAGGTTTATTATATTAAATCTATTGCAAACTCTTTCCTTCTGTCTTTGCCGAGTTAAAAGAGAGTAAAAAAGTGATTATAGTGCTCTTGTGCTATTCTAAAGATCATAATATTATTTTGCTGAGGTCAATATCTGAAAGTCTTTTCTCTATAAACTAGCAGTTGTTGCATTTAAATGAACTGCTAATTTATTAATTTTTATTTGACATGAGTCTCTTAGCATGGAATTGTCGAGGCATAGGTGGGGCTTCGACAATTTGAACCCTCAAAACCCTCTTGAGGAAAACAAAACCTAGTATGGTAGATGTCAGCAACTGAGGAAGATCAGCAGGACTTGCATCAATGGACCCAAATAAGAATGGGGGTGGACTTTGCTTCATTTGGGACAGAAATTCAGGTAACGAGGTTAGTTAAAAACAAATATATGATTCATGCCACTATTGAGCACTGCATTTTTCCTTGCAAATGGTATCTCACTCGTGCATATGGTCCCCCTACTCATAAGGACAAAAATAATTTCTGGTCACTCTTAGAAAATACGGCTGATTGTATGGGTGATCCTTGGATTATTATTGGAGATCTAAATGAGATTTTGTTAGCCGATGACAAATTGGGAGGTAGAACAATAGGAAGCTCAAGCAGAAACTACTTGCATAACTTCTTAACCAATACTGACTTTACAGATTTAGGATTTAGAGGTAGTCCATTTACTTGGAGTAACAATAGGTACGGTCCCAATCAATGTTAGACAACACCATGGTAGAGCCTTAGCCAATCAAGCATGCCGATTGAATTTCCCTAAGTCTGGTGCCACAAGTTCTAATCATAACCCCATCTTTCTTAAACTATTGGAAACAGTTTATTCAAAACCAACACCATTTAGGTTCGAACAGGCCTGGACAAGAGATCTAGGATGTAAGAAAGTCATTCATAATTCTTGGAAAACTGACCGTAAAGGTTCCAAGCAATATAAATTCTCACAAAAAATTAAAAGCACTAAAATAGCATTAAAATTATGGAACGAGCAAACATTCGTTCCATATAGGACTAGAGAACAAAGTTACTACCTCTCTCCGAAAATGAAAAACAGCAACTCCTTTAGACTTCTCTTGATCTCCTTCTCTCCCTCTCCATCACCGTTTGTCTATCCTCACCTCTTCGTTCTAGTAGTAAATTACTAAAAAAAAAAGGCGATGGAGGAGGCTGGAAGATAAACATTAGATTGGTGGGCTCTAACCGCCTATTGGGCTCTAATGGGCTTCTGCCCAAGAAATTAGAGGGCTTACATAACTGTGGAGGAAATGAGGGAGGAAAGAGAAGGGAAGAGGAGGAGAGAATAGATGTGAGAGAGTCTGGGCTGGTCAAATCAGAGGGTATCCAAGATAGGATTTTGGGAGGGGAGGCGAGGGGTTGTGAAGATGAGGAGGATGAGGAATTATGACCTGAAACCCTACCCCACGACATCCTTGGAAACTTGGAAGCTGCCAATTTCCTTTCTAATGCAGCAGGAAGAGAGTCTCAGAGGTTTTAGGATGGAGGGTGACAGAAGCTGTCGAGAGATGCTACTATAGTAGAAAAAGATCTCGTGAATATAATAATTGGTGAGACTAATTGAAGAATGGCATGGCCTTGGAAAGCATAGAATGTTGAAATAGGCCAAGTTAAGTTTCAATTCGATATTCTCTACAAGGCCATAACCACCTATAAGTGCAAATTGAACCATATTACTATGATATTATAACCGGTTACATCATACTAAAAATCCAATAATTGATTCATAATCCTAGTTTTATGAGGAAATCCACATACTTTTCTCATGGTACCCTGCTTCCCAGGGCAAACATAACCCACTATCTTCGTAAGCTCCTCCACGTTCATCTGAATGCAATGAAGGATAAAGAAAATTATGTCATTAGTAATTTGAAACTTAAAAAAAAAAAAAACTAGAGAGTGTTAACCGAGAGAACATGACATCGGCGTTGCGGTAAATCTAGAGACTACAACTGGGCATGCACAATGAAGTGAGAAACAAAGGCAATTGTGAGAATACAAGGATTGGAGAGAAGCAAAGCGGAGAGAAGTTGGAGAGGAAGGGTTCAATAGATATAGAGCTAGGGTTTAAGATTCAAACAGGAAAGTGGGAGCACTTAGAGTTGTGTAGAAGATGGGAAAATAATAACAATAAAAATAACAATAACAATGAAGGCCAGTAAAGTAACCCAAATCTAACAGTTGGGGAATAAAAACATAATTCCAAAATTGGACCTTTTATTTATAGGAATCAATTCAAATTGGGGAGATAATGGACAATGAACAGATGCTGCATCGACAATCATTTACAAACACCAAAGCGGCAAAATAATCTCTTAATCCGTAGGCATATTGAAGCTTAACCATGGCAATGAGTGGCTTGATCAAGTTATAAATTTCACTAGTTGAGCATCGAATGCTTGCTTTATGGAGACCATTTTTCGAGGAGTCTTAATGAATAATTTTCTAAGATTAATAGCTAGCTGGTTGACTTCTTGAAAATGTCGTTCAATTAGTGTTTTTTTTTTGTTAGTTAATGATGGAGTTTATCCTGATTGTTGTTGCTGCTGCTTCGCTTGAGGACTAGTCAAGTCACTATTCCACTCTTCTGGATCATCTCGCATTATATTTTGTTAGCATTTTGCTTTATCTCTGGAGTATACTACTCTTTGTTGGAGATGGATTTAAGGTTGAGGACCAGTCGAGTCACTATTCCACTCTTTTGAAGCATCAGTGCAATATCCTGACCTTATTATAATCTACATAGATGGATTCTTCTTTGTGAATTGCCTTATAAATCTAAGAGTGCGAGTCAATTATTATATCAATGAAGAAGGCCGTAGAGGGTCAATGCCTAACCCTCCGTCCAATGGGTGGTTTTTTTAAATCAATATACCTATTTATTGTAATTAAATTTTTTAATATTTATTCAAAAAATATAATATTTCATTCATATAAATAAAATAAACAATAAATTTATAATTTAAAATCACAAGTAAAATATGAAAATATATTTTAATTTAAAAATGAATTAATTTTATATAATTTATTAAAAAAAAAAAGAAAATGCACTGTTTACGAATTAAATTAGCTCGAACTGTTAATCAGCCCATTTAGACACGGTTCTAGACCCAATTTAAACCAGCCCAAACTATTATTTTAACAACACTAGTTAGGGATCAAATCCCGTAGAGACATAACCTATTTTTATTTTTAATAAAAAATGTGGGTAGCAACCATTGCAATCCCAACGCCCGAAAATGGAACTTATCACGGAAACATATGAATATTGGAATATTTTTTTTAATCTCATTAAAATTAAGTAATTGTATATATTTAGATACATACATATGAATCCACAACAATTGTGATATAATTTTTTTTCCTAAAATGGACGGACAATTCATGCATGTAGAACCTGGAGTTCATATATATATATATACACACGTTTGTCACACAAACAAAACAAAGAATCGAGACTCTTCTTATAATAATTTTCCTTTATATATACAAATATTCGTATATCATAACACTAATGATCACAACACCTAATTGGGACATCAAATCAACTCGAAATTACAATAAGATAACACATGAATTTCAAATTATGATAAAAAATAGCTCTGTTACCATTATTACGATTCAATACTTGTGGAAGTGTAAGTTTCAAAATTTTCATTTCCGAACCTAATATCTCTTTAATGTAATTTAGAATTCAAAAAAGAAGAAATTTAGAAATTGTACTTACAAAAATAGGTCTTTGCGCTTAAATTCTTGAGTCAATGGTGTCTTACAACATCTCCACAAACGGATCCTCCAATCACGAACCTCCTCAGGTCGAGCCTTTAATTTGATACACACATGCACATCCTCTATGATATCCATACCGATCTTCTCGTAAATTGTTGAGAAATTTTTTCAATCATTGGTTGTTTTTTGTTTTGAACTTAAAAACTTGATCATGGTATTTAGGTGAAAGAACTCTTTTCAATTAATCTCGGTTATAGTATTTTTGGATGGTACTATCTTTTTCTCTTAATGGACAAAATTCACAGCCATCTCAAAAAACGGAGGATGGCCAGCCGAAACCAGATTTTGAGACGTCCATTTAATTGGCATACGTTGTGCCCTTCAGTATTTTGCCGCTGTCGGAGGAAAAGCCAGCGGTTGGCTTAGGCCAGTTAATTTGGCCAAATTAATCGATCAATTATTATTATTATTAAGGGAATCTCCCTGAAAAATCATGATTTTTTTCCTATCCTTTCTAAAACATAAATAATATTTAATATTTGCCTAAATGTGCATGACGATTACTTTTTTCACAAAATATGACAAGTACTAATGGTCAATTTTTTTTGTAACCACTGAAGTGGCGCTTGCATATTTGACATATTGTAATTTATAATGAGTATAAAAAATGTATCAAATAATTACTGTCACGTTAATAGTTTATTAACAAAACTAATGTTGTTAGTACCCATACCATTATATGAACAAACTGTTAAATATCATATATAAGTAGGCACATATTGAAGATTATGTATATTTATAGAATTTTGAAAAATGTGGTGATTTTGTAGATAATTTTTCTATTATTATTTTTTTCTATATAATAATTGTATTACACATGCACATTTATATATATCATCATACATATTCAATCAAACATCTGTCAATTTTTATAAAGGTATATAAGGAGAGTTTTATTATATTTCTACAAATATAATATTATATTTAACTAACTACACAACAACTTTATCTACTAAGAGATGTGATCGATGTGAACAATTTCGTGTTAGAAAAATCTAATTGTTCAAGTCAAAATTTAAACTATTAAATTTTTATTATGAAAAATCACGTGTATTGTGTATGATCTATTGGACTTCACGTTAAACTGGTAGCGCATTAATTTATCTTATTAAATTATTTAATAAGATTAATTCTTAATCAATTTAATCATAAGCCAATATTAATATCTAAAAACTTATCATGATTACCTATACAATGATGATTTCAATTAAAAAGATTGAACACTCATTAGTGATTAGTTACTATGTAGTTAAATCATTCGTTCATACAATATCGTCTATAAATTAAGATATAAATAAAATATCAAACCATAATTACTTATCTATATACATTTCAATTCTTTAGTAATTTAGTGATGAAATATTAGAAATGAATTTTTGATTTTTTTCACTATACTGTAGTTAACAATTCCAAAGTCAACTCAAAGTAGAATATATAAGACATTTCTTTTCTCTTAAAGAGTAATGAATTTACTCACCACTTTTATAAGAGTGTTATTGAGTCTAGACTTTATACACTTGATTTTGAGAACCACAATAAGTAATAGACCAAGATTGCAATTTAACTTTTATAAATGTTATGGTAATCTCATATTTAAGTATCTTTTACATATACTATATACTATTACATGAAAAATTGTTTGTTGATATTTGTTGGAATCCATTGGATATTTTCTCTAGTGAATTAGTTTAGTGAATTTATTTCATAATGAGTAGTTATACTCTTATATTAATGATTATTTACAAGTAACTGTGAGATTAGTAACTATTTACTTTATAACACATAATAAGTATATTTGTTTTACAGAATTACCGATCCCCTATTTAATAGTCTTACTACTAATAATATTTTTTGGACTTGACTTATGAATTTGAGGTCTCACTATCATAATTGCATTATGCCCCTAAAATCAATACCACAATGTATGAATTTTATCATAGTAAATAACTTACAATATATGATGAATAAATAATACCGTAATTTCATATTAGGAAAAGGATATTGCACCAATCACATTTTGTGTGACTGGATTTACAGCACTAATTCCAACAATATCATCGGAGGAAGGGTCCAGCAATACGCAATTTCAAATGTCTTTCCCATCTTTATTTTTATAAATTTAGCATTACTTTTATGCCCCACAGCAAATATTATCCGTGTTGTTGAATAAGCAACCATATCACACAGCCACATTATCTATTGTTAATGGCGTTATCTAAAAATTGACTATTCATACCATGAAGTTATAGTTACAAAAAATCTTGAACTATTGAGTTATATTTTCAAAATTTTGTACCAAAATATTACAATTATAGAAGTTTTGTGTCAATGTGTAATTTTCCCCTCGGATGTCACACTGAATGGTCTTATAAACAATGGATATGTGTGTTTGCAGGGGACTCGGCATAGGAAGGGCTTCCTGTCCTTGGCCTTCGGAGAGATATACTCATCGTTCCACCCGCCATGGTTGATGTAATATTACAATGGTATGTTTCCGGTCATTGGGATGCCAATTAGACTTTTAAAAATTCGGCTCAAGGGAATCACATGAAAAAATCATGCTTAAGTTGGGATTTTCGAGCTGACTAATATTTCAGGTCATATTAGCACAGCACGAATAAATATTGGATCATATTGACGTGACATAAAAAAAGATTGAGTCAAGTTAAAATAAAAAAATCTAAAAATTAAAAGAAATTTATGATAAAATTTGTAAAAATTAGTCCATATGTCAACAAATAATTATATTTTAAATTTTATTTCAATATTTTCTTGGAATTAAAGATAAAAATTGGGTCGGTTATTCAATTACAGCATTTAGAAGATTGTTGGAAACCTAAAATTATTTAAATTTATATTTTAAAAATGGCACAAAAAGTTTCTTTTTTATTTTTATAAATTGTAAAGATATTAATTGTAAGCTTCACTTTAAATTTTCATTTTCATTTTTAATTGTTAATCATAACTTGGAGAATTAATTAAAAATAATTTTAAAAAACAAGTTTTGTACTATTAACCATAATTAACTGAATAACAATGGAAGTATTTTTTTTAAACTTTTTATCTATCAAAAAATATCATCAATTGAGAATTTGTTTAGATAATTTGGTTATATTTTTAATTTGATTCTTTTTTTTTATCTTTCATATAATCACTGTGACTCGATTCGATTGTTTGATTTTTGGTTTTTGTAGATGCCCAACAACAAAGTGAATTTTTACTGGAAAATGGCACGTGCAGAACATTCACATACACGTGCGGGAAAAAATATATTCTCTGTGTCTAGAAAATCTCGTCGGCCCATTCGGAGGGGCAGAGGCAGAGGGTCAGACGCAGAATGGGCATCTCGGCTTCGAGGAACAGAGTCAAGTCAGCAGTCTCCAAATCGCCGGAGTTCGACTCTGCCTGCGACTCAGCTTTCGCTGACTGTCTCGCCCTAACCCAGCACGCCTTCCCCGGCGTCTTCCCCTACCAGCTCCCCACCGCCTCCTCCCACCTCCACAGCAGCCTCTCCGCCGTGCCCTCATCCAAAGATGGGTCCCCTCTCCTCCGTCTCGCTCCCAGATCGATTGTGCCCTCCGGTCAGTCCTCCACTCTCTCCCTGACGGTCAGCAGATTCTCGGCCAGGCACAGTTCAAGCAGTGGGCTGCCGAGCAGTATGCCACGGCTGTCGTGGAGAACGCGGGCAAGGCGGTCCTTACCCGAGTGCCGATCGGGATCGCCGGAATCGCTGGGCTGGGGAAAGGAGCTGATTGGGTCCGCGATTGGAGTGTACGCGCTCGGCGTCGCGACTTCCATTTATCTTAGTCTGTCTGGTTAGAGATTTTTAATTTTCCTTTGGCCACCATTCCCCTGTTTTCCTTATTACAATATTAAATTTAATATACAAAAATCTTAATTTAGATTACGCATTTGCCCATCTGTTATTGGTCACAAGGAATAGATGGGGAGGACGGAAATATAGTTCCTCGTCAAGTTAAACTAACCAAAAAACCCAATTCTCTCTCTGTGCTCACGCGCTCGATCTCATCGGAAACGGCTAATCGATTTCTCTCATTGAGAATCCTTTCAATTTCTCCTTTGCGAGAAGATTTTGAGGCCACTTGGTGGGCGATTACCTCTGTTTTTCTCTCTACTTGTTTGATTTGAATAAGAGCAAAAATCCCCAGTGGCCAGTGACTTTCGCGAGTTTGAGGACAGCAAGGGAGACGATTTGCAAATCCTAATCCTAAAGCAATGTTACCTGGCAAAGTATTCACTTTATGGAGGACCAAGGCTGATTGCTCGCTGGTATACCAGATGATATCAAAAAGTCTCTGCTCCCCTCGCTTCGCTGCTGCATCTACTCATTAGGGTTCAATCTTGCTGCTTCGTCGGACTCCATTCTACCGCCTGTCGGTCTTAATATCATCGCTAGTCGGTGCGATTTCCTCTCTAGGCTTAGTTCCCGACACCTCCACCAGCTCATCTCATGTTTGAGAGTCTCTCCGGGCGAAGAAGCATAGTAGTGTAGGGCTGAATACTAGGGAAGAAAGGTTTTCTCTCCTGTCAAGGAGCACATACGCGAAGGATCAAAGAGCAAGAAAGAAGACCTAAAGAACAATCTACGATCGAAAGGTTCAAAGTCACAAGATTGAAAGATCGAGGACTGGAACATTCTACGCTGCACAGCTACGGTTAAATCCGCCATTAATACAGAGATTGACCCCCTAAGGCCACAGGTGAGGTTGAGGCTACTGGTGAGCATTTTAAGCATTCTTCGGCAACTAATTACTTTGTGTATTTTTGTTTGAAATCATCTCTTGATAGTGATTCTAGATTCTAGAGGCTGCTATTTGTTTGTTTGCTTGATTGACCAGTATCTTGTTAAAGTAAATTGGTTAGTGAGGAATTTGGAAAGTTTTAATTTTTTGTATGAGATTGTGTTACTGGAATTTGATTTGTTCTCGGAAGAGAAATCTCTATTTTCCCCTAAATTCCTATGTTTGACTTGCTGATTGATTCTATGGGTTTTTTTTAAGGTTTATTATATTAAATCTATTGCAAACTCTTTCCTTCTGTCTTTGCCGAGTTAAAAGAGAGTAAAAAAGTGATTATAGTGCTCTTGTGCTATTCTAAAGATCATAATATTATTTTGCTGAGGTCAATATCTGAAAGTCTTTTCTCTATAAACTAGCAGTTGTTGCATTTAAATGAACTGCTAATTTATTAATTTTTATTTGACATGAGTCTCTTAGCATGGAATTGTCGAGGCATAGGTGGGGCTTCGACAATTTGAACCCTCAAAACCCTCTTGAGGAAAACAAAACCTAGTATGGTAGATGTCAGCAACTGAGGAAGATCAGCAGGACTTGCATCAATGGACCCAAATAAGAATGGGGGTGGACTTTGCTTCATTTGGGACAGAGAAATTCAGGTAACGAGGTTAGTTAAAAACAAATATATGATTCATGCCACTATTGAGCACTGCATTTTTCCTTGCAAATGGTATCTCACTCGTGCATATGGTCCCCCTACTCATAAGGACAAAAATAATTTCTGGTCACTCTTAGAAAATACGGCTGATTGTATGGGTGATCCTTGGATTATTATTGGAGATCTAAATGAGATTTTGTTAGCCGATGACAAATTGGGAGGTAGAACAATAGGAAGCTCAAGCAGAAACTACTTGCATAACTTCTTAACCAATACTGACTTTACAGATTTAGGATTTAGAGGTAGTCCATTTACTTGGAGTAACAATAGGTACGGTCCCAATCAATGTTAGACAACACCATGGTAGAGCCTTAGCCAATCAAGCATGCCGATTGAATTTCCCTAAGTCTGGTGCCACAAGTTCTAATCATAACCCCATCTTTCTTAAACTATTGGAAACAGTTTATTCAAAACCAACACCATTTAGGTTCGAACAGGCCTGGACAAGAGATCTAGGATGTAAGAAAGTCATTCATAATTCTTGGAAAACTGACCGTAAAGGTTCCAAGCAATATAAATTCTCACAAAAAATTAAAAGCACTAAAATAGCATTAAAATTATGGAACGAGCAAACATTCGTTCCATATAGGACTAGAGAACAAGTTACTACCTCTCTCCGAAAATGAAAAACAGCAACTCCTCTAGACTTCTCTTGATCTCCTTCTCTCCCTCTCCATCACCGTTTGTCTATCCTCACCTCTTCGTTCCAGTAGTAAATTACTAAAAAAAAAAAGGCGATGGAGGAGGCTGGAAGATAAACATTAGATTGGTGGGCTCTAACCGCCTATTGGGCTTTGATGGGCTTCTGCCCAAGAAATTAGAGGGCTTACATAACTGTGGAGGAAATGAGGGAGGAAAGAGAAGGGAAGAGGAGGAGAGAATAGATGTGAGAGAGTCTGGGCTGGTCAAATCAGAGGGTATCCAAGATAGGATTTTGGGAGGGGAGGCGAGGGGTTGTGAAGATGAGG
This sequence comes from Sonneratia alba, assembly GCA_900174645.1. Taxonomy (NCBI): domain Eukaryota; kingdom Viridiplantae; phylum Streptophyta; class Magnoliopsida; order Myrtales; family Lythraceae; genus Sonneratia; species Sonneratia alba. The sequence goes on along the minus strand of FWPY01000027.1, from coordinate 3,371,978 downwards.
AGGATGAGGAATTATGACCTGAAACCCTACCCCACGACATCCCTGGAAACTTGGAAGCTGCCAATTTCCTTTCTAATGCAGCAGGAAGAGACTCTCAGAGGTTTTAGGATGGAGGGTGACAGAAGCTGTCGAGAGATGATACTATAGTAGAAAAAGATCTCGTGAATATAATAATTGGTGAGACTAATTGAAGAATGGCATGGCCTTGGAAAGCATAGAATGTTGAAATAGGCCAAGTTAAGTTTCAATTCGATATTCTCTACAAGCCCATAACCACCTATAAGTGCAAATTGAACCATATTACTATGATATTATAACTGGTTACATCATACTAAAAATCCAATAATTGATTCATAATCCTAGTTTTATGAGGAAATCCACATACTTTTCTCATGGTACCCTGCTTCCCAGGGCAAACATAACCCACTATCTTCGTAAGCTCCTCCACGTTCATCTGAATGCAATGAAGGATAAAGAAAATTATGTCATTAGTAATTTGAAACTTAAAAAAAAAAAAACTAGAGTGTTAACCGAGAGAACATGACATCGGCGTTGCGGTAAATCTAGAGACTACAACTGGGCATGCACAATGAAGTGAGAAACAAAGGCAATTGTGAGAATACAAGGATTGGAGAGAAGCAAAGCGGAGAGAAGTTGGAGAGGAAGGGTTCAATAGATATAGAGCTAGGGTTTAAGATTCAAACAGGAAAGTGGGAGCACTTAGAGTTGTGTAGAAGATGGGAAAATAATAACAATAAAAATAACAATAACAATGAAGGCCAGTAAAGTAACCCAAATCTAACAGTTGGGGAATAAAAACATAATTCCAAAATTGGACCTTTTATTTATAGGAATCAATTCAAATTGGGGAGATAATGGACAATGAACAGATGCTGCATCGACAATCATTTACAAACACCAAAGCGGCAAAATAATCTCTTAATCCGTAGGCATATTGAAGCTTAACCATGGCAATGAGTGGCTTGATCAAGTTATAAATTTCACTAGTTGAGCATCGAATGCTTGCTTTATGGAGACCATTTTTCGAGGAGTCTTAATGAATAATTTTCTAAGATTAATAGCTAGCTGGTTGACTTCCTGAAAATGTCGTTCAATTAGTGTTTTTTTTTGTTAGTTAATGATGGAGTTTATCCTGATTGTTGTTGCTGCTGCTTCGCTTGAGGACTAGTCAAGTCACTATTCCACTCTTCTGGATCATCTCGCATTATATTTTGTTAGCATTTTGCTTTATCTCTGGAGTATACTACTCTTTGTTGGAGATGGATTTAAGGTTGAGGACCAGTCGAGTCACTATTCCACTCTTTTGAAGCATCAGTGCAATATCCTGACCTTATTATAATCTACATAGATGGATTCTTCTTTGTGAATTTCCTTATAAATCTAAGAGTGCGAGTCAATTACATGATTTTTAGTGTGCTGTAACCAGTCATATATATATATATATATCTTGGTAATTTGCTTGCATCTATGCTTGTAGGTGCTTATGGGCTTGTGGAGAATATCTAACTAAAACACTAACTGGGCCTGCTTCAACATTCTAAATTTCTATGGCCATGCCATTCTTCGGCCAGTCTCAATGATAGTTATATTCATGACATCTTTTTCTATCACAGTACCATCTCTCGGCAGCTTATTTCACCCACCTTCCTCAACCTCTGAGACTCTTCCTGCCGCATTAGAAAGGAAATTGGCTGCTTCTGAATCTCCATGGATGTTGTGGGGCAGGACTTTAGGTCACAGTTCCCCATCCTCTCCGCCTTCAGAACCCCTCCCCTCCTCTCCCAAAATCCTAGCTTGGGTCCCCTCCGGTTTGACCCAGTCCCAGACTCTCTCACATCTATTCTCTCCTCCCCTTCCCTTCTCTTTCCTCCCTCGTTTCCTCCACAGCTATCTCTCCCAAGATTCCTCGAGAAGTCAGCTGCCATCCCTCATTCTGCTGCTGATTCCATTGCCTCTCTCTTTGGCCCCAGCCAGATGGTGTGGTCTCCACGGCAATCTCCTACAACCGCCTCCAACTGCTCCAATGCCCAACCACTGGCCTTGTTGCGGCCTTCTTCCCTACGGGGGAAAACTCTGACCAGCTAGGTTTTGTGGTATTGGATAAGGAGTTCCAGGTCCAGGTTGATGAGGATGGTGATGTCTTTAGATCCTCTAAGCGGTTAAGCCACTCAATTGTTCGGATCCTTGTCAATCCTGTTGGAGATGAAAAGCTTCCATCTAGCCTTGATGATAGTATTGGGTATGTCATGGCATGTACTATGTATTCTGCTCACTGGTTTGCTGTGAGAAGTATTTTTAAAACCCGAAAGCTCAAACTTGTTTACTTATGTAGTAAGGCGTTCAAAAGCTCTGCGATTGCAGGGGCTTGTTGGTGCTCACAATTGCCTAAACTAAGTGCAGTTTTGCTGGAGAGCGGTAGTTTGTTCCAGTTTGATTTGGAGCCTTTATTGTGTATGGATGGGGACAAAGCGGTGGGTCATCCCAAAATCGGGGGGACTAGACTGAAAGTGGGCTGGAATAAACTAAATGATTTAGGTGATAAAAGCACCAACAAGTGGTTGGGGTGCGAGTTTAGTTGGCACCCACAAATTCTGGTTGTCTTACACTCCAACGCAGTTTACACACTAGATTTCAGGTCTGACCCGTGCAATGTGAGTTGTGTGGCGAAGATCGGGATGTCTGGCACCTACACTTCGGACAAGAAGGATCAGTTTGTCATGGTTTCTATGGCAGGCTCTGATGGTTTCCACTTTGTGGTGGCTTCCAAATGGTTGTTAATTTTATGTGACATAAGAAAGCCGCTAAAGCCTGTTTTGCAGTGGGTGCACACTATTGATAAACCCTCCTACATCAATGTGTTTAAGCTGTCTCAGCTGAGATCCAGTACTCAGGATGATACTTATAGATGGGCTACCGAGTTGGGCTTCTGTATCCTGCTGGGATCCTTCTGGAACTGTGAGTTTAGTCTCTTCTGCTATGGGCCCCATCTGCCTTCAGTGAATGGTGGTTGTGGTTCAAAATTGTCAGAAACTTGCAAATCGTTTTGTGCGTGGGAGCTCCCTTTAGAACTCTCTTTACTGAGCTGGCAATGCCACTCTGGAAGCAGCCTTGTTAAGGAGGAATTCTCAAAAGACAATCTTCCTGAATGAGTTGACTGGCAATGGAAGAAAGATATTGTTTTGGGATTCAGTATTCTTAGTAGAGATCTCTTGCCTATACCTTCTGAAGTGGATGAATTTGGCGGATTTACTGTAGTTAGGCTGATGTCTTGTGGAAAGCTTGAAGCTCAGAGATACCGTGCATCGTGGGAACCTGTGAGAAATGTGGAAGAAGGAACTTCTCGATCATTTGAGAACGAGCTTTTAGATTTTTCAGTCGAAGAGGGCTACAAGTTTGTGAGGATATTCCACTACCTGAAACTAGATTACCTCAAGGAATTTTTGAGGGGAAATCTATCTTCAAGGTTGGATTTGTCTTTGAAGAAGTTTGCACATTCTTCTTTTGAAAAGGATTCTTTCAATCCAGAATTTCATTCTATCTTATGTGAAAAGTTGAAAAGATATGCTTTCAATCGATCAGGATCATCTTCTGCACTTAGTATGGTTTTTGATGATATCAGCTTGCCAACAACTATTCGTGAGATAGAACTGAGGATAAAATGGTCGGAACTACCAACAGGGTTATTACAGTTGGCCTTCTCGAGTTATTTGGAGTTCCTCAAAGTACATCATGGAATTATAGATTTCTACCACGATTTTTTAGTGGTGTCAAAGTTACTCCAACTGCCCCCCTTTTTATTAAGAAAACCTTCATGCCGAAGCAACAAGTGGTCGCAACAGGTTACAAGGAGTGATAACTCTATTGTGGGTCCTGTAGTTCCTCTACCTGTGCTCTCTTCCCTTCACAGGTTGCATGGTGGGTTGGAACGCAGAACTGATGATGAGGGATTCATCTTGCAATGTGATGAAGTAATGCAGGTGGTTATAGAAGTGGCTCGGCCAGAATCCAGTCCTGAGATTCCAGGAGATCATGCAATATCACTTTCGGATGATAGGGATGAAGCATGGATCGGATCTCAATGCCAAAAGAAACAATTCCTTTTGCATGAACTGGGTGCATTTAAGCCTCGTAAGGATGACAAGTTTTCTAGGCTTGTCTCAAAAGTATCAGACTATGAACATGTATCAGGAGGTGGTCAGGGTTCGAGTGGCCTGGAGATGTTCGATGATTTGTGCCCGATCAAGTTGAGATTTAGCGATAGACCTCCCATGGAGTTCACACCACAGGAATTACTTGCATACAAAGTATTGAAGAAGCAGTTCCTGAAAAGGCAAGAAACTGTTATCAGTCATTAGCAATGACTCTGCTTCCAGTGGAAACTTATTTTGGAATGTGGCATTTGGTTGGCATACCTAAGGTAAAGAATGACCCTTCTGTTTTGATCGAGTAATTGGTCTAGCATTCAAAAAACTGTGGTGTTCTCATGTGTCATTATCATGGAAATACAGGTCAAGGGTGTGTTATGGATATTTCATGTGCTACGTATGACAAATTTGCCGATATATCCATGTCGGGACCAAAGAGAATGTTATGTGTTGTGCATTTCCGTGTTATTATCTGTGATTTGGATCATAAAAAGCATGTGAAACTTTCGACTTTTTGTGATTACTCTGACTGTGCTTTGTCAAGTATCTTGTTCTGCATTTGAAGAACTATGATATATCTGTGGTAATTGTGTTTTATTCATGACCTTCTAATTAGGGGGCTATGAATGTCATGAGCCTGCCGAAGTAGGATTCATTGGAGAAGTGATGCTAACTGCACAGATACGTAAAGGTGTTTTTTCACCTCTCCTCCTGTTGATGCAATCTTATTAGTAGGTTGTGATATATATTGTAATTGCATAATTGTCAAGACAATTGATCATCTTTGGAAATGTTCGTAGTGTCTACTTGGATATTTAACATTTCCTTTTTGTGTTTTTCAGTGTATATATGTGATGGTTGGGCCATTCAGATGTCTACCCATCGTTAAGGTACTTCACATCTTCAACCATGAAGAATTCACTTGGCATGTAAGAGATAGAATATCAAGTATAGTTATTATTAAAACTTCTCTCCTAAAAGAATGATCATGTTGGTAAAGTTCCTTTATAGGGACTGTTATGGTGTGCATTTCATGAGCATGGTCTTAAATAAGATGTCTCCCTTGTCAAGAATTTTCTTGTAAATGCAGAAAGAAGAAGACTCTTCACGGCACAAACACTGTAAATGACATAATGCTCTAGTATACCCTGAAGGGTATTATTAAGGATTAAGGAATATCTACTTCGGCTATTGAAGATGTGAACGTGCTTTAAGGATTATATAGTCATCCAAAAATGTTTATGAACACCAAAGATGGACATAAGGCAGACCCTTTTTCTTTATATCTGGGAATGGTGGTAATCCAGCGATTAATTGATCTCTATCCTTTGTTCCATATGTTCAAAGCTTTACTGCAGCAAGTCCATAGAGTTAAAAGTGGAACTCCAACACGGAGTGTATCTCCCTATCATTTGTTTACGAGGTGTACTTGCCATTACCTGGCAACTTTCTCTTCTATATCTTTGTATCTTCTATTTGCGGGTTATTATTATAGCTACCTATTATCTTTCTTTCTAATTAGAGAGAACATAAGGTTGTTTCTAATAGAATTCCTTGGATAAATTACGAGGCCTTCTACAAGGAATGAAAATTGTCCCGAGGAAAATTTTCTTTAACCTTTGGTTATAGTATTTATGTATATATGTACATATATTGGGTTGGCCTTGGAGATGATCCGATCAGAGAGATGGGAAATATGCACTCGGAGAATGCTTGAATTGTAATTGTGCAAGTATCCCCTAAATGTAATGGCTGAGCATGTCCATACTTTCTTGTTTCAGTTTCCTGTTGAAGGCAGTCTACAAGTCACGGGAATACTAAAGCTTGTTGGTGTTCATTACATTCTTACTCTGAGTCTATTGCGGTGCAGCATTGTCGGAAATACAATCAGGAATCGTCGACCAATTAGGTAAATGGTTTTACTTATAATGCTACAATATGAATTGTTTCAGTTAGTGAAATCTGCAGAATATGGTAGAAGTAGCAGTCCAGGCAACATGGCTCATGTTGGAATTATATTCACAAAATTATAAGAAATTTTGAAATTTTGATTAATTATATTCAAATAATTATATTTTAATATTTTATTCAATATTTTATTTAAATTAACAAAAAATTATATTAATTGATAATTTATATTAAAAAATTCCATTTTATAGTAAAAAAATATTTAAATTTATTTTTTTTAAAATAATTATTTTGTTTAACTAGAGTTAAGCTGAACGGCTTGAAGTGGAGGTGTGCTTGGCGACACGGCTATATGGAGCTGCGTGTGCCGTTCTTTTGCCTGAATTGTCGCGGACATGTGCTTGGCGACACGGCTAGTGCGGTAGCATCAATATTGCGCCTCAATCGGTGACATTTTGCTCCGATGGCTGTGAAGGTGGCGCGGCTAGCATGGAGAGGACAATCTCAACCCAAAAATGAAACTTAAGGGGATTCTGCAAGGAAAGCTTATATGACATAATAATATTATCGGCTCATCACGACCCGAGTCTATCGACTAATATGCCTCTGGTTCTTTCCTTATCTTCATCTCCTTGATGTCCACACTAGGCGTTCCTGAAAGCAAGAGTGACATATTAAATCTTGATTGAAAATCATTCCACGCCCGAAATAGTTTGAACTCGCTGGAGGCCCAAATTTGGAGGGAATCGGCTCAGCCTTGTTGAGTCCTATCAAGAAGATAAGCTGCTGCAGGCCTAAGAGGCTGCTACGAGTCTAAGAAGTTATTGGGCCACAGAGAGAGGCTGGACCATATCCTACTGCCCAAATTGCTAGCTATAGGCTGAAGACTTCAATCCAGCCCACGGATAAAATTTGTCTAGCTTATTCTGCTCTACGTCATCTTCTTTGTCTCTATCTGTCTCACGATCGTCACTGTCCTCCTCTACTTTTAATTGCCCATCGTTTTGTGTGTGGGAGCTCCCTTCAGAACTCTCTTTACTGAGCTGGCAATGCCACTCTGGAAGCAGCCTTGTTAAGGAGGAATTCTCAAAAGACAATCTTCCTAAATGGGTTGACTGGCAGTGGAAGAAAGATATTGTTTTGGGATTCAGTATTCTTAGTAGCGATCTCTTGCCTGTACCTTCTGAAGTGGATGAATTTGGCGGATTTACTGTAGTTAGGCTGATGTCTTGTGGAAAGCTTGAAGCTCAGAGATACCGTGCATCGTGGGAACCTGTGAGAAATGTGGAAGAAGGAACTTCTCGATCATTTGAGAACGAGCTTTTAGATTGCATTGACGTGGCAGTAGTGTAGGTATGGCAGTGTTGCTTTGTCATAGGATGGTACTTCTCGGGTTGTCTCGCAACTAAAGCTGGGCTGCCACTATGAGTCACGTAGCTGAATGAGGGTGTCACTGTGCGACCTGAACAATTGCCGATGAGTGGCGTGACTCAAACCAGTGTAATGCGACACTTGGTTCCAATCGGCGAAGTGTTACTGGCTACAGGTTATGTGGGATGATAAATGTGCTAGACCCAGGATGACTGTTTCTTGGCTATTTACTATAAACACCTAGGTTTTGGTGTATTCTCATGACAAAAGTTAGTTGATGTAATACCAACTCTTAATGATGGTATCCCTAAGTTGAATCATATATTGTATACAATTATTGAAATGTTAGAAATTTGATTGGAGGTTGGAAAAAATATCATTGCCTTGCAATACTGAGTCAAATAGTCTTAGTATCCCTAGAACCGAGCTAGAATGGAGTAGAATGCAAAAGAATGGATGTAGAAGGACCTGAGTGTGATGATTCCTAAAGTTCAAGGACCAAATTGTGAGGCAAGAGAGTTGGGTAACCCAATCAAGTTACCATATTAACATCAGCCGTGATATTAGATGATGAGCTTGATTGGACATAAATCATGTCCGTGGATAACCCAATCGAGTTATCCACTTACCTACAGCAAGCTGCCATATATGGCAACCATAAACTAAATAATCCAATTGGGTTACCCTAGGTATATGTTCTATAAACAGAGCTTCATTCCATCAGTTGAGGGGTGGTGAGTAAGAGTTATCAGGGGCGCATATTGGTCACCAGGGGTGTAGAAGAGCTTATAACCAAGAAAGAGATTGGACAGAGAAAGAAAGAGGGGAAGGTCCTCAAGGTGCATGCCACCATAAAAAAACCGAGAGAAAAGTGAGCGGTGAGGTCTTGCTTCGAGAGAACCAAAGATAGAGCTGTGGGAAGATATTCGTGTTCGCCTAGACCTAACTGCACATCTCTCAATCTAGCTTAAAGTATTAATCATATTTCGAAACTCTATAATGTTTTCCACTAACCAATGGAGTACATGCATAATTATAACCCATTGTATAAGGGAGGACTCAGCATGTGAGGACTCTTCCCCACTATCATCGGGATTTTCTTTATTTTCTTAAATCATTATAATACCCATGTGGCAATGTAATAATACAAGTCTTTTAGCTCAAATGCTAGCACAATACTCGGGATTATATCCTTCTACAAGTGCTTCCGTGTGAGTTGTGATGGTTAAAAAACTTGTTTTTATCATTTTCTTAGAATAGATTTCAATTCCCAATATTGTATTAGAACTACTAGGAGTGGTTGATACTGTGATACTACCAAAACTAGTATCCTGTAGGTTTGTGGAGCGTAAGGATGGCTGTTGCTATATGATAATTTAATTTTGCTTGTATATCTACATAACATTAGATCACATTATCACTAAGCATATCTTTACATTTTTACTTCATTTGATCATATATGATTTGCTTTTTGCTTGCATGCGGAATAAGGTCTATAGTACTTACCTCTAGACAAGTTGGGAACAAAAAAGATGAGAAACAATTTGGCCGAAATTTACTGGGCTCAATTGGGGTGTGCCCCACTAACTTTCCCAGTCAGGTACCCATTTATTTTACCTTGAATCTCTAACCATTGGATATAATACAACTCAAGAAATTGCGAAAAAAACCTTGTAAGGAGTTGGATAACCATCCTCATGCAACTCTTGAGGTGACAACTTCAATTATCCTTCTTTTGGGTCAATTGCATGGCCTTTAGGTATTCCCCTGTCGAGTTACTTGGGCAAACTAATTTTGTATAATCAAGATTTCACAATTAAATATGACATTTTCTGAAAACCGATTCCTTTTTTGCCTAATGTTTTAAATAAAAAACTTGAGTTGGGAAATAGACCTCATGGTCTAGGACCTCTTATGACTTTTGTGAAATCATAAAAGAAGTCTCCTTATGGGCCTCGACTTTCTCTCCCACAATCTAGCGACTCCACTAGAAATAAAGGAAATCACTCTACCCCTCATCTCGTCCGAACTTTAATCTACTGTGAACATTATAGGAAAAACTACATATTACATTTACCTTGTAGACCACAGTGGCCAATTGTCCATTGGTTTAGAGTCAGTTAAATTAACTTAACTTTAGTAAGCCCACATGTAATAAAGTGTTCTACTAGCGATGAAACGTGTACGCTTTGCATGGTTTAGAATGATTCTATTTTTAAACCGGGTTCCACCAAGTTCACCCCGCATGGGTGACCCAAATACCAAAAAACCGTTTTTATGTGAGCCTGTCTAGACATTGTCTGCTAGAACCCTATACCAAGCAAGCTATAGTACCCAAGAATTGACCAAATTGATGAGCAATTGACATAATTCGTTAAATGGGTTAGTCCAATGCCATTCTTAGGGTCGCTTGAATTGAAATATTAGATGGGTTGGTCTAATGTTATCCGTAAAAAATCATAATTGGACAGTGAATCGAAATATTCTTAAGTGTTTATAATGCATGCTAAAATCCTCTACACTTAGAGGCAAGGATCAAATCCCCAAGGCAGCCCATGCTACTCTCAATCCCAGGGGCTTTTTGATGCAAAGATCCGAGATCAAATCTCTTGTACGCATGTGGCAATTTTTTTTAAAATATTATAATAGATCGGACTCAATCACGTTCTAGTCCATAACACATAAAACTGATCCATCAGAAAGAGTAATTGTGAATTTGATCAAACCAATCCCAACCCATTACAAAATACTCTAATTCCATGAGGAAATTAAATTTTGTGACTAGATCTAATCAAAACCCACTTAATTGAGAGAATCTACAAATCATTAACCCAATTCAAACAATAAAAAAGCCTCTCTTCCACTCTTGCAGTACACTATTTTTACTGAATAAAGAATGCCATTATTGCCAATGCATATTTCTCTACTTATGAAGGTCAGGGATAGAGTTGTTAAACGGGGCGGGCTAGCCCGGAACTGGCCCGAACCGCCCCTAATCCGGCCCGTAACCCCTCTTATTGGGTTGAGGGGCGGTTACGAGCTGGGTTAGTAATATAGGCCGAATTGAACTGTAATCGGCCCAGACCGTTACTCTATTGAACCGACTCGGAACCGTTAAGAAATCGACCTAGAATCGTAACCGCCTGGAACCGTTAAGAAATCCCTCAGAACCATTTATGAAATCGGACCGCACTGGCTCGGACCGTGAACCATAATCCTCTGCCGCCAAGTGTCAGCAATCTCACAGAATTTGTTAAAAAAATCAATGGCCACAAATGGGTAGAGTATTTGACCATTTGAACGACTCCAAAGTACTATTTCATTAATCAAAATACTGTTTATCCAATAAAGCACTGTTCATGACATTCTTTATAACATTATTCATAATATTGTTCAGCAATCAAAATACTGTTCATAATACTGTTTATCAATCAAATTATTGTTCACAAATGCAAGGTTATCAATTACAATCAGTAATTTTATTTTTTTTGCAAAATTTATCGTTTCCTCATTTTCATCAATGACCTCAAATTCTATAAATACCTCATCATTTTTACAATTTCAATCCATGAAATATTCTCAATGCTTGGATCCATGAAGAGGACGAGGAGGGACGATAAATTCGGATATACAACATAATGGAATTTTCTAATTTACGTTTGAACTTATATGATGTGTAAATTTAATATTTACATTGTAATTATTATATTAATGAAGAAGGCCGTAGAGAGGGTGCCTAACCCTCCGTCCTATGGGTGGTTTTTTTAAAATCAATATACCTATTTATTGTAATTAATTTTTAAATATTTATTCAAAAAATATAAATAATTTCATTCATATAAATAAAATAAAACAATAAATTTATAATTAAAATCACAAGTAAAATATTGAAAATATGTTTAATTTAAAAATGAATTAATTTTATATAATTTTATTTAAAAAAAAAAAAGAAAATGCACTGTTTTACGAATTAAATTAGTCGAACCGTTAATCAGGGGGGGGGGGGGGGGGCGCCACTTAGACACGGTTCTAGAACCATTTTAAACCAGCCCGAACTATTATTTTAACAACACTAGTTAGGGATCAAATCCCGTAGAGCATAACCCTATTTTTATTTTTTAATAAAAAATGTGGGTAGCAAACCATTGCAATCCAACGCCCGAAAATGGAACTTATCACGGGGGAGGAAAAAACATATGAATATTGGAATTTTTTTTTAATCTGCATTAAAAATTAGTAATTATATATATTTAGATACATACATATGAATCCACAACAATTGTGATATAATTTTTTTTTCCTAAAAGGATGGACGAACAATTCTATGGCATGTAGAACCTGGAGTTCATAGTATATATATATATACACACGTTTGTCACACAAAACAAAACAAAGAATCGAGGGTACTCTTCTTAATAATAATTTTCCTTTATATATACAAATATTCGTATATCATCAACATAATCGATCACAACACCTAATTGGGACAGTCAAATCAAAACTCGAAATTACAATGACAGATAACACATGAATTTCAAATTATGATAAAAAATAGCTCTGTTTTTACCATTATTTACGATTCAATTACTTGTGGAAGTGTAAGTTTCAAAATTCATTTTCCGAACCTAATATCTTCCTTTAATGTAATTTTAGGAATTCAAAAAAGAAGAAATTTAGAAAGGTTGTACTTAACATAAAATAGGTCTTTTGCGCTTAAATTCTTGAGTCAATTGGTGGTTCTACAAACATCCCACAACGGATTCCTCCAATTCACGAAAAAATCCCTCCTTCAGGTCGAGCCTTTCTTGATTTTGATACACACATGCACATTGCCTCTATGATATTCATGACCGATCTTTCTTGTAAATTGTTTGAGAATTTTTTTCAATCACATGGTTGTTTTGTTTTATTGAACTTTAAAAACTTGATCCATTTGTATTTTAGGTGAAACAAAACTCTTTTCAAATTAATCTCGTGTCTTATAGTATTTTGGATGGTTAACTATCTTTTTTCTCTTTAATGGGACAAAATTCACAAGCCATCTTCAAAAAAAGGGGATGGCCAGCGCGAAACCAGAAATTTGGAGGACGGGTCCTTTTAATTGGCATTACGTTGTGCCCTTTCAATATTTTTGGCCGTTGCGGAAGGGAAAAGCCAGCGGTTGGGCTTCAGGCAGGTTAATTTGGCCACCGATTAATCGATCAATTATTATTAATTATTAGGAATCTCCCCTGAAAAAGTCATGATTTTTTTCCTATCCTTTCTAACATAAATAATATTTAATATTTGCCCTAAATGTGCATGACGATTACTTTTTTCACAAAATATGACAAGTAAACTAATGGTTCAATTTTTTTTTGGTAACCACTGAAGGTGGCGCTTGCATTATTTGACATATTGTAATTTAAATGAGTATAAAAAATGTTATCAAATTAAATTACTGTCACGTTAATAGTTTCTCTAAACAAAACTGAATTTGTTAGTTAACCCATACCATTATTATTGAACAAAAAATCTGTTAATAATCATATATAAAAGTAGGCCACATATTGAAGTTATAGTATATTAAGAATTTCTGAAAGTAAATGTTTGTGATTTTGTAGATAATTTCTATTATTATTTTTCTATATAATAATTTGTATTACAACATTGCAATTATATGATTCATCATTACTATTCAATCAAACATCTGTCAAATTTTTATAAAGGTATATTAAGGAGAGTTTTTTATATTCTACCAATAAAATATTAATTAAACTACACAACAACTTTATCTACTACAGAGATGTGATCGATGTGGAACAATTTTCGTGTTAGGAGAAATCTAATTGTTTTTCAAGTCAAATTTAAACTATTAAATTTTTTATATGAAAAAAATCCGGTGTATTTGTGTTATAAATCTATTGGGGATTTTCACGTTAACAAGTAGCGGATTAATTTATCTTATTAAATTATATTAATTAAGATTATTTCTTAATCAATGTAAATCATAAGGCCAAATTATTAATATCTAAAAACTTATGCATGAATTACCTATTTACAATGATGATTTCCAATTAAAAAAGATTCGGAACAACATCATTAGTTGATTCAGTTACTATGTAGTTAAATCATTGCGTCATACAATATCATCTATAAAATTAAAGATATTAATAAAATGATCAAACCATAATTTACTTATCTATATACATTTCAATTTCTTAGTAATTAGTGATGAAATATTAGAAATGGAAAATTTTGATTTTTTTCAACTATATTGTTAGGTTAAACAATTCCAAAGTCAACCTCAAAGTAGAATATATAAAGGGGAACATTTCTTTTCACTTAAAGAGTAATCCAATTTATAATTTTGAATTTACTCACGCCACTTTTTATTNCACACACAGAAAGAGAGAGATTAAATAAGGAGAAAACATATGAGGACATAGTTGGAATTGAAAACAATATTTTATATCTCATTTAAAAATTTAAGTGATAAGGATATATTAAAGAATAACATTAAATATGTAATTCTTCCACAACAAATCTGTGATAAATTTATAAATATTCCTAAAAATGAGAGACGAAACAATATCAATAATAGCAATGAGTAGACTGAGTTTCATATATCTATTAAATAAATAATATATAAAAATACCCGGCAACCCCCACTACGTTCTGCATTCACCCACATAAAAAAACACAAGAAATCGAGATCCTTCTTCTTCATATATCCCAATTTCCTTTATATTTACAAAATAAATCAAATCATAGTAAAAAAACTCCCTCAAACATAAACAACATAATAAGATGAAACAACACCTACATTTGGAAAAAACAACCCCTGGTCCAAATCAACCCCTCAAAGAAAATTACAATAAGATCAACACCATGAATTTCCAATTATGACATCACAATTTTAAATAGTCTACAGTATAACCATAAAATAATTACACCACATTCCACACCTCACTTGTGGCACAGTGTAAGTTCAAAATTTTCATTTCCGAACTCTAATATCTGTTTAATGTAAACAATTTCCTAGAATTCCAAAAAAAAAGAAATTTAGCAAATTGTACTTACAAAAATAGGTCTTCTCCTGCGCTTAACAAATTCTATTGAGTCAATGGTGTCACAACACTCTCACCAAAAAAAACAAACGGATCCTACAACAAATCAAACAGAAAACCTTCATCAAGATGTCGAAATGCCTTTGTTTTGATACAGCTAACCATGCACCCATCCTCTTGCATATCCCATACACTCGATCTCCTCTCCCGTAAATTTGTTAGCAATTTTCAACTTATTCACACGCCCGGGATACTTGGACACAAAATTTAATACAGATACAAAATTAATTAATTCAATTAATAATAAGGGAATCTTCCAACTGAAAATCATTTGATCTTCCACTTTCCCTCCCACTCCTTTCCCCTAAACATAAATAACAGTATTTAATATCTCTAGCCATACACCATGCTGCATCCGATCGCGATCTCCCACTTTTTTCACAAAAAATATGACAAGTACTAAGGGTCGATTTTTTTTTGCTAACCACTGAAGTGGCGCTTGCATATATTGACATATTGTAATTTATACTGAGTATAAAAAATGTATCAAATAAATTAAACTGTCACGTTATAGTTTATTAACAAAACTAGATGTATTTTAGTACCCCATACCAAATTAGCTCCGATGGCTATGAAAATTATGTCATTAGTAATTTGAAACTTAAAAAAAAAAAACTAGAGAGTGTTAATCGAGAGAGAACATGACATCGGCGTTGCGGTAAATCTAGAGACTACAACTGGGCATGCACAATGAAGTGAGAAACAAAGGCAATTGTGAGAATACAAGGATTGGAGAGAAGCAAAGCGGAGAGAAGTTGGAGAGGAAGGGTTCAATAGATATAGAGCTAAGGTTTAAGATTCAAAACAGGAAAGTGGGAGCACTTAGAGTTGTGTAGAAGATGGGAAAATAATAACAATAAAAATAACAATAACAATGAAGGCCAGTAAAGTAACCCAAATCTAACAGGTGGGGAATAAAAACATAATTCCAAAATTGGACCTTTTCTTTATAGGAATCAATTCAAATTGGGGAGATAATGGACAATGAACAGATGCTGCATCGACAATCATTTACAAACACCAAAGCGGCAAAATAATCTCTTAATCCGTAGGCATATTGAAGCTTAACCATGGCAATGAGTGGCTTGATCAAGTATATAAATTTCACTAGTTGAGCATCGAATGCTTGCTTTATGGAGACCATTTTTCGAGGAGTCTTAATGAATAATTTTCTAAGATTAATAGCTAGCTAGTTGACTTCCTGAAAATGTCGTTCAATTAGTGTTTTTTTTTGTTAGTTAATGATGGAGTTTATCCTGATTGTTGGTGCTGCTGCTTCGCTTGAGGACTAGTCAAGTCACTATTCCACTCTTCTGGATCATCTCGCATTATATTTTGTTAGCATTTTGCTTTATCTCTGGAGTATACTACTCTTTGTTGGAGATGGATTTAAGGTTGAGGACCAGTCGAGTCACTATTCCACTCTTTTGAAGCATCAGTGCAATATCCTGACCTTATTATAATCTACATAGATGGATTCTTCTTTGTGAATTTCCTTATAAATCTAAGAGTGCGAATCAATTACATGACTTTTAGTGTGCTGTAACCAGTCATATCTATATATATATATATATATCTTGGTAATTTGCTTGCATCTATGCTTGTAGGTGCTTATGGGCTTGTGGAGAATATCTAACTAAAAACACTAACTGGGCCTGCTTCAACATTCTAAATTTCTATGGCCATGCCATTCTTCGGCCAGTCCCAATGATAGTTATGTTCACGAGATCTTTTTCTACCACAGTACCATCTCTCGGCAGCTTATTTCACCCACCTTCCTCAACCTCTGAGACTCTTCCTGCCGCATTAGAAAGGAAATTGGCTGCTTCTGAGTCTCCATGGATGTTGTGGGGCAGGACTTTAGGTCATAGTTCCCCATCCTCTCCGCCTTCAGAACCCCTCCCCTCCTCTCCCAAAATCCTAGCTTGGGTCCCCTCCGGTTTGACCCAGTCCCAGACTCTCTCACATCTATTCTCTCCTCCCCTTCCCTTCTCTTTCCTCCCTCGTTTCCTCCATAGCTATCTCTCCCAAGATTCCTCGAGAAGTCAGCTGCCATCCCTCATTCTGCTGCTGATTCCATTGCCTCTCTCTTTGGCCCCCCAGCCAGATGGTGTGGTCTCCACGGCAATCTCCTACAACCGCCTCCAGCTGCTCCAATGCCCAACCACTGGCCTTGTTGCGGCCTTCTTCCCTTCGGGGGAAAACTCTGACCAGCTAGGTTTTGTGGTATTGGATAAGGAGTTCCAGGTCCAGGTTGATGAGGATGGTGATGTATTTAGATCCTCTAAGCGGTTAAGCCACTCAATTGTTCGGATCCTTGTCAATCCTGTTGGAGATGAAAAGCTTCCATCTAGCCTTGATGATAGTATTGGGTATGTCATGGCATGTACTATGTATTCTGCTCACTGGTTTGCTGTGAGAAATATTTTTAAAACCCGAAAGCTCAAACTTGTTTACTTATGTAGTAAGGCGTTCAAAAGCTCTGCGATTGCAGGGGCTTGTTGGTGCTCACAATTGCCTGAACTAAGTGCAGTTTTGCTGGAGAGCGGTAGTTTGTTCCAGTTTGATTTGGAGCCTTTATTGTGTATGGATGGGGACAAAGCGGTGGGTCATCCCAAAATCGGGGGGACTAGACTGAAAGTGGGCTGGAATAAACTAAATGATTTAGGTGATAAAAGCACCAACAAGTGGTTGGGGTGCGAGTTTAGTTGGCACCCACAAATTCTGGTTGTCTTACACTCCAATGCAATTTACACACTAGATTTCAGGTCTGACCCGTGCAATGTGAGTTGTGTGGCGAAGATCGGGATGTCTGGCACCTACACTTCGGACAAGAAGGATCAGTTTGTCATGGTTTCTATGGCAGGCTCTGATGGTTTCCACTTTGTGGTGGCTTCCAAATGGTTGTTAATTTTATGTGACATAAGAAAGCCGCTAAAGCCTGTTTTGCAGTGGGTGCACAGTATTGATAAACCCTCCTACATCAATGTGTTTAAGCTGTCTCAGCTGAGATCCAGTACTCAGGATGATACTTATAGATGGGCTACCGAGTCGGGCTTCTGTATCCTGCTGGGATCCTTCTGGATATGTGAGTTTAGTCTCTTCTGCTATGGGCCCCATCTGCCTTCAGTGAATGGTGGTTGTGGTTCAAAATTGTCAGAAACTTGCAAATCGTTTTGTGCGTGGGAGCTCCCTTCAGAACTCTCTTTACTGAGCTGGCAATGCCACTCTGGAAGCAGCCTTGTTAAGGAGGAATTCTCAAAAGACAATCTTCCTGAATGGGTTGACTGGCAGTGGAAGAAAGATATTGTTTTGGGATTCAGTATTCTTAGTAGAGATCTCTTGCTTGTACCTTCTAAAGTGGATGAATTTGGCGGATTTACTGTAGTTAGGCTGATGTCTTGTGGAAAGCTTGAAGCTCAGAGATACCGTGCATCGTGGGAACCTGTGAGAAATGTGGAAGAAGGAACTTCTCGATCATTTGAGAACGAGCTTTTAGATTTTTCAGTCGAAGAGGGCTACAAGTTTGTGAGGATATTCCACTACCTGAAACTAGATTACCTCAAGGAATTTTTGAGGGGAAATCTATCTTCAAGGTTGGATTTGTCTTTGAAGAAGTTTGCACATTCTTCTTTTGAAAAGGATTCTTTCAATCCAGAATTTCATTCTATCTTATGTGAAAAGTTGAAAAGATATGCTTTCAATCGATCAGGATCATCTTCTGCACTTAGTATGGTTTTTGATGATATCAGCTTGCCAACAACTATTCGTGAGATAGAACTGAGGATAAAATGGTCGGAACTACCAACAGGGTTATTACAGTTGGCCTTCTCGAGTTATTCGGAGTTCCTCAAAGTACATCATGGAATTATAGATTTCTACCACGATTTTTTAGTGGTGTCAAAGTTACTCCAACTGCCCCCCTTTTTATTAAGAAAACCTTCATGCCGAAGCAACAAGTGGTCGCAACAGGTTACAAGGAGTGATAACTCTATTATGGGTCCTGTAATTCCTCTACCTGTGCTCTCTTCCCTTCACAGGTTGCATGGTGGGTTGGAACGCAGAACTGATGATGAGGGATTCATCTTGCAATGTGATGAATTAATGCAGGTGGTTATAGAAGTGGCTCGGCCAGAATCCAGTCCTGAGATTCCAGGAGATCATGTAATATCACTTTCGGATGATAGGGATGAAGCATGGATCGGATCTCAATGCCAAAAGAAACAATTCCTTTTGCATGAACTGGGTGCATTTAAGCCTCGTAAGGATGACAAGTTTTCTAGGCTTGTCTCAAAAGTATCAGACTATGAACATGTATCAGGAGGTGGTCAGGGTTCGAGTGGCCTGGAGATGTTCGATGATTTGTGCCCGATCAAGTTGAGATTTAGCGATAGACCTCCCATGGAGTTCACACCACAGGAATTACTTGCATACAAAGTATTGAAGAAGCAGTTCCTGAAAAGGCAAGAAACAGTTATCAGTCATTAGCAATGACTCTGCTTCCAGTGGAAACTTATTTTGGAATGTGGCATTTGGTTGGCATACCTAAGGTAAAGAATGAACCTTCTGTTTTGATCGAGTAATTGTTCTAGCATTCAAAAAACTGTGGTGTTCTCATGTGTCATTATCATGGAAATATAGGTCAAGGGTGTGTTATGGATATTTCATGTGCTACATATGACAAATTTGCCGATATATCCATGTCGGGACCAAAGAGAATGTTATATGTTGTGCATTTCTGTGTTATTATCTGTGATTTGGATCATAAAAAGTATGTGAAACTTTCGACTTTTTGTGATTACTCTGATTGTGCTTTGTCAATTATCTTGTTCTGCATTTGAAGAACTATGATATATCTGTGGTAATTGTGTTTTATTCATGACCTTCTAATTAGGGGGCTATGAATGTCATGAGCCTGCCGAAGTAGGATTCATTGGAGAAGTGATGCTAACTGCACAGATACGTAAAGCTGTTTTTTCACCTCTCCTCCTGTTGATGCAATCTTATTAGTAGGTTGTGATATATATTGTAATTGCATAATTGTCAAGACAATTGATCATCTTTGGAAATGTTCGTAGTGTCTACTTGGATATTTAACATTTCCTTTTTGTGTTTTTCAGTGTATATATGTGATGGTTGGGCCATTCAGATGTCTACCCATCATTAAGGTACTTCACATCTTCAACCATGAAGAATTCACTTGGCATGTAAGAGATAGAATATCAAGTATAGTTATTATTAAAACTTCTCTCCTAAAAGAATGATCATGTTGGTAAAGTTCCTTTATAGGGACTGTTATGGTGTGCATTTCATGAGCATGGTCTTAAATAAGATGTCTCCCTTGTCAAGAATTTTCTTGTAAATGCAGAAAGAAGAAGACTCTTCACGGCACAAACACTGTAGATGACATAATGCTCTAGTATACCCTGAAGGGTATTATTAAGGATTAAGGAATATCTACTTCGGCTATTGAAGATGTGAACGTGCTTTAAGGATTATACAGTCATCCAAAAATGTTTATGAACACCAAAGATGGACATAAGGCAGACCCTTTTTCTTTATATTTGGGAATGGTGGTAATCCAGCGATTAATTGATCTCTATCCTTTGTTCCATCTGTTCAAAGCTTTACTGCAGCAAGTCCATAGAGTTAAAAGTGGAACTCCAACACGGAGTGTATCTCCCTATCATTTGTTTACGAGGTGTACTTGCCATTACCTGGCAACTTTCTCTTCTATATCTTTGTATCTTCTATTTGCGGGTTATTATTATAGCTACCTATTATCTTTCTTTCTAATTAGAGAGAACATAAGGTTGTTTCTAATAGAATTCCTTGGATAAATTACGAGGCCTTCTACAAGGAATGAAAATTGTCCCGAGGAAAATTTTCTTTAACCTTTGGTTATAGTATTTATGTATATATGTACATATATTGGGTTGGCCTTGGAGATGATCCGATCAGAGAGATGGGAAATATGCACTCGGAGAATGCTTGAATTATAATTGTGCAAGTATCCCCTAAATGTAATGGTTGAGCATGTCCATACTTTCTTGTTTCAGTTTCCTGTTGAAGGCAGTCTACAAGTCACGGGAATACTAAAGCTTGTTGGTGTTCATTACATTCTTACTCTGAGTCTATTGCGGTGCAGCATTGTCGAAAATACAATCAGGAATCGTCAACCAATTAGGTAAATGGTTTTACCTATAATGCTACAATATGAATTGTTTCAGTTAGTGAAATCTGCAGAATATGGTAGAAGTAGTTGTCCGGGCAACATGGCTCATGTTGGAATTATATTCACAAAATTATAAGAAATTTTGAAATTTTGATTAATTATATTCAAATAATTATATTTTAATATTTTATTCAATATTTTATTTAAATTAACAAAAAATTATATTAATTGATAATTTATATTAAAAAATTCCATTTTATAGTAAAAATATATTTAAATTTATTTTTTTAAAATAATTATTTTGTTTAACTAGAGTTAAGCTGAACGGCTTGAAGTACAAAATATCTGACTGGCTGGGATTTTTGAGCCACCCAACAGTAAGCCGTGCCGACACTACTTGAGTTGTAGGGTTTACTTGTTCCATGGATGGCTCGGCTGACGGCCTGGAGCAGCGTTGTCTGTGCACTGACGCGGCTGGAGTAAAGGCATGGTCATGGTGCATGGATCGGTGATGTGAATGGTGCTGCCCGTGCAATGATGTGATTGAGGCAGTTGCGCCGTCGTTTTGCCTCAATCTGTGATGTGGAACTGCGCTTGCCATTCTTACTCGTGAATTGATGTGGAGGTGTGCTTGGCGACACGGCTATATGGAGCTGCGTGTGCCGTTCTTTTGCCTGAATTGTCGCGGACATGTGCTTGGCGACACGGCTAGTGCGGTAGCATCAATATTGCGCCTCAATCGGTGACATTTTGCTCCGATGGCTGTGAAGGTGGCGCGGCTAGCATGGAGAGGACAATCTCAACCCAAAAATGAAACTTAAGGGGATTCTGCAAGGAAAGCTTATATGACATAATAATATTATCGGCTCATCACGACCCGAGTCTATCGACTAATACGCCTCTGGTTCTTTCCTTATCTTCATCTCCTTGATGTCCACACTAGGCGTTCCTGAAAGCAAGAGTGGCATATTAAATCTTGATTGAAAATCATTCCACGCCCGAAATAGTTTGAACTCGCTGGAGGCCCAAATTTGGAGGGAATCGGCTCAGCCTTGTTGAGTCCTATCAAGAAGATAAGCTGCTGCAGGCCTAAGAGGCTGCTACGAGTCTAAGAAGTTATTGGGCCACAGAGAGAGGCTGGACCATACCCTACTGCCCAAATTGCTAGCTACAGGCTGAAGACTTCAATCCAGCCCACGGATAAAATTTGTCTAGCTTATTCTGCTCTACGTCATCTTCTTTGTCTCTATCTGTCTCACGATTGTCACTGTCCTCCTCTACTTTTAATTGCCCATCAATAGGTGATTTTGCGTCCCGGGGAGGGGCGTCCTTGATCCTGTGTAGTGTGGCAGTAGGCAGCACGGCTTCGGGAGGCACCGCCAACAAAAATGAGCGCTACAGTTAGGGGAACCACGCCTGATTTGCAATGCCCTACTTGTTGAGCAGCACGAATTGGGGAAGCGACATGGCTCATGCCGTCATAGGGTTGTGTCGTCAAAGTTGAACTACTGAGCGGTTTCATTTGGTGAAGCGTCGCAAACTGCGACTAACACCAACGATGTGGAAATACCATGTTGATGGGTGAAATCAGAGCAACACTGCCATGCCTACACTACTGCCACGTCAATGCAAAATTAACGCTGCCACACGCCGTGTGGGAGGGTGTCACTGTGCGACCTGAATTATGGCCGATGAGTGGCGTGACTCAAACCAGTGTAATGCGACACTTGGTTCCAATCGGCGAAGCGTTACTGGCTACTGGTTGTGTGGGATAATAAATGTGCTAAACAAAGGATGACTGTTTCTTGGCTATTTACTATAAACACCTAGGTTTTGACCTATTCTCATGATAAAAGTTGGTTGGTACAATAGATCTCTTGGATAATGCCCTTAAGTTGAATAATATATTGTATATAATTGTTGAAATGTTAGAAATTTGATTGGATATTGGAAAAAAGTCAAATAGTCTTAATATCACTAGAACCGAACTAAATGGAGTAGAATGCAAAAGAATGGATGCGGAAGGACTTGCGTGTGATGGTTCCTAAAGTGCAAGGACCAAAATGTGAGGAACCAGAGTTGGGTAACCCAATCAAGTTACCCTATTAACATCAGCCCTGATCTTAGATGGTTCCTAAAGTTCAAGGACCAAAATGTGAGGAACCAGAGTTGGGTAACCCAATCAAGTTACCCTATTAACATCAACCCTGATCTTAGATGATGAGTTTGATTGGACATAAATCATGTCCGTGGATAACCCAATCGAATTATTCACTAACCTACAACAAGCTGCCATATATGGCAGCCATAAACTGAATAATCCAATTGCATTACCCTAGTTTTATGTTCTATAAACAGAGCTTCATCCCATCAGTTGAGGGGTGGTGAGTAAGAGTTATCAGGGGCTCGTATTGGTCACCAGGGTGTAGAAGAGCTTATAACCAAGAAAGAGAATGGACAAAGAAAGAAAGAGGGAAAGGTCCTCAAGATGCATGCTACCATGAAAAAAACCGAGAGAGAAGTGAGGGGGGAGGTCCCGCTTGGAGAGAACCAAAGATAGAGCTCCCAGAAGATACTTGTGTTGGCCTAGCCCTAACTGCACATCTCTCAATCTAGCTTAAAGTATTAATCATATTTCAAGACTCTATAATGTTTTCCACTAACCAATGGTGTACATGCATAATTATAACCCATTATATGAGGGAGGACTCGGCATCTGAGGACTCTTCCCCACTATCATTGGGATTTTCTTTATTTTCTTAAATCATTATAATATCCATGTGGCAATATAATAATACAAGTCTTTCAGCGCAAATGCTAGCATAGTACTCGGGATTATATCCTTATACAAGTGCTTCCATGTGAGTTGTTATGGTTAAAAAACTTGTTTTATCATTTTCTTAGAATAGATTTCAATTCCCAATATTGTATTAGAACTATTAGGAGTGGTTGATACCGTGATACTACCAAAATTAGTATTTTGTAGGTTTGTGGAGTGTAAGGATGGCTATTGCTATACGATAATTTGCTTTTGCTTGTATATCTACATAACATTAGATCACATTATCACTAAGCATATCTATACATTTTTACTTCATTTGATCATATATGATTTGCTTTTCGCTTGCATGCTGAATAAGGTCTATAATACTTACCTCTGGACAAGTTGGAAACAAAAAAGATGAGAAATAATTTCGCCAGCATTTATTGGGCTCAATTGGGGTGTGCCCCACTAACTTTCCCAGTCAAGTACCCATTTATCTTACCTTGAATCTCTAACCATTGGATATAATAGGAGTCAAGAAATTGGGAAAAAAATCTTGTAAGGAGTTGGATAACCATCCTCATGCGACTCTTGAGGTGGTGACTTCAATTATCCTTCTCTTGGGTTAATTGCATGGCCTTAAGGTATTCCCTTGTCAAGTTAGTTGGGCAAACTAATTTCGTATAATTAAGATTTCATAATTAAATATGACATTTTCTCTAAACCGATTCTTTTTTTGCCTAATGTTTTAAATAAAAAACTTAAGTTGAGAAATAGGCCTGGTCTAGGATCTCTTATGACTTGTGAAATCATAAAAGAATTCTCCTTATGAGCCTCGACTTTATCTCCCACAATCTAGCGACTCCACTAGAGATAAAGGAAATCACTCTACCCCTCATCAAGTACAAACTTTAATTTACTGTGAACATTATAGGAAAAACTACATATTACATTTACTTTGTAGACCACAGTGGCCAATTGTCCATTGGTTTAGAGTCAGTTAAATTAACTTTAGTAAGCCCACATGTAGTAAAGTGTTCTGCTAGCAATGAAATGTATATGCTTTCCATGGTTTAGAATGATTCTATTTTAAAATCGGGTTCCACCAAGCTCACCCCGCATGGGTGACCCAAATACCAAAAAAACTGTTTTTATGTGAGCCTGTCTAGACGTTGTCTGCTAGAACCCTATACCAAGCAAGCTATAGTACCCCAAGAATTGACCAAATTGATGAGCAATTGACATAATTCGATAAATGGGTCAGTCCAATGCCATTCTTAGGATTGCTTGAAATGAATATTAGATGGGTTGGTCTAATGTTATTGGTAAATATCATAATTGGACAATGAATCGAAATATTCTTGAGTGTTTATAATGCATGCTAAAATCCTCTACACTTAGAGGTAAGGATCAAATCCCCAAGGCAGCCCATGCTACTCTCAATCCCGGGGGCTTTTTGATGCAAAGATCAGAGATCAAATCTCTTGTACGCATGTGGCAATTTTTTTAAAAAAATATTATAACAGATCGGACTAATCACATTAGACCATAACAAATAAAACTGATCCATCAGAAAGAGTAATTGTGAATTTGATCAAACCGATCCCAACCCATTACAAAATACTCTAATTCCATGAGGAAATTAAATTTTGTGACTAGATCTAATCAAACCCACTTAATTGAGAGAATCTACAAATCATTAACCCAATTCAAACAATAAAAAAGCCTCTCTTCAACTCTTGCAGTACACTATTTTACGGAATAAAGAATGCCATTATTGCCAATGCATATTTCTCTACTTATGAAGGTGAGGGATAGAGTTGTTAAACAGGGCAGGCTGGCCTGGAACTAGTCTGGCTGCCCCTAACCCGGCCCATAACCCCTTTTATTGGGTTGAGGGGTAGCTAGGAGTTGGGTTAGCAATATAAGCCTATTGAACCGTAATCGGCTCAGACTGTTACCATATTGAATTGGTTTCGGGACCATTAAGAAATCGGCCTAGAATCGTAACCGGCCCGAGACTGTTAAGAAACCTACTCAAAACTATTACGAAACTGAACCGCACTGGCCCGGACCATGAACCATAGCCCTCCACCCGCCAAGTGTCGCAATCTTTTACAATTTGTTGAAAAATCAACGGCCACAAATGGGCGGAGCATTTGACTGTTTGAACGGCTTCAAAGCATTGTTTATCAATTAAAATACTGTTCATTCAATAGCACTGTTTATGATAATGTTCATCAACATAGCACTGTTCATAATACTGTTTATCAATCAAAATACTATTAAAAAATACAACGGTTATCCATTTTGATATGTAATTAACCTTTTTTTGTGCAAAATTTATCTTTTTATCATTTTCATCCACGACCCTCAAATTCTATAAATATCTTATCGTTTTTATAATTTCAATCCATAAAATATTCTCGATGCTTGGATCCATGAAGAGGATGAGGAGGATAATAAATCCAAACATACAACATAATATTTTTTTTATTTCTGAACTTATATAATTATAATTTAATATTTTATATTGTAATTATTACATTAGTGAAGAAGCCGGTAGAGAGTTAATACCTAACCTTCCATCCTATGGGTGGTTTTTTAAAACAATATATCTATTTATTGTAATTAAATATTTTAATATTTATTCAAAAAATATAATATTTCATTCACATAAATAAAATAAACTGCAAATTTATAATTTAAAATCATATGTAAAACATGAAAATATATTTTAATTTAAAAATGAATTAATTTTATATAATTTATTTTAAAAATAGAGAGAAAGTGCACTATTTACGAATTAAACTTGCTCAAACGGTTAATTAGTCCACTTAGACACGGTTCCGGGCCCATTTTGAATTAGTCCGGACCATTATTTTAACAAGATCAAATCCCATAGAGGCATAACCTATGTTTATTTTTAATCAAATAATGGGGACAGCAACCATTGCAATCCCAACGCCGGAAAATGGAACTTATCACGGAAACATATGAATATTGGAATATTTATTTTTAATCTCATTAAAAGTAAGTAATTATATATATTTAGATACATACATATGAAGCCACAACAATCGTGATATAATTATTTTTCCTAAAATGGACGAACAATTCATGCATGTAGAACCTGGAGTTCATAGATATATATACACACGTTTGTCACACAAACAAAACAAAAACAAAACATCGACACTCTTCTCATAATAATTTTCCTTTATATATACAAGTATTCGTATATCATAACACTAATGATAAAAATAAAATGAAATTTGAAACCCTAAATTATGAGATCACAACACCTAATTGGGCCATCGAATCAACTTGACATTACAATAAAATAACACATGAATTTCAAAATATGATAAAAAAATAGCTCTGTTACCACTATTAGGATTCAAAACTTGATTCAAAAAGTGTAAGTTTCAAAATTTTCATTTTCAAACCTAATATCCTTTTAATGTAATTTAGAATTTAAAAAAGAAAAAATTTAGAAATTGTACTTAAAAGAGTAGGTCAAGCTTTTAATTAGATACACACATGTACATCCTCTATAATATCCATACCGATCTTCTCATAAATTGTTGAGAAATTTTCTCAATCATTGGTTGTCTTTTTGTTTTGAACTAAAAATCTTGATCATGGTACTTAAGTGAAAGAACTCCTTTCAATTACTCTCAGTTATAGTATTTTTGGATGGTACTATCTTTTTCTCTTAATGGACAAAATTCTCAGCCATCCCAAAAAAAGGAGGATGGCCAGCCGAAACCAGATTTCGAGATTTCGATTTAATTGGCATACGTTGTGCCTTTCAATATTTTGCCGCTGTCGGAGGAAAAGCCAGCGGTTGGCTCAGGCCAGTTAATTCGGCCAAATTAATTGATCAATTATTATTATTATTATTAAGGGAATCTCCCTGAAAAGTCATGATTTTTTTCCTATCCTTTCTAAAACATAAATAATATTTAATATTTGCCTAAATGTGCATGACGATTACCTTTTTTCATAACATAGGAGAAGTACTAATGATGTCAATTTTTTCGGTAACTATTCGAGTGGCGCTTGCATATTTGACATGTGGTATATAAAAAATATATCAAATCATTATTGTCTAGTTTATAAACAAAACTAATATTGTTAGTACTCATATTATTATATGAATAAATTGTTAAATGTCATGTATAAGTAGACAAATATTGAAAATTATGTATATTTTATAGAATTTTAAAGAATGTCGTCATTTTCTAGACAATTTTACATTATTATTATTATTATTATTATTCTATATAATAATTGTATTGCACATGCACGTTTATATATATCATCATACATATTCAATCAAACATCTGTCACTTTTTATACAGGTATATAAGGGAGAATTTTATTATATTTCTACAAATATAATATTACATTTAACTACACAACAAATTCATCTAATAAGACAGGTGATTGATGTGAATAATTTCATGTTAGGAAAATCTAATTGATCAAGTCAAAATTTAAACTATTAAGATTTTATTATGAAAAATTACATGTATTGTGTATGATTTATTGAGCTCCACATTAAACTAGTAGCGGATTACTTTACCTTATTAAATTAGTTAATAAGATTAATTCTTAATCAATTTAATCATAAGTCAATATTAATATCTAACAACTTATCATGATTACCTATACAATGATGATTTCGATTAAAAGGATTGAACACTCATTAGTGATTAGTTATTATGTAATTAAATCATTCATTCATACAATATCATCTATAAATTAATATATATATATATAAAATATCAAACCCTAATTACTTATTTATATACATTTCAATTCTTTAGTAATTTAGTTATAAAATATTATAAATGAATTTTTTTATTTTTTTCATTATACTCTAGTTAGACAATTTCAAAGTCAACTCAAAGTAAAATATATATGATATCTATCTTCTTTTAAAAAGTAATAAATTTCATATTGATTAGTCAGCACTTTTATAAAAGTCTCATTGAGTCTAGACTTTATACACTTGATTTTGAGAACCACGATAAGTAATAGACCAAGATTGCAATTTGACTTTTATAAATGTTATGGTAATCTCATATTTGAGTATCATTTACATATACTATATACTATTACATGAAAAATTGTTTACTGATATTTATTGGAATCCATTGGACATTTTCTGGAGTGAATCAATTTAGTGAATTTATTTTATAATGAGTAGTTACACTTTTATATTAATGATTATTCACAAGTAACTGCAATATTAGTCACTATTCATTTTATAACATACATTTAGTATATTAGTTTTACAGAATCATTGTCCCCTTATTTAATAATCTTACGACTAGTAATGATTTTTAGACTGGCTTATGGATTTGAGGTCTCACTATCATAGTAAATAACTTAGATAATATATGATGAATAAATAATATCTTAATTTTATATTAGAAAAAGGATATTGCACCAGTCACATTTTGTGACCGCATTTACAACACTAATTCCAACAATATCATCGGAGGGAGGGTCCTGCAATACGCAATTCCAAATGTCTTTCCCATCTTTGTTTTTATAAATTTAGCATTACTTTTATGCCACACAGCAAATATTATCCGTGTTGTTGAATAAGCAACCATGTCACACGGCCACATTATCTATTGTTAATGGCGTTATCTCGAAATTGACTATTCATACCATGAAGTTATAGTTACAAAAAATCTTGAACTATTGAGATATATTTTCAAAATTTTGTACTAAAATATTACAATTATGGAAGCTTTGTGTCAATGTGTAATTTTCCCCTCGGATGTCACACTGAATGGTCTTATAAACAACGGATATGTGTGTTTGCTGGGGACTCGGCATTGGAAGGGCTTCCTGTCCTTGGCCTTCGGAGAGATATACTCATCGTTCCACCCGCCATGGTTGATGTAATATTACAATGGTATGTTTCCGGTCACCGGGATGCCAATTAGACTTTGCAAATTCGGCTCAACTTGTCTTGGAAATGACATGAAAAAACCATACTTAAGTTGAGATTTTCTAGCTGACTAATATTTCAGGTCATATTAGCACGGCACGAATAAATATTGGATCATGTTAACGTGACATAAAAAAAGATTGAGTCAGGTTAAAATAAAAAAAATTCAAAATTAAAAGAAATTTATGATAAAATTTGTAAAAATTAGTCCATATGTCAACAAATAATTATATTTTAAATTATATTTCAATATTTTCTTAGAATTAAAGATAAAAATTGGGTCAGTTATTCAATTACACCATTTAGAAGATTGTTGGAAACCTAAAATTATTTAAAATTATATTTTAAAAATGGCACAAAAAGTTTCTTTTTTATTTTTATAAATTGTAAAGATATTAATTGTAAGCATCACTTTAAATTTTCATTTTTATTTTTAATTGTTAATCATAACTTGGAGAATTAATTAAAAATAATTTTAAAAAACAAGTTTTGTACTATTAACCATAATTAACTGAATAACAATGGAAGTATTTTTTTTAAACTTTTTATCTATAAAAAAATAACATCAATTGAGAATTTGTTTAGATAATTTGGTTATATTTTTAATTTGATTCTTTTTTTTTATCTTTCATATAATCACTGTGACTCGATTCGATTGTTTGATTTTTGGTTTTTGTAGATGCCCAACAACAAAGTGAATTTTTAGTGGAAAATGGCACGTGCAGAACATTCACATACACGTGCGGGAAAAAATATTATCTCTGTCTAGAAAATGTCGTCGGCCCATTTGGAGGGGCAGAGGCAGAGAGGTCAGACGCAGCAGAATGGGCATATCGGCTTCGAGGAACAGAGTCAAGTCAGCAGTCTCCAAATCGCCGGAGTTCGACTCTGCCTGCGACTCAGCTTTCGCTGACTGCCTCGCCCTAACCCAGCACGCCTTCCCCGGCGTCTTCCCCTACCAGCTCCCCACCGCCTCCTCCCACCTCCACAGCAGCCTCTCCGCCGTGCCCCTCATCCAAAGATGGGTCCCCTCTCCTCCGTCTCGCTCCCAGATCGATTGTGCCCTCCGATCAGTCCTCCACTCTCTCCCTGACGGTCAGCAGATTCTCGGCCAGGCACAGTTCAAGCAGTGGGCTGCCGAGCTGTATGCCACGGCTGTCGTGGAGAACGCGGGCAAGGCGGTCCTTACCCGAGTGCCGATCGGGATCGCCGGAATCGCTGGGCTGGGGATGGCGACCCGGTCAGGAAAGGAGCTGATTGGGTCCGCGATTGGAGTCTACGCGCTCGGCGTCGCGACTTCCATTTATCTTAGTCTGTCTGGTTAGAGATTTTTAATTTTCCTTTGGCCACCATTCCTCTGTTTTCCTTATTACAATATTAAATTTAATATACAAAAATGTTAATTTAGATTACGCATTTGCCCATCTGTTATTGGTCACAAGGAATAGATAGGGAGGACGGAAATATAATTGCTCGTCAAGTTAAACTAACCAAAAAACCCAATTCTCTCTCTGTGCTCACGCGCTCGATCTCATCGGAAACGGCTAATCGATTTCTCTCATTGAGAATCCTTTCAATTTCTCCTTTGCGAGAAGATTTTGAGGCCACTTGGTGGGCGATTACCTCTGTTTTCTCTGTACTTGTTTGATTTGAATAAGAGCAAAAATCCCCAGTGGCCAGTGACTTTCGCGAGTTTGAGGACAGCAAGGGAGACGATTTGCAAATCCTAATCCTAAAGCAATGTTACCAGGCAAAGTATTCACTTTATGGAGGACCAAGGCTGATTGCTCGCTGGTATACCAGATGATATCAAAAAGTCTCTGCTCCCCTCGCTTCGCTGCTGCATCTACTCATTAGGGTTCAATCTTGCTGCTTCGTCGGACTCCATTCTACCGCCTGTCGGTCTTAATATCATCGCTAGTCGGTGCGATTTCCTC
Organism: Sonneratia alba; assembly: GCA_900174645.1. Taxonomy (NCBI): domain Eukaryota; kingdom Viridiplantae; phylum Streptophyta; class Magnoliopsida; order Myrtales; family Lythraceae; genus Sonneratia; species Sonneratia alba. The sequence continues at coordinate 3,340,574 of FWPY01000027.1, read as the reverse complement.
TCTAGGCTTAGTTCCCGACACCTCCATCAGCTCATCTCATGTTTGAGAGTCTCTCCGGGCGAAGAAGCACAATCGTGTAGGGCTGAATACTAGGGAAGAAAGGTTTTCTCTCCTGTCAAGGAGCACATATGCGAAGGATCAAAGAGCAAGAAAGAAGACCTAAAGAACAATCTACGATCGAAAGGTTCAAAGTCACAAGATTGAAAGATCGAGGACTGGAACATTCTACGCTGCACAGCTACGGTTAAATCCGCCATTAATGCAGAGATTGACCCCCTAAGGCCACAGGTGAGGTTGAGGCTACTGGTGAGCATTTTAAGCATTCTTCGGCAACTAATTACTTTGTGTATTTTTGTTTGAAATCATCTCTTGATAGTGATTCTAGATTCTAGAGGCTGCTATTTTTGTTTGTTTGCTTGATTGACCAGTATCTTGTTAAAGTAAATTGGTTAGTGAGGAATTTGGAAAGTTTTAGTTTTTTGTATGAGATTGTGTTGCTGGAATTTGATTTGTTCTAGGAAGAGAAATCTCTATTTTCCCCTAAATTCCTATGTTTGACTTGCTGATTGATTCTATGGGTTTTTTTTTAAAGGTTTATTATATTAAATCTATTGCAAACTCTTTCCTTCTGTCTTTGCCGAGTTAAAAGAGAGTAAAAAAGTGATTATAGTGCTCTTGTGCTATTCTAAAGATCATAATATTATTTTGCTGAGGTCAATATCTGAAAGTCTTTTCTCTATAAACTAGCAGTTGTTGCATTTAAATGAACTGCTAATTTATTAATTTTTATTTGACATGAGTCTCTTAGCATGGAATTGTCGAGGCATAGGTGGGGCTTCGACAATGCGAACCCTCAAAACCCTCTTGAGGAAAACAAAACCTTGTATGGTAGATGTCAGCAACTGAGGAAGATCAGCAGGACTTGCATCAATGGACCCAATTAAGAATGGGGGTGGACTTTGCTTTATTTGGGACAGAGAAATTCAGGTAACGATCTTAGTTAAAAACAAATATATGATTCATGCCACTATTGAGCACTGCATTTTTCCTTGCAAATGGTATCTCACTCGTGCATATGGTCCCCCTACTCATAAGGACAAAAAGCATTTCTGGTCACTTTTAGAAAATACGGCTGATTGTATGGGTGATCCTTGAATTATTATTGGAGATCTAAATGAGATTTTGTTAGCCGATGACAAATTGGGAGGTAGAACAATAGGAAGCTCAAGCAGAAACTACTTGCATAACTTCTTAACCAATACTGACTTTACAGATTTAGGATTTAGAGGTAGTCCATTTACTTGGAGTAACAATAGGTATGGTCCCAATCAATGTTAGACAACACCTTGGTAGAGCCTTAGCCAATCAAGCATGCTGATTGAATTTCCCTAAGTCTGGTGCCACAAGTTCTAATCATAACCCCATCTTTCTTAAACTGTTGGAAACAGTTTATTCAAAACCAACACCATTTAGGTTCGAACAGGCCTGGACAAGAGATCTAGGATGTAAGCAAGTCATTCATAATTCTTGGAAAACTGACCGTAAAGGTTCCAAAGAATATAAATTCTCACAAAAAATTAAAAGCACTAAAATAGCATTAAAATTATGGAACGAACAAACATTCAAGAATTGAGATGTGCAAATTCAACAAATTTTGGAAAAAAAATAGAAGATCTATAAAATAGTGAACCAACAATTCAAAATAGGCAAGCGGAGGTGGAATTTCATATTCATTTGCAAGAACAACTTAAAAAAAGAGAACTAATATGGAGACCGAAATCACGTGAGTTATGGATCAAAGATGGAGATTGCAAAACCAAAATTTTTTCACCTTTGTACTTTAATTCGAAGATAAAAAAACTGAATTCTAATGATTGAAAATGAACAAAATGAGAAAATTTTTAACATTGATGAAATAGGTGAATACTTTGTTAGGAACTAGAGCAACTATTCACTTCTACCAACCCGGAATTTCTAGAAGATCTAGAAAACTTAATTAACCCAATAATTTCTATAGAAGAGAAAGTCTATCTGATTCTAATACTTAAGAATATGAGATTGAATCAGTAGTTAAGTCAATGAACCCTCTCAAATCACCAAGCCCAGAAGGAATGCTCACACTTTTTTATAAACAATTTTGGAATACCATTAAAAATGATTTCATAGCATCTGTTCGAAGCTTTTTTAGAACGGGCTACCTACTCAAACAATGGAACACGACTTTCATAACACTAATACCAAAAAAAGAAAATGCTACCCAATTTGGTGATTTCTGTCCAGTTAACTTATCCGATACCTGTTACAAGGTCATATAAAAACTTCTTGCTGAAAGACTAAAACCACTCTTAGGTAAAATCATATCTCCTAATCAAATAACTTGCATGAAAGGAAAATGGATCAATGAGCACATAATTCTAGCTCAAGAAATAATCCATATCATGAATAAATCCATGTAAAAAGTAGGATGGGTCGGGGCAAAAATTGATTTCTCTAAAGCCCTTGATAGAATTGAATGGTCATTCATATATGCAACTTTAGTTAAACTAGGTTTTCATCCCACATTCACGGGTTGGATAATGCAAGGTATCGCCACTCCTCAGTTTTTGATACTTCTTAATGGATCTCCTCATGGATTCTTCAAAGCCCATAGAGGATTAAGACAAGTTGGCCCATTATCATCCCATTTGTTCATCTTGGCTATGAACTTCTTTTCTTGGTTGATCTACAAAGCCGAAAAGCAAAACTTGCTTAAGTGGATTAAAATATCCAAAGGGAATGATAATCTCAATCATCTTCTCTTTGCAGATGACTTAATGGTCTTATTAAAATCATCAAACTCTAGTGTGAGAGCGAGTAGAAATCTGTTAGATAAATTTTGTTCATTGAGTGGATTAGAAGTTAACTTTGAAAAAACTGGACTCTTTTTTTCTCCTAAGGTTAGAAGTAATATGAATCAAAATCTCAAAGACATTTTCAATATGAGAACACTGAATAGGGACAGTAAATACGTAGGAAATCCATTGTTTTTCAAAAAAAAAAAAAGAATACAATCTTTTAAATATCTCTTGGATAAACTTAAAGGTAAGTTGGCTGGATGGAAGTCAAAAGTGCTCTTTGGGACTGCCAAGACTACCCTAGTGAAATTTGTGCTTAACACAATCCCAAATTACACATTAGTGTGTATAAAATCCCGCTTAGAACCTGTAAACAAATTGATAAAATCACAAGGAATTTTTGTTGGAGTAAAACTATTTGCCAACCAAAGATAAATGGAGGTTTAGGCATCCAAAGAGCTGAAGATATAAATAAGGCCATGTTCTCCAAAATGGCGTGGTTCCTAACTCAAGAAAATGGTAGTCTAGCAGCAAAAATGTTGAAAAATAAGTATGATAATTTTTTGTTACCAAAGAATTGAAGTTTGCATTCATGTTTCCACTTATGGAAAAGTTTGTAGTCATGTAAAAACACTTTGGTGAACTTTGGTTGTAAACTAATAGGTGTAGAGGGGTCCCTTAGAGTAGGTGAGGAGAGGAGAGGAGAGGAAATGTTACATACAGTTTATGCCAAATGGGTGAAATAGAGAGTGCTTAGAGAGGAGGAATGGACAATCCTAGTGAGCTGGAGTATGCAGTGGTAAGAAAAATGAAAGGATTCTTTCCAATCGTTTCAAGCTCTCAAATATGTTTTTCCCCCAAAAAGAATCCCCTCCAAGTGTTGGGAAGTAGACTATTTATAATAATTTAAGATATTGTGTAACCAATAGAAAGATGTCACTTGTCGAACATTCATTGGCTAAAATAAATAACAGGTTGTATTGTACTCTTAGCCCACAAGAAGGGTTAGAAGAGTGTGTTGAAATAGAATCGCCTAATGAAGCCTCATTCCAAGCCTACCAAGCCAAAACTCTCTAAAATATCCCATGAATTGGCTAAGCTTAGGATTTTGCCACTAATCATATAGTTAGGCCCAAATACTCTTATACCATATGGCTTTAGCCATCTATAAAGTTATTTTTGATATAGGCCTTATTAATATTTGAGATTTAGGGGCACATATATATGTGTATATATATGTCAGGCATCGAGTTCTAGCAATATTTGAGCCACGAGCTCGAATTGCATATTCTTATGGTCTTTGAGCTGTAGGTAATAATTTCTTATATAGAGTTCTAGTGATTTTTGAGTCATAAATTCCATTTATATACTCTATGGTCTTTCAGTCTGAATAATTCATCGTGATGACCCATTAATTTTTCGTGCTAAGCTTTGTGATCTTTAGTCACAAGCTGGTACGCCTTCACAGCTTTTGAAGCATAAGATTCTATTGATTATAGAGATGGTCTTATGACAATATTTACATGCATCTACATTTTGCTCCTAGAGATATTTTCATGTAGAAGGGGTATTGTGAACATGTCTTGATTAAGAAAGAAAGAAAAGAGAAACAAATATATGAATAAAATACTAAAAAAATCCATTAGTTATAAATATAATTATATTTGTAAGAAAATTTGAATATTTTAGGGGAATATATAAGGAAAATTATTTATTTATAAATATATTTATATTTATAAGAAAATTTGAATATTTTAGTGGAGTATATAAGGAAAATTAATGTTGATGAATATTTTGGTGGAGGTATATTAGAATAGTTAATTTTGAGAACTGTAAATTCATTTATAAATTAGAAACTATATATAATTAATATATTGGTATAATATATGTTTGGATTTTTTTTTGGGCAATCTCCCTCTTTTGAAACGTGCTGGTAACCTAAATCACATTTTCCTCATTGTTTTTATTGTAAAATTTCTAAGATTAAATGTCTAAAATTCCATGCATGCATATATATTAATTTTCTTTAAAAAAAACTTCCCAAATAACGTTAGATTACTTAATAACATTACCTTTCTAATCGATAATTAATTTATACCAAGATTTTACCTTCTTCAAATGAGTATAATACTCTCCAAATAAGTTAACGTACTGTACAAATAAGAGGGAAGATTGAGAAATATGGTCAAAGATAAAATGCTGTTATGGTAAGATTATTTATCAATTTATAACTAAATTAGTATAGCATGTGACTTTTCAAAATAATTCAAGCGTATATACTTATTACCTTTTTACCTTTTTTTTCATTACAAAGACCAATCAGGACTTCAACTTTCAAACAAATTGCGGTGCAAATGGGAAGAACAATTTCTACAAATTTTGTGTTGGATCGAAGAATTTGAAGACCATGTAAGAATCGTAGCTCTTATTTTTCATAGCAATCATTACAATCCATCTTGGAAAGGTTGCATTCTTGATTAGGCCATTGACAATACTCTAGGATACATAAAAGCCTTCAAAAAAAGGAAGAGAATACCTAACTTGCAATGACATAACCTCTATTGGCATTGTGTTGTAGAGATGGGAGGAGGAACAAGATGTTGTGGACTACTTTGGCCATAGGGGGAAGGAGAAGTAGTTGGATGTGATGGTTGGAGGGATGAGCGAAGATGAGTTAGTCTATGCTTAGCATGAGGAAGGACATATGCTGCACTGTAGGCTAAAATAATAGAATGAATAGTAGGAAGGACATGGCACTCCATGCCCATTAAAATTATTGATCCGAGCCCTTGTATGGGCAAATAAGCCCTGATCTGGGCATGATTCTATTGGGCTGGGCTGAATTTTGTCAACTCTACATAAATCATTTATTTTTTGGTCCATGCACTCTAGGTTCAATCTAGTTATCCTCTTTGTTGTGTTGTACCCAAACTATTTCATGAATGTAGGCATGAGTTCATCCTAGTTCAAACTAATCTTTGAGTTAAGTAGATGGTACCAGATAATAGTAGTTCCCTATAACGACTATGGGAATAGTATGGTGACGGCCTTGGAACTATTATCCCAAGGTGGAAGCATCATTGGGAAATTGGCTACATGTCAGCAAGGTCACTTAACCTTTTGAATTTTGAGAAGTTCAACATCTTGAACTTCTCTAGAAATGTTGCCCCTCTAAAAGTGGCTAGTTTTTCCAAACCCAATTTCTTAATACCGATATGAACTTTGAGTGCAAAAAGATAGCTCTTGTACTTGGCACACTAGGGTCCTTAAGTCTAAGTCCATGGTCTAAGGTGGTGCTGATGGAACGATGGCATGCTGTGCATGTGGCAAAAGCGGATCTAGTTCACGTCTTAGTCACATTATTGAATTTTCTCCTAGGAGATCTGGAATATTATTCTGTGTCATGCTCAAGTTTAGTGGGATATGCCTCGTTTCCCAACAATAGGAAATCCACATAAATGGAGAGCACTTGTGTCAGTACATACAAGTGGAAATGAGTGCAAGTTATCCGGATTACTCTTATGAAACTTCCTCAGATTTTTAGATTATACATAGATTACTTCACCGACGTCCAATAAAATATTTCTACTAGTCTAATATAATTCACAGGATATGAACTAATGCAGTTTAGTTAAGGTGATTTGTCACCCCTTTCGTTTAAATAAGGTTTTAGTTCAAGTTTTAGGAATAAAGAATATTTATGTTGAGAGAATTTTATTCATTAAGTGAGTCAACTAAGTTCGAATATGAATTAGTCAGCGTCTATTATATTTTTAGATATTAGATAACTCATATCCAAAATATTATAAAACAAAAGATATTATTGCATATCCCAAAGAAGGGCATGCTCAAGTCTCTCTCTTTAATTGAATTTCCCTAAACAAGATTGTAACATATTACTTTCCAAGAATAAGTTTATAGTATATTATTGTAGATCTATAAAGAGCTTAGATGGCAGTGGTGATCTTCAATTTTTAGCTATAAATATGTTTTTTTAATCTTTCAATTTATTTATATTAATGAATTATTTCTCCTCTCGTTGGATCATTCTTGTGGCCACAAATTCTTTGTTATCTATCTAATATAACCGCACGATATATCATGTCAATCGGTGAATATTCTCTTTTAACACACACTACTCAATATCTAAAACTTCAAGTATATTTATACTAATTTGGATCTAAGTCGCATCAGTCCATCAATTGCAGAATTCTCAAAGTCGTGGATTATGTTTTAAGAAGGTTCAAACTATCCTACCTCAGAAGAAGAGGTGTAAAATTGAATTCACATAGTTAGTGTTCTTTGTCCTAATTCACAAGAAGATTTAAACTATTTTACTTGAGAAGAAGAGACATGAAACTATCGGAACAAATTTGTGTTAGATATTGGATGACTGTCTTCTATATCATATTGTCATATGTAGGGGTATTTCATCCCTAATCCATTTAATGGATATATAGTTCTACATATGGTAGGTACTTCATTTGTTGGAATCAAATATCACATATATTATTTCTAGCCTTATAATAATAATTTTTGGTTTTACTCCATTATTTTAACATGCATTCTTCTTGAAATTGTCTTTTTATATGAACTTATGAGGCTAGCATGTACAAATTTTACTTAATTTTATGTATATTTTACTAAATTATCTAATTCCACGTCTGAATTAGTCCTTTGCCCTGATCAAAACCATAGGGGACGGCTTGCTGATCACGACAAGAAAAGGACAAGAAAAGGAAATGTATCTGCATATAAATAAAGAACAAAGATTTAATACAGTAATATTATTATCAATTTGATATTCAAATATTGACATTTAATTCTTATCACTAGACATGAATATTCATGTTATTTGCCCTGCATCTTCCTCATGTTATTTTTAAGTTTAGTGATGTCTTTTATAACAGTAAAAAAAACTAAAAGTATCCCAGTAATATGAGAAATAGAAATGAGTAAAATATAGATATTAGATATTTTCAAGGTATATTAACGATGTATAAGTGTGGACTGCAATTGGAAAGAAAAAAAAGGATGCACTAATGGTTCAGCCTTCTAATTTGTGTGAGTTACATTTATTTGAGTACTTGAATTAATTTTATTTTCAAAATAGTCACTCAATTTTTATTTTTCCTAAAAATCAGCTCAACTAGCAATTTTATTGAAAAGAAAGCCGATGTAACATCCACATGGTACATGGTCACACCAAAAAATTAATGGTGGAACTGATTATTAAAAGAAAAAAATAAAGTTGCGGGATTATTTTAGTAATGGACTAGGGTGTTTGACCACTCAGCAGAAGATGAGAACCTTGATTATATCAAGCTAGTGATCTTCTCAGTAAAGTACATAATCATGGGCAGAAAGCAGAGCGTCACAAATGCTGCCATCACAAAAATGAGGAATAGCCACAGCAAGATATCGTATATCCAATCTCTCTGGCTCCTTCTGCATGAACACAAGTGCACGTTCGTCTTCCTCCCACAGTGGTAGCAAAACCGAGTTTGACATCTGCACAGAAAAACAACAAAAGTAAAATTAATATACATATACACATAATTGTTTTATTTCTCAATCATAGGATTAGATATAAAAAACTGAAGTTAGAAATCAATATTCTTTTCGGCGGTAAAAAAAATTGTTTATTTACAAGTGTTCTTCTACGTGTTCGACGTCTATATTATTTAAGAAATATTTCTAATAATTATAAATTTAACTAATAAAAAAAGAGAAAAATAACGATCAAATTATAAAATTAATCTTTAAATCATAATTAATATTTAAAAATTGTAATTGATTTTACATTTTATTTTTTTATTTTGCTACATTGAAATTATCTATCATAATTTAAAAAATCAATCAAAATTAGATTTATCAATTTTATTCCCTTCACTTTTAGAATACATGAATTTTAGTTAATTTAATTGCATTCAAATCAACCTCTCCAATTAAGTTTGTTACTACTTTAGCATGAGAAAGGGTAAAATCCAGATTTCTTTATTATAATTGTTTGGAGACCCTTGGGATCGCTGGCAAAATATATATATATATATATATATATAGGGTTCAAGCAAATAACTAGAGTCTAGGAAAGAGAGAGATTACAAGGTATTCTTCATTTTAGATCTTAAATTCAATTTTTATGAGATAAAATTTTCGTATTCTTTGATATTCCCGTATCACTCTATATCAATATACCTCAATTATATATATATATATTTTTAAAAGAAGAGCAAGTAATTACGACGCACCTGCACAAAATTGAGCTGCATCCTTCGATTCGCTCCACATAGTTCTTGCACCCGGGACACCTCATCCACTTCCTCTCCTGCATAAGATGATACGTATCGTCGCATTTATGTCTCCTAACCCAAGGAGTGGAGCAACGGAAACAGCAACTTCTCTTGCAATTAGGGCATCGAATCTTCTCCGCCGACTGGGCTCGACATTCGTCGATGATCAGTTCTCGACAGTCTATGTTCGGACAGTAACACCTCTCGTAGCCTCGGACGGAGGATTCGCACAGCAGGTCGCACCACCGGTCGAAGATCTGTCTCGTCACCAGCGTTCGGCAGGAGATCGGATCGAAGGTCCAACGGCACCTCAACGACATGGGACACCATATAAGCGACTTACCTTGCTCGACGTTGGCGACGATGTATGAGGCTATACATTGTCTGCAGATGAAAGAACAGTGATCGCAGCATCTACCCTTCCTGGGCATGAATCTGGAGCTCGAGGGAAGATTGTCCTCCAAGCACAGTATGCAATTGAAGGTTGAAGCATGAGCAGATGGTTCCCGAGGAGGAGGTCTAGGGTTTCCCGTTGTCGTCGTCATCGCCATCAGTGAGAGGTCTCTCCAAAGGATGCTTATATCTTCATCCGACTGCTCATATGGCGATTTCTCTTGTCTTCTGCTGCGAACGAGAGCTTTTTGGAGTATATATAGATGACGTTCTCAATCACATACCCCTTATTTTGTGCAGGTACAAGTATATCATGAAAGATATTTCCAGATATCCTATAAAAAAAATTGTAATTTTACGAGAAAGACCACTACTATTATTAGGAGAATTATATAGGGAATCTTAAAATTATTTGATTTTTTGAATTTAAAATTTAAAAATTTTAAATAGACTTTTCTCAGTTTTAAAAATTTATTTTCCTGAACTATTTAAGTTATTGCCGTAATAGAATATAAAATTGTGCTGATATGAATATAATAATGTCAGAAAATATGACACATCATATACTATATTATTATTTTAATATATAAAAAATATGATGTGTCATTGGCACATCATCATTTTATCGATGTTATCGTGTTTGTGTCAACGGATTTAATGGTCCATCACTACAAGAATTTAAATAAGTGATACAAGTGAAATTTTAGAAACAAAAAAGTCAATTTGAAATTTTTAGGATTTATATTCAAAAAATTGAATAGTTTTATGATTTTTGTGTACTTTTCCCCTATTATTACTATTATTATTTTGTTAATAACTTGTTTATGTTCACAATTGTAGGTAAAAGCGGATGTGTCAATGTATATTGAATCTTGATACGGTTGTGTATAATAGCTGTATATAGGAATTTTTTGCTACTTAGCATAACCACATCAGTGCTCGAAATTAAAAAAGAAAAAATGAATAATGTGATATTCCATTTTATGAGAATCTTTATTATTCAGTTATTATACAGAAAAGTTGCAAAAAAAAAATACAAACTTGATGGTAATTTTTTGAAGCGAAGCTACAATCTTTTTTTTTTTTTTTTACAGAAATTATATGTGCAATATATGAAGTTGTAAGTAACCGTAAAATTTCCCTCAATTTCAATTATATTATCCAGAAAAAAATTGCATGAGTATTTTTGCATTATACTATAATGCCATACTTAGAGGAATATCCTCCCATATATATTGAATGGAATTATGGTACTGTACTGTATATTTCCTGTTGGCATTGAATCTAATGTATGTAAAGGAATAAATACTTGCTTTGCCTCGTCCACAGACACTCTCCTTCTATCTCCATTCTTGAGTCTCTTGACCTAATTCCCACGTGCGGTATAGGTGCAAAATCATATACATAGAAATATATTGAATCATAATAAATCTAGATTCAAGTCATATTATCCCCCTTGGAATAAAGTTGTGTTAATATAAATTTTCTTAATTTATAAAATTGGAATTGGAAATCTTATGTAAGGGAAAATGTACCAGATGATGTTAAGCATTACATGTAATATGTGGATAATACTGCCATGTTGCGCAATTAAGATGTCAAATTAGACTCTGAACCATACGAGGTTAAATGCAATTTTACCATAATCTTAAGAATTTTGATGGGAGATGTGCTCATCTTCGACTAAGAAGAGCATCCGGCTCACCTTGTCTATTCCCAATAGTACAACTTTTTTTTTTTAATTAATTTAGTAAATCCTATCAATTGTATTGGGTTATTGGCTCGGTAACTGTATATATAATCTTCAGGGTGATTTCTTCTGCAAAGATTCAGATCTGCAACATCACTGAGCGAACCAATTCTTCTACTCCATTTCCCATGTCGAAGGCTCTCACCATTGCTCGTCCCGTCACAGCATCCGACCACCTAAGGATCACGGCCTTCACATGTTTCAGGTGCTTCTCGAGGCTCACAGAAACGCCACTGGGGAACGTACGCAGCTTGTCTTGATCTCTAGGAACGGCACGTTTTGATTTTTCTCGTAGGGGATTGAGCTGCATGGGCATAGAAGATGGGACGAACATGGATCGTGAGGCGAACAGTACATCAAAGTTACATGGATTAGTCCGGTTTGAAAATAGGTTTAATAAAACTCCACTGTATCCCCAAAAAAGAAGAAGAATAATATATATAAGATCTGATTAGCCGATTACCTTATAATCGATATCTTGGTGAACCCTTCTCAGCTCTAATTTCTCGACGTGAGGCGATCTCTCCAGCAAGCTAGTGATACCGATAAGATCAACTCCGTCAAGCGCAGAGTCGATGATCAAGTGCCTAGTATTAGTCATCTCCCGAATATCGACTCCAGCTTCCTTCATGCTCGATATTACCTGGATCATGGAGAGAGAGAGAGAGAGAGAGAGAGAGAGAGAGAGAGATTAAACTACCAACTTTATCGAAAGAAGATTTGCGAATCCTGGAGAAAATTGCAGTAAATCGACCACAAGTACCTCGTTGCACCATTGACCAATGTGCAAGGATGAAACATGCTGCAGCTGGTCGAGGATTTCCTTGAAAGTGTGGCAGAAAAACTGTGGAGGAAGAATGTAGTAATCGTCCGCCTGATCTTCCATTCCCTGCAGGAGGAAATTGAGCTCCGCCTCGGCCACAGAGGACACGTCGATCAGCTTCAACTCTCGGCACCGCCAATATCCTCGCAGACGAAGCACACGCAGGTTTGGAGCGATGATTTTAAGCGTAGAATCACCTTCGTTCGAATCTATCACAAGCTCGCTCAGTCTCTGAGAGATTGATATGTCGATTCTACTCAGACCCCTGCAGCCTTCCAGTTTCAGCAGCTCAAGCGATTGGGTCCCGAAGAAGATATTTGTGAGGACTTTCTCGCTCAGCTGCATCTGACTGATCGACAATTCCTTCAGATGAAACCAGTTGAAGCCACTGCATGGGTCCGGGAAGACGCATTGTGTGATGCTAAGTCTCTCGAGCCAGAAGCAGTAGCACAGGAATCGAGGCAGCTCGTAGGATTCCAGATCCAATAGTAGCTCCTTGACCTTGCGTCTGACTGCAAATCGAATCCACGGATCGATCCTAGCACGTATCCTGTGGCACGGACGATCGAGGCGGAGGGAGAATCTCTCCAACTTTTTGTCTGCAGAGTAGCGACGGAGGAACCTATTCATAAAAATTGTGAAACGATGCAGCTCGACGCTCGTGTGCAGGGATTCGTGGAGATCGATGCTCGGGACGTCCATACGTATTTGGTACCATCGTCTCGACAGGGAGCAGAACCTGGCAACGTCTTTCGTGGGCATGAGAGAGAAGATGCGGTGGACCAGATAATCCGGCAACTGACTCATGTGGTCGTTTCCTCTTCCATCAGTAACATCGCAGGGTGATCGAGCCAGTTCCGCTTCCGCCATGGCTAATTGGGTGAGTTGATCGAAACCGGTTGGATTTCCAGATACGTGTAGGAAATCTACTGATCTGAAACCGAGACTGAATATATGCACGGTGAGTCCACATACGGATTTAAATGGTAAAGAAGATAGGTAAGAATCTCGAGATATCAGATTCTTTTAATTCTTTGTTGCCAATATAATATAGCCAAATATTTTTGCAAGATTCTAAACCCTATTATCTTTTTGTAATTAATAATATAATAAATATGATATATAAGCTTTTTTTTGGAAGTAAAAAAAATTTTCCTATAATTGAGAGAATTTTATCCTTAATAAATAAATTTATCTTGAACATGAATTAATTTTAACCCATTTAACACATGAAATTACAGTGAGCGGGTCTTGGTACATTGTGTTTGTATGGTACCCATATTTAAAGTTGTCAAAATTTGACATGGCGCAGAATGGCACAAAAAAACCGTATCTGAGCCAGGATTTTTGGGCACTTGATATATTGAGTAGGCATGACAATAATTTTTATAATAAAAAGGAAAATTATGAGAAAAATAATTATTTATATACAAATAATTATATTTTAATAGTAATTTCAATATTTTTTAAAATTAGTATAAAATTTAGATTAATCGATTAATTATATCACAAAAAATTATTTTTAAAAAACAACTATTTGTATGATTTAGGTCGTACCAGGATTTTTGGGCCACCTAAGGTTGTGGGATGTGCCAGTATAGCCCGAAAAGTATATTTGTGCCGTGTTTGGCATGGTCTAAATTCGTTGTGCCAGGTCAACTTGCCAGGTCTACTTGTATTATACTAAATGTTATAGATATCCTGTTGGACATATTCTTTTTTAATAAATAATATAAAAATGTGAAATTGAAATGAACAAATTCACAATGAATAAAAAATTTTAATTGTTCATGTTAAATATGAAAAAATCATATACCATAAAAATGTAAATCACATAAAATAATATCTATAGACCGATCACCCATTGTAGCAGTTTTAGATCTTATCATGACCCTTCTTTAGGAAATATTCACACATGGGCTTCTCTGCTAGGCCGCATCCCCGTGGTCCGAATCCCACTAGGTCGAGTCCTCTCTTGCTATCGTTGTCTGGAGCTAGGCTCTTCCCACTACTGTTCAATCTCAAGGACTCTCCCACTATGAAGGTTGCTCCATCCAAATCTTCATCCCTTTCAATGTCAGCTAGCGTTTCTACCCTTGATTAATAATAATAGAAAAAGGCTTATCAACAGATGAAAGAGGTGATGTATTCAAGATTTAGGAACACACCAGACAGTAAATTCCAGTGTCAAGCCCCATGAGGAATTGGTGCAACTTTCAACCTCCTATCTCGTGCTTGTTTCAACGCTGCTGAACATATGCACTGTTACACATCCATATGCTCATCGAGTTCATCCCATAATGCCTTTAGTTTTGCATAATATGCAATGACGGTGTCTCCACATTGCTCGAGACAACACATTTCCTTGTTCAATTCGTGTACCCTTTGAGCATGTCCTTGCAGGAAATGCTCCTTCAATTTGAGCCACATCTCTTGGATGTCGTCAACACATCTCTCACAGATGCTGAGGCTGGACAGAGTTGGTGGATGAAGCTCATACAGTTTAAGAAGAGGTTGAGCTAGATGCCAATGGCAGTTATAATTGCCATGTCAAATAACATATTAGTTAGGGCAGCTAAGCCTTGTATTAGAAGCTATAAATAGATATCATAATGTAGAAGTGACTTTGCTCCAAGAACTCTCATCTATGAATAAGAGCTTCTCAATTCTCTTATCCTTTCTCTCATTTGCAATAGTTCACTCTCTGTTTCTTTTGTGATATGGTATCAGAGTAATGAAGGCCCAGAGCAACTGAGTTCCATTGTGCCAACAAGATGGCTCAAGGTACACAAAATCAAACTACTACTCTTAACCAGCAAAATTGATTTCAGGTTCTATCTCCATCTGGAACTGGTGTAGCTGATACGGCACAGGTAGAATTCCATAATCCTTTTTTTGCTTCAAATTGGCGGCAATCCAGGATTGGTATTGGTGTCACATGTGTTAACTAGTGCACCAAACTACTATGCATGGAGTCGTGCTATGTGTGTAGCTCTCATTGCCAAAAGCAAGTTAGGATTCATTGATGGATCACTACCTCAGCCTCCAAAGACAGATCTCATGTATCATTCACGGATCAAATGCAATAGTATGGTAATCTCTTGGATTGTGAATTCGGTAGCTAAAGATATAGCAGAAAGCTTAATGTCTTTTGAAACAGCTCAAGTCATATGGTTGGATTTGAGATCACGTTTTCACCATGGAAATGGATTGCGCATTTTTCAATTGAAACAGAAATTGCATGCTCTGACGCAAGGTGCTCAAGATGTTAGTGCATATTTTACTCGCCATAAGACCTTGTGGGATGAGTTGTGTCATTATCAGCAAGGAGTGGATTATCAAATGCAGGAGGTGATGCAATTTCTAATGGGATTGAATGAGTGTTATGCAGGAGTTCGCTCTCAAATACTGATGATGGAACCATTGCCGCCTCTACCCAAAGTGTTTAGTCTCATCATTTAGGATGAACGCCACCGTTCAGTTGAAAATATGGTTCCCACATCCTCTGAAACGTTAGCATTTTCTATGACTAATGATAAAAAATCTTCTAGGGTGCATTCTGCAACAACAGGAAGAGGAAGGTGTGATAGACCAATGTGTACACATTGTGGGGCCGCTGGCCATCGAATTGACAAGTGCTATAAGTTGCACGAATATCCTCCAGGATATCAACCACGTTTTAGGGCTTCATATTCAAATCCAACTTTTGTTGGACCATCTCATTTTACAAACGTAGTTGTATCCCCTTTTACTGGACAAGGTGCACCATCTAGGTCCACTCTTCCTATAATTGTGTCCACTACACCCCCAGGAGCACATGGTAACTATACATATGAGCAACTGCAAAGCATGATTTCGTATTTTAGTGACCAATTGCAAAAGTCATCAGTAGTTTCACTTGATCAAAAGCCATCAGCAGTCTCAACTGATCAGGAAATCCCTTCTAAAGATCCTCAAGTGTCCCAGATTTACGGTAATATTCCTCCCTTATCCTTTGATGAGTCTATTATGTCCCAAAAGGCAGTGTGGATACTTGATACAGGAGCTACACATCACGTTTGTTGCCATCAGTCCTTATTTACACATCTGTCACCCACCATCAATAAACCCGTAAGCTTGCCAAATGGTTCCTCTGTAGCAGTAACACATATTGGTTTTGTTTTATTGTCAACTCACCTGCACCTTCATCATGTTCTTTACATTCCATCTTTTCATTTTAATCTAATCAGTGTTAGTTCACTAACCAAATCAGATTCCTGTCAAGTTGTTTTCTCTGCTAAGACATGCACTGTACAGGACCTGAGACAAAGATGGACGATTGGGATGGGTAAAAGACTGGGGAATCTATACATTTTTGAGCAACTTTCCTTTGAGAAATATTGTTTCTTAACACATGGATCTTCATCTTTGTGGCACAAACGACTTGGCCATCCTTCCATTGCACCCTTACAAACATTATGTTCAGATTTGCATTTTTCTATTCATGATTTGAGTACATTGACTCATTGTAAAGTTTGCCATGAAGCAAAACAACGACGATTGCCTTTTAAAGCACAACACAACACAGCACCTCGGGCTTTTGATCTCATTCATTTGGATGTCTAGGGACCATTCTCCATTTTTACTATAGCTGGTCATCGATATTTTCTGACCATTATCAATGATCATACTCGCATGACTTGGGTTTATTTGTTGAAAGCAAAATCTGAAGTGCGCAATGTTATTCCAGACTTTTATGCTTACATAGCAACTCAATTTGATTGTTATATTAAGAGTGTACAATCTGATAATGCTCATGAGTTCAATTTGTCACAATTTTATTGAGATAAAGGCATTCATGTCTATCATTCATGTGTGAAAACACCACTCTGTCGTAGAATGCAAACATCAACACCTTTTAAATGTTGCCGAAGCACTTTTGTTTCAGTCAGGGGTACCTCTCGTCTACTGGGGAGAATGTGTCCAAACGACTGCATATTTGATCAATTGAACTCCTTCTTTCATCTTGCAGAAGAAGACCCCTTTTGAATTGATGTATCATAAGAAACCCAGGTATGATCATCTTTGCTCTTTTGGGTGTCTATGCTATGCATCTTCACTATTGGCAGGCCGCAACAAATTTCATGCTCATGCACAAGCTTGTGTCTTTTTAGGTTACCCTGTTGGATATAAGGGGTACAAACTATTGGACTTACAAGACAATAGAATTTTTATATCCCTTCATGTGGTGTTACATGAAGATATCTTCCCCCTACAACATTCTTCCACACAATCGGTTCATCGTGATGTTTTTACTGATTTTGTTCTTCCTCTTCCTATCACAAATACTTCTCGTGATCCACTTACAGAATCAGTTGCTTCTCCATCCATACCATCTCATCCTATAGCTTTTGCTCCCTCTTATCCAACAGTCTCCCAAAGGCCTAAACGAGTGACCCATCCACCAACATACCTTTCTCATTATATCACTAACAATGTTGCAACCTTTTGTTCCACCAAGCATCCCATTCAACTCTATATGAGTAGTGATCGTCTTTCTTCTTCCTATAAACAATTTGTCTTGTCTATCACAGCTCAAAAGGATCCCCAGACTTATGTTGAAGCGAAACAACATCGACATTGGCAGGACGCCATCAAGAATGAGTTGCAAGCAATGGAGCTTAATCACACTTGGTATGTGGTTTCCCTGCCTCCAAATAAACATCCCATTGGCTGCAAATGGGTGTTCAAGACCAAGTATAGAGTGGATGGGCACATAGAGAGACACAAGGCAGGCTTGGTCGCAAAGGGTTATACTCAACAAGAGGAAGTGGACTTTCTTGACACTTTTTCTCCAGTTGCAAAATTAGTTACTATTAAGCTTCTTTTCTCATTAGCCGTTGTTTTTGGTTGGTCTATGCTGCAACTAGATGTTAGTAACGCCTTCCTTCATGGTGACTTATCTAAAGAAGTATACATGGAACTTCCTCTTGGCTATGCTTGCAGCCAAGGGGAGACACTACCACCACGAGTGGTTTGCAAGCTAACAAAGTCAATTTACAGTCTAAAACAAGCCTCTAGACAATGGTATTGTAAGTTGTTAGGTGCTATCCTTGCTCAAGGTTTTTCACAATCTCAGAGTGATCACTCATTGTTTATTAAAGCTACCAGGTCAGTTTTCATGGCTCTTGTTGTGTATGTTGATGATATAGTCATTTTAGGGAATGATGCATTTGCAATAACACAACTCAAGCAAGACTTATCAGCCCGCTTCAAAATGAGAGACCTTGGAACACCTAGATATTTTCTAGGAATTGAAATTGCACAAACTAAAGCAGGAATTTTTCTTACACAACACAAATATGCATTGGAAATTTTGTCCAATACAAGGCAGTTAGGATGCAAGCCCAACTCAATCCCAGTGGAACCAAATGTGAAGTCACAAAATGATGGAGAACGACTTGCTGATACTGAAGAATATCGGAGATTGATAGGAAAGTTATTGTACCTCACAATTGCACGTCCTAATTTGAGTTTTATTGTGAACAGGTTAAGCCAATATGTTTCTTCTCCAAGGAGTACCCATATGAATGCTACTATTTGTGTCCTACGCTACATCAAAGGGATGGTGCAACAAGGCATTTTTTTGTCTACAACATTGCCCCTTCAGTTGAAAGTCTTTGTTGATGTCGATTGGGCAACTTGCCCGAATACTCGACAATCCACCAGTTGCTTCTGCATATTTCTAGGGAATTCATTAATTTCCTAGAAATCAAAGAAGCAGACGGTAGTTTCTCGATCAACTGCTGAAGCAAAATATCGAGCAATGGCTCATGCTACTTGTGAGACAGTTTGGGTTCTAAATTTGCTAAAGGATTTGTGTGTTGAACATCGTGGACCAGCTCTACTTTATTGTGACAATAAGTCTGCTGTACACAGCTGAAAATCCAATATACCATGAAAGGACCAAACACATAGAGCTAGATTGTCATTACGTACGAGAAAAGATACAAGGAGGGTTTATCAAAACGATGCATGTTTCAACACACAATCAGTTAGCAGATCTTCTCACAAGGGCATTACATCCTAAGCAGCTCCAATCTTTGCTAAGCAAGATGGGAATTCAAAATATTTATTCTCCATCTTGAGGGGGAGTCTCATAGATGCTGAGGCTGGACAGAGTTGGTGGATGAAGCTCAGACAGTTGAAGAAGAGGTTGAGCTAGATGCCAATAGCAGTTATAACTGCCATGTCAAATAACATATTAGTTAGGGCAGCTAAGCCTTGTCTTAGAAGCTATAAATAGATGAGGTACATCATAATGTAGTAGTGACTTTGCTCCAAGAACTCTCGTCTATGAATAAGAGCTTCTCAATTCTCTCATCCTTTCTCTCATTTGCAATAGTTCACTGTCTGTTTCTTTCGTGATAATATCCAAGGTGCTGTTGCAAGCCTTTATCCAACGAGTTGAATATTCATGAGAGTATCATATTGTTGCAAATGTCCCATCAATTGAAATCTTTCGATGTTGGGTCCAGCCACACCAACATCCCATCAATGAAGCCGAGTTTTTTCTTTGCCCTCAAGGCTCGTCTTGTTACCTTCGTCTAGGTCACTTAATTCTATCAGTAAGGATGAGACAAGTATCGCACTAGGCCTTTCCTATGTTGCAAGATGTAGTGGTCTCATATAGTTGACGGGCTTCTTCTTACCCGACTTTGTCTTGTTAGTCATGGAGTACCACTAATACCATGACAAATTGCTAGATTGGGGGCAATTCTCATCTTCATTCATCCAATAACAGTTACATAAACATATTATGAGAATGATATATGCCGAGAAACTATGCAAGGAGCTTGCCTAAGATAAGTACAACAAAATATGGAAGAAATATATTACAAATGTAGAAGTATATTTCATAATTTAGAAAATATCTCCAATATGATTTCTTCTGTAATCACGTGATATTTCATTTCAATTACAATATCCAGCCAAAAAAAATTGCGTGAGCATTTTTGCATTATACTATATTGACATGTCTAGAGGAATATCTTCCCATATATATTGAATGGATTTATATTATTATGGTACTATTTTTTTTTTGTCAGCATTGAATCTAGTACTCTCCTTTTATCTCGATTCTCGAGTGTACATCTTGAACCAATTCTCACTTGTAGTATAGGTGCGAAATCATATTAGATGCAATACTACATTATATTACAGGTTGGGCAACTAAGATGTCATATTAGACTCTCGATCAATTGAGGTTAAACCTAATTCTACTATCATCTTAAGAGCTTGGATGGGAGATGTGTTCATCTTTGACCAACCCTATAAGAAGAGTATTTGTCTCATCTTGTATGTTTCCAATAGCCATATGCAACAATTGATTTAGAGTTGTTATTAGACAAATTTGGAATGGTGAGAACCTATCCCATTAATGAAGATAAAAATAAAAATATCTTTTGGGCCCTTAGGTGTGCATGGCAATAAGTGATATGATACCAAGTAATTTTAATAATCACAAGTCAGATGATATACTAAGAAAAAAAATGGTAAACTTATAGTAATTTTTCTAATTTACCTGTAAGACAGTTTTTGAAGAATATGATAATTAAAACATTCTTAATGAGTGAGAAGATTTTTGAATACTAAATAGTGTGTATATAAAAAAAATAAAGGTTAATATTTCAATTAAACAAAAGCTTTAATAATTTTTTTCAAATATAAAACGAATTTTTTCACGTATCTTAATATAAATTTGATAAATTGGAAATAAATTGTGTTATTGACTCATTATTAAATCACAACATAAAATAGTGTTTGGCTCTACAAATCAAAGGAAAGTATCAAAGTGAATAAGAAAATGACAATAGGGTTAATAGCTCCCAAAAGCACAAACTTTATGGTATCTTCCAACTTTTGCACGAACTTTTTTTTATTGACCTAAAAACATTTAAACTTTAGATGTTATATCACATTTGACACAACATTAATTTTTCTATCGATTAAGCTAGTGTGGCAAGTTAAAATTACATATGTGGCAAATGGTGATGAGGTGGCTTCTAGCAATTTTATTATCATACAAAATGATTAAATAGCCCTTAAATTTAAAATTTTTACAATACAAATGGGGCAATTTAGTAAATTCCCAATCTTCTTCTTCCTCCAACTCTAACCTGAATCTTCAACTCCTTCGCTGCTACCGCCGCCCTCCTCCTTGTTAGCCTTCTCATCCGTCCTCCTTGGCTACTTCATCCTTTTCCTCCTTCCTATTCAGTCATCACTACTATCATGGTCGTTCTTTTCCTCTTCCTACCCCTCCATGGCCACACACCTTCTCCACTTCTTCATCCCTCCCCCGATTGTCACTCACCTACTTCTCTTCCACACCCTCCCCACATAAACAAAAAGAAAATCATTAATAATATGGACAAAAACTTTACATGAAATGTACATATATTTTTATTTATAATAAACTACATATGATTGTTACAAATTTAATCTAAATTGTTCTATGAAGAATAAGATTCATCTTCATTATCAAACCATAACTCACGTTACTTATTTCAACATGTATATGTTATGGGAGATAAATATGATTATGTAATTTCTTCATATCAGATATTGACACTTTATAGATATTCATTATTATAAGTAACATCTAATTAATCATCCATTTCTAGGCAACTTATTAGTTTAATTAGTTTGGATAACTACTCACAACCATAGCTTGTTTGTAATTATTATTGTGTTTGATTCATAGTATACATGTCAAGATTGCTTGATTATGATGAGTAGACCATATTTCCAATATCTTCTACAATGTCAAACTTCTATTATGTCATATTTTGGATGTACCACATGATAACACATACATATTACATCATGTAATGGTGTAAAATTCAACCAAAAAAATAGAACAATATAAAAATATATATAATATTTTGTTTCTACTTCACCGTCAATAGTAGAAACAATAGATTTGCTTGTAATTATTTCATAGTATTAACTTCTCAAATTTGTGTTTTCAAACTTGCATTAGATTTGAATGTCTAGGGTCTTTTCAAAATTGTAGAGTATAATGTACACTAAATATTACATTATTGTATAGAAAAGTAAATTATCTCTAATTTGCATCTAAAAAGTAATCACACATTGGGTGCAACCCATCATGAAGAACAATACACATACTAAGTGTATTTTTTATCCAAATATAAGGCAATTGATGATGAAAAAGGTTTGCCAAAATGATTAATCTCAATTGTCTTTATGCAAAAGAAGATTGATTTCATAAGTCTTTTAATGAAGAAATAAGTTACTGACAAAAAATAAATTACTATTGGATAAATTGCACGTAATGTGAATATATTTTCTTACATAATATATGTACAAAAATAAATAATTATATCGTACAATCTTCATGTCATGTTAATATATTCTTTTCATAATATATGGAGAAAAATAAATCATTACATTATAATAGTAGCATCTTATGTTAATATTTTATTTTACATAATATAGACAAAAAGAAATATTTCATAATATGGAAAAAATCAGATGAAATGTATATATATTTTCATTAATAATACATGACAATGTAAGTCAACATTACTTATTTAGTGTGCACATGTTCAAAGAGACAGGTACCATCATGTCATAACTTTTCTATATTAGATAATAACACTTATTGCAAACTCATTCCAATAAACAACATCTAATGAACCTTCAATTTTAACTGGACTGATTAATTTAGCCTAGATGATTGCCCTCTATAACAAATAATTTGCAACTGTTTCAGGTGTATTGTCAACATTGCCTAACTATGATGCATGGATTATATTTTTTATATCTTCCGTGATATAAATTTTCTATTATGTTATATTATGGATGAATTAAATGATAACACATACGTATTACAAAATAGAACAAATATATAATTTAGCAAAAAATAAAATAATATACAAATAATACATTCTTTTATTTTTACTTCAACATCATTATTATGGTACAAAGACTATATTTATTTAAAACTTTTTCAGAGTGTTGTCTTCTCAATTTTGTTTTTTTAAACTTACATCTAATTTGTATATAAAATATTGTACATAAATAGGACACAAATTAATTTTATACAAAATCTATATTTTTTGTTATTGCTTTAACATTTTTATGCCACAAAGAAATATTCGTTTATAATTGCTCATAATATTGTCTTATCAAATTTATCTTTTCCAATTTTGTGTCTAAAATATTGGATATAAACTAACTTTTATTTGTTTTAACTGTTTCTTGTAATTTTGTTACTAAATAGGTACAAATTGAATGTAATTTGTGTCAAAATTTTTGAAGATATTTGGATGCAAAATATGCGATATTAATTATGTTGGACACATATAAGTGGTGCATTGTATCCAAGTAGACGGACAAAAAGTGAATGCAAATTTTTATTGTTAATTTAAGAATTTCTTATAGTGGAAGAATTGATTCTAGCACAGATAGTTGAACTTGAGAGAATCTCTCCAACATATATATTCTTTTGTTATTGCTTCAACATCTCTATTCTACAAAGAAACATTCATTTGTAATTGTTTCATAATAATATCTTATCAAATTTGTCTTTTTTGACATGTTTCCAATTTGTGTCTAAAATATTGGATATAAACTACATTTATGTTTTGTTTTAACTCTTCCTTGCACCTTTTGTCACTTAGTGGCTGCAAATTGGATGCAACTTGTGTCAAAATTTTTTACTGTATTGGAAACAAAATATATGACACCAACTATGTTGGACACATATAGACGATACATTGTATCCACTAATTGAACATAAAGTGAATACAAAGTTCCATTGCTAATACAAGAATTTCTTGTAGTGGAGGAATTGATTCTACCATGGACGGTCAAGGTGCTGAGAGCATCTCTCCAACTAATTTGAGAAGTAGCTACCAAGAAACCCATTCATAAACATGATAAAACAATGTAGCATGCTACTCATTTGTAGGGATTCATGGAAATCAATGCTTGTGATGTCCATACATATTTGATACCATCTTTTTGACAAGGAGAAGAACTTGATGACATCTTTCGTGGGTATTAGTGTGAAGGTGTGGTGCATTAGATGATCCAGCAACTGACTTATGTGGTCCTAATTTTTTCTTTCATTAGTGATATAATAGCATGGTGGAATTAGTTCCACCATGACTAATCCATTGAATTGATTGGAAATTGGTTTGATTTTAAGATGCGTATAGGAGTTCTACTAATCTAAAATCGATATATGAGCTTGACAAGCTCAAATATGGATTTACATGGTATAGAGGATAGATAACAATATAATTAAGGGTATCTCAAAATAATAGTTTTTTAATTAGTTTTTGCTATTATTTTATATCATAATATTCTACAAGATCTAGCCCTATTATCTTTTTGTAATTTATAATTGATAGCAATGATTAAATTAAGAAAGACTGTCCTTTTGTTTATGAAAAAGATTCAAATGTGCAAATGTCATAAAATTTGAAGAAGATATAAGTAATTTGTGTGGTCATGAAAATTTTGAGCACAAAATTAACATTGAGAATGAGAAAAATATACATGGGACTCAAAAGCTCACCTTCAATCATATTGATATTAGAAATATATACAAGTTGGTAACCTAATTGATCTCCAAAAATTAGGAAATGAGATCAAAGTCAATAAAGAAAATATTCTATCTTACAAGTATTCTAGGCACATATATATGGTACATGAATCCCCAAATTACATAGTCATTACTATTGTGGAATATTGTTTCCTAAGACTACCCCTCAAGTTGGAGTGTGTAGGGTACAAACACCCAACTTGCATAGTAGAAAGTGGAACTAATCGTTGCCAAGGACTTCATGAAGATGTCTACAAGTTGTAGGCGCATTAAGACATGAGTGGTTGTAATGGCATGAGACTTGATATGTTTGGTTCGCTCATGAAAGATTCGGTTTGTCGAAATATGTAAAGCAGCACAATCGTCACAATATAGTAATACTAGTTGAGTAAAGGAAACTTCAAGTGCTGTGAGTAAAGTTATCAACCATAACAATCCACTCACCGTGGAGACCAAGGCATAGTATTCAACTTCAGTAGACAACCAAGAGACAGCGGTCTACTTCTTGGTTTTTCAGGAGATGGGAGTGCCACCAGCTATGTAGGAAGCTGGTAGCTCCAAATACTTCTTACTGAAAAAATTTTCATATGCCTTTTTAGGATGCTTCTAGAGCTTTGCTATTATAACTCGATGTGCTTAATTGGCAGATGTTCAGGGTAAATGGGAAGAGAACTCTTGGGGCAGGAAGCTTATCGTTTAGAATAAGAGGGCATCCCTTAACAACTTTGATTGGTTCAAACTCATGTTGGCCAAAATGAAGGTTTGTATCAGTTGCACTTGCTTTTTGCTATATATTATCACCGAGCCACTTCATATGAGTTTCATCATAATGTCTTATTCTACTTCACTTTTAACTGGAGAATTAGTGGTCACCTTGATTTGAATGTTATAAGCTAATATGTGTGATCGCATGCAAAGGTGTGGATTGATCAGGCAAGAGCTCGCAAAGCTGAAGAAGGAGGTTGTATCATAATTTTCAAATCTCAAGTTCATTAAATTCAATCATAATCTTTTGAGATATGTTGTTGTATTCGGATTTTGACCATTCCTTGGGCAATTTCTTCTTATGTCGAACTGAATTTTTTAGTATAAGGATATGAAAGTTGCTATTTATTCAATGGGCCAATTTTCTCATCTCACCTTTGTTGCAATTCATGTTTAAGATTATAGGTGTTCTTGGTTTTGTTCGGTTTGAAAAAAAATGCTTGAAATTGAATCAAACTACATATCAATTTTAACTTTGTTTGGGATATTAAATATGGACATTATTCATTTTATCACAAAACTACCAACCTAGTGTGTGTTGTCTATGGCTCTAACAAATTATTCTGCAATAATTTGAGCTACTTTCATGTCTAGTGCTGGCACAAGGAATTCTTGCTGTGCTTATCCCCAGTTGGATGACCATGTTGTCATATGTTCTCCATGAGAAACCTGATTTCTTGTAGTGGAGGTTGGACATTCGAAGAATTGACTGCAAAAGATTGAGAGTATTGGTTATACTGTGTGAATCAATTCTTCAAACTCGATGTAATATTGGAGGCGATAAAACTCTAGTCGGTGGTGATTCATTAGGGAGGAAAAGTGCTGCAGTAGCATAAAGGGTACATTAGGAGCAAGAAAAGCTACTGTAGAGAAGTGAGCTAGGAGATATAAGTTTGAGGTAATCTCGGCTTAATTCAACACAATGGCATGTGAAGATCACTTATCATATTAGAAGAAAAGGTAAATATATCAATTAAGTACAGACTTTGACTACTTTTTAAATTTAGCACAAATATTTTCATAAATTCTAATCGGATATCAACTATTTTATCAAATTTAGTATAATGTTCACTTTTCTATTAAGTTGTCATGCATAGCTATGTCACATAAGCTACTATTAGGTATGTTAACAAAATTAATGTGCCACATATGATGACCCAATGGATAAATGAACATTGCACTAAAACTTATAAACAATGGATAGTTGGTATCTGATCAAGATACGCAAAAAAAAAGTACATGGTCAATATGAAAAATGACTCAAATTCATATTTAATTGAAATATTGATCTTTAGAACAATTTAAGTAAGAAAAGTATTCTACAGGACTATCTTGATTGGTTTGTTCAATTGGAGAACAAAGTCATCAAAATAAGCGAGAATCATGCATTTAGGTTTATTTACATGAGATACCAGATCTAGACCCAAAGAGCATGAAAAAAATTATCAAAATAAATTAATTAATTATCTGGAAAGAATCTACCTAATTACATTGTTAAATTGTATTATTATTTTTTGAATAATAATTTATTTCTAAATAAGAATGTCTTGTTTGAGTATAAAATAAATAAAAATATGTAAGTTAAAAGTGGGAAGAATTTATTTTTTAACAATAATTATGATTTTTTATAATTGAGTATCATGATTTTTTAAGATAATTTCACAATTTAATCCATATTTATTACTTTTTTATTAATCTAATTGATATTAGTTAAAGGTACTTTTGGAAGTTTACCGATTATTATTGCTCTCTGTCTAAATTATATAGATAGATAAAACTTGAAATTTAACACTTGTTGAGCCGGTTCAAGCCACAAATGCTCTGAGATTCTTATTCTAGTTGAACAGCCAACCATAAGCCAAAAATAAGAAGTGACAAAAATCAGATATCTACTTTTAAAATTACATTCTTTATGATTTGTAGTTTGTGTTATTTTATTATATTGCGTTGTTAATTTCAATCATAATTAATTTTTTTAAAAATATACAATTAGAAAAGAACATGAGCAATGGGACTAGTTTATGGAATCAGAATCATCATTCCGACCGTTATTTCTTTCCCTAAGTTTGGTTACATGCATAATAGTCGGAATGATTATTCACACCCTTTCTTACAAATCCATTCTGGTTTCACGCGCATGGAATTTGCACTCCGCCTTCGTTAAACCTTTCTCTGTGATGCATTTTCTTTTTTATCTTTTTCTCCCCTTTTTTTCTATTAGATTTTAATATTTTATTAATCTTTTTCCATTGTTGGCACTTTTTTATGCTAAAAAAAGACAAAAAAAACATAAATTATAAAATGATTGAAAACGAAATCCGTGTAAAAAAATGTTTATGATAAAAATAATAATTGAAGATAAATATTAATAATTGTAACTGCATTTTCCCCATATAATATGATTTAGATTTAATAAGTATGTAACTATTAAGTGTGTAATTTTTAAAATGAGTTTTAACATTATATTCCATTCCATCGATATTAAAGATAAAATCAATCTAATTAATTATAATACTCATTACATTCTATTCCATTTTATCTCAATTTCCTTTTTTTACTTCTTTTTCATTATTTTCTACCGAGCGTAATGGAAGTGCTATTATTATTATTATTATTATTTTCTTGCCTCATTATACAGAGCTCCTGTTCAATTTTTTTTCATAATTCTTGCTCAATTTTTATAAATAAGAATTTTCATAGTTCGTTATTTTTGCTCATTCCTTTTTTTTAATGATATAATTCATAATATTGGTAATCCATGTCATATCGTGTTTAAGCAAGTCATGTTTGAACAGTTTGTATAAAAAATTTCTCAAGTCGTAACCTATCGTTTAACCAGTATAAACTAAACGTATTTAAACTATTAAATATAATATTTATTATATTAGAAAATGAAGTATGTGAGAATAAGATAATACATGCTACTTATGTTAATTGATATATTAGGATTTGATAATATTTTATTGAAATAAATTTATATATTTTGAATATGTTAATTTCCTATTTAATTTATTTTTCAAGATTATAAATAGATGTGTTATCATATGTATTTTTTTAGTCTAAATATCATGATAATGCTTCCATAGTTTTAGTTTTTTTACTACCACGTATTTATGTTACTTCCACTCTCTTCCTCTTATTATATTTTGGTTTTTCACATAGCATTAGAACATATCGATCAGGCTAGTGATATGATGGTGAACACAGAGTTAAAATACTCACGTCAATTTCGACCTCTAAAGCCAAAAAGAGAATAAGGTTCAAACCGATCGATTCATTATACCTTTGAAGACAAGAAACCATTGCTCGACTTTAAATATGAAAGTGCAAGATGTCCATTATACTGCACTACATGGGAGGGAGAGTATTAGAAATAATATTTATTATATTAGAAAATGATATATTTGAGAATAAAATAATATATGCTATTTATGTTCACTGATATGTTATGATTTGATAATATTTGAATGAAATAAATTTAGATATTTTGAATATGTTGGTTTCCTATTTAGTTTATTTCTCAATTTTATAAATAAATGGATTATCATATACATTTCTTGAATTTAAATATAATAATAATATAGTTGTAATTTTGGTATTTAACTATTGTGTATTTATATTATCTCCGCTCTTTTTTTCTTATTATATTTTGATTTTTCTCAGTGTTAATAATATATATACACAATTAATATGTTTGATATTATATTAATAAAAATTCTATTAAAATATTTATCATATAATTATGATAATGAGATTATTATAATAAAATATAATAAATTATTTTTATAATATTTTATATAATAAATTAAATTAATAATAAATAAATAAATAAATAAAATTAATACATTTAAATATAATTAATTTTATTCCA
Source organism: Sonneratia alba (assembly GCA_900174645.1). Taxonomy (NCBI): domain Eukaryota; kingdom Viridiplantae; phylum Streptophyta; class Magnoliopsida; order Myrtales; family Lythraceae; genus Sonneratia; species Sonneratia alba. Next base: position 3,311,226 of record FWPY01000027.1, on the reverse strand, counting down.
TTAAATTATATAAATTTATTATAAATTTATTCAAATTTATTTGATTTTATGTTTGGTTACCATATCATGTAAAACAATTACCGGCGCCCTAAATTAATACCCTATTTTCCATCATCCTATTTTACTACTGGGATAACCTCATTTTTAACACGAAAAAACAAAGCTGCGCATAATTTGTGAAGAGAATCGAGTCACTCTATACGTTGGTCCAAGATCGGGAGAATCTCATCTGGAGGCCACTGCGACCGTCGAAGATGGAAAGTTTCGATTCCCACAGCCACTCTGCGGTCCGTCTGACATATACACTGGCGCTTAGCTCAATGGAAGTGAGATCCTCTTCCCTTTTGGGAATCGGAGCCTCTGCTGCAGTTCCCAGAATCATTCCCTTCCTCGCCGATCACTGTCCTCCTTTTCATGGTGGAAGAACCCAAGATGAAAGAAGCCGATTGATTGATTCTTTCTCTGGTTTCTGTTGCTGTCGTCGTTCTGTTGCCTAAGCTGTCCACCATTTGCTGAAATTCGATCTCCGGGGCCCCTCTTTGTTGCCCCATCGAATCCGATCTCCTCTCTCCTTTCCAGAGTTCCATTGGTCGAGCTAAGTGATCCCAATCAGCTGGAATCTTCGGTCCCTTTGGCTTTTCTCTCTGCTATTTATGACGGCCAGTTCCCTTCATTTCAAGCTGCCCCGACTACCATATTTGATTGGCAAGTCTCTGGATTGTTGCAGTACAGTAATTATTTCTCCCTCTTATTTTCTTTCTACGAAATGCCCATTGATCAATTCATGGTTAGATGTTACTGTATGCCTTTTGCTGAATTTGATAGAACTGGCTTCCCCCAGTCTACTGACTGATGTCCCGGAGAGAATTGTCAGTGCGTTTGTTTTCAATTCATTACTGATGATGCTTTTCAGTCCATTTTCCCGAACATGTCTGTCTCAATTTTTTTCAGAAAATGCCATGAAATTTTGTTTTTTTTTTAAATTATTGGCTCTTTTTTCTTTTGGATAACTTCTGCTTTCACTTCCTCCGGTTTCATGAGTAAGATCATTTTTTTTTGTAATCAATAAATGGAAAATCTTGTGGGGGATTAATTCAAAGAACTGGAAATTGCAGGGGAGAATATTTGCTGATAGCATTGCCATTTGGGGAAGTGCCAATTGAAGAGATATGGGCTATCTGAGCAATGTATTCACCTTTGTCTCTTCTTCTTTCTTGTTCCATTCGCTGGGTAATTTTATGTAGTTGTTGCTTCTTCTTACTCTTCTTTCCCCCTCCCTTTGTTCTATATCTATGTTGCTTTTGAAGCATATTGTTTGAGGGCCTTAATGGATTAACATGTTCCTTTTAGTCCTCTAATTTAGTATTCGTTTCACTTTCCATTCAGGGTTATGATGAAGATAATCAACAGGTTGACATCGGTGGGTCTTCCTTTCTTTCAGATGTTAAATACTTTACAATCATGGCTTTTAATGCATAAGATTCGAGTTAGAGTAAACAGAGCTTTGCACATGAATAATTCTCTCTTTTTGGAACTTTTGGACTCGCATAATATTCATTCTGCGGCTACTCAAATTAAATGCTCCTTGATTGGAGATCAGAAAACTATTAACTTCTTCTGTCAAACTGACATGAACAACTTCTTGGTGGGCTCTATCTGAAATAGTTTTGCCTCTGAGCGGTTCTTAATAGTCATTTATTATATATTTTCAGGTGCTAAGCTGCGCAGAGGAAGGGAAATTCTTTTACAGGTGACTTGAGAATAATTATCTACCATAATCGCTTAAAATGTCATGCAGTATTTTGTATCTGCATTTAAAAGTTGTCTTTTTAGTGACTTCAAATTTTTGCTGACAGGGTTTCAACTGGGAATCTCATAAACATGATTGGTGGAGAAACTTGGACAGGAAAGTTCCGGATATTGCAAAATCTGGATTTACATCGGTTTGGTTGCCACCACCAACACACTCTTTTTCACCTGAAGGTTAGGATGATAGATCGCGTAGTAATTTGAATGTTGGAGTCTATGCATGCTTGGTCTAACGTCAAATTGGCCCATTTTTTTTATGTCGGTGATTTCATGGACCTATTTCAGGCTATCTTCCTCAAAACCTGTATTCCTTAAATTCTTCATATGGATCCGAGCATTTGCTGAAGCAGCTGCTTCAAAAGATGAAGCAGTACAAAGTTCGAGCAATGGCTGACATAGTCATCAACCACCGTGTTGGCACCTGTAAGGGACATGGTGGAATGTACAATCGTTATGATGGAATTCCTCTCTCGTGGGATGAACGTGCGGTCACATCTTGTACGGGTGGATCGGTAATTACCTAAATTAATTTTTACTTGGAGGAAGTAGAATTTCTGGGGACTCGGAGACCATAAATTAACTTCTGTCAGTTATAGGACATTCATGTCTTTGCTTCTGATGTCGAAGATTGCTAACTGTTCGATAGACTACAAACAATGTTATTTTCCACTCTGTCCACCATTGGTGTCACAGTGTTCCCTGTAATATAAATTGTAGGATAAAACGTATTTAAGCAATATGTTACTACAACAGAGCAAAAGCTACAGTATCTCTAAACTAAATAGGTTCACAAACTGATGAAGCAATAATTTCAATTTCATGCTAATGAGACCTTCCTTGAGTCTCTGTCAGGGCAATAAAAGTACCGGTGACAACTTCAAAGGAGTACCAAACATTGATCACAGCCAACATTTTGTTCGGAAAGACCTCATATCATGGATGCAGTGGCTAAGGAGTGTTGGTTTTCATGATTTCCGCTTTGATTTTGTGAGGGGGTAAATATCCTCCTGTTTCCATGTTTTCTAATTATGGTTCATTATTATCTCTAGACTCACTGCCCCACTTATTTTTTCAAATCAGATATTCACCGAAGTATGTGAAAGAGTACATTGAAGGGGCCAAACCTTTATTTTCTGTTGGGGAGTATTGGGACTCTTGCAACTACCATGGTCATGGATTGGACTATAATCAAGGTATTGGAGTCTGAATTGTTGCAGTTTTCATCATAGTGTGTCAGTATTATTCATTTCTATGCATCTTGTATTTTACGAGCTTCTCTTTCTAGGAATTCAAATAGCAAAGTTGATAAAAATTGCTCAATTTTTTTATTCAAAGTGCTTGTCAATTGACTTGCCGATATATTGACAAGAAAAAGTTGATTTGCAGATTGCCACAGGCAAAGGATCATCAATTGGATTGATGGAACAGGACAGCTTTCAGCTGCATTTGATTTCACAACAAAAGGAATTCTTCAGGTATATTTAGATGTCAGGATTTTATTTTGTTTATAGTTATCCGAATTGCTGATGAAACATAAGATGCGGATTTCATAATACTATTTTTACGTTGGATCATCATTTCCTAATTGAGGTTGACCGCCATCCCCTTTCACTGTGTATGGCCAATGAACTCACAGCGATAATTTCTTGCTTTAATTCTAAAAGATTATTTGGCCAGTGTGGGTAGATCTGTTGCTGGATAAAGTTTCCCTTGTTCAAACATCGAAGAGGAATTCAGGTTCCTCTTTGACCTTTTGTTTCAAGTAATCACACTGCTGTCTTCTCTGTGTGCAATGCAGGAGGCTGTTAAGGGACAGTTTTGGCGTCTACGTGATGCACAGGGGAAGCCACCTGGTGTGATGGGGTGGTGGTCTTCAAGGGCTGTGACTTTTCTCGACAATCATGACACAGGTTCCACTCAGGTACAAACACCAAGTCTTGCTTTGTGGTTAATCATCTGATCTTTATCAGATGGAGTCTGTCCCATATATTTCTATGATGTGTTTCTTTCTTGCAGTTGAGGTGGACAATGTGTTCTTTTACTCTTGAATGCTTAATGGTTTCTCTCTCTTAGTGCTAATGGAATTGGATGATCTTGAACAATTGTGTTCGAGTTTAGGCATAGAAAATGGCCCAAGAAGATGTAGCAGACATCACAGTCAGATCAGGAAACTATGAAAATTGAAGCTGTAAAACTAAGAATGTGCCTTAGTATGTTTTCATTACTGGATTAGACAGTCAACTAACAGCATATTATCATTTTACTGATGTATGCAGGCTCATTGGCCTTTCCCAGGGAATCATGTTATGGAGGGATATGCTTATATACTGACTCACCCAGGGATTCCAACCGTCTTCTATGACCATTTCTACGATTGGGGCAGCCCTATTCATGACCAAATTGTTAAACTGGTATGCATTGACCACATTTTAGTTCATTCCTTAACCACCAGAACTATTTTGTATGTACAAAGAAATTTAGCAGTCATTTGTTCAGATATGTTCGCCAAAGATTTGTAGTTTTCTCATTATCCAAGATTAAAGAATTTAATGCATTCTGGTCTAGGTTTGTAGTATTAAAGATAGTTTCAATGTTTCTGAGCTGCATCGTTTAAATGCCTTTTGGAAGATACTACTCTCAGAAGCTCTCTCTCGAAACATCTCAGTTTCTGCTGTCATCTGGCTTCTACGCCATCCACTGACTATGTGAGAAATTGCAGTCTATAGTTTTACTTTTGGAGGAAAGCCCACCAAGACCCTCTAAATTATTATGGAGAACTGATCCTTAACATGAGCCAACAGGCTCTTGGCATGCTTAATACTATTAAATTTAAGTTCCCTCTGAGGTTTTATTTGATTGTTCTTATAAATATTGTTGAACCCAAAAATATATGAGCTCAGTGCTCGGCCAGTTCAATGTCCACTATACTTCTGTACGCTATAATCCTCAATGACCAGATTCTGTATTCGTTTTCTTCTTGTTTCAGATGGATATTCGCAGGAGTCAAGACATCCACAGTCGGTCATCAATCAAGATCCTGGAGGCACAGTCCAATCTGTACTCTGCAATGATCGGGGAGAAACTTTGCATGAAGATCGGGGATGGTTCTTGGTGCCCTTCAGGTAAAGAATGGACGCTTGCCACTTGCGGCCACAGATACGCTGTCTGGAAGAAGTAGTACTGACTCATTCATTGCTACACTGCACCAGTAAGACGCATTAGCTTAGCTATTGGAAATATGATACGAGGAAGTGGCAATAGGATGGAATCTGAATCACTGGTTCTGTCCAGGTCTGTTTCGGTTCTGTCCTTCCTAACACGAAGTCTTGGCTGTTTAGCGTTTTTATATACAAATACAAATGTATGAATACTTTCTGTGTGTGTGTAGACGGAGAGATGAATGCGAATAACGCTAACCTAAGTTGAATATTGTGGTGGAGCCATGACATATATGTACAATGAAATAAAGAAATGTAAGGAATCTTATTCACTTCCCACTTTTTATTTTTATTTGTATGTTAATTATGTTTTTTTTGTTCATAAATGGGTTAATAAGTAAAAAAAAAAAAGTTTGTTGCTTGATGTAATTCGCACCCATTTTTCATTTTTTGTTCTGCTTAGCTTGCCGCTCGTTTTTCCCTAAGATAAAAAATTAACGTTCTATCTTACATGACATGTTATGTATGCAAATGTGCAAAAGCACAATTGATGTGTCCAATAACGTTATTAACAAAAAAAAAAAATACCAGTCACTCTCATTTTAAATATTTTGATATATGAACTTTTTCATTCAACCTGATTAATACTAAAGATTTTATCTTGTTTTTTTTTCTTAACAAGAAAGCAAGTGGCATGCCAAATGAGACAAAACAAAAAAATAAAGTTTTGTACTGAGCTTTTTTTTAATGAATTATTAACCATAATATAAATTTAAAATTAAGATAGTCTATGCCCTAATATTTAAAATAAAAATAGTTGATGCTTTTGTGAATTATTAATTATTATATAATTTATCTTATATTTAAAATTTTAATATATATTGACTAACTTAAGTTCAATGCAACTGGTATCCTAAAAGATAGAAATTTTTAAATCATGAACTTTCTCCAACATGACTAATCCCCAAATATATTTTATTTGTGTAAACAACTAAAAAATGGAAATGGTTACGCTCTTCATTAGGCAAATTACTTACTTAAACATGAATTACATGAACATTTTTGAATTTATCATAAATCATTTGCATGATTGGAACGATCAATAACTTTCATTTTTCTCCAGTTTTATAATTTATGACGATTTCCATGAAAATTTGACAAATGACCGTTATTTTGATTTTTAAAAACCATTTCACTTTAGGTAGTAAATGTTTTTATTCATTAACCTTGTCTTATTTTTCCATTTTACCACGAGTCAATAAAAAGATAGGACATTCAATTCCGACCTCTACTGCCCCAAATGAGTTTCCCGACAGTCTCTCTCTCATGCTGACAATAATTAAAGCTGGACAGTGAGTAAACAGTATCAATGCCTTTAGCAATTCGACCGCTTGTCTATTGGTTCAATAAAAGAGAAATTGCCCAAATCGAGATTAATGGAATCAATGTAGTGTTTGCCAAATTCCTCCAATTCGGCCATTGTTTCTTGAATTGAGCCGACACGAGAAAATTCATACAAGTTGGGGAAATGGGGGAATGGGACAGTGGGTCTCAGAGTCTTCAATTTAGCCTATTTATGTCTAAGATCGATCACAAAGACAGATTGACCAAATGAGAAATGGTGAGCATTGATATAAGAGGATGTAGAAGTCTTGAATTCACTAACTTAATCTAAATAAATTTAATTTAAGGCAAAACAGTACACTACTGTGCGTGTGGAAGTTCTAATACGAGCTTTATTACTTTCGATTCGGTCAATTTATCTTCTATCCATTTGAGAGACAAAGCGGTCTGATGATGAGTCATTGAGACCTCAATTCTAAACTCAACCCCCTCGATCCTACAAATTCTCTTTAGTTACATTCTAAGATAAATCAGTCAAATTAGGAATAATGAAAGCCTCAATATCGGTTCTGACTATCCCCTCCAACGGGTCTCCTACCAATCTGAGAGGTAAATTGGCTGAGTAAGTGGGATGGGATCCTCAATACTAACATGATTCTCTCCGATTGGTTTACTTGTTAACTTGATGGATTAATCAGTTGAAGGGAAGAAGGGTGGGGCCACAATAGTGTTTTTCCTTAAGATACATTTGAAAATAGTAAATGGGAGAGATAAGGGTCTCGGTTCTAAATTCCATGCCCTTGATTATAAAAAATTTTTTTGGGTCAACTCGATCTGGTATAAATCGGTGAATTGGGAATTTTAAAGGCATCGATGTTGGAATTCATTTTCCAAATTTATCTCTTTTAATCAAGTGGATAAATTAACCAAATTAAGATTTGTAAGGGTAACAATTTTAGACTTATTACGATAATTATATTGATTTTTCTTATATCAATATGATAGATAAAGTCATCGGCTGCATGATTGGCTATAGGTGAACTTACTTGGACGACTACGAGGGCCAGAATGAAGTTTTCGGCTACATTTTAAATTTTTTCTTTGCTCCAAGTAAAATTGGGAAATGATAAAAAAAAAGTGAACAAAAGATATTTAATACTTATGGTAAAATAGCCTTTTTCCAGTCAAAATGATGACTATTTGTCATTATTTAGTGGAAGTTATTAAAAAATAGTGGAACTAGAGAAGAAATGATAATAGTTAATTATTTCTAAAAAAATAATTGTAAAATTGGAAATAGTTCATGATTGAATAGTCTATTTACTTACCCTTGTTTTTTAAAATGTAAAATTCAAAATTCATTTTAAAGTTAAAAATTTTAAAATTTATCACTAAAGCCATTATATATAAAAAGTTAATGAAACTACAAATTTAAAAAATTATAATTTTCTAAAACATTTAGAAATTTCAAAAAAATAATAGAAAAACTTGCAAAAAATGTGCAATCCCAGAAATAAATGTAAAATATTTTGGAAAAATATTGCAAACTTAGAAAGAAAGGAAAAAATATATTAGAAATTTCTAGGAAAATCTTAAAAGCACTTTTTTAAATTACAAAAATATTAAAGAAATTTAGAAAAAGTGATAGGTTAGATAAATTATATGTGTTTTTTTTAAAAATTACAAAAGAATTTGGTGCATGACAAATAAAGGCATATTTGATAAAACAATTTTTCTATCAATTTCATTTTTTTAGTGTTGAATATGTTACCAAAGACAATGGTATTGGCCATTCATCTTCGATCCAATTCCATTAGGAGCATTCCACTCCACTCATGCGAATATATTCTTCATTGAGATTTGTGTAGAAAATCATTATATTTTTCAAAAAATTTTAAAATATACATAATATTTAATATTAATCTATTTATATATATATATATATGACATTTAATGATTTATTTGTAAGATAACACGAAAACTAACTGTGTGTTAATTTTTTTTTAATCACTAATATGAGAATAATGATTAACTTACTTTTCATATGTGACACTCCTTTAAAATTGACTCGTGTCAAAGTGTGGGACACAACATGTCACATCAGCTTTTAAGGAAAAACAGGCAAATTGTTATCTTAGATGGAAGGATGTGCCCAAACTCTCTGCTGAATAAAGAAGCTCACAAGGTGCTAGTCTACCAACTTGGATCGAACTGCTTGTTACTATCACAATTCTCGACGGTGGTGAGATCTTTCCTAGGCGTGCTTGAGGTACATTTGGAGTTGGTACGTAGTTTTTCATGACCATGAAAATATCCAGGAACGTGTTTAAATTTGTTGCAGAGACAATTTTTCCTGCCAATAATGAGTGCTTGCTCTTTTCATAACCACGAAAATATCAGCCCATTCCTCGATTCCAATGTCCAGAATAGTGGAAAGCAACTTCACAGTTCTGTGGCTGTTTGCCTCCTCACGTTCTTTCGCAACTAAGCCGAGACTAGGAGGTGAGGGATCACCAATCCCTACTAATGTCGTGGTGCCCAAGTAGAATCTTCTTTGATTCTCAAGAGTCAGTAGTAACTTTGCTGCAGTAGTCTTTTGTACACACATGTACCACACTGGGAGCTTTTGGCTGTTAACCAATCAATTGCTCACTCTTGACTAAGTTGATGATACAGGGTTCTGCTGCCTATACTGGATAATGCGGACTTGTTCCATTGCTTATGCTTCCAACCACTTAAACTGCGATTTTCTGATTACATGATGGGTGGAATTGGTTTGAAACAAAAGATGGATTAAGTAGATGAGATTGTTACCTTGATAGTTAGTATGTCTATTCCTATTAACGGTGAGTCTTGGCGAATGAGATCCAGCTTCACTTATTTAATTAACAAAGGCATTTTCACCGAACTAGTAATAGGGCTCTCAAATCCGCTTGAAAAGAAAGAGGTTAGAAGTGATTACATCCAGCAGAAAATTTCTAATGATGGTTACATTTTTATTAGCTCTGGATCAATTCCAAGTAAAGTACCCTAGGTCAGGTCCAAGATTGCTGGCATTCTTGATGATATTTATGGCTATAATTTGACAACTTTGAATGTCCTCCAGGAACACTCGAACCAATTTACATCAAAACAAGGGAAAATTAATTTCGAACTCGGATAGCCCTGAACTGTAGATAAAGCTCAACCACTAGTAATTACAATTTGCCAATTGCTTCTAACCTTGTGGTTAATGACCAAATGTCTTCAACCCATTGCTTAGAGTGGAAAGAAATAGAGGTAGGGGTAGGGGGTTGTAAGGGTGTCCATGTCTCTCTACAAGAACTTTTCCTTCCAAGCCAATACATTAATTTGTTCATCATAGTAGCCAGAAGGGACTAGTAAAGCTTAAGAGAAGGGAAAACAAATAAACCAAACGGTCATTGAAATTGCTGGGAAATGTTTGTTGAGCGTTTCTTCCGGCCACTTCTTATCGATTCCTGTTTATAAATCTAGACCACAGAGGCTTGACTAAAAGGTAGTACCAGAGTATAGCAGATGTGGATGCCGTGAAAGCTAAAGAAATGTATCTAAAGAACGCGGCGACCTTCTTCTGATGGAGCCTCAGGGAAACGACTGATGATACAAAGGCGATTGCAACGGACAAGATCAGGAATCTTATGATGAAGTTTGGGATCAAAGCCGACTTTGGCAGTGCGTTGAGTGAATTACCTACCAGGAAGTTTGCAGCTGCTATAAGTACTGCGTTGTCACTCGTTTTGGTCTGGCGTCCTCCCGTTTCAGATCCGTTCTCTGATTGTGCTTTCAACTTGGTCTCTCTTTCACTGCAGGACTTGCCAAGGCTCTCCATACCTTCGAAACGATCATCTGCTTGTGTATGCGTCCAAGTCTTCAAACCCATGGTGGGGAAATGAGGAAGAAGCTGCTGGGATCATCAACAGAAGAGATGAAGCATATTAGATTTCTTTTCAGCAAAGTGCGCTAGGAAGAAACAAGCTAGGTAATAGCAGTTGGGATATCTTTTGACTAGTAGGTTAAGAAAAGGGAACTGTGGACCACTTACGACTTTCTCTGCAATTTCCCTTATCTTGAGATGCCCAAGTGGAGCCTCTTCCTCACTTCAACAGGAGAGCGTGACGTCTCTTGTTTTTTTGTATTTTTCCTTCTCCTGCAGAACATGGCAAAGCACCGAAACCCACTTGCTCATCAAAGGCACCTTAAAATATCAGCACTCCTCTATCAATAGCAGCACATATCCTCTGTAGTTAAGCAGCATCATTGTTTCTTTTCCTCCAAGTTGCTTCTTCTATTTTAATTCTTTTTGGGAACTATAGTCTTGCCCCGTGAAGTCAACAGTCTACCCCTTCGGCCCCACACGGTTGCAGAGATTCCTTGATAGCCACAAAATTGCGTGTACCGAGAAAAGAGGTTCCACGAAAGTGCATGGCTTTTTATGTTTCAATAGACTTCTTCCATTTACTTTCTTATCTCATAAGGATTGATTAAAAATATACAAACGAGAGACTTATCTTCCTAGGTCATTAGATGGATAGGAGGAATCGGGGAAATAAGAGAGATATAAAAAGTTTCACCTACCAGAAGTGAACCGGGATCCCTTGGTCTTGGTTACAAATTGAGGACAATGGCGTTGCACTTAACCTCCTTGCTCAATATCCCAAGTCTTTCTAGATGATGTTTTAAATGAAATAATAAGCTTGAACTGTCCTTTTGGGTGAAAGTTTAAGTGATCTTATAAATTATGTATATATATTAATTATATATTTTCATTATTTTTTAAAACATGCGTTTAAACTCATTGAATTTATATTTAATCTATGAACTTATAAATTCATGTCTTATCTGATTTCTGATCCAATCCGATTTTGATAATTGTGACATATTGAATATTAAACTTGAACTTCTCCACGGTCCTTGAATCTAGTGTCTTTGAACTTAATTACACACTAAATATGAACGTAGGCGTACACGAATACAGACATTCATATACGTAGTTAATAGTTTTCATTTCCTGTCTTGTGACTGGAGTCATCCAATGCTTAACTTAGACACCTGGAAGATTTGGTATTTGTCCGAAAAAGATTCGTATTTTCCCGACTGTTCAATTAGTTTAATGTTGGCCCATCTGGGATTGAGGTAGCTCCATGATCAGAAACACCATCCTCCGACCACCATGAAAAGAAGAAGAAAAGAAAAAGGGTACCAAATGAATGAAGGATGGTGCTCAGAGGGCGGAGCATGGAGGCAACAGCGGTTGTCGGAGGAAGAGCATGGACGAGGAAGGGGCGGCACAAATGGGGTTAGGGTTGGAAGGAAGAAGAAGGTGAATATGGTGTTACCAATCTGTCCTTATTTATTTTTAAATTAAAGAAGTACCATGAGAGGGTTAGAAATAATCATTTCATGCAGCTAATACTTTAAAAAAAAAAGGAAAATGGTTGTCATTTCTGATTTTTTGAAAAAAATAATAGTAACAAAAGTAGACAATAGGAGCAAGCACAGTTTTAACAATTGGACCGGTTCAACCGGTTCAACTAGAAATCGGCCACTTATCCAGTCCGATTCTTAGAAAAACCCTAATTGTACTTTAAATGAAGTCAACTCTAATTGAACCGGCCAGTTCTTAGTTGAATTGATAAATCCAATTAAACTAGTAGAAAAATTGATGGTCTTAAAATTTTTAAAAAATAAAAATATATTATAATATATTTATTTTATTTTACTAAATTTATATTTATATTATATATTAAATTTTTATCTAATACAATAATTATATTAATATTTTTCACTATAAATTATCTTTAAATTATGATATTATATATATTTATTGGTAATATTATATTAATAATATTATTTATTAAATATATTATTCAATTCATTGAATTCCTAATTTAACCTATAAATCCATGAACCTATACTTACACTGATTCTCGATTCAGTTTGGTTTTAAAAACTATGGAAATAGGTTTATGGAATGTTTCTTCATTCTTATCAGCTATGATTCCATAATTTTCTTTGATTCTAAATTGCACTGGCGGGAGAAAAATAAAGGAAAAACAAATAAACAAAACTGCTATTGGTCACTATTTCACAACAATGATAATATACAATACAGGCCTCACAAGTCACATGGGATCCTCTATTGCCTGTCGGGTGTCTTGTCATCTTCCAACCAAGACATAGAATGACATTTGACATTAAATTGCAGACTTACATCACTATGGAATCTGAGAATTCTATCATGTTACAACGAGATAATCCATCCATTCTCATTGATCTTGTATATAAGCTAGCTAACCTATGAGCTTCCTTCCGTTGATCTCTTCACGGGATCTAAATGCATATATTCAACGAGCTCCCACAGTGGTCATGCGACTTGTTCCCTCAAACAACATGGGTGTGCCTGTAGAGTGGTCATGCGAGTAGTTCTCTCATATATGGTTTAAAAGTATGGTGGCCATTGGAATCTGATACGGCTTCTGGTCTGGTAGGTGGTCTTATCGGGTTATGAAACGTACTTACCAGTGGTTTAGGTGTTCCACCAAGTTCCAGCAAGCCGGGTAGTCCTGCAAAGAAAGCCTAGGGTGGTCTAAAAAGGTCCTTGAATATTAAGTCAGTAAACTGGAAAGAGAGAGAGAGAGAGTTATGAGTGAAATGGTAGGAAGATGAGACTTACATTTTCCTCTATAGTATGGAGTATTTATAGAAGACATACTGGAGGTAGGCATGTCAAGCTGACCAAGCAAGGATCTACTGATTGATCCACCAACAATTAAGGTGTGGTCATCTAGCCAAGGGTGGCCGGGAATACCAGTTGGAGAAAAGTAGGGCAAAGCACTTGATGGGTGTTGTTCAGTTGTCTTACCAACCGAGATAGAACTAGTCTACTGAGTAAATAGGGACCGTGCAGTTCGACTAAATACTGTCGAGTCAAGTGATTCAACTAGTCAATGGTGGCTTCCCTGTCAAAATCGAGGATGCTGGAAGCAGCCCTGAAGCTTCGACAACTGTCTTGTGTTTAAAGATGAGTGATATAGGGTCCACATCTATGGTGTAGTTGATAGAGGATGGACTTGCAATTCGGAGTAGCCCAAAAAATTTCTAAGACATGATAAGGCATGAAAATACAATGACTTGAATTGCCTGAGCCTAGGCACACAGCTACTTCATGAAACTAAGTAAAATAATTATTTTACAAATAAATTTAAATAATTTTGTCCCCAGACCTTCTAAGTATTATAATCTATCGATTACTTCAATTTTTTATGTTAATTTTAAGAAAATATTAAGAAATTCTAAAGTATAATAATTTTTTTACATGATTAACTAATTTTTTTAGATTTTTCTCATAAATGTTCTCTTATTTTAAAAATATTTTTTGTGCTTTGAACCATCCCAAAAATTTATAGTCAACCCAAACCCCAGTCTAAGCACGGATTTTTCATACTGCACCTGCACTAGGTCCCGTTTTGCTTGGTCTAATGAAAACATACACCAATGCAAATGTGCTTTCTAAGCAGGCCACTTTAGACCTATCTTAATACAATGATCAACTTTTGGTATTAATATTAATAAATATAAGTTTTTTTATTATATAAGATATTTACGATTCTAAAATAGGATAGTAAAAGTGGAAAAGAAATAAAGGGGCACGAGAAATCTCATGATTAGAATCGAACTTACAATTTCTTAATTGTTATGCTAAGGATGGTATCACTGTATCAAACTCTCTTTCTTAAATATAAACTATTTTTTGCTACTTACAATAGTACTCGGTTCCATCTATATATACTACATAATTAGGTAATCACATATATGCTGTGGAGCCAAATTACCTAGTTCGTTTGCTTTAAGAGAATCATCAAAAACTAAAGTTCTTTTTTTTTTTAATTTTAGATATAAGCAAGAACTGGAGTTACATGAACAACAGGTGCACGTGAACCTAAGAATGTCATGTATAGAACAGAATAGGATTTTAGGCTCCTTTGCCTTCGTCATTGTTGGGTTGTGAGCCTTAAGACCTTTGGCAGAGTACTGTCAACCTCAAGATATTGCGATTAACAACTTTGGTTGCAAAATAACTTCTGCCTCTTAAACCTCCATCTTGGGAATCTATTTTCCCTTTCCAATGTCAGAAACATCTTCCGCACGCCCTATTCAGTCCACTCCTCGATTCCAATGTCCAGAATAGTGGAAAGCAACTTCACAATTATGTGCTTGTTCGCCTCCTCACCTTCTTTTGTGACTAAGCCATGAATAGGAGGTGAAGGGTCGCTAATCCCAACTACTGTCGTAGTGCCCAAGTGGAGTCTTCTTTGATTCTCAAGAATCGGAGTAGCTTTGCTTAGAATATTTGGTGATGCTTCACGGTGTACATGATGAGGCTCCATGATTGTTTCTCTTCGGAGAAACTTTTGTACACACACATCCACCACACTAGGAGCTTTTGGTTAACTAAGCGGTTGCTCACTCTTGACTGAGTTGACGATGCAGGGTTCTGTTACCTACACTGGACAATGCGGACTTGTTCCATTGTTTCTCCTCCCAATCACTTAAACTGCAATTTTCTGCTGTACATGATGGGTGGCATTGGTTTGAAACAAAAGATGGATTACGCATATGAATTGTTATCCCGACAGTTAGTATGTCTATTCCTATTAACGGCAAGTCATGGCGAATGAGACATTTCTATGCTGACCCTCCCTAGTCAGACCCTAGGTTATGGTCTATAGCATCTCGGTCATTTGCCGTCTCATCTCCGTTCTAAATTCATAGAAGTCGTTCTGCCACGGCTGTGTGTCTATACTCTTAAAGCTATACTTAGTCCAGTGGGTCCCTTTTTATGAACCCCCAACAGGTCCCCATGGCCTTATACTAGTCTACGGAGAGACTAAACCCGGATTTGGTTGGAGCAAGCGGAGGCTAGACAGGAGTGACCAGAAGTCGCCCTTTACGCGAGGGGAAGCAGAACGCACCATTACCTAGAGCTCTTTCCTCTGCCGGGGGCTTCCATGAATGAAAAGTAAAGGGAAGCGTGAATGCAAGATGGCAGTGGAATGATCGGCCCCCAAAACTTCAACCGGATGCCAGAACCGAGCGAGCAAGAGAGCAAGCCAAGCTCATCCATTCATCGGGTGATCCCTTGCTCTCACATTCAAGTGTAGTTTTCTCGCTTGGTTCGAGGGAAGGAAAAAACGTTGCCCCGTTCTGTCTGGGATTGGTTACCTTTGTAACAGTCTATATTCTTACTAATGAGTTCATCTTTACTCTTCAATTTAATAACAAAGGCATTTTCAGCAAGCCAGTAACGGGGCTCTCAAATCCTCTAGAAAGCAGATTTCAAAGCAATTCCATCCAGCAGAAAATTCCTAATGTATCATGTGAATTAGATAATACCGGCATGTTTACTGCTAATGAAGAGGAGAAGAATTGTGATGATGGTTGTATTGTTATTTGCTCCGGAGCGGTTCCAACCAAAGTAGTTCAGGTCAGGTCCAACCATGCTGGCATTCTTGCTGATACATATGGCCATAATTTGACAACTTTGAATGTCCTCCGAGCAGCACTCGAAGAATCAATTTACATCAAAACAAGAGAGAATTCACAATTAACTCGGATATGTCCAGGTATATCTACAGAAAATTTATTTGTTGGATTTTTGCTAGCTTGCTCTGTCAAAAAACTGCTTCTAGTGGGTTTCAAAACCCTGCATTATGGATAAAGCTCGACACTGGTAATGCGATTTGCAGGCTGCCTCAAAACCCGTGGTTAATGAATAGACGTCTTCAACCCGTGGCTTGGCTCCGAGAGAAATGGAGGCAGAGGGTGGGAATTTTCTCTAGCTTCACGAAACATGGTGTCTACGATGATCCTAACAGAAATAAGAGAGAACTGAATAAGAATTTACTTGCAGGCCTTATTTTTTGGCCATAAGTTGGGACTTTGGTTCATGTGGAAATGATTTTTGTGGTCAACCAGCACAAATGATTCATCCAAAAAAGAAAGGAAAAAGAAAGACAGAAGAAAACAAAGAAGAGCATCGAATAAGACGCACAGAAAACTAACTATTCAAATTAATACGGGTGGTCAATACGCAATCACCACGATAGACACATTACCGTATACGCAACGGGTGGCCGCTTTACCGATTCCCGTTGATAGACCTAGACCACAGAGGGCTGATGCAAAGGTAGTAACAGAGTATGGCAGATGTAGACGTCGTGAAAGCCAAAGACACGTATCTGAAGAGCGTAAAAACCTTCTTTTGGTGAAGCCGCAAGGAAACGAGAGATGAAAAGAAGGCGATCGCAACCGACATGACGAGGTATCTCATGATCAGGTTTGGGATTGAAGCCCGCTGTGGCAGCGCGTTGAGTGAATTACCAACCAGGAAGTTCGCACCGGCTACAAGTGCCGCGTTGGACTTCAGTACTGCGTTGTCACCAGTTTTGGCCTGGTCTCCCGCCTGTTCAGATCCGCTCTCCGATTCTGCTTTCAACTTGGTCTCTCCTTCACCGCTGGACTTGCCGAGGCTCTCCATAGCTTCGAAGCGATTATCTCCTCCTCGTGTTAGCGTACTAGTCTTGAAACACATGGTGAGGAAATGAGGGGGGAGCAGCCGCGATCATCAATAGAACAGACCTCTTCAGCAATGCGCCATAGGAAGAAGGAACTTTACCTATGGCTTGCGGGATATCTTTCTGACTGGTTAAAGAACTTCAGCGTTAAGATGGGGACTTGTCGGCCACTAACTCTAACTAGCTCACAACTTTCTCGGCAAGTTCCCTTTCCTTGTGATGCCCCAATAGAGCCTCTGTTCATTACAAATGGACACAGTGCTATGTCTCTTGGTCTTTGTTATTTTCCTTCTGCTTGGGAACAAGACAAAACACCAAGACCCACTTGCCCGTCAATGGCACGTTAAGATAACAAAACTTCTTCTCCAAGCTGCTGCTTCTTCTTCCGCTTTTATTATTATTGTACTCTTTCTTGCCTATGGGATAAGTAATCGACCGTTGACTGTCATGGCCCCCACACGGTTTGCCGGATTTTCCTGGTTATTACCTAATTAAATATAACAAAGAAGAGTTTCTGCCAAGGTGGATGGCATTTTATTTTTCAAGAAGCTTGTACGTGACTGTGAATTCTGAATTGGATTTTTCAGGTTTATTCGTTATGCTTAATTAGGTTAAACATATTTTCACTTAAAAATTTAAACTTATAATAGGGGTATATTATCTCTTATAAGCTCATAACTTTTCTTTTAATTGTCCGATATAAAATCGTACTCTATACACTCGCCCTAACGTAGTTTACCCTTTTAGGTACCATTAAACATTTACCCTTAACAAGTATCTATGAGTTAGATATTTTTCTTCCAATCTCGGATGAGGGAGACAATTGGCCACGAGTCGATTTCGAACCGGGTCGGATAATATATGAGCCCACCGTGTCTAATACCATATCAAATTCGTTAGGACCCATACTAGGCATATTTCCATCTAAAAACTAGGTTGATCATGGAACAATACAATTATTTTATAGGTTTATAATTTTTTTCTTAATTATCTAATATGTATGTGTAAGTTTAAATTACAGTTCAGCAGTCTGATGATGATGTGGATGCACTATTTCTTCATGCTCTCATCGTCGGAAGGTTCAAAAAGAATTTCGCTGACAGCATCTCTCTTTGTTCGTGCATGTCGTAGGCCGGTCAATTCACACCTTCCCGGTGACTTTCCAGGGCCTTCCTCCCATTTCCTTTTCTTTACTTTTCTTACAAGGGCTTATTTCCTAAGCCTTTGAAAATGGCATTTTAAATGTAATAATCTGTTGGGTTGAAAGCAGATGAGTTTTCACAGTTCCATAACTTCGAAGCTCAGAAGACCAAGCAATCCTCATCGCTCAGAATTGATGGCATCACCAACGGAAGAGATGCAACAGCTTGAATCAATCTCTATTGCGATCGATATGATATTTATGATTTTAGTTCAATCTGAGCATTACGCGTGAAATTTTTTCAAGTCAGCATGATCCTTTACTGATTGCAGGACAAAGAAAACATATTGGACTAAACACCAAGACCCACCTACGAGTCAATGGCACGTTAAAATAACTAAACTTCTCCTCGAAGCTGCTCCTTCTTCTTCTTCCTCCCCTTATGAGATTAGTAATCGACCTTCACTGTCATGGCCCCACGCGGTTGCCCGATTTTCCTTGTTAACTACCGAAGACGTGTGTCACGAACAAGTTCGTAATTAAATATAATAAAGAAGAGTTTCTGCAAAATCTGTATGGATTGTGAATTAAGAATTCGATTTTTTCAGGTTTATTATATATTCACGATGCTTAATTGTGACTTATAAAGCTGTTCTTCTTCTCCTCTATATTGAATTTGTTGGGATTCATAAGGATCAAGTATATTTTTATTTAAAAGATTAAGCCGATAAGTTATGGTGCACAATCTTCTTATAAAATCACGTGTTAATGTAATTCACTTTACCGCATGTTATTAAATACCAATTTTCAACAACTATTTATGAGTTTGGTATTTTTCCTTAGGTCTCAGATCAGCGGAATAACTGGCCATGTGTCGGGCTTCCAAACTGGATCGGACAAATTGTAAACTTATTTACTCTGATACCATATTTAATTTATTTATACCCATACGGGACATATTTTTACACAAAAATATAAGCTAAAAAGTAACCGTACATAATTATTTTACATACAGATAGCTTTACTTTTAATTATCTCACACACCATTATGTCTAAATTACAGTTCGGCAGTCTGATGACGTGGATGCGCCAGTTTTTTTTGCCATCATCTTCGGAAGATTCGAAAGAATTTCGCTGACGACATCTCTCTTTGCCCATGCCTGTCGGCAGGCTGGTCAACGCACACCTTCCCGGTGGCTTTCCAACCTGGGCCTCTCTCTTTTTTCATTTTTATTACTTTCTTACCATTACTGATCTCCTAAGCCTATTATATGTACGCGGAAAGCACACAAGCTTTCTCAGTTCCATAACTTCGAAGCTCAGAAGACCGAGCGATCCTCATCACTCGGATGGCATCACCAGCGAAAAAGATGCAACAGCTTGAATCAACCTCTATTATGATTGGTATGATAATTATGATTTTAGTTCAATCTGAGCATTACACGTGAAATTATTCAATGTCAAAATGATCCTTTACTGATTGCAGGGCAAGAGAACTCGCAGAATGATCTTCCTAGGGCCGAGGCGACAGTCCTTAAAGGTTTGAGCTCATTCTTATATGAATATCCTGAGGTCCTACTGACCTGCATATCATTCAAGAAAATTAGAAGCTGTATTATAATTATGTTGAAATCCCTTATCAGTACATCCTTCACATCCATCTTGATGTTTGATCTGAATTGGAAGCTTGAATCGAGTTCCCAAGTTTAGACTCCCTCTACTTTTTTTGTCTACTTGCTACTGGATCCTGTTGAATATTTGGTACACAGTTGCCCCTGAAAAAGAAACCTTGCGTTTTTATCTTTAGCGATCAATTTGTTCTCCAAATATTCTTGGAATATTTCTTCATGTTACTTCTTTTTTGCAGTCACGGTTACCGTGAGTGAGACCATGGGGACAGTGAAAAGGCTGTTTGGTGATGGGATCGGTATGAACTTTTAATTTTTCACACCATAGCCTCCATAGCCCGTTCTGTACTCCTAGAATCATAACCAGAAATAGATCTGCAGTTTGTGGCCATGACTGAGTGATGATCATGAGTAGGTCTGGATTGATTTGATGTATGGAGTAAACTTCTCATGAAGTCCATATTCCTGCTTGGCACTCATTCACCCAAACCTAATCTTGAGGACACAATCCCTCCCTGCAGCTTGGATCTTTGTGATGGTGGAGAAGAAACTTATTATTCCAATCCGAGAGAAATTGATCCCGACCAGGGTAGGAAACTCGGTGCATGGAAATGGGATGTCAGTGGAACTCAGTCAAGAAGGCGGCAGTCTGGAGGATGGAGGCTCCCTTACCAGCAATAGCCAAGGAGGCCTCAGCCTCACCGACCACCAAGATCTAGAAGGAGCTCAAGCCGTGGAACCTCAGGAACCTGACCAAGGATCTGTTGGCTCCACGTTGGTGGCTGACATAACTGACTTTGACAATGCGGTAAAGTACTTGAAGTATCCCGGGACCTACCAGTTAGGTTTCTTGATCTACGGATTGGATTCTTCATTTAAGACTCTGAAAGAAGGCTTCCCAAATCCAACTCCAGCCAAAATTGCTCTCTGGTATCTCCTTTTCGGGAACATCGGAACAGTATTGGTGCTTTTTGCAATGCTGGTCCGGGCACCCAGGGGGTCTGCCAAGGCAAGAATCCTAGTGAATAGTATGACTACTGCAGGAGTCATAATGTTCGGCCTGAATCTCACTATGATTTATCTCAAGTATCAACCTTGAGATAAACATACAGCCTTTTGTTTATCATCAAGATACGTTATACCTCCCTTTGATCTCTGGTTTCATCCTTGAACAGTTTTTTCTCCTAGGAATTATATATGCTATCTGATATCCATTGGGATTTCTTTGTTTCTGATTTTTTTTTTATTTTGAATTTTCAATTAAAAGCCCAGAGGTGCACTGCCCGTCCAATGCGAGAAAGAGCAACATGAATCTGGCTTCTTATCTCCTTTTGGCAGCTTGAAAAGTGAAGAGCAGAAGACAAATCTTTTGATCCCACCACATGGAATGATATTCTGCGTGTTCTAGTTCCTGAATTCGTTTTTATTTCAACAACAGCTCGGACTAACTGTCAATTAGGATAGGTCCCAGATGACCAACTGGATCGCTGGTCTTCCGGCTGTAAGGCTTGAGACTCCCTCAGGTGACATGAATGCTCCTTCAAGGACCCTTCAAGAACCTGCAAGCAAGCCAGTCCGCCCTGCAATGCCTCAGTCAGTTGTTGCAGTCCTCTCGTATGCGTAATAATGGGAATTGAGAGTATAGCGAGGATATATGAGGGAAAAAGTGTTCAGATGCCTGAGCAGCCCCTCTGAGGGGTATATATGGGTTTTTGCCAGAGTCGGATTTGGGGATGGCCCACAATTGGGATTGACCCAACTCGGTGAGTCGGCTAAGACCATCTGGCTGTGTAATTATTTCTCGAATTGAATCCCGTTCGGCCTTTCCTAAACTCCTGAGCTGACGAATCTATTGAACACTTTTCTGAATAGGAAAAAGAAAGCTGAGATGTACTTTTTTCCTTTTTCAATCAGCAAGGAAGCTGCGATGTCTTGCTAATAATCCTGACTCTGATTCATAGCATACACAACTGGGGCGGGACTAATTTCAATTTTGGGAACAAATTTGGAGTCTTAGTCTTCCATGATCGTTTCGAGTTTGTCCTAGTGTCAACTTGATATAAGAACATAGTAGAACATCTTTGTAAGAACTGTTCATTGCTTCTGGTTTTGGGGTGTTTGTGGTTTGGTTTTGTTTGGAAAACTATTTCAAACTTAACCGATCCTTATATTTGGTTTGATTAGATTTGTGATACTAAACCTGAATCATAACCATTTTACCATAAAATATCCTTATCATATGGAATCAATTTTTGCCATTTGGCTAAATGGTTCTGTTTGATTAAAAGTTATGAATTTTGATCTTTTTATATTTATTTTATTTTATTGTATTTTAAAAGTTAGTTCAATATACTTAACCATAATTAATTCATCTAGTCATATCAAGTAACTAAATGAACCTCTTTTTGACCCCAAAAAAAGTTACATTATTAAAGAACCAGCTCAAATGGTTTTGTTTGGTTTGGTTCGGTTTGACGGTACGGTCTAATTCTTTAGTTTATTTTTAACACCCTTTCTGATTTTGCTAGGATGAACCTGTGGACTTCTACTTGGCTTAGCTGAATCTGTGCGAGGAGAGGAAATCCTATTGCACTTTTAAGGCTCTAATCCATAAACACGTTCGATTGGAAAAATCCATAGAACGAAGAATATCGAAAGTGTTCTTTTCAGTATAACTATAGGCCGTTCAAGAGAAAATGGTTGGGTGAAAATCAGGCTTGAAAACACAATCTTGACTGAGAAAGGGCAGAAGGAAAAATGGCTTTTGCTAGTACCTGACACAATGTCAAGCCTTCTCTCGGCAACCTTCCTCTTTTCTAGTCTCAAATTCACGCCAGTAGAAGAGTTCCGTCAAAATAGTCCTCCAATTTTTAGCCAGTCACCATGTCGGTCCTCTAATTTTTTTAACCATCATTTTGATCTAACATTTGCCTAATCCCCATCACAATGGTCCAGATGCCCCTTCATGAAAATATGACATGGTCGCCTACGTGGCTGGACATCGTCTAAGGCACCAAAAAGAAAATAAAAAGATTGATGTGGCATATAACAAATAAATTAAAGATTGGCTACGTGGCAAAAGGCAGAGATTAAAAATTAGGACAATCACCTCTTGTTTCAAAATCCCCAATAGAAGATTTCTTGCCCATTCCTCCTCTTTGTTCTCACTATCTTCGTCACCAACTCCAACAATATTCATTGTGAAATTTCAATTCATGATTACTAGCGGTGAGGTGAAGATTGGTAGTGGGAAGCGATGTCCAAAGACTTCCTCTTCACCATAGAGATTGACATTAAAGAGTAGAGCTAAGAAGTGATATTGATAGAGACATTCTTTTTACTATATAGATTGAGTATAGAGACCGGCACTAACGATGGAGACCTTCTCTTCACCATTAAGATTGACCAAAGTGTTGGGAATATATTAGGGTTCGTGACAATAGAGATTAGTAGTGAGAGCTTTTAAAGGTTTGTGTTTTCTCTATTACTCCCATCAATCAAACAGTGTGATTAAAGCAATGAAGTTAAATTAGGAAGCCATTCTCTTTTTTATTTTAAAAGTTTGTTACTTGGGGGTTTGCCTGTTTAGCAACAAAGGAAGTTCCTCTATTATGTATTTTTGTTCTTCTCAATTTGCTAGGTTGTTAATTTCCATTCTTCTGAATTAATTTGTTGTTTCTATTGTAGAAATTTTTGCTACATTGATGGAAAGTATTGTGAGACTAGGTTGGAGAGAGGGGAAGGACATGAAGGCAAGTGGCCTATCTTCCATTTTCTCTGCAAGTAATAGTCAATTATATCATTACGAATTGCAAATACTGCAAAAAAACATCACAAACATAAAAAAAAAATTAGGAAGAAGATTTATAGGATGCCAAAGATATCGACCAGATGGAGGGTGTGGCTTTTTCAAAAGATTGACCCCCCAATTGAAGGTAATGAACAAAAATGGAGTTCAATAATGCAAGAGAAGAATTATCTTCAACTGAGTTGGAAATAAAGTATTTAAATTTGAGGATCGAAAGATTAGAAAAAGAGATACCTAGAAGGAACAAGAAGTTGACTATGAGTTTTCCTACATTGTCATTTTGGGGAGTATAGTGTTTAATGTTAGAAATATGATTGGGTCGTAATCTTTCTAGTTGATTAAGTGCATTCTATGGTGAATGTGATATGATAAAAAGGAGATTATAATCTATTATTGCGAATGTAATCTTCTTGGACCACTGCAAGGGTAGTAGTTGAATCAAATGTAACATAAGCTTTTATTTAATGTCTGGGAGGTTTTGTTTAATAGTGGAAATATATATTGTGAATGCACTCTAATAGTGTTAACTGTAATCCATTATTGTGTTAATATTGATTCTTCTTGAGGCCTACTATTTCTATTTAAGATTATGCATCATATATAAATGAGAGTATAAAAGAGTTAGAGATAATTGCTTGTAAAATACAATAAAAGCTCCACAACAAGCCTTCTCTTTTTTTTTTTTTTTTGTGCTAAAAAAACCCTTTTTGCAACATAAAAATAAACTTGCAACAACATGAACTTTTGCAAAATATAATCAAGAGAAGAATGTCTAATGGAAGCTTGTGTTGTCTTTGCTAATATGAAGGACATCATTCATAATGAGAGAGTAAGATAGGTTTGAAACACATACAACTTGCATATAGATAAGTCAAGATCTGAAGAACATTGCAAAATACTAGTACAAATGACAAAAAAAACCCATACACATTTCTAATGTGTCATCTAAATGACTTGACAAAGAACGGACCAACAAAATGACATTATAGAAGACTTAACAAAATGTAGGGCAAACATTGGTCGAAAGACTACTACAACGAAGACTCCTCATTTTATAACCTAGACTACTCCTACTTGCAGCATTTGCAGTAATTAAATTTTCCCTTGTGATACAAGGCCTTCCATTCCATTAAAATGAAGCTGCAAAAATTCTTCAAAATGTGAGAGCCTTCATTGCTGAATCTGTGGGATCCTTAGCCAATGGCATTTGCAACAAAACCCTAATCATGGTTGGACCAAGGCCTCGGGGGATCCTCATTATTGATGATCTTGGTGCTGGTGTCGTTGTTACTGTTGTTGAAGGAGGCCTTATTAGTGGTGGTATTATTGATGTTATCTTAGTTTGGTTAAGTGCTAGAGAAGCATTGAATGGTGGCTTACTTTGGGCAACTGTTTGAGGAGCCCTTATTGGTAATAGTCTTGTTACTACTTGCCTAGTTGAATCAATTATTAGAGGAGTCATCATTGCTTCACTTGATGCTGCTACCATTATTGCATTTAGAGCGGTCTTGTTTCTTTACATAAAACATAACTCAAATGGTTGAACAAGTTGTTACTGAATTGAAGTTGCTTTAGTTGCAAACAAAATGGTAGAATATAGGAGTTTGAATTGAATTATATAATTTACTTGTGAACATAAATTTGATGCCATGATTTGCTTTACCTTGTTCCCAAATGTTTCTTAAATTGATGCAAACCTGGTTATCTTAGAATTGTCCAACACTTTTTTCTCCTACAAAGAAATCATCTTTGGTTAAATTCAAAATAGTAGAATATATGAGGCATAAGAATAATTAAATTCATGATCATACTTAAACTAACTATAATGTCATACTTGAAAGACCACAAGAGGATGTGTTTGTAATAGAAGTTGAAACATTTATTCTCGTTTTTTTGGCTTGGTTGACCTTGATAGTAGTACCCTTACAAGTTCTACTATTACGCCCTTTTGATAACATTTTTCACATTCTATCGCTTTCTATTTCCTTTTTGACTTGTAAGGATTTTGAGGTACATCTATACATTTTATCCTATTTTTCTTAGGACACCCAACACCTTTGTTATATTCAGGAGACAAAATAGAATTATGAGCACATTTATCCCATTGATCTTCTCCTCTTACTGATTGAAAGTAAGGTGCATAAATATTTTGCCATGTTTCCTTTGAATAATAAGGATGCACAAATTGTTGAGGCTCCAAATTATTGTGTCCCAAGTAGGCCACTGTGTGCTAATAAGGGATCCCGCATAAGTCCCACTCCCTACAAGAGAAACTATAATCTTTTTAAGTCAACAACAAACTTCTCATTTTTCCTCGTCATGTGCTAAACTAGGAATTTGGCAACATCTGAATCTCCTACCCATAATGAGATCCAACTATTACTCTCTTTCTTAGCTTGCTCAAGCTTGCTTTGAGTAGATGGTGTGATGGGACCCTTATATCTTTCAATTTGGTCTCCACTATTATTCATATTCCTCAGCAAATAAAGCCTTATTTCTTCTAGCATGGTAAGGATAGGCTTCCCTCTAAACTTCACAATGGTTACACTAAAATACTCACACATATTATTGAGAAGGCCATGATTCTTGATAAAAGTGTTGAAACCTACTCGACCAAGTATTTGAAGGAAATCTATTTAAATAATTCCAAGTAGCTTCATTAATAGTCTTCATCTCTTCATAGTTCCTTTGAAATACTGTCATAGTTCTTAACTTAGCACATGCCCATAACTTCCTTCTGACATCTCTACTCTTACATTGTTTCCAAACATTAGGTTCCAAGTGCTTCACACAAAATCTATGTCTAGCACTTGGGCATAACTCTACAACCAATGGTAATAGACCCTACAAATTCAATATTAGAAATATGTAAGTCATTTGAGGTTTTTGTAAGTAATTTGAGAAGTAAATAAATGCATACCCTTTACATATCACAAATGAATTCCCAACCATGCTCTCTTGGATGGCCTATATCTTTAAATAGTTTTGTGAGGAACCAACTCCAAGTATCCTTTGTTTCATGCTACATTATGGCAAATGCTATGACATAAACGGAATGGTTTCCATCTTGTGTGACTACCGTTAATAATTGGCCAGTATAATAACCTTTCAAAGGTACATTAAACCCTATCAAAAGCCTACAACCAGCTAGAATGCTTTTCTTACTTGCATCAAAACATATGTAAGGCCTATCAAACTTAGGATATAGTCCAATATCTAGTTTGTCAACTCTTAGTTCCATTGTTGATCCAAGGTTTTTTTTTTAATTCAACACAATAATCCCAAAGGTTTGCATATTGTTCCTTCTCTTACCCTTCTACAATTTCCCTTGCAATGTACAAAGCTCTATATATCTTCATTTCAACCACTTGTAATGTCTCAGCATGTACTTATATGCATTTGCTACAGTCATATTTGATATACTCCTTAACCTTTCCACCAACGTATCTAAAGCCCACTTCCTATCTGCTTGTGGGTTTTTCAATTTCTTGCTATACGTATGTGTGGGATTAAAGCCTTTTATTTGAAAGCTGTCATAATGTTCTCACCATTAAAAAAAAAATTCCCAAGAACAACTACTTTAACATATGTACTTTGCTTTACTCTTATCACTAACCCCCTAGTACAATAGTATCCATAGTTTTCTTAAACATATTTAGATATGGGAAAAAAGTATTTAACTCTAAATGCACCTAACCATACTATGCATTTGGGTTAAATTTTGGAGGTCTCTTACTAGCCTCATCATCATCACTACTATTCTTCAAACT
Organism: Sonneratia alba; assembly: GCA_900174645.1. Taxonomy (NCBI): domain Eukaryota; kingdom Viridiplantae; phylum Streptophyta; class Magnoliopsida; order Myrtales; family Lythraceae; genus Sonneratia; species Sonneratia alba. The sequence goes on along the minus strand of FWPY01000027.1, from coordinate 3,283,973 downwards.
CTCGAACCCCTTAGATTGATAACCCTCTTCATGTTGGTATTGACAAATTATAACTTTTTCCCTTGCCTTTTTAGCTATCTCATCTTCATTTACATACTGAACTTTTGAAATATTTGCTTTTGCACTATGAACTCTCCATTTTTCTTTGGTCCATACTAGATGAGCCCTTTATGTTTTCAAGTTCATTAGTCTCCAATTTGAAGTCAACAGAAGCCAAGTATATATACATCATCATCATCTTCACTTTGAAGTGGACTAGGTCTATACACTTCATCTTTATGACTGTCATATGAATAAGTTGATTCATTCTCTATTTCAATAGATGAGTCATCCTCCACATCAACCATTATCTCATCATCCTTATTAGGAGGCCGGCTAATGTCTAGCACATCCTCCCTATTTTCAAAATAAAAATACATCTTCACCACATTTTTAATTGCAACTAATAGCATGTGCATATCATTGTCACTGTTCAATTCCTTTAGCCCTACCTCCAACGTTAACCCAAGTACCAACCAGTATAGTTTCTTATAATCATTATATCCATGTTCTTCATATAGTATTATTAATAGTGCAATACCTATTACCTTGAAGTCAATTCCTTCCCATACATCAATTTCTCCCCCTTTGTACTCTATTTCTAGTGCAATTTTGAACTCACACCCATGGTGGAAAATCAATGTGCACAATTGCTTTTTTTCCCTTTAAATAAAAAATAAAAAAGCAAAATTTACTCCTCAACAATAAACAAATGCAAGTGGAGACTCCTAAATATTAAACAAACGTAGGTGGGGGACCACGATTTTGATTTTAAAGCAAGAGACCAATGAAACTTACCGTAGGTGAAGACATCTTCAACCTTATAGCAATGTTGACTCCTCAAATTGATGAAAATTTCATCAGCAATAATCACCAATTACTCAATATCAAGCAGTGAAAGGAACTACTTCTAACAGTAGAGGTTGATCATTGTGTAAGAGGAGAAAAAGAGAAGTGGTACACTCAATATTGCTTCCCAGTGCTGGTCTCTACCTCATTACTAGTAACCGTGAATTAAAATTTTACAATGGACATTATTAGAGTTGGTGGTGAAGATAGCGAGAATGAAGAGGAGGAATAGTGAAGAGAACTTCTATTAGGATTTTGAAACATAATGTATTTGTCCCAATTTTCATTTTTTAAAAATTCCTTTTATCTTTTATGACCATTTATTTAGCATATATAAATAAGCAATATTTTTTTACCATGTCATATTTTCGTGAAGGGGCATGTAATGTCGTTGATGGTTTCATGGGGATTTGACAAATGTTAGATTAAAATAGTGCTTAGAAAAATTAAAGAATTGACACAGTGACCTACCAAAAATTTAATGACTATTTTGACAATTTTTTCTAATTTTTTATACTTAATTTTTTTAAAATAATTATTTCAATCTTGTATCTTTCCAAAACAAATTCAAGTCTCATCCATCAACCTCCATTAGGGAGTTGCTCGAGTGGATTTATTGCCATTAATTTTTTTCTACATGGTTGTAAACCCCTTTTGCGTGGCATTAGTATATCATTTTTTATTTTAAATAATGTAATTGCTTTGTTACCCCTTAACTAAATTAAATTTTCAAAAGTTTGCCATTGAAGAATAAACCCTAATTTTGGCCATCACCCCGCCGCCACCCATCCCACCTACCACTTATGCTGCCCATCCTTCCTGACCCATGTACAATACTCAATTTTTTAAGAAAAATTTTCAAGGAATTGTGTTATGGACCAATTCAGCAACTCAGCTGCTGGCAAAGAACCAAGGCTGGTTCGGGGGGAGAAAGAGGAATTAGAAGAGGAAGAGAAGGAGGGATCAAGGAAGAGGTGGCACTAAAGGTAGAAGAAGAAGAATCAAGAAGGGGGAGGGAAGGAGGAGTCGAGAGAGGGGGAGAACCCACAAGAGAGAGAAGAGAAACTGTTCATTCATTTCCTGCCTTCCCTCAACAGGTTCTGTTACAAGGTTATAATTCCCACAACGGCTTCAACTGCCAAGAACCACCAGTTTACAATCTACTCCCTCAAGTTCTTCACTTGTTACAAAACACCCCTTTTCTTTTATCTTTATTTACAGATTGACCCCTCAACTAAATTGACCATAACAAATTGATTTTCTTTCTCCTCGAATCCCGCAATTTACAAGATGAAGATATAAGACTCAAGTTGAAGAGTTACTTATCCTCTCAACTTAGGAACATCATGCGACAGAGGCTTGTAGAGCCATGAACACTGAGAAGACAGCATGGCTTGGGAATCCACCTTGACACCCTTGAAGCGCAACATAGTTTCTTGCTCTCGTCGTGAAAGCAGATTGCCTCGATCGTAATCAGGCACCTCATCCTTGCGCTCCCAACGCCACTCCAGAAGTTCCCATCAAGATGCTTAGTATCATAGAAGAAAGAAATAATAATGTTTCCGCTTGGAATTGGAGGTTGGAAAATGATGGACCAACACAACCCTTCTTGCACTTGACTGAGGGGGTGAAATAGAAGCAGCCCCATTCATGATCATGTACAACCTAAACAACCTAAGCGAACAAATCCACTCTTGCTTCTATATGCGATGAAAAAACTCAGCAATGTCCTCTAGAAGTTGTTCGAAAGTTGCCTAGGAGTCACGCAGTAACATTCACACTTCTAAGATTTGACTTATGAGTGGCCAATGCAGTCCCGCCACGATTTTATCCACAAAAATTGTGGTCTCAAGGGCAATTAGACAACTCATTTGCCTCAGGCAGTCAAAGAGCAAGCTCCTCGACAATGCGCCCTTAAACCTAATGCCTCATATAACTTCTAAAGACTTAACTTGCTAGGGTGAAACTTGGAAAGGGCATGATTCTTACCTCTGGATCTAGCATGATTCGAACCAGCCATGGAAGATGTAGCGGGAAGAGCAGACAAGAGCATAGAGGGTAGAAGGAAACGGGAAGAAAATAAAGAAAGAAAGGTTGATTTGCAGGCCAGTTAATGAGACAACACTTACTTGCCAAATGATATTTCCAGAGATGAAGCAACGGTAGCAAAAGGTTCAGGGGAGGCAAGGTTTAAAATCCCACCTATGGGGGAAATCCACGTGGAAAGGAAGGTTTCTTTGCATCCTCAAGGCCTAAGAGGCAGATGTTAATACATGAGAACTTCGAGTTTATATATATATATATATATATTATTTAATCATGGTTAAATCCAATTCAATAAAGATTTAGTTAGGTAAAAATTTCTCTATATAAATTTTTTTAATTTATAATATTTAAATTTAAAATTTTATTTAAAAAAGAGATTAAATTATATTAATTAAGTTAAAATTATAAATTAGTATATAATGCTAATATACGGTGTTTTAGCTTTTTAAATTAATTTAATAAATTTTTATTGTTATTTAATAAAATATTCAATTATACCCATCAAACCAATTTTATCCATAAACTTATCAATCCATGTCTATGCGGTTTTCAATTTAAACTGATTTTAAAAATTATATTTTTATTTTTACTTTAACTGTTAAAAAATGATTTATTAATAAAAATTATTTTTAACAAAATATAACACATTGGATCGATAGCAGTGAAATCGGTAAGTTGAAGGGCAAAAAAGTCTTTTGATACCATTGTAATAACAGGCTAGAATATTTGTAGGCCTAGCGCCACCAGGCCCGAGCCCAAAAAGACAACGACAACGGGGTTTCGTCCCTGCTTATCAAAACCCTAAGTAAACCCTAGACCGAAGAACAGTCTCTGTAGGAAGGAAAATCAAGCCCCAAATTCTCTTGAACTGAAGCTCTGATTCTTCTCCCTCGAGAAATCCCACCTTCCGAAGAAAGAGATGAACCACATCGCCTCAGCGGAAGAGCAGATTGTGTCGGATAGGCTTAGGAGGAAGCTCAACGAAGTAAATGCGGCTGCCCAGGCCCAACTATCAGGTGTACAGGACCATGTCAATTTCACCCTTCAGGTCTGCTCACGCTCTGTTTTCTGCTAATCATTGAGGGATGTTAATATAATTGCTTGAACGTGAATTTCTTGGTTAGGAATTGCCGAGTGACTGACTGATCAAAATGAAAGGCTAGAGTTGAAGATATTAAGAATTTGGGTAACTACGGCCGTTTATTTTCGGGAAATTATTTTCTCAATTTTAATCCACTTCTCTTCGTTTTGGCAATTTAGCTTTTTAGTAAAAATGTTTGAAAATGTGTTTTTTTTTTTTTTTGGCCTCATAAAAATGTGTTGTTTTAAATTGGACAATTATGTCTTGTATGAAAATGCTTTCTTTTCTTTTCTTTTTTGCAGTCTCCTGTTTGTAGAACATGTTTCTGGGAAACTAATACAGTTCTTGCATTGGAAGGATAGATGACGGGGAGCAATTAAATAAATTTCGGATGATTTTGCCTCTTTCCAAAAATCATTGAAGTTATATGGTTCGGTCTAGTTTAGTTAACAATGGCATAACAGCGAACGTAATTCTATCATCGCAGATCGGCATAGTTTATGAGCATGTGATTGTTTAATGGCCATGTAGAGCTTTTTGGCGCCTAATTCTTCTCGGAAGTGTACTTTTGTCAAGTGATTAAATGTATACCTTTAGTTTAAGCTCCAAAAGTGCTTTTATAGATAATGGGCTGATTCTTTTTGTCATTCACCCTAATTGCAGCAGTAAATACATTCCTGATAAGTTTTTGTATTTGTTTGGATTAGTTTGTTGATCCTCTGTAATGGGTGAGTGCAGCAAGCTTATTTTAAATGTGCATACGAATGCTTTGATCGGAGGAGGAGGCAAGAGGAAATAAGTAGCTGCGTTGAGAGCTGCAGTGTTCCAGTTGTCAGTGCTCAGCAACACGTTGAGAATGAGATGGCGAAATTTCAAGTGAGTTGCCTCCTAAAATTACATTCAAGAATTTTTTTCTTTCTAATTTTTACATTCTTAGCTATCCAGATTTTAGTAGCATGCAACTCTAGGTGTAGCTTTGAACTCTCCTAACTCAGCTGTGGACTGTGAGGCATGCCACAGATTCCACCCAAAATTCATAGAGTGATAAAGTTCAGGGAAGTTTCTTGGATTTCTGAAAATGCTATTGAGATGTTCTGTTTACTTGTTTTATTTCTAACATCGGCCCAAGTTCTCAATATTTTTCATTTCTGTGGCTCTGTTTCGTCTTATGGCACCGTCTCAGGATGTGACCTTCGAGGAGAATAATGCTATTGAGTTTAGAGATTCTTTTCAGTTTTAAAAGGTCACTGATTTATTTCTTCACAAATTTAGTGTTTAATGTTTGAATAGGTGCATGAGCCTTTTTACTTGGTCTGTCATTGTCATTTTTGGTGCACACAAAACCACATGAGCTCCCTGCTTTATGCACGTATTACCTCAAGTGCAAAACCACATTTGCATAAGCCATTCTCAGTCTTTGACTTTCTAAATTCAAAAAACTGAAATTCAAATCTTTTCTCCTGAAAATACTTTGGAATTTACTCGGATTTTTCTATTGACATCTGACTCATAGTATGAGCCTTGAAATTGAAATGCTCTTTACAACAAAAAGGTAAAAGTGTCTCTAAGTATGGTATTTCCATTAGCCGTCTAAGTATGACCTCTATGTACATGTAAGAAAGCACTGATACAAGTCTCTGCTGCTTTGTTTGCAGGAAAGGCTGAACAGGTCCTTGATGGTCTGCCAAGACAGGTTTGAGGCAGCTAAGCTCCAACAGATCAGGCCTGACGCCATCAAAGATTTGGAGTCATGCGTTGAACAGTCAATTGATGATAGCATCAAGACGCTCCCGCATCTTGTCAACAAACTCAAGTCCTCACTCGGCATTCGTGATTGAATTGGAGCATAGTTTCAGCTCTTCTCCAGGGATTAGTGGAGACCATGGATAATGTACTGTTTCTTCTTCTCGACATAGATGAGTATTCTGGAACGAGATTTGAGAACAGTTTTGGATGTGAAGAGAGTAGGGGTAATACCAATTAATTGCTGTTCTTCCAGAATTCATTACAGTACCGACTGTTATAACTCTCAACTGGAGTCGAAACTCAAAGTTTCTCCATGCAAATTTGATACATGAGAGAAATATGATCTATTTCAAACTTTTGGAGATGTTACATTTACTTTTCGTAGGTTTTTCTGCTCCTTTCCTTGAGAAGGATCATGAGAAAGGAGATGTTCAAGAAATCTGTTCCCACAACTTGGAACTAATGACCGGCTTGAAACCCGCAAAGAATTTCCCAGTTGACGGGTTTTCCAGTGGGAGCAAGGCCAGCCAGACGCTAACCTCGGCAGCATCATCTGCTGTTTGGGATACCTTCCTGTGAGTCATACATAGACGTCTTCGTGAAACTGGGGCAGAAGCAGTTCACACTGTTGCTCTGTCCATGCAGCCGTTTAGTCAAAACCTTAAGAGTACGCATTCAGTGCCACGTTCGAGACAGCGTAGTGCGTCCAAACTTCCGGCCAGCCCACGTCCTTCCATGCCCCGCTCTTCACATTCTCGAGGAACTGGCATCTGTTCGGTCCATTGTTAGATCTTCGCTCTGTAGCACTTGCCTCGTAACCGGGTTTCTAACCTTTGATTCAACATTGTAAATAAGAACAGATTTCATGAACTCTTCCAAACACACAAGGCTAATAATTATCATTGATGTCGAATCCCTTATTTTGGGATGACAATCGTAACGTGGCCCACAAAACCCAGTACGGGATTTGACCCGAACCATCCACGGGTCAGATTGAGTTGGGGTCAGTATAAGTCGAACGGGCACATCTAACATCTGGTTCCGTTTAATTAGGCATGAAATTCAGATCCATGGCACATCTGGTTCGTATAGGAGAGAGATCGATCGATGCCGGAAGGCAGACCACTAGGAATATATTGGTACATAAGATATTAAACGGGCCTTACGTATGTCGAATGAGCTGAGCCTTGAGCTGATATTGAGCATTCGACCCGTCCAAGCAGAGCAGCGGAGGAACGGCAAGAGGGCCTTGGTTGATCACCGTCTCCGCGTGATCCACTGAGTTCTCATCGAGATCATTATATGACAACTGCAGCATTATTCACCTGTTGCATGGAAATGACTTAATCGAAGGGGCCTTTATGACAAAAATGTAGGGATAATTACCAACCAGGATTGTGGGTATTCATGGGCATTGAGCAGATCTTAATAAAAGTATGTGTAGAGAGAGTCAGGTAAAAGACTTTAGAATGGGTCAGTTCGGTACAATTCCAATTATGACACACAGTGTACCTGAATTGGTACCACAACCACATCTAAGAAACAACTTAATGCAATTAAAGTTGTTGGTGACCTTTTTGTTCTCACTTCGGATCTGATCCATCGCCTCCCAACTCCTATTTGTATTATTGATCATCCAAAGGAGCAGAAAATTTCTCGCGAGAACTTGACCGACGTGGAAATTCTATTATAATGCACCTCTACAGAATGCTGGAAATCACACAATGTGGAAAACAAAAGAAATTTGTGTGTATATATATATATATATAAATAGATACCACAATTTATCATTTTAAACCATAATTTTAAAAACCGGATCAGGCCATCCAGTTCAACTAAGAACCGGCCACTCATCCAGTTGGTTCATATAAAAAACCCAATTCCACTTTCAATGAGGTCAACTCCGGTTGAACCGACCAATTCCTATTTCAACCAATGAACCCAATTGAACTGGAGGAAAACCGGCCGACTTAAAATAAAAAATAAAAACCTATTATAATATATCTATTTTATTTTACTAGATTTATATTTATATTTATGTTAAATTTTATTTAATATAATGATTATATTAATAATTTTTGTTATAAATTATATTCAAATTATAATATTATGTAAATTTATTGGTAATATCATATTATTAATATTATTTATTAAATATGCAGTTTAACCTATTGAACCTCGATCCGACCCATGAACTCATAAACTCATACCTATACTGGTTCCTAATTCGGTCTGATTTTAAAAACTATATTTTAAACTTTTAAGTGGATATAAACTCAATAAGTCAATTTATAAATTTAATATAATATTAAAGTTAAATCTCGACTAACATATCACTTGACTCAAATCCAAAAGAAAAGTATGTGTAATCGCGGTTAGTGGGGGTAAATCAGTTTGTTTGAACCCCATATGAAACTCATCTAGTTTTTAGTTGAAGAAAAACAGGATCCCGAACCCAAAAAAATAATAATAATAATAATAATAATAGGACTGAGTCCGAGCTGAATTTATAATTATATTTAATGATTTATGTTAATTAATTATAATGATATACTTAATATTCACTTTAACTATTCTGTTGTTTCAACCGTACATTTAATATTCACATAATTAATGACAAGGGCAATTTAGAAGAATTTACTGCCATTATTTCATCAATGTGAGTTAATTTCGCTCATTAGCTCATTCTATATAATAGTATTTTAATTATATTCTTTGTATTAGCAATGATCGCATGGAGATGATAAACCAGGCCGGTTCGTCCCAAAATAGGACCTTAAGAGCATAGACCAGACCTAGACCGTTCCAAATCTAACAAACCAGTCTTGGTTCTATGCTAAGTCAAGGACATAGACCCGTGGAACTAGAACCGGCACGGCTCGTTTACCTCATCGACCTAGCACAAAATCAGCCTGGAGCTTTCCCGAATTCAGACCGGAATGGGCCCAACTGTGATGAGCCATGCCAATTTGATTGTCCTTTAGGGTTTTCTAAGTTATAACAAATTCTAAATTGAAAAAACAATTCTGGGTCACAATTCATAGTTCGAACTGTGAACTGACCAACTTTGTTATGGTTATGGGGATGGTTTGGAAGTTCCCAAACCATGAACTGGAACCATTGTGGCCCATTATGTTTAATGGGTCGAACCATAATGGGGATAAATGATTTATGCATAGTTTTAAAAAGGGACCGGGTCGATTGGTTATACCGGTCAATCAGGAACGGGCTACTCACTCGGTTCGGTTTCTATAAAAGACTCAATTGCACTTTCAATGAGGTCCACTCCAATTGAACCGGCCAATTCTCGATCCGACTGGTGAACCAAATTGAACTGGTAGAAAAATCAACCAACTTAAAATTAAAAACAAAAACAAAAACATATTATAATATATCTATTTTATTTTACTATACTTATATTTATATTTTATGTTAAAATTTTATTTAATATAATACTTATATTAATTATTTTTGTTATAAATTATATTTAAATTATGATATTATGTAAATTTATTAATAATATTATATTATTAAACATGTGATTCAACCCATTAAACCCTTGATTCAACCCATAGACTCATACCTACATATGTTTCCAATTCGGTCCAATTTTAAAAACTATAAATTTATAACTTACTTTGAATGAGTCTAAAAGCAATGCAAACCACCCCATTTTACATCAATACGAGCGCCTAAAATATTGCCCAAAAAACCAAAACAGTTGTAAGTGTTTTTTTTAATTCTCTTAGATAGTTTAGTATGTGTTTTACATTCAAAAAAATTGATCTGAAAAGTCAGGATTCAACCATTTATTAAAACCATTTAATTTGAACCATTTTCACCTTAAACTATTTGTTAGTTGGTCATGATTAATTAAAATCATATGAACTCGCACCTTATCCACCATGAGACTAAAAAAGAAGTATGTGTAAAGGATCCAAATGCTCTTGAATCTTTTTTTTAATTCTCAAATTGCTTTTTTTTCTTTATTGATGTACCCAACATTTAAACTTTTTTGAAATAAAAATTTAAAAATTTACTAGTTGACCAGCGGATGACGTAAAATGATATATTGTCCTAAAGCGCCGACTGAGTCATCATCAAGTCAAGTCAACATGCTAACCGCTAATTTGGCATTTATCAGTCGGCACCGCCCAAAATTCTAACCAATTTAAAAAGATAATAATTTTCAATTATAAATTTTCCCGGACGAAGGAATACAGCCTCATCATATATATATATACATAAAGGGCATTCCCCAAACATTTTGTACAACTCATACCATGTTATTGTTCAATGAGGGGAATTAATGTTTGTCTTAGAAGTGAAGCTAATTGGTCATACTATTCGGGTAATTTTTCTTTTTCTTTTAAATACAGTTATTAATTACAAATTTAATTTTTATTTGTTTATAAGTATATTACTTTTAACAGATTAATTTGATAGGAATTTAAATAATTAATTATGTTGAATTTATTATATTATATGATACATTGAAAAAAATGGATGTGGAGCTATTCTAATGAAGAATTAGGGGAACGTACTTGCGACCAAAACTGATTTATTTAAATATCAAAGTGGTTACTAGGCATCCCCTTTGTCACGGGACCAATCTGAGGATCGAATTTTTCCACATCCCGCTAAGCGTTGACAGCTCCGCCTACCAACCAGCCCCCACTCGTAACCGAGATTTGATGTCACCTGATACACGATCACACCACAAGGAACGAACACGAGCAATATACAAAGGTAAAAATCCACTTGTATTTACAATTGTACAAGTATGAAAAACCATTTACAAGAGCAAACTCACTCAGCTTGTCGAATATATGCCTCACAACCTCCATGCCGCTTACACTCCTCACTTGACACACTCTAACCCGACACACTTCAGTGTTACAAGGGTAGATGGGGTTCAATCCCCACTCACTACTAAGCTACAACTTGCAGTAGCAACTCTATGCTCTGCCTCTCTCGCTTTCCCTCGTGTTTCCCAGCTTTCTCTAGTTGCTCTCCTTGACTCTCCTCTCTAAGACGTCTTGAGACCTTTGTGGTTTCTCCCTCTTTTTGGTTGTGCCTCTCGGTTGTGTCTTGAGAATGAGACCGACCCCCTTTATATAGAGGAGCCTAACTAATCCGATATGGCAACTGATATATTTGAATCCCTTAATTCACTCTATCAAGTTTCAATCTATCCAATCCCGGCCATCCCACCAAGATTGTTTTCATAACAGATTGATTGCCATATTCCTAGAGAAACTTTCCCCGATTGTTTGCTATCACATGATCTTCTATCTTGACCATGTCCGTCCCGCCTGGACAGCTCTTGGCCGCACCTGGACAACTTCTCGAACGCACTTGGACACCTGCACCCCACTTGGTTCCTGATTGATCATTAGCCGCTCACATAAGGAAACAATCGATCCTTTCCATGTTGGCGTTAGCGATCCTTATCCTGTGAGCACCGATCCTGTGCTCCACAGCATCCCGCACACCTTCTGTGAGTAGTCACGCTCCACGCACTCGATCATCGAGTCCTGCACGATCAAGACTCCGCTTGCGTGTCTGCATCTCCACTCGTCCAGCGTGCACTATCGTCGACCAGCAACACATGGCTTCTTCGATCGACCCCGGCACGAAGTGATCAAGCACCTCTCCATCACTCTCCACTCATGTCTTAGCGTTCCTGGGCTGTCTAGCAATCATTCACCTTGCATTGGTCGACCAGCATCGACCCCAAGGCCACGGCACTTGTCTTCAGTCCACCAAGTCCTTGCCCCGCACCACTCCGCTTGGTAGATTGAGCAAGTCTCCTATCCAGCTTAGCCTCCTGACCACAAACCTTCTCTCCACGTGCCCCGTATAAGCACGTATGCGCTCCTGCAATCACGAGATAGAATCTGCGGTATGCATTGTTCCGGCTCATAGCTCATGGCCGTAACACCCTTCAATTAAGGTTGTCGGTGTGAAGGAAGGAATCCTCGGAGAATTAAATTGACCGACGCACGCCTAGTCCACGTGGCAAATACCCCTTTATTTATCCCAATTGGCACTTTTTTATTTTGACCAGTCAAAATTTACTCAAAAACTCATCCCAGTTGGCACTTGACTGACGTACTTCACAGTTCATTCATTAGCATCAGATTGAGTAGTAGAATTTGTTTATAATACGATGATGACGGCTTCTAATTCTATTAGTTTGATCTGAACTGTTTCGGTTTGATTCCCAAGCATTTCAAGCAATAGTAATTTGATTCTCACATTTTGTGCATTCAGTAGTCAAGAGGTCACAACTGTCAGACGACTCCAAAGCGAATCGTCCAGTCCACTACTAGCTATGGCAATATGTCAAACAAAATTACAGATGTATTCAGAGTATTCCTCATAGGCACAGAGAATATGCACCGAACGAATCAGCCGACGAACTAACATTGTTTAAGAACGATGAATTAAAGCTCGAAAGTCATAGTCGTATGGGCCATTGCAGAGTGGATCATTAGTTGGGATTCAAGTAAGGCGATGCTATGAGACTTTTCAATATACAAAATTAATAGAATTTTTTTCAGTTATATAAAAAATTTATAAGTTTAAAATGATATATCAGAAAAGGAAAATGAAGGAGTTCATGGAGTTGCATGATAAATATTAAATTTATAATTTTTTAATTATTAAATAAAAAATAATATCATTATACCAAATTCTCTTTCTCTTAATAAACTATTTCATTATACATATTTGCACAAACCTACACCTTACATTATATCATAAACTAGAATTTGTTAAATCTGATGCTTTTTCTCACGAGGGTAAAACTAGACATGCATGATATTATTAGATCCTAATTCCATCGATGGATTATGAGTATGATCGTTTTTTTTTCTCACTAATGAGTCGGAATTCAAAGTAATTAGCACGTCTCATGCCAATTAAGGAGACAAACGAGGGGCTGTAAAGACATGATTGCCATTTTGCACTTGCGAGTCATGGATGGGCCTCAGTGAGGAGAGGCACCCTGTGGGGTGGTCACACCACGTCGAGTACTTATGTGTGGATAATTCAGTCGATCCTTTGAAAATATCTTGTCTAATTCTAACATGTTTTAAATATAAATTTCTTGCATGTTAAAGTAAATATTATAGGATCTCTACCGGCTCAAAAGAGCGATAGACTCATTTCTAATATCAAAGTTTAAGCGGATAAGATAATAGTAGCAATTCTCTTATATGTCATGGTCATTTTATTCATTTTTTCGATCTGAAATTTTATTTCTCAACACTCGCCTTCAAGTAGTAACGTGGCATACACGTGCCAAGTACCATAAATACCAACCCTCAATAATAGTCCACAAGTGGACCATACTCTTCGGTGCTGATATAAGGGGGTTAACTAACCCAATAACTAGTTGAATTACCAGTCTCAATAATCATCGCAAGTCAGATATTTTTCTTCCGATCTCACAGTTATCAACAACTAACCTCGACCCTTCTTTTGGTCTCAGGCATTGACGAAATGTGAGCTTATATGATAAGCTGCCCTAATACTATGTAAAATTTCCATCAGCCTTACAAGAGTGATGTGTCCATTTCTAACACAAGTTTAAGCTGATAGGATAATAGTATTTAATTCCTTATATGTCAAAATATTTTTATTTATTTTTTCAATATGGAATTCCATTTCTCAACAAGTATAACATAGGTTTTCCTAATGGAGGTGTGAGGTATTTCTTTAAGGAATATCCATAGATATCTCTTAGTTGTACCGGGAGGTGGAATGCACTATAGTAGGGTGTTCAATTGAGTGCATTGGGAGTAAAGACTGGAGTTAGACTAGTTCTATGTGAATTTTTAACCCTAAATCTTCATCATATTGATTAGTTTCGTGTTATTACCTGCTTCGTTTCATGCTTGCTTTCTCCCTTTCTTTTGCTTTTGAATAATTACAATTTTGAACTATTGGAATTGATTTGACTTAGAACCCCATAGAACCAACTCTGATTCACCTCATGTTGCACTATATGGTGCGTGCACTTGCACGCACTTACATCCTTTCACTTTCTTTCGCACTCGCAACAAGTTTGTGAAGGAGCTTTTGTCGGGGAAATTCCCAACAACGGCGCCTATGGATTGCAGCCTAGTCCAACAACTCAAATTAATGCCATATCACTACCAACCAAACTCAGTAATTATTATTAGGCCCTTGGGCAAGCCAAACGCTAATTTTTATTGTTAAGAAGATAAAAGTACTAATGGACCAGGTTTGAAGTCGCTTTTCAAAATCCACTTCTTGTGCTACCTCGTTGTCTTTGCTTTGTAAATCCGATGATAGGTCAAATGTGCACTGTGCTCTAGCTCAATCGGAAGGGGACGTGCCCTTTCAAACACAAGCCAATACGGTGACGTGCCAAAGGGCGTCTTCTAGGCAGTGTTGATAGTCTTCTGAAGAATCTTCTTGATTTCAAGATTAGAAACCCCTGCTTGTCTATTGGTTTGAGGATGGTGAGTAAGGGCCACCTTGTATTTCCTTCCATTCTTAGCCATCAAAATATCGAATTATTTGTTTTTGAAATAGGATCTTTCATGGCTTATGAACGCTCTTGGTGCCCCCAACAAAGTGAACTTCAAGAACTTCACATTAGCATATTCAGAAACTCGCATTAACATCGTCAGCGGGGGAGGCAATGACTTCCACCCATTCATAACATAATCATTGGGAAAAAGTATGCAACTATTAGCAAAAGATACGGAAATCTGTTTTGATGAAATAGTTATACATAAACTAGACTAATAAAATTTATGAAATTATGTTATTTAATAATAATTGGATATAAAAGAGAGAGAGAGAGAGAATAAACATGTTTTTAGAGGATACCTAGAACTTGTGGTACAATACAGGTTTGGAGTATGTTCTATTTCTACAAACATAGTAGGGTAGTGTCCGGAACCAAAAATTTGAAACCGATCCTATACTGGGTAGGTTTAGTGTGTCATGAAAAATACAGAGAACTTGGAACCGATTAGTCGTAGAAGTTAATTGGAATCACGGGGAACCCCTCTCTTCTTGCTACCTCAAAGACACCCTCAAGCTCGGCATGTGTTCGCCATCCCTGCTCAAGGACCTGCTTCACCTCGTCGTTGGGACCCCTCCCAAGATCCCTTGCGGTAGCCTCATGTAGGGACTGACCGACCTCGAAGTTACGTTCTGGGAATCCACTCATTGAATGCTTCTTCTTGAGCATCCTGCGCGACTACTGCAGCAGAAAGAGGATCCCGTCTGGGGTGCCAACTCGGCTAAATGGATCGTAATATTACCATCCGGCAAACTCCTTGCATGCATGAAAAAGTTGTGCTTGGGCCACCTAAGATGTTGGATAAATTGATTATATAAGTTAATTATGTCAAATATGATTATAATTTAATAGTTATTTCGCCATTTTCTTAAAAGTTGGATTTCCAAGTCTAAAATTATTTAAATTTAATTTTATAAAATAATTATTTTCTTAGTTCAAGTTACACCAAGCATTCCCAAGCACAAAAGAATCGTACTTGGGCTGAGATTTTCATGCTGCCTGGCATCTCAGGCTGGCCCGAATTGACAGGCCCAGCCAAAATGATCCATTTCCCACGGCAAAGTATGAATGTTTTCTGAGGGAGTGAAAGTGAAACAAACATGGATAGTTCTTCCTAGGTTCCCGAACCAAACCCACCATAGCGTTATATTTAATTCTTACATCACATACTTGACATGCTATTGCAGTGGATTGGGTCCGACATTGGATGCAGAGACGGGATTTTATACGAGGATGCCAGCTAAAAGATGCATCAGACAACTTACCCTCCACCGGCGGCAGCCACATTCCGAGAAGTTTCCACATGTTCATATGTCTTGCTGCCATCGACCTTGTTGAGAAGACGTTAACATTTGATATCCTAGATTGCGGATAATATATAGTTGAATATATATTTGCCCTGCTGTCATTTATTTCATTAACGGATATCTAGTTGCATGTGTAGCGTTTGATCTCAGGAGCCTCTTGATGCATCTCTCTGTTTACCAATTATGTTTAATCCGGGCTTCTGCCCTGTTAGTCTGCTCATTTTGACTCATTCCCATCGGTTCTCTTGTCATTCTATTTGATTCGTGATTTGGAGTTGAAGATCCGCCTGGCCCGTCCCTACCTGAGCTCGGTCCAAGACGTAAGCGATGATCCAATCTGCACGACCATAGAGTACATTTAACCCAGAGTAAGCAAAGGTACCAGCAGATGTGAGTACATACACTCCATCAGTTTCTTCCTTCAGCTGGTCACCTCCTAATCCAAGTGTAGTCTGATGGAATATGTGAATGATAGATCTCATAACCTAATAATCCTAGGATCAAACATATTGAGATAAGTGAGAAAGTGCGCAAATTAATGTAAACTTATCTGAATCGATGATCGGAAGTCACATAGGTGGCGGGGATCGATCTTCTAGATTTACACACAACTCCTCATAATATATGCGAACGTCCAATATTTTTTAACCAATGCGATATCAGAAGAATCGAATTTATAACGTGTGACCTAAGAATTATAATTTTAAATTGCATAGAAGCGCTCATAATTTATTAGTTACAATTTCTATTTATCATAGAAATTAGAAATTACTTTATAATTTCTACGTATTATTCCATACATTTTACGAATTATTTGTTAAAACTCCATTACTTAATATTAATCTAATCACTTAATTGACTTAACTATTTGAATAGTATAAATACATAATCAATGATATAATTGTTGATTCATAAGTATTGGAATAAATCCAAGATATTCTCCCTCCTTTTAACTGGATGGCTCTCTCAGCCGCGGATCTATAGTATCTATTGGACGTAGCTTCGGAGCATCTGCAAAAGACTCCTTGATGATCTGTATTGGCTGCTTGCTGCCGTGGCTGATGTGAGTTAAGCAAAACCCACCATTGATCCAACTCGTAATTAACTTTTTGCTTCATTTGAGTGTAGATCGAGAAATGGTACAGAGATCAAACTGCAGCCGGGCGAAATGGACAGAGTGACATGGTCTTTTTTGCTTGTACCATCAAGATTCGGGGGCAAGATTGTATAAATCCCAGTGTGATACCATACTTCCATGGATTGATTGGGAAAGACACAGTTTAGCTACTGGTTGGTTGTGCAGTGAAACCAGCAATAATTTGGGGAATCTGACAACGTTTAAGGAACCTTCCTCGTGTGTTTTGTCGGCAATGAGGAGCATATACCTCCACTAACTTAACGGATCAACTTCTTAACGAATGAAAGTAAGGTGCATTGGATTATATCCATGAGATTGAAGGGTCATGACAGATTTGATTTGAGTTTTAGCCAAGTAAGTCGATTATGTGGTAAAACTATATATTTTTTCTATTTACAATACTTTAACCTTATTTTTTAAAGGTGAATAATACATCTATTATGTACAGATATAATATTTAACCTGCAAGCTCTTAGTTAAGATGTTTAAGTTTGGTAAAGAAAAAAATTATTGTAATATCATATAAAATAAATATTTTTTGGAATAAAGAAGGCATTTTAAGAGATGAAGAATTCGGATTTACTGAAAATTTCATTATCAGGGAAATAGTTATATTATTTTTCCGTCACAAGGAGGCCAAGAAGTATATGAAAGTAAGGTATTTTTTCAATTACATTCAGAAGATTGAAACGTTCTTACTGGTTTAATTTGAGTTAAGTGGACAAGTCCAACATGCGGCAGAACTATATATGTTCATATTGACTGGGTTTATAACATTTTTTATAATGAATAATGCATCTCATGTAAATATATATAAGTTTGATATAGATAAAAAGTGTTGTTCGAGATGGGGACTATTGTTAGTACACTGATTCGATGGGCATATTTTCGGGTGACAAATTAATGTCTGAAATTCTGGAGATTGGATAAATTTAAGAGTAAATCAGATTCTAAGTGAATGTAAATATTTCGACTAAATAGATGAAAATTCTAATTAAAATTCCTAAGAGTTAGCGTTGACAAATTTATAAATTAAAATATTGGTCCATTCTAAATAATAAATAGATGTGATGTCATTTTCTATTATTATAAAATAATATTTTTATATCTAAAATATTTAATATTTTTTATATTATGTAATTGTTTTTAGTTTAGCAAAATCCATATTTTTATATTTTTATTTATCTTTTAATCGATAAATAATTTAGTCAATTATTATATTTATTGAGGAAGTTGATAAAGGTTTTATGGTTGATTCTTATGTGTTTGGCTCTCATGTTACCATCCTTCCTCTTACCCCCTCCACTCATTTGAATTTTGACACGTGTACCTGAAACATGACTCGGGTGGCCTGCTGCATCATGTTTCCCTGCATTTACAAAAAACCCTAGTGTGAAAACCAGAATTACTCGACCTGTAATTAATAAAGGCGATTAATTTTTTTAATATTTTAAAATTTGTACTTAAGTCTCGCTACGTTTAGCTAATAATTTCCCTTTAAATTTACCTATATTTTATTCATAATTAGTGTACTTTTTGATAACGTTATTTTTTTTCTAAATTTTTAGGTTGAATCCAATTTTATTTAATTTTCACTTTTATTTTTTCCCCCCAATTTGATGGCGCGGTGCTCCATGCGGATGCCTTGTATCAATGCACACACAGCATAGACCAATCTTTTTTTTCACACCACATAATTGTATCTCGAAACTAGTCTGTGGTTAAATCAAGATATCTAGAAAAATTTTTGCCAGCCCTCATAACCTAAAGTTCGATCCACGAATCACTCATTTGTAAATTTAGTAAAAAAATTACTAGTTTAACTCTAAGTTAATATATGGACTAATCTTACCAATAAAGTGGACAATATTATTAATAAATATGCATACATCAATTTTGATTAGTATTGTAAATCATACTGATGTTGAAAAAGTCACTACACGTGATAAGTGTTCAGGTAATTCTCTCGAAAGACCAAAGAACGAGACAGAGAATGTTATCTGGGTCGAAATTGATTATTTTAAAAGCAAAACCGTACGTCAAAGTTGCACCCGTGGTGCTCTGTAGATGGTAAGTACGACCCCAAATTTGAGATCAGTGGGTTCTAAACTCTCGTGATTGTTTAATATTAACTACCTTTGTAACCTAATATATGTATCTTATACGAGAAGGTGGATCGAGTAACATAATCGCCGATGGTAAAAAAATGATCGCACAGATAAGATTGATGTAATACGAACGACATGTTTGGACTAATGTGAAGGGGGACCCACAAGTATGAAAAGAAAAAAACAAGTCTAATTATCCGTCGCACGTCTCCATAAGAAAATTTAAATGTCCGAATACTAAGACAAAATTTTCAAATTTCAGTCAACTTTTGTGACTTAATCACTGGGCGGCAACTTTAGTCTCAGTTTGAAAACAATTATGGAGGTGGACTTAATGGGCCTATTGCTCATGGGACCTCTCTTTTACTATGGATTGATTGGAGTGGTTCGATATCTTTTTCTTTCAAGTAATATCTTAAATTTGAATCTTACGTATAAAAAATTTTTATACTTTTGGTAGGTTAATGACCCAGAACAAGTCTGGATTAATAAGAATCCGATATTTAACAGTTGGACACCTTATGGCTAGACCCAAAAAAAAATGGGGGGTTTACAAGCCAAGTGGAAAGAAAATGTGGAATAAGTAGATGTAAAGCTAGTTTTATTTATGAACACTAGGGGTCCAAGCTTGCATACCTCAAAGTAGCATGGAGAGAAATAATCAATAAAAACTTCTTTAATTGATGGGTATGGAATTACACTAAAGAAATTCATAATAACTCAAAGGTAAAAAAAATATGGATTTAATTAAACCGAGCAATTAAGAGGTTATATACAATATAATTAAAATTAAGAAACAAATATGCTATAAGTGTTACCGAAATCTTAAGATATTAATTAAATAAAATTAAGAGGATAGTCTTATTTTAAAATATTTTTCTTCGTAATTTATTATTTCTCGATCTCCTTGTGCTACAAACTAACACTTCCATGTATCTCAAGTGACGAGGTAGGATTGTCGAAGAATTTATGGATGTGCTTTTGCTTCACGATTCCTCGTGTTGCTAAAGAGTAGAACAACTGGGATTCAATTTCGAGGGCAAAAGGCTCCGGAAAAAGATAGGGGAATTATTGAAAGTGGCCTCTAAGCTTTTGCCCTTTTGATTTTTCATTTCACACTGTATGTCTAAGTCTGGACCCACCTGTCAATTCCATATCGAATAAGGATAACTTTGGCACCCCTACTTTCTCCTTCCTTGTACCACATAAAAAGCAGCACCCCACACGCACAGATCATCCCTACCCTAGAAAATTTATTGAGTCATACAGAGCTGAATTATTGGAGCAACACCATCAGTGGATGGGTAAAGTTTCAATGAACGGACTGAGTGTCGATATTACTCCAAAGTCCATGCTGTACAATTGGGTACACTATATTTAAAAATTTACCATTCAATCATATATATTTGATTCTATAAAGTATAATAAAAAAATCAATTACGCTAAATGGAAACTTAATTCAGCTATGAAAAGTAAGATTGAATTAACATATGGATTTATTTTATTTTAGTTTTTGCAAAACTTAGTTTTTTTTTTTTTGCTGTAACTAATAGTTCATACATGGAGAAGTGAAACCCTTGAGATATTAACCTTCAATTATGGTTAGATTCCTAAGTTCAACTTGTGTTTATAACAAACTTAACCTTGAACTAATAGTTTTCTCACTAAACTCTCAAATAGGTGATTCAAGAATTGAATCCCAAGTTGAGAGGGTCGATGGAAATTTTCTTAAGAATCCCGACCCGATCGCATATTAGTCTTGAGGTACATTTCGACTTATTAAAAAATAGTGCGTGATGCAAACTAAAACCTATCTTTACATTGTCATGAACTTTAATAATGATCAAAATATACTCGTGTCTTATTTATTTTTTTCCCAGAATATCATAGATGCTATTGTCATTTATTTGCTCCATCAAATGATTAAGTGACGAGTCCATAAGGTTCGCCTTGATGTGTGATAGCACATTGGAATGCGAATTCATCAAATCAGCAGAAAAAAAAAAGGGAGGGATTGGAAATTTAGCACCCAAATTTATCATAAGTCAATACTTGATAATTTCAAAAAAAACATTTATATCACAACCTTTTATTCCGTCAGAGACTTTGATTCGCCATCTCATTTTTCCATGACGATAAAGTAACTGCAGACCAAATTATCTAACATAATGAAAATTGATGGATATAATTGTTAAAAAAATTGCCATAAATTAGCGCTTTAGAATCTGAGTAATTTTCTTTATAATATTTATATCTCCTAAGAGTCCATTGGACATCTTAGTCCACCGTTACTTTATCCTGATGGGAAAATAAGATGGCAAACTAAACTGTTCAACGGAATGAAAGTTGTGGAATATAAATATTTTTTTAACTCTTCATGTATTAGTTCATGACAAATTTGAGTCACAAATTGTGAGTCCACTCTAAAAAACAAGAAAGAAAATTGAGAAAAATTTTAAAAAAATAAATAAAGAAATTTTATTTATCAAAATTATGGATGAATTTCATAAAATAATATCAAAATTTTTAAAAAAATAATAAAGAAATTTTATAAATTAAATTGGACAAGATTCGAATAAAATTATAAAAATATTTTAAAACCCTATGAAAATACAAAAAAGCAAAATAAATGAGTAAAATAAAATTAAAATTGAAACTAAAATTCTAATGATAGTATAAAATCATAATCAATATTATGTCACATATCCTATTACATTTAGAAAATCTAAGTGAGAAAATTTTGAGTGAATGTGTATGTCACCTATACGAGAAGTTTTTGTGTGTAACAAATGTATCATATTATTTGTGTCGCATGATGTCACATCTAAATAATCAAATGACACTTAATTCAAAAACTTTGTAAAAATCATAAAATTATTTTAAAAAAAATTTGGGGATAAAATTAGGATTACTCCTCATTCATTACTCATAAATAGACATTGCAAAAGTGTGCCCAACATGAAAAAACCATGCCTAACTCAGGGTTCTAGTTGCCTATGATATCGGGTTGTGCTGATACACAATGAAAATAAATCTCGTGCCGGTTCAAAGTATGAAAATAATATTTAAAATAAAAAGAAAGTTATAAGAAATTTTTTAAAAAATTATATGCAAATAATTTTATTTTAACAATTATTTTAACATTTTCTTCAAATTTACACAAATTTTATGTTAATCGGTCAACTATATCAAATAAAGATTCAATTTGAGTTATAAAATTATTTTAATTTTATTTTCAAAATAATTATTTTATTTGATCTAGGTTATGCAAGATGACTTAAAGCATGAAATATTCATATTCAAACCGAGATTTTTGAGTCGCATGAGATGTAGGCTATGGCATTACGGCCTCCAAAAAAAAAAAAGATTCGTGTAGTGTTGGTATGATCCAAAAAATTATGGCCGGCTCGAATTGCCATATCTACTCATAAACTATCAATGTACAAAACTTGGTATAAAAACCTGATCTCAAAGGCATTATATTGTAAAACTATATTTACATCGAAATAAATAAATTTAATCAATCAGGTATGACGCCCCATCTATCCAACAGAGCATGCTATTGCATCAGTGTACTCGCCCTTCATTCACCAAGTGATCCCATTAATCCGAGACAAACTGCCTGCCTTATATGGCTAACAACTCCATCAGCAGATGGCGTAATACCCTGAAAACCCACTTCATTTTCATGTGCACAAAATTAAATATATCGAGGCCCTCCAAGCAAGCCTAACCACCATGGCTTGTGTCATGGGGCCGATGCGGGTCACAAATTTTTCCGCACCCCGCTAGGCGTTGACACACCATTTGTCGACCAGCCACACACATACCGCACATACCGTCGAGGCCAAACAATCACCGAACTGAAGAAACAACACCAAGGAACACAAGAATACAATTGGGAAAACGCAACTTGTATTCACATCTACTACAATTACACGAAAAACCAATCCCATATTAGAACACTTACACGTAGTCTTACGAGCTTATGCCTCGCAGTCTCTTACTGCTTGCATTCCCTACTCGTCTTGTGTCTTCTCTCAAGAACACCAGACTACTGCCCAACTTGACTTCCACTCCTTTGGAATCTCGGGCTCTTCATGTTCCTCGACTGATTTGGTCGCTCCTGGTTCTCTCTTCGCCTCTGCTTGGAGTCGGGTGTTTCTCGCCTCTTGGTTGCCTCTGCAGAATGAGGTTGACCCCCTTTTTATAGAGGAGTCGAGCAAATCTGATATGGCAACCGATGGATTTGAATCCCTTGATTCTCTCCATTAGATCTCGATCCGTTCAATCTCGGCTGTTGATCTGCAATCTCCAAGATTGTTTCCATAACGGAAGAATTTGCCATATCCCGGGAGGATCTTCCCTGGATTGACTTGGCGCCAGCTTAGCCTCGTCGTCCCGATCCATCCTTCTCTAGGGTCCACGTCCATGATCTTCTCCTAGGATCACGGTCGTCTAATTGTTGTATCCAACAATGCTCGAGCCTGGTCAAGGACTTAGCCGATCCCCACAAGTAGTCAACTCCCTCGCCGCTAAGTGCTAAGCCTCTCTTAGCGTATGCCGGGCCTGTTGAGTCATGCGCACTCCTAGAGTGCCTTTGCGCAGTTGTATTAAGTTCCCCGAACCTCCTAGAGCAGTGCACCGTGCCTTGCTCATGGGCATCCTCACTGCTCACCTGCACATTCGCCTACTTGTGCATTGTGACACTTCCTTGCCACAATCTGGTCCTTCAGCACACTGCCGAGCATTTGATCGATCATCCCCTTCACTAGTGCCTTCATGCACGCTTGTGTGACCATCTCCATACTTGCCCGTTCATGGACTTGCAATTCTCTCAACACCTCGCACATGGTTGCCCGCGCATCCTTGCATACAAGCTATGCGCTACCACTAACCCGAGGTACGGCTTGCGGTACGCATTCCCCGGGGCTGGAGCTCAGGGGTCTAACAGCTTGCATCTTCCGACCCTTGCTGTGCAAAAGCACACGAATAAACTCTAAATCGCAATTGCCACTTCTCCTAATGTCCTCCGACTAGTATTTAACGATGCTATGTGGTAGTTATATGCTTATGCGGGCACGAATTTTCCATCACGTCGTCTTGACACATCAGCTAGATTTTGTCACACCAATTTCTTTTCGCCACATCAATATACAACGCCATACTAGTGCTTCTTTAAAATTAGAACTTTATTATATTACGAAACGTATAGTATTAAAATAGTAATTTTAAAATACATGTTATTTAAATGCAAAAAAGAGTGAATATATAAAATTTTTGATATAATTATCTCCGTGAAACTTTTGCATTTGTAGAGAGGGAAGATCTTCCAGCACTGGCCTCTGCGGTCCCCGATACACCCGCC
The DNA here is from genome assembly GCA_900174645.1 of Sonneratia alba. Classification (NCBI taxonomy): domain Eukaryota; kingdom Viridiplantae; phylum Streptophyta; class Magnoliopsida; order Myrtales; family Lythraceae; genus Sonneratia; species Sonneratia alba. The sequence goes on along the minus strand of FWPY01000027.1, from coordinate 3,259,725 downwards.
GATCGAGTTCCCTCTCTGGAGTTTCTTTTCATTCACCTTATCCCTACTAAGCCGTCTAACTTCATATCTGCTACTCTTTGTTTTTCGAAGTTATTTCAGGTCACTCGCCGTGTCAAATTCTTCTTAACGCCGCCGGCAAGGCCGCTGAAGGGAAATGGCCGCTAGCAAGCTTCCTTTCGGTCCCTAACTCTTTTTTTTTGTTTTGTATTTTTTATACCATTTAAAGTTATTATGGATGCCATCTGATCAAATTATTATATGTATCACTGAATTAATTCCACTATATTGCTACAACAGTTATAATTAATAATATTTATAAAAAAATTGATAATTTATATTAAAGTGTATTATAAAATTATATTTTAAAACTCTTACATTAATAAAATATTTTATTCAAACGTATGATTTACCCAAAAAAAATAATTAATGATCCTTTTCACAAAAGATTTTGCCATGGCCCGCACCTGCTCTTATGTCGTCTTGGGTTCTTACCACAATACAGTGCACCGGGTGCATGAAGGGCCCAGGGTAAAATATAATGGAAATCTAGATATGGCGTACACACCGGGTGCATGAAACGTAGTGTACCTTACCTGAGTCACGGGTTCACCCTCTAGTCGTTCACTGTGTTTGTTTCGTCTCCACCGTCGTTTTGGCTTTTACCCGGCGCCCCTTTTGTACGACGGCACACGTCAACGTCACCGACGCGGTTGCCAGAGTCTCTGCTCTGATTCGTAAAATAGCACCAAGGGTCCTTGAATTTCGGGTGTTTATAATCGCAGTCCTTCTGCTTAAATTTAACACATTCTAGTCAACAACTTTTACTAGTGTGTATGTGTACCGGGAGATCCGGAACTAGTTCCACCTGGTAGACTGATAAAATTTGAGTAGGTTTCGAATAAGAAGAATGGGAATGGGTCAATTTTAGTTGCAATTCCGATTCCAGTCCTAACTCATAGGTACTTGGAATCGAAACAAAAAATCATATATAAAAATTCTTTTTCGTTAGTAATTGAATAATTCATAACGAAAAGTATTCGTTATCATATTTATGCTATTAGATTCCTAACTTGATGAGTTGATTTCATATTTATTAATTTGATGGTGTCAAAAGTATTTTATAACATAAAAAGTTATAGTAATTTAATAAAAAAAAACCCATGAAAAATTACGTTAAGCTCAATTACTTCTCAACAATAACAATTAAATATAAAATAATTGTAGACATGTTTCGACAATGTACCCAAAACCTATACCTATAGTATAATACAGCTTCCGGGTAGGGTTTAGGTCTTACAATTAACATGGTTGGGTCGGGATATGAAAATTTTGAATCTATTTTTTGGTTTGTACTATGCAATATTTTCAAGTCAGTTCAAATGTATCTCAAGACTATTCTGCAATCAGGCCGGGATCTTTGAAAGAATTCTCATCGACTCTCCAAACATGAAATTTGATCATTAGATCACCCATTTTAGAGTTTAATGAGGGAACCATTAGTTCAACCTCAAATTAGTAAATTTATTTCATATAGGAAAGGATCCATATATCATAAACAGATAGTGCCGGACCCGAACATCCCTAAAAATTTTATTGAAGTATTTCAATTTTGGAGTTTGTTGGATGTGATCCGGAAAACTTCAATGTGTATATAATCCACATTTTACCTTGAGTGTTGTGCAAAATGATCGACAGAGTTCCTGCATCCAAAATAAAAATGAATCCATACATTTAGGTAACTTTACAATTGTCACACTCACCAAATTGACAATCAATTCCATAGGCTCCCTATAATCTGACTCATTCACCCATACAAAAAAAATCATAGTTTTTTTTATAAATAATTTAATTGAAATTTTCTCTATAACCTTAATATTCTCTTTAATATAACAATATTCAAACGGAATCCTTTCTTTATCCTTTTAAAAGGAATTTTGCCCCATGTTCAAAATTATAGTGTAATATGCATTTTGAATAGAGATCGAGTGAGCACCGTAAGATTTGGATCTAAAATTTAAAGATGGGTCGGCTGGATATCATATATATATATATATGTATAAACAAGACATAACGCTAGCTATAAATCCTAGGTTGTCGCCCACCATGACCACCGTATCAAAGGATCCTCCGCATTTTGGATGTCGATCATGAACAGGCAAGTATGACTTGAAGGATAAGCACTGCACAAGGGAATGTTCGAACAGTGAAGGATGGATGACCTCTAATCTCTGAACTGGGTAAAGGGCGTATGTCTGAGCAAAAGCAGGAAACCCATTTGATTACCGACCGACCACGCACATGATCGAGGTATCTTATGATCGGCTTTCAGGGAAACTGAAAGCTAACAAATTTGCCATGCACGTTTAGGCAAATTATCATGAGCACCAGACCTTGACATGGTATACGGGTTCCACCATTAATGCTCTTGGAGGTGACAACCTTGAACATGCACTTAGTATTGCATAATCTCTATGATTTCATTACTTATCGATCGGATATTCTTCAGGTCTCGGTTAAGATGCATATAAATGACAGGTTCATATATATATAAGAAACCTTATATTGGTTGTACTATCCACTCAACCACTCAAAAATAAGAGATTTATGATTTAAATTTAACCTACTTCAATCCTCTAAAATAGGGATGAAGAGTTATGAATTCTTTTGGATCTTTTTTTTCTCCTAGATACAAATTATCTTATATTTAGATTTTTAAAATGAGTTTAAATCATGATTTTTAAAATCAGATCGAACTAGGAACTGGTGTAGGTGTGAGTTCATGAGTTGGACCGGAGGTTAAATGAGTTAAACCATATATTTAATAATATAATATTACTAATAAATTTATATAATATCATAATTTGAATATTATTTATAACAAAAAATATTAATATAATCATTATATTAAATAACATTTTAATATAAAATATAAATATAAATATAGTAAAATAAAAAGACATGTTATAATGGATTTTTATTTTTTTAATTTTAAGTCGATCGGTTTTTTCACCGGTTCAATTGGGTTCACTAGGCGGATAGAGAATCGACCGGTTCAACTATAATTGACCTCATTGAAAATGCAATTGGATTTTTTATGGGAACTGAACTGGATGAGTGATCGGTTCCTGATTGATTCAGTTGAACCGGTCAATCCGATCCGATTTTTAAAACTATGGTTTAAATGGTTGAAGTTTGAGGTTGGGAAGAGGTAAATAAAACAAGTAGTTAAATACCTTAGACATGATAGCATGAAATCTTATTAATATCAATAAATGAAGTCGTTGGAATTTAATATAATATAGCATTATGACATTTATGTTTTAATATAGAATTAATGTAATGAATCACCGCCACGTACATCGGCATGTCGGCCTTTCAAAATCGTACTAAAGTGTGTTACGTCACCAACATTATATCCATGTCACTGCCTATTTAGTGGCCCATCTAAAACTTACTTAAATTACATACTCGAAGTTATATGATTAAATAAGCTGCGGGGCCTTCGATTGCTGTCCGCCGACGGGTCTTAACCTTCAAGGATTCAGGCCCCCTCTCACGTCCACCAAACCCTAATCCCTGCCAACGACCTCCACTGTTGCCATGTGTAAGCATCTTAATTATATGTCACATAGCACAATCTTGTTTGAACATTATTTATTAAATCGATTAATATATTTATTAAATATGAATTTTGGCTGTTTTTATAAATTTAGCATGAATGTTTTCGTTTATCTCATTAGATATTAACTATACATTCTACATCAATTTTAACGTAATATTCATTTCTCTGTCAGGTCATTTTGAATAGTACATTAATTTTGCTGATATGTTTTGTGGTAGTTGACATAGCACTAATATGACATAAGGCCACACAGGTCGACTTAACCAAAAAAACTGTTGTATTAAAATCAATAAACGAAATATTTACCCTTATTAAGTTCTTCATATTTGTACTAGTCGAGGTTGGAATTCTCTTTAGTAGAACCAAACACAACGGTTAATCATGTCTAGTTTTCTAAACATTTCCAGTCTGGTCAATTTTGAACACGCAAGCCATCACACGACCCAAATAGTGCCACACAACTACCCAAGAAATAAATTCATAACAACTATTATATATTCGTTTTAAATATTCAAATACAATATTAATTCTTGCGGTTGGGGATAGAAAGTTTCGATAGCAATTCATTTTCAAATGAATTAGAACAAGTTTATGTTACAGTCAAATTGAATTGGACATTATTCAACATGTTACACCAAGAGAGATCATGAAGCTGAGCCATTGCAAAATGAATACTTCATGGTAATTCTATCTTTTATCTTGAGGCAATGAGTTAGAGATATTATATTTAATATATGTATCAAGAAATAGAATACCCATAAAGAGGACCCATTGATAAAAATAATAATTGTGCATCCATCCTATGGCAAATGCCTCTGATGTCTCAAGTCACATACGTCATTATTTTAATATAGAAAATCTAAACATATCACTATTATATCAGTATTTCACTATATCATTATATTTATATCAATGTACTTTAATGGTCCACTATAATGAGAAGTTAAATAAGTCATAAGAGTAAAGTTTTAATAGTTTTAGAACTCTTATTCTTCCTCAATCCCAACTAACACATCTCCCTCAAGTTCTTTCTAATAATTTATGATGGCATCATAAGCTGTGACCATATTGTAGAGTCAAGAGCAATCAACGTAGGAAAAGCATACGCGAGCGAACAAATAAATGGCCGAGAAGAGTTTCTAACTCAACCGGGCTCGACATCCGCAACGCGACCAAGCTTCAGCATTGCGCAATATTCGATCGGGGAAGAGTTAGACGATGCCCACGACCTCCCGACTTGAACAACTCGGAGAAAAAAAAAATAGTGAGCCATCGTCATGGATGTCTGGGTCATGATTTTGAACACTTAGATTTGGAGTTATTTCCCATGTACTATAGGTGACCCTTTTTCGTGAAAAAAATATTTTGTGTCTAATTATATAATTAGAAATCTTTTCTAAGAGAGGCAAAATTCAATAAATGAATATAACAAATAATTTATGAACTAGGTTAATATAATAAAAATTATACAAAACTTAATAAGTTTTTTTTATATATAAAATTTCACATGTTTTTTTGAGTTTAAGAGATGCGAACACCCACGTGCCCTCTCTCTTAGATGCATCTCTAATCGTTATGTAAAATTCAATTAAACGGGGATGTGTGCTCAACCAAGAGATTAAAAAAAACTATCCAAACGCATGGCCTTGTATTATTATTTGTTCTTTTTTTCATACTTAGGGCCATAGTTTTTAAAAATAGACCAGATTTATCGGTTCGATCAGGATTGGCCTGATTTCTTGTATTAACCCAATTACATTATAAATACGTTAGCTCGTATTGTGTCGGCTAGTTTCCAATTGGACCGGTGAACCTAATTAAACAAGTAAAAAAAATCGGTCAACTTAAAAGTAAAAAAAAAATTATAATGTATTTATTTTATTTTATTAAACTTATATTTATATTTTATATTGAACTTGTGTTAATATAATGTTATATTAAGGATTTTTATTATAAATTAGTATTGAGTTATGGTATTATATTAATTTATTGATAATATTATACTATTAATATAATTTATTAAATATATAGTTCGATCAATTGAACCCTCTATTTGACCGATTTTTGATCTAATCTGATTTTAAAAAGTATGGTTTGGGCATCGTGAAGCTGTGGCCCTCGTCGATCAATTTGCCTGAATAAATTTTGTCGTTACAGGGAGGAACATGTCCGTATTCAATAAATGGTAAACTAACCTTATACGGTCCAAGAGGTAGGCTTTGGTGAACAAACCAAACTCATACTTAAAAGTCAAATTCTATGAGTAGTATGGGAGGACTCTTTACATCTGAACAATTATTGGGGAACGTTTTATAATTTTAAAAAATAAATAATAAAAATCAGACACGATCATTAAGCCAGCTAGTGATTATTGAATTTATGCTTGATTTCATTCGCCATATTTTTATTGCATCATTTTGGCCAATAAACGGGCATCAAGATTGAGTTAGTTGATAGTTTCAGTTGAAAGGCGGTCACGACTAGCAGCAAACCCATTGTTTGAACTAATTCGATTCGAATATGAATTAGTAAGAATTTAAGCGTATACTTTATTGGAAGAAAAAAAAGGGATTATGGTCCAGCCAGCAAGAGCCAATTATTTACATTTGTGCGGTTTTGTGCCTTTTTCTTTTGGGTAGTCCACATTTTTCCACATAATTGTCTTCCTCATCTTTTAATTTCACCCACAAAACCATTTTCCCATATATTCATTTATACCGCCTCTCATAATCAAAAAAAGGAGTTTAGTAGATCGGTATTATTTGATATTAAGATATTTATAATTTAATTTTTATTGGGACAATCACCATAAATTATTTATCTCTCGTTATCTTTTTATTCATTTTTTTTATCTTCTTCTTTTCTTTTCTAGACATGTAAACTTCTTTTATAACTTAAAAAAATCTTACGGCATTTCGTCGTAAAATCCAGATCACATGTTGAAAATGCATATTAACCAGACAATCAACTTCACAAATCGTTTTACCTATGCCTATCGAATTCTACTGCTAATTAGAACACACATTTTTCCGTTGACCGCAGTTTTTAAAACTGGATCGGATTGAGAACTAGTGTAGACATAAGTTTATGGGTTGGACCATTGGTTCAATAAGTTGAACCGTATATTTAATAAATAATATTAATAATATGATATTATTAATAAATTTATATAATATCATAATTTGAATGTGATTTATAACAAAAATTATTATATTAAATAAAAATTTAATATAAAATATAAATATAAGTATGGTAAAATTAAATAGATATATTATAATAGATTATTATTTTTTAAAATTTAAGTCAGTTGATTTTTCTATTAATTCAATTGTGTTTACCGGTTGGAACAAGAACTAGTCGGTTCAACTGGAGTTGATCATATTAAAAGTGCAATTGGATCTTTTATCGGAATCGGACCGGATGAGTGGTCGATTTCCAGTTGAACTGGTCGATCCGGTTCAATTTTTAAAACTATGACCTTAAGTATACAACCTTACGACCTCTTCCAAAAATTTTCCCTTGATTCTTAACATTTCACGTGATCAAGGGTACTCGAAACCAGATATGCGCAAATGGCAATCTGCACAGGAAGCTAGCTGATCATTAGTCGGAGTTCGATCCGCCATATCTAATAAACTTTAGTTAAATCAGAGATGAGCCCACAAAGTAGGCTAAAATTTTTTAAAATTTTTTGTTCAAAGATGAAGTATGCAATTATTTTCACTTCCATTGTTTGACTGTTGAGCGACACAGGAAATCTTTTGATTCGTCCCTGGCGGAGCGATAAAGCAGCTTTCGCTCAAAAGAAAAACGGAGGAAAGGGTTTCACTTTCAGTCACGGCGCCAACAGCTCATCGTCTTGTACAGACTACAGCGGTGAGGTGATATGAGATGAGACGACATCACTGCAATCGCGCAGGGTCAGTGAGAGAGGGGGAAGAGAATCTCTCTGCCTCTGATGCCTCCCCACCCCTCTCTCTCTCTCTCTCACTGTCTCTCTTCTTTTCTTGAAATCTTGCTAATCCCCATGATGAACAATTTGTCCTCTCTCTGTCAGATTTGAACATTTCCTCTTGACCCTCCTTTCCTCTCTTCTCTCTCTTTCTCCACCTGGTGCAGTTTTCTGGAGGGGCAGGGCTCGTCACTCTGTTCTTCCTCTCCGCCATTATTACCGTACTTCGTCTTTCTCACCAGGGCACGGTGAAAGAAAAGCTTCACAGAATTGGGTTCCTTAACTCTGCACTGAGGAGAGATCACGTTTCTTGAACTCAAACCACCATTCTTTCTCCTGTCTGCTGCCTACTCGTCTCTCCCTTTCACATTAAACAGTATTGTCCACCATACCGTCCCCCTCTGATCTCTTTCCCTCTCTGTACTCGAAAGATACTACACTTCTCGCTCTTGGTTTTGGCCCTTTCATAGTTTTGCCTGAGCAACGGCCTTTTGCATTCCTCCATTACTTTTCTCTGCTCTCAAGAAACCTTTTCGAACAGACCTTAAGGAGCAGTGTTTCTGTCTCTCTGCTTGTGTATTTGTGTGTGAGTGAAGTGTTTTATATGACAGTTGTGGGGAGGTTTCAAGAACAGCTTGAAACAAGAGAACTCGTAATGGTAAAACCCACCATTTTCTTCCCGTTTCTCCTCCTCCCTCTTCTTTTCTCAGTTCCTAGTTCTTCCACCCTCGTCGACAACCACCTCCGTCTGCGGCGGCTCCTCCACCAACCACTGTTCCCACTGGAATCAAACCCACCATCTGCCTCGCCTGCACTCCCTCCTCTGTCTCATCAGAAACAGCCAAAGCTCCCGTTCTCGACAACACCGTCCACACCTTCCACCCCTAACTCCTTCTTCCCGAACACCTTCCCCTCTCCTCCACCGCCGCCGACGCCGCCGCCTCCTCCGCCCGGCTACCTCGCCACATTCCCAGCCAACATCTCCTCCCTCCTCCTTCCCCACGCCCCTTCCACTTCTCATTCTCTCCGCCGTCACATAGTAGCCATAGCCGTGTCCGTCTCCCTCCTCTCCGCTGCGCTCATTGCTACCCTTGCCGCCTTCCTGTACTTCTACCGCCGCCACGGAAGCCACCTGGACTTTGATCCCACCGACAAGACCCCGAGGATCGATAGCGTTCGCCTCTTCCCGCCGGACACCACCACCTCGGACAGTGCTGCTGTTAAACCCCACAGCTCCTCGAGCACGAGCACTGAGTTCCTCTACCTGAGTAAGTCCTCACTGAGGAATTCGGTTGCAAAGAAATTCGATGACATCCTAAAGTTCACTGTATGTGATTGTTGTAACTATCTGTAGAGGATTCTCTTAGTATTGCTAGTAATGGAACTATTACCCAATCTTCAAGTAGATTATTGAGTTAAAAAGGTTGTTTCTTGTTGAGCTTTGCAATGGTAGAGAAATTACTTTGGATTCTGGATATTGGTTAGGTACCTTGCCCAATCATCCTGGAGTTAGTGGCGAAATCGACCCGAACTCGAGCAATGTGAGCGGTAAGATCAGCGTTCCGGGGTTCTCTCCGGTGTCGGCTTACCAGAAATTGGGATCTCCAGAGCTTAAGCCACTGCCACCTCTTCCAAGAAACAATTTTAAGTCAAAGAATCGGAATTCAGAAGCGGGTGCTAGTTCTGTTGGTCATGAGGAGGAGGATGATGATGTGTTTTTCTCCCCTAGAGGATCTTCTTTGGGTCATGAAAATAGCCCTGGCGATGAACCCCTACGTAATCTATCGAGCTCCCGGAGAGAACATCCTGCCACCGTTGGAGTGGATCGGTTCGGTAGTAGGAGCTTTAATTCAAGAACTGCTTCTTACCCATTCTCGAATTCGGGGTCTTCAAGAAACACAGCCTCCAATAGCCCTTCCCCTCCTCTGATTTCAAGCCCACTAAGCATAAAGTCGAGCTCGCCTGAGGTGATGATTCTTAAATTTCCAGCCCCGTCTCGGCCACCACCGCCTCCACCACTACAAAATGGCTCACCAGATGGGCCTAATGCATTTTCTTTATCGCCATCATCTTCGGCTCGTGTTTCGGATGTCTCGATGGGGAAAATGGAATCATCAGTGATCTCTGAGGATGTACCTATACCGAAGAAATTTGTGCCCAAGAAGCTGCCACCACCTCCTCCTCCGGTGCCACCACCCAGGTTCTGGGAAAGGCCTCGGGCAGTCCAGGATCCTGTCAAGGGCCCACCTGTACTTGCTGAACCATCTAGACCTGTCGTGTTTCAAGATCCGGAAGCTGGACATGTTCAAACCAATGGCATTTTCGGTGGGAATGAGGACAACCCAAGGCCAAAGTTGAAGCCACTCCACTGGGACAAGGTTCGAGCTAGTTCGGATCGGGCCATGGTGTGGGATCAGCTCAAGTCCAGCTCTTTTCAGTAAGTTTTTGCAATAAACTTCTTCCCTATTTACATACGCCTGAAGTTGCTCTGTGTATTTCAATGTCTCTGATGACAAAAATTGAAGAAATAAGGGAAATAATACTCAAGCAGACGAAAGGAACAACAGACGTCACTTGTTTCTAAGTTGATAGTGTTCGTTGCAGATTGAATGAGGAGATGATTGAGAGGCTGTTTGTGGTTAACGGTTCTAATTCTTCAATTTCGAAAGAGAATGCTCGCCATCCAATTATGCCTCTACTGAACCAGGAGACCCGGGTTCTTGATCCGAAGAAGTCTCAGAATGTCTCTATTTTGTTGAGGGCACTCAACGTGACAGTCGAGGAAGTCTGTGAATCTCTCTTGGAAGGTACAAATCAACAACTTTGATTTCTCATTCTGATTTATAGTGCTAGTTTATTCATTTTTTGACTGACGTTGCTGCCTGAAAGTATGTAATATCTTACCAAATTGATATCCTCATTTTCAGCTCTCGCCAAGACGAAAATCTTGATACGTTCGGTGGGCACATTTTCCTTAGAAAATTATTTCTTTGCAAAAGTTCACTGCTATCAGAAATATAAAATTTTTTTTTGTCTTCTTTTAGAATCTTACATGCGGGTAAAAAACTGTATTGCTTCATTGCCATAAATAGCATATGCCTTATTGATGATCGTTTGGTGTCAGAGAATTTAATATGATCAGATCACTTATTAATTTATATTGTTGGGGGCAGCTATCGCATTAAATTAAAGATAATTTGCACATGTTCAGCAGCCCTCAGAATTCTGGGACTGACCAGAGTCAAAACATTTCTGACCCAACTATTCTCCCAATCCCTCTTCCTGGTCTCATCCTTTTTCCCTCCCTCGACAGGCAATGCCGATTCTCTGGGAAGTGAATTGCTTGAAAGCTTGTTGAAGATGGCTCCGACAAAAGAAGAGGAGCATAAACTGAGAAATTTCAAGGACGACTCACCATTTAAACTGGGACCCGCTGAGAAGTTCTTAAAAGTGCTGCTTGATATCCCGTTCGCTTTTAAAAGAGCCGATGCCATGCTTTATGTTGTCAATTTTGAGACAGAATCTGAGTACCTCAAGAGGTGTTTTGAAACTTTGGAGGTGCGAACCGTCACTCTCTGATTCTTGTTTTGATGCTCATTCGGTATACAATATTGGAAGGGCCCAATATAACCTTTAGATCTTTGCTGCAGTTTTTTAGACCATCACATTTCTTCTATCTTGACAGGCTGCCTGCAAAGAATTGAAGAGCAGCAAGTTGTTTCTGAAGCTACTAGAAGCCGTCCTTAGAACGGGTAACAGAATGAATGTGGGGACTAACAGAGGTGATGCCCATGCTTTCAAGCTCGACACGCTCCTCAAGCTCGTGGATGTTAAGGGCGCCGATGGAAAAACCACCCTTCTGCACTTTGTCGTGCAGGAGATAGTAAGATCTGAAGGTTCTCGGCTACATGGGGGCAACGATGCAAATGACCAGTTTGCCATCCAAAATGAGGTTGAGCTCAAGAAGCTTGGGCTTCAGGTTGTGTCAGGACTCAGTGGAGAGCTTGTGAGCGTGAAGAAGGTCGCCACGATGGACTCTACTGTGTTGACCAATGAGGTTGGAAAACTTGCCCAGGGGATCACCAAAGTTAAGGATATCTTGAAAATAAATGGCGATGATATGAATGAGAAATTCCTGGAGTCGATGAATGGGTTCTTGGTTAAGGCGGAGGAGGAAATCAAGAAAATTCGGGAGCAAGAGAGAGCTACGTTCACAATGGTCAAGGAGATAACAGAGTATTTCCATGGGGACTCTGCCAAGGAGGAGGCCCACCCACTGCGGATATTCATGGTGGTGAGGGACTTCCTCTCGACTCTTGATCATGTCTGCAGGGAAGTGGGGAAGGTGAACGAGAGGACCATCTATGGCTCGGCCCGACAAATTTTGATGCCCACAGGTATGAATCCAACCATGGTTCCCGTCTTTCCTGCTTTTGATATGAAGAGGCAAGAGGGTTCTCCGCTGGATGATGAAGGTCCGCATTCAGCTTGAAGATTCGATTAATAGCTCGTTTCTCAGACTTCTTTGCTTTCGGGTGAATCAATGGCTGTTTATGAGGAAAGGCTGTGACATCTGTTGATATGTGCGAGTAAATATATAGCTGTGGATCTATGTTTTTGTAAAATCTTGTGAGAACTTCTACGAATCGAGTGGAAGCTTGATCTTCAGGATCTAAAGCTTGCGGAGATTTGATGCTTGCGAATCCAATTGATCCCCTATTGGAACCTGAGTTTAAACCAAAAGGGGTTGAGGATTTAACTACAAAGACTAGAAAGTGGTCTACTCCTCAGATCCTGATTCGCTCTAGGATTTAGATGTGACTCGATCGTAGAAACAGCAAAATTTCCGCGTCTCTCTCTGTCGAACTTTTTCAGTCCATGGCTCTGTGTTCACGTTTTTCTATGGCATATTTTCACGCTTTAATCCTTCGCCCAAGAACAACTTATGTGTTTTTGTCCTCACGTGACCGTGAGGTGTTAGCTGCCGTCCCTTTCGGTTTCCTAAAATAGCCTCGTTTTTTTTATATCTCAATTAATAATAAACCATAAATTAGGGTCAAAATAGTAAAAATCGTCATAACTTCCAACTATTTCTAATATTTTACTCTCCAATCTCCTTTTTACATTTTATTTTTTTTTATTTCTTTTTTAGCAATAAAATTATTTACTCTCTCATCTCTCTTTTATATGTTTGTATTATAATATTTTATCCACACGATTAATTATGTTTGAAGTATATTGCTATCTTTATCGTATTATTTTTATGCCCACAATATTGTTCTAATTATATAAATTTATTTATAATATTATCATTCCGTACAAAGTACGGATCTGCCTATAGTATATATACATATGTATACATATATATATTATATATATAGCAAGCTTGTTCCTTTCCCCTTTCTATTAGGTCAATCTATTTCTTAGACCAATCGGAAAATTAATTACTTTGGGAAAAGGGAAAGGGAAAAATAAATCGTATTGAGATAATTAACAATAAATACGTCAATTATAATGATGATTACGACGGTGGTAATTCTTAGCGAGGCCCAGTACCACGGCCCGATAATACCATGCCGGGCCTTAGTCTATCGGGTCATGGAGTATCGGCCACGGAATTTTGCAGACCTTACCGGTTGATTATATAAAAAAAGATAGCAGTAGCACGGCCCAAAAAATCGCGCTTGCTTGAGATATAAAAAAAAAGAAAAAAAAATTCAGGCCGTGCTGGCAGGATGGCACGAAAGTTAAAATTAGAAACCCTAGACTCTGACCACTACCAGACGCACGCTGAGAGAGACAGAGCACGGAAGCGACAGAGACACAGCACAGAGTTCCAGCGAGCCTTACAGAGGAGAAGGAAAAAACCCAACGAGTAGAAGACGACCGCAGCCGTTGAGCTGCAGGACAGGTCATTGATCAGAAATAGGTGGTTTGTCTTAGATTTTTTTAGTTTATAATAAAATAGAAGGATACGAGGGAATAGATAACTTAAAATATAATATTTTAGTTATTAAATTAAGGGTATTATTATTATCTTTTCTTTATCTCTTTCTAAGTACAATTACATCCTCCTAATTAGGGGTTGATTGTCCACCATGCTATATCCCTTCTCCATGTTTCCGAGCTCTCACTTATATTAAGCTTTTGTTGTGACAACAGGACCCGTCGATGGGGACGATTACGTTGCAACAACTAATCAAGGTGCACGTTTTCAACCAGCGTGCCTTCTCTGTGTTATATGATCACATCGACGGGACCGTTAGGTAGACAAATTTAGTGTCAGGAAGTAACTGATTTGGAGAACAAAAAATCTGGTATGACAAATTTGTGTGACTAGAAGAATCTTGAGCTTCAATGATTACCTGCAGCTCCACGAATCCCTCCCTGATGTCAAAATGACAAAAGGGGTGCGATCCTCACGATTCACGGACCAAGATTCTGTTTTAGGATAACCTTCGTTCCTGGGGATTTAACTATGGTTTGAGCCCCAAAAAAAAACAGAGTTATTCCTGGGAGTTCAACGAATGGCTTAAGAATGGACAAATCTCTGTGAACGAGCCGTAAATTTGCATCCCTACTGCCTGACCTGTATACTGACCGTTTCTCTTCTTGATTCTCTGTTTCACACTTGAAAAACATCGTCGATTTCTCCAGACCCCTTTAAGATGACGAACGTAGTGCTGGCCGAGAAGCACAGAGATACTTGTAAATGGGATGAAAGATAATCACAGTGCTGCAAATTGTTCAGTTGCCTCCCCTCTCACCTACGAGGAAAATCTCCAATTACTTCACGATAATGGGATTAAAAAATAGTTAATTAACTTAAAGTATGACAAATACTAGGATGTTTGAGGTCCATTTACCTTTTCTTTTTCTTTTTTCTTTTTACAATTCTTAATAGCATTTCACCACTTGACATCATAGGATTACCGAGAAATGTCCTCGGAATGAATCCCAAAATCGCCGCTGCACTTCGTTCTCCCCCAAACCCTATCAACATTAATCCTTAGAAACCAATTATCATTGAGAATTAATAGCTTACTGTCACCATTTATGTGCATTTCACTTCACGTGAATGCTCATTTTGCTTTTGAGCACGTTTGAGTTAGATTGGTCCGACCTATGTCGAATCATCTAGATAGATCGGGACCCAAATAGGTTTCTAAATATTAGATGGTTCGGACTGAATAAGTCCGTTAAATAGTGAAAATCTTGTAATATGAATTTTTTCATTTATAAGATTCGAATTTACAATCCTACTTTAAAAAAGATATGAAACTACATGAGTTGATTATGTAATGATAATATTATGCATATTAAAGTTGGGATGTATCAATGAGTAATAAATGACAATTAACTAGGACATCTCTGAGTTTAACTTTAGGGTAAAAAGCTAAAATTTACCACAATATCTATGGTTGGTGTAGTTTTGTACATATTGAGGTTGCATCCATCAAGTGAAATCTTGAGTTATTCAACCCCAATTTCCTCATTGTCCAATTCAAAATTTTACCCAATGTCACCATAGAAATAAATAGACGTAGCTTGGACTTTGAAGATTAAAACCTGAAAGGTAAAATAAAATACTAAAACAAAATAAATTTCACATGAATGACGGAATATCTTATACTCCAGCCATCTATTTAGTTAAAAACAAATGTAAAAATAGTTTTTTTGTCTCTAACATTTTAACGAGTCAATAGTTTGATTTTCTAACCATTTTTTTGCCATCAATTTGACTCAGACATCCATCATTTTATCACCCTTTTAGTCCGAATGTTGAATTGCCTTTAAAAAATCCAACCCGGTATCGATGCAACTTAATGGTGTCAAACATTATATGAAATATAATTCATATAGTTAAACTTAAAATTTTCATCTAAAATACGTATCAATTAACTGTGGTGAACGGATGCGTTGTCATTATCTCCTGCTGGTTACTTCGTCAAAACAAAATGGATTCATGAGCTTCGATTAGTTGTCAAAGAAAGTCCCTATCTCTTCTCATCATTACAAACGACAAGAATCTCGTCTCAAAAGTCGTAAGATTTCAATTCGAGATTTCCACTAAATGACAGGCCTGCTCCGATGATACACGATTGTCTTATTCTTTTTTCTTGCACGTTTTGATTGTCTCCTCCATTTCACTGACCAAAAAGTCAAAAATTTTAAATTAGTATTAATTATTCACTTTAAACGTAATATTCAATAAAAATTAATTCAAGTGGAAAATTGGTTTCACGGTGGTCCCCCACACTTCAATTTAAGTATTTTTTTAATCATTCATGAGCTTTATATAATCTATTGTCAAATGAAGTCAATACCTCCTATTATTATAGACTACAAGAATCTCTTTTTGTCTCAAAAGTAAAAGGTTTTAGTCATAACTATAAACTAATTAACATGCAGAAGTTATTATAAGATTTGACTAATATAATTTGAGTCGGATCAATATTTAATATAACATTTCTAAGATATGACAAGAACCTTAGACATAAGTTTACAAGTATGCCAATATATATATATATATGAAGGGTATTAACCAATAATATATGTCATATAATATCCTTATTATATATGAGTTTTCCCATTGCAGAGACCACTCTATACATTTTTCCTTCTTTTTTTCCAATCATTGACTAAGAAAAGTCTTCTTTTCTTCATTTTTTGATGAATTGTTTTTATTTTTCAATTATATATACTAGATTTTGTACCATAGTTTTTAAACTCGGATCGGACAGCAAATGGTCAAGGTATAGGTTTATGAATTAAATTAAAATTCAATAGATTGAACTGTATATTTAATAAATAATATTAATGGTATAATATTACTAATAAATTAATATAATACCATAATTTGATACGGATTTATAACAAAAAATTATTAATATAGTCATTATATTAACCCAAGTTTAACATAAAATATAAATATAAGTATAGTAAAATAAAATAAGTATATTATAATAAGTTTTTATTTTTTTAATTTTAAGTCGACCAGTTTTTTTACTAGTTCAATTGGATTCATTAGTCCAACTAGGAACTAATCGGTTTAATCAAAATTAACCGCATTTACAATGTAATTGAGTTTATTTTAGAAATCGGATTAGATGAATAGGCAGTTCCCTATTGAACTGGCCGGTCCAATCCATTTTTAAAAATTATGTCTTGTACCAACACTACCTACCTAGAGAATGTTTTTCGGATTATTTTAATTTATTCAGGTACCCACATGATTGCCTAGCAAAGATTTGTGGATATCTGTGGATAGCATTAACATGACATGGTATCGGTTTTCTTCCCCTTTTAATCGAACTAAATTATAAAAATAAGATTAAGTATTAGGTGAACATTACTTGTTGACCGTATATCTTATAGGGAGCTATTCATTTATAGGGTACTATTCACCCATTCAATAATTCATGAAATTATGGGTATAATTATTATCTTGAAATGTGTTTACATGTAAACTTAGCTGGATTATGGCCTCGTGGAATATATATATACATATATATATGACACTTTTAAAGTTACCAGGATGACAGATGATATATATAATTTATAATATACATTGGAGAGAAGAACCTAAAATGCGGAAAGGCTATCCCAAGTCAATAAAAAAAAGAGCAAAAAAAAGGAAAAAAACTATCTTCAATTATCATTAATTTATGTCTGAATTAAATCATTTATATTAAGAATTAAAAATATTCTGATCATAAATGCAATCCGAATATAATAGAGAAATTCAAAATTTTACTCAAAAATGCTGAACTATATTAGATACACTGTTGTTATCTCTTATTCGTGGCTTTGTCAAAACAAATCGATTCACGAGCTTCAATAAGTTGTCATAGAAAAGGGGAAAAAAAAAGTCTCTTCTCTATTATCATAAATGCCAACGTACGATTGTCTTTTTTCTTCCCCCTTTTTGTTTCCACAATGTTAACTGTGTTCTAGCTAGCTGTCTCCTCTGTTGCACCAATCTCAGAGTCAGAAATCTTATATGAGTGTCATTCATCAATTTCACATGAGCAATGACAAATTACAATTAATTTAAGTAAAAAATTTATCTGATTATAAGGTTGTCCTGCACATTTTCATGGTAGTAATTACTCCTATGGTGTCACTCATTCGCAGGGGATAAGCATAATCACAGTTTATGTGTTGGTGAAACGTTTTAGTTGATATTGAATTTATTGTAATATCATGAGAGATCGGATTTATTTGTATCTAAAAATTCTGACCTGATATCTAGTAGTACCTAATTTCTTATAAGTTTACAACTTTCTTTTTATTTAGATGATATGAAATCGTATAACTTAATAGTTAGCTTTTAATCGAGTGAGGATGTGGAATATGGTGTCTGATATTGTACACAAGAACTCATCTCAGAACGAGAACTTCTAGAGTTAGCAGGATGACGGTGGGCCTCATCGGAGATTAAAAAAACAAAAGTGGGGAAAATTAAAGACGTATGAGAGGTGGTTTCCTGAAGACCTGGCAAGGCACGACATGAACAGCCCGACACCTCAGTCGCCCCGAAATTCCCGGCCCATGCATGAACGCTTCGTGTTTTGGTCTGTATGACCTAGCCGGAATCAAGCAAAGATATTTTTAGAATTATATTTAAATAATTTGGAGATCAGAGTAAACTTTTAAGTATTATAATGATTGATTAGTCAAAATTATATATTAATATTAAAAAATATTTAAATATAAATTCATATATAATTAATCAAAGTTTCAATCTTTTTCATAATTTTTATTTTTATTTTAAACATAATTTTTGTGCTCCGGGTCGGCACAAAAAATTTCGGGCCATGCTTTTACGGCTCAATTTATTTTGACACCGTGCTGATATAGCATGATATCTTAGTTGGCCCGGCCCGAAAACCCTAGTCAAAACACTTTTTTGGTGCCAGCCCAATTTTTGCCAACTATAGTTTCATGAGTTGAGAGCAAATGTCCTTTTTTTTTTTACTGAATAATTCATTAATTCAATTTATTCCAACAAAAATAGTACGTCAATGCCCATAAAAAACGCATAACCCTTGCACCTGAGAGTTTATTTCATACTGAGAAAGACTATGAGCAGCTAGATTGCCATTCCTAGTAATCCAAGAAGACCGATGAGAATAAAAAATAACTTTGAAACTTCTAATATCCTTAGTCAAAGCTTTGATCTCCAACGCCATTTCATTGTCATCAGCCATCGCTCGCACTGATGTTAACGAGCTGGAAAAAAATATGTGGTCTCTCCCACTGACTTTCTTGAGCAAGAGGCTCGTCTCTATTTCAGCCTGTCAAGGGAGATAAACATTGGCTATTTTTAAACCAAGAACTAACAGTCTTATCCCCAGAAAGGGTCGTGGCAGCCATACAAGCATCTCCATCTTTCTAAGCTGCATCCGTGGAGATCCGGGGACAATTATTCAGCGTCTCTGCATTCTGAAACGTATCATCAATGATAGTCTCCCTAGCAGAAAGAGTCTGAGGTAATGAATGCTTGTGCTCTTCAAAGCTGCTTTCCAAATTCCCAAGAAAGTGTGCAATATCTGGAGTCCTCCCTGCGTGTAAGACTCTAACTCTCCACCCTCGAAGATCTTTCAATATCAGTGAAGAATATACTGTAAAATCCGAGCAGTGAAGCATATACTGTAAAATCCGAGACACATTCCGTATTTCGAGCAAAATCATATGGAGGAGCACAAAAGAATCTGATCAGTTCCTTTGATAACGGATTAGGCCCACTAAAATCCCCAATTTCCCAAAGTGATTCCATCCTTGCAACTGAAAGCAAATATCAGTCAGTGCACTGACTTTCCTCATTTTTCAATCCCAGAATAATTATTAGAAAACTTCGTAGGTCATGACCAATATGATTTTAAACTGGACAGATTAGAATGGTAAAATATTTCTTTAAATCATGAATTTTCTCCATTTTTGATACTATAACTCAAATTTTGCTTTAAAATGTTGTACAATCTCAATTTAACCCATAAATCATAAATAGGTATATTGTCATTGATGGCCACAAAGAAGAAGAAGAAGAAGAAGACATGTTGTCATTGTCTCTCTTTGATCACTTTGTCAAAAAGACGTTGGATTCATATGGAGAAAATATCTCTTCATAATTATGGTGTACTCCGAGAATCTCTCTTCCCTGATAAAATCACAGCCACTGGACTAAGGTTCACAACTGTGAATGCGGGACAAATGACATCTGATTTCTTCCCACAGATGTTGGACTGTCTTCGATCTGTCTCCTCCATTGCACTATAAAATCATTTTCTGATGAATTTCTTTTTTTTTCCCGAATATACTAAACTATATACTTCGTGGGCGAATATTTCTTCACTATTTTAAATTACTTATACCCACATATGCTTAGGTAGCAGTTCGATACTTTGCTTTTTTGGGTTGAATTTTTATCTGCATCTAAGCGGGGAGTTCCACGGTCGTCGAGGCCTCTAGTGAACCAAAGGCAAGGTTTTATGTGCATCATTTATGGTAATAATATTGAAAAAAAAATTACCGATCACATATTTTCTCATTAAATAATGTATCATATTCGACATTGTCAAATGGAGGGAATTAATGTCGAAAGAGTTTTTCTTTTTTTCAGTTAACTGACCGGTTAGAACATAGATAAATTAGGATATGCTGAAATCGTAAATAACATATGATTTGTATTGGAAAAAATTAGGGAGATATATATTTGCATCAAATGAAGACCGAGAGAGTGTTTCTATTAGATAATGTTTGGCCTTTTATGTTCAATTGCAAATATATTAAATGAACTGAATAATTAACGCTTGGTTTCTTCAAGTTAGCACTACTGAAAATCTTTAAAAAAATGGTGCTCTTCAAAGCCCAAGCTCAGAGAACACATCACTAACAAATATTTTTCAGGTATGCTAATGAAAATTTGAACAGTCGACCCCATACTTCCTAAGCTGCATCTTTGTGAATTTTAAGTGACTATAGCACCACCCTAAGGGTTAACCCAATTAGAATTGATTTGATTTGACGGGCAAACTGAAGCAGTCCACTATCTCATTATTCATTGAATAATTAAAAAATTATATATTTAATTTTTATTATAAATTTTTTTATATATTTTTATTTCTCTATTCTCTTATCTTATTATAAACTAATAAATATTATATATAATAAAATAAATATTTCAAAAGCTTTCAATCAAGTAAAAAATGATGAAATCCACATTCATCATTATACATGACTTTTTTTTTTGTGCTTAGTTCATCATCATAAATGACACTTTAAATGCAATGTCCCCACATTATATAGATCATCTTACTCGAGAAAGAGAGATCAATAGGAGGAATAAAGATGTCTCGAGCAGACGGTGCGGTAACAAGTTCATTTTCCAATGCAAGAGTAACGGTTGGACACGAGTGGATGGACGAGAAGATTAGGTTCTCGTCCTATTCCCCTCCTCGGTCAATCGATACACAATAGATTTGATTGCATATATTTTTAGTACAAACAAGCTTGTGGATCAACAGGTCCGACAACTCGGTGGCAAGAGGAAGAAAATTAATTAAATACAGTTGAGAATCAAAAGCTCACATTCCCCCAAGAATACACCGCATTGGTGTTATCTTATCGCATTCTCACATCTCGATGTCAACAAATAAAAAATTTGATAAATATTAATATTTTAATTAATAAAAAGTAAAATATGATGACTGAAATTATTTTACAAATATCAAAATTTTATTAAATCATTTCACCGCAAAATAATATTGAGGTAAGATAGTCCGTTCGTACAAGATACTTTCTCCTTCCTTAAATGCTCTCCCACTGTATGTCGAAGCCTCCTCGCATCAAGATTGAGCGAAGAGGGGTTCTCAAATTTATAACACCGAACGAGGAAAAGGAAAAGAAGAAACGAGAGATGGCGTCGGATGATGAAGGAATGAGAGCATACAAAGGCCATGTCTTGGTGGTTCCATATCCGACCCAAGGCCACATCAATCCCATGCTCCAGTTCTCAAAGCGCCTGGCCTCCAAAGGCCTCCGGGCCACCGTTGCCATCACACGATTCATCTCGAACTCCATGAAGCCCCGCCCCTCTGCCTCCGTCCACCTCGACACCATCTCCGACGGCCACGACGAGGGCGGCTTCTCCCAGGCCGAGAGCATCCCCTCCTACATCGCCCGCTTCGAGGCCGCCGGCTCAGCGACACTCTCGGACCTCATCCTCAGGTATAAAGACGGCGAACACCCTGTCGACTGTGTCATCTACGACTCCTTCTGCCCCTGGGCCCTCGACGTGGCTAAGAAGCTCGGTCTCCTGGGAGCGGCCTTCTTCACTCAAACTTGTGCCGTGAACTACGTATACTACCTTGTGTATCGTGGGATTCTGAAGCTGCCGGTACCGGCTTTTCCGGTTTTGATTCCGGGATTGCCCTCGCTCGAGCTGAGGGACATGCCGTCTTTCATTTATGTGGCGGGGTCATACCCAGCCTACTTCGAGCTGGTCCTGGCCCAGTTCTTGAATGCAGATAAGGCCGATTGGCACCTTGTCAACACTTTCTACAAGTTGGAAGCAGAGGTAAGCTATATAATGCTGGAGGATGAATTTGGTACTCGTACGTACACACACACACACACACACGTACACGCATACACATATGTGCATGCATAAATACAACATCAGCACATGTTTCATATCCCTCGAACTACGTCTTTGGTTCAGTATCGGTGGAACCATGTTACAGCCCACATGTACTTTCTGATGAAGTTCAAAATGGGAAATCCTAACTTGAAATTCACTGGGGAAACTCATCAAACGCGGATAAGATAGAAAGTGAGTTTGAGGAAGATATTTTATTATTTATCAAAATATTCATCCTATAATATTTAAAATATTAATGGGCCTTAACTGAATTCTATTCATTAGGGGTTAATTTCTTTTAGTCGTGATTATTTCTCTATTTACTAAATTCCATTTTTAAATCTTATTTAAGAGGTGGAGTTATTAATACCATTTTCAAATTATAATCTTTTTGGTTGACTTGATTAATTTATGACTGCCGCAGATATAACTGCTACCATGGTGGGTCCATAAAATATTTTTTAATCTAATAAAGTATTAAAAAGTTTCAAAATTTACAAAAAAAGGGATAATGTCTCTTCCTCTTCTCTTCTCAAAAAAAAAAAAAAAGAAGGCCTCACATATATAACAGATATGTTACATTACCATATTTCAAGGGGAAATTAATTGGATGATATTTGGCCAAAATTTTCAAAATATTCTAAATTTAAAAAATAACAAAAATTTAGCCTAATTTGTGAAGTGTTACTTATAATGTCATAAATGCCTACGACGTTCTAGGCAACACTTCACAAAACATGAGATAATTCTCACTATTTTTGAAATTCATAATATTATAGGAAATTTTACCAAATCATGTGATATATCAGGTAAAATCCCCCATATTTCAATGTTTATTAAGTTAATTATTGCATGACACTTGTATAATTTTAGTATGGCTTAATAAATTTTTCGGGTCTTCCAATTTTTTTAGGATTTTTATTTCCTTTTTTTGAGTTTATATATTTTTATAATTTAGGAGATTTTTTTAAAAAGTTTTCAATAATATATTGTTTAATTATTGGATCGTGACTCTACTGGTCCAGATGATGTGGTGTACGTGGATCGGTTCTCTTCCTCTTAGCCGCTTTTGTCGTGTTTTATTATGCGGCCTCCTTCTTTATCTTCCTTCGTTTGTTCTTACATCACCCCTAAACTTTTTTTTTTAATTTTTTGGTCTAAACTAATTTTTAATTAAAAATTTGATAAATTATGATGTGAATTTCTTTTATTAATAAAATTTGATTATCTTATTTAAGAGAGAATATGAGATGCCAAACCAATCTCAATCACCTAAACTTGCCTTCTATGTCCTAGTTGATTTACAACGGCATTCTTGTTCTAATATAAACTTTAAAAAATATAATACCTCTATTAGATTTGTGGAAGTCGATTTTCTCATTTCTTTGATTTTTTTGTATTTTTTAATAGTTTTCATGAATATTTTTCGGCTATAAAGGGTTGTTCTTTTTCTATGCACACCACTTATCTCCAAAAATTCAGTGAATGTCTATTATGTTATGTATGACTTGGATCAAGTGACTAATTGATATGATTTTCAATCATAAATTTTTTTTCTATTAATAAAACTCAAGTTTGTTATCTTATCCGAGATTGAGAAGATGGACTTCACCATCTAATTCCTATTCATTGAATTTGAGGATGAGATTATCCAGTTTAGCTTATTGACAAAGTCCATCTGGACCACTTAATTGAGTATCTACGAAAGGCGGCGGTCCCAACAAGCAAGTTAACCCTTTAACAGGACACGCTGAGTCTGAATATTCCTGCAGGAACAATCCCATGCCAATCGTCGGTGTCAAACTAACTACTGATGGAAGAGGGTTAGCGTCGACCAATTTGCCAGTTAGGAAGATCGACCTCGTGTGTCCCTGAAAATGAAAATTAGTTATAGAAATATTATTTATTGATTGCAATTATAACAAAAAGGAAATTGACTAATTTATTATATGAACTGAACGGTTTTTCAGTTGATTTCCATTTAATATCTAATTATGCTGAACAAATAGCTAATGTTATAAAATACCTTGCCAACCTCAGACAGTGGATACAATGTCGAAGTTGTTCCCGTTGTTAACGATTGGACCCACAATTCCATCAGTTTACTTGGACAAACGGGTGGATGATGACACCGATTATGGGCTCCATCTTTTCGATCTCGACTTGTCGGATGTCACCACGTGGCTCGAGACCCAGCAGCCGAGGTCCGTAGTCTACGTGTCCTTTGGCAGCATGGCGTCTCTCGATGCGGAGCAGATGGAGGAGCTCGCTTGGGGGCTCCACGGCAGTGGCCGACCCTTCCTCTGGGTTGTTAGGGCTTCCGAGGAGTCCAAGGTACTTCTTTTTTTTTTTGCTCATCCAATCCGATCCTATTTTACTATGTCCACTCGTCATTTTTAATCTCATGATTTATGTAATTAGATATCTGAGAAGTTCAAGCGAGAGATGACAGATGAGCGAGCGCTGCTGGTGAGGTGGAGCCGCCAGCTGGAGGTTCTGTCCAGCAACCGCATCGGGTGCTTCTTCAGCCACTGCGGGTGGAACTCGACCATCGAGGGACTGAGCATGGGGATCCCGATGGTGGTGATGCCACAATGGACTGACCAGACAACCGACGCGAAGATGGTCGAGGACGTATGGGAGGTCGGCGTTAGGGTTAGAGTAGGAGACGACGGGCTCGTGAGGAGGGAAGAGATCGAGCGTTGCATATGGGAAGTGATGGAGACCGAGAGAGGGAGAGGGATGGCGGAGAATGCGGTGAAGTGGATGGAGTTGGCTGTGGAAGCTGTGAGTGAAGGGGGGACTACAGATAAGAGTATCAACGACTTCGTTTCCGGAATCGTTTCCAAAAGCGCAGTTAATCGAAGCTCATCCGGAGCCGGTGCTATCTAGATGACCACGGAATGTTAGAAATAAGGCTCTGTCAATTATTGCTCGTGTTACATATTATGCTTTTGAATGTCCATGTTTACATTTTTCGTATCTAGTAATTATGTCTTGCTCAGTTCTATAATGGGCTGCAGCCTTACCCTCTCCAAGTAGGTTTGGATTGAGGGGTACCAACTACCAAGGGATAAAGAGATATATTAAAATCATTGCAGGTTCACATAAGATTGACTATTTTTACCTAAAAATTTATACTAATAAATGATAATATTCAATATTTTTAAAAATTCGTAATTTTTATTTTAATTATTCAATATAATATCGTATTCTCTGCAATATAAGCAAATACCTTATTTAATAATATTTTTAGGATGGTTATGGAGAGATACTAAGGGATGAGTTATCTCTCAATAATCATCAAAATGTTGACTTTTTTTAATCCCTCTAAAAAGGGGAATAAGGAGGGATAAGTGGGTGAAATTACACTTAAGCCTTCAAATTCAACAAATAGAGAAACTTATTGAGGATATAATCGTCCATTTATATCCACTAACCCTCATCTCCCCTCCCTTCCACGATTCTATCCAAACGATCCTCTTCCCCTCGGTATCCCTCCCCTTCCCTTCCCTCCAAATCTCTTGATCCAAACATACCCTAAGAGAAAAGAAGTATTAGAGCTGACAATTTAAGTTGGCATGAAAAATTAGATGGCTCGAAAATATTTGTCTGGATGCGAAATTTTTGTACTTCGATATGCATAGACTCAGTATGAATTGTATAAATAATTATTTTTTAAAGATAAATTTAAATAATTTGTATTTTAAAATAAAATTTTTAATTATATAATTAACCGATTAATATAAAATTTGTATTAATTTGAATAAAATAATCAAATAATTATTAAAATATAATTATATGTGTATAATAAATTACTTTTAAATTTTTTTTTATAATTTTCTTTTTATTATAAATTCTTTTTCATATTTTCCCATGCCGTATTGGTACGGCTCAAAAAATTAGGTGGCCTGAAAATATTGGCCTAGGCACATTTTTATAGTGCTGTTATGGCGGTGCCACTTTTTGCTAGCTCTAAGGAGTATCCTTTAGAAGGGCCAGGCTGGCTGATAATGCACGGGGATAAAGAATGGTATCCTTGTAATACCAAGTATTAATCAGAAAGGTAATTCATATGTCTATAGTATTAGTATCATATCTTTAAATTAATCTGCTAAACTAATGCATGAGTGGAAGCGCTGGCAGGTCCCCATCTTAAGACAAATGGATTTATTTCTACCTCGATTTGTGGATAGACATGTCAATTTAGGTGCTTGCGTGGCATGATTTTATTTTTGGGCAATGCTGACATGGCCATCATCTCAGTTGACCTAAAAATTATGACCCGGGCATAACTATTTTGTGCTTCGTAGGTTGTTTTGGTCGGAATCAAACAAAACACTTTATTTTAAGAAATACATTTAAATATTTTAAAAATAAAATTAATCTATTAAACTAAATATTATATTAATTTAAAAGGATATTAAAATAATTATTAAAAATATAATTAATCATTTAAAAGGCCTTTTTTGTGCTTTTGATTTTGTACTGTACGGGCACCACCTAAAAATCCTTATCTAGGCACGTTTTCGTCGTGCCAGAAAGGTCTATCTATGGAGCACTAAGTCAAATTTCCAACATAATTGATTGCAGAATTTACGAAAATTGTCGAAATCGTCAATCCCTTATTTCCACGTTACCTTCAGATTCATGCCTGGAAAAAGTACATGCATCTCATCCCGACTATTAAAATATAAATTTACAATTAATTATCTAGGAAACAAGAGCAGAAGATTGTCCGACACGGAAGTGTTTGGTGTTACTGTTGGCATTCAGCTTGCCCACCAGTCAACAGGGGCCTTTTCTCTCCTTGGATCTCACCATTTTGTGTTTACAACATCACTAAATTCAAATAGGAGATAAAATGGTTTTATTATGGATAAAATTTACTTAATTATAAATTTTTATTATTCATAGGATTTGATTGAACTGAAGGGATTGATTGAACCGAGGGGCTTGATGAGTTCAATATCCTTAAATTTTGAACACGTTCGTGGATCGCATTTACTAAAAGCATGCTCTTTGGACTTAAATCTTGAAGGACATCAGCTTCTTGAACTAAATAAGATCTTTGGCGGCACTGAGTCGACCTCACTTGGAGCCAGAGGAGTAGACATGTGCTATGCCCAGCATGTATTATTGGTCAGTATCGTTCGTGTAATGTAGACGATCAGCTGATGAAGTGCAGTAAGCGCGAGATTTTATGGATCAAATGGGGCACCCAGAGGGCAATAGAACTCACAAGAGTCCTGCCGGATCGGAAAAAGCAAGAGCCTCCACCTTTGTCCGAAAGATACTGTTTTCCAAGTGGAAATAGCCTTCTCACAGAGACACATGGCCTAGTGCTTATATATATATATATTAACTGTGTCCAATATCTATTAATTTCTTATATGGTATATTATATATTATAAGACTCACTATTAATCTTAAAATTCTGATTCTCGATAATTTTAAATTCTAATTTAATAAACAATACACCTGTGAATGGTTCAAAATAGATAACAAATAATAAAATAATTTAAAAAAAGTGATAAATTTATAAAATATCCGGATAGATTGACCTAGACTTTCAGAAAGCTTACCGACAAACAGAGCATCAAAGTTATGGCCAATAGTCTGAGGGTCGTTAGCTGTCCCCTCGTCTGGATAGAATTATTTGGTTTGCAGTCAATTTTTGAAAGCACGTGTTTAAGGTGGTGAAGAATAATAAAAAATACTATTATCTAATAAATATAATTTTTTTAGGCGAATACAGATTTGATTGTTTATAAGTCCTCTAAGAAATTCAAGAAGTGGACATTTATAATACGCGAATTGTTAGGTAGCAGTAATAATAAAAATAAAAATAAAAATAATATAGTGTCTGTTGCCCTTTCTTATGGAGCAGGAGCTGCCGCTCTCAGGCAAATAGTGTCTCCCCAGCAAACCTTCTTGTCTCTGTTATATAGCCTTATCTCTCCCTCAATCGTAAGTTCTGCACTCGAAGGTTAAATCAATACAAAGATCAGCAGGCGAACGGAAAGTAAACGATCGAGGGGAGGAAGACAATGGATAGGGAAGGAACCGCCATTAATGAGAAGAAGGCACATGTTCTGGTGATGACATATCCAATTCAGAGCCACATAAATCCACTGCTCCAGTTCTCCAAGCGCTTAGCTTCGAAGGGCGTCAAGGTCACCCTGATCATCCCTTCCTGCAAAATCAAGTTCCCTCCCAACGCTGCCACGAGCTCGATAAAGATTGCTTATATCACCGACGGCTGCCAGGAGGGTGACAACCTGAGCTTGGATGAATATCTCCAGCGGTTTCGAATTGTTGTCTCGCAAACCCTGGTGGAGTTCGTCCGAGAACAGCTCGAATCCGAGCTGCCACCCAGCACCCTGGTGTACGACTCGGCCATGTTCTGGGCCTTGGACATAGCCCTCCAGCTTGGGCTGCGGGGGGCTTCATTCTTCACCCAGTCATGTATGGTTAATGCCATATACTACTTGGTGCACCATGGCCAGCTTGAGATTCCAGTCAGGGATCCATTCGATTCGATTCCATCGTTGCCAGTGCTCAAGACAAGCGAGCTGCCGACGCTGGCCACTGTTGACAATGAATTGTACCCGCTCCTGGTGTCTGTGTGCGTGAACCAGTTCTCGGAGTTGGAGAGAGCCAAGTCGATCTTGATCAACACCTTCTTTGAGCTCGAGGAAGATGTAAGTATCAACTCCGAACTACATGTAGCCATCTCTCGATAAGTTAATTATTAGTGACATAAACAGATCGCGTGTTCTTGAACAGTAGGAAATGGAAAAAATGGCTTGTAATGGCAACATAGTGGAGAGAATTAAAATCCTAACCGTCGTGGCTGTAATAGCGTCACGTAACGGCCGTAGCGTTGTGACCAATATTCTTTTTTGGGCCAAAATTCATGTTGTTTTTGGTAGAAAAAATTCATGTATTTAAGTGATTTTCAATTGAATATAACTTAAAATAGTTTTGTTATGTGTCATATAATAGCCCTCAAATGAGATTTTTGTTTTTTTGTTTTTACTTTTATCATTATGTACACACAAAAAAGGCCTAACCACCACATTCGCAATACTCTTATATAGTGTTGTGATAGTCCAAAACTAGTATAATCACAACACAACCATTACGTTAGTGGTGACTGCGATTTAAATCCTTGGTTCAGCTCATATAGGCGACGTCTCTCGGGGCCATGATGGTATCAGTATGTAGAACACAGGAATGTATAGAAGGTATTCTTGGGATGTTTAGCAAGAAAATTGTATGAAAAGGAGGAAGATCAAGTAAAACCTGTTGTTCTGCTAACTGGGGCCGGGGCAAAAAACATAAGCTAATGAAGCTCTTTTTATTGGTAGAACAGAAAACTATGCACTTTATTTTGATTCCCTCATGATCAATTATAGGTGCTAAACTGGATGAGGACCAAGACCCAGTGTCCAATCATGCCTGTAGGGCCGAGTGTCCCATCAATCTACTTGGACCAGAGATTGGAAGATGACAAAGAGTACGGGCTCAGCCTCTTCACGCCGGAGATGGAAGCCTGCATGAAGTGGCTCGACTCCAAGGAAGTAGGCTCAGTCATCTATGTATCCTTTGGGAGCTTGGCTTCTCTTGGGGAAGAGCAAATGGAGGAGCTAGCATGGGGTCTCAAGAGCAGCAACATCCCTTTCCTATGGGTGGTTCGGGAATCGGAGAAGAAGAAGCTCCCGACTGGCTTGTTGGATGAGGTCGTACAATCCAACACGGGCTTGGTCGTGGCATGGTGCTTGCAACTCGAAGTACTAGCCCATAGAGCAATCGGGTGTTTTTTGACACACTGTGGGTGGAACTCGACCCTTGAGGCCTTGTGCCTCGGAGTGCCATTGGTGGCGTTGGCCCAGTGGACCGATCAGGCTACCAATGCCAAGTTCATTGAGGAAGTGTGGAAAGTTGGGCTCAGGGTCGCTGTTGATGGTGAGAAGAGGATTGCCTGTAGGAAAGATATTGAGGCCTGTGTTAGGGAGATGATGGAAGGGGAGCGAGGGAGGGAGATAAGGAAGAATTCTGCTAGGTGGAGAGAACTGGCAAAACAGGCAGTCGGTGAAGGGGGGAGTTCGGATAGGAACATCGATGAGTTTGTTGCTCAACTCGTATGACAATGCTGCAAACAAGACCGAATCTCTCGATTGTTACACTTTCAGCGTATGAAATGATCATTGAAGTGTATTACTAAGATCCTAGAATTTCCATTACTCATTCGGAATAAACCAGGTCAACTTACAGGCCTAGATGCATCATCAGGTGAAGAAGGAATTTTTTCTGAAATTGAATCGGAGACTTTCGCCAACTGGAGAACATACTACATGTACATGTCAAATTGCTTTATAGCAAGCATTCTGTCTTCGCTATAGGAACATAACGCGTTTCTGTCCCTCTGTGTACCAGTACCTTTCCGTGCAAATTGTTCCTTCGGGGAGGCAGAAGTGACTCTCCGAAGCACAGAAACTAGGCCCTCTCTTGACCATGTCTTCAGATAATGCAAAAGTTTTGCAAGGAACACTCCTGATTTTTCAGATGCAATCCTCAGTTCTTCAGAACAAGGGAGCTGCAGGAAGTTCTGGAAACCTCTGTGGAGAATGCAAAGGATTAAGGCTTTCTTTCGATCTGTTGGCTTGTCCCAAAGAAATGATTTAAAAGAATAAAAAGACCAGCAAACAAAGCAATGAGGCACCTGGTCTTTCTTTCTCTGTTTTTCACATCGAAACCCATTGAAAATGTCCTCCTCCTCCAGCATAATGAACAGAGAAGTAGAGCTCTGTTTTAGTTAGAAGATAAGAGAGAATTAGGGGTTTGACGAAAATGTGTGTTTTCTATATTCTCATCAGTGGCGTACATCAGCAACTGTCACGGGGCCGATGCGGGCCACAAATTTTTCCGCACCCCGCTAGGCGTCGACACTCCACTTGCCGACCAGCCACACACCGTGCGTACCGTTGAGGCCGAACGATCACCGAACCGAAGAAGCAACACCAAGGAATACAAGAACACAATTGGGAAAACGTAACTCGTATTCACATATATTACAAGTACACGAAAAACCCAACCCAGGACAGAACTCTTACACGCAGTCTCACGAGCCTATGCCTTGCAGCCTTGCGCCGCTTGCACGCACGTCTTGTGCCTTCTCTTAAGAACACCGGACTGCAGGTCCGACTTGGCTTCCACTCCTTGGAATCTCGGATCCTCTGTGCCTCCTGACTTCCCTGGTTGTCCTTGCTGCTCTCTGGCTTCTCCTCGTGAGTTCTTGGTGCCCCCTCTGCAGAATGAGACTGCCCCTTTATATAGAGGAGCCTTGCAAGCCCAATATGACAACTGACATCTTGGAATCCCTTGATTTACTCCCTTAGTTTCCAGCCTGTCCAATCCCTCCTGGATTGTTTCCATAACTGATTGGTTGCCAAATCTGTCCAATCCCTGCAGGATTGTTTCCATAACAGATTAATTGCCATTCCTGGAGAAACTTTCCCGGATTGCTTGCTCGGATTGACTTGGCGCCAGCTAAGCCTCGTCGACCCGATCCATCCTCCTCTAGGATGCACGTCCTTGATCTCCTTCCTAAGATCACAGTCATTTGAACGGGATTGCTACATCCACCGGTGCTCGAGCATGGTTAAGGACTTAACCGATCTCCACAAGTAGACAACTCCCTTGTCGCTCCCTTAGCATCTGCCGGGCTTGTTGAGTTATGCGCACTCCTAGAGTGTCTTTGCGCGGTTGTATCAGGTTCACCGAACCTCCTAGAGTGTTGCACCGTGCCTTGCTCGTGGGCATCCTCACTGCCCACCCGCGCATTCGCCTACTTGTGCCTTGTGACACTTCCTGGCCACAATCTGGTTCCTCAGCACACTGCCAAGCCTTGATCGGTTGTTCCCTTCACCAGTGCCTCCACGCATACTTGTGTGACCATCTCCACACTTGCCCGCTTATGGACTTGCAATTGATCCCAACACCTCGCACTTGACAGGCCGCGCATCTTCGCGTGCAGGCTATGCGCTACCACTACCCCGAGGTACGGCTTGTGGTGCGCATTCTCCGGGGCTTGAGCTCAGGGGTCTAACAAACCTCCCCCACCCAAGGGATTTGACGCCCTCGTCGAATGAGACTCTTGGTACCGCCGGATGAGGTCTTCGTACTGCCATAGGGTGACATCCTTCTCCCAAGTCGCCTCTGACTCGGGTAGGTCCTTCCACTTGACCAAGTACTCCGTCCTCCTGTTCATCTTGCTGTATCCCAGCACTCGGTGATCAAGTATGCCTTCCACCTCTTTGTCGAGTTCCTTCCTCACAGTGAGAGGGGCGCGCTTCACCTTGTTGCGCTTCGGATGCTCCTCGTCTCTATGGTAAGGCTTAAGGAAACTGACGTGGAATGTCGGGTGCACCTTCATCCTCTCTGGTAGTGCTAGCCAATAGGCTACTGGCCCGACCCTCTTGATCACTTCAAAGGGTCCATCATACCGCTGGAACAAGCCCTTATGCCAGCGCTTGCTCGTGATCTTCTTCCAGATTTGTGGGGTGAGCTTCAACATCACTAAGTACCCCACCTGGAACTCCAGCGGCCTCCGGTTCTTGTCCGCATACTTCTTCATCCGCTTGGCAGCCTTGGCGAGGCTATCTCTCGCCTCTTCAAGCATCTCCTGCTTGTCGCGCGCGAATCGATATGCGGCTGGGCATGGCCCTTCCTTGTGCTGCAACACCACCTCCTGTGGCGTTAGTGGTTGGTAGCCCATTGCCAACTCAAACGGGCTATGACCTGTTGCAGAGGAGCGGTTCAAGTTGTAAGACAACTGAGCCGAGTCAAGCAAGTCTAACCAATTCTGTTGACTTGCTGAGACATAGTGCCTCAAGTACTCCTCCAGCAGTGCATTCACTCGTTCTGTCTGGCTGTCCGTCTGTGGATGATTGGCCGTCGAGAACTTTAGTTCGGATCCTAGCAGTCTGAACAAGCATGTCCAGAAGTTGCTTGTGAACCGAGCGTCTCGGTCACTCACGATCTCCGTCGGCACTCCAAAGAGCTTCACCACGGAGCGATAGAACGCCTCAGCCGCTGCCTCGGCTGTGCAATTCTTGGTCACGGGAGTGAAGATCGCATACTTGGAGAATCTGTCCACGACCACCATCACCGCCTATAACCCTTCACCTCTGGAAATCCGGACACAAAGTCCATGGAAACTGATACCCAAGGCTTTTCTGGCACCGCCAAGGGTTGTAGGAGACTGGCCTCTGCTCGCCTCTCCACCTTGTCTTGCTGGCACACGAGACAAGTCTTGACGTATAATTCCACGTCGTCGGCCATCTTTGGCCACACATAGGACCTGGACAACAGGGCTAGTGTCCGCTCACGGCCTGGATGTCCAGCCCAAGGACTGTCGTGACTCTCCTTCATCAGCTGGTAGCGCAATCCCTCTCCGCTAGGGACAAGCAAACGGCCACCTTTGCCATAAAGCAGCCCATCTTCCAGCCAATACCGCCTCACCGTCCCGTCCTTGACTTGCTCCACTAGGAGTTGATAGGTCTTGTCCCCTAGTGTAGCGATCTTGACCTCCTGGAGGAAGTCGGAGGTTACTTGAGTCAAAGCCGCCACCTGGTCCGAAGCCTTTCGACTAAGGGCATCCGCCACTAGGTTGTGCCTCCTCGGTCGATGTTCCCACTCGAAGTCATACTCCGCTAGGAACTCTTGCCACCGTGCTTGTCTTGGTGACAACTTTGGTTGTGACTTGAAGAAGGTATTGGCGACGTTGTCCGTCTTGACCACGAATGTGGTTCCCAACAGGTACACTCGCCACACCCTCAAGCAATGCACCACAGCCAGCATCTCCTTCTCGTGTGCTGAGTAACGCTGTTCAGCCGGCTTCAACTTCCAACTCTCGAACGCCACGGGATGTCCGTCTTGCACGAGAACTCCTCCTACAGCACGATCTGAGGCATCCGTATGCACCTCAAACGGCCTCTCAAAGTCCGGGAGCTTGAGCACGGGCTCCGTCACAATGGCGGTCTTCACCTTGGAGAACGCCGCATCACAATCCTCGTCCCATGTCCACTTCTGTTCTTTCCTCAGCAGATCAGTCAAGGGACTCACCTTCTTTGAGTACCCCTTGATAAACTTGCGGTAGTAGTTGGCCAGCCCCAAGAAACTCCGCAATTCGGTCACCGATTTTGGTGGAGGCCAATCCTGGATCGCCTGCACCTTCTTGGGGTCTATCTGCACCTGCCCTTGGCCAATCACATGGCCAAGGAATCGGATCTCCTGCATGCCAAACTCGCACTTCTCCCTCTTTACATATAGGGAGTGTTGCCTAAGCCGCTCAAAAACAGCCTGCAAGTGCTGCACATGTTGTGCCAAGTCCCTGCTATACACGACAATATCGTCCAAATAGACGACCACAAACTGATCCAGCATGTCGTGAAACACATCATTCATCAAGTTGCAGAATGTGGAAGGAGTATTGGTTAAACCGAATGGCATGACCAGAAATTCAAAGGATCCATAACGAGTTACCATTGTGGTCTTGGACTCATCTCCTTTGGCGATGCGGACTTGCCAATATCCTGAACGCAAGTCCAGCTTGGAGAAGACCCTCGCCTCACCTAGGCGATCAAATAGGTCTGCAATCAAGGGCACCGGGTACTTGTTCTTTACCGTGACCTTGTTCAATCCACGGTAGTCGACACACAATCGGAGAGAGCCATCCTGCTTCTCCTGGAATAACACCAGGGCTCCATAAGGGGCTTTGGAGGGCTGGATCTTTCCCGCATCCAGCAACTCGGTCAGCTTACTCCGCAGCTCTACCAGCTCCTTTGAGGACATCCGGTACGGGGCTTTGGCTGGGGGAACGGTGCCTGGCAGTAGTTCTATCTTGTGATCTACCGCACGGTGCGGCGGTAGCCCTCTTGGCAACTCCTCCGGCATCACATCCTGGAATTGCTCGAGCACTTCCACAACCTCGTGTGGAATCTCACGGTCCGCCTCCGTCTCCTGCACGTCCACTTCCCTAATAGCCGCAAGGTAAGTGGGATACCCCTTCTTCATTCCTCGTGCCAATTGCATTGCAGATACCTTCTCCGTGGCTACCTCCTCGGAGCATGCAAGGCCTCGGTATCCTTGCACAAAACAGGGTCGTTGTGGATCTCCAATGACAATGCCTCCCACATGAGGCATGATGGTGATTGCCGCATCTGCAAAGAAGCTATTCCCAAGGATGAGGTCGTAATCATCCAAAGGAACCACCATCAGATCGATTGTACCCTCCCAAGCCTCTATCTTGATGGGCACATCCCTTGCCAACCCGCCCATTGGTTGGCTCTTGGAGTTCACTGCCTTCAATCGACTGTGAGAGCGCTCCACTCGCAACTCCAAGGTTCGTATCATCCGATCCGATACGAATGTGTTGGTGGCGCCAGTATCCACCAAGGCTGACATCCACCTGCCATTCAAGGTTACATCCACGAACAACAAACTGTGGCGTACCTTAGGGTGCTCACTCCGCATAGCGCTGAGGGCCTGCAGTGGGGCAACGCGCTGCACTTGGTCCTCGTCGGAGTCATCCGACCGTAGGGCAATAACTTTCCCCTCCCGCTTTGGGCACTCCTTTGCCCTATGGGGTCCGTTACATATGAAGCAGCTCGGGTGCGTCCGAGGATCCTTCCTTCCATTGGCTCCCTCGATCACCTTCGCCTTCCCTTTGTCTAGTCGGGTCAGTTGCTTCTCCTTGCCCTTTCCTGACTTCCCTTTCAGGTAGGACTTGGACTTCTTGTCATTGTCCATTGGCTGGGCCTTCTTGCTCCCCTCCTCGGTGCGAGCAATCCGTAAGTCTAGCAGTGCGTCCGCCGCAGCTAAGGCAGAAGGAAGGTCTCTCACCCCTTGCCTCCTTAGCTCGAGTTGAGCCCAAGGTTGCAATCCCTTCAGGAACGTGTACAGCTTGTCCGTCTCTGACATATTCGTCACGTTCAGCATCAGTGCGCTAAACTCCTTCACATAGTCCCGCACTGGTCCGCTGTGCCTCAGCTTGGCCATCGCATCTCGAGCAAGCCATGCTGTGTTGCTCGGCAGGAACTGCTCTTTCAGCTCCTTCTTCAGTGCCTCCCAGGTCTCCATCCGGGGTCTGCCTGCACTGAGATCATCTTGGACTCGGGTCCTCCACCATAACTTCGCATCCTTGGCGAGGTACATGGTGGTGATCGTCACCTTCTCGGCGTCGGGGATCTTCGCAGCAGCGAAGTAGTTCTCCATATCCCATATGAAGTTCTCTAGATCCTTGGAACTCCTTGTTCCATCAAACGCCTTTGGCTCCGGGACCTTCATCTTCCCACGAGGCTCATTCGATGGCCCCGCCTGGGACACCAATTGCCGCTTGATCAGGACCACATCATCCTTCAGGGTCGCCACATCAAGCTTGATCGCCTTCAGCAGATCAATCACGGTTCCTCCAAGATCGTCGCTTTCGCCGACGTTGTCCTCCAAAGCAGCAACACGGGGTTCCAGCGTAGCGGTCGGGTCTGCTCGTCCAGTGAGCTCTGCAATACGGCCTTCCAGTGCCGCCAATCGCTCCCGCAACGCTTCCATCGCCCTGGTCCACACGGTTGCTGATTGTAGGGTACGCGTGGTCTTTGACAAAGGGGCTCCTCCACCCGAACGCAGCACCACTCACACGGGTACTCCGGCTGATCACGGGCAGAACCTCGGCTCTGATACCAACTGTCACGGGGCCGATGCGGGCCACAAATTTTTCCGCACCCCGCTAGGCGTCGACACTCCACTTGCCGACCAGCCACACACCGTGCGTACCGTCGAGGCCGAACGATCACCGAACCGAAGAAGCAACACCAAGGAATACAAGAACACAATTGGGAAAACGTAACTCGTATTCACATATATTACAAGTACACGAAAAACCCAACCCAGGACAGAACTCTTACACGCAGTCTCACGAGCCTATGCCTTGCAGCCTCGCGCCGCTTGCACGCCCGTCTTGTGCCTTCTCTTAAGAACACCGAACTACAGGTCCGACTTGGCTTCCACTCCTTGGAATCTTAGATCCTCTGTGCCTCCTGACTGCCCTGGTTGTCCTTGCTGCTCTCTGGCTTCTCCTCGTGAGTTCTTGGTGCCCCCTCTGCAGAATGAGACTGCCCCTTTATATAGAGGAGCCTTGCAAGCCCAATATGGCAACTGACATCTTGGAATCCCTTGATTCACTCCCTCAGTTTCTAGCCTGTCCAATCCCTCCTGGATTGTTTCCATAACTAATTGGTTGCAAAATCTGTCCAATCCCTGCAGGATTGTTTCCATAACATATTAATTGCCATTCCTGGAGAAACTTTCCCGGATTGCTTGCTCGGATTGACTTGGCGCCAGCTAAGCCTCGTCGACCCGATCCATCCTCCTCTAGGATGCACGTCCTTGATCTCCTTCCTAAGATCACAGTCATTTGAACGGGATTGCTACATCCACCGGTGCTCGAGCATGGTCAAGGACTTAACCGATCTCCACAAGTAGACAACTCCCTTGTCGCTCCCTTAGCATCTGCCGGGCTTGTTGAGTTATGCGCACTCCTAGAGTGTCTTTGCGCGGTTGTATCAGGTTCACCGAACCTCCTAGAGCGTTGCACCGTGCCTTGCTCGTGGGCATCCTCACTGCCCACCCGCGCATTCGCCTACTTGTGCCTTGTGACACTTCTTGGCCACAATCTGGTTCCTCAGCACACTGCCAAGCCTTGATCGGTTGTTCCCTTCACCAGTGCCTCCACGCATACTTGTGTGACCATCTCCACACTTGCCCGCTTATGGACTTGCAATTGATCCCAACACCTCGCACTTGACAGGCCGCGCATCCTCGCGTGCAGGCTATGCGCTACCACTACCCCGAGGTACGGCTTGTGGTGCGCATTCTCCAGGGCTTGAGCTCAGGGGTCTAACAAACTATTTATAGACCTACAGCAAGGCTACACCATATGAACAATTACAGCTATGCCATTCTATAAGCATGCCCTCTCCCTACTATCTGATAAACCATTCACCAAAAGCAAGCTCACAGTTCACATTCTGATACTCCCCCTCAAGATGGGCTAAAATATATTGGTAATCCCCATCTTGTTGAGCAAAAATTTCAACTGCCTTGGATGAAGAGCCTTGGTTAATAGATCCGCCAATTGATTCTGAGAGGTAACATGCATGGTTTTGATGATGTCCCTTTTCACCTTTTCTTTGATGAAATGGCAGTCCAGCTCAATGTGTTTGGTGCGCTCATGGTATACCAAGTCTGAGACAATATGTAAAGCTGCTGTGCTGTCACAATAGAGCAAAGCAGGCCCTTCAAGTTCAATGCCCAATTCTGTCATCAAGTTTGACAACCAGACCAATTCACAAGTTGCCAATGCCATTGCCCTATACTCGGATTCAGCTGAAGATCTTGCCACCACTGATTGTTTCTTTGATCTCCAAGAGATCAAAGATGAGCCTAGAAACACACAAAATCCACTTGTAGAACGTCTTGTATCAGAACATGATGCCCAATCTGCATCTGTAAAGGCCTTAAGCTGCAACGATGATGTTGATGAGAGAAATACTCCTTGACCCAAAGTTCCTTTGATATACTGAAGAGCTTTAAGAGCTGCATCCCAATGTGAATCACGAGGGTTAGATACAAATTGGCTTAGTTTATGCACAACAAAACTGAGATCTGGACGTGTGATTGTGAGGTATAACAACTTCCCTATAAGCTTTCGAAATTCAGTGGGATCCTT
The DNA here is from genome assembly GCA_900174645.1 of Sonneratia alba. NCBI lineage: Eukaryota > Viridiplantae > Streptophyta > Magnoliopsida > Myrtales > Lythraceae > Sonneratia > Sonneratia alba. The sequence goes on along the minus strand of FWPY01000027.1, from coordinate 3,220,715 downwards.
CATGATGCTACCATCTTCTCTTGACAATTTGACGTTTGCATCCATTGGAGTTGTTGAAGGCTTGCAACCTAACATCCCTGCATCAGCTAAGAGTTCCATAGCATATTTTCGCTGAGAAATGACTATACCAGACTTGGATCGGGCTATCTCAACCCCTAAAAAATATTTGGGGATACCAAGATCACGCATGTTAAATTGTTGTGACAACATTTGTTTCAATGACTGAATTGCAACGGTATCATTCCCTGCAATGATAATGTCATCAACATACACAAGTAATACCATAAAAACAAAATTCACATGTCCTTTAACAAACAAAGAATGATCAGATTGAATTTGTTTAAAACCTAATGCAAGCATAGCTGTTGAGAATTTGCAGTACCATTGGCGAGAAGCCTGTTTCAACCCATATATGGACTTATGTAGTTTACATACCGGTCTCGGAGGTAATGACTCCCCCTTACCACAAGCATAACCAAGGGGTAAATCCATATAAACTTCTTGCAAATCTCCATTCAAAAAAGCATTGCTCACATCCAATTGAATCATAGTCCAGTTGAAAATAGCAGCAAGAGACAAGATCAGTTTAACTGACACCAATTTTGCGACAGGAGAAAATGTATCAAGAAAGTCTATTCCAGCTTGTTGAGTAAAACCTTTTGCAACTAACCTGGCTTTATGTCGCTCAATTGACCCATCAGCATGATATTTTGTCTTGAATACCCACTTACAACCTATGGGAGACTTACCTTGAGGTAAAGAAACTATTGTCCATGTTTTGTTAATTCTCATAGCATCAAGCTCAGTTGCCATTGCTGTCCGCCAGACTTGATGCTGAACTGCATCTAAAAAGTGTATTGGATCACTAGAGCCAGTAATAGCCAATGTAAAACACTTATGAGAATTGGACAATCTAGAATAATCAACATAACTACAAAGAGGATGGGCAGTAGAGCAACGAGCAACATTGCACTCATAATCTGCAAGGTGAGTAGGTGGACGACTAATCCTCCGTGGTCGATCAGAGTCTGGAGGTTGACCCTGAGTAATGTGATTATCTTCCAAGTCTGCATGCTCCTCATGGGGATTTTGTATTCTAACTTGATCAAGTTCTTCATCACAAACTGGCAGAGGAACAACATCTTTAGAAAATAAATCATTAGCTGCTGAATCACATGTTGCCTTAGCCAGAGGGAAAAGACTTTCATGAAATATAACATGTCTAGAGATGAAGAAATGATGAGTTTGAAGATCCATGAGTTTATAGCCCTTATATCCCATAGGATACCCAATGAATATGCATGCACGAGCTCGACTAGCAAATTTGTTATGTCCATGTGCAAATGTGGATGCATAACATAAACAACCAAACACTTTTAAATGAGAATAAGAAGGCTTTTGGTTGTAAAGTAATTCGAATGGAGTCTTATTCCCCAATAGAGGAGAAGGTGTTCGGTTGATGAGATAGGCTGCCGTTTTGATGCATTCCCCCCAAAGTGCAAGAGGAACTCCTGATTGAAAGAGTAATGCCCGCGCCACATTGAGGAGATGTTGATGTTTTCTCTCGACAACCGAATTCTGCTCCGGAGTGCCCATGCATGAGTGGTATGAATGAATACCTTTATCCCTAAAAAAATGAGTAAGATTCAACTCTGGTGCATTATCTGAACGTATTGCCTTTATGGAACAATTAAACTGAGTAGAAATGTAAGAATGAAATGCAGGAATGATTTGTGCAACATCACTCTTATCACGCATCATATAAATCCAAACAGCTCGTGTATGGTCATCAACTATGGTGAGGAAATAACGAAAACCTTCATGTGTAGGCACCTCAAATGGTCCCCAAGTATCAACATGTATTAAGGCAAAACTACTACTTGATCTATTATTTCGTAATGGAAAGGATAAACGCTTTTGTTTTGCTTCGTGACAAATTCTACAATGACTTAAACTATTATGCACACAATGAGAAGACAAATCAAGTTCATTGCGTAGTAACAAAAGTCGATCATTAGACAAATGCCCCAGACGCTGATGCCAAATGACTGGTGTAAGAAGAGCAGTGCAGGTAGCAGCTCGCAAACAGTCAAGGAAGTAAAGGTTCCCTTGCTTTCTAGCAGTCCCAATCGTCTGTCCCCTTTTCAGGTCCTGGATGAGGCATTCAGTATTACGAAATTGAACCAGGTAGTTAGAATTTTGTGTTAATGTGCTAACACTAATCAAATTGAAACAAAAATCAGGGATATAAAGGACGTCATGCAATACAAAATTATCAAAAAGGCAAACTGAACCAATCTTAAGCACTGAAGCTGATGAACTGTTAGGCAATCGCACAAATCGATCCTGTACTGATGCAACATTACTGAAGAGATCTTCACGACAACATACATGATGAGTGGCTCCTGAATCAAGTATCCAAGAAGAGCTAGACATATTGAAAGTAGAAATTGAGTAAAATTGCGGATTCTTACCATACATTTGAGAAACTAATGACTCTGGAGTGAAAGTTGAAGCTGGAGGTGGCTCCACCGACTCCTGGTGTTGTGTATGCATTTGATTGCTCAAGTAAGAAATGAGCTGTTGAATTTGATTAGAGGTAAGACTCCCAGTGTTGGAAGTTATAGCTGCAGCAGTTGCACCTCTAGACTCGTCATTCCTTTTGTTATGTAAAAACCTGCTACTCATAGATGTATTATGTGATTGAAAAGATCTACTACGAGGCTGATAACCAGGTGGAAAACCATGCAGCTTGTAGCAACAGTCCACTCTATGCCCTGTCATTTTACAATGAGCACAAACAGGCCTATCTCTATGAGGTCTTCCTCCACTAACAGCAGACAAGCCAAGTATGTCAGTATTGGTATGAGCTGCAAACGTCAATGAATCAGTAGCAGTAGACATCTTGCTGTGTTGTCTTTCTGCCTGAATAACAAGGCTAAACACTTTAGAAAGTTCAGGAAGTGGCTCCATCATAAGAATCTGTTCAGGAACATGTGCATAAGACTCATTTAATCCCATAAGGAAGTGCATAATTGGTTCCTGGTGTTGATAATCGATTCCTTGCTGATATATCTCAAGTTCATCCCACAATGTCTTCATTGTTGTAAAATATGTGTGAACATTTTGTGTACCTTGTGATAGTGCACAGAGGGACTGTTTTAACTGGAAAATCCTCAAACCATTGCTCTGATGAAATCTATGCTTTAAATCCTCCCATACAGCTTGCGCCGTTTTCAATGAGTAAAGGCTAGTTGAAATTTCTTTTGCTACTGAATTAGCAATCCAGGAAACAACCATGTTATTGCATCTAAACCAGGCAGGATAAACAGAATCTGTTTCTAAAGGTCTTTGCACAGTTCCATCAACAAAACCTAGCTTGTTTTTGGCGCTCAATGCCACGATCATTGCCTGACTCCACGCATAATAATTCGATCTTGAACTTGCTAGAACATGGCTGACTAACAGCATGCCTGGATTATCTCCACTTTGAAGATAAAAAGGACTGTGCACATTGTCAATCGCAGCAATATCCGACATAGTAGTAGTTGAAGAAGGAGAAGGAGTTTGATTTTGTAACACCTGGAATCGATTGTTCTGAGCTGGAGGATTGCGTTGTGCTGCTCCTCGAGCCATGAAAAATCCAATCAGATCATCCGGCGCTCTGCAAGAAGCAATGCTTTGATACCATAACAGAAGCGTGAAGCTGCAGAATAATGAACAGAGAAGTAGAGCTCTGTTTCAGTTAGAAGATAAGAGAGAATTAGGGATTTGACGAAAATGTGTGTTTTCTATATTCTCATCAGTGGCGTACATCAGCAACTATCTATAGACCTACAGCAAGGCTACACCATATGAACAATTACAGCTATGCCATTCTATAAGCATGCCCTCTCCCTACTATCTGATAAACCATTCACCAAAAGCAAGCTCACAGTTCACATTATGATAAATGTCCTCCTCCTCCAGCAGTACGTAGCTTCTGTCATGCCATTCCCTGCAAATAGTCGCCAACACTTCCATTCCAAGAGGTATGCATACTTCAGTTGGCTATTTTCCTTTTCTCAACTCAGGATCATGTACAACTACCAAATATTGCCTGAAATCATGTTTATCAAGTCACTTTGATGATCTTAACTTAGTATTGCAAAGGAAACAATAAACAATGAAAATCAATCTTCCAAGCAGTAGGAACTGGAAAAGACAATGCTCTCTTGCTATAGAACCATGAGTTCCACCAGAAAGCATCAATATCAAAAAGACAGACTGCAACTGTGCTATGGGATACTTGAAAAAGAGACACATAGCAAGGAAGAATTGAAGTATCTTTCCACCGGCCCTGCTTCAAACAGTTTGTGACTATCTTGCCTGATCAATCTACGATTTCTGAAGATGTCGGCCTCACCATAGGCTCTTAAATGCAGCATTTGTTGATCAACTCATACACAAAAATACCAAATACGTTGATTATAGAAAGAAAACATTGAAGTGAACTCTTTTGACAACACCAGTGCTAAAATATAAATCCTGATTAATGAAATTTCATAGGAAACCGTAAGCTGTTTGTTGGAAACAAGGTAGGAGGCTTGAGAAACGAGATGAGGATTAGTGAACAGATCAAAGAGTGTGTTACAAATGAATCTTGACACGGGCAATTACCAAAACAATATGGTGGATATGTTACTCTTTTAAATGAGAAACAGAATTGAGAGTGATGCTGCATCTAGAGAAATTCTTAAGCGCACATCATCTATTGATCAAGTTATCATGAATAAGACACCAGTAATTTACACAAACCTCATAAAGAATGAGACATAAACAGAAACAATGGCATTCTTGAAAGCCTCAGGTGCAACATATGGACCTACAGTTCAGAAACGATGCCAGCATCAGTATCAGAGGAGCTTCAGTTCGTAAACTGAAAAGAGGACCAAGAATCATGCACTGGCTATTGACATGGGCAACAGCAATGGAGTCCAGCATGAGCCTCAGGCTTTGCTAGCTTTGCTTTATCAGGTGATATCTTTGATAGTCGTATCAAACCAAACCTGGATATCTTCAGTCGACCTCTATTATCCAGCAAAGTATTTCTGGCACCTTAGCAAATTTTGAGATATCAAGGAACCCTTCCTATCCTTAGTAATACATAAACACTGCTCTGTTTGCTCTGATAGCGACTATCAAATCATAGGTTGCCCTACTTTGGCTTTAAGTCACAGTGGATGGATGGCTGGTACGGGCTTGCACTCTCAAAGGCAGTTCCTTCCATCACTGTCCATATTGACAAATTAAACAACTCGACCGAGGCTCATTCATGGATCTAATCTGAAAGCAGTGGGAGGAATTCTATACAAACAGAATCTACAAGAACAAAGAAACCAGTTCGAGGTGTGCCACATGATATCAACAGCAAATCTGAGAGCTCTCCATGGCAACAGGCAACCTTTCTTTTGAATACATGTTCCCAGATCACCCTATAGTATAAGAAGTGTTTGGGACCTCTCTGATCAATGGCACAAACAAACATGAGAATTACAAGGACACCGTAAATCAACCTGTCATTAGTTTCCGGTGATACTCTGCAACGATTGTCATAGGGATCTTCAAGTTAAGAGCTCCAATGAACTGAACCACATTGGGATGCCAAGACTTCTCAAGTTGCTCTCGAATTCATCTGAGCATATCAAAAATAGAGTTTCACACGCAAAACATGTGTATCCCGCCTAGCAGAGATGCTGGAAAGAAAAGATCGAAGCGAGCCCAAAATGTACTGGAAAAACCATCTTCATCGACTACCATAGACGATAATGATGCAGTGCACACCAGCCTATTACAAATATTAATCAGCTGGTGTGTGAATAAGATGATACGCAAGGCCTGGCACCAAATCACCCTGCCTCTCCTATAAGAGGGCTACGGAACGCCACAGGCTCAATGCAGATTAATTTATCACCTCAATTCTCTGTATGAATTCTATGTAGTTAGTAACTTGGGCGCTCCAATCATCAGAAAACCTACAAGCAGCTCGATGGCTGTACGAAGCCAGAAGCGGTTGCTCCGGCATGGGCACAGTAGGCTTGGGCCACCCGATTCCTGTAAGTGAGCTTCACGTCCTGCAGCTTTATCCTTTTGCATGGGTTTGTTGAGCTGCAGTCGAACTTCACCGCCACCTCTGTGGCAGAAGTTCCGTGGATTTCTTGGTAGGTGACAACATTGATCTTGATCCCGAATGCCTGACCAAAACCGTGAACATAAATCGAGTTGTAGAATCGAACAAGTAGACGGATATAATAGACTGATCTCAGACAGTTTGGCAGCCTAGTTTTCGGTTACCTTGTTAGGGCAACCGTTGTTGTCAGGACAGTAGTTCTGGTCGATGATGATGGGGTTCTGGACATTTTTCATGACAGCATGTTGGAAGAGGATGTTCCATGCGAACCCGGAACTTGGTCTTGCCCAGGACTTGATTCTCACCCCATTCTGTGTGCCCGTGAACGTAACCGTCTTAACCATGACGTTCTGCACTCCCGGCTCTTTCGAATCCTTTCCAAGGCTCCCGATGCTGCATCCATGTAGAGCCGAATTTCGTTTGTAAATGGACTAAACTATAACTTGTCATGTGAAACTTGGCCAGAAGTCAAACGGATTAATGGCTGCATTGTTTTGCTCCTTGAGCTGTTACCTGATTCCATGGCCGGGTCCACAAGCAACCTTCTCTATCCAAGCATTGGTGGCACCGAGGCCGATCGAGATGCAGTCATCCCCAGTTCCTATCCTCGAGTTCAGGACTGTGACTCCTGTCGACTGCGCTATATGAATGCCCTCGGTGTTGGGGCTGGTCTCCGAGGCAGAGACCTTCATGCCCTGGAATTTCACATTACGGCACCGGTTGACAACGATGTGAACCATCTGACTTTTCACCGAGCTCAGTCCACTCGCGAAAATGTTGTTCAAATTGCTGAACTCCAGACTCTGCAATGCGAAGATAATCAAACGTCAGTGTTTGAAAATAGAACATACAAGATCTTAATTATTCAATTAGTAATAGGGCTTATTTAATGCCCACTACAAAATATCACCATCACATGGCTCAAGTTGGCTTTGATCCTAACAGTGTGACCTACCATGTAGCTTGAAATTCATTAAAAAAATCATAGTAAATTAGTACGAAAATGTGGCTTTGCAACAAAGTGAGATTGTAATGGGCGGATTTCACTTACAATTCAGGAATTTGAAGTTCACTAGCAGTATGTTTGTGACGATCGCTAGACTGACTCTTAAATAAAGATTTCATACTTTTCCAGAAAATAGGGGAATAAAAAGAATGCATGAAATTCAATAAGTGATTATCGATGTTTTGATGTAAGTTAAAAAGTAATATTACTATACTAAGTTCTTTTTTTCACTAAAAAATTAAATTAGTGCAGTGTACTCGATTTTCAATTTTCCATGATAAGCATCCCAAATAGTAGAGTTGGCAATTCGAGCTGCCACGGAGTTTTCGGGCCATGTCAACATTGCCTACCATCTCAACTGACTGAAAATCCTAGCATGAGCACAAAAATTTACTACTTACTTAGGTCTAGCATCAATTATACAAATAATTTTTTTAAAAATAAATTTAAATAATTTATATTTTAAAATAATTTTTTAATGATATAATTAGTCCATTAATCTGAAATTTATATTAATTTAAATAAAATATTAAAATAACTATTAAAATATAATTATATATGTATAATTAATTATTTTTAAAAAATTTCTCATAATTTAATTTTTATTATAAAATTTATATGCTTTTGGGTAGGTACGATTTTTTTGGAGTCATGCTAGCGTGGCCTTGAAAACGTTAGTCTAGGAATGGTTTCTTTATGCCGTGCCCGGGGATGTCAAATTTTACCACTTCTACCAAATAAGCATGTGGCAATTGACTTTTCGACATTCCCAAGGACCAAAAACTTCCCAACACGCAGCTTCAGCAAATGGGAACGGGAGCCAAGCGATTGAACAGCGAAACCCTTTTGGCCATCATGTGGTTTTGACTGATATTGAGGATGCTTACATTATTGAGGCAATCATAGGAATTTACTTAGAAATTAATGAACTGACAACCTGAAGATCCGCCTCCATATGGATCCATCATTGAGCCCTAAGGTATGTGATTGACACCCCATTTTATGATTTTACATACTTGGATTCACCCCCCCCGGGTCTGATTTGCCCTTTTTTTTTTACAATTACATGAAAAAATCATAAGTTTAAAATAGATAGTAGAAGCAGGGAATGAATAAAGGGTATAGGAGTTCTATAATGAAAATTGAACCTATAACCTCTTGATTGTTAAATCGAGAGTGGTGTTACTGTATCAAATTCCCTTTTTGATTTGGCCTCCTTTTCTTAAACTTGGGTTGCTCTAAATTGAAAGAAACTAGCAAACTTCCCATACTTGATATAGTAAGCATTGAATATTTTTAATAGCACTAGTAAAAATGAGGTGGGAGAGTAGAGACAGTCTGTAAAGGAAATGAGAACTTGAAATTGAGATGAAAAGAGATCTTCCCACGCATTAAAATAGATATGAGTGAGTATAACTGATTTGACTCAATTCTGAATCAGTTATGATCTATTAAACTATTTAGTATTATTTAACAAACGTTAAGAAAAAATCTCATGCCTTAGCCACCGGGTGACTCAAGTAAATTATGAAGTACTCCCGTGCTATGAAATGGCATATGTCTATGAATTAACCGAGAAGTAATCAAATCCCATCTACTGGTCAGTGAAGAGTTCATGTGCTTGATTAACTTGTGAAAGGTGAAAAAGGGATTAATTAATTTAAAGCATTTAGTAACCTTGTCAATTAAGATGATGAATAGAGCGGGAAGGTCGTGGGACACTCCTCAATCATTCGAATCAGCTGATCAGAAGACAAAATGTAGCGGATAATGTGCAATTAAATTTAGGTTATTTCTGCACATACAATGATGTGATCATGCTGCCAGCGTAATTCAAGAGAGTTTTAATTCCTCCTGCCACATTCACATTATGAAATCCTCATGAAAAATCAATTTGCTGCGGAGTGATGTGTAAGGTTTGGGTGATTCACAGTAATTAATTTCTATGTTGATTGATTGATCTCTTTACGGGATTTTATACAATCATAAATTAAAACGACAAATATAAATAATTTCACGAAAATGAAATATAATTGACTAATCGATTGTTTTTCCTGAAGTATCAAAATTTCAGCAGACTGATGATGACCGTCATCAACTCCTCCCTCCATTCCCCATGTGGAGAAGGTATTTTCTGCAGCGTTTTATAATTTTTTATTAAATAATTAAATCATATTAATATGATAGCTGATATAATTATTAAATACGATACATGGTGCGTGGGTATATAAATTTACAAATAATTTATCGAGGAAACAAGAGCAGAAGATCATCCCACGTCCGACACGGAAGCCCAGGGTGGCAAAAGCCAAGAGGCACGTGGGTGGGGGCGCTTGGCGTCAGTGTTGGCATTCAGCTAGCCTACCAGTCGACAGGGGCCTTTTCTCTCCTTGGATCTCACCATTTTGTGTTTACAAAATCACTAAATTCAAATAGGAGATAAAACGGTTTTATTATAGATAAAATTTACTTAATTATAAATTTTCTATTATTCATAGGGTTTGAATGAACCGAGGGGATTGATGAGTTCAATATCCTTAAATTTTGAGCACGTTCGTCGACCCATTTACTAAAAGTATGCTCTTTGGAGTTAAATCTTGAAGGACATCAACTTCTTCAACTAAATCAGATCTTTAGTTGCGCTGGGTCGACCTCACTCGGAGCCAGAGGAGTAGACATCTGCTATGCCCAGCATGTATTATTGGTCAGTATCGTTCGTGTAGTATAGACGATCAGCTGATGAAGTGCAGTAAGCGCGAGATTTTATGGATCAAATAGGGCACCCGAAGGGCAATAGAACTCACAAGGGTCCTGCTGGGTCGGAAAAATCAAGTCTCCATCTTTGTCCGAAAGATACAGTTTTCCAAGTGGAAATAAATAGCCTTCTCTTAGAGACACGCAGCCTAGTGTTTTTTTTTTAAATTACCTATATTCGACATTATAACAACCGAATAATATACCGAACAGTATATTAAACATTATAGAACTCACTATTGATCTCCAAATACTGACTTCTAAAAGTTTGGAACTCTAAACCTACTTGGGTTGTGCTATTAGGTCGGGGCATAGTTTTAAAACTGGACTAGGTTGGCCGGTTCAACTAGTTCAACTAGGAACCGGCCACTCATCCAATTGCACTTTCAATAAGATTAATTCCGATTGAATGGACTAGTTCCCGGTCCGACCAATGAACCCTATTGAATTAGTAGAAAAATTGGTCAACTTAAAATTTAAAAAATAAAAAATATATTATAATATACATATTTTATTTTACTATACTTATATTTACATTAATAATTTTTTATTATAAATTATATTTAAATTATAATATTATGTAAATTTATTATTAATATTATTTATTGAATTTCTGATCCGACCCATGAACCCGTGCTTGCACTGTCCGATCCGATTTTAAAACTATGAGTCATGGTGGATTCTGCGGGCTCTAGCTTTATATTTGATCATATGAAATTGAATAATATTCTTTTAAATTTTGGAAAATAAAACAAATATACATGTAAAGTTCCCCCACGCAAACCCCCCCCCCCCCCCCCCGGCAACAGAAAAAAACAACTGAAAAAATATTGGCCACGATGGACATTATTTTACTTTTTAAACCCAAAAGAAAAATGTCAAAACACCATAACACCCTTAAAAAAAATAACTATCATAGGGACTAAAATTCAAATGTGAGAGCTACACGTCACCTAACAATTGACAAAATTGTGATCATTAGGTAAATACTGTCACACAATGCTCTCGCTTATGCCGGGCCCTCAAATGCCATTTTCGAGCTCTTCCAGGTTCTCAATATCTTTTAACTTTGAAATGAAAAATTAGTCCCAAGAACGATAACCCAACACAATGATAGTCATGCCAACCAAAAAAAAAAAAAAACCAAAAGCTCATCGGCAGAACATAACTGACAGCAAGCACTGGACGTTTTTGGAATCGCTCGAGCTCATTTTGCTGACATTTGCTCTAACGTCAAACCTTTTGTCTCTTATTTGAATTTGCCTTTCGCATTGTTCGTTTGTCATTTGGACAGATCTTTTCAAAGGCATCACTTCACAATAACAAGAACCATTAATTTGCTTTTAAATTGGTTAATTGAATGGATAATAAATCTATAAATGGTTGAGAATACAATATCACATTAAAAAGAAATTGTAAATTTATAAATGGTACAAATACTGTCGTGGATTAGCCTGGACTTTTAGAACCATTACCGACAAACAGAGCAACAACGTCAGCGGATTCACGGGTTGCCAAGATCATACTCGACCAATTGTCATAAGCCGAGTACTGTTAGCTGTCTCCCATGTTTGGATAGAGTTATTCGGTTCACAGCAATTTTTGAAAAGTGCGCGTTATGTGGTAAAGATTTAAGAAAAAAATTGATATCATCTTACATATAGTCTTTTAGATGAATATGAATTTGACCGTTTATAAGTATACCAAGAAATTCAAGTAATTAATATTCATAATACTTTAAATCCGATTGCTACACAGTAATAATAATAATAATAATTAAAAAAAAAAGCGTCTGTCGCCCTTTCTTACAGAGCAGGAGCTGCCTCTCTCAGGAAAATAATGTCTCCCCAGCAAACCTTCCTGTCTCTGTTATATAACCTCATCTCTCCCTCAACCGTAAGTTCTGCACTCAAAGGTTAAATCAATACAAAGATCGGCAGGTGAACGGAAAGTAAACGATCGAGGGGAGGAAGACAATGGACAGGGAAGGAACAGCCATTCATGAGAAGAAGGCACATGTTCTGGTGATGACATACCCAATTCAGGGCCACATAAATCCACTGCTCCAGTTCTCCAAGCGCTTAGCTTCGAAGGGCGTCAAGGTCACCCTGATCATCCCTTCCTGCAAAATCAAGTTCCCTCCCAACGCTGCCACGAGCTCGATAAAGATTGCATATATCTCCGACGGCTGCCAGGAGGGTGAGAACCTGAGCTTGGATGAATATCTCCAGCGGTTTCGAATTGTTGTCTCCCAAACCCTGGTGGAGTTCGTCCAAGAACAGCTCGAATCCGAGCTGCCACCCAGCACCCTGGTGTACGACTCGGCCATGTTCTGGGCCTTGGACATAGCCCTCCAGCTTGGGCTGCGTGGGGCTTCATTCTTCACCCAGTCGTGTATGGTTAATGCCATATACTACTTGGTGCACCATGGCCAGCTTGAGATTCCAGTCAGGGATACATTCGATTCGGTTCCATCGTTGCCAGTGCTCAAAACTAGCGAGCTGCCGACGCTGACCACAACTGACAATGAATTGTACCCGCTCTTGATGTCACTGTGCGTGAACCAGTTCTCGGAGTTGGAGAGAGCCAAGTCGATCTTGATCAACACCTTCTTTGAGCTCGAGGAAGATGTAAGTATCAACTCCGAACTACATGTAGCCATCTCTCGATAAGTTAATTATTAGCGACATAAAGAGATCGCGTGTTCTTGAACAGTAGGAAATGGAAAAAATGGCTTGTAATGGCAACATAGTGGAGAGAATTAAAATCCTAACCGTCGTGGCTGTAATAGCGTCACGTAACGGCCGTAACGTTGTGACCAATATTCTTTTATTGGCCAAAATTCATTTTTTTTGGGTAGAAAAAATTCATGTATTTAAATGATTTTCAATTGAATATAACTTAAACTAGTTTTGTTATGTGTCATATAATAGCCCTCAAATGAGATTTTTGTTTTTTTGTTTTTACTTTTATCATTATGTACACACAAAAAAGGCCTAACCACCACATTCGCAATACTCTTATATAGTGTTGTGATAGTCCAAAACTAGTATAATCACAACACAACCATTACGTTAGTGGTGACTGCGATTTAAATCCTTGGTTCAGCTCATATAGGCGACGTCTCTCGGGGCCATGATGGTATCAGTATGTAGAACACAGGAATGTATAGAAGGTATTCTTGGGATGTTTAGCAAGAAAATTGTATGAAAAGGAGGAAGATCAAGTAAAACCTGTTCTTCTGCTAACTGGGGCCGGGGCCAAAAACATAAGCTAATGAAGCTCTTTTTATTGGTAGAACAGAAAACTATGCACTTTATTTTGATTCCCTCATGATCAATTATAGGTGCTAAACTGGATGAGGACCAAGACCCAGTGTCCAATCATGCCTGTAGGGCCAAGTGTCCCATCAATCTACTTGGACCAGAGATTGGAAGATGACAAAGAGTACGGGCTCAGCCTCTTCACGCCGGAGATGGAAGCCTGCATGAAGTGGCTCGACTCCAAGGAAGTAGGCTCAGTCATCTATGTATCCTTTGGGAGCTTGGCTTCTCTTGGGGAAGAGCAAATGGAGGAGCTAGCATGGGGTCTCAAGAGCAGCAACATCCCTTTCCTATGGGTGGTTCGGGAATCGGAGAAGAAGAAGCTCCCGACTGGCTTGTTGGATGAGGTCGTACAATCCAACACGGGCTTGGTCGTGGCATGGTGCTTGCAACTCGAAGTACTAGCCCATAGAGCAATCGGGTGTTTTTTGACACACTGTGGGTGGAACTCGACCCTTGAGGCCTTGTGCCTCGGAGTGCCATTGGTGGCGTTGGCCCAGTGGACCGATCAGGCTACCAATGCCAAGTTCATTGAGGAAGTGTGGAAAGTTGGGCTCAGGGTCGCTGTTGATGGTGAGAAGAGGATTGCCTGTAGGAAAGATATTGAGGCCTGTGTTAGGGAGATGATGGAAGGGGAGCGAGGGAGGGAGATAAGGAAGAATTCTGCTAGGTGGAGAGAACTGGCAAAACAGGCAGTCGGTGAAGGGGGGAGTTCGGATAGGAACATCGATGTGTTTGTTGCTCAACTCGTATGACAATGCTGCAAACAAGACCGAATCTCTCGATTGTTACACTTTCAGCGTATGAAATGATCATTGAAGTGTATTACTAAGATCCTAGAATTTCCATTACTCACATTCGGAATAAACCAGGTCGACTTACAGGCCTAGATGCATCATCAGGTGAAGAAGGAATTTTTTCTGAAATTGAATCGCAGACTTTCGCCAACTGGAGAACATACTACATGTACTTGTCAAATTGCTTTATAGCAAGCATTCTGTCTTCACTATAGGAACATAACTTGTTTCTGCCCCTCTGTGTACCAGTACCTTTCTGTGCAAATTGTTTCTTTGGGGAGTCAGAAGTGACTCTCCGAGGCACAGAAACTAGGCCCTCTCTTGACCATGTCTTCAGATAATGCAAAAGCTTCGCAAGGAACACTCCTGATTTTTCAGACGCAATCCTCGGTTTTTCAGAACAAGGGAGCTGGAGGAAGTTCTGGAAACCTCTGTGGAGAATGCAAAGGATTAAGGCTTTCTTTCGATCTGTTGGCTTGTCCCAAAGAAATGATTTCGAAGAACAAAAAGACCAGCAAACAAAGCAATGAGGCACCTGGTCTTTCTGTCTCTGTTTTTCACATGGAAACCCATTCAAAATGTCCTCCTCCTCCAGCAGTACGTAGCTTCTGTCATGCCATTTCCTGCAAATAGTCGCCAACACTTCCGTTACATGAGGTATGCATACTTCAGTTGGCTATTCTCCTTTCTCAACTCAGGATCATGTACAACTACCAAAATATTGCCTGAAATCATGTTTGTCAAGTCACTCTGATGATCCTAACTTAGTATTGCAAAGGAAACAATAAACAATGAAAATCAATCTTCCAAGCAGTAGGAACTGGAAAAGGCAATGCTCTCTTGCTATAGAACCATGGGCTCCACCAGAAAGCATCAATATCAAAAAGACAGACTGCAACTGTCTTATGGGATACTTGAAAAAGAGACACATAGCAAGGAAGAATTGAAGTATCTTTCCACCGGCCCAGCTTCAAACAGTTTACGACTATCTTGCCCGATCAATCTACGATTTCTGAAGATGTCAGCCTCACCACGGGCTCTTAAATACAGCATTCATTGATCAACGCATACACAAAAATACCAAATACGTTGATAATAGAAAGAAAAAATTGAAGCGAACTCTTGACAACACCAGTGCTAAAATGTAAATCCTGATTAATGAAATTTCATAGGAAACCGCAAGCTGTTTGTTGGAAACAAGGTAGGAGGCTTGAGAAACGAGACGAGGATTAGTGAACAGATCAAAGAGTGTGTTACAAATGAATCTTGACACGGGCAATTACCAAAACAATATGGTAGATATGTTACTCTTTTAAATCAGAAACAGAATTAAGAGTGATGCTGCATCTAGAAATTCTTAAGCGCACATCATCTATTGATCAAGTTATCATGAATAAGACGCCAGTAATTTACACAAACCTCATAAAGAATGAGACATAAACAGAAACAATGGCATTCTTGAAAGCCTCAGGTGCAACATATGGACCTACAGTTCAAAAACGATGCCAGCATCAGTATCAGAAGAGCTTTGGTTCATAAACTGAAAAGAGGACCAAGAATCATGCAGTGGCTATTGACATGGGCAACATCAATGGAGTTCAGCATGAGCTTCAGGCTTTGCTAGCTTTGCTTTATCAGGTGATATCTTTGATAGTCGTATCAAACCAAACCTGGATATCTTCAGTCGACCTCTAATATCCAGCAAAGTATTTCTGGCACCTTAGCAAATTTTCAGATATCAAGGAACCCTTCCTATCCTTAATAATACATAAACACTACTCTGTTTGCTGTGATAGCGACTATCGTATCATAGGTTGCCTTACTTTGGCTTTAAGTCACAGTGGATGGATGGCTGGTTCGAGCTTGTACTCTCAAAGACAGTTCATTCCATCACTGTCCATATTGACAAATTAAATAAATTGACCGAGGCTCATTCATGGATCTTATCTCAAAGCAGTGGGAGGAATTCTATGGAAACAGAATCTACAAGAAAGAAGAAACCAGTTCGAGGTGTGCCACCTGATATCAATGGCAAATCTAAGAGCTCTCCATGGCAACAGGCAACCTCTCTTTTGAACACATGTTCCCAGATCACCCTATAGTATAAGAAGTGTTTGGGACCTCTCTCATGAATGGCACAAGCAAACATGAGAATTACAAGGATACCATAAATCAACCAATCATTACTTTCCGGTGATACTCTGCAACGATTGTCATAGGGATCTTCAAGTTAAGAGCCCCAATGAACTGAACCACATTGGCATGCCAAGACTTCTCAAGTTGCTCTAGAATTCATCTGAGCATACCAAAAATAGAGTTTCACACGCAAAACATGTGTATCCATCCCGCCTAGCAGAGATGCTGGAAAGAAAAGATTGAAGCGAGCCCAAAATGTGCTGGAAAAACCATCTTCAACGACTACCATAGACAATAATGATACAGTGCACATCAGCCTATTACAAATATTAATCAGCTGGTGTGTGAATAAGATGATACGCAAGGCCAGGCACCAAATCACCCTGCCTCTCCTATAAGAGGGCTACGGAGCGCCACAGGCTCAATGCATACTAATTTATCACCTCAATTCTCTGTATGAATTCTATGTAGTTAGTAACTTGGGCGCTCCAATCATCAGAAAACCTACAAGCAGCTCGATGGCTGTACGAAGCCAGAAGCAGTTCCTCCGGCATGGGCACAGGAGGCTTGGGCCACCCGATTCCTGTAAGTGAGCTTCACGTCCTGCAGCTTTATCCTTTTGCATGGGTTTGTTGAGCTGCAGTCGAACTTCACCGCCACTTCTGTGGCAGAAGTTCCGTGGATGTCTTGGTAGGTGACATCGTTGATCTTGATCCCGGATGCCTGACCAAAACCATGAACATAAATCGAGTTATAGAATCGAACAAGTAGTAGACGGATATAATAGACTGATCTCAGACGGTTTGGTGGCCTAGTTTTCGGTTACCTTGTTAGGGCAACCGTTGTTGTCAGGACAGTAGTTCTGGTCGATGATGATGGGGTTCTGGACATTTTTCATGACAGCATGTTGGAAGAGGATGTTCCGTGCGAACCCGGAACTTGGTCTTGCCCAGGACTTGATTCTCACCCCATTCTGTGTGCCCGTGAAGGTAACCATCTTCACCGTGACATTCTGCACTCCCGGCTCTTTCGAATCCTTTCCAAGGCTCCCGATGCTGCATCCATGGAGACCCGAATTTCGTTTATTAATGGACTAAACTATAACTTGTCATGTGAAACTTGGCCAGAAGTCAACCGGATTAATGGCTGCATTGTTTTGCTCCTTGAGCTATTACCTGATTCCATGGCCGGGTCCGCAAGCAACCTTCTCTATCCAAACGTTGGCGGCACCGGGGCCGATCGAGATGCAGTCATCCCCAGTTCCTATCCTCGAGTTCAGGACTGTGACACCTGTCGACTGCGCTATGTGAATGCCGTCGGTGTTGGGACTGGTCTGCAAGGCAGAGACCTTCATGCCCTGGAATTTCACATTACGGCACCCGTTGACAACGATGTGGAACATCTGACTTTTCACCGAGCTCAGCCCACTCACGAAAATGTTGTTCGAATTGCTGAACTCCAGACTCTGCAATGCGAAGATAATCAAACGTGAGTCTGAAAACAGAACATGCATGATCTTAATTATTCAGTTAGTAATAGGGCTTATTTAATGCCCACTACAAAATATCACCATCACATGGCTCAAGTTGGCTTTGATCCTAACAGTGTGACCTACCATGTAGCTTGAAATCCATTTTAAAAAAAACATAGCAAATTGGTACGAAAATGTGGCTCTGCAACAAACTGAGATTGTAATGGGCGGATTTCACTTACAGTTAATTTGAAGTTCACTAGCACTATGTTTGTGACGATCGCTAGACTGACTCTTAAATAAAGATTTCATACTCTTCGGGAAAATAAGGGAATAAAAAAATGCATGAAATCTAATGGGGAAAGTTTTTTGTCTCAATTTTCAAACTTCCATGATAAGCTTCCCAATGGCAATTCAGGTTGGCACAGAGTTTTCGAGCTATGTCAACACAGCCCACCATCTCAGGTGACCTAAAAACTCTAGTCCAAGCACAAAAATTTCCTACTTTGGGTGGCTTGGCCTAACACGAATCATACAAATAATTTTTTTAATAATAAATTTAAATAATTTATATTTTAAAATAATTTTTAATGATATAATTGACCAATTAATATAAAATTTGTATTAATTTGAATAAAATATTAAAATAACTATTAGAATATAATTATATATGTATAATTAATCATTTAAAAAAATTTCTCATAATTTTATTTTTATTATAAAATTTATATGCTTTTGGGCAGGTACAGTTATTTTGGAGTGGTGCTGGTGTGGCCCAAAAACATTATTCCAGGCGTGGTTTCTTTGTGCTGTACTCGGTCATGTCAAATTTTACCACCTCAACCAAATAAGCATGTAGCAATTGACTTTTCGACATTCCCAAGGACCAAAAACTTCCCAACACGCAGCTTCAGCAAATGGGAACGTGAGCTAAGCGATTGAACCGCGAAACCCTTTTGGCCATCATGTGGTTTTGACTGATATTGAGGATGCTTACATTATTGAGGCAATCATAGGAATTTATTTAGAAATTAATGGACTGAAAACCTGGAGATCCGCCTCCATACGTGCATAGGGATCCATCATTGAGTCCTAAGCAATGTGATTGACACCCCATTTCATGATCTTACAAACTTCGATTTCCCCTCCTCGTCTGATCTGCCCTCCTGCCCTCCTTTTCTCAAACTCGGGTTGCTCTAAATCGAATGAAACCAGCAAACTTTCCCATACTTGATATAGTACGCAGTGAATATTCATTAATAGCACTAGTAAAAATGAGGTGGAAGAAGAGAGGAGCAGAGACAGTCGGTCAAGGAAAGATATTCCAATCATTTTGGTAGCTCCCCTCCAGAGAAAAGAAGTATGCCGTACTCGTTTCGGTCAAATATGATGTAACTAAATTTCGATCACCAAATCAAGTATGATCTTAACTGCTTCTCTGACACAAAAATACGGGTAATCAGTTAGGCGGTCATATTGCTCCGCTCCCGCTACGATAATACCAAGTTGATGATGAAGTGAGAGTCAGAAATACCGAACAACGGGTTTAGCATAAATAGTGGTGACAACGTACATTCCTTCAAGAGATTGTTCTGTGTTCAAAATCACATCCTACGGACTGGCCAGACAAAGAAGCCGTTTTAGGCAAAACCGTTAAAGAACCCATATGCTCGGTAGTTGGATGCAAAGGTAGAGTGACCCTACAGGGGAAAAATAATAAATTCATTCTTGATTAGTTTAAGTATTAGCTGCCCGCCATCCACATCCCAAAATTCAGGCAAGCTGCCTCCTGTGCAAAAGCTCGGACTCAGTGAGCTATTGGTTATTCGGGTTTGAGCTAATCGGCCAAGCAAAAACTAGAACTCTATTTACTGTGAACTTTATAAAATCCGAGCATAAAATCTTGGCATAAGAGGAAACACCTCACTCTTGCTACTTCCCAGTCTTCTCTTGAGGATCAAGTGGGGGCATATACAAATGCCACTCACGCATTATCAATTATAATAAACGATTTGAAAGTGTGTTTATCATAAAATGGATGTTGGTGAATTGAATAAGGGGAGCATAACGCGAAAATCCAGTTAGTAACGTGCGTACCGTGGCTCCGCTTGGGCAGCTTTTGCCCGATGCCTTGCAGGCCCACAGGCTGGAGCCTCGACCATTGAGAGTCCCGCCATACAAATTCAGTCGGCTAACCTGGCGGAAGATGATCCAGTTCGCAGAATTCCCAATCACCTTGTAGTTGGACGGGGCCAGGAGGGTCCCATCGATCCTGAAGGTGATGGAGCTGCTCTTGCAGGGGCCATTGAAGGCGGCACTCCTGACGTAGAAGCTGCCCTTTGGAACGTGGATGGTGGCAGGACCTGAGGAGGAGCAGGCGGATGCCCATGCTCGGAGGAAGGCCTTGCTCGAGTCCGTCTTCCCATCGGCCTTGGCCCCCAACGACACAACATTGTATTGGGCAGCGGCAAATGCTGTGGGTAGAGGAGCGAACAAGGCAATGCACGCTAGGATTAGGGCAAGGGAACTGAAACTCATGGTGGTTCTTGCTGCCATTTTTTTTACCGTGAAAGAGAGAAGACAGAAGCGAATTGGTATGGAGATCAGTAGTGTTGGTGGAGATGATGGAGGTGAAGGGTTCACATTTGTGGGTGTATTTATAGAAGAGATATGTACTTAGCAGGCCGCATGTGCAAGTTTATTATGAAAGAGACTTTCCATGTGATTGTGAATTATCTAATCTTCGCTGCAGTTTGAGCAAAATGCCCTTTTCATCAAAAGTGTCACATATTGTTTGTCCATCGTGACCCGCAGCAAAACATACCAAACAGTGTGATGACAATATCATTTTAGAATTGAATTAGCTCGTCTGAAACATACAAGACTCAACCCACGTAAAATGGAAGACATATAACTTTCGTTGGCTTTTATCTCCTTACGCATGTAAACAATCGAAAGATGGAGGCATATGATATACGAGATTCAGTCTGGTAAACCCTCATCACTGACTCAAACTAAGGTATCATAAATTATCTTATCGTCAGTGATTGGTATCTCCATGTTTTCTCTTAATTGTACACCAAACAGGGCTTGGATCAGCCCAGTAATTGAGGACATAAGGGGAATTGTCTTTTTATTTTGCAATTTACTGGTCATTCCATTAGCTTAGTAGGAAACATATTTTTCAATATACAGCACACAAAATTGACAGCATGTTCTAATTAATTCCGATCCTAATCAATAATAAATAAAATTATTTCCACTATAAAATTTAAATCCAATCTTTTATTTACATTGATATGATGGCATCACAGCCAACTGTGCACAATGCTATTTAATTAGTCATTGATTTGATGTACAAGGGAGTCTCTCTTTAGCGGAGGACTTTCTTTTTTACCAGGGGAAAAAAAAGACTAAATTAATGCTTGGTTCCTAAATTTGTAAGGCATTAATAGTTAAAGACCTAAACTTTAATTTATATATTTACATTCTTTTTAATACTTAAATCATTTCGTTAAATTCTTCAAAAAAAATCTAACTTAGCGGAATAACAAGTCATTGTTACATCAAAATTTCATTTAAGTATTTAATAGGAAGATCTAACTGCTATATAAAATGTAAATATTTGAACTAAATTGTTAAAATATAAAAATTAGATTTTCAAATGTTAGTACTTTATAAGCACAGGGGCCAAATTATTAGTCTACTGGAAAAAGAAAAGGACTCTAAGAATTTTGGGAATTGGAAATTCCCCCATTAAAAAAATTTTGCTTGAAATTAACGAATATTTTAATATTCTTTTATCACTCATTCAATGATATGAATTACCAATGGCACCTTTGGTCGTACGGAATCGAAATTTCATCCCCGGATCAAATTCCGAGTGGAACATACAGTTCTCGACTCTGGTTGAAGAATCTATGGAATAGCAATTCCGGATAGAATCATGATTTCCAGATTATAGAGGACGCTAATAAATGGCTGATTCATTCCACTTTCAAGGCAGAGCAGCCACGGAGTCTTACATCACAACCGTGCCCACATATGGTTGTGGGAGTGTAGGGCGGTTGTGACTCGGAAAGAAATTATAAAATATTTTATAAATTTTATCGATTTTATTCATTTTTTTATTAATTCATAATCTTGCGTGGCTTGCATTTAATTCCGTCATTTTACTAATTCTTTCGTTTTATCGTTGAGTTTTACTTGAGTTTCGGTCCCTTAATCGAAGTGACTTGAAATGGAGATCAGTGCGAGGCGTACTAGACGACTTTTCGGTGTTCAACAATAACATATGTACGATCTTTAAGCTCGAACATGAAGGTAAGTGTCCGTCGAACTCCGAATACATGTACGATGTTGTTTTCTGTCACGTTTCCCTTTTCTCCACCTTAAGTCCATGTGCTAAAACAGCCGCCCCGCCCCTAGTTCAGACACTTCCTTGCCGTGGAGACAAGAACTCGAGCAAAATTAGGTTAAGACGTGGACTGTTGTTGAGTGCTGAAGGGAACAATTTTGGACATGCTAAAATTGGAAACTGTTTGCAGGC
The DNA here is from genome assembly GCA_900174645.1 of Sonneratia alba. NCBI lineage: Eukaryota > Viridiplantae > Streptophyta > Magnoliopsida > Myrtales > Lythraceae > Sonneratia > Sonneratia alba. The sequence continues at coordinate 3,198,510 of FWPY01000027.1, read as the reverse complement.
ACTGGTAGCTCGATTTGCAACTGCATTACATCTGTGGACTATACATTTTTGCTTATTCTTTCCATATCGTATCACATGGTATCCAGAAGGCCAATCGACCTTGATTGAGCGGTAAAACTTTTTAAACTATGAGTTCTCTTCATTTAAAATATATGAATCTCTCAAAATACCTTAATTAATTCCTTCTCTCCCCCTGGCCCGATCTTCATTCCGATTCACATGTCCTCTCCCCCAATCGACTCCCTCATTATTCTATTGAACCTTAATATATTCATCCACCCATAAAATAAAATAAGAATAAGAATAAGAATAAAAATGGCATTCAATTTTCTTGTGTACGTTTGACAAGAACATGCTGTCACCAAGCTTCTCTCCACTTATCTAGCTGGCTCACATAATCTATAAGGTTATGTTTAGCACAGAGGAATGGGAAGGAAACGGAAATAGCAATGGAATGGATTGGAAACATAATGGTATGAAACGGAGTCGTGTTCTTAAGTTTGGTTTCATCATTAATATTAATGTAATGCAATCGAATATAAATTACCAATTAAGCACTTGCTAATCACATACTTATTAAATTTAGATCATGCTTAGAAGCTCAACGGAAAAAAAATGCAACTTTAACCCTTAATATTTTCTAATATTCCCTTATTGTCTTTTCGTCATAAACCATTTTTCCATAAAATTTAATTTCAATCATTTTCCGAAGGCAGATTTTTTATTTTTTAATTAAATCATTACATGGAAATGAATAATAAAACAAAAGGAAAAAAAGGGGGGAAAAGGGGAAAATGGTTTGAAGAAGATAGAAAGGAATGAGAATTCCCCACCTCAAAACCCGGAATGGATTTATACCATATGGGCGAAATGTCCATGCCATCGGAGTTATGATTTCAGCCGTCTTAAGCATAAACAAACTAAGGGAGTGGAATGGCAGTCGGAATGGTGATTCCAATTCCATTCCATTCCGATTCACCCACCATGTCATAAGGAATTGCAAAATGAAGAAGCTTCTTGTGGTTCTCTCATTGTATACCATGAGAACAGTATCACAACAGACCCATAACCTGTACCGATTATGTCAACTTATTCATTTGGTCCTCTAAATTCAATTATGATATTTAGGTAGATAAAAATGTCACGAATGGTTAAATAAGCAATGAATTGGTCATAACGTGCAAAGCTGTGGTGACATGTTGCATCGTCAATACGATGTAGCACGGTTACATGATGATTTGATCTGACATGATAATGAAATTATTAGTTTAAAACTAATTTAACCAATTTAAAAATATTTAAGGTTTGATGTCACAAAATGGGAAATTCGTAAGACTTCCACGACAACATTTGTCTTTCATTTAAAATTTTGTGGTGGTTCAGAGGCTTACGTGATCGGCACTTCATATGTAGCTGCTCAGTCGGGGAAAAGTAATGCATGGGCAAAATTAAGTAACAGACACGTGGAATGGTGAGGCGTGAAGTTGGGGGGGCGAGGAACTCCGTTATTTGCTGCTGAGCAATGGTTTGACAGCGGCACGGATCCGCCGTTTTCTTCTCCGACAAATACTCCACATGTCACGTCCGGTCCCCCCCACGTTTTGTCATCCTCATTCTCCCTTTATTTTTTTGATCTTTGGGAAAAATTTTCAAATAATTACTTACTTTAGTCTACAAAACCAACTTTTAAATTTATATAAAATCACCATATTTGATGACTTCCGTCAATAGCGTCAACTTTTCCGTCCAAAATACATGAAATGAAAAACTGCCCCTCGTACTTACCACAAATTATTGATCTGCAACGGTCTTCTCCTTCCTCTCCATTAGGGCATGCAGCATATTTGCCCCAATTTCCAATTCCGGTAGCCCTAATTGTTCCAATCCCCAAATTGAAATTTTAATTCATGATGATTGTTACAAGCAGTGCTTAGCTAACAGTCGATTGAATTGGGAAAACGAGATTGTCATGGCAGGAGGTAGGTCGACAGTCTTCAATGTCTTAGGTCGAGCTGATGGAGTAAGTGTACAACGAATATAGAAAGTGATTTTTACCTTTACTTTTGCTATGTCACACAACTTCAGCTTTCATCATTTCATTATCTCGATGAGAGGTATTTTTGTCATTTAATTTGGACAGAAAAGTTGATACCGTTGACATAAGTCGTCAAATATGGTAGATGGCAGACAAATTAGAAAGTCTGTATTCATTTTATGCAAAGCCAAAAATTCATAATAAAACGCAGAACCGACTAAAATTTCATGTTTATTTGGGCTATTTTCCCATTGTCTTCTCGCTAAATATTAGCCATATAGTTTAAAAGAGTAGTGTGATTAATTAATTATATTTCATGATTTTTTTTAATTTTTTATCTTATCTCTTTGCATGCTTCTAAAGATGACTATGAAAATAAAATTAGGATGCCCAATACAAGTATGAGTTGACTAATGATAGGAGGAGAAAGGAAAAGTGATCAATAATTAGATGCTTTTCAATTTGACTATTGCATTTTTTTCACTTTATGCTTAATAGGTGAAATGAGAACTTGAATGAGATCTTCCCACGCATTAGCAATAGATATAAAAGTTAGATTATGCACACATAGGCCGTATGCACATCTTTTGGGTTAAGATATTGTTTTTACATTGAGTAAGTATTACATTTTAGTGAGTTGATTTGACTCAATTCTGAATTAGTTATGATCCATTAAATTTCTTAATATCATGTAACAATCGTTAAGAAAAAACCTCGTGCCTTAGCCATTGGGTGACTCAAGTAAATTATGAAGTACTCCCGTGCAATGAACATGGCATATGTCTATGAATTAACCAAGAAGCAATCAAATCCCATCGACTGGTCAGTGACGAGTTCATGTGCTTGATTAACTCGTGAAAGGCGAAAAGGGGATTAATTAATTTAAAGCATTTATTAACTTTGTCAATTAAGATAATGAATGGAGTGGGAAGGTCGTGGGACACTCCTCAATCATTCGAATCAGCTGATCAGAAGACAAACTGTTGCGGATAATGTGCAATTAAATTTGAGTTATTTCTGCACGTACAATGATGTGATCATGCTGCCAGCCTAATTCAAGAGATTTTTAATTCCTCCTGCCACATTCACATTATGAAACCCTCATAAAAAAATCAATTTGCTGCCGAGTGATGTGTAAGGTTTGGGTGATTCACAGCAATTAATTTCTATGTTGATTGATTAGATCTCTTTACGTGATTTTATACCATCATAAATTAACACAACAAATATAAACAATTTCACGAAAATGAAAAATAATCTACTAATCGAATTTTTTTCCTGAAATATCAAAATTTCAGCAAAGACCGACCGTCATCAACTCCTCTGTTTCATTCCTGATGTGGATAATGTATCTTATGGAACGGTTGTATAATGTCAGCAAAATGTTATTTTCCTTCTTTTTATCTAATAATTGTCCTTTTATGGTTCATTAATTCCTTTTAGGATTTATTTAATATATATATTTTTTAATTTTTTACTAAATGATCATATCATATTAACATGACACTTGATATAATTATTGTATAAAATACTTTCTCCTTGGTGTGTTGGTGTACTCTTCAAAACAATCTTCTCGATAGTTTGTTTGACGATGGGGTATTAACTAACAAAACTGGCATTGAAGTTCCTTTCCCCTTGGATATAAACGTTTGATGGATGGATTCTCTCGGAAGAAATGATAAGGTTGAGATCCGGGAGGTCGAGGAATGCACGAATCCTGGTTTCACGGGGAGCCCTGCTTCAGGGGCCATCCATTGTCTCTTCTTATCAGTACCATGTGAAAGCTCGTTGACTTTGTTGGCCTTGCCGATTTCGATTCATTCTCATGTGGCATTGCTTTTAATAGTCGACATGGATTGAGAAAATAAAAATCGAGATTTCATTAGTTAATGCAAGTTACGAGTATGGTTGGTTAAGGCGATTTAACATCCTAAGTTCGAACATCTTTTCTTTGAAAAGCAAAAAAATTATATTTCGGAGATTATTATCTTTTAGCATATGATATTACTTCAACATAAATTAGTCACAATTTATACAACTTATGAAATATTTAGATTGTGAAAATCCAAAAAAAAAAAAAAAAAAGAAGTGGTCCATGAACACCCTATGAGTGTATGAATTCAGGTAAGTTCATGTTTAAGCACACATGCGGGTAAACTCACCGAGGCTGCACACTCCAGGGCGCCATTCTCATCATTACCATTTTACTTGCTAGGATCAACTGAGCAGTATAGCAAGGAATCCACGTGGTGCTCCCTTTAGACACAAGCAACATGTACGTTGTACATATATAATAGTCTAACTTGCAGCATAATCCTCCTGTTACTGAGAATCAGGTCTAACTGGTTTAAAGCTCAAGTAAGCAATTAGTTCACGTAATTGGAAAGCCCGTTGGCACGAAGCCCCTGTTTTCTCCATGCACCGAAAGATAGTTGCTTAGGTCTCATTTAAAAGGAAAAATGCCCACTAAATTTCATGCTCTTTGAAGCTGTCGTTTGCTTCTGTCTAATTGTACTCTAGTTTAAACAATGTGTGGTAGCTATTACTGTGTGAGAGTGAGGTAGTTTTTCTGCTTAAGTTGTATATGTCTTGACCAAATCAATCTGCAATCTGTAAAAGACATATCTAATTTTGGATCGTCATTATTCGTCATTCTGATCTTGGAAGATGATACTCTTGGCAGTTGATGAAGATAATGGCTGGGTGCTAGACCTATGCACATGGAACTCTGTATGTGGATGCTGGTTGGATGCTAACAGCAGGAATATGCCTATTACTGGACTTCGTATCAAGGTTTAGAATTCCATGATAAGGATATCACTTGCTAGAGAAGTCATAAAGTTTAAATAAAGCTCTTAAGGTGGTATGAGCGGCAACCTTAGTGCCAGCTACTGTGGAATATGTGGCTGAAGATCAATGGTGGCAATGGGTGACCGTCATAGTGATTAAGCGCTCTTGTTCACACAGTAGGCTTCGACTGAATACTGATTTTGACCTCGATACATGATCCTTATTGCTGGTCTGAGCGTAGATGATTGAGTTGGTGCTCGATGTGGCTTTCAGTATTCCAATGTTGCCCTATGTTGTTATCAATTTATATGATGCTATAGCTCGGTTTTGCTCCCAGTAGCGCTATGTTGTTATCGGTAGGATGCTTTTGCATGCTTGTGCTCAGTTATGCAATTGCTCGGTAGGACGTCATGCAACACTATGCTGGCCACTATGGCTTCACGTGCTAGTGTTCGATGTTCTCCTTTTGTTAGTGGCAGATTTAGCATGCGTACTCACCATGCACTACCTAACTGAGTGTGGATGGCACTCAGTTGGACCCAACAGGGCTCCAGTAGTCTGGATAGGGAACGGTGTTGCTCCACATGTGTCCTGGATCAAGTGAGACTGGAAGTGTTATCCATTCTGAAGTACTAGTACGTGATGAGATTTGCGGCTATAGCAGGCAGATTAGGTGTGAAATTTTACTAAATTTCATTATTATAGTTACTTGTTGATATCACATCTAATTTTTGCTAAAATATTGGGCTGAAAATGAAATATTTAATGGCGAGATTAGAAGGTTCTTATGAATCCCCTGATATGAAGCCATTGACATAAAGGTCCCAAAACATGTCCAAACAACAAAAAGTCAAGTGTCACGGAGCAGTCTCGTGAGGTCTAGTTCATGACACGAGACTGAGACCTTAAGGATGGCATGTATCTTGAAGAACTCTGAAAGGCGGGACTCATGGTCAAAGTCCAACACATGCATAATATGTAATTAATATTGGTAGTTGGTCAGTTGTGCTTATTACGAGTAGTTGGCTGTTATAGTATGATAGATGAGAGTCATATTCAGTAGAGTAGTTGATAGTTTGGTATTAATTATCCTGTACTCTATATAAAGGGGTCTTCCCCTCATTTGCAATGAACTAAAAAACAAGTTGAAAATCCAGAGCATCTCTCTCTAAACTCTATCTCTCTTTCTCTCTAGATCTGTTGGCATCGAGAAGGTTGACTTAGGACCAAGTCTTAAGGCGGCACAGGTAGTGAGGGAATGCTAGAAATAGCTATACTATGACGAGTGGTATTAGAGCCAATTCCAATCAATGGTGTCGGAAGTGGTGAATGAGGAAGTGCGTGTTAGCAAGCCAAAGAAAACCCACAGGAGTTCGAAGGATTTGTTGGTGGAGGTCCGCATGATAAAACTGGAAGTAGTCATTGTGGAGGTCCAAGGATTGGCCAAGGATGCATCTAATGGCATTGTGGAGCTTAGGAAGTAGGTGCAGGTGCCCGTTAATCACACCATGGATGAAATGAACAAATGAGGCAATGCGCTGGAAGCACTTATCTCTACCATGCGCATGGAGAAAGACGAGTTGAAGGGAGAGCTTGCCCCTGTATGATCACACAAAGCATGGTGATTCGTTGCTCACCACGGTCCTAGGGTGGACATCCCAAGACCCATAGAATTCAAGGGCTCTCGTGTGGCCAAGGATGTGGATAACTTCCTCTGAAGTATGGACAATTACTTTAGAGTAGCGGGGATCGTCAACAGTGAAATGCGGGTAAGCACTGCTTCCATGTATCTTGCTGATGTTGCTCTTCTATGGTGGCATCATAGGTCGGATGAGTGAAGTGGTGAGCCAATCACCACATGGGACCACTTCTAGGTGGAATTGAGGCAGTAGTTCTACCCGGAGTATGCTAAAGTTGAAGCCCGGGCCAAGCTTCGTCAACTAGAGCATAGGGGGTCATCCGCGAGTATGTGAAGACCTTCATGGAGTTGATGTTGCAAATCAACTCCCTTGTTGAGACGGAAGCCCTATTCCAGTTCATGGACAAAGCAAGAGTTGCAGCGTCATGGAGTCCAGGAACTGACGAAGGCCATGGCTACAGCCAAGTCATTGGTTGGGTTCTGATCTACCAAGTCCAACTCCAAAGAAAAGGTCAAGGGTAAAAGTGGGGGAGATAGCGGGCCCCACGAAACGGATGGCAACAAGTCAAAGTCCTTCAACAAGGACAAAGTGGGGTCAAGCAAGCAAGGTAGGAAAGAGAGAGGACCATTGAAATGCTTTTTGCGCAATAGTTTGCGTATGGCATGAGAATGCCCGAGCAAGGCCAAGCTGGCAACATTGGTCAAAGAGGAGGAAGAGAAAGAGGGGACATGATTAGGTTTGTTGTGGATCCTTAGCTCCATTCAGAAGAAGGAGCACAAGGCCAAGGGGATGATGTGCGTTGACATTGAGGTTGTAGGAAAGTGATTGGAGGCCCTTGTTGACATGGGTGCATCAAACCAATTCGTCCAACCAATTAGCCAAGAAGCTTGGGATCATGGAGGAGAAGGGGAAGAGGACATGGCTCAAAACTGTGAACTCTAAGTAAGTCCCCATTGCCAGAGTTGCCCAATACCTAGAGATTCAGATTGGATAGTGGGCAAATCACTAGACAATTGAGGTAATCCTTCTTGATGACTATGACTTTGTTATCGGGTTGGACTTCCCCAATAGGATCAATATCCTTGTGGTGCTATTTGCAGATTGCTTGTGCGTATTGGATCAACAATGCTAGTGTGTGGAACCAGTGAGAAAGGTCACTGGGAATGCAAGGATTCTCTCCACGATGCAACTCATCAAGGGATTGTGGAACGGCGAGGTGACCTACCTGGCCTTGTTGAATGTTGAGGAACTGGTGGGTGCTATGACTACGATGCCTCGCCAAGTGGCAGGAATCCTAGAGGAGTTCGAGGATGTCACGCCAACCAAGTTACCAAGGTCGCTACAAATCCCTGCTTGAGTTGGCCAAGGCTGGCAAGATGCAACAATTTTGGTGTGAGGAGGATCTCCTCTACACCAAGGGACGACGACTCTATGTTTTGTTGCATGGCAACCTTCAACGGGACATCTTGCGGGAGTGCCATGACACAAAGTGGGCAGGACATTGAATCTACCACATACTCACTCTTGTCGAGGATTGTTACTTCTGGCCCCAGATGTAGGACAACATGGAGACCTATGTGAGGACTCACCTAGTGTGCCAACAGAACAAGTCGGAGTAGAGGTTGGTCGTAGGACTTTTGGAGCCTCTACCGGTGCTAGAGCATCCATGGGAGAGCATCTCCATCGACTTCATTGTCAACCTACCCAAGTCAAAGGGGTGCCAAACAATTATGGTCGTGTTAGACCACTTCTCAAAGTACACGACATTTATCCCAGCCACCAAACTACCCGGCGGAACAGGTGGCAATTTTCCTATAATTTGCAGCGAAGCGAGTTGATCGGCCAGACCTCCTTTGAGATCACTACAGGGCAACAACCACTTACACCAAGTGCAGTTGCATCAGGCTACGGGGGGAGAAGCCGAACGGTGTACAAATTCACTGAGGGATGGCAAAGGATGTAGACTTGGCGTGGTCTTGCCTCAAGAAGGCCTTCCTTTCGGTGGATGAAGTGGACGATTAGGAGGCGCCACCATGTAGAGTACCAAGTGGGCGAACTTGTGAAGTTGAAGTTGCGCCAAACCCTTTGACACAAGGGGGTCCACAAGCGAGCCAGGAAGGTGTCGTATGAGCCTATGAGGTGGAGCTCCCGAAGAAGCTTGAAGTCCACCTAGTACTCCATGTGAGCCTACTGAAGCCTTATCATGAGGATAAGGAGGACCCAAGTCAAGCGGGATCATCGTGAGCGAGCTCGTTGGAGCCAAGACCTCCTACGATAGGGAAGTTGAGTGCATACTAGCGGAAGCACTCTTGCAAGCCTAAGCGGGAGTACTTGATCCAATGGAAGGGCTTGCCGAGAAGTGAGATGAGTTGGGAACCTGCTAAAGACCCTTGGTAGTTCGATAGGCAAATCGAGGCATTCCACGTCAAGGATGTGACTAGGGCGTCGCTGAACTAAGTGGGGGATGATGTCACGAGGCAGCCTTGTGAGTTCTAGCCCATGACACGAGATCGAGACCTTGCATGTGGCATGCTTCTTGAAGAACTCTGAAACACAAGGCTCACCGGTTAAAGTCCTACACGATGTATAATATGTAATTAATATTTGTGGTTGGTCAGCTGTACTTATTACGAATAGTTAGTTGACACATTTAGTATGACAAATGAGAGTTGTATTCCGTAAAGTAGTTGGTACTTCGATACTAATTACCCTGTACTCTATATAAAAGAGTTTTACCCTCATTTGCAATGGATAAAAGAAATAAGTTAGAAATCCAGACTATCCCTTTCTAAAAACACTCTCTAGATCTCTTGGCATTGAGAAGGCTAACTTAAGACCAAGTCCTAAGGCCGCATGGGTAGTGATTGAGTCACAAACTAAAACTATGAAGTCTAGCAAGACGCAAGCCACTGTCACTAGGTCACATCTGTCACATTTGGTCAGTATTTTTATAATTGTGGATTGCATTCTTGGGGTGGATATTATTATTTAATTTATTTGAATAGTTAATCATTTTTTTATCTGAGTATCAAGTATTCAAAAGTATATTGAATTTTGATTAATGCAAATTAAGGCAAGGTTAATCTATTTAAGGGTAAAACTCTTCCAACATCAATTTTTTTCATTAACAAGATTCAAACTCAAAATATTATTTAAGATGAAAAAAAACATTATATCACCATGTTTGTTGAATGGATAATTTTTTAATAAATTTAAAAAATGTGTATTCTACTAGATAGTATTCCCATGCTTTTAAGACAAATATGAGAATCATCAAGTTTCCCTCAAAAAAAAAATATTGTATATCTTATTAAACTCAATTTTATTTCATTCCCGCTTACCAAATATAACTAGTGAGTATGATCTAAGACCTCTTTTGGTATTTAGAAACTGAATTGAAATTTCATCTATGTTAAATTTGATGCAACAAAATTAAATCTTGTTGTACCTTGCAGTTTTTCACAGGCATGTTATTCATTCACTTGAAACATAGTTAATTTTTCCAATGAACTAAAAAACGCAAGATATCAACTAAAGCTTTTTTATTAATTAACAATAGTAGTACATCAGGCTTATAGTCCGAAACATGCGTGGTAGGAGCTAAGCTGACCACTGGATACAAAAATGCAAGGCCAGGCACCAGACTATCCTGCCAACTGAACAAAGGTCAGGAACGCCACAGGCTCAAGCACTACAACCAACTAGCTCGATCCCCTACATATATAGATTAAGCTTATACTTTCGTGTTTACCATAAATGATCCTAGCAACTTGTATCTCAAGTTAGGAGCATTCTGTTTAGGTCGTATTTCTACCGGTTCCTTTAATGAGTCGGAACTCTACAGGCAGCTGGAGGGTTGTACAAAGCCGGAAGTCGTCCCACCAGCATTGGTGCATGAGGCTTCTGCTGCCTGGTTTCGGTATGTGAGCTTCACGTCCTCCATCGTTATTCCCGCGCATGGATATTCAGAACTGCAATCGAATTTCACTGCGACCTCTGTGGCAGAAGTCCCGTGGATGTCCTGGTAGGTCACGTCGTTGATCTTGACACCAGATGCCTAACGACAGTGGACAAGATAGAATCGCTTAACAATCTCATTACGATATGTAAATGTACAGTAACGTGATCCTAAGAACTTAAACGGGTTCGATGGTTTACTACACTTACGTCATCAGAGCAATGGCCGCTGCTGGTGCAATAGTTCTGGTCTATGATGATCGGATTCTGGACATTGTTCATGAGGATGTGTTGGAAAAGGATGTTCCTTGCGAAACCGGTGCTGGGTCTCGCCCACGACTTGATCCTCACCCCGTTCTGCGTGGCTGTGAAAGTTGCAGTGGAAACCGTCACGTTCTGCACTCCGTCCTCATTAGAGTCCTTGCCGAGGCTCCCGATGCTAGTACAGACATGGTAAGCCAATAGCGGAACTATCAGTAAATCAATATACGTAAAAGTTGATCGATGTTTAAGGGATTATAATTTCCCCATTTTGATCCTGAACTTGTACCTTATTCCATGGCCAGGTCCGCAGGCAACATTCTCGATCCAGAGATTGGTAGCACCAGGGCCAACTGAGACGCAATCATCCCCAGTTCCTATCTTCGAGTTCTGGATGGTGACGCCGGTTGACTGCGAAACGTGAATGCCATCAGTGTTGGGACTGGTATCTAAGGCCGAGACCTTGATGCCTTGTAGCTTGACGTCTTGGCATCCGTTGACAACTATGTGAAACATCTTACTGTTGACCGAGCTTAGTCCGCTGACTAATATGTTCTTTGAATTACTGAACTCCAGATTCTACATACAAAAAGAATAGACCCAAATCAGATCAAATCAAACATCCAATTAGTCTATGGTCGTATGCATGATTGTAATAAATGTGAATTAAAATATTTTTAAGTATACATCATCTCTTATTCAGAAATCCATTTTATCTCATTAAATGATAAATTTTTATTAGTCGTACATTTTTTCCATTAAAAACTCAGAACTAAAGAAGCGGCATTAAACATATGAGCCTAACTCCAATGAATAAGATGAAACCTTAATTTGGCAGGAAAAATATAAGCTTTTTATGACTAATTCTTGACTTGATAATCGTGGATGGGTACAAATTTGGAATATGCTGCATTCCCTTTGACTTCTGACATTCTCTATGACCAGCAAACCTACGCGTGGAAAATGACATTTTGGAAGAAATTGTGAATCCTAGCCTGAGTTTCACATTATTCTTCCTTCTTCTTTTTTCCTACTTTTTGGCCGTCTCGATGTCTTTTAGAATATCGGAGAGAATACCGATAATCGCGGCTCTATCTTCCTCGAGCAACCTAATTCAGTCTTTCATTTTGGTCTGCTTAACATTTTTTTTATTAACAACTAATTAATTTTTTAATATTTACCATCTAATATTCAGAAAATAAACAAACGAACTATGAATCATATAGATTAAAGCTAGATAAGTCTATCAGATGGGAGGAATTTTATAATTATTATTTTTTTATATTAATAAGGTTCAAATTTAAAAAAAAAAAAAGAGATGCGGAAACAATGTTCTTTTTTTATAGTAGATGCGGAAACAATGTTAGTTTAAGCGAGACATAACTAATCTAAGTTAGCCATCCCTATTTAATCTACAAGTTGGCCCATTGGGAATATGGAAATTCCATTTTATAATTACTCTTAGAAGCATTTGTTTGAGTATTGTTAGATTATAGGAAAAGTTAGAATTATGGTAAAATATTATATTGTAACATAAGATTGTCTTCTTTGAAATAATGTAAAATTTATTATAAAGTTAAACAAAACTACGTATGACGATTGTAAAATGACTATAATGTGAGAATACCATGTGTTTTAAATGCAGATTCGTTGAATTACTTTAAGATGTAATTATCGGTTATTCCGAGGGACAAATGGGTAAATGCAAATTTTCGGTTTTATCAGCAGCCGCCTGCCACCAATTTACAAATTACGGCTTGCAACTCCCCCCGGATTAAACGCCGCTAATCACTTAATTAGCTTTGACTCAGTTGACTCTTCCGACGTCTAACTAACCGAAGAATGTTGTCTACCAAATAGGACTGATAGGCCAATAGGTGTTAGTTAAGTTGGTTCAGTATATTTATTGAATTTTAGTCTTATTAATTGAAAAAATTAATATTGGTGGATTGATTTATCTGGAACCGGATTAATTCAGACTCATGGGCATAAAATGACAATGGTTTGTCAGGAAATATGATGTAAAATGTCAATTTACGATACGTACCGTGGCGCCGTCGGGGCAGCTCTTCCCGGCGGCCTTGCAAGCCCACAGCCCAGAGCCCCGGCCATCGAGGACCCCTCCGTAGACGTTCAATCCGTCGATGTGGCGGAAGATGATCCATTCTCCGGAGCTCCCGGGCGTGCTGTAGTCGTAGGACGCCACGAGCGTCCCGTCAATCTTGAAGGTGATGGAGTCGCTCTTGCAGGGGCCTTCAAAGGCTGCGCTCTTGATGTAGAAGCTGCCAGAGGGGACACTGATGGTGGCCGGCTCGGAGGAGGCACAGGCGGAGGTCCACGCACTGTGGAAGGCCTCGCTCGAGTCCGACTTCCCATCGGCCTTCGCTCCCATCGACACAACATTGTACTCGGCAGCCAGAGCGACCGAGGGAAGACACGAGATGGCAATGCAGATGATGGACACAGCAAGAGAAGCGAAAGTGATGGTGCTCCTTGCTGCCATCTCTGTGTGAATGAGGTTTAATAGGATTGCAGTTATGGAAAGTGGAGGAAGTGGTGAAGGTGAAGGGGGGAGAGTAAGAAGGGTTTTATAGAAGTGAAAGCATGGAATATGGAAGGTATGCGTGGAAATATGATAATAAATATTCAAAAAGATTGAGGGATTTTTTAAAAAGGTAATTAATATAGTGGTACTATTTTTATATATCAATAGAAATATTATAAATTTAATTTTTATTATAAAATTTCTTATATTATTTTATTTCATCTTATTATATATTATTATAAAATTATAAGTTTCATACGAAAAAGAAAACCTTTTCTTCGCCGAACTTCCATCCGTTAAATAGGGAATTATGTAATACTTTTTTTGTTGGTAAGACTTAAATGTCCCCTTGATTGCGAAGGAATATCACGTGGAGAAGTTGCACTGTTTTTTTTCATTTCTCATTAATTTAGACCTGCCAAATTCCTCCTCTAACTGTTCAAACAGGTCAGTCGGGTCATTAAAATCCAGTCTCGTGAGTTTGTGGCCATTAGAAAAAGAGACAATTTTGGTTTGTAGTAATTACAACTTTGGTTCTGTCTGTTTTTTTTTTTAACTACTATCGATGTGGCTCTTTAAAACTTGAAAAATATTTTCATAAAATTCTCATATAATAAAAAATAAATAAAATGTAAAAAAAATTAAAAGAAATGAATAATTACAATAAAAGTATTATATATTTACCATTTTTTACACATAAATCTTATATATTTTAAAGTGTCTCCTTCAATCTTAAATATTTGATTTCGTAACGTACTTAAATCTTAATTTTAACTATGTGAAGACGTAACAGTTATCTGATGATGTATCATAATGACACGTAGATAAATTGATGATGTGAAACAGTGACATAGCATAAATTCCCAACGTGGCAATATTCTGCTGACGTAACGTGATAATATGACAAAATTAATTGTCGATGTGTTATGCCACATGGCACTATTAAATGCCATATCAACGAATCGTTAGAATTATAATTCAAGTACGTTACGAAACTAAACGTATAGAACCGAAAGAGTCACTTTAAAATATATAAAATTTAAGTGTAAAAAATAAGAAATATATATATAATTTCTACTATAATTATTTGGAGCTATCCTCTTTGACTACTACACTAACCAACCAAATTGATGTATAAAGAGATCAATTTGAGGTGTAAAATTAGGAAATGACTCATTTTTAATGTTCAGTGAATCTCTCGTAACTGAATAATTCCTTTTTCTTTCATTTTTATTTGTGTAAGAATTCTCCGAAATCATTTTTCAAATTTTAAAATAGCACTAATGAAAAATTAAATGATACAAAAATGGAGAAGGTTGAGGATATAAATGATAAATGTGAGTAATACTACTCAGTATTATCTACTTAAGAAAAAAATCGAACTCGTAATCTCATAAATTACATATACTCTATCTACTTGAACTAACCCTTGAGGGTTGATTACAACTAATTTTCACTATTTTATCTACTTAATTATCAAAATTTATGACAAATCTAGTATACTCACCAAAATACAACATCACCACAGCTCAACTTATAATCTTTAAAACAAAAAACTTTGTTAAGTAAAATTTTCATTATAATTTCAATACCAAATATTTTGTTCATGGATAATGTGCACAACTAGAACCTACAATTATGATATCTGATCTATCAATCACTGTTCTCAAGTACTTGAATACCAAACTGGAGCTGTTTGGAACTCATCTAGTCCCCTTGCTTGATATCTAGCTAGCTAGGGTGAGTTAGGGGAACGTTCTTGCCTCCCATACCTTCACCAAACTGCTGGAATCTAATCAATTCTTATTAAATTAATAAATTTGAGTTGCATTGAATTTTTGAGAAATAAAATTTTTATAATATGAATTTTTACTATTTATAACTTACAAAAGTTGAATTTATATCTTATCCAACTAGAGATTGGACTGATCTAATGACCACCTCAATATGTTTCATTTTCTTCTATTTTTGTCTGTTTTCCCCCCTTTCCTATTTTCGTCAGTATCCATTATCAGCTAATTTAGAACACTAGCTACAAAGATCCCACCTCACTGTCCTTTACCATTGACGAATTGAATAGCTAACTAGAGAAGCCCTATGAATGGGACATTTTGATCCAGACATAGTCTATGTCCTTTCCAATTACTACGTATACTTCAATAATTCGAATTTTGTTCAGGGCTTGAAATAGGATTAATCCATATTTTTCTTTGCTCGTCGACAGGATGGCCATCTCGAACTGCTAGTGCACATGTACCATTATCGTGCTTAGTACAAGTCCTAGTACTATATATCTTCAAACACGAACGATGACCTAATACAATTGGGTCATTCTCAACCTTTTCTTTCTTCTCCTTTCTTCCCTTCCATCTTTCTATTCCACGTGCTTAAACAGTCATCCTTTGCACAATTAGGTGACACTGAATCCAAGCCACATTCAGATAAGGGCAAATGAATGAACCACTAAGTTCCCATTATAAGAAAACAGTAAATGTTCTTGAAAATTTAAGAGTGTTTGCCTAATGGAAGAAATGTATGGAGAGTACTGCATGCTCGATCCTTCAGAGAGAAGCTATAGAACTTCCCCACGTCTCTCTTACGCAAGCTTTCCCATTGCGGTACGCGCACCTAAGATCACTATCAATAACAGGACGCATTAGTTGACCGATATGGCTGGTTTAATGTTGTTCAGGACCTTTTCTCCTTATGAAGATTTCATTTTTGGATCTCATAAGTGAATAATCCCTTCAGTGGATTGACTTGACTCGTAAATTGTCATCTTTTCTCGATTATGTTAATGCAACGAACATTGCATCGATGGATTTAGTGGATGTGCAGAGCAACCACTCACTTTAAATGTAGTATATAAATTACTAACGAAGTTTCACTTGATAATTGTTATGCATATTCGTTAAATTTACCGTGTCAGTAATACCTTGATAATTCAAAGATACAAAAATCTACTTAAAATTAAATAGAGTATATAAAATTATGATAAAAATAATTATACTAAATGAAAAGATATTAAAAATTTACGCTAAAATTGATTATTTTCCACGCTTAAATGTAGGAAACATAATGAACAGATTCCAACATGATACCCGTAACTTGTGGGTAGAACTCGGGTACACAACTCTTGAGCTAGTCATACGGGGTAGAGTCCGGATATTACAAATGATATATGGGTATCTGGACCCAATCCCTCCGAGCAGATTGCTGGTGACATCTCGATCGGCGATCATTCTATGGATGCGCAGATCGAAGATCAGCTCGTAAGGTAATTGAGTTTGTTCCCATTCTGAATGTGCTGGACATGGCGTAGATCGTGCAGTGAATTGAACTAGAAGATGAAAGCCATATAAAAAAAGAGGGACAAACAAGGAGAAGGAACTGTGCATATGACTAACGTGGTTTCGGAACGACGTTGTGTAACCCGACGCATAAGCAGATACCGGTGCTTGTGGTCCATTCGGTTTGAAAACCATTTCATGTCGAACCGAAGAACCATTTATATGTTGAGATATCAAGTCAACCGTGTTAATTTTATTCCAAAACAACCGGGACGTATAAAAGTGCTTTTTGATTTCAGTTAACGGGTATATTAATTTTATTAAAATAAAATACAAGCCAATTAAGAAAATGTATGCGGTTTGGTTCAGTTTCAGATTAATCGAACCATTTGAAAACTATATTTTAGTTGAAATTTTAGTTTTATTTAATTATCATTTAGAAAACCAGTCCAATTCGATTAACCTTAATTCACTAAATCGACCACATTAAACAATTTATCACACATCTTTCCAAGAAAAAAACTACTCTACTCTCGAAGAACATTAAACGCCCATATGTGTACACGGGCAAAGCACATCATATATTCACTATTATCTGTTAATTAACTATTAAAAATTTTTATGGAATTATAAGTGATCGAATCCATATCTAACTGAAATTCGGGATTTTATTATTAGATCCTTCTGTGGGATAACAATTCTTAATAATTACTATCCTCTTGTCAATGACCTCCCCAGTCGATTCCGTAAAACGAGGGATCATTTTGTATCTATTCTCCGGAGCGTTTCTTTTCCCCTGGTTTTGTGGTGGGATGAACGTTCTCATCCCCCACTCATACGACTATTTTTTTGGTTTGAATTATGCGCTAATCAGAAACCCATTATCCTCTCACCAATATTAAAGTCAGATCCGCCTAGTCAAAGGGTAAATATCTCAATGTAAAATTCTCTTTATTTATAAGAATTAAATTCAAAATTTTGTTTGAGAGAAAGAAGAGGAAGGAGTCGGTGAATCAACTCAATCAATTTATGTTGGATCTCATACAATTTTATTTTTTATAACCACGTGCCCAACACCCACCCCCCTCCTCAATCTTCGCCCTCATCACATGTTGAATTCCCGACTTCTCAACCTATTGTCCAGATGCCTTTTCTTGATACGATCACTTTCACCTTGTATCTTTTGCTCTGTCGTTGTTTTGTTTCTGACAAAAGTCGTACATCAACAAACCTGATTTCACCATACACCAAGTGGGTGAAGAAGCATGCATGGATAACATGGATTGCCAGGTTGTTTCTACACTCTTTCCGTAAAAGAAGAAAAAAAAAGAGTTTTCGATTCGAATATTTTAATGAAAATACAGTCATGTAATGATGCTCGCTGCAGTGCTTTGTCCGAGCTACAAGTCATGATAGGAATTCAATCAATCCGGCTAATATGAAAAGGAAAGATGAGAAGGAAAAAAGGGAAAAATAAAATTCCATGAACCGAAAGAAGAGGAGGGGACGTGGGGGCGGGGATTGGGCTTTGAAGGGACGGGACTTCACATGCGGAGTGTTTGCCGGAGAAGAAACCGCCGGCGGCGCTCCTCTCTCTCTCTCTCTCTCTCTCTCTCCCCGTTCTCAGCAACTGAACCGAACTATCACATATTTATTTTTGGTCGTGTGTTGGTTAATATGTTCACTTTCCGACAAACTATTCCGTTTTTTGCTCTGAAGTCTGAGTTACCCAACCTGTTTTGACTCTTTCTATCTCACACAAATTTGATGGTAGAGTTCTATACAACACAAAATTACAAGGGGATGAACTTTTTATAACGATATCAAGTTTTTCGATATGATATTCGAATATGAAATCTTATTTATGGAGAATAGATGTCGAATAATTGACATCGATCGGAATATGTGTGAATTCCGTGGATTTTGGTAATGGAAGAACCTACTATGAGGGTAAGTCCATGCTGCACGTGGAAAAAGCAGCCGGATTTCAACCTCTTTGAAATACAAGATTAGGCTCCCCACTAACATCTTCCTCTTCCGCTCGACTTTACGGCTGGGGGGGACGAATTGGTCTTCCCTATCATCTCCACATGTCAAACTTCAATCGACTTGTTATTGAGAAACCAGGCCAGTCATTTGACCCCAATTTGGCCAGTAGTTTAGGCATAATTTATGCTCGAGAGGCGTCAAGACTCGAGCTTTTTCCACCACGGAAAGAAACTAGCTGGTGAGAAAATATGATTTTCTATTAAGAAATCTTTCGGGTCTTAAATTTTATGAAATGATATCAAATTCTTGCTTCTGGTCTGTGCCGTCTTAGCTGGTCCTTGTATCTTTCGAGAAGTTGGCTGTTGCTCCTGACGGGGGACTCGTCGAGTCCTCATCGTCATCGAGGGCCCTTTGAATATGCGATGCGGCTCATTATCCCTTCCATTTATATTTGATGGGTCTAGGGCTCGTCGAGCATGATGAAGGAAATAATTTCAAATTAAAAAGTTAATAAAAAAGTTTAAAATATAGGAGACTCGACTTTCACGGTATGTCAGTTGTTCAAATGTCTTATGATATTAGTTGTTGGTCGTACCTAACCAAGTCTAAGTGCGAAAAAGAAGAAGCTCTCATCATGATCAGTTTATACCTCCTTCATCTGGACATGGAAGAAAAATGTCAGGTTCCTTAGATCACTACCAAGAGCACGTTTCCAGAGTGGCACGTGAAAAAGTGCAGTGTGTTGCCATGTGATGATGGGCAAGAGGTGAGACTTAGATGTGCATTATAGACTTGTCAATTTAGTCTGGTTGGACAATTTCTGACTATGCCGACATGCCATGATTCTATTTTCAAGTCATGCTGGCACGCCCACCATCTCGGTTGGGCCAAAAGTCTCTGCCCAGACATGAGTTTTTCATGTTTAGGTCCCAATCTGATCCAAATAAAAAATTTAAAATAATTAAAATAATTCAATATTTCAAAATAAATTTTTATATGATATAATCGACCGATTAATCAAAATATTATATTAATTTGAAGAAAATATTGAAAGAACTATTAAAATATAATTATTTATATATAATTCATCATTTTCTTAAAAATTTTCTCATAATTTTCCTTTTATTATAAATATTTTTCTTACTTTTGGTCCATCATTATTTTTTTGGGCCGTACTAACACTGCTCAATATTCTCTGATGGCTTGAAAATCTTGTCCTGCCATGGTTTTTTTGTATTATGCCCGAACCGTGCCATTTTTTTTATAGGTCCAGTGCATTATGCTTATCCTTCGACTTGGGCGAGGCCAATTGTGTGGTGCAGGAAATAGAGATATTAAACGAGTTGGTTTGACCTGAAATCGGCCTAACACAGCTATAAATTTACCCGAACTACCGCAAATCGGCCTATAATCACTCTTATTGGGTTCAAGAGCGGTTATGAGGCAGAGTCCAAGAAATAGCCTGTCGAACTAAAATTAGTACAGACCATTTTCTTGTTAAATCAACCTAGAACCGTTGCAAAACCAGTCAGACCGCCAAAATCTTGCAAATCAACAATCGAATTTTATTAGATCAATTTAAAATTCAAAAAATAAAAAAATTCATTTAAAAAATTTAAAAAAATAAAAAATAACCGTTCATGGTCAAATTGGCCCAAATTGTGAACCGCCACTTATAAACAGTTCTAGGCCAATTCGTATATGCCTAAATTATGACCCATAATCGAACTAACCCGTTAAATAAACTGACCAAATTATAATCAGACCAAATGATTCTATACTCATTTTAAAAAGGCAGACTGTTTTAGCAACTCTACTTAGAAGTGTGATCGGCCTCTCTCGCCACCAAGGCTCAAGTCACGTTGTTAAGATTTGCTATTATTGGGGCTTGGGCCTGGGGGCCTCCATTTTTTGTTAGTTATATTCAATATTTATAATTATTAAGGATATTTTAGAAAGTTAAAAAATGAGATTATTAACTTTCCTTTTTCCATTAAATAATATAGATATATACAATGATGACTTCACAGGATGCAGGGGGCGATCGCTCTCTTGTACAAGGAAAATTTTATGAAATCATATATAATTCTTTAATTTTATCTAGTTTTATTAAATTATCTTATTTCATACACTTATATTCTTCGTTTTACCCTTTTATAAGGTCTCATGCATGAATGGACTTTCTGAATTTGTCCATGTACCTATGCATAAGCATGCAAACATGATATCTAATTAAATTGAAAGACATGAAAAAATTATACATATATATATATGGTTTGATACAATCCATGACCAAAATTTAATTCCAGTCATTGAATAAATTGCTCATATTCCCACATGACTAGTACTAAATATTCCATGGGTATTATAAAACAAATTTGTCGTGTAAAAATCGATAAAATGACACAATATATGTATTTTAAGGGTTTTTTTTTCATCCCTTAGATTTTTTTTAAATTTAAAATGTCATGTATCAATTTTTAATGAATTTTACCTAAGTAGAGAGTTGTATTTCACACACCTTGAATCTTGATAGATTCACACGTATAGACATGGAACTCATTTGACTTTTGTGCTATATTGGGATAAAAAGCAATCAAGATATCCTTTACATGAAAGCACTCGTAAAGATGAACGATGAAACCAACGTTAAGTTGTGACTTGCAATTATACCAATATGTCGATTCTTCAATGTTAATGTGAAGGTTTAAATTTTGCATTGCTCTCAACTTATAAATGATAAAATAAAATAAAATAAAATTATCAATTCTAAACTTATGATTTTTCTTTATAACTTATTATCATATGCAAAAATCTCAGCATCAACACTTCAAACTGAGATCAAATATACAAGTCATGGTACCGCCTAGCCAAGTCACAAGTGTGCAAAGGTTTGTTTGTTTGTTTTTTTTATCATTAATATGTCCACATAACATGCAATGATACGATGAAATACGTGGCATGTTTGGATATAAGTTTGAGGAACGAAAGCCCAACATTGCACTGCAATGACTGCTCTAGATCTGAGGCTAAGAGCTTCCAATTCAAACTCGTTAACGGGATTCTCTATATATGAAATAATGAGTTCTCCTTATAATTCAAAATTCCTTGTAAGATATACCATAGCAAACAAGATCATTCAAATAATATATATATATATATATGATAAAAGATTCATGTTAAAATTCTTCCCATTGCCACATCATCATATGATGTCGAGGAAAAAAAACTATATCAAAAATATGAGAGAATAAATCATATTATATAAGAGATAGAATATCACTATTTTTTTATATTCTTGTAATGGAAATTTCAAACATGAATTGAGTGTAAGATAGTTTTATTTCAAATTGGGGGCTTGACAAGAAGGCTATGGGTTTCCATTGTCAACCGAAATTCTTCATAAGATTTTTAATAGCAAACATACCTGAAAGTGTACAGTCATTGAAAGAAGAAACCCCGACAAAAACAAAAAGGGTCTAAATTGCTCATGCGGCCTCATGACGACATGGGAACGAGTCCAAGAGAGAGAGTTAAGTTTCACAGTTCGAGGCTTGACTAGAGCACATGTACAAACATGAGCTAACTCGAGTTATATACAATACCAGCATAAAAAGCAGTCGAAAACCCTTTATATGGAAATACTTGTAAAGATAAACAATCAAACTAGCCACTTACCAAGTGTAAGGGGCAACGTGATGACACCCAGAAGGGCGATAGGGCGAAAAACGTGTGATTTGAAGGATCGATGCAGTTGGGGTGGCTGTGTTTGTTGATGGTCATCTAATCCGCCCGTGACCCCTCGGTGTCGCTCACTCGATTACTAATCCACTGTCGATGAGCCATGACGAGGTCGAACAATCTCGCCATGGCGTCACCGGAGAAAGAGCGCATGAGCAGATTAGGTGACCATCAGCGAACATCTCCGCTGCTGCAACCCCAGACAAACCAACCAGTGAGAGGTGAACAATATATATTAATGGTAGTGCTCAACGTTTCACAGTAGAAATAGGGTTAAAGATGCAGGAGGAGAAAGGTTTGTAGAAGTGGCGTCATGCTCGATCCGAAGGTAAGAAAATTCTAAGTTGGACTTCTCAATATTCTTAATTTTCCACTTCCTCATGTCCCCTGGTAGGCCGAGGCAGAGGCGAATTTGGACGCCCACTGCTATGGCAAACTCATTTCAGTTTCAATATGCTAGATTGCATTCACTCGACTTCTGCATAACAGCATCTGCTTCGAGATCGAGATCGAGGCAAGAATAAATTCCATTCGCTCGATGTTTAATTATTATTTATTCGTCAAAACAAGAGCTTAATCATTAGTTTGAGTTAGACTGGCAAAATTGTGCCCAGCCCAATAGCCCGGCCCACTATTGGGGTGGAAAAAAATAACGGCACTTGGGCCTGGGAATTTTGGGTAGAACGAGATTTGGTGTAGTGCCAGCTAGGCACGAAATTATTCCGGGCCAGGCTGACTTGTTCTGAAAATTTTCGGGTCGATGTGAAGCACGGATTTTTTTTAAAAATGACAAAATTACAATAATCAGCCAATTATGTTAAAAATAATTGTGTTTTATAATATTTTGCCTTTTTTTAAGATTACATAAAAATTGGGCTAATCGGCCTATTATTATACTACCTAGGAGTTTGGGCCCGAAACACAAGATTGTTTAAATTTCTTATAAAAACATAAAAATAATATTTGTATCTGGGTGGACCGGACTGACCGATGACATGAATCAACCATGCCCAACCCGAATTGCCTGGTCTAATTCAAGTGTTAATGGAAAAAAATTCACATGACAATTAATGAACTCTCTATCACACACACACACACCAATGTGACTGGCAAACATTGAAGAGACCGAATCCGAGAATTGGAGTGATTCTTCGGCTAGGCCTGAAGACTATCATGGTGGATTTGCGCCAAATCTGACCGGCAGATTAACACTTGGTTTTCTCTCAACTAATGATAGAATTTTCATTTTCCCATACAAGGAATGCCTAATGATCCATCATCAACAATTTCTCATCATATAATGGCTTTCATTTCTTTAAGGCTGTATGCAGTAATGTAAAATTATTAATATAAATTGATCTAGATAATTCATTATTTTTATCTTTTAAATAAGGTTTTGGGTTCAAGTTTTATAAATGGAAACACTTTATATTGTGAAAATTTTACTGTAAGTAAGCCGATTCAGCTCAAGTAGAAATAGTTAGGGTCTAGTGGCTTATAGATACCACTTGATTTATACAAAAAAATGTAAAATGGGATGAAACGGGTTGTAAACCGTGTACCCTAGAATGGTTCAGTTCATTAAACTTAAGGGGTTGAGCTGGTTCTAGTTCTGGTTTAGAATCTTTCTAATTGCCCGGTACCCATAACAAAGTGGGCCAGTTCACGTATTTAAACCATCAACAGTAAGTCCTTTTTTTTTTCAAAATTTACAATTTGTAATAAATTTAAAAACCCTTAAAAAAAGATCAAATTGCCGCAGTTCATCCCAGTTCATGTTGATTTTGGTTTGGTTTCATATTGTTTATGGGCCGGTTTTGCGCCATGTTGATGAGGTAAATGGGCTGGATCGGTTCTGGTTTCATAGGTTTATTTCCTTGACCCGAGATGGACCCGCCCCTCTACCGCACAAGACCGATTTTGTATCAAATCTGCCTGATTTAACATCTCTAGTTATATGTGGCATTCTCTTAATCATAAGTGCATCTAGACTTCGAAGTTAATAGATGGACTTAGAGACAAACACAGATAGTTGCCCCATTGAATTCAAGGAAATTTAAGAAATTTTATATGAATTTAAGTGATTTGAAGTTTTCTTTAAATATAAAATCTCATTTCACCCTTCAAATTCGTTCCTTTACTCTTTCTTTAATTTTTATTAGGTTTCACTTATTCTTAATTTCTACTTCCGTCCATGTTTTAATATGACCGTTTCATAGAGGGGGAAAAAATTAAGCCACTCTACTCAATAGTTACCCATTTAAGACATCTATGAAATGATAATACCTTATGGAGTAATAAAACTAAAATGTAAACTATAATATCTCATTGATTCATATAAGACATGATTATTTTTGTACATCATTATTGTTGAAGATTTGATATTATCGTTATTAAGAAAATATATTTTAGAATATCAAATAAATTAAGTAGTTTAAATTATTAAAATATTTTAGATTTGATTTAGATATTATCGTGATATTTTAGTATTATTTATTTATATATTTCATTGTTATTATTAGTTTATAAATAGGCAAATCGTCTAATGTAATTCGTAAAGTTACCTAATAAAGAATTATCGATTACTCTTGTGTGTTCGACCTTTAGACCACCATGTTTTACCATTTCCTCCATTCCTCCTCCATCTTATATATAAAATTTGATATGGAATCAAAACATGTTGATCTTGGCAAGTCCATTATGCAAATTTGAGTTTAAGACGAATCTAAGCATTTGAAGATATGTAGATTTGTGGCCGCTATGCCGGCGAGATATAAAATGGCATCATCCATGGTGAAATATAAAAGGATATTGACCGTTATGCCAATAGGATAGAAAATGATATGTATCGCTATATTAACGAAATATTGACCGCTTTATTAACGGTATATAAAATGGATTTTGAATACAGGTGTTAGTTAATTTGCATTCAGAGTTTGCTTTGAATTGGAGTTGTCATGAAGATCGAAATTTGAGACAACCATTTCATAATACTACATACATGCTCATTTTAAAGGGAGTGTTGAAGATTTAATATAATTGTTATTAGGAAAATATATTTTAGAATATCAAATAAATTAGGTAGTTTATATTATTAAAAAATTAGATTTAATTTAGATATTATTGTGATATTTTAGTATTATTTATTTTCAAATTTTATTGTTATTATAAGTTTATAAATAGGTAAATCATTTAATATAATTCGTGGAGCCACCCAATGAAGAATTATCGATTACTCCTTTGTGTTTGGCTTTCGAACCACCACATTTTATCATTTTTTCCATTCCTCCTCCATCTTATATATAAGAGTTGACAATTATAGTGTAATTAAAATGACTAAATCTACATTAATGGAATCGATACAATAGATGGAAAATACTAATAAAATTTGATAGTATAAATTAAGAGTTAAACTTAAACTTATTGTCAATAATAAGTTCGACAAAATTAGGGTTCGATGGCATTAAATATATTTGAAATGTTATACAAATCTGAATCACTCTATGCAATAAGTATACATTTAACTAGTGAAGACAATCTGTAAAATTCATTAGTTTTATCCAAAAAAAAATCCCTCAAAGGGAAATTGCTTAAAAAATATTATGATTTCTGAAATTCTCTTAAATATATATAACAAAATAAAATGAGTATTAATAATGTTAATGTTTTTCCATTAACCATTAATATGACGTTACTGATTTGACAAATGTTTCATATATGACATTTCTCATAAACTGTCACAAGTGAAGGACACGTGGCACATGGGCATGTCATGTCAACGGTTAGCGGAAACAAATTAATGCTATTAATACTTTTCACATTTTGTGAAAAAAATAAGAAGACTCCATGTATATGTTTCAAGGAAAATAGATAAATATCATAATTTTCAAGCAATTTCCCCCATCTTTTATGTCCAACTACACATTTTTCATGATGCAAAGGAGAATTGTTGGCTCGGGAGGGTATGTAAAGTAACGTGAGCAGTCTCATTAGTAAAAGGTAAACCGAAGATCTTGTGATATCAAGTTGATAGTAATATCATCGTACTCAGTTAAGTTTACATTAATCAATAGAAGAGGCAGCTTATTTCTTACTGAAAATGGAGATGGAAATAGAAAAGGCAAAACTAGACCCACAAAATGTGGACCTTTGCTCTTTCATATATGAACAGAAATACAACTCATGGTACTCACTCATAAACATATCCACATAACTTTTAATAATTAATATGATGAATAGACAGCACAGCAAAAATTGCATGTAACTTAGGGAATGGTTCCCAACAGTGTACAATGGTAATTATTCTTAATTTACAATTAAGAGGTTATAATTTAATTTTTATCATCAGGAATTTCCATAACTCTTTAATTTCAAATTTTCTTTCTCTGCTAGAACTAATAGCTTTTTCAGCTGAAATTCGTCGTATGATCTATACTATTATTTTTTGTCTAAAAATAGTCAAGAAATTATGACAAAAAGATAGTGTCTAAATTGCTTGTATTCCCACATGACTAGGACTAAATATTCTGTGGGTATTGTAAAATGAATTTATTGTATAGACATGAATTATGACAATTTTAATGAATTTTACCTAAGTAGAGAGCTGTATTTCACACTTGGAATCTTGACAGATTCACATGTATAGACATGGAACTCATTTGAGTTTTGTACTATACTGGGATAAAAAGCAATCAAGATACCCTTTATATTGAAACACTCGTATAGATGACCGATGAAACCAATGTTAAGTTGTGACTTACAATCAAACCCATATTTCCATTCTTCAATGTTAATGTGAAGGTTTAAATTTTGTATCGCCCTCAACTTATAAAAGATCAAAAAATTTATCCCGTTTAAAATCACGATTGTTCTTCATGACTATTTATCAGATGAAAAAACTCTCAGCATCGACACTTCAATTTGAGTTCAAGTATACAGGTCATGGTACTACCTGGGTAAGTTACAAGTGTGCAAAGCCTTTTTATCATTAATATGTCCTCATAGCATGCAATGATAGGATGAAATACGTCGCATACTTGGATATAAGTTTGAGGAACGAAAGCCCAACATTGCACTGCAATAACTGCTCTAGATCTAAGACTAAGAGCTTCCAATTCAATAACGGAATTCTTCACATATGAAATCATGAGTTTTTCTTATAATCCAAAATTACTTGTAAGATATATGATCGCAAACAACATCATTCAAATAAAATATATATGACAAAAGATTCATGTCAAAATTCTTCCCATGGCCACATGATCATATGGTGTTGAGGAAAAGAAAATCATATCGAAAATCTGAGAGAAAAAATCTCGTTATATAAAAAACTGAGTACCACTATTCTATCATATTAGACTTTTAGATTAGACGTATATTCATCACTCTTATTAATTAAATGGAAACTTTACAAATGAACTGAGTCTAAGGGTGTTTTATTTCAAATTGGGGGCTTGACAAGAAGACTATCGGCTTCCATTGTAAACCGAAATTCTTCGTGAGATTTGTGATAGTAAACCAACCTGAAAGTGTACGATCATTGAAAGAAGAAACCACGACAAAAAAGGGGGGGGTGGGTGTGGGGGGCCTAAATTGCTCATGCTGCCTCATGACGACATGGGAATGAGTCCAGGGAAGAGAGTGTCACATTTCACAGTTCGAGGCTTGATTAGAGCACGTGTACAAACATTAGCTAGCTCGAGTTATATACAATATCGGCAAAAAATGCAGTCGAAAACCCTTTATATGGAAACACTTGCAAAGATAAAACAATCAAACTTGACACTTACCAAGTGTAAGGGGCAACGTGATGACACCCAGAAGGGCGATAGGGCGAAAACCGTGTGATTTGAAGGATCGATGCAGTTGGGGTGGATGTGTTCGTTGATGGTCATCTAATCCGCCCGTGCCCCTCGGTGTCGCTCACTCGATTACTAATCCACTGTCGATGAGCCGTGACGAGGTCGAACAATCTCGCCATGGCGCCACCGGAGAAAGAGCGCCTGAGCAGATTAGGTGACCATCAGCAAACATCTCCGCTGCTGCAACCCCAGACAAGCCAACCAGTGAGAGGTGAACACTATAGATTAACTAATGGTTGCGCTCAACGTTTCACAGTAGAACTAGGGTTAAAAATGCAGGAGAGGAGAAAGGTTCGAAGAAGCAGTGTCATGCTCGATATTCCGAAGGTAAGAAAATTCTAGGTTGGACTTTTCAATATCCTTATTTCTCCACTTCCTTGTGTCCCCTGGTAGATCCGTAAGTCGTGTAATCTGAAAAAAAACAACAACATATATTTATATAGTAAATATATAGATGGTAAAGGAGTAAATGTTGTCATCACCTACCCAAATGGGGAAGAATATTCCTTGGAATAAACCCTCCTTGTACTGGTTGTTCTCCATGAACGAAGGTTAGGTTTGATCACTGGATCTGGATCAGGTTGTGCTCCAAACAAAATTAAATGCGTAAAATAGGAAATTAGTTATCTACATTGAAACATCACACGTTCCACTTTGTATTTCAAGTACTGAATGAAACATCTAGTGATTTTTTACAGGGTTGATAATTTTTAATATGATATGGCATAGTACAGAATTAAATGAATTCGAGTTGAGTCTAAATATATTTCGTGTCTAAATGGATCGAATATGTATAATTTATTTAAAAATTATTAAATTCGTTTAACAGTAAAAAAAATGTGTTTGTGTATTTAATTTATTAACTTATCTAACATGTTTGAGTGTGTGTTTACCCATTTAACTATAAGAAAATGTGTTTATGGATGTATTGAACTCATTAAATAATTTAATATATTTAAACGTGTATTATTGTGTCAATTAAGTTAATCGTGCACCCATATAAATGACATATTTAAACACATTTAATTATACAAATTTAGTGAGTTCTGTCATATTAATGTAATATTTGGACGGGTGGTATTCAAGTCATACACTTATGACATGCTCAATAAATAATTGGGTATGGGTTAAACATTTTCTTACAAGAATCTATTGAGATGTGGCACATTTATGTACCACAGAACGTGAACTGAATTGATAGGTCGAATTTTTTAGTGCAATAGTAGCCTTGGTTTTATGGCATGATGATAGAATGAATAAATAATAGGGTAAATTTAACTTAATATATATATGTGTGTGCGTATTATTTTAGCTCACAAAATTTCAGAAAGCATTAAAGATGAGTGAAAAAAGGTAAATAAAAAATGAATTAAAAAATAAATAAAAGTCATACTGCAACAATAAAAGTTTTTAAAGATAACATCACAATTCAGAAAAGGGTTTTAACAAGAAGAGCAAAATTTTGAATAAAAATCATTTTAGAAAATTTAAATTTTATAATTACTAAAAAAATTGTTATTCGTGACATAAAATAAAACTACGAATATTTAAAATAGAATTGGTGTAATTAAAAAAAAGTAAAAAGACAGAACATAAAACACGTAAAATTTTTAAGACAAACTTCAATAAGGAATAAATTTTTAGATTCAAAATTTTGAAAATGCATTTCTCATATAAATTTCTCATCCATCGATGCCTTTGAAATCATTATGATTTGCTATGTGTATCCTATCCGCCATTCGCCTCTTTTTCTTTTTATTGAGATTTAGTGTTCTAAATTTTTCATATTTTATTTTTAATTTTATCTCTATCACTTTAAACAGAAATTTGGTCCATTTTTAATTTTTAAAATTACTCTCTAAATCAATTTGATCTATGATACACTTCTTGACTTTACCGTCATTTTTCTTTTTTTCATTGTTATTTATATTAAACCTGTGAATTTGGGTCATGCTAACACAACCCGTTATCTTAACTTGAAAATACTCACCTGAATATGAATATTTCGTACTTTGAACCAATCAAACAAAACAATTATTTCTAAAAAATAAATTTAAATAAATTTTTATTTTAAAATAAATTTTTATATGATATAATTGATATATTAATTTAAATATCATATTAATTTGAAACTATTAAAATAATTATTTATATATAATTAATAAAAATTTCAATGGTGGCCTAAAAACCCGCCCATGCCATACTTTCGTGTTGGGCAAGTTTTAAATGGATTTAATATATATATATTTTATGTTTAATTAATATATTAATGCGATATGATGAATAAATTTGATGTAATTAACGATAATTATGGAAATAAATTTTTCTAACAGCAAACTACGTCGATTACCGACACGTTTATTCATTTAATATAATATAAATTTATCTCTCTCTTGTCCCCACCATCTACTTAAAACCCAGTTGGCCCCATCGGCTCAAAACCCATTTGCCATCCTCCACACTGCATGGGTTGTCACCAGCAGGGTTCCTCGGCAGCTCGACGCCGGCGACCGTGATCGCTATAAGATCAACTGCTGGATATCAGCGGCTCCCTTCCCCTTCGACCTCGCCACGCTCCTCCTAGCTGCTCGACATTACCTATCTCTTGCTCTCCATCGCCGTCCTCCGAGAATCTCCACAAAGGCGAGCTCGTACTCTTTGGCTACGTCATCAGATTGACTTGGGGACTTGTGAGCATTGCCTTTCACGAGGTTGGACTTGTTTGGTTATTTGATAGATTATAATTGTGCAAACTGCTATGGTTTATTGTTGTTGGGCGCTTCTCTTGTCTTTCTGTGATTAGAGCAGAGGAAACCATTGTTGACGATGCTGAAGACATGCCATTATTTGCGTTCGGTGGCTTTTTTGTCCCCTTTCCGATTTAAAGCTGTTGTAATTCCGTCAGGTGGTCGAGTTTCTGTTAGGCGTCTCTGTTAAGACTAAATCGGGCACCGAGATCTAGTTTGTTTGAGGTAAGAGCTAGTTTAAGCTCTCTTTAGCTCATTCACAGGCCGACTTGAACTTATTCATGAGCTAGCTCGAGCCCAATAAGGATTGTACCTTCAAAGTTCGATCCTGAGCTACTCAATTGGATTTCAGACAGTGCTTGCTTGAAACTCAGACAAGGATCGAGCATCACCAGATCAAGCTCCTGTTGCTAGTGTATAGCACGAGCCAGGATATGGAAGCTCAATTGACCTTAATATCATGGCTGAACCCTTCTTCTGCTAATTTACTAAGCCTGCCCATTCTCTGGCTCAGTATGCTGTCATCATTAAATCAATATCTCATCCTTACCCCTTTAAATATCTCTTTGCTATCGCTGCACCTTTTTGTGTTGGCTTAAGCTGTGCTTTGGCTTCCTTCTTTATGCTTGATACAGCAGGTCCTAAATTTGTGCTCGAGTTCTGCTTAACTTTGGTTGTATCATTTTTGTCTTGCACAGGTTTCTGATCCCTATTCTGTCTGTCTTTGTTTTGTTGGCTCCGTTCAGAACTTTAGTTTCAATGGCATCATCAATTTCTCCAACTGGTTCGTGCTTACTTCATTGGCCCTGTGCTTCTCCTTCTCTCATGTTCATGTGGCAGCTTCCCTTTCATCACAATCCTCAAGTCACTTCTCTCAGGCCCCAACCTGCTGCACTCAGCTTCTCCTCCCCTGTGCAAGGTCGACATTTTAGTTCTCAGGGGCGATACAAATGTCATTCAATTCATTTTTCTTTTCAATTTTGTGGGATGGTGAACTAACGCTTAAGGGTTCTGCAATCTTTCTAGGATTTAGTTCTCATGCTGCAATTGAGAAGAAGAACTCGTCCTTGCTTGCTGTTCGGCATTTGACAGGTTTCCTCTCTTGGAGTGAAGGCCTTCGCTTTGCTGTGGTTTGTAGCATCATAAATAGTTATTTCATATCAGCTTACCTCTATCTAGTGAATGGGGAAAACCATGTTATGTTGTGAGAATTTAGTAGGTTCTAAATGCATCTACATTCCTTGTAATTTGCTAAGGTTTTTAACATCTTTGTTACATCACTCTTTATACACCTTCCATTGAATTTGTGGGTACATGGTGATCAATGTAAGTCATGAATATGTCATAAATTAATCTAATTTCGGGTATAGCATTCACTGAATGCCTGTAAGAACCTCTGAAGTATGTACCTGTATTCCTTCCATCAATATGGCACTCCTTTGTAAATATTACTTCAGTGTAAAGTCTACTTTAGCTTGACGATTATTTTCTTTGTACAGGTTGTCGCACAATTCAATGAGATCATGACAAAACTTCTGCTTGAAGGGGCTTTAGACACCTTCAACAAATATTCAGTTAGAGAAGAAGACATTGATGTGAGCTGATCTTAGTACTCTGTATCTTCATTGTTTGGTATAACTCTTACATCAGATTGCCATGAGCTTATGAATTACAATTTTAGGTTTTACCTTCTGATGTACTTGTGTAATATAGTCAGTTTTTTCACCTGGCAATTGTAGAAACTGCTAATGTTAGAGCATAGAAATCAATATCACGGGGTATATTATTCATCTCTCTCTCTCTCTCTCTCTCTCTCTGTTTTTCTTGGGGATAAATGAGGTATTCTGCTAATCATCTTTAAAGCATATCATTAAATAAATCTAAATACTTTTATTTAGCATGTTATATCATGTTTTAATGCTTTAGTGAAGGATTGTTTAGGTCATTTCCTGTAGTTAGTCAAATGGTGGGGGCTCAATCCTCGTCCAGTAACCTCCCTTGGAACCTAAGGGCTCTGAGGGGTAGTGACTGTTATGCATTGATTACTTGTTTCTCAGGTTGTTTGGGTTCCTGGATGTTTTGAAATTGGCGTTGTGTCTCAAAAGCTTGGGAAATCTGGAAAATACCACTGTGTCTTATGTATTGGAGCTGTGGTATGTTTTCCAATGTCAACTACTTGTACGATACTATGAGGGTTCTGTTCTTCTCCTGTCCAAATTACAAGATCACCTGATCGTCTATAGATAAGGGGTGATACTTCACACTATGATGCTGTTGCCAATTCCGCAGCTTCTGGAGTGCTTTCTGCTGGCCTAAATTCAGGTAGTTGAAGAATTTATGATATTTAACATGGCTAGAATTTTTCGCCCATGATATATTTTAAGTCATTGTTCAGAAACTTGGTTCTCATGTTCAGCTGTATTGATCTTTTGAAAATGCGAATTAACCTTCTTCTTGTGTTTTTAGGTGTCCCTTGCATCTTTGGTGTCTTGACGTGTGATAACATGGAGCAGGTCTGTTGCAACTTCTTTTTCATGCTTCAGGCTGCATACTCAAGGACTTTTCCTTACGAGATCTGAATATTTTGCCTTGTACTTACCATAGGCATTAAATCGAGCTGGTGGAAAAGCTGGGAATAAGGGATCTGAGGTGGCTTTGACTGCTGTAAGCCCATGCTGAAATATTGTTGATCTCTCGTACTCCTCTTTCTCCCCTCTGTTAGTTCTTTTTGTTTTAGACTACTAAGCTTCATTTATATGCAGCACATTCTACTGTTTCTGATCCTCTACAATGTTGTTAATTTCTGCCTGAGCCCATTGGATTACTTCAGTCTTTTCTTCCGTCTTTAATTGTTTCCCTTTTAACGTGGTGTCTATTATTATCAGCATTCTGATGGTGTTTAGCTGGTCTACTGACTTCCTTTAGCTAGGTTGATGCGTGCAATGCAATCTTGAATCTCATGCCATTGACCTACTGTTATCTATAAAATCTCTTGCTCATTCTAAACCCGGGCATTTCAATTTTTCAATTCTCATTCACATACCGTTGTTTTCTAGCTAAAAGGAAAAAAATATTTGACTCTGAGATTTTGATACACAAGGAGCCGGTACTATAACAACTTGCTCAGTGGTTTAGATTCAAATGCCCGTAAGATTAATCAAATTGCAGATAACAAGAGAAAAGTTGCTGAGACTTCTCTCTCATTGTTTGCTTGGAGTTGATAAATAGTTATGCGTGCTGCAGATTGAGATGGCATCCCTGTTTGAGCATCATCTCCAATAAAATCAGTCCCATTTCAAGAACTGGATGTGAACGGGTGACCCCCACTGTGTTACCAATGTTGGTCCTGTGATCATGAGGATCAGCAACAACGGGAGACCTCCTCACACCTCATTGGTGGTTTCATCTGTTCAGTTGTCTTAGACAGTAACAAGGATGTTGTATTAATTTACTTACTGATGCTGATGAAGGTTTAAATCTAAATACAATAATATTTTGTTGCATGACGGTCTTGGCATTCACGAGCACATAAAGTTGCATTGTTAAAGACAGCAAGAATCCTACATGTTACCCATAAGCTGGTTTCTTCCAGGTGGTTCCCCGGCCAGGTAGCAGCCCTTCTCAACAAGCTGGCTCCTTAATTTCAGAAGGGGAAAGCAGCTTCAATTTTTTTTTTTTACTGAGGCAGGCTCGTACCTTACGGGGTTGAATAGCTCAATTTCATTAATGATTGTGCTCAATATGTGGGGGATATGGCCGATAAATTGGAAGTCTATTCTGGGAAATTAGGCAATGAAGGAGTTTACTCTTTTACATTTTTTATTATATGTGTCTTTTCCTTCTCTTTTTGATCATTGACTTGAGCATTAGAGGGTAAAATCAGGTCATCACTCATACCTTGACCCTCCTTTCCTGGTGTCCACAAATCCCAGTGGATAATACCACAATCAGATAGTGATGGTCAACAATAACTCGGTTTGAAACAGATCTAGCTGGTGCGCTAGCTAAATATTGAGCTAGCACCCACCCAAGCGCCTGTTTGAAGACCCTTTGGCCCTTAGTTCCAGTGGCCGTGTTCATCAACACCCAATCAGAATCACAACAAAATAGTTAGCTGCAACGGACAATGCTTGAGAAAAATTCCTCGAGCAGGGGATCGCCGGAGATACCGTAACACATGTAGGATTGCATTCCGATATCCTTGACGAGAGCCCAACCTGAATTGCGAGAGAATATGTACGGACTTTGAAAGAATAGACTGATTATACATTGACTCAGAAATAATGCGAAGTTAATCGCGCCACTTCAATTCCTAGAAAAGGAAAACTAGTTAAAGTTTTTTCTTTTATACTAACCGATATCGAAATTTATTAGTGTATGATTAATCTCTCAATATAAACTTTTTGAATTTACTGGACACAGTACAAGATTTTGCTTAAAACCTTGTCTTGTTTGGTTTGGGGGTGAAAGGAGGTTAACAGCTTAGGTATTGATTTGATGCACCACGCAATTCACTGATAGTGTACTTGTATTACATAGAATAGAATTATAGTCGAGTAGGACAATAATATATTAAAAATTATGGCACAATGTTCTCGGGAGACAAATGTATCGGGAGAATGATAAACTTCCTAATACATATTAGCTATTACTGCTGAAAAGCGTAAGGGGAGGTCGTGAAAATTGAGCTTGGACCAGAGAAGTTGAAACTGCATAGCCAACGGATCCTCGGTGAATACATCAGCAACCTGATCAGCAACTCCGATGAAGCACATAAGGAGCAGCTGGAAAGCCCCTGGTGAATATAAGGGACTCCACAATGATGAACTCACTAAGAGTATTATAATTGACCTGCCCCTTCCTTTCCCAGGCCTAGCTGTAAGATTGGAGTGGGGCAAGACCAAAGTTGGTTGACGCTCATCGGCGTCAACTTCCAAAGGGACCACAGAGGAAAGCACAAATGAGAGAGAAGAAAAGCATAGAGTATATACACCCCTTACCATACTAATAAGATTAGTTGTCCTAAAGGAGCTACAACGCAAGGACATCACTCAACCGCCCAAGCCCAAGAAGCCAGTGATGGGCAAAAATATTGAACGCTATTGCCGATACCACTCTGTAATGGGGCACGACATTGAAGAGTGCATCATCCTCAAGAGCAAGATCAACAGGCTCGTTCATGGAAGGCCACCTTGGACACCATCCAAAGGACCCAGAAGACTTGATATTTCGGGCAGCCTCCACCACCCTTGAGCCCAGCTCATCGCCCACGAACTCCTGAATGATTGCAAAGCACTGGGAGGAAGTGAGCACAAAGGGACCCAAGCTACAGCCCATGCAACAAGCACAACCCGAAAAGACACGAGAATGAGTCTTGTGATCACCCAAGAGATGATGGGTGAGTGGTCAATGTGATCATCGAAGGACCCACTAAGAAGCGTAGAGATGCACGGGAGCTCTACTTAGTAATTGCAACTAAGAGGTCCTAATCCCATGACATCACTTTCACCGATGATGACGCAAAACACTTGACTTCAAGGCCACATGATGATGCCTTGGTCATTATGGTTGCACATAGAGAACCAGAGAACTAAATCAAATGGTGAGTTGAACCAAACTAAACTTAAAAAATCAGTTTGAAACGAATTGATTATCATATAGTGCGATTTTTTAAGGTTAAGTTGTGTGATTAGTTATTAAATTTAAACAATTCAGTTAACCACTCGAACTACCAAATCATATTTTTTTTTAAATATTTAAAATATTGTAATATATCAAAATTAAAATATAAATATATTAAAATATTTTAGAAAATTAAAAAATGATTAGATATAGGTCATTTTACCATTGTATAGCATATTTTATATCACTTCATATTAAATTTTGTTCTAAATAGGTCACTAGTCTTAATATTGCATATTTAATTTATCTTTATTGAAATATTTATTATTTTAATGCTTTTCCTTTTCTTGTTTTTATATATTTTTTTCATTTTCTTGTGTTTTGATGCTTTTTTATTTTAATTTAATTTATATTCAATTTGTTAATTTATTTTATTATTTTTTAAAAAAGTAGTTCAAACCGATTAACTAACTATAGAATAGGGTTCGAAAAAATTTAATTCAATGGTTATGTAATGGTTATGATTTCAAGAATACAGTATCTAAACTGAACCGAATCATTTTAACAGTTTAGTAAGGTTTGGCTCGTTTCATTTTGTTGAACCAAACCAAACCATGAACATCCCTATTGGTCATTTCGGCTAATATTCAAGGATATTTGGCACATAGAATGTTCATTGATAATGGTAGTTCAGATGATACATTGTTCTGGAATGCATGTAGTAGGATGGGTTCAACGAGGAAAGAGTTGAGATTCGTAGATGCTCCCTTGATGGACTTTGCTAGAGGGACAATGATATTGTTGAGCACAATATAATTGTGCCTTACTCTTGGGAATGATCCAAAGAATGTCAAGTACCCAGTAGACTTCCTTGTCGTCAACCTACCTTCGACACACAACACCATCCTTAGACGCTTGATGCTGAGCATGCTAAGGGAAATTTCCTTGACATTCCATCATAGGATGAAATTTGAGACGCCGGATGGAATTGGTGACCAAAAGATATCTTAACAATACTACAACCTATAACTAAAAGAGAGTCAACTTGTGAAGCAAATCCTAACCATTGACCAAGATTCTCGAGATGAAGTAGCCAGGCCTACTCCTGTTGATGACATGCAAAGAATCACACTAGCTCCAGGTCGCTCAGCAAAGTTAGGAGCATAGATTGGGATTAGTTACAGGCTCCCTTGATTGAACTATTGAAGGACCATTTGGATGTCTTCGCTTGGAAGCCTTTTGATATGCCAAGTATAGACCTTGATATTATTTGTCACAACCTTAATATTTTAGAGAACACAAAGCCTATTGTGTAGAAAATAAGCCCTTAGTGCCCAAAAGGAAAGCAGCATTCAAGGAGGAATTAGTAAAGCTCATAGAAGCACAATTCATAAGAGAAACCTATTTCCAAACATGGGTGGCAAACAAAGAAGGGGATCTCCCTCCGATATTCATCCTCCAAGAATGCCACAGTAATGCCTTCGCTCTCTATTAGGAGTGGCTTGGGTCATCATCTTGCATTGGACGAGGGTTCCATGCCCATGACAAACCATCATTGATAGAAAAGAAAGACTTCTTCCATTCCGAGTTCAAAGCCAGCTTCCTCCATACCACTGTCCCATGGATTGAAGGAGATTGAGGGGTAAAGTGGCATTGACCACAGAGATTATCTAGGTTAAGTTTATAAAATTACAAAAACACCATAGTAGAAAACTCCAACCCTTCCTCCCTAAACCAAAGTGAAATGGAAAGCTAAGGCCTCTCGGAGTTTGACGACAGCTAGGTGGGGTCAACCCCCAAATAATAGTAGAGCTCTACAATCTTTGGCACTAGTGGCCATCTAAGGCCTACATGAAGGTGATTAGGGAAGATGATTAACTCCCCTTCACAAGGTTGGAAATGATCGCCCTAGGACTTGGAAACCTAGGGCAAATTTCACTCCCAAGCTCTGCCTTCTCAACAACATGATGACACTTAGCCCTTTGTGTTTTACCAGGGGGCTAGGAGGAAGAGAAGAGATTTTACCTTTGACATCTCCTTAGCGAGAACTTGCCATTGAGCTAGAAACTCCAAGAAACGATCAAATAAGGAAAGGATCACATAAATGAGAAAGAGCGAATGCAAATAACAAGGTGTAGGTTTGCAACAAGGAGAATGAAATGAGATATCTTCGCCAAAGGAAAAACCCTAGAATTAAAGAAGTTCCTAAAGTCTTGACTCATCAGGAAGAGGAGAAGGGAAGAGCTCTGGTGACCCTTGGGAATGGGCACTGACGAGTGAAGAGAGAAGGCGAATCGGCCCACAGCACCGTCAGGAAATGAGAAAGGAGCAGTGCAAATGATCACCCCCTTTTCTACTCTCTCTGGCACGAAAGGGGTTTGGGGCAAATGTTAGGCCATAGCCCAAAGGCACAAATACTATCCAACAAGGCCCCAAAAGAGACGTGGACCCAGTATGACTTGTGGGTGACGAAGATGAGCCATGCTTTCCTCAAGATTGATTGTCCTTGCTTTCCTCAAGATATCTGTCATCTTAACAAATCCCTCTATCGTTTGAAATAGGCACCTCGAGCTTATTTTACTAGATTTAGTGCTTCCTTTATTCCAATCATTTTAGCTCGAGTCAAGTAGATTCTTCCTTGTCTATTTATCACTGAGGACACGATCCTCCTTTCTTTTTTTTTTAATTGAGATATTATTCTAACAAGGAGCTTGCCCATTATCCTTCATCACTTCGTTACAATCCTCCCCAAAGAGTTCGCTATGTAGGATCTCGGTCCATTGCACTTCTTCCTGGGGGTTCAAGCCACTCGAACCCTAGAGTCTCTCTTCTTATCCCAATAGAAGTACATCACAGATGTCCTCCACTGTTATGATCCCAGTGGCTTTACTCCATCAAGACACCGTTAGCATCTCAAGTCCGACTATCTCTAATACATGGAGAACCATTGACGGACCCTACTATTTATAGCATTTTAGTTGGTGCCTTATTATTATATATTACCATTACTAGACCTGATATTTGTTTTGCCATCAGTTTAGTTAGTTTATGTATGCTCCATGTAGTTCTCACCTGTAGGCAGCCAAATGTATATGACTACATCTTTGAGACACCCAGTCCAATGGCATGCCATTTTGCCGTATCGTAGATTTATAGATGATCACTGCAGACATAGATGTCAGTTAGGCTGGTTGCTTTGATGGTTGGTGATCAACCATTGGCTACGCAATCTTCGTTAGGCCAAATCTTATCTGTTGGCACCCCAAGAAACAACCCATTGTTTCTCAAAGCTCCATTGGAGCTGGGTGTCATGTGTTAGCATATGCCATGGCTAAGACTCCTTTGCTCTGCTAGTTAATTGCAGATGTCGGTCTTCATTCATCAAGTTGCATCATTGCCTACTGTGATAACATCAATGCCACCTACTTGGCAACAAATTCGATCTAAGCATAATTGAGGCAAACACATCCCAGTCGACTGTCACTTTGTTCGTGAACATGTCTCTCATAGGGATCTTCTGGCTTTGATACATCCTCACAACATTTCAATTGGCTAATATACTCACTAAGAATGTTTTTGTCTCAACTTTTTAGGCCCATAGTCACAATTTGTCAGTGATTGCACTACTAACAAATTGGAGAGTGTATCAGAGTATATTTATCTGTACATGGTAATTACCACAATAATTCTATTACTCTCGTAACTTCCATATTAATTATATATGTATATATACAATCCAAATATGCATCAAAGCGCATGTTCAATATGGGCCTTTGGAAATAAACATAGTCCACGTGTTTTAAGTATTAGATAATAAATTATAATAAATAATGAATACTATTTCTATATAATAAGATTAACATTTTAAAATAAACTATCATAATAACATTCAACTCTATTACTTTTTAGACTTTATTTGGATTAAATAAAAAATGTGGCAATAAAGTAAGTAAATCCATTATAGAGTAGGAGGCTGACAGACTATTGAGCCACTGTGATTATTTAATTTTTTTTATTTAATCAATGAAAAACGATATATCTTAATAAATAATTTTTTTGTTTAATATGAAATGATGATATATATTTAATAAAAAGAGTAAATGTTGATCATTCATCCAAAATTGTAATTTTGATTCAAAGAAATGTCAAATTGAACTGCAAAATGATGTTTTTTTTAAGAATACACCCACAAGTTATGCCCTTTTTTTTTAAACCATCGAAAAGACCTAGTGTGCTGTCCCAATTTCTCCTCCGAATTTTGCGATCCCCACACGTCCGTACCCGTTCGTGGACTTCTTCCCCAAGAACATAGCGGGTCGGGTCAGGCAATTCCTATCCGGGTTACTGAACCGAGTTAGTAAACCGGTTACTGAACGAGTTTCCTGCCTAAAGTCCTCTTCCTCCCCGCGCCTCACTTCTCAGCCTTCTTCTTCTGTGTCATTACTTGG
This sequence comes from Sonneratia alba, assembly GCA_900174645.1. Classification (NCBI taxonomy): domain Eukaryota; kingdom Viridiplantae; phylum Streptophyta; class Magnoliopsida; order Myrtales; family Lythraceae; genus Sonneratia; species Sonneratia alba. Next base: position 3,157,584 of record FWPY01000027.1, on the reverse strand, counting down.
CGTTATCTGTTTAGCCTTCTCCTCCTCCTCCTCCTGAGGGGCCGTAGCGGGAGAGCGACTGAGGAGCTCATCCTTCTTAGCTACACATATTCAGCTGAAGGAGCTAAGGAACTGTACTCAGAGGTATCGAATTCATTGATTTCTTCCGTTCTTTTGAAGTTCTTGACTAAAAATATATGGCTTATGGGCTATTGTTCCCAGTTTCTACTTTGATCGTTCAGTGGTTGTGAAGACTTTCGCCGAAATTAAATGGGGTTCTCTTCTGTTCTGTTGGAAAGTGTTGTGCTTGCAAAACTATAAATTGCGAGCTTCAATGGTAGATTAAGGGTAGATTTCATCCTCCATATCGAGGCGTTAAAGTAGGGGTTTTTAGGTTAATAGATTGATAATGTTATCTTCTTCTTTAAATATTACACATTTGGGTTGAATTGGGAACTAGCAATGGACAGCTGAAAAATTGAAGGCTGCCAAGCTTACAAAAGTACTGTCATTCTAGAAAGATGTGCAGGTTCTCTACAAACATTTTTCTTAATGAGTTGTAGAATCATTTTACAGCGCTTCATGCCTTGTGCTGTAGAAGTGTGGTTTTCATTTTTATACTTTGATTTTTGCAAATAGCTTATAGAAGTTTACTTAAACGTTTTGGAAGATTTTTTGTCCTTTTTTTTCCAGATGTGTCATTGGCTTGGTCATCTGATTCAAATTTGGTGACCCTTATTCAAATTTATTTAGCCTTAGGAGGGATTAGGTTTGAAGATCCTTTGCTGAAATAGTGAGCAATTTTGTTTTTCCTCCTAATCTCTTGCTTGTATTTATGCAAAGATACTATGGTTTTAACGGGTGCTTATATCAGAAATCATCATGGGAAAGATAAGAAACTGCTACCAGATTTGGGTTTGGGCTCTTGCTGTTGATAATTCAGTTTACCATTCAGTTGAATCGTCAAAATTCATTTCAGGAGCCAGTGGGCACTCAATGATCAACTGTCATAGATAAGAACATTCATGGAAGGCTTACTGAACTCCTTCCCTAACCTGAGATGTTTGAAGCCCTCTATCTTCAATCCCACAAAATCAGTCCAAATTCTTCAGTTTTCCAAATTGAGAAACGGATTTTCCAATCAGAAGACAAAACTAGGTTTTCCGATAGGAGCTTGCCTGAGCTCAACTAAAAGTGATGCTATCACCACCTCAAAACTCGTGAAAAAAGGTGATGAAGAGGAAGGTGATTCTCATTGGGAGCTGGAGTTTCTTGGTGAACTTGACCCATTGGCTTTTCAAGTGCCAAAGAAGAGAAAGAAACAAGAAAGGTCAAAGTTGCTTGAAGACACTGATGATATGGATTGGTGTCTTAGGGCTAGAAAAGTTGCCCTTAAAGCTATTGAGGCTCGGGGCCTTTCTCAAACCATGGAAGACTTGGTTTCTGTCAAGAAGAAAAATAGAAAGAAAAGGACCAAGAAAAAGCATAAATCTCCTAAACCAAATGACATAGATGATGATGATAATGATGATGATTTGAGTTTAGGTTATGGACCAGACCAGCTAGGTACGGAAATGGAAGATTTCGGAGATGGCAAATCACAAATTAGTGATATTGTTGCCAGTGATGGTATGGATGATCTGAGGAAAAAGGTGAGTCTGATGGCTGGTGGAATGTTTGAAGAGAAGAGGGAGAGAACCAGGCAAGAGTTTGTTCAGAGGCTATCCCAGTTCTCAGGGCCCTCTGATCGTCGCAAAGAAGTCAACTTGAACCGATCTATGGTGGATGCCCAGACCGCTGAAGAAGTCCTTGAGGTTGCCTCTGAGACAATCCTGGCTGTTGGAAAAGGCCTGAGCCCATCCCCTCTCTCCCCATTAAATATTGCCACTGCTCTTCACCGTATTGCTAAGAATATGGAGAAGGTGTCCATGACAAGCTCAAGGAGATTGGCCTTCGCTCGTCAAAGAGAAATGTCAATGCTTGTTGGCCTTGCTATGTTGGCCTTACCTGAGTGCTCAGCCCAAGGGATATCAAACATCTCATGGGCTCTGTCAAAAATTGGTGGTGAGCTCCTATATATATCAGAGATGGACCGGGTTGCTGAGGTGGCATTGACTATGGTCGGGGAGTTCAATTCTCAGAATGTTGCAAATGTTGCCGGTGCATTTGCCTCAATGAGACATTCTGCGCCTGATCTCTTTTCAGAATTGTCTAAGAGGGCATCAAACATAATCCACACATTCCAGGGGCAGGAGCTTGCTCAGCTGCTCTGGGCATTTGCTTCTCTAAGTGAGCCCGCTGACACCATGCTGGAATCTCTTGATAACATCTTCAACAACTGTAGCCAGTTTCACCATCACCTGAATGCAGAAGAGATGTTGGCTCCAGACAATAGTGCTGTACAACTGGAGTCATCAACTGTCCTTGAACTTGACAGAGACCAGCTAGGTAACATAGCTTGGTCCTATGCAGTTCTGGGGCGGTTGGACTGCAAATTCTTTTCTCACACATGGAAAACACTAAAGAGTGCCTTTGAAGAGCAAAGGATCTCGGAACAGTTTCGAGAAGATGTAATGTTTGCTTCTCAAGTTCATCTTGTGAACCAGTGCTTGAAGCTTGAGTACCCCCATCTTCTTCATCTATGTCTCAGGAGCGATCTCGAGGAGAAGATTGCAAGAGTAGTGAAGAGCAAAAGGTTTAATCAGAAAGTAACCTCATCCTTTCAAAAGGAAGTTGGTCGACTACTTGTAAGCACGGGGCTCAATTGGGTTAGAGAGTATGTTATTGATGGGTACACAATGGATGCAGTTTTGGTTGATAAGAAGGTTGCTTTGGAGATTGATGGGCCAACTCATTTCTCTAGGAATACTTGTAAGTCACCCCTGCTCATGTCAAACTTGTCAGTTTTCTGATTTTGCTTGAAAATATCAAGAACTGGTCCATCTTTGTGTGAACATAGAATTCAGGTGTACTTTTCCAAGTAAAAACAAGAAACATAGACGGGGAACAACAACAACAAACACACACCATCAAATGTTTCAGTTCATTGGCTCATTCCATAACTATGTCCATGCAGGGGTTCCTCTGGGGCACACTTTGCTGAAGCGCCGGTACATTACTGCAGCAGGTTGGAAGGTGTTGTCAGTATTGCACCAAGAGGTGGGCTTCTATTCACTTCGTACAATGCTATATTAGTTTTATTATATTTATTCATCATGCAAACTCTGTATTAAATAGCTAAAAAATAATAATATTGATTACAATCAAACATTATCTGTGCTGGTACATGTCATTGTGGCAACAATCATTGGTTCTTTAAGTAGTTTAACAAAACCTATGATGCTATGGTACTTGATCTGCCTGTGAAATTTGTCCATTTGATCAGATTCATATTGTTTTTTTTCTTAATAGTGGGAGGAGATTCAAGGTGAATTCGAGCAGGGAGAATATCTGAGGGGGATTCTCCAGGATCACCTGTATTAGAGGCCATTACACTTTGCTGTTTGAACAATGGGGCAGTTCCTTAGAGTTGTTTGAAGTGGATGGTAGATCCACAAGCACAGGAATGGAAATTCATTTTCACTTTCGGTTGCCTTCTCAGCAAGATCATTTTGCAGTCTGTATTTGTCGGCCATGTTATGGAACAGCTACATTGTGTAGTCACTTGATCTAAATATAGAGATATTGATTAAAGAACAATTCAGTATTATCTCTACCATTGCTTCCAAATCATGAAAGTTTTGGTGCGTATTTACTTTTCTGAGGTGGACTTCATCTTAATCCATTTTACTGTGTATCTCTGTGGCCAGTCCTGAGGTGCGCCCTTTCTCCTGACATACTTGATTGAGATGGCAAAACTTATTTCTGCAGAGGTTGCTCAACAACCGAACACAGGCCCACACCGCGCCTTGAGAAAGTAAAATTTATCTGAGTGTCAATATTTGATTGATTTATGATTTGTTCACTCAACAAGTTTTAGCTGAAATATATGCTCATTTCTGTGATGAAGACTATAGTTTTGGGAGCTTTGCTTAATGAAACAACTGATATAAATGTGCCTTGAATTGCCATCGCAATACAAACACGGGTGTTTCTTGCAATGTGGTGTAACCCGACTGTTCTATTCATAATTTTGGAGTTGGCTGCAACAATTACCTACAGAAATTTGTCTGTCTTACCGTGTACTGGTAGTCAGTCGATTTAGGAGCTGATATGGTCGGCTATTGTTTCTCAACGATGCAAGATGAAATCAAAGCTCAAGTGTTACTGGTTCAGATTTCCTGCACTGTATTTTCTCAGGAAGTTTCCTCCTGTTGGCTAGGGAGAAAGGACTGATCCTCCCCTCTTTCACTAAATAGACACTCCTTTGCTCAACCACCGCCAATCCATTGGTGAGAAATCTATCACTGGAGGGGGCAACGAGGGGAGACAAAATCTTTTGTTTGTGTTTTGTAATTATATTATTACGAATTGGTTAATTGACAGTCCAATTCACGGGTAGCAACATTTTTTACTGTTCACAATCGTACTCGAAGATGCTGCTTACCTCACGAAGGACGGTTGTTTGCTAGTCTACCGAAATTGCAACTAAATTCTTGGGTCACGACCTCAAAATGTTAAGGCATGAAATTCGGGTGTCTTTGATGCGCGTCAATGCGCAAATCGAGGAACAGGCAGAAGATAGGGAGGGAAAGAGGAAGAAGAATCAGGAGGAGAGGTCAGGAAGAGAAGATTCATTCACTTCTTCATTGTTCTACTTCACAGCTTCTCTGTTCTTGTATAATCCTTTCCAGAGCAGGGTAACGACCCTAACGGCTACCTCAGGAAACTACCATAACATATACCAGTAGAGTTTTTACAAAGGAAGCCCCTACTGACCTATTCGTTTCAATTAACTCCCCCATTTTTCAAATCTTCCCATTTCCATCCCTGGTACGCATTAGTACTGCCTCCCTTATGGAACCTTGTCCTCAAGGTTCAAGGTAGGGAACCGCTATTGTAAGTCGTAGAGGAATTTCCAAATGGAGTCCATAAGCAGCAGGCCAGGCCAACCTTGGTTGCCGCCCAATTACCATGTTGGACCATTTTCTGATCAAGTATAGCCACAGGTTGGAGTGGGGACAATTGCACCTCATCAAGTAGTAAGACAACGTCCATGGTCGGGGGGGGGGTGGTGTTGGTTAGCCCCCCTCTTTAGCAACAAAACATGGAAGACAAGGTGAACGCAGGCACTATCCAGAAGAGCAAGCTTGTTAGAGACTAGTCCCCTTTTCTCATGGATAGCAAATGGTCCATAGTATCGGGGAACTAGTTTGGAACATAGCCAGTGCCACAAAGATGTCTGTCGATAGGGCTACAGCTTCAAGAACACCCAATCCCCTACCTCAAAGAATCATTTTGACCGGTGTTTATCGGCCAACATCTTCATGCAATTTTGCGCCTTTTGGAGATTGGCCTTGAGGATAGTAGGGGCCTGCTCGCATTCTGTGAGTAGCTAGTCAACCGCTTCCACCTTGGAATCCCGAGGCACATAAGGCACTATGGAGAGGGGGTGAGAAGCCATAAAGGGCCTAGAAAAGGGTCATGCGCATGGTCGAATGGTAGGTATATTGTACCACCACTCCGCCAGGGCCAACCACTCATGCAGCGTAGATAGCATTCCAGGCATCAATTGAGGACCTCGGTTTGGTTGTTGGTCTGTGGTGGTAGGTAGATGAAAAATGAAACTTGACACCCTGTAAGCGAAACAATTCCCTCTATAAATTACTAAGAAAAATGAGATCTCAATCGCTAATGATGAGTGCCGATAGGGCATGGAGTTTGAGGACTTGGTTGAGGAATCACAGGGCTACCATGGATGTTGTAGAGGGGTGACTTAATTCGATGAAGTGGGCATATTTTGTAAGTCGGTCAACAACTACCAGGATGACCTCCTAATCGTCTAACGACAGCAGCCCTTTGATGAAATCCATAGAAATTTCCTAAAAATCGTAGTCATGGATGGGAAGAGGCTACAGGAGACCTAGGAAGGCAAGTCAATAGAATAGGCTCGGATGAATTCGTGGACATGCTTCTACAATCCTCACCAGGTCAAGACAACTTTGAGCCTCTTCGTGGTGACATGCACCTCGAAATGACCACCCTAAGCACTGCTGGGGAACAACTTCTAAGTCACTGCTGCAGTGGTAGGGGGTTACCTACCACAAGATGCCCTTTCCTCCGGAGCTAATTTCTTGCCCATGTATACTGGCGATCCACCTTGCTCAATTGTTGCAAGGCCTCTACATTTTTTCTGAGATGGGTGTACTCATACCAACCTTCTTGGATCTGTTGGTATAAATCTATGAAAATGGTGGAGATTGTGTGGAGTTTTGCCTTTGTCGTCCAGTAGCCAAGAGAGGGTGTTTGCAATAGTGTTGTCTACGCCCCTCTTGTATTGGATGTTAAAATCACATCCTACCAAATTTACCAACCGTGCGTGTTGCAGTGGCATATTCAACTTTTGCTCCAACAAGAACTTTAAGCTTTTGTGGTCCGTCCTGATGGTGAAGAGCCTTCCTTCCCCGCAAACAATGCCCCCATTTCTATGCAACAAACAGAATAGTGAACATTTCTCATTCATAAGCAGAGTAGCGATGGTGCTAGGATGATAAGGGCTTACTAAGGTATGCCAGGGGGTGATCGCCCAGGGATAAAATGGCCCCAATGCCTGACCTCGATGCATCTATTTCCACCATGAAGCATTTGGAGAAGTCAGGTAGAGCCAAAACATGGGCCTCAAGCATTGCCACCTTAAGTTGTTCGAAAGTTGTCGTTGCAGTGGAAGACCAATGGAAGGCTCCCTTCTTGAGCAGGTCTGTTAGGGGTTAGCTAATCGCTCCATAACATTAGATGAACCTCTAGTAATAGCCTATCAAGCCAAGGAAGCCTACAATTGCTTGAGGGTTTGTGGCAATGGCCACCCCGTATATCCCGTAGCTTCTCAAGGTTCGTGGCAACATCATCCACTAATATAAGGTCCCCCAAGTACTCTACCCAGGAAGCCCCAAAGAAGCACTCACTTCTCTTAGTGTAGAGTCAGTTCTACCATAGGAGTTGAAGAACCGAACATAAGTGCACCAAGTGCTCCAATAGGTGACTGTTGTATACCAAGATGTCATCAAAGAAGACAAGCATGAACTATTGTAGATAAGGTCGGAAGAGATCATTCATCACAGCCTGGAAGGTTGAAGGGGTGCTCATTAGTTTGAATGGCATAACATGGAATTCATAGTGGCCACTCTGTGTCTGGAATGCGGTCTTGTAGATATCAGGCTTGTGCATATAGATTTGTTGGTAGCCAGACCTCAGGTCATGTTTAGAGAATAGCCAAGCCTCGTGTAATTCTTCCAAGAGGTCATCAACAAGAGGAATTGGAAATTAGTACTTGATGGAGATGGTGTTAAGGGTGCTTAGTCAACACACATACGCCAAGACCTGTCCTTCTTGACAAGGATGACAGGAGATGAGTACAGGTTGTGGCTAGGACTAATGATCCCCGCCTTGGCCATTTCCTTGGTCATTTGTTCAATGGCATTCTTTTGGTTGACCAAGTACTTGTTGTAGGGCCGGATGTTAACAGGGGAGGCCCCCTCGTGCAGGGGAATCCAGTGATCATGCTCGCTGCTAGGAGGTAGCTTGCACAGTTTTGCAAAGACATCTTGGAATTCATCCAAAAGTTTAGCAATAGCAGGGTTGATCTTGATGAGTTCGTCGGCACTTACCCTTACCTCCTCGCCTCCGATGAGGCTGCAAAGTTGAACAGCCTCAACTTGCTCAAACTAGTGTAACACTCTTCGCATCTAGTTATTACTGACATCGGAGATCCTCCTACAAGATGCTTGGCAGGACAAATTCATTGCCATCTCGAAGAAATTTGAGGGTGTACTAGTTAAGGTCCCATTTAAACTCTCCAAGGGTCTTGAGCCACTAAACTCCTAATATGACATCATATCCCTGTAATGGCAGCACCCACACTTAACAATGAAGTCACTTCCTTGCATTGCCCATTGGAAGTTCCTGCACATTGACTGGCACTCCAAAATACAGCCTTCACCACTATTAGCCGGAAAGGCTTGATAGCCATCGTTGAACCCCGCACTGCTTGCACCACCTGCTCATCCACAAAATTGTGGGTGCTTCCAAAGTTAATCATGATTTGCAATTGGTACCCTCCTGCCACTCCACACACTCGCATTGTTTGCAAATTGGGGGACCCATTAAGGGCGTGTATGGAGATCTCAGCGACAGTTCCCTCTTCCTCTTGTTTTGATTCACTAACAAGCCTGTCAATAGGCTCGACTTCCCCTTCCAAGAGATAAAATTGCCATCTCTTGGAGCAGATGTGGGTTGGGCAGAACTTTTCATCATAGAGGAAGCATAGGCCCTTAGCCCTTTTTTCTTTAATCTCCTAGCTTGTTAGGTGCTTGGGGCCCCTCGTTCCTATCTCAATGGGCTTGGCTTGAGCCAGAAATGGCAATAGTCCAACTAACATCAGAGAACCCATTCGCTATCAAGATAGGGTTGTATTGCGGAGTGGCCTTAGGCCTAGTCGGCTGTTTACTGGTCACAGAGGGCCACCCTTGCTATGGCCTCTCGTTTATTTACCCGACCCTCTCAGTTGCACATAGGGTGTCTTCTTGTAACCGGGCTAGTGCGATCGCCTTGTGCAAGAGCTGGGGACGTAGCATGCATTTGGGATTCTGGATTTCCTTCCTGAGTCCACCCAGGAACTTGCTACACCATCTCGTCATTTGCCTTCACCCTGTGGAGTACCTTGTTGAGCAAGATATTGAATTGGTCAAGGTAGTCTTGCAAGGATCCTGTCTAGTACAAGTTTTTGAGTTCTAGGAAGGGGTTCTCATAAGCTCGACTGTTGAAACATGCTCGCATGGCAACAATGTATTCAACACATCCCATTACACACCCCAAGTGGCTCATCTGCAACATAAACACCTAATGCCACTACAAGACCTTACCCTCCAAATGGATCGCAACTAGCTTGACCTTCGACTCCTCTAAGGTTGCATTGAACTCAAAAAATTGTTGGTAATGGTAAATCCAACCTTCTACGCTGTCCCCAATGAGCTTGGGAAACTCCATTTTTCCCATATGGGCGGTGTTGATGTAGCCACTACCCGTACCGTCATACTCCTTCGTCCTATCTTAGACCCATGTGGTTCAAGACCACGACCTTGTGCTTGCTGTGCCATGAAGTTGTGGAACATTCCACAAATGTCTGCTTTAAGCTCGTCAAATCTCTAGTCGTGGCAAGCCAAGACCTCCCACCGATTTGTGAGGTGCTGCTCGTGTTCATTGAGCACCACATCCATCCGTGCTGCCTCCTGTGCCCGGGTGCTCGCCATGTGCCAATATGGTGGCTCTAATACCACTAATGCATGCCAATGCAGAAATCACATAAGAGGTAGAAGATAGGGAGAGAAGGAGGAAGAAGAATCAAGAAGAGAGGTCAGGAAGAGAAGATTCATTCACTTTTTCGTTGTTCTACATCACAGCTTCTTTGTTCTAATATAACCCCTTTCCAGAGCAGGGTCTACCCCAAGTAACTACCACAATAGATACCAGTAGAGTTTTTACAAAGGAATCCCCTAATGACCTATTCGTTTCAATTAGCTCCCCCATGTTTCAAATCTTCCCATTTCCATCCCTAGTACGCATCAGTCTTGCATGTCATCAACAAGACGTTTAAGAAGTAGGATCAGCTTCATCATAAGGAAACCCTACTACTCTAGTGTAGGAACACTATCTCGGCTTGAGGATATAAATGGTTCTGCCAAGCTAGATGAATTTGAATGGATCAATGAATTGATGCCAGACTAAAACATGGTACATAGGATTTAAATGGTTCTGCTTTTGTTACTTCACCTAGTCTCACCGACCAGACCTTGGCTTCACATATCACATCCTAGGGCTGACCTTTCTGTGTGGTCAAAACCTACTTGCTCCACCTGCAGTGAGTTTGAAATTGTGAACTACAAGCACGGGTTTGCAAGAATTCAACAACATTATCTGGTACTACATTAAGCTGAAAGCCTAACAAAAAGATGGTGCATCATTCCAGAAGGTAACTCTTGCCTCCTGCCCCGCACAACAAACCATCAAAAACTTATTCTATCCCATGATAAAAGCATAAAAAATGGCATGAAGAACATTAGGCTCCTCCATGCTATCAGAGCATATGTAACTCTATACTCAGAATATTATGCTGGCACAGCATCTGACACTCGGATATTCTGGGGCTTGCTTTTCCGGTTCCAGATTGGAGTGGTCTCAATAAGCTTATGAGGGACAAGCCGCCTCTCCCACTTAGTGAGCTTCTTAAAATTGTGTACCCGTAGCCTTGCAATCTCAGCCTCCTCATCCGGTGTGATTTCCCTCACCACCACTGTAAGTCTGCACATTGGTCTTACTTTCAATCCGCATCTTCCTTTTCCATGGAAGTTAGCTCTCTTCTTGTAGAGTCCCTTCCCAACAAATGCCTCCGCTGCATCCAACAGAGGGAAAAGGCAAAGCAAAAGCAAAAAAGAATATGAACAGAACTGAATGAAGTTCCACGATACTCAATTCAGCAGCAACTGTTAGTTCAATGATTTACCCACTAGAAGACGGTCACCATCCAACCCATGATTGTGGGTTGCATTTGCCCGGGCTGAGTGAATGACCTGGAAGAAGTGATTGCTGCTAGATATCAGGTGGAAATCCCATAAACAGAAGTTAATCATGAAATTCTTATATAAGAGTATTGGTTAGGTATGCATTCTTCAATATTTAAATTCCAAGATCATTTTCCTATCTAATTACATTATGCAGAATTGCAATTCTCTCACAATAGATGCAGTTTGAATTTCTAAAAGCACAAAGTACAACCAGATTATCCAAGTTCATCCATAATTCCTTGCCATACAGAAGGGACTGAACAAAGATCAGAAGGAAAATTCAACATTCACAGTTCTTATTTTCCCCTTTCTTGTTTTCCCCTCTGGCTACCCATTTCATAGGGATTCCAAAAGAGGAGCACTCACCTGATAGACAGTTTTTGCGGCTCGCTTTACTGTTACTTGCAACTGTAGTAATGCATCTTCCACACGCATTCCACGAACCAATGCAGCCACAAGATTGACTTTTTTCGGACTCTAACATCAAGTGAATGGCCAATTAAGAGCTCTTTGTGAATAAAGGTGATACATAAAAAGATTCCAAAAAAAGGTTGTGGACAAGTTTTCTTATGAAAAACCAATAAAGAAAATCAATTTATTACAAAAAAGGAAAAACTGAATGAAAGAAGGGAGAGCAAGAAAGCAGGGAGTGATATTGAAGAAAGGTTTTTATCACTAATGACAAATGTCTCCCTATCAACAGAGCAGACTTTTCAATCCTAATGAACAAGCGATTTCTTTTACTTAACATGTCAAAATACAGGACTCTGCTCCATTCCAATTCTGCCATTCCTCTCCATTAGTCTTCTTAATCCAACCATTCTCAAAGTGTTATGCACTTTATTGACTAAATTTATCAAGCCTGCCCCTATAAATAGTTCGCATAAGTACAAAATACAAGGAAACAGTCAGGCAAAAGATATGAATCAAGATAAAAGCCATTCAGGTAACCTGGAGAGAGTTCAGGAGTAAAAATATAGAGAAGCTTGTAGGATATACTGCCCCCTAACATACATGTATATGAATGCACTTAAATGTAGGCTTCATTTTTAAAGAATCAACAGATGTAGTTATTACACCAGAAATTCTTACGACTAATTTCCAAGTTTCAGAGGATAGATTCTTTCATCGACTATTTAAACCCATTAATGCTAAAATGGTTTCTGACACTGCTCTAAACTAGGCTCCTTATGGACCTGCATTCCCCACCAACAACAGCCCACACATCTCCACACCACGAGCGCCCCACCCCCCACGCCACAAAACCCAAAAATATATATATAAGTGAAATGCAGTTACAGTGTACCTGCTTTATGCCCTTCAGTATCGCTTGAACTTTTGATGGTTTTGAGACAGCTTTCTGTCCCTCAGTTGTTCCACTGCCCGTTATCAAGGCAGGTGTTAGAGGGGATGAAACAGGGGTGGCCTCAGATGAATCTGCAAGTAGCTTTCTCGAAGTAGATATCCACTAGAAGAAGAATTGAAGACATAAAATAGTATTAGGATGAGAGAAAAAGAATAACAGGAACAGAATCATCGGGCTGGTGACCAAGATAAGTAAATTGACTGAATGAACAACACGTTAATACATCAATGAACGTTCAAATTGCATCTCTGGCACCGAATATCAATATGTTAAAAAAAAATCTGTTACAAGCTTAAGAATATAAATCTCAGCCTTCACATTGAATCTAAGACTACTAACGTCAAGAAGAGACGGTTCCCCTTTGTTGAAAAAATGCGGGCATCCAAGAAATACACAGAAGAGAACAAAGCATACATTGAGCTGCTGATATTGATATGATGATCCTGGGAGAAATGATGAAGAGGAAGAAGGGAAAAGTCTCCACCGTCTTTGCCAACTTCCTAGTGGGTCGAATCTCATCTCCGCAGCACTAAACAACACTACATCTGAACAATAAAGGGATTACCAGCGGTTATAAAAAAAAAAAAAAGGCTGAGCTCAGAAGAATGTCCAAACCAGAGAAGGGAATCGTTTACCTGACGCAGAGCCGGACGAAGAAGAACAGGTGAAGCTGCGAAGTGTGTCAAAACTGGTGCTACTTCCTAATCTCCTGCTTCTGAGATGGCCGACTAAGGACTGCAAATGCCTCTGCCATCCCACCATCTCTGAACAAAGGACGGAGACAAAATGGGGTTAACGAGAGGAAGTCCAAAGCTACTATGTCCTCCTCAAGAACCAATCCGTTCCCAGGTAAGACTCTCAAACTTTTCTACGCTGGAATCTAGGGTTTAGGATGGGGAAGAGGCCTCTGTTTTCTATTCCGGTGGAAGAGCCGAAGAGGCCTGTGCTTACTGTCGTGTGTCCACCGAGTTTTTGTCAAACCGACCGGCTCAAACAGGCCCAACCGGAGTGAGATGGTAACTGGAATAATTGTCTAAACCGGACAATTTCTGTTGATGGATTTAACGAAGAAGCATGACTGTTTGATGAAAAAAATGTTAGGACTAAATTAATAAAATTTCAAATTTAGACTCTTAAGTGTTAACGCCATGGTTTTTAAAACTGGACAGGATCAAGAACCAGTGTAGTATTAGTTGATAGGTTCATGGGTCAGACCGAAAATTTAATGGATCGAACCGTATATTTAATAAATAATATTAATAATATAATATTACTAATAAATTTACATAATATCATAATTTAAATATAATTTATAACAAAAATCATTAATATAATCATTATACTAAACAAAATTTAATCTAAAATATAAATATAAATCTAATAAAATAAAATAAGTATATTATAATAAATTTTTATTTTTTTAATTTTAAATTTACCGGTTTTCCCACATGTTCAATTGGATTCATCGATCGGATCGAGAAATAATCGGTTCGACCGAAGTTGATCTCATTGAAAGTGCAATTGGGTTTTTTATAGAAACCAAACCGAGTGAGTGACCGTTTCTTAGTTGAACCGGTCAAACAAGCAAGCCCGATTCACTTTTTAAACTATGGTTAACACATAACAAATTCAAGATCAGTCCACTCTTGTTCATATTCACCAAATTTATCATACTCAAAATATTCAAAATTCAAACCTCCATCATGAAAAGTATTAGATATATAAAATAATATTTAAAATTAACTACATTATACTAAATTTTAATAAAATGAATATATTGAATTTAAAAAAATTCAAAATTTATATTAAATCTAGTCACGTATCAATAATTAAATATAAAAGTAATAAATAGATGAATGAATCCTAAAAAGTATCCTTACTGCGGTTTTGGATTTGATTATTATAATTCAATAGATAGAGTCCACGTCCAAATTAGAACCACAAAAGTTAATTTTGGGTATCATAAACCTATATGGTAGCCAATCATACCAAGTCCATCCCTTCTCCTCTCTTTAAAAAAACTGTCTCACATATCTTCCATTTTTCCATAATTTCAAAAATCTCCATAAGATTCTCATCATTTTGTAGATTAACCCAAAACATTCACTTAAGTGAGCCAAAGTTTTTATTGAGTCGGTAAGCTCATCAATGAGACTTTTGACCATATCTGCAACTTAAAGTATTTTGATACAATTCTAAGTTATGCAATTTCTCGTGGGATTAAACGAGTCCTATACAAAAGTATGCTCTCAAATACTATTGATAGATCTATGGTCACATGTTGCTCAAGTATTCAACATTATTTAGGACGAGAAACATAAATCCATAGGGACCAATGGAATTTCATCCACAAATGTCACAATTTTTTAGATATCTTCTTCATAAATAAATCCAATTATATCTACTATGATTGTAGTAGGACAAGATAAGAGAGAAAAAACCATTATGCAAATATTGTGGGGTTCTCAATCATCAATTGGATAAATGCTATAAACTACTTGGATATCCCTCTGGTTATTATATTGGAGCTCATCTGAATCAATCATAGCTAGCTTATACAATTGGATATAGTTCATTTCAATGTAGGAAGCAGAATGATGGATATCAACACTCATCCAAAAAAATCAATCTTGTTTCATTATCATCATCACAGACAAATCTAACTCAAGATTAAATGTAACAAATGATTGTGTATTTGAGCTCACAACTACAACCCAAGCCATCTAAAGCTTCAAAGACCTCAATCTACTCCTTTTGTCTCACAAATCTATGACATTACACTTCAATTTTACTCTATGATTTCAGTTTCTTCACAACAATTTCCTTGAATTTTTTATTAAGGTGCTAGACATCATGTGTGTTGCCAAGAAGGTATGTTCATTAGTTCTCAAATTGTAGGACATCAATCAATGCACTACCTCATCAATCAAACACCATTTCCATTACTCTCCAATAAGTCTCCTCTTGAACTCTTACATAAACAAAAGCCTATCTATTCTCATCTTTGAGTTTTTGGTTGTTTGTGCTATGTATCTACCTCTATACAAAACAGAGCAAATTTGATTCTAGAGCTTGTACCTACGTGTTTCTTGGCTACCTCATGGGCTTTAAGGGATATAAGTTGCTTGATATTCAAACGCATAGAATTTTCATATCAAGACATGTCATTTTTCATGAATATAATTTTGCTTTGGCTAAACATTCTCCTAATCAATCTGCTACATATCTATTTTTAGATAAGATATTGCTCATTCCTATCACTCCCTCTATGTATCACAACACACCCTTACAGTCTAACGTTGATCAATTGATTAATAATTCAATGGAGCATCCTACTAACCTTTGTTCACAACAATTACAAGAGCCATCCACGGATGATTAGTCACTCAGTTTGACAAAAAAAGAATCACTTAAAAGCATTTTGTCAATTATTATCAATTCTCTTTAACTCATCAATCTCTTCTTTATGCTCTTACAATTCATGTTGACCCTATTCACTATGAAGATGCAATACAACACCGTGTCTGGAGAGATGCAATGGTAGTTGAATTAGCAGGCATGAAGAAAAATCCCACCTGGTCACTTGCTTCTCTCCTTGATGGGAAACATCCCATAGGTTGCAAATGGGTCTAACATCCCATATGGGCCTACAAGAAAAAAATTTAACTTGGATGGTTCCAATAAATGGCACAAGGCAAGATTGATGGCAAAGGGGTTCACACAACAAGAGAGAATTGATTTTCTTGATACCTTCTCCCATGTAGCAAAGATTATCACTGTGAAATTATTTCTATCTGTAGTAGCTATGTTTTGATGGCATTTGTTACAGCTTGATGTTAGTAATGCATTCCTATATGATGACTTATAGGAAGATGTCTGCATAGATTTTCCTCTTGGGTATGCTTACAGCAAGGAGGAGTCTTGACCTCCTCGAGTTGTTTGTAAATTGCAGAAATCCATATATAGTCTTAAACAAACATCAAGACAATGGTTTTTAAATTCTTGTAAGTGTGATAGTACAAGGATGTTGCCAATTATAGGCTAATCATTCACTCTTTGTTAAGGCAAGTTTACATTTGTCTTTCAAGTTTTATTGGTTTATGCCGATAATATTCCTATAGCAAGAAATAGCAAGGTTGTGATTGATAATTTTGAACTTTTAATTATCCTAAAAGTTTAAGATGAGATTATTGGGCTCACCAAAATACTTTTTGGGTTTATAAATAGCATATTCAAGATTTGGGCATCTCCATTTCACAAAGAAAATCTGCTATGAAATTGCTCTCTAATGCAGAACAACTTGGTTGCAAGCTTGCTTTGATACTAAAGGAAGTGAACTTGAAGCTAACACAATCTGATGGCAATCTTCTTGAAGATCCATTTGACAACATAAGATTGATGAGGATATTGTTATATTTGACTATGACTATACTTGATCTATGTTTTGTGGTTCACAAGTCAAGTCAATTTGTGGCTTTCCCTCCTAGCTCCCATTTCAAGGCAGCATTGAAGGTTATACAATATGTTAAAGGCATAGTTGGACAAGGGTTGTTTCTCTCAACCAAGTCAATTTGATAGCCCAAGTAATCGGAACACCTATTAAGCAAGATGAGAGTTCATAATTTGTACCTCAAATCTTGAGAGAGAGTTTTAGGAACTAATGCTATGAGGTTGCTTGGTCAATAGATATTCAAAAGATTTGAGTGGCAGTTATGTTACTTACAAGGATAGAACCTAATAACAGTACTTAGCTTTTCATCCATATCTAGGCTATAAATACTAATGTAATTCAAACTTTGCTGATGAATAATAGATGAATCCTTTTCTCTCATGTTCATTCTTCTCTCCTCCTTGAGCTTTCCATTTTTCGACCATCATAACAAAGATTACCAATCTTTGCTTCTCGTATGTGAAACTAGTTAAAGTTTTTAAGTAATTTATTTGGCCGGAAGACGTTTGTTTGATTTAGATAATGAAATAGTAAGACAAGTCCAACTATGTCATTTAAGAGAAAACTTGATTTTCTTTCAAAGAAGATGTAAACTTACTGACTCTTCATGATAGATAAATTTTTATAAAATTTTAATTATCATGTATTTTTCTTTTAATTTTCCTGTAATTCACTATAATGTTGTTTTGGAAATTTTAGAATTTTCAGTTAAGTTGTTTGATTCTGATGAAGGAGAGCAAGTGGGTTAACATATTTTGTTATGGGAAAATGTAAAAATGCCTAACATATTATATGTCGTATGATGAAATTGTATGATATATGATAATAAATTTTAATAAGGATAGACATTACCCTGTTTTTTTAACTTTTTCCTATAATATTGTGAAAAAAATGTCAAGAATATTGTATAATGTTTTTATCAATAAAGATACGATATAATTTCTCTATTCACACCGTTTGAATTTAATCACTAGAAATTACTCAATATCAATCCAAGTCATGCTCAAATCATTAGTAAAGCATGAATTCTCAATGCGTGCCACACTCATGATTAAAGAAGCTTATCAATGCGAAATCTAGAAAGAGGAAGAAAGTCAAGTGAAAAGTATTATTAAAGGATCCTCCGTCAAATTCCAACCATCAAATCAAAGAAATCAAAGAGATCTATTGTAACCATGGATGTTGTTAGGTAGAAGAAAGCATTCGGACTACAATAAGCATATAGAGGGCATGGAGGGGAGACCTCAGGCATTGCAAATGGAGCGGCAATGCCTAATTGTTGATGTGCCACTCTATGGCCAGATAGACTAAGGGTTAGTCCACTCTCCCTTTTTATTTTGATGACTCTTATAAATAAAATAGCAAAAATGCTTAGGTCTATGTGGTAATTACCAGATATCTCAATTATGATTTAAACCCCCCAAAAAAATTACATGGCTAATCTTCAATGTGTATGACATTGACAATTTGTTTAATTGTACATCCAAATAAGCTTAATGTCGTTCGAAATGTAAGCTGCAAACTCTGCTTTGCTAAGCTTAAAATTAATTTTGTTCATCTAATATATATATATATGTGTGTGTGTGTGTGTGTAAAAAATGCAAACCAACCATTAAACCAACTACATTCCTAAATTTTGACGGAGGTGGACACGTGAAAACACTCCAATTTAAAATGCTTTTTCGGTTATAAAAAGAAGAAGAGGACTTTGCAGCGATATTTGTTATTTTAAATTAGAATATATGCTGATATATAGTATATTCAGTAGATCGAATAACTACGAAAATATTTCAAGGCGTTCAATTGGATCGGTGGGCAAGATATGTACATAATATCTCTATTGATTCAAGTGTAACGTTTTCCAAATTTATACAATCTACACAAAATGTTTTGACCAAAATTGGATCAAGTGACATGAGGCTCCACAGTCAATCTTCTCCTGCAAAATTATTTCTGCTGACAAAAAGCACCTTGTGATATTCGTTCTATCACATGAGTCGGCGTGTTGCTTCAGAACACCAGTTTTTAAAATTGGGGAGCTTATCCACTATCAGAAAAGGCCACTAGAGTGCTGCAATACTATTTTTATGGCTTGGACAATGCTTTCCTCCGCATGGCCCATGACAATCATGTCATCTGCAAAAACATGTGATGTGTTAATGACATGGAGCTGGCCCTCTCGCCACCTCTATCCCATTCCAATTTCCCTTGTGTGATCTATACCCTATACCCATTGTTCTGCTCAGTGGGAACACAAATTCGGCTGATCAGATAAGATGAGCAAATCAACCAAAAAATTGGCAAAAAATGAAACAAAACCCTAGATAAACCCTAGAGGGAGAGAGCTCAAGGGGAGGGAAGCCTTTTTGTTTTTGCATTTTTAGGTCAGTCGCAAGGCCAACTACAGGCCCCAGCGATGTAAGGGCTCCCCCCATCTCATCCGAGATGGACCAGAGCCACTTGTCTGATAGCAATCATACTACCTCATTAAATGCTGTACTTTTGCAACCTGAAAATAGAACAGAAAAATCCTTACAAGGCACGGCAACTCCATAATGACCATTCCATGGTTTTTTTTTTTTTATCAGCATCCTATTCCATTTGTTTGTTTAGTTGCGTAAAAAGGGTAGGGGTGAGCAAGTTTGGGTAATCCTGTAAGTTTTTGCATACCCGAACTTTCGAAATTGTGGAACAGACTCTACTACCTACTATAGATGATAGGTACTCTATTGCAACTTGTTCATTAATTTTTTTAATATTTATTTATGGGTAATTAATCAAATTTAGATCATCTTCGTAAATTTACCGTAGTTATTTGCTCAAAATTTAGTGTATAATAGTGTATCTAAAATAACTGTTATATGTTAAATATTTTTTATAAGAGAATTCTTCAAGTTATTGAATATTTTAGATATGATAAATTATGTAAATATGTATATATTAAATACAAATTCATTGAGTTACGAATCCA
Organism: Sonneratia alba; assembly: GCA_900174645.1. Classification (NCBI taxonomy): domain Eukaryota; kingdom Viridiplantae; phylum Streptophyta; class Magnoliopsida; order Myrtales; family Lythraceae; genus Sonneratia; species Sonneratia alba. The sequence goes on along the minus strand of FWPY01000027.1, from coordinate 3,138,103 downwards.
ACGGTACAATCAGCACATGAATTAGACTTCAAATGAAAAAAATTATGAATAATTAAAATTAATCACACAAAAATATTTTCCTATACGGGTTCCGGGTACCCTGTATGTCGGAACCGGAATTGACCGGTTCTTAATTTCTTTACCCCAAACCTACCCGGAGTTTTTTTTAATCAAAATCTACTCATAACCTACCTAATAGAGTGGGTTTCTACTGGTTTCAGGTCATGCTCATGCACAGTGCTAAAATGACCATTTCAGGGAAATTGCCATTCCCACCGTTTCTTCCGGGTCTCACTCAATCGAATAGATAAAGGAAATATCGGTCCTACACGGATTCTGCACTATCGGTTGTATCCTTTGCTTTTTTCTCAAATATATTAAAAAAATCAAATTAACAACGCAAAAAAAAAGAGTTAATGAGTCCAAACTGGTATAAAAACAAAATTTTCTTGCCTAAATTGTGTAAAAAGTTTCAAAGCTGTTATCATATGATACATTTCATCAAATTCTCACCTCATATCTTACATGGAGATAATTTTTCGATGTGGACGAATTTTTAGGGATTATATTGATGGTATAAAAAGTTTTGAGATGGTATAAAATCTTTTTAAAAATATAGTCGCATGGTAGATTCCATTAATTTCTTTCATATGCTATTGATAATTATTGACAAATAACATATATCAACATGTAAATTAGTCAATTATCAATGCATTAATATGGTAGTGCAAATGTGATAATCCCGATTTTGAAAATCAGTTTTGCGAGAAAGATCATACCTTATATTGTTTATTGACATCCAGATAATCTTCGCCTTGAGTTATCTTCTCTCCAAGACATTCAAGCTGTTCTTCTTGAAGTTATAACACCGTGGCAAATGAGGAAATTTATTTCTTTGAATAATCTAGATTTCAAATAGTAACTTTTAATTTTCTAATAAAAAGCCTAATTTCTAAAGGGGAGGAAAATGCTTCATGAGGGAAGAGGAGTATTGAACGAGGAAAATTAATATCATGTGACACGCCATATTAGCAATCATTAACGCCGTATGATGGAAATTATTGAAATTATATCATAGAGAACAGTTTTGAAACATTTTATAGAAATTAGATATTCCCATTCTATCAACTTGAAACATTTTAGAAATCTTTTCACATTATTTGCATAATTTTACTCTTTCTTTTTTCCTTGCAAACATAAGATCACACGTCAACAAGAGAATAATTATACCACAAATTCTATATTTTATTATTTTTATACTTAAATTATATATATTTAAAAATAATTTTTGCAGTCACATATATTTTATTTTGTGATATATTTAAGTTTTAATTTTAACCGCTTATGATTATTATCTGTTGATATAATATAATAATATAACAATAAGTTATTAACATGTATGCTGAAATGGTAAAATTTGACTAATGTGATAAAAATTTTACAGACACATCATATCACGTGAACTAGTTAAACGCTACGTTAGCAAATCATTAAAATTAAGATTTAAATATGTTACAAATTTAAATATATACGATATAACGAATAATTTTGAAATATAGAATAATCAAGTAAAAATGATAAATATATAATATTTTAATTATGACTATTAACAACTATTAATCTTTTTAGATAAAAATTTACAAAATGTACCAAGTAGCAATAATTTTGAAATTTTTTTTGTATCAGTTAAGCAAAAAAATTTCTTCTTATACCCGTTGGACTCATTGCCAAAATATTTTGCATCATTGTTGTAAATTTCCCCCAAACTGTGACCGTAGGGGTATGAATATGAATGTTAAGTGGGCAAAAACCTAATTAAAAAGATAGATAACCAAAAAAGAAAAACAAAGGAGACCGAATTATGCAATGTTTGCTTAGTTGGGGATGCAAACGCGCCCGATCCACGCCTTCTTTAATGCTTCATTCCGACCCCACATGGAATCCTCGGACGGTTTGGGCCACTGGGGTCGCCAAGGGGGGATGAACTTTGCCCGACAGTTGACACCACAGCAGTAAGCTGTATTGGCCCCCCGATTTGGCCTCCAAAACAGCTCTTCTTCTCCCTTTTCTTCTGCGTCGAAACGTACGTTTCTACAGGTTTATGTATGTAGCTTTTCTAGTCTCTTTTTTTGGTATAAATCGTTCATATTCAGTTGGATTTTGTCTAACTGACTAATCCGAATCGCCCTGAGTCGGCTCATTTAAGGAATTAAGAACTCTCCGTCGCAAATAAGATTCGAACTCGAGTACTTTTATTGAAATAATGAGTGTCAACCACTCAAACACGCATACGCTTATGATATATTTCTGAGCACCTCTTAGTTCACCGAAACAAAACGCTACCAAATATATATATATATATATATACAACACCAGATAAAAATGTAAATTATACAAAATTTCAGTCCATTAAACAGCCCGATGTCTCTGCTGAAATAATTCCATCCCCACCGTCTCCTTTCTCCTTCCCCGCTCCTCCCGCCTCCACAGCCCACAGCCCACCATCTCGATCATTCGTTCGATCCCGATGTGCCCCGAGGCCTGCATGTCGGACCCGTTAAAGGCCGCGCCCGATCCGGGAGACTCCCACTGGAGACACGTGCAGCGGGCAGCGGGTTCCGGGTCGGTCGCCGGATCGAGCAAGGAGAGGTTCGGTGTGTCGGGCCCCGGTGGCCTGCCGGCCCCAAGGCGGCAGACGAGGACGGGGGGGTGCTTCCGTTGGGAGTCGTTCGTGCTGCTGACTCTCCTCGCGGTGTCGCTGGTCACGCTTCCACTGGTGCTACCTCCGCTGCCACCGCCTCCGCTAACACTGCTGCTGCTTCCCATTGCCATACTTGCGCTGCTGATGCTCCTGGCCCTCATGCCTCGCGACACCGGAGGTCTTGGTTACGGTTGCCTGTAAAAAGAACCTCACAGGGAACTTGTTTCATTAATTTCTTTTCTTTATTGAAGTTGTAGAAATTAAGGTACAACTGAAGGATAGAAATTGTAGTTCATCGGGCTGCGTGTGTTTTATTATGCTCACACAGAATTCATCTGAACCCTTTATTTGTATTCACGGGTTCCGGCTTTTGTGATGTATATGGACCTATAAGAGGATAAACTCTGGCTGTCGGAAAAAAAAAAACTAAGAGAGAAGAGATTGAAATCGTTGAGCAATGGAAGGGTTTGTTAATTTCTGTGTTCTGAATGTCTGTTAATAAAAATCCCTTATTTTTCTATCAGTCCACGCTTGATTTCAAAGTTTGATTCGAATTAATAGAATAAGGAAATTAATGTCAATTGAAAATAACAAAGAAACTAGCGTCAAATTAAATAAGAAATGGGTAACAAATTTTTTTTAAATCATAGCATTTTTCTCAGTGGGAGATAACTGGCCGGAATGACAATGTCTAGGCAACTAGGAATTACGATGTTGGGGTTTGAAATCTCAGAAGCGCAGTGTAAATATTCCATATAACCGCAAGAGTGTTGAACAATGAAAATAGATGGTGAATGCCCGATTGAATTGATCTGGTCATGTAGGAATAACGTTCAAATATACTGACCTGGTAGGATGTCTCACTTGCATACATCAACATAATATATATTATGATGGTAAACCGGCCCGACTGGTCGTGACCCGCTCTCTGATTCTCACCACTTTGGTTGCTCCATCCAATCCTTGGTAGACAAGTCGGCAGGTTCCATGGAGGTTGTAATGAAAGAGCACTCATCTTAGGGGCGGGGATGACGCAACGGCGGTGTGATGGCGGCGGAAGAGAGTTGCAGAATGGATAGGGATTCGAGTCGTTGATTCCAAGTAATGACGACAAGAACTAGGAAATGGAAAAAAAAATTAAAATGTTTATTAATTCATCAAGTCTGATAAATACAATGAAAATCACATCAATTTAAAAGACAGACCCTAACAGAGACTAGCAGAAGAAAATTTAAAAAATGTCACCACAGAAAATATAGAAACAGAAAATTGCGAAACTCAGGGTTGAAACGAAGGAAAATTACCGAAAGCTGCTAGGGCGCACTGCAATGCTATGCATCCTATTCGAAATGCAATTTCTACCCAGAAAAGGCGGCTTCCGCACTGAGATTGGTATCTTTGACCTTTCGGTCAAACCTGTCAAACCAGTTTCCTGAGGGCTTTCCGGTGATCCAACCAGTCCATAAAATCAAATCCGACCGGTGTTGCATCACGGGATTACAACTTAGATACTTTAAGCTTCTACGCTGAAATCGGCATCTTTGACCTTCTGGGCAAACCCGACGAACCGATTTCCTAAGGGCATTCAGGTGATCCAACCAATCTATAAAATCAAAGCGACCCATGCTGCATCATGAGATTACTAGTTAGATACTTTTAGGGAGTCATTATTTGCTTCGCACTTGGCGAGGAAGATAATGCGTCAGCTGTTCTCATAAGCCGACTTGATCCTCTTCTGAGGAGAAAGAGTCCTAGAAGAGTGGCCGGCTCCAACCAACATTCATGTACGGTTCACATTAAATCATACCAGCTGTTCATCCTACACCCTGTACGTTCTCAGTATAGTCTTCCAGTTGCGTGATTCAGTCCCCTTCTCCATTGCATAGAAAAAGAGAGCCTGGGACACTTTCTTGACTTTCACAAGTCCTCTGAACAACCTTGGCTCCAGTTCTTGGAATAAGAGGTGTAGCCCATCCGAGACTGCCAAAACTGGGAAGTGTGAAGTTGATGAAAATAACTATAAAAAATAAAATCACAAAATTAGGATTCATAGAAAATACTGAAATCAAACTTTAAAAATGGATCGAAAATTTAGAAGAATAGGAAGGTTTGATAATGAAATATTAGACCATTCGCTTTCGGGTTTTCTTATACAAAATTGCAGTCCAGTTTCTGTAGATATCAATTTCAGTAGCTATCACATCCGGGGACTGCAAATGGATTGTGCAAGATTTATTTTTGATATTGCTAGTTGCTTTAATAGATAGATGGCCACGTAAATGGTTAAGTAGGGTAGACAGTAATATAGCCCACAGCCTTCGTCAGTTGGGATTGAAAAATTTGAGACGGGTCTCTGTATTTTTTATGGGAATTCCATCCCAATCAGTGAATGAATATATTATTACTTAAATAAAAAAAAGTAGACATCAAAATTCAAAGAAACAATATCTGATGAGGAGAAGTCGTGGATTATACTCTAAATTTGATTTTCTGTTCCAATTATTATTATTATTGACGAATATAGTTTATTATTCACAGTGTGGCTTGCTCATGGTATGCAATGTGAAATTCAAGTTTTTGGAAATATTATGAAAAAATTGTCAGATGTGATACACCAAGAAGTAATTGTATAAAGTCAAGTGAGAGAATCAATCGTTTAAGAGGGTGTCTTTTTCTCCTTTCTAATATTCCGTCGGTATATGTGCTTTTCTTTTTACTACTTTTATACAATTTTATTATGTATTTTTTTGGATTATATAGGTGACTATATGATTAAAAAAGAATAAGCGAAAAGGAAAATAAAATAAGTATGAAAAATTTTATAAGAAAAATCAAATTTATAATTTATTAGTTATTAAATTAAAAATAATACTATTATACCAAATCATTTTTTTAATTTATTCTACATTAACCACCAAATATTCACTGGTAAGTTAAACTCCTCTGTCCTTCTATTGATCTCTTATTCCTCACGTCCCTTCTATTCTTGTCTTTCCTCATGTACCTTGTAAAAGTTATAAAGAAATTATTCCATGCAACAGCATCCCGTTGAACTATTTGAATTCTCAATTACAGCAGAATTCTCCTCTTCCTTCCCTATCTTTTGGGCCTACAGGCATCATTTCTAACCAAAAAGGAAAAAACAATTGAGACTAAAACTAATGCTAGGGCCTACCCATGTTCTTTCAATATTTGTTCCACTACGAAAATCGCAATAAACCCATCAATGCAATCGTGCCAACGTGCAGTGTTCTGCCATTTATTTGCTTCAAAAAGCCATGATGTCGGCCAAACATGTGCTCAGTGCTGGAATATCAAATGCGTTGTATTCATTCGATATTCAATTTGAATGCAACGGTTTTCAGTCCGTATATAATGAACATGGCATTTAGAAACTTAGAATCCAAGTTGCTCGATCTACGTCGCATCCCTGACGTGGTAACAATACACTAAACCACCCGAAAATCTCATTACACAATGGGGAAAGAGGGAAAATCGAATGAGCATGTCTCCTAAGCAATCTAGCAAACACCAAATAAATAATGAACAGAGAGTAAGAATGCACACTGGGAATGAGGCGAGTGGATTTGCATTGTGATCATCTGGGCAACCGCAATGGCCTCTTGCCTAAGGCAAAGCAGATTTCCACTCACCCATTCTTGATCCTTGATGTGGTTTTGGTCACTAGGGTAGATCCGTGAGATTGAAGGGCGAGGGAACCCAGTTTCCTTGAGTGATCATCTATCTAGTTGAGCTTAGGACGTCACAAATAGACTTGCAAGTAAGCCAAACCCAGGTGGTTTTTCACTTGAAATGATCCTTCAATATTTAAGTCAGTAAACTGCTGGGAGAAAGGATTGAGAGTCAAGTGTATTCAGGGTATTTAGAAAACTTATCTTACTCTTCATAGTGCAGGGCATTTATAATGGCCTGGGAGGCCCATTTGTTCGTGCGGTTCTTACTTGCCAGAGGCGGATGTGTCTGCCCGACAAAGGGGGGTTTGCCGCTTGTAGGGTGGTCAAGTTGGTCGACCTACTAATTATCAATTAGGGTGTGGTCAACCAGTTGAGGGCAATTGGGCGAACCAATAGGAGTGGAGTAGAATCAGCTGACTAGGTGCCATTGGGCAATCCGACTAATAGAGGGCAAAGTGTGGCCTACTGATTGGGTATTATCAATCATGGTTTGATTGGACTGAAGCGGTTTCCCTATCACTTGTCCCCTACTTTGCAGTCTATGTGTTAGGCTGAAAAGTCGATGGAGAGGTGGTTCACATGAGTGTGGTATGGGGGTTGAAGGCTAGACAGGGTGTGGTCGAATGTTTCTCAGTGGGAAGGAGGGGTGGTAGTCGATGTCCCCCAATGGAAGGAGGGGGGATAGTGTACCTTAGTGGGAAGAGGGGTTCGAACATAGGTGGGAAGGGAAAGGTTTTGAAATCGTTGGAATGGCGATGAAGTGGGACACATGGCGCCTCCCTAGGGTGGTCAGTTGACATTCTGAGTAGAGTAATGGGGGAAGTTAATGTAGGCAAATTATGACTTTGCCCTCATTTGCCTCCTTTAAGTAAATGAGAGGTCCATAGTTACAAGAGGAAAACCATGTGCAATTTGCCGTGAAGTGTGAGTGTATGATTTTTGACAGTCTCTAAGCATTGTTGCAGACATTGCCTTTGTGTTACATCCACCTCACATTGATTACCAACCCATGGTGAGTTTCCATCCTTGGCTATTACATTTGTGGGTTGTTTTGTCATGCATCTATGGCTGGGAGTGGTGGTGTCGGGTGGCACATACGAAGCAAATTAAGAGGGTTGGGAGTGACTTAGTGAGGTGGGAGGTTGTAGAGGGATTTTAGGGTTTGATTGTGGGCTGTTTCTAGGTGTTATGTGGTGGTGTGGCATCACAATGGCGATGCATTGTGTGTTCTATGTGAAAAGATGGAAGGGGTATGATGAATATGAAGAATGTGTTAACAAACGCAGGAGTAACTGTTCGCGATCTTTTTGTGGGGTCGAGGGGTGAGTCAAGATTGTTTTTGTGGGAAGAGTCGGTTGTGACGCTAGGATGGCCCGACAAGTCTGTCAGTATTGGGTGTCGGTCTACTAAGATGGTCGATTGGTGTGTCGGCTATCAAGTTGAGAGGGCAGGGTGTCTAATGCATTCATGATTCTGTGTTACAGGTGAAGATGTAGTCCTTATGAATTACGGAAGAATTCAACTGGGGCCCGAATCTCGATATCACTGACTTTACTGCCAATCACATATGAAATGAGATTACGTGCGACATGTTTAAGAATTTGGTAGAGGAGGGTAAGTTAAATCCCACAGTGAGGCCTCACCCTTGAGGTCGGATGAGTCAGCCTGCCAAGCTAGTCGAGATAGTGAAGTGCTATATATGTGAAGCAGGTCAAAGTGGGTAGGATTAAGTTGCCCTTTTGCGGTAAGGCAATAGAATTGTTGTAGCACAATAAAATTAGTCCATGGCAGATCGCTCCAAATGGATGGCTGATTTGGAACTGTTTCATGTTGCAATGTCATTGGAAGGGTGTGAAATATTACCTAGAGATTTTTTGACAATATTATAAGCTCATCTAGGTAGTCGGTGGGGGAAGAAGAGTCGGAGGTAGGCACACGGACGTCAGCTACTTCACCTTTAGGGCCTGTCATGGCAGTCATGATGCTCTCATTAAGGGACTACCCGACATTGTGAAGGGGTGGAAGTCAGCCTGGTTTTTTGTGGTTGACCCTAGCAACTACCTGCACAACTAGAAGAGTTGGGTGCTTGAAGATCTGTACGATTGGTTTTGGTTCAATGAGGCATAGATGATGCACTTCAATAGCCTGTTTAGGGATGGGATACCCACTAAGGAGTGGAGCTATTGGAATCTAGTTGACGCAGAGGCCAGCTGGGTGGTGAGTGGCTTGTTTATTAATGCTAGTGATCCTATCAAGCTATCTTGGGTATGAATACTGAACTATGATATCTATCTTTGTAGAATTTTCATCTTTATTGACACTGGATGTATCAAGGGAAGGACTCGTCGACTATTGGCAGGACAAGTATGTCATGGTGGAAGGTGTCACGGGGCCGATGCGGAACACAAATTTTTCGCACCCCGCTAGGCGTTGACAGCTCCGCCTGTCAACCAGCCCTCACTCACAACCGAGGTTTTCCGAAGTCACCTGGCACACAATCACACCACACGAACACGAGCAATACAAAAGGGAAAAACTCCACTTGTATTCACAATTGTACAAGTATGAAAAACTCTTTACACGAGCAAACTCACTCAGCTTGTCGAGTATGTGTCTGACGACCTCCGCGCCGCTTACACTCCTCACTCGACACACCCTAACCCGACACACTTCGGCGTTACAAGGGTAAACGGGACTCACCTCCCACTCACTGCTGAGCTACAATTGCAGCTACAACTCTATGCTCTGCCTCGCCTGCTCTCCCTCGTGTTTCCAGCTCTCTCTAGCTGCTCTCCTTGGCTCTCCTCTCTGAGACGCCTTGAGACCTTCGTGGTTTCTCCTCAGAGAATTCTGGATCGCTCCTCCTTGTGCCCTCTCGGTTGTCCTCTCTCAGTTGTGGTGTGTTTTGAGAATGAGACTGACCCCCTTTATATAGAGGAGCCTAGCAAACCCGATATGGTAACTGATATATGCAAATCCCTTGATTCGCTCCATCAGGTTTCCAATCTGTCCAATCCCTCTAGGATTGTTTCCATAACAGTCCAATCCCTCTAGGATTGTTTCCATAACAGATTGATTGCTATATTCCTAGGGAAACTTTCCCCGATTGTTTGCTATCACATGATCTTCATCTTGACCATGTTCGTCCCACCTGGACAACTTCTCGGCCGCACCTGGACAGCTCTCGGACGCACTTGGACACTTGCGCCCCACTTGGTTCCTGATTGATCACCAGCCGCTCCGCATAAGGAAACAATCGAACCTTTCCATGTTGGTGTCAGCGATCCTTATCCCGTGAGCACCGATCCTGCGCTCCACAGCATCCCGTGCACCTTCTGTGAGTAGTCGCGCTCCACGCACTCGATCATCGGGTCCCGCATGATCGAGACTTCACTTGCGTGTCTGCATCTCCACTCGTCCACCGTGCACTGTCGCCGACCAGCAACACATGGCTCCTTCGATCGTCCCTGGCATGAAGTGATCAAGCGCCTCTCGATCACTCTCCGCTCATGCCTTAACATTCCTAGGCTGTCTTGCGATCATCCACCTTGGATTGGTCGACCAGCATCGACCCCAAGGCCTTGGCACTTGCCTTCAATCCACCAAGTCTTTGCTCCGCACCACTCCGCTTGGTTGCTCGAGCAAGTCTCCTGTCCAGTTTAGCCTCCTGACCACGAACCTTCTTTCCACGTGCCCCGCATAAGCACGTATGCGCTCCCGCAGTCCCGAGGTACGACCTGCGGTACGCATCGTTCCGGCTCATAGCTTATGGCCGTAACAGAAGGGGTCAAGGTAGGTTCAACGGAGGAGCTGCCAAAGAAGAGGAGAAAGGCCCTTGTGGCTTGAGAAAGGAGGGTTGCCTCTACAGATGTGTCAACACGGACAATTGAGGTGCTAACAAAGGGGTTAGGACAGGACAAACCTTCTTTCGTAGAGTTGGTGCCTTCCATGTCGAGTTCAAGTTATGATAGTGCTAGTGACGATGTAGTCATCCTATCCCCCGAGCCAAAGAGGCTAACTAGGGTCCTAGTAGAGTTTGTTCTTGCTATGGAGGAACCTGAGGAGGTTGACGACAAGGACAAGCTGCTTTTGGCACTACAAGGGCCAGACGATTAGCCCAAGCTGTTCAAAGTGGCAAGGACAATCGACCTCATGTACATGCCGAGGGGCACTCCTTCCTTGGTTGAGGTGACGGCCTCCGAGGCTGGGTTTGAGATGGGAAAGTAGAGTCAATGTCGTCATGGTCATTTTAGGTGTTGCTAACAATTGGGTTATTTGAAACTTATTTGCGCTTATGGGATAGCGGCTAGGTTTGAGGCTATGGAGGGGCAGGTGGGGGGTGGGGGTGTGGGGTTGTTGTGGGATGTGGCAGTTGTCTCTGAGTGAGCAAGTGGTCAATTGCTCTAGGGAAGACAACTTGCCAAGAATGAGGAATCTTAGAGTTGGCGATCTATTGATGAAAGGAGGGAACTGAGGTGCTTTGTGATATTAGCTGATACTTGTTCATGCTAGTGTTGGCTGAGATCATGGATAACCATGGGATGGAGGAGGTCGACAACAAGTCTCGGTCCTATCTTATCTAGGTATGCCCCTATGATCTAACTGTTTGTGATCGATCCTTAGAGCAAATATGTTAACACGGGCATTCCTAGCTGTGCGAGGACAAAGCATAGTGGTCTTGGAGTACAATGATGTTGAGGTTGCCAAGCTGCGGGAGGCCTAACTGGCAAAAAATGCCGACCTATTGCTTTTTCAAGAGTGGTATGTCAAAGGGAGGAGAAAGATGGAGGAAATGGAAGCCGCTAGGGAGGACCTTACTATGAAACTAGGAGCCACCGAGTTAGAAGTGGAGCGGCTAAATGCGAGAGTGGATACTCTCTGTGAGGAGAAGGCTGACGCGGAGGCCCAGTTGGTCCACTTGGAGATGGAGAGAGACCTCTTCAAGGTCTGTCTCCAAGAGGTGGAATTGAACAGGTAGGCCTTTGAGGGTCAATTCCAAGAGGCTGTGGTGATGAACAACATGCTAGAGGACTGATTGGGAGAGGTCTAGGCACGAGCAAATGGGTTACTAAGGGAAGTTACTGAGTCCTATCCAAGGTGGAGGTGGCTAAGAAGAAGGAGGAGGTCGATTTCAAAAAGTCAGCTGAGTATAAAAAGGACGTCTTGGAGGTTGGTCAGGGGGAGTTCACGAAACTCCTCTTGGCTATAGTGAAAGTGCTACTGGCCTGAGGTGTGTTGCCGGTGGTGATCTTGTCAGCTCACAAAAGCTTGGAGGCCGTAGTCCATGCTATGCCAAGGTTTGGAACAACTCCTGAGCCATGGTCTACCAGTGGAGAGGCGACTCCATCAACCAAAACCCCTGACTTCTTCTTCTTCTTCTTCTTCTTCTTTCTTCTTTTTTGGTAGTTGCCAAGGATAGGACAGCTTGTAAATATTTAATTAATGAATTTGAGTTTCAAGGCATATGGCATAGTGTCGCCCTTCTAGCACTTTATGTTTGGAAACACATTGACTAATCAAACGTGATAAGAAAAATGTACTTAGGGGGATATATTGGGTTACTAATAGGGTGTGGGGCCGACCCCTTAGCAATAAAACGGCTAAAAAAGGTGTGTCTGGACTATGATTGCTCTGAGGAGATAATAGGGATTGGTAAAGCTATGTAATATGCACATTGGGCAAGAGTAGGTGATCTCACTATAATTTATTGTGCAATGAAGCATAAAATTTGTGTTGGGGTGTGCTTAGCTTGATGGAGGGATTAGGACTGACCACAAGGGACTGAGTTTGAGAGAACAAGAGTTCGTGCGGAGCTAGCAATTGATTGCAGGAAGTCAGGTTTGGGAGAATATGAGTTCATGTGGAGCTCGCAACTGACTTTGGGGAGTTGAGTTTTAGAGAACACGAATCCGTGTGGAGCTTGTGACCAAATTTGGAGAGGCAGTTTGGAGAGAACACGAGTCTATGTGGAGCTCACGATTGATTCGGGGAGTTAGGTTTGTGAGAAAGGGTAGGAGTTTGAAGGCCTCTTATTGATAACGATCATCACATGAGTTATGTGGGGTGGGGAGAGGGGAAGCTACTGGTAGAACTTCCTAAGGGTCTTCATGTGGAATATGCAAGGTAGAGTCTTGCCTTCCATGTCCTCAAGCTAATAGGTGGCAAAGCCTCAAATTTCTTTGATTCGATAGGGTCCTTCCAAGTTAGGGGAAAGATTGTTCTTGTTTGCTTGCCCCCTAAAGATGTGGTAACAAAGAACCAACTCCCCTACATGAAAGCTCTAGGGTTTAACCCTACTGTTGAAGTGTCTGGCCACCGATCTTGCAACCTCGGAAGCTCGTCTCTTAGCCAACAGGTAAGGTTCTTCCAACCCGTCTAAATCTACTCAAAGGCCTGCTTTGTTGGAGGTAGAGTAAAACTTTTTGACCCTTAGCTGTGGAGCCCGATCTCTAGGGGAAGGACCAACTTGGTGCCATAGACCAGCATGTAGGGTGATTCACCCATGGTGTTAGACCCCTGAGCTCAAGCCCCGGAGAATGCGCACCACAGACCGTGCCTGGAGGTAGTGGTGGCGCATAAGCCTGCATGCAAAGATGCGCGGGCAGCCAAGTGCATGGTGTTGAGAGAATTGCAAGTCCATGAAGCAAGCAAGCCAGGAGATGGTCACACATGCATGCATGAAGGCACTTGTGAAGAGGATGGTCGACCAAAGACTTGGTAGTATGCCAAAGGACCAGATTGTGGCAAGGGAGTGCCACAATGCACAAGTCGGTGGATGCACGGGTGGGCAGTGAGGATGCCCACGAGCAAGGCACGGTGCCAAGCTCTAGGAGGTTCATGGAACCTGATACAACCGTGCAAGGGCACTCTAGGAGTGCGCATACCTCAACAGGCCCGACAGAAGCTAAGGGAGGCTCAGCACTTAGCGGAGAGGGAGTTGACGACTTGTGGGGATCGGCTAAGTCCTTGACCAGGCTCGGGCACTGCTGGACGTGCAATCAGGCAATCGTGATCCTAGGAGGGGGTCAGGGACGTGGACCTAGAGGGGATGAACCTGGACGACAAGCTCAGCTGGCGCCAAGTCAATCCAGGGAAATCCGGGAAGATCCTCCCAAGATATGGCAGGGCAATCTAGTATGGAAACAATCTTGGAGATTGCAGATCGACAGCCAGGATTGGATGGATCGAGATCAGATGGAGAGGATCAAGGGATTCTCACCTATCGGTTGCCATATCAGATTTGCTCGGCTCCCTTATATAAAGGGGTCGGCCTCATTCAGGAAAGGGAACCAGAAGAGGCGAGAGACACCAAAACTCCAAGCAGAGGCGAGGAGAGAACCAGGAGCGACCAGATCAGTCGAGGAGCACGACGAGCCCGAGATTCCAAGGGAGTGGAAGTCGAGCAGGGCAGCAACTCGGTGTTCTTGAGGGGAGACACGAGACAAGTAGGAGTGCAAGCAGTAGGAGGCTGTGAGGCATAGGCTTGTGAGGTTGCGTGTAAGTGTTCTGATCTGGGATTGGGTTTTTCGTGTACTTGTAATAGATGTGAATACGAGTTGCGTTTTCCCAATTGTGTTCTTGTGTCACTCGGTGTTGCTTCTTTGGTTTCCTGATCGTTTGGCCTTGACGGAACGCGCGGTGTGTGTGTGGCTGGTCGACAAAAGGTGTGTCGACGCCTAGCGGGGTGCGGAAAAATTTGTGGCCCGCATCGGCCCCGTGACAGTGGTATCAGAGCCGAGGTTCTACCCGTGACCAGTCGGAGTACCCGTGTGAGTGGTGCTGCGTTCGGGTGGAGGAGCCCCTTTGTCAAAGACCAAGCGTACCCTACAATCAGCAACCGTGTGGACCAGGGCGATGGAAGCGTTGCGGGAGCGATTGGCGGCGCTAGAAGGCCGTATTGCAGAGCTCACTGGACGAGCAGACCCGACCGCTACGCTGGAACCCCGCGTTGCTGCTTTGGAGGACAACGTTGGTGAAGGCGACGATCTTGGAGGGACCGTGACTGATCTGCTGAAGGAGATCAGGCTTGATGTGGCGACCCTGAAGGATGATGTGGTCCTGATCAAGCGACAACTCGTGTCCCAGGTGGGGCTATCGAATGAGCCTCGTGGGAAGATGAAGGTCCCGGAGCCAAAGGCGTTTGAAGGAACAAGGAGTTCCAAGGATCTAGAGAACTTCATATGGGATATGGAGAACTACTTCGCTACTGCGAAGATCCCCAACGCCGAGAAGGTGACGATTACCACTATGTACCTTGCCAAGGATGCGAAGCTATGGTGGAGGACCCGAGTCCAAGATGATATCAGTGCAGGCAGACCCCGGATTGAGACCTGGGAGGCACTGAAGAAGGAGCTGAAGGAGCAGTTCCTGCCAAGCAACACAGCATGGCTTGCTCGGGATGCGATGGCCAAGCTGAGGCACAACCGACCAGTGCGAGACTACGTGAAGGAGTTTAGCGCACTGATGCTAAACGTGACGGACATGTCAGAGACGGACAAGCTGTACACGTTCCTGAAGGGATTGCAACCTTGGGCTCAACTCGAGCTAAGGAGGCAAGGGGTAAGAGACCTTCCTTCTGCCTTAGCTGCGGCAGACGCACTGCTGGATTTACGCATTGCTCATGCTGAGGAGGGGAGCAAGAAGGCCCAGCACACGGACAAGGACAAGAAGTCCAAGTCCTACCTGAAAGGAAAGTCAGGGAAGGGCAAGGAGAAGCAGCTGACCCGACCAGACAAAGGGAAGGCGAAGGTGATCGAGGGAGCCAACGGAAGGAAGGATCCTCGGACGCACCCGGGCTGCTTCATATGTAACGGACCCCATAGGGCAAAGGAGTGCCCAAAGCGGGAGGGGAAGGTTACTGCCCTACGGTCGGATGACTCCGACGAGGACCAAGTGCAGCGTGTTGCCCCACTGCAGGCCCTCGGCGCTATGTGGAGTGAGCGCCCTAAGGTACGCCACAGTCTATTGTTCGTGGATGTAACCTTGAATGGTAGGCGGATGTCAGCCTTGGTGGATACTGGCGCCACCAACACATTCGTATCAGATCGGATGATACGAACCTTGGAGTTGTGAGTGGAGCGCTCTCACAACCGATTGAAGGCAGTGAGCTCCAAGAGCCAACCAATGGGCGGGTTGGCAAGAGATGTGCCCATCAAGATAGATGCTTGGGAGGGTACGATCAACCTGATGGTGGTTCCTTTGGATGACTACGACCTCATCCTTGGGAATAGCTTCTTCATAGATGCATCAATCACCATCATGCCTCACGTGGGAGGCATTGTCATTGGAGATCCACAACGACCCTATTTTGTGCAAGGATACCGAGGCCTTGCACGCTCCGAGGAGGTACCCACGGAGAAGGTATCTGCAATGCAATTGGCACGAGGAATGAAGAAGGGGTATCCCACTTACCTTGCGGCTATTAGGGAAGTGGATGTACAGGAGACGGAGGCGGACCAGGAGATTCCACACGAGGATGTGGAAGTGCTCGGGCAATTCCAGGACGTGATGCCGGAGGAGTTGCCAGGAGGACTACCGACGCGCCGAGTAGTGGACCACAAGATAGAACTACTGCCAGGCACCGTTCCCCCAGCCAAAGCCCCATACCGGATGTCCCCGAAGGAGCTGGTAGAGCTGCGGAGCCAGCTGACCGAGTTGCTGGATGGTGGAAAGATCCAGCCCTCCAAAGCTCCTTATGGAGCCCCGGTGTTATTCCAGGAGAAGCAGGATGGCTCTCTCCGATTGTGTGTTGACTACCGTGGATTGAATAAGGTCACGGTAAAGAACAAGTACCCGGTGCCCTTGATTGCAGACCTGTTTGATCGCCTAGGTGAGGCGAGGGTCTTCTCCAAGCTGGACTTGCGTTCAAGATATTGGCAAGTCCGCATCGCCAAAGGAGATGAGTCCAAGACCACAATGGTAACTCGTTATGGATCCTTTGAATTCCTAGTCATGCCATTCGGTTTAACCAATGCTCCTGCCACATTCTGCAACTTGATGAATGATGTGTTTCACGACATGCTGGATCAGTTTGTGGTTGTCTATTTAGACGACATTGTTGTGTATAGCAGGGACTTGGCACAACATGTTGAGCACTTGCAGGCTGTTTTTGAGCGACTTAGGCAACACTCCCTATATGTAAAGAGGGAGAAGTGCGAGTTTGGCATGCAGGAGATCCGATTCCTTGGCCATGTGATCGGCCGAGGGCAGGTGCGGATGGACCCCAAGAAGGTGCAGGCGATCCAGGATTGGCCTCCACCAAAATCGGTGTCCGAGTTGCGGAGTTTCTTGGGGCTGGCCAACTACTACCGCAAGTTTATCAAGGGATACTCAAAGAAGGTGAGTCCCTTGACTGATCTGCTGCGGAAGGAGCAGAAGTGGACATGGGATGAGGATTGTGATGCGGTGTTCTCCAAGGTGAAGACCGCCATTGTGACGGAGCCCGTGCTCAAACTCCCGGACTTTGAGAAGCCGTTTGAGGTGCATACAGATGCCTCAGATCGTGCTGTAGGAGGAGTTCTCGTGCAAGACGGACATCCCGTGGCGTTCGAGAGTTGGAAGTTGAAGCCGGCTGAACAGCGCTACTCAGCACACGAGAAGGAGATGCTGGCTGTGGTGCATTGCTTGAGGGTGTGGCGAGTATACCTACTGGGAACCACATTCGTGGTCAAGACGGACAACGTCGCTAATACCTTCTTCAAGTCACAACCGAAGTTGTCACCAAGACAAGCGCGGTGGCAAGAGTTCCTAGCGGAGTATGACTTCGAGTGGGAACACCGACCGGGGAGGCACAACCTAGTGGCAGATGCCCTCAGTCGGAAGGCTTCGGACCAGGTGGCGGCTTTGACTCAAGTAACCTCCGACTTCCTCCAGGAGGTCAAGATCGCTACACTAGGGGACAAGACCTATCAACTCCTAGTGGAGCAAGTCAAGGACGGGACGGTGAGGCAGTATTGGCTGGAAGACGGGCTGCTTTATGGCAAAGGTGGCCGTTTGCTTGTCCCTAGCGGAGAGGGATTGCGCTACCAGCTGATGAAGGAGAGTCACGACAGTCCTTGGACTGGACATCCAGGCCGTGAGCGGACACTAGCCCTGTTGTCCAGGTCCTATGTGTGGCCAAAGATGGCCGACGACGTGGAGTTATACATCAAGACTTGTCTCGTTTGTCAACAAGATAAGGTGGAGAGGCGAGCAGAGGCCGGTCTCCTACAACCCTTGGCGGTGCCAGAGAAGCCTTGGGTATCAGTTTCCATGGACTTTGTGTCTGGATTTCCATAAGTGAGGGGTTATACGGCGGTGATGGTGGTCGTGGACAGATTCTCCAAGTACGCGATTTTCACCCCCGTGACCAAGAATTGCACAGCTGAGGCGTTCTATCGCTCCGTGGTAAAGCTCTTTGGAGTACCGACGAAGATTGTGAGTGACCGAGACGCTCGGTTCACAGGTAACTTCTGGACGTGTTTATTCGGACTGCTAAGATCCGAACTGAAGTTCTCGACAGCCAATCATCCACAGACGGACGGCCAGACAGAACGAGTGAATGCACTGCTGGAGGAGTACTTGAGGCATTATGTCTCAACAAGTCAATGGAATTGGTTAGATTTGCTTGACTCGGCTCAATTGTTCTACAACTTGAACCGCTCCTCTGCAACAGGTCATAGTCCATTTGAGTTAGCAATGGGCTACCAACCACTAACGCCGCAGGAGGTGGCGTTGCAGCGCAAGGAAGGGCCGTGCCCGGCCGCATATCGATTCGCACGTGACAAGCAGGAGATGCTTGAAGAGGCGAGAGATAGCCTCGCCAAAGCTACCAGGCGAATGAAGAAGTATGCGGACAGGAACCGGAGACCGCTGGAGTTCCAAGTGGGGGACTTAGTGATGTTGAAGCTCACCCCACAGATCTGGAAGAAGATCACGAGCAAGCGCTGGCATAAGGGCTTGTTCCAGCGGTACGACGGACCCTTTGAAGTGATCAAGAGAGTCGGGCCAGTAGCCTATCGGCTAGCACTACCAGAGAGGATGAAGGTGCACCCGACATTCCACGTCAGTTTCCTTAAGCCCTACCATCGGGACGAGGAGCATCCGGAGCGCAACAAGGTGAAGCGCACCCCTCTCACCGTGAGGAAGGAACTCGACAAGGAGGTGGAAGACATACTTGATCACCGAGTGCTGGGTTACAGCAAGATGAATAGGAGGACAAAGTACCTGGTCAAGTGGAAGGACCTACCCGAGTCAGAGGCGACTTGGGAGAAGGATGTTACACTATGGCAGTACGAAGACCTCATCCGGCGGTACCGAGAGTCTCATTCGACGAGGGCGTCGAATCCCTTGGGTGGGGGAGGTTTGTTAGACCCCTGAGCTCAAGCCCCGGAGAATGTGCACCACAGACCGTGCCTGGAGGTAGTGGTGGCGCATAAGCCTGCATGCAAAGATGCGCGGGCAGCCAAGTGCATGGTGTTGAGAGAATTGCAAGTCCATGAAGCAAGCAAGCCAGGAGATGGTCACACATGCGTGCATGAAGGCACTTGTGAAGAGGATGGTCGACCAAAGACTTGGCAGTATGCCAAAGGACTAGATTGTGGCAAGGGAGTGCCACAATGCACAAGTCGGTGGATGCACAGGTGGGCAGTGAGGATGCCCACGAGCAAGGCACGGTGCCAAGCTCTAGGAGGTTCATGGAACCTGATACAACCGTGCAAGGGCACTCTAGGAGTGCGCATACCTCAACAGGCCCGACAGAAGCTAAGGGAGGCTCAGCACTTAGCGGAGAGGGAGTTGACGACTTGTGGGGATCGGCTAAGTCCTTGACCAGGCTCGGGCACTGCTGGACGTGCAATCAGGCGATCGTGATCCTAGGAGGGGGTCAGGGACGTGGACCTAGAGGGGATGAACCTGGACGACAAGCTCAGCTGGCGCCAAGTCAATCCAGGGAAATCCGGGAAGATCCTCCAGGGATATGGCAGGGCAATCTAGTATGGAAACAATCTTGGAGATTGCAGATCGACAGCCAGGATTGGATGGATCGAGATCAGATGGAGAGGATCAAGGGATTCTCACCTATCGGTTGCCATATCAGATTTGCTCGGCTCCCCTATATAAAGGGGTCGACCTCATTCAGGAAAAGGGAACCAGAAGAGGCGAGAGACACCAAAACTCCAAGCAGAGGCGAGGAGAGAACTAGGAGCGACCAGATCAGTCGAGGAGCAAGACGAGCCCGAGATTCCAAGGGAGTGGAAGTTGAGCAGGGCAGCAACCCGGTGTTCTTGAGGGGAGACACGAGACAAGTAGGAGTGCAAGCAGTAGG
The DNA here is from genome assembly GCA_900174645.1 of Sonneratia alba. Lineage (NCBI taxonomy): Eukaryota > Viridiplantae > Streptophyta > Magnoliopsida > Myrtales > Lythraceae > Sonneratia > Sonneratia alba. The sequence continues at coordinate 3,118,404 of FWPY01000027.1, read as the reverse complement.
AGGCTGTGAGGCATAGGCTTATGAGGTTGCGTGTAAGTGTTCTGATCTGGGATTGGGTTTTTCGTGTACTTGTAATAGATGTGAATACGAGTTGCGTTTTCCCAATTGTGTTCTTGTGTCACTCGGTGTTGCTTCTTTGGTTCCCTGATTGTTTGGCCTTGACGGAACCCGCAGTGTGTGTGTGGCTGGTCGACAAAAGGTGTGTCGACGCCTAGCGGGGTGCGGAAAAATTTGTGGCCCGCATCGGCCCCGTGACACATGGGGTGATGGGATGTTGTGCAATAAGCTTAGAGTATGCTATCTAGCTCATCTACCCACAAGCCACCTAAGCTTTCCATGCGAATCTTCAAGCCATGGAGGAGGGTCCTATTGGCTACTTCCATTTGATTGTTGGCTCGGGGTGGGTGACCGAGGTGAAGTGTTGGGCGATTTCAAAGGCCTTGGAAAGCTCCTTCATATCTGAATTAGCGAACTAGGTCCCGTTGTCAAAGATGAGGGTCTTGGGTATCCCGAACTAGCTTATTATATGCTTCTTGAGGAATGAGATTATCACCTCCTCGGTGATCCATCCCGTTGGCTCGACTTCCCCCCAATGTGTGAAGTATTAGGTAGTGAAGATCAAAAAACATTTTTTGGCCCTTTGCCCAACGAGAAAGGGCCAAGTAGGTCGATGTTCCATTGGGCAAAAGGCCACGGACACCCTACTAGTTGTAAGTTGGAGGGAGGTAGATGGGGAACGTGAGCGTGGTGCTAGCTGTCAGGCACTTCTTGACCAACTAAATGGCGCCACTCCTCATGGTCGGCTAGTAGTACCCTTGGTGTAAAGCCTTGTGGGTGATGGACCCACCCCCATCATGTGCTCGCAAATGCCCTCGTGGATTTCCCTACGCAGATAACTGCCCTTCTCGGTGTCCATGTAGCAGAGCAATAGTGACAAGTATCCCCGCTGGTACAGGACTTTGTCAATAAGGACATAGGGGCCATTGGTCACACAAATCTTCTTGGCCTCAAGATTGTAGGTAGGAAGTTCCCCTGTGTTGTGGTACACCCGGATGGAGGTCATTCAGTTATCTACATTGTGCACATCTAGCACGCGGATTGGGGTGTCAAGGGGAGAGTCTTTATTAGCCTGCATTGCGACAAAACTAACCCAAGCGATATGGAGGGTGTCGATTGCCAATTTGGCCAATATGTCCACTGTAGCGTTCTCCTCCCTTGGCATAGGGGAGACCAAATAGTGTTGGAATTGGTTCGGCAACTTGAACACTACCCAGGTAAGCCTGCATCTTACCACTCTAGGCTTCATAGTTGCCCGTGATTTTATGAACCACCAGCTGGGTGTCGCACTTTATGTGCAATCTGGCAACTCGTGCCCCGTAGCTATGAGCAAGCCGGTAATCAAGGCTTCATATTTATCCCTGGTGTTCCCGGCTCGAAAGGATAAGACAAGGGCATACTTTAGCTGTTGTCCTTCCGAGGAGATGAGGACATAACCAGCCCCAACTATCATCTGATTCGTTAGTCATGAGAACCCGATCGTCTGACTTCCGGTCCCTCATTTCAGTGTCCGGATTATTTGGGTGCTAGGTCATTTTGAATACAAAGTCGGCGAGGGCCTAAGCTTTTATCAAGCCTCGAGGTTGGTAAGAGACTCCATAGGCGCTGATTTTGATGGCCCATTCCACGAGTCAGCTTGAGACATTAGGACACTGGAGGATGGCCTTAAGTTGTTGGTTGGTCCTCACAAAAATAGGATGTGCCTGAAGATAGGGCCACAAGCATCGGCTGGTAATGACGAGGGTTAATCAAGAGAGGAATCGACTAATGGCCACCAATTATCCATTAAGGCATTGCACCTCTTTTGGCATTCTGGGAGGTCCAAGATCCAAGATGGCTAGGACTTTCTCTGAGTTTGCATCGATTCCCCTCTAGGTAAAGATGTATCCCAAGAATTTGTCAGAGTCCACCCTAAAGACACACTTGGTAGGGTTAAGCTTCATGTTGTACCTTCGGAGGGAATCAAACGTCTCTTGGAGGTCAGCGAGACCATCATTGGCCTTGAGAGATTTGACCAACATGTCATCAACATACGCCTCAACGTTTCTACCCAGCTGGTCTTTGAAAATATGATTGACTAGCCTTTGGTGTGTGGCAACAACGTTCTTGAGTTTGAAGGACATGACCTTGTAACAATACACTGAGTCATCGATGTGGAAGGCTATTTTATCTTCACTAGCAGGATCCATTTTAATCTAATTATAGCCGGAGTAGGCATCCATAACACTAGAGTGTGACCAAAGGTGGCATCAATAAGTTGATCAATGTGGGGCAGGAGGAAGTAATTCTTGAGACAGGCTTTGTTGAGGTTAGTGAAATTAATGCACATCCTCCACTTGCTGTTAGACTTCCTAACCATCACCATGTTAGAGAGCCATTCAGGTACTCGACCGATTGTATTAAACCAACTTCTTTCAACTTAGCGACCTCCTCCTTGACAGCTGCCAAATGGCAGTCAAGTTGGGGTGTTTTGCCTGTTGAACAAGCTTCTAGCCCGATAGTATGCCCAACTTGTCGGTGATAACCAACCTGTTGATTCCTGGCATGTTGGTAGGGAACCAAGCAAAGATGTTGGTGTTGAGTTGGAGGAAGTCCGTCAGTTGCAGCTTGAAATCAAGTGGCAAACCTTTTCCTACTTGGACAGTTCTGTCAACGAGACAAAGAGAGATGTCCTCCAAGTCTCCCATTGGCTCCGATCTTTTGGTGCCAGGCTCCCAGGGGCTGGTGGTGTCAACCTGGAGAGTCTCTTTCAAGGCGTTGATGTAACACTCCTTAGCCATACGCTGGTCATCGCAAATTTCACCCACTTTCGTTCGGAGTGGGGAATTTCATTTTAAGGTGGCAGGTGGAGGTGACATATTTGAACGAGTTAAGTGCATGCCAATAAAAAATGGCATTGCATAGTGATGGGACACCTACCACCATGAACTCCACCTTGGAGATGTATTGGTCGCCCTTGCCAAGGGTGAGAGGTAGGGTAATGGTCCCTTTCGGTATGATGGATTGCCCTATGAACCCAACTAGAGGAGTGTGGACTATGTGCAAGGATGAGATGGACAGCTTCATCTTGAGAAAAGGCATCATAAAAAAGGATGTCAGGGGAGGTACAAGTATTAATGAGTACCCTTTTGATGTTGAATTCGCCTATTCGGAGAGCGATGACCAATGCATCATCATGAGGGTGGGACACATGGGCGGAGTTTGCGTCAGAAAAGGTGAGGGCATCGTCAATGGGCATGGGCAGTGAAATGGGGGCACGTTTCTTCTGTACCTGTGGTTGGCGAACCTCATATATAATATAACTCGTTTCTCATTACGACTTCTCACTAGGGGAAGGTCGGACCCATCGAAAATAACATCGATTATCTTGGAAGGAGTGCTAACTTCCCATTGGTTAGTTAGGGGGTTGGGGATGGGCTTGTTGCTACCATTCTTGGGTTGTCCTTTGGTGTCCCCTCCACCCACAGCACCCACACCACACCCCCCCCCTCCCCCTCTCCTCGATATGTAGGACTAGAGCTCTCCCTGCTAGATAATTTTCTCAATTTTGTTCTAGAGATCATGGCATTCTTCTATGTCAAGTCCCCATCGTCCATGACACTCGCAATACCACCCGCTAGACAAATCAACATTGTTGGTCGGGGTCTGGGCAAGTCGAACAATCTTTGCCCCTTGATTTCATTGAGAATGGCTCGTTTGGAGGCATGAGAGGGGTAAAGCGCCAGGCTTCCTACTCATAAGAGGACTTTGGAGGTCGAGGTGTTTTGGGCGTGGGTGCCATGCTATGCACCGTGTCCTTCAACTTCCACTTTCTATTGGAGCTTTGAGAACTCGACAAGGTCCATGGAGCTACAAGCTCCTTGACCTAGATGAATCAATTAATGACCATTTGCAAATTGTCCAAATTGTAGATGGGATTCTTTGTGAGTTCAATGCCCACTTCTCTGCCATAAATACTATTCCAAAAGGCTTGGACTACTTCTGCTTGTTGAGCAGTTTGATATCCATGGCAACTTTCATGAATCTATTCGCATAGCCCTTCAAAGTTTCTGACTTGTGTTGTTGGAGTAGGAACATGTCGATTTCCTTACGCAACTTGATGCTTCCCTCAAATTAGGAGAGGAATTGTCAGTTGAGAGCTCAGAAATTCCTTATGGAATTGGGTGGGAGAGAATGAAACTAGGAGGAGGTGGCTCCTTTACGCATGGCTAGAAAGAGGAGGCACATATGTGTGTCGTCAATACCTCTCGCCACCATGGCATCCGTGAAGAGATGGAGATGAGCCTTCAGGTCAAACCTACTATCGTATGGCAGCATTTGAAGGGGGGTTGAGAAGCAGCGGCATAGAGGCGTCAAGGATTTTGACCATGAAAGGCAAATCGGAGTCATCTTCATATGCGGAGAGGCAAGCCTTGTCCATATCCTTGAGGAGTCTTTCTGCTTGGGTTCTTATTTGTCCTTCCAGGTTAGGAAGGGAAGTTGACGAGGTCATCTTCGCATTAGTGATTGGGGCCGCCATTGGAGGCACATTGTACGGCACCCATTTCTAATAGCGTTGGGGATCAACTAGTTGATGTTTGACCACAGATAGGATAGTCTATGCGTGTGGAGTTGGATGGTAGGAAAGGTAGGGCATGTGAGAGAGGGGCGACTATTGACTCGCCGGGGTAGTATGAGCTTTGATAGGGGATGTAATTGTATGAGGTGATGTGTGTCTGAGCAATGTATTGCCTTTCTTCAGGATATTCCAAAAAATCCAGGGCAAGTTGTCTAACAGCCATGTTTTGGGGTGGTCGATTTGATTGGTCTCTATCAAATCGATTTCTACCCATCATGACACCGTGATTGAGAGCAACTTGATCCACAAATGGTTCCTGGGGTCGTATGGCCATAACCTATAGCGTCTCTGATGGCGTGGACTTCGCTGATTTAAAATCAAGGCCCTGACCAATGAGCTACCTGCTGGTACCGAGATGGGCTAAAGATTGCCACTGGTGACTAATCTCATGTTCTACGGTGTTAGCACGTGGGCGACGGGCAGAAGTTGTGTGCATCCCTGTCATGGCTGCTTGCATCTCGATCCTCACTTGCTCATGCACCACGGTTCGAACACCTTCCATGAACTTAGTTACATCGTCCCACATATTGGAAGGCCAAGTAGACGTCTAGGGCTGGGTAGAAGGGTCCAAAGGGGCTTCAAGCGAGGCCCAACCAGGTGATGGGGCAACCATGGAGGCGAGAGCTTTAGCACGTTGGGACAGCATGGCAGTTTTCGCAGCAATAGTGGCTTCTAAGCTCTTAACAAGAGCACCAATTGGTGCAGTTATGGTCACTGGGGTAGATCCACAAGATTGAAGGATGGAGGGAACTTGGTTTCCTCGAGCAATCAGCTATTTGGTTGAGATTAGGACGTCACGAATAGACCTACAAGCCAGCCAAACCTCGGTGGTTTTCACCCAAAATAACCCTCCGATACTTAAGTTAGCAAATCACGGTAAGAGAGGGTTGATAGTCAAAGTGTATCACATTTTAGGGTTTTCAGAAAACTTACCTTGTCCTCCATATCACAGGGCATTTATAATGGCCCAAGGGACTGTCTAGCCATGTGGGTCTTGCTTACCGAAGGCAGATGTGTCTGCCCAACAAGGGGCATTTGTTGCTCGAAGGTTGGTTGGGTTGGCGGACCTACTGACTATCAATCAGGGTATGATCAACTAACTAGTTGAGCGCAACTGGGCGAATCAACAGGAGGGGAGTAGATTCAAATGACCAGGCACCATCGGGCAGTCTGACTAATCGAGGGTAGAGTGTGGCCAGTCAACTGGGTGGAACCAGTTCTGGTCCGACTAAATGAGAGTGATTTCCCTATCAATCCTGATCTAATCAAAGGAGCAGCCAATCATCGTCTCCCTCCATGAAACCTGCAGACTCATCTTCGCAGTAATCTTTTTCATGTGGGTTGCTGTCTTTGACGGTTGTTCCTACTGCTAAGGATTTGAGCGACTGTCAGCAGTGGAGCCCCACTTGAATCCTCTACAAGGTTTGGTGCACGGGAACAGACGTCGTCGAAGTCATTTGCTAGACAAAGGTACAATAATCAGCAAGAATAAGTACTCACGGCTTCATTTCTTCTCATGTAGCCCCTCACAGCTTCATGCACTCTGAGCAAAGTGAATCCTGACCAAACCTTTATCGGGGCAGTAAAATCCAATAGCCAGTGATGGGTCAAGACTCAAGAGAGTCTAGTAGAATGTGCCGAATGACTCTGGTGAAGTGTAGCAGCAGTAAGGAATTGAAAATATAACCCAAATAAGGAAAATCACGAATAAATACAGGCTCAGGCAAAAGTCATTTCTAAAATGAGTCATTGTTTGGCGCAACAAAGTCGTTTTGGCATGATCAGTCACAATCATCTGTATATCTTACTTTGATAACCATGATATCCATAACCAAGATGATAAGAGATTAATCGGGTGTAATGATTTTGTTTGTCCCTGGACATAGTCAGCTTCATATCCTTGATGCTGGGAAATAATCAAATGAATTCACTGTTAGATTTTAATTTAATAATATATGATCCAACAATATAATATATTATTGATCGTATATCTCTACTATATAATTAGTCAAGATTAAGTTATCTAATTAAATTTATAAAATAATATCTAACAAAAAATATGTAAGGTGTATGGATCAATATACAAAAATTATAAAGTGATTTCTAATTTTTATGATAGGTAAAATTAAAAATTAATAAATTGAAGGCATTTATGTGCAATTTGCGGTTGTGGTCCTTAGGCTCTTTTGATATCCTAGTAGTAATAAGAGACAGTAAATCTCACATCTTCTTAAAGGTTTTTCATACTGTCCTAAAAGATTCGCACTCAATCGATCACACGAGTTCCAACTATTGATTCAGGTACGATTCCATTAATTTCAATACATAAATCTTAAAATTATTGGGTTGTAAAATTTCCAACAATTGGTATGAAAGCCTTCACCCTATTTGGATCAGTGAGAGTTTTAGTTTGATATATTTGATTGATTTGCAAATTCGGATCACTGTGAAATTAAAAAAAAAATCTCGTCAGTGGCCACCAGGTGAGGCTGCTTCACCGCTGCCAACCGACCACTAGTTGGCTGCCAGGTGAGGCATCCCCACCTCGCCCGCCAACTATCGTAAACCTCCATCCCCGATCCAACCTCCATTAGAGTTGCCATAAGGACGCCACGGTTGAAGGCTGCGGTTGAAAGCTGCAGCTAGTGTTGCAGGAGGAGGAACGGGGCGTCGTCTGTGGGCCAAGGCTGCAGCCAATTGCCTAACCAAGGCGGTTGACAGTCGTCTGTGGGCCAAGGTGGCGGCCAATTGCCGAAAACCAAACCCAGAACACACTCGGAGTCGTCATAAGGCAGCCACGACCGAAGGTGGTTGCTGAAATCGGCTGCTCATATCATAGGAGGCGTGAAGGAGCAGTTATTAGCGGCTCACACTGCTGGAGAAGTGAAGGAGCGGTTGCCGATCATAGCGGCCGACGTTCTCGGTGATCATCCATTAGCCGAATATCTTGCGGTTACCTAGCGATAATCACGACTACGGTTTTGGATAGTGATTACTAGTGGCTAAGGTTGCAGGATTCGGTTGAAATGGATGAAATATTGTGGCGGCCATTAGGGTTTTGGTGAAGAAGATGAACAGTAACCAGTCTGCAAGTCACACCAGTTCAATCCAAGAGGGACCGGTTCGATGTGAATTGGGCCGGTTCATATGGTTGGATTGAAATTAGGCCAGTTCGAGACTGATTCAGGACTGGTCAAAGCATATTTGAACTGGTTCGAGGCAATGTCTACACGGTTCGGTCCAAAAGGGACCGGTTCAATGTAAATTGGGCCGGTTCATATGGTTTGGGTCGAAATTAGGCCGGTTCGGGACTGATTCAGGACTGTTTCAAAGTAGATTTGAATGGTTCCATCATGTTTAGTTGATTTCTTCACCAATTTTGCTCCAATTTGAATTGATTCAAGAAAATTCTAGTGAAATTAAGACAAATTCAGTATGGTTCAAATCTAATTTAGCATGATTGAAACCACTTAAGGTTTGATAAAAGGGTTTAAGCCTATTTTAGTCCATCTAAAGTTAAATCACTACCAATTAAATTTGGTTTAGGCCTTTAAACTTGATTTTGAATGTTGAATGAAACAATGGCATTTTTTTATGTCTAATATTCAAGAATAAGTTCATTGAAGCAACGACTAGCCAAAGTGAGCTCTCCTATGTAGATTGATGTATTCAAGAATATATAAGATGTTTGTATGTTTGAAATTTCATGCGGGTAGTGGATCGGCCCAAAGGAATGACACTGTTTGGCCAAGTTTCAAATATGTCTGTGGTAATCATTGGGTTTTCATGTAAATATGAGTTGGTCGAAAGGAAGGCTCATTATTTGGCTAGATTGATTATCAGTGTTTGATTACTGCATCAACAGTACCGCTTACAAGTTAATTATTTTATTTAAATATGAAATATCAATGTTGTGCTTGGTATCTCCTGATGGAATAAGCTGTTATTTCATTCACTATTCATGAATATGTGAGCTAATATATTTCTCATTTGTTATTTGTTCTTTGTTCAACTAATACTTCTGCTACATCGATTTATGCTACTATTATTTCGATCCTTGTGCTAACTGGCACAAATTTCAAAGTTTCGAAAAAGAACATTATGATAGTTCTCGGTTGCATGGATTTGGACTTGGCCCTTCAGACAGAACGACCACCTGCTCTTACAGTTAATAATTCCATTGAGACTAAACAGGATTTTGAGCGGTGAGATCATTCTAATAGGTTGAGCCTTATAATTATAAAGCATGCAATTCTAGAGACCTTTAGGGGCGATACCTCTAATGAGAAAGATACCAAATCATTCCTAGATGTCATAGAAAAGCATTTTGAGAAAAACGAAAAGGCTAAGACAAGTACACTTTTGGCAAAGCTTATTTCAATGAGGTATAGAGGCAATAGGAACATTCAGGAGTACATCATGGTGAAGTCTAATATTGCTTCAAAACTAAAGGCACTTAAACTAGAGTTGTCTAAAGACTTACTTGTGCATTTAGTTTTGATCTCTCTGCTTGCACAATACAGTTAGTTTCAAGTTAGTTACAACTGTTAAAAGGAGAAATGGAATCTCAATGAGCTCATCTCTCATTGTGTGCAAGAGGAAGAGAGACTGAAGCATGAAAAGATAGAAAGTGCTCATTTGGCATTGACCTTTAAGGGTCAGAGCAAGGGCAAAGGCAAGAAAAGGCTCATGAGTAAGGAAGTTGCAAGTGTTCCAAATAAGGTTAAGACACAAAAGCAACAGGATTAGGTTACTACTTGTTTCTTTTGCAAGAAATATGGACACTTAAAGAAGAATTGTACCAAATAACAATCATGGCGTGCAAAGAAAGGTACATCTCTGGCTTTAATTTGTTCTGAGGCTAATTTGGCCTTTGTACTTGCACACACTTAGTGGTTAGATTCTGATGCTACTACTCACAAAGTGTGTCTATGTAGGGTTGCCTGAACTGTTAAAAGCCAAATAATGTTGAAAGATTCATCTATGTAGGCAATAGCAAGTCAATTGCAGTTGAAGCAATGGGCAAATTTAGGTCATTGTTAAAGACTAGATATTATTTGGATTTGGAGGAGACTTATGTTGTATCGTCCTTTAGACGGAATTTGATTTCTATTTCCCAATTGGACAAATTCGGTTATTATTGCTCTTTTGGGAATTCTCAATTTCATCCTCTCCATAATTCAAATGTGATTGCTACCTGTTCTTTATCCTTTCATAATAACCTTTACTTGCTTATTACAATTGCTTCATATGGTGAGACCTTGCATGCGGATTCACATGGTACAAAGCAAAAATTAACTAATGAGAGTTCAACAAAGTTATGGCACAAGTGAGTAGGTCATATTTCGAAACAATGAATTAAAAGGCTTGTGCCATGTGGAATTCTTAATTCTTTTGATTTTACAGACTATGAAGTCTGTATTGAGTGTGTCAAGGAGAAACAAACAAACATTATGAGATTAGATGCCGATTGAAAGTCAGACATCTTAAAACTATTTTATACTGACATTTGTGGATCATTCCCTATGGCTACTTGAAATGGTCAACAATATTTTATCACATTCATATATGATTATTCTCAATATGAGTATTTGTACCTCCTTAGTGAGAAATCTCAATCCCTAGATGCATTCAAGAACTTTATAACCTAATAATTCCAAGATCTACATGTTGAGATCAATGAAAAATTGCAGAAACGAAAGCGTACCTGAATCCATAGTTGGAACTCATGTAATTGATTGGATGCGGATCTTCTAAGATTGTACGGAAAACCTCTCAGAGAATGTGGGATTCACTTTGTCTTTTATGACTAATGGGATATCAAAAGAGCCGAATTTATCATTTAAAGTTCTTAAATGCATCCAGGGCCTAAGATTTGTCACTGAGGAGGTACAAGTACCCATATCGAGAATAATCGTCTATAAATGTGATAAAGTATTATTGACCATTCCGAGTAGCTGTAGGGAATGGTCTACAAATGCTAGTATGAATCAGTTCTAAGACGTCTTACTTTCGATTAGCACCTAATCTCTTAATATTTTTTCGTTTCCTCTTGACACACTCAACACAGACCTCATAATCTATAAAATCAAGAGAATTAAGAATTTCATCTAACACAAACCTTTCAATTCATTATTTCGAAATATAACCTAATCGCTTGTGCCATAACTTTGCGGAACTCTCATTAGTTGATGTTCGCTTTGTACCGCGTGAATCCGGATGCAAGGTCTCACCATATGAAGCAATTGTACTAAGCAAGTAAAGGTTATCATGAAAGGATAAAGAACAGTAGCAATCACATTTGAATTAAGGAGAAGATGAAATTGAGAATTCCCAAAAGAGCAATAATAACTGAATTTGTCCAATTGGGAAATAAAAACCAAATTCTGTCTAAAAGACGGTACAACATAAGTCTCCTCCAAATCCAAATAATATCTAGTCTTTAACAATAACCTAAATTTGCCTATTGCTTCAACCGCAAATGACTTGCCATCGCTCACATAGATGAAGCTTTTAGCATCATTTGGCTTTCGACAATTCAGGCAACCCTGCATAAACACACTTTGTGAGTAGTAGCACCAAAATCTACCCACCAAGTGTGTGTAGGTACAGAGATCAAATTAACCTTAGAACAAATAAAAAAGCGATAGATATACCTTTCTTTGCACGCCATGCATGATATTTGATACAATCCTTCTTTAAGTGTCCATCTTTCTTGCAAAAAAGAAACAAGTACTAACCTGATCTTGTTGCTTTTGTGTCTTAACTTTATTTGAAACACCCGCAACTTCATTACTCATTGGCCTTTTCTTGCCTTTGCCTTTACTTTGACCCTTAGAGGTCAATCCCAAATGAGCACTTTCTGTCTTTTCATGCTTCAATCTCTCTTCCTCTTACACAAAGTGAGATATGTGCTCACTGAGACTCTATTTCTCCTTTTGATAGTTATAACTAACTTGAAACTGACTGTATTGTGCAAGCAGAGATATCAAAACTAAATGCACAAGCAAGTCCTCAAACAGTTCTAATTTAAGTGCCTTTAGTTTTGAAGCAATATTAGACATCTCGATGATGTACTCCCAATTGTTCTTGTTGCCTTTATACCTCATTGAGATAAGCTTTGCTAAAAGCGTACTTGTTTCAGCCTTTTCATTTTTCTCAAAACGCTTTTTTATAACATTTAGGAACGATTTGGCATCTTCCTCATAGTGGTATCGCCCCTGAAGGTCTCTGGAATTGCATGTTTTTTGATCATAAGACTCAACCCATTAAAACGATCTCATCACTCAAAATCCCGTTTAGCCTCAACGGAACTATTAATTGTAAGAGCAGGTGGTCGTTCTATTCGAAGGGCCAAATCCAAATCCATGCAAATGAGAACTATCATAATGTTCTCTTTCCAGAATTTAAAATTTGTGCCAGTTAGCACATGGATCGAATTAATAGTGGCAGAAATCAATGTAGCAGAAGTATTAGCTAAACAAAGAACAAATAACAAATGGGAAATATATTAGCTCACATATTCATGAATAGCAAATAAAATAATAGTCTATCCCATCATGAGATACCAAGCACAATATTGATATTTCATATTTGGATAAAATAATCAACTTGTAAATGATACTCTCAATATAGTAATCAAATACTAATAATTAATCCGGTCAAACAATGAGCCTTCCTTTGGGTCGACTCATGTTCATATGGAAACCCAACGATTATCATGCATTTATTACTGCAAACATATTTGAAACTCGGCCAAACAGTGTCCTTCTTTTGGGCTGATCCACTGCCCGCATGAAATTTCAAACATACAAACATCTTATATATTTTTGAATAAATCAATCTACACAAGAGAACTCACTTTGGCGAGACACTGCTTCAATTAACTTATTCTTGAATGTTAGACATAAATAAATGCCATTATTTCATTCAACATTCTAAATTGAGTTTAAAGGCCTAAACCAAACTAAACTGGTAGTAATTTAACTTTAGATGGACTAAAATAGGCTTAAACCCTCTTATTTGACCTTAAGTGGTATCAATCATACTAAATTAGGTCTGAACTATATTGAATTTGTCTTAATTTCACTAAACATTTCACGAATCAATTCAAATTGGAGCCAAATTGGTGAATAAATCATTGACCAATTCTAAATTAGTTCTGAACCGGCCTAATTTCAATCCAAACCATATGTACTAGCCCAATTCACATCGAACTGATCCCTTTTGGATCAAATTAGCGTGACTTGTAGAACGGTTACTATTCATCTTCTTCATCGAAACCCTAATGGCCGCCGCTGGAAACCCTAATGGTTTCAACACGATTTCATCTGTTTTAACCGAATCCTGCGATCTTAGCCACTAGTAATCACAATCCGAAACCATAGTCGTGATTATCGCTAGGTAATTGTAAGATATTCAGCTAACGGACAATCACCAAGGATGTCGGTCGCCGTGAGCGGCAACCACTCCTTCATGTCTTCGGCGGTGTGAGTTGTCAATAACCGCTCCTTCATGCCTCCTGCGATATGAGCCGCCGATTTCAGCCACCACCTTCAACCGTGGCTGCCTTATGGCTACTCTGAGCGTGTTCTGGGTTTGGTTTTCAACGATTGGCCACCACCTTGGCCTACAAACGACTATCGACCACCTTGGTTCAGAGATTGGCCGCAGCCTCGGCCCACAGACGACATCTTGTTCCTCCTCCTACGACACAAGCCGCAGCTTTCAACTGCAGCCTTTGGCCGTGGCTTCCTTATGGCGACTCTAACAAAGGTTGGACCGGGGATGGAGGTTTATGGTAGCCGGCGAGTGTGGCGGGGATGCCTGGCCTGGCAACCAACCAATGGTCAGCTAGCGGCGGTGAAGCCCCACCTGGCAGCCAACTAGTGGCCGGTTGGTTGCGTTGAAGCCCAATGCGACCACCAAAAAGAATTTGTTTTTAAATTTCTAGATATGAACAATGATCCGAATTTACAAATCAATCAATCACATCAAACTAAAACTCTCAATCATCCAAACACGTGAACGCTCTTATGGGAATTGTTTAATAATTTCAAGATATAAGTGTTGAGATTAATGAGAAATTGCGGAGATTAACGAAAGTGTACCTAAATCTATAGTTGGAACTCGTGTGATTGATCGGGTGCGAATCTTCTTGGACTATATGGAAAACCTCTCAAAGGACGTGTGATTCACCCTGTCTCTTATGACCAAAGGGATATTAAAAGAGTCAATTTTATCGTACGTCCCAGGGACCACAACCGCAAATTCCACATAAGTGCCTTCAATTTATTAATTTCTAGTTTCACTCATCATAAAAATTAGAAATTGCTTTATGATTTCTGTATATAAATCCCTACACTTTACAGATTGTCTGTTAAACCTTATTTTATAAACTTAATTAGATCACTTAATCGGATTGGCTTATTGGATAGCAGAGACACACGATCAATCATATATTGTTAAACCATATATTGTCAAATTAAAATTCAACAGTTAATCCATATTACATAACATACATATCATCTCAATGGAATTGATTAAAATTGTTGACTCGAGCGCGATTCAAGTAAATAAACATGATTTCTTGTAAAAGGAGATTTGATGAAATTGATAGGTCTAATTTAAATATATATGTTGATTAATTTTCTATACTAAAATATATAATTTGAGTGTTAAATTTTTTTTAGAAAAAGATATATAATTAATTACTATCTTTAAATATTAATTACTATGGTAAGAATAATTTTACATTTTGATATTAATTTCTCTTTTTTATTAGTTAAATTTATATTTGTTTATGACATTTTAAAAAGTCCAAAAATTGTGACTACTGCTTCTCATATTTACTTAAATAATATATGTATATATATGTATAGATAGATAAAAATCCCATTCATATCACGACACGTGTACACAATTTTGTTTATTGTTTTCTCTAACAAACTGAACCTTATTTAATGTAAAAAAGGCATTACGTAATTGACTTTCGAGGAACGGGCAGCGAAGCATAGGAAGGACTCCGACAGAAAATAAATCGAATCCAAAAATTTTTAAATAATAATAATAATAATAAATAATTCGTGGACATGTGGAATGGTCTCTGAAGTTCAACGGTAACTTTCTGCCCTTGACCAGTCCATTATCCTGTTTGGAAGCAACACCTCCATGGAGGGTTGTATTCATCCAGTAAAGTCAACGTCAGTAGTTTCAATAATTATTAATCGAAGAGGGAAAGAAAAAAAAACCCCACGTCTGTCCATACTCAATTCAATATTTTCCCATTGCTCATCTCTAAGTTGTCAACATTTGGCATGATTTGAATACGACATAGAAAAACAATGTGTGAGCTGGAGTTTTTGGTCTACTTGAGACATGGCCCAAAAAAGTGTTAGTCTAAAAATATAAAAATAATTTTTATAATAAATATTATGAGAAAAAATTTAATTTTGATTAATTAAATTTTAATATTTTTTAAAATTAATATAAATTTTACATTGATGGAAAGTTATATCATAAAAAATTTATTTTAAAATGTAAAATTATTTAAATTTATTTTTTAAAAATAATTATTTATATAATTCAAACTAGACTGGGTGATCCAAAGTATGAAAAAATTTTTATTCGTACCAAAATTTCTAGGTTATCCAAAATGGCGTGCCATACTAATATGGCTCGAAAGTAGATTCGTGCCATGCTAGCACAGCTTGAATTTACATGCCTATATCTATCCCTTCTTAACCAGATGTAGACTATTAAATATCCATGGCTTTTTCATAATCTGGCAAACCTCTTATGCTTATTTACCTCTAAATTCAAAAGAATTCTTACCGTGTGTGAAAAGAAAATATTAAGCTATTTCAATGAACCGTGTTTACACTATCCAATGCTTTGGAAGCGATTTTAGTTCTTAATTTGTGGTTAGGTAGGCTAAAGATTTTATTCCCTCCACAAAGATCTATAGCATTGATAAGTCTTATCATATCTAAGAACTACCTGGAAAAAAAAATAACACATCCACTACTAGAAATTTGGCTATGGGAAGTGCAAAATTTTCGACGCAAATCAAAGAAAAGTGGACGCCAATATTGACTAGATTTTAATTTGTATCCGATTGTGTCGACTGCGTTGTTGCCGCTAAAGTGCTTGATGCAAATGAATAGTGGGCGCAATTTTCCATATAAAAATGTGGAAGTAAGTCGACGCTATTTGTGTCCAACATTTCCTCTGCTTCTCTCTATCGGCAGGGTTGAGGCCGATGAGTACCGGTTGGGCTATAGGGGACTGCGATTACAAGTGATCGAAGAGGCATCTAGGGTTTAGGCCGGGGAGCTGTCATAGTGGCCGACAAGAGACCGCCAGAAGGATAGGAGGAGGAGCCGGGGGTCGAAGGCGGACTTCATCACTTCAGCATGGTCGCTGGTCGAAGTCGACATGAGGGAGAGGCGAGAGAGAGAGAGAGAGTGAGCATTGGTTTAGACGATTTAGGGTTTCATTGGTTATGATTTCAAAAGTGACTACCTTTTATTTTTCAAATGTTAGCGTCGAAATTTTGGACGTAAAAAATTACCATTCTATTTTGTGTACAAATTTACTTGAATATGGACGCAAGGCCAACTCAACATTGCGTCCATTTAATTGGATGCCAAATTGTCGCAATATTTTGGCCACTAATAACTAATATAGAAAATACATTATCATATCGAATAATTACAATAAAAATTATAGGTATATAAGAAGATTGAGTACTGCTATTTATTAATTTATACTTTTAGGTAAAAATAAACTGATTCTTTATGAATTCACAGTGAATTCATAACATAAGCTTCTCGTAGTGATCCAAGACTAACAAGTCTCATTTGCAAGTAGAAAAAGAAAATAGATTTTGAGAAAATTATACATTTGCTCTAAACCATTTAATTGGTCATTTACGGATTTGGCCCGAAATGTGATTGACACTCGTGTAAGTAGTAGAGTAGTCTAGCACTATTACCACTGAAGTTGTCAAAATTTGGCATGCCATAAAAGTACAGGTCAGGCACAGCTCAACATGAAAAAATTGTGTATGAACTTAGATTTTTTAGCCAAAAACTAACCTAACAATATGGAAATAATTATTATAATAAAAAAAAGTTATGAAAAAAATTAAAATTTTGATTAATTATATATATAATTATATTTTAATAGTTATTTTAATATTTTATTTAATTTTATATAAAATTTAGACTAATTAATCAATTATATTATAAAAAATTATTTTAAATATAAGTTTATTAAATTTAAAAAAAAAATAATTATTTGTGATCTTAGGGCTCGTCAGAGTGACTTGAAGTACAAAAATTTTGTGCTCTAGCTGAGATTTTCGGGTCACCCAAGTGGGTCAAGACAACCCGAATTGTCAGACTTAATTACCACTCTTTTTAATTATGAAAATGGACAACATCATGTTGAATTTATGAATCGGATCATACATGAACATCCGTTATACTACAAATTCTAAACATCCCCTATTAAAACCTCTTCATTGTTTCTTTTCTTATTTTTAATTTGATCTATATGAATAAAAAAATTATTTGGACAACTTTAACAGCTCTAATTTGTGTTGAATAACTGAGTTTAGAGTAGATTTTTCATTTTTTTTGTAGGTTTATCGATAGCTATTTTATCAAATTTTAGTATACTACAGTCAACTTTAGATTAGATATTAGTATGTTTAATTATTTTTCACTGTCGGTTTCTATGACATTGTAATACTAGACATAATAAATTTATCTTTTTTTATAATAAGAAAGGAAGTCGAGGGTCTAGCATAGTCTAAGAACAGTACTCTCCAAAACACAACTTAAATAGGCACAATTAACAAGTGTTTCAAGTAACGAACAATTATGAGCTCTCGTTAGTAACAAAATAAATTTGTCAAAATATGTAGAATTACTATCTCACATAAAAATTTAGTAGAAATATTTTAAATTAATACAAAATATTTCTTTTTACCCAATCCGTCAAAAAGTTTTAAATTTGTCCCTTGCACGTTCAGCTAAGGCTCAAGGTGGACATACTTTTGCTTGGATGGTGAATGGTGGGGTTAAGGAGGGATAGTGGGGAGAGGAGGAGAGGAGAAGAGGAAACGTTCAGCTTGATTTTGTTATTGTTGATACAAAAGAGTGGTACAATCAGCCTCATTGATAGAGTTGAAGATGAGGAAGGAATGATACGGATGAAATAAGATATTTCCATGTCAGAAAATAATTTTCACATAAAATTCCACATAATCATTTCTTCTTTCTATTCCAAATTGAAATATTTCTAATCTTTTATACCATTAGAAAAATTAACCCTTCCGTTATAGCGACATTATCATGATATTAAAAATATGTAGTAACGAGAAATAACATTATAACGTTTTTGTACTAACAGCTCTTATGTACCATTTGTGTAATTAACCCTTCCATAGTGAGACAAACTTATGCAACCTGAATAAGGCAATATATTCCCATTTCCAATTAAATATTTTCATTTTTTTTTTACGTTTTAATCCGAATCAATCATAAATTTATTTCTAACTTTTACCATGCTTGTGTTTGGTACTTTTCTCAAGAAAAAGATATATGGAATCATAATAAAAGAACTATGTAAGTATTTTCCTCTCTAATGACCCGGTCACCTCGACATGTCCAATACGGTCCAACAAAGCTATGCCTTGCCGAGATCAATGCGTTAAGGCTTAAGAGCATATTTTCCAGCAAGTGCGTTTAACATACAGGTGTGGAGTCTCCGACCGTGAGTTGGGCATCACTGGACCAAAACCGCCGAGATGCCCGGGTTTCCCTTTGCTTATACGTTGTCTTTCTCGATGAAACAATACAAATAAAGTTGTGCGGTCCCGTACGTCTGACCGATCGTTGACGATGGAGGGGTCAGTAGGCTCCACCTTTTACCTGTTTATAGATTCATCCAAGAGGATTCTTGGCAGTAAACACGTTCTTCATTTCAATGGACTCCTGTTGCTTGGACCCACATATGACATGGCTCGATCTAGCTGATTTGCTCTCGGTTGCCCTTCGAGTCTCCGGTAGTGTCCAACGCGAGGGAAGTCCGGCGGTGATGGTTCAGATTGATCCTCTCGTGAGATTTGACATTTCTTTTCGCTTTATTATATAAAGAGTAAATCTCTTTGTTTATTGTTTCATTGAGTCAATAATTTGATTTTTTTTTTTTTTACTTTTAATGAATCCACCCTTATCACTAGTAAGAAAATGGGATATAACTTTAAGTATATGTCTAATTCTGCTAAGTTACATCAATGTCATGTCAAATTTTTTGAAGACAGTTCGACATCATCATTGGATGTCATGATGGATGTTCCGACAACATTGATAGAGAAGAACATTAAAGTCAAAATGTTGGCTTGCTAAAATATTACGGAGGAAAAATGTATAGTTACTCTTTTTATAAGTATTTGCAAAGTTGAACCAAAAAAAATTTAACGCCCAAAACATGAGAGAGCCTTAGAGGAATCCCAACTAAATTGAGGATTTATCTATCATAAGCATGGGCTTGGATTAAGTAATTTTGTTTTTCTTAATTATCATCAATGAATAAAATAATACATTTCCAATATTGCAAATATCATTCTTTTTAATTTTAAAAGTAAATTCCAGAATTAATGTAAATAGAAAATATAGTAAATATAATCTCAAATATATAAAAATTGTAAATTTGATAATTCTAAAGTTAAGAATCAAAAACACCCTGCATAGTCCAATTAACAACAAAACAACAGCAAAAATTCAATAAGTTTACATATTTTTGTGAGTTTTATAAGTTTGAAATTATCTTATTGGATTTTATATACTTGGTTTTGCAATATATTTGAGTCAAATCCGTTACTCTCCATAATGATCTTATTGATATGACAATTATTAACTAATGTGACTATTGTTTATGCTAAGAGGCACCTCCTACCATAGTTTTAAAAAACGGACTGGGCCGGCCGATTCGACCGGGAACCGGCCACTCACCCGGTCCAGTTCTCATAAATAATCCAATTACACTTTAAATGTGGTCAAATCCAATTGAATCGGCCGGTTCTCAGTCGAACCAATAAATCCAATTGAACCGGTAAAAAAACCGGTAAACTTAAAAATAAAAACTTATTATAATGTACTTATTTTATTTTACTATACTTATATTTATATTTTATGTTAAATTTGGGACTAATATAATGACTATATTAATGATTTTGATTATAAATCATAGTTAAATTATAATATTATATCGATTTATTAGAATATTATATTATTAATATTATTTATTAAACATACGATTCAACCCATTAAACCCTCGGTCCGACCCATGAACCCATGAACCTATATCTTGACCGGTTCCCGGCCCGGTCCGGTTTTAAAAACTATGCCTCCTACCATGTCACTCTCATCTTCCCCAGCTCATTCGATTATCAACTGAAGTGCATCATCATGTAGTAAACATCATCAATTCAAGCTTCAATTTAGGGATTGCCGAAATTGGGATCAGCGAATTTGGGAATTGGGGGAGAATGCTTTGTGCCCTCATGGAGAGGGAGGACAAAGACCATTGCAACTCAATTATGTGGGGGGTCACTACAAAGGGCATTTTGGTCATTTTGCACGCGACTATTTGGATTATTCTCCGAAAGCTTAGAAAATCTAGAAAACTTAAACTTTAAAGGATCCCCCCCCCCCCAAAAAAAAGATGACGGTAAAAAAATAATCCTAAAAATCCTAAAACTCTTGTAGATCTTAAACCCTATAAAACTTGAAAATCATATCGTAGGAAGCATGACCATAATTTAGGGTTTAACAATATTTGCACTTTTCTTTCCCCTTCCTTATTATTTTCCATAACCATATTTACAATTGTAACTTTAGCACATGATAATGAGGAATAATTATTACATGTGAAATGTCTTGAGGACTAAATAAATAGTACATTAAGTATCCAAAAAACAAAATGAAATAATTAATTCATTGTGCAGCTTTTCCATCTTATTTAACAACTAATCATTAGTTAATTTAGACTGTCCCTTAAATTAATACTAGACGTCAATCCATATCACACGACATATATATTGGTTTAATAAAATTAATTAAAAATATTTATTTGAGTGCGATTAAAGTAAGTAAACATAATTTGCTATAAAGAAAAAGTTCAGGTAAAATTTTATCATTCAAATATATAAGCTGAAATATATAATTTAAGTGTCATAAAATTTTTAAAAAAATAGGTGGTGTGATTAGTTACTCTTTTGAAATGTTAATTACTATTCTAAGAGTAATTTTACAATTTGATTCTAATTTCTCAGTTTTTTTATTAGTTAAATTTATATTTATTTATAACATTTTAGAAAGTATAAAAATGCCACTCACGTCTCCTCATATTTGTTTAAATAATATATATATATATAGATAGATAGATGGCGAAAATTCCATTCAGTTTACGGTACGGATACGCAATTTTGTTTATTGTTTTCTCTAACAAATTGAAACAAATTTAATGTGAAAAGGCATTACGGAATTGACTTTTGAGGAAGGGACAACGAAACATGGGAAGGACTCCGTTCAGAAAATAATTGAATCCAAAATTTCTCCAAACAAAATAATAAATAAATAAATTCGAGGAGTTGATTGATGGTCTCTCACGTTCAACGGTAACTTTTTGCCTTTGACCTGCCCATTGTCCCGTTGTCATGCAGGGCTGTATTCATCCGGTGAAGTCAACGTCAGTAGATTTAATAATTACTAATAGAAGAAGGAAAGGAAACAAAAATTCCCTTGTCGTCCATACAAAATTCAATATTTTCTTGCGAAGAAGAGTCACCTCAATGATCAAGGTCTTTGATAGAGCTGGCAATTCGGGTCAATATGGAGTTTTTGGGTAATGCTGGCACGGCCTACTATATCGGATGGCCCAAAAATCCGGACCCAAGTAGGATTGAATATTTTGTGCTTTGATAGTTCGGTTTAGTACAAATCACACAAATAATTACTTTTTAAAAAAAATTAAAATAATTTATATTTTAAAATAATTTTTTTATAATATAATTAATCAATTAATCTAAAATTTGTATTAATTTAAATAAAATATTAAAATATAATTATATATGTATAATTAATCACTTTTTAATTTTTTCATAATTTTTTATTATAAAATTTATTTTTATATTTTTCTTACTAATACGATTTTTTTGGGTCATGCTTACATAGCACGATTTTTTTGGGCCACGTTGACATGACACGATCTCGTAGATGACTTGAAAATATCGGTCTAACCACGGTTTATTCATACCGTGCTTGAGTCGTACCAAATTTTACCACCTCTAGCCTTTGACATGAAAGGCCAAGGTAACAAGGTGTGACAGGTGGAAACATCACCTCATAGAGTGTGAATAGCATTCGTCCACTTAACATATTTTATATAGTATCAAAATAGGTTAATGTATGTGGTCATACCTCGTTGGACTCAAGTTTTGAAGAAAAATTGTCTGATTTACAGTGAATTATTGTGACTTGAGCACGGGATTTGTAGTCGTTCAATTTGACTTTGAAAAATGAATGCATGGCACGTAAATAATTGTTGATAAGCTACTTGAAGAAATAAATAACCTAAATAATAGTTAATAAAAAGGCGTTTAGGGTTTTTAATGTCACATGGCAAGCAAGCATTAAATCATGCCGTCATGTAAGGATGAACGTTGAAGATGAATTCTAGCCAGGGAGATAATAAAAAATAATTATAATATATAAAGATAATTGGATGCGCCATTCATGATAAACCTAGTCATTTAGGTGGGTACTGATCCGACCGCACACTCTTGTGTGGGTTGATTGACAAATTTTACCCACTTAAGTTGGGTTGACTAAATGGTATTACTCTTTTAAATATAGATTTGAGATATATTAATAATACTTAAATACATCATTTTATTTCAGAAAAAAATATATTAAATCTGCTTCTATCTTACTTCTAAGAAAATTTGAAAGCCCTATCACAAGTCAATAAATTGATAAAAATATCTAATGGTATATTCCCACCAAACCAGAAAACATATTACACGTTTAATTTTATATGCTTCAACATTAGACTGAAACATTTATTTATTTATTTCAGATAAATATATATATATATATGCACAGCCAGCAGTTCGCGTCTAACGCGGTGTATACGACATTCAATTCAAGAAACACCTTTTTGAAAGGTTATTGGATGCAAGGTGCCTTCACGATTCATTGCTTCTGAAAGGAGATGGAATCATGTGAATCTGACATAAAGGGTATGGAAAAAAAAAAAAAGAATGATGACGTTGGATTCGATTTCTGTCACAAGTCGAGGGCGAATTTTTGCACCGCACTATCTTAGTCGCACGTTATAATCTTCGGTTGGGGGGCGACAGCGGCCGGGATCGAGCCAGGAGTAGCCATGGGATAAATGGGGGGTGGGGAAATGAATAGGGATTGCGGGACTCCGTTAATAATGTCAGTTTGCTTGTCAAGGATAGAAGGCTTGCCGGACAGACAACCACCCTGACCATCCTTTTTCCAGGCAGGTGAAAAGGGTGTGTGCGCGTCCCAGATCGTTGCTGAGATCCAATGTTTTAGAAATCCGATCCTAAATTAGTCAGGTTCTCGATGTAACTATGGCCGATAGCCGAGCTAATCAACTCGTGTCAAGGATAGGACCGCATCGAGACCCGAGGTCGCATGTGACCTCTGTAGTTCTTGAGATTAATGTTGCAGTCCGAGACTCCTAAGGGCATGCACCTGCTGTGTCTGTCGAGGACTAGAAACGACCCTGACCAATACGGTTCAGCCCGTTTTGGGCCTGAAATGTCTCGGTTGACGCTATTGCATCGGTCCACGGTATGCTACTCCGGGTCCATGTAAATAAACATTTACTCAAGAGCTAATCCGTAAATTCTTAAAATTGAGGAGACCTGTACTCCGTCCATTGATTTAAGTTTTTGATCAGATATATATGCACTCGAATCTCTTATAAGCCTCATTATAAGATCCAATATGGCACCATATGGACGCAAAGCGATCAAGTCTGATTAAACTGGCCAATTCCCAATCCGATCGGTAAACCCAATTGAATTAGTAAAACAATAGTTCGACTTAAAATTTAAAAAAATAAAAATATATTATAATATACTTATTTTATTTTATTAGACTCATATTTATATTTTATGTTGATCTTGGGTTAATATAATGGTCATATAATAGATTTTTATTATAAATCATTATCAACATATAGTATTATGTGAATTTATTTATAATATTATATCATAAATATTATTTATTAAATATGTGATTCAATTTATTAAACATTCGGTTCGACCTATAAACTCATACCTTAACCGATTTTCAGTTCGGCTCAATTTTAAAAACCATGTGATTGTTAGATTCAATAAACATAGATCTTGGAAGGGAAGGATAAATAGGTCGAGAAGGTGGATTTCATCAGCTGTCCTACGCTTGCGGGGTTCAACTATTGGCCGCAAGGTCAGCCGTACTTCTGGATGTAGAGCCATTGATACAGCAAAGTAGATAAGCAATGCATCTAAAATTATAAATTCAAATTAAAAATACAAAGAAAGTGGCGGTGCAAAGTAGATCTAGTAAAATCTGGCCTGGAACGATAATACCGTGTTAGGCTAAGATTATTGTGCCGGAAGTTTATTGTGTCGTGACGGTGTAGCCCGGTAATTTTATTGGGCGTGTTAGGCCCGATAATCCTGGACCACGCCGACACAATAGCCCAATTAAGGTAATTAAAAAAATAAACTATCAGACACTATTGAATGATAGAAGAAACCTCATTCGTAAACTTACTTGTAGTTGTAGACAAGTCATGATCAAAGAAGATTTTCATGCTATTGGGTGGACCAAAGCCGCCCTTGTCTTATCGTGTGGTGTCCGCCTTATGTCCTAAAGGGTCGTGCTTGGGTAGCACTTATCGTGTCCTCCCCTTTATCGTGCCGTGTCGGCACAGCTCAATAAGACCGGGCTAGCACGATTTGCCACCTCTAGTGCAAAGTAAGCGTGTTTTAGATAGAGATCCACTAACAATAACAAATTAAGCCAATTCTATTTAAATTATTGATCTAGACGATGATGAACTAGTGTTTCATAAGCAATCTTAACTTATAGTGCCTAATTGGTTGAATATATAGTTTTTTTTACATTCGAGTTATTTAGCATTCAAAAGTCTATTGAATATAATCAATCCAGATTCAAGTCAGTCAGCCTTGAGCTAGCAATTTGGGCTAGCACGGCATTGCCCACCATCTTAGGCAGCCCGAAAATGCCTGCTCGGGCACGCAATTTTTATATTTCAAGTGGCTCGGGTCTAACATGAATCACACAAGTAATTACTTTTTAAAAATAAATTTAAATAAAATAATTCATACTTAATTTAAATAAAATATTAAAATAAGTATTAAAATATAATTATATTGTACCATTAATTATTTTTTTTAATTTTTTTATAATTTTCTTTTCATTGTAAAATTTATTTATGTACTTTCAAGATGGTACAATTTTTTTGGGCTATAATGGCATGGCATGGTCGAATCCCTCAGGTAACCTGAAAACATCAGCCCAAACACGATTTTTTTGGGTCGTGCTAAATTTTATCACCTCTATGTCGATGAACATAAGGGATTAATCTCTCCATTCACACAAGACTTGATTCGAGAGCTTGCATAAGGAAAACAGTTGTCGGATTATCATAATCAATTTACATATGTTTATTACAATGAGCTTTATACCACAAATTTTGTTTAGTTGCTCCATCGTGACATTCTCACGATTGCCATTCTTAAATTAGACTAAACTGTACGGCTTCGCAGTCAGCTTTACATTTTTCTGCAGGTAATGATTCGCATGGCGATGCAATCAATACCCGGGATAATGTTACTGTAATTGAACCTTTCCTTATAAACTCAATATTTCTCGTAATTTAATAATTTTTAAAAGAAACCCCACATCGTCTTCCACGAAAGTATTCGGCATGTAATACGTTGTTAGTCGTTCACCCGTACTCAGTCAACACGCTCTGTCACCATCGCAGCCTTGATGGCATCATCAACTGGCAAAGCTGATCTCTCTCTCGTGTTCCCGTACGATAAACGCAAAATCTCCCTCGAAACAACGCTCTTACCCACGCGCACTAGGAAAACTCGAAAGGGAGTAATCCTTTTCGGTTCCTTTCTTCGTGCATTTTCTTCCTTTGTCGACACAAACCTTCAGCTCGGGGGCATCAACTGATCCGAATCCCTTTGCAAGTGATTCCTGCTCCTTCTCCTGATCTCCGCCCCTGTGGACGACTTTTGAGCTTTGGGGTTGTTGAGGGGGGATTTTTGCTTGATGGTTTAGTTGCAAGTACGGTGCTGCTTAGCTATGTTCAAATCGAAGAACTTTGTGAAGAATCTCCTCAAACCCCTCAAGCTGAGTTCTGGGAAAGGTGGGTACAAGGGCCATATTTTCGTTTCTTGCAGGGAATTTCACTTGCCTTATGCTCTATCTGAAAAGAATTCTTCTGGGTTTTTTGCTCGTTTGCTTTAAAACGGTCAGAGGGACTGAGCGAGGAGGACTGGGACAAAATCGCTGCACAGGAGCAGAAGCATTTCTCATTCGAGTCATTGGTTGCTGCAACCCAAGATTTTCATCCTTCCCACAAGCTCGGTCAGGGTGGTTTTGGCCCCGTCTATCGGGTAAAATCTCTATCTATCTGTCTGTCTGACTGCCTCTCATGTATGTATGCATATGTAAATCAAGGGAAAGACCAAGGTTCTTGGTGAAGTGGGGTAGCAATTTATGGAATCTAGGGGGCATACGGAAGAAGAATTAACTGAACTTGTATGAATGGCCGACTGTTTATCTATTACGTTGTGACAGTTTATTTAGATATCAGCTGAGTCACTTGGTAGCTAATTGAAGGGAACTATGAAGGTGCAGAGAAATGTCCAAGCTACTTTTCTCAGCATTTGGAAGCTAATTGATTTGAGTCCAGTTGAATGCCGACACTTGTTTAAAGTGCATGTCACAACATAAAAGAAAAAATAAAAACGGAAGAATCATTTGCTTGGTAGTTAGTGTCTCTAGACTATGTGTGCAATAATTGTACTTAAATGTGGGTTTTACTTAAATCTGAAAGATTGCTATTAATAATTTTGAAACTATTTGCAATTGAGACAACTTTTCAAGTTATAGGGCTAACTTTAGGTAAGTGGCTGTATAATGGCAAATTAAATTGAAAGAGTGAGAGGATAGTTGAGATTTGCAGCTGCAAAGCACGTAATTGTGATGTTTCAGGTCACCACTTCGAGAAGCTAAGATATGAATTATCATCAGTTAATGATCTGATTGGGTTAACTATGATTTCATCACATCTACATCAAATAGAAGAATAGAAAAAATAGTAATTATACTTATTAAAAAAGAATAAACACAGTAATTATTAATCAGTCTCTTCTGCTTAGATTTCACTTCTCCACATCTAGTTTACAAGTTCACTTCTATTCATGGACAATCAACTTTCTTACCAAGGGGCACTGATTCTTGCAACGTGATTTCATAATTCTAAAGGGGAAGTTGAATGATGGAAGAGAAATTGCAGTGAAGAAGCTATCTCATACTTCAAGTCAGGGGAAGAAGGAATTCGTGAATGAGGCCAAGTTATTGGCACGTGTGCAGCATAGGAATGTTGTAAATTTGTTGGGTTACTGCATACATGGTGAAGAAAAGTTGCTTGTTTATGACTACATCACTAATGAGAGCCTTGACAAGCATCTCTTCAGTAAGTACTGCAAACTAATGGAATTAACTCATTATTTCTATTGCTTAATCTTATCTTTGTTATTAGTTTTTTGCCGGGCTATTGGACTCTGGCACTACCGAGAGTCAATTCATGGTCAAGAACTTTTATTTAAGTTGTCTCTAGAAATTTCTTGTCATTGTAACTTATGGAAAACCACTGTCACGGGTGCTAAGTGTATAGATTTGTTGCTACGAACCTGTTAACAGTGTGGAAATTACTATTTAAGTTGAGGCCCCAAACTTTCAATTCTTGCTAAGTACGGTTGACATCTCTGGAAATGGAGAGTTGACATATCTAGTTGATATATGAGAGGCATCGTGTTTTTGTTTAGCTGCTATTTTTGTACCGCGGTACTCAATTTCTTATGGTGTCTACTTATGCTCATTGATTTTTCACTTGATGTAAAGTTAACTTACTGCTAACTGTTGTTCTCCATGCAAATCATTTGAATGAACTGCCAGAGTTGTCTTATTTGGACTTATATTAAGTTTGCAAGAATTACTTATTTGCAAAAATTATAGTGTGCATTATTGTCATCCTCAATTGTTATTGCCTTTGAATTGTGTTGCCCCCAATTTTTCCCCCCTTGGAGTTGCCTGTATTTGCAATTAATAAGCCTTAGGTTGCAAAATGGATGGTAATTCTGATATTGATGATGCAATTGTCTGTGAATGGATGTACTCTATATGAATAGAGTCTCCTAGAAAGGAGGAGCTCGACTGGAAAAGAAGGTACGACATAATCAGTGGCATTGCCAAGGGACTGCTTTACCTGCATGAGGAATCACATAATTGTATTATTCACCGCGACATCAAGGCTAGCAACATACTCCTTGATGGGAAGTGGGTGCCCAAAATCGCCGATTTTGGGATGGCTCGTCTCTTCCCTGAAAATGAGACGCATGTCAATACTCGTGTTGCTGGCACCAGGTAAGGAATTTTCATATGTTACTGGATCTATACATATAAATATTCCTAGAGAAGGCTAATAAAAGTTTCATAAATTTGATCAAATGAGGAAATGTTAAAAGCAAAAAAGGGTTGGTTGACCAAGGGAAATGCATGAACAGTTGGGTTCTGAGAAAGAATTGGCAGGCAGAATAAGTTCATGCATCAATTTGATTTGCTTTGGTTTTTCTTAGTTAGAATGGTCCAGTTTTTTCCCAAAAAAAGAAAATTGAGACCTAGGTCTAATTTCCATGTTTGCTTTGTTTCTTGGGAGTAGTGGATATATGGCCCCAGAGTATATGATGCATGGGTATTTATCAAAGGCAGCGGATGTGTTCAGCTTTGGAGTTTTGGTCTTGGAGTTGATCAGTGGACATAAGAACAGCTCATTCAACTTAGACATTGATGCACGCAATCTGCTTGATTGGGTGAGTGACATTCTCCAGCAATTTTTCTGTAGCAAGGAGTCTCCATTCATCAGATTGATTTGTATGAACGGAGGAACTTCTAAATGATCCATCCTCACCACATAACTTAAGAAAGAACCAATTGGATTGCAGCAAAAGTGAGGTTCTTTGGGAATGACCCCAAAGGAAATTTGTTTTAAGGATCTGGACTGTTTCTTCTTCATATAGAACAACCGTATTAGATGCTTTTTTCTGCGATAATTATGAGTAATTGGTCATTGATGGATAAACTCAACCCTTCAGCATATCATGTACAAGTAGCGAAGATCAACATCTCTTCTGTCCTTCCAAGTCTTGTTTGGCGTTTGTAAGTCTAGGTGTAACACTTCTTGTGGATTCTTCTCTGACGGTTCTCTCCCTGTGAATCCTGTAGGCATACAAGCAACACAAGAAAGGAAGAAGCCTTGAGATTGTAGACCAAACATTGGTTGCATCGGCAGCTACAGATCAAATATTAAAATGCATTCAAATTGGTCTCCTCTGTGTACAAAGTGACCCCAAGAATCGCCCAGACATGAGCCGGGTTGTGGTGATGATCTCAAAGATGCCTGGGACCCTTGATGATCTACATATCAGCAGGCCCGGGCTGCCAGGAGTCCGCTACAGGGGGTCTCACCATACACAAGGATACTCCACCTCGGCCAGCAATTCCCAGTCTCCATCTCGTACAACCTCGAATGCCTTTGGTTCCAGCTCGGGTGTTAGCATAAGAACCAGTACAACCTCGAGAACAAGCGGTACTTCTGCAGTTGCAGTTACACCACGATCCGATCCTTGGGGTAAGCGTCCTATGAGTAGCTAGCCAGGGCCTATTCCTGTTAAATTATAGGGTTTTTTCTTTCGGTACAATTTGTCATATTCTTTTGTGTATTACAGCATAGGTCATCCATGAATGTGCATTGTATAGTGGGCTGAGGAGATTATTGAATTGCAGTTTTCTTAGGGCGGCGAAGTACTAGGGACAAGATACTTTCTGTAAATGTGCTGCAATTGCACAGGATAGCAATGAAAATGCAAGCAACGTGGAACTAGTCTCCTGCTTGCCGGGATCTTCTCTTGATCCATGGCACATTTGTCCATAGAGAATATGAGTATGGGTGTTTTTAACATCGTAAGCCAAGTATCTGAACATTAACCCAGTAATGCCAAAGAGATACAGCTCATTCTCTCCACAGGGTAATGTAATCTGCGTCTTGTAAGAGGGTCGAGTAGCTCAATACAGATGACTCGAGCTTTGAGCTCGGATGAGCATCGGTGGATCTTGATAGATGCAGTGAACAGTTGGGCCAATTCTGCAGACAATTTCGACAGTATATGTCGTCGTGGCCGCACTCTTCCCTATTCTCCAGTAGAAAGAGGGTGAAAAAGGAAAAACTTTGTCTTATGTTAGTGATAACTCGAACTCTTAGCAGTCTGCAGAAGTGCCATTGGGCATGAAGCCACACATTAGCATCCATAAATGAATACTGCAATACGATCAGCTTTAACGCCTTTGTCAACCTTCCCTTACGATTGGGAAAACTCTGATCGGGTGTAGTTTTGGGATTTCAGACCCAAAACACTCTACTCATCTAAGGAATTGGCTCTGGCATTCCCGAGACACTAAGCAGAGCAGGAGAAAAGTGCGGCAAGTCTAATGAAGGTTTTGCATAAATGAGAAGAGAGCCCACATATATAACCACATCCCGAGGTTCATTTCCATCACATTGGATCGTGGTCCCGTGTTTGGATCCATTACTAGCAATATATGAGCTCATTAGCCAAACTTGAAGTAGTCCAGCTGTTCTCTTCGCAAGAAGTTATTTATGAAAGGTGCAGTGCAAAGTGTTAAGAGAGGGCACAGTGGCTTCACCGATTGGAAGAAGCCTTGCACATTCGAAAGGCAGGAATGAATCATCAGAAAGGATGACTTGTATTCTATATAAAGGGGTCTTCGCATCATTTGTAATGGAGACACAAGATTTGCAATTCTAGAGCTTCTCTGCATAGAAGTTTTTATGTTCGAAGGCTAACTTAGGATAAGATCCTAGGGCCACACGGGCTTGGGAAACACTAAATAGCACGTTTGTGACAGGTGATGTCAGAGTGGGCCTCTGCAAGAAGGGGAACCCATGAAACCTATGCGCAACAAGAAGATCCAGCAGCTTAAACAATGGAGTGCTTTCCCAGGGAAGAAGAAGGCGAGGGACTCCAAACGTAAGTGTTGGTAAACATCGACATCACTCAGCATGGTCTTGGCTATGGTATCCCGCCCGAAATGATATTGTGCATTAGCAAGTCAAGTGAACAGTATTGAACAATGCTTGAGATGGGAGAACAGAGTTGTAGGAGTCTAAAATATCTTCCAAGTTCTCATTGGTAATGTAGCTATAGGTTCAATTCGGCTTGTTGTAGAGGGGTTAACACTGTGAGGGGCATGGTGTGGGGTGAATGCAACTTGGAAGAGCATTGGAACGCTAATGGGCAGCCAGCAACGTGGGCGTTTGCAGATTGAGTGGGGGAGAATGCCATGAATCCGATTCTAGGCCTATGATAATGAAAGTCACAGACCAAATTCTCCACCCTTACCCTCGAACAACAACTAGAGATTTCTTGTGTATTGTGCATGGGACCATTTGTATGTGAACTGATTTTGATCATAATCTACAGGCTCGTACTTCGAGTGTTGCTCCTGTATCCATTAAAAATACATGTTTAGCCTGCTAATTGAGAAGAGTATTGGCTTAGGGAGCTTTAGTATGGGGCTGTCACAGGCCCCTGCACAGACCTCAAACTCAAAGCACGTGACTAGGTGGTATCCGAGCTAACTCCAAGCGATGGCATCTGAAGTGATGAACGAGGATGTGCGAACCAGTAAAGTTGAAGAAGACCCGAGAAAGTTCAAAGGAATTGTCAGTGGAAGGCCGCGTGATGAAGCTGGAGTTTGTCATTACAGAGGTCCCGGGCATGGCTGAAGATGCAGGTGCATGACGCTAACAATCACACCACGGAAGATATGAACAAGCAGGGCACTGTGCTGGAAGCACTTGTCACTACCATGCGTACAAATATGGATGAGCCCAAGGCTGAGCTCGTTGTGGTGAAAGCATGCGAAGTGGGAGGATTCGCTGTTGGGAATTTTATAACCTAATGATTCCAAGATTTACGTGTTGAGATCAATGAGAATTACGGAGATTAATGGAAGTGTACTTGAATTCATATTTAGAACTCATGTGATCGATCGGGTGCGAATTTTCTGAAACTGCACGGAAAAACCTCTTAGAGGATGTGAGATTCACTCTACCTTCTTCTAACTAATGAGATATCAAATTGTAAATTACATATAAATCCATTCAGTTTATTAATTTCTAATTTTACCCATTATAAAAAAAAGGAAATTACCTTATAGTTTTGTATATTGATTTCTGCAGATTGTCTGTTAAACTCAATTTTATAAATTTAATTAGAACACTTAATCATGTTGACTTATTAAATAATAGAAACATGTGATCAATAATATATTGTTAAATTAAAATTCAACAATCTCCCACTTGGGCCAACAAATATATCTCATATATCATGTATCACCAAAATACTTTATTGAGCTCAAAATTGCTATCCATATCAACAATCTCAACAATCTCGTCCATTAAATCTATCAACGTAGAACCAAATCGTTCTTCGTCTTATTTATTGTGATTAGAACTATCAATGATGACGTATATTGACACACCCAACAATATAGATCAAGTGTAGGTATGCAGCATGAAAATTACATGTAATGTGACCTAAACAGGCCTATTGCCAACTGGTCTTCCTAAGCTTTATGGAAATCAATTTTAAATCATAAACGAGATTCAGAGTACAAATGAACTGAAAACTTTATTTCTGCAGAAAATGATTCAAAATAATCATTATAAACAAATATGATTATTGTACAAATTTCCACTACACCTTAACATTATAATATGATATCATACCCATATGAGCAATGTGCTCATGAAAGACCATGGGCGCTAAAGCCCTAGTGAGCGAATCCGCAATCATGGAAGTTATACCAACATGTTCAATACACAATTGAATACTTTGAATCCTGTCTTTAACAACTATGAACTTGGTGTCGATATACTTTGACTTCAAAGAGCTCTTGTTGTTTTGGGCATACATTACTGCTGACTTATTGTCACTGAATATCTTTAGTGGTCTTTCTATTCCATCAACAATTCGTAGTCTTGTGACAAAATTCCGCAACCATGTCCCATAATTAGATGCCTCATAGTAAGCTGTGAATTCTACCTCCATTGTTGAAGCAACTACAAGTGTTTGCTTAGCACCTTTTCAGGAGACAGCTCCTCCAACCAACAGATAAACATAACTTGATGTAAATCTACAACTGTCTTGGCATCCGGTGAAATCAGAATTAGAATATCCAATGATCTTCAACTTATTCAGTTTCTTATATGTGAGCATGTAATGTTTTGTTCTTTGTAAATACCGTAAAACCTGTTTGACTGCTTTCTAGTGTTCCTTACCAAGATCATTCAAATATTTGCCTAACATTCCAACTATATATGCAATGTTCAACCATGTACAGACTTGAGCATACATTAGACTCCCAATAGCATATGCATAAGGAATATCCTACATTTCCTTACGCTCAAATTCATTCTTGGGGCATTGATTAAGATTGAATTTATATGCTTTAGAAACTAGGGTATCAAAAGACTTGCAATCCTTCATGCCAAATCTAGTTAGCACCTTTTCAATATAACTCTTTTATAATAATCCAAGAATTCATTGAGAGCGATCTCAATGAATCTGGATCCCTAAGACAAAAGAGGGGTCCCAAGATATTTCATCTTAAACTTTTGTGATAGAAATCTCTTGGTTTCATGTAATAAACCTATATCGTTACATGCAAGCAATATGTCATTGACATATAAAATTAGAAAAATGTATTTACTCCCACTGAATTTATAGTATATGCATTCATCAATTGCATTTATCTCAAAATCAAATAAGAGAATAACTTGATGAAATTTGTGATACCATCGTCGAGATGCTTGCTTTAGCCCATAGATGAATCTTTTTAAATTGCAAACTATTTTCTTTGGGTCACCAACCACAAAATTTTATGGTTGCACTGTATAAATTGTCTCATCAATGTCACCATTGAAAAACGTCATCTTTACATCCATCTAATGTAGCTCAAGGTTATAATGAGCCACTAGTGCCATAATGATCTTCAAAGAATCTTTTGAAGAAACTGGGGAGAAGGTCTCTTTGTAATTGACGCATTCCTTTTATGTGAATCCCTTAGTGACAAGACAAGCCTTATATCTTTCCATATTGCCCACAGAATCCCTCTTGGTTTTAAATATCCATTTGCAACTAATGGGTTTTGCACCATCTAGTAAAGGGACAAGATTCCAAACGTCATTTTTCTTCATGGAATTCACCTCTTCATTCACAATGTCTGTTTACTTTGGAGAATTAGTACTCTGTATGGCTTGATAGAAGTTGATCGAATCATCTTCGATCATTCCAATGTCAACTTCATTCTCTTGGAGGAACACGATATAATTGTCCGGAATTGCAATGCTCCTCTCCCTAATGGATCGTCTTAATGGTACATGTCCTTGAGATTGTTGAGTTTGTTCTTTTGAAACAGCCTCTTAAGGTTGTAGAAGGAGTTGTATGACATTGTCCTATTGCTCCTTATTAGAAGCAATAACCGTAGGAAGAGAAATTGATTTCTCTTCAAAACAATGTTTCTAGCCTTATGTTCCGGGCCTTTCTGGTTTTTTTTTTTCTAAATGGGTCCAAGTTCTTTCAAATGAATTATACATTGGATTAGTTTTTTCCCCCGATTTTGTTAGACCCGTCAAAAATTGGCCCAACCCAGGCAGGAGTCTTCAAGTCGCTCGAGATACTAGGCTGTGCCAACACAAACACGAAATAAGTCAGGATGTGCCAGTATAGCCCGAAAACAATCATACCGCTCGAAAGTATGAAAATGATATTTGCAATAAAAGAGAAAATTATGAGAAATTTTGAAAAAAGAATAATTATATTTTAGTAATTAATTCAATACTTTCTTCAAATAAATACAAAATTTAGATTAATTGATTAATTATATTACATAAAATTTATTTTGAAATATAAAATTATTTAAATTTAAATTTTAAAATAATTATTTTGTTTGATCCAGGCTATGCCCGATGGCCTAAAGCATGAAAAACTTATGTTTGGACTAGGATTTTCAGGATTGTTACAATGCTGGGTCGCGCCAACAGTATGAATTAACAGGTCAGGATTTTGTCCACCCCTACCATTAAAAGCAATAAGGATGCCAATCCAAAAAGTAAA
Organism: Sonneratia alba; assembly: GCA_900174645.1. Taxonomy (NCBI): domain Eukaryota; kingdom Viridiplantae; phylum Streptophyta; class Magnoliopsida; order Myrtales; family Lythraceae; genus Sonneratia; species Sonneratia alba. The sequence continues at coordinate 3,083,107 of FWPY01000027.1, read as the reverse complement.
AAAAGAAAAAAAAGGGACTTGGCAAGACAAGGGGAGGGGATAGAAAAGCGGATACACCTTTGGAATAAGTGGTGACTTATTGTCACTGAATATCTTTAGTGGTCTTTTTATTCCATCAACAATTCGCAGTCTTGTGACAAAATTCCGTAGTCATATCCTATAATTAGATGCCTCGTAGCAAGCTGTGAATTCTACCTCCATTATTGAAGCAACTACAAGTGTTTGCTTAGCACCTTTTCAGGAGAGAGCTCCTCCAACTAACAGATAAACATAATCTTATGTAAATCTACAACTGTCTTGACATCCGGTGAAATCAAAATCAGAATATCCAATGATCTTCAACTTATTCAGTTTTTTATATGTGAGCATGTAATGTTGTCATTTGTAAATACCGTAAAACCTGTTTGACTGCTTTCTAGTGTTTTTTATTAAGATCATTCAAATATCTGCCTAACATTCCAACTATGTACGCAATGTTCAACCATGTACAGACTTGAGCATACATTAGACTCCCAACAGCATATGCATAAGGAATATTCTGCATTTCCTTACGCTCAAATTCATTTTTGAGGCATTGATTAAGATTGAATTTATATGCTTTAGAAACTAGGGTATCAAAAGGTTTGCAATCCTTCATGTCAAATCTAATTAGCACTTTTTTAATATAATTTTTTTGTGATAATCCAAGAATTCCTTGAGAGCGATCTCAATGAATATTGATCCCTAAGACAAAAGAGGGGTCCCAAAATCTTTCATCTTAAACTTGTATTTGGACTAGGATTTTCAGGATTGTTACGATACTGGGTCACGCCAACAATATGAATTAATAGGTCAGGATTTTGTCCACCCCTACCATTAAAAGCAATAAGGATGCCAATCCAAAAAGTTAAAAAAAGAAAAAAAAAAAGGGACTTGGCAAGACAAGAGGAGGGGATAGAAAAGCGGATACACCTTTGGAGTAAGTGGTCTCCGCAATCAGCATAAGACAAAAGGGAATAGGGAATAGCTCTTTATTGCCGACTCCTCCTTCCAACTTTACCCCCCTTCCTTTCACTTTATTTCTTTTTTTACTCTGTTTTATTCTCATCTTTTTTTTTTAATGAGACTTTGCATCATCATCATCATGTCCCGTGGTACAAAATTCATTCTATTGATATACTCAAAATCCTTTGTATGATCTTCTTCTCACACTTGTGGTAAAACATCAATTGGCCTGTAATACACCTTTACTGATGCTGTACAGAACTATTATTGAATGTTAATTGTTCAATTTACCTGACATATTCACAATTGAGCATGAGAACTCGATAATGATGCAGTGGAGGTGCGCGTAATATTTAGTGAAATTATTCGAATACATGTTTGCATCTAAGTTTCACATGACTCTATGCTTGTAATATACATACACTTGAGATATACTCGACATTGTGACCATTTCTTTCACATGTTCTTTTTCCTTTCTTTTTCTTTTTTTTTTTCTTTCCCTCGGAATATCTTTCGTACGTTCTCATCTTTAGCTTGTTGAGTATATAGAATATCTCCCGAAAGAGAGGTAGACAGCTGTCCTATCTCTTTCACATTATCTTCATGGTCTATCACATAGAAGTTTAATTTGTCTTGATTAATTCAAATTCGAATTCGAATTGAATCGGTTTATTAAGAAGTGAATTTTTTTCATTTACAAATAATTTTTTATTTATAAGATTTAAATTCAAATATTATTTAAGAAAAAATTATTTATTTATTTATTTAACCTTTTAACCACACGTAAGAGGTCGAGTTATGACCCATTTAGGGAATCGGAAGAGTAAAATTGCTAGGCAAATTTTCTCTAAATTCCTCCGCTAAACTAAAGACGGGTTCTTTTTTTTTTTTATATATTTTCCATCTATAAGGTCTTAGGTGGAGAAGAGGTAATAATTAAGTGACACGTCAGCATTTAAAAAATTTGATGGAGTATGGACTTGTGATATTTTGGGGGGAAAATTTGCAAGGCTCGTGACAATTCTTAGTATTTTTTTTAGTTCGTGACATTACCGGGAATTTCACAATACGGGATGATATAACAAAGAATGCATTCAAGATTTTATTCTTCAGTATTTCAACTTTATTTAAACTAGAACTAATTTATTGACTTTTCAACCTGTGTTGGTTGAAATTATTCAACATATCCCATTTTGTACAAGGTTTTGAGTTCAAGTTTTATAAATGAAAAAAATTTATATTGGCAGAATTTCACCCCTTAGTAGACCGGCCTAATTTGAATTGAATTAGTAAGTTTTCAGTAATTTTTGCATACTCATGGTTCGTACAAAATAATAATAATAATTTATTGAATTTAAATATTTTTCATAGTAGTAATGAATAATTTATTTATCATATTTTATTAAAAAAATACAATTAAAAATTCCAGATAGATAGTAGTGTGGAATGTGCATTCCTAATTCCAAGGAGTACCAAATGGAATCCCCATTCTATGGTTTGATTACAAATTGATTGGAATAAGGATTCAAGATGAATGGGTACCGTCCTATATATACCTCTTGGCTAGTCACATTAAAATAATATTCATTAACTCCTTAATTCCAACTTTATGGAATAAGATTTGGATATTTATAAAATTTTAACTTTTTAAAGTTTTTTTTTACAATTTCAAAACTTTATTATATAAAATTTATATAATTATAGAAGCTGATTTCTGACATTGATTTATCTATAAAATGCAAAAGGGTATTGGGATCATTTCAATTCGCATATCTATATATTTCTAATTAAATTTTTATACTTCATCCACTATTATAAAATATTTATTTAATTAAGTATGAATATTAATTTTTTTAAATTTGCTATGAACTTTTTCGCGTATTCTAATATATGGCATTTATTAAATTTAATAGGCCATTTATTTTTTGTTAAATTATCATAGATGGCACTATATCACATCTACGCCATGTAATATATTTTTAGTCATATTAGCAAAATTAAACGTATCATACAAGACGATTTGATGGAAAATTGATGTCATGCTAAAATTGATAAATATAGTAATGTTGATATATGATTAAAACACACAAAAAGATTTGTGCTAAATTTAAAAAATGGATTGAAATTTATGTTTAATTGATATTAATCGATTTTGGTTTTTTTTGGGGGTCGAGAATCGATGTAGTTCTCGTTCTTTTTTTTTTAAGGCTCATTAGAATTTCACTTTACAAGAATAGAATTATCACTCTTGGACAGACCACGGGGGAAAAACCCATGTGATCAAAGCTAAGATATGCTATTGTAGGAAACAAATCAAAATTCTTATCAAACCCTCTTTGGTAGCAAATTGTTTTACAATTCGTGTAGTTCGAGTTTTATGTATAAAAAAAATAAATATAAAAGCTCTATTTAAATTAATTATGATTTATTGAACTTTTAAATACTATTTTAGATATGGCCATAATGAGATGTGTTGAGATATACGATCCCACATCGATTAAATAAAGAAAATGTTGTGAGCTTATAAGAAGTTTGGGTACCACCATCTATCAGCTTGAGTTTTTAAGTGGAAATGGGCCTTATCCCTTATGGGTTCACAACAAATTTAACATGGTATCAGAACCAGTGGGCTCACACCTTGCTCGACCTGAGTCCAGAATCCTAGCTTGTGGTCAGTTGATATAAGCTCGAATACGGAAGAAAATTGCCTAACTCGTGGCCAGTTGTCCCCCTCGTTTGAGATCGAAAGAAGAATGCTCGGCTTGTAGATAGTTGTTGAGGGCGGGTGTTTAATGTCACGTGGCAAAGTGGATCACGTTGCCACGTGAGGGTGGGTGTTGAGATATACGATTCCACATCGATTAAATAAAGAAAACGTTGTGACCTTATGACAAGGTTGGGTACTACCACCTATCAGCTTGAGCTTTTAAGTAAAAATGGGTCCGATCTCTTATGGGTTCATAACAAATTTAATAATTCCTGTAGTTCGAGTATTATGTATAAAAAATAGATATAAAAGCTCTATTTAAATTAATTATGATTTATTGAACTTTTAAATACTATTTTAGATATGGCCATAACAAGATGAAAATAAGCTTATACGTATAATTTGGATTATTATTTGATACGAAAGCATACATAATGAGTTAAATAAAACATGGTGTCAGTGTTGAATGGAAAAAGAATACCCTACCAAACGGGAAAAAAAATGAAAATTTGGTACTAGTCGATTAGACAAAAATGTTCGTGCCAGAATCATTAAATTGATAATAGTTGGTGTCTTTCGAGGTTATTAACTCCTGATGCATTAGTTGCAGTTTGACACGTAAGTGTACATAATGTGGCATGTTGATAGGCCGTAAGTTTTTGACAAAAAAACGAATGGCAAGCCAAATGGGATAAAAAGAATAAAAGATAACATTTAAAATGACAATAGTTTGTTAACAAAAAAAATAAAGTTGATACAATTTAATTATTAGATTGTTCAACAGTCATATTAATTAAAGTTGTTAAAATAACGGTTAAGTCAATTTTATTTGCCACAGAGTAATTATTTTTAAATTAAGATATATTTTCATATTATTTATGATCTTAAATAATAAATTTATTATTTATTTTATTTATATAAATAAAATAATATATTTGTTAAATAATTATTAAATTTTTTTTATTATAATAGATAGATCTATCTATTTAAACAACTATTCATAGGATGGAATGTTTGGCATTGATCCTTTACTAGTCTCTTCATTAATATAATATCAAAATTTCGGTAAAAAAATAAAATTATTGATTGTAATGGTTAATTTTTTTAACCATTGCGATATGGCTATTATCTTATGAATTGTACTGTAACTCTATCAGCGTGAACAGTAATTTGATTGTCAACCGTTAATTTCTTGTTGCAATCAACGGTCAAATGTTAACCACTTGTGGGTGTTGATTTTTCAGTGAATTGCACAAGATTACAGCATTTAGCGAGCGGACGGCTATGGTTCACAATTCAGGCCGATGTGATTTGATTTCAAAATGGTTCCAGACGGTTAAGATTTAATAGGCCTATATTTTTTATCAAACTTATAACTGACTTTTAACCCAATAAGAGTGGTTAAACACTAAATTAGAAGCATTCTGGGCCAGTTGCGGATTTGGACGGTTTGGTTTTAGTCCAGCTTGTCCTATTTAACAACTCTATCCGTAATCAATAATACATGCTAAAAAAAAAAGATCACATGCCCATATGAATTTTTCCTACCTCACAAACTAACTGGTCTAGTAACTGGACCATCCAATTTCCAATCACATGAACGTAGTAAAATGGAGCTGAAGCGGTCAAAACATGTTATGCGGACTCTTCTGTCTATTTTTAGACCTTCCACGTTTATATGAAAAAGAAAAAACCAAAAACAAAATTAAAAAAATAAAATAAAGTAGAAGTACTAAAAGCTCTCTTTCTGTAACTCTCAGAGCAATTCTCTATCCGCTTTCTCCATTGTTGTCTGTGGAGTTCTTCCTCCGGAGCTCTCTGCTTGTGTGACTCTGTTGCGCTGCATTTGCAGACATGGTGACGTTCGCCGTATCCAAAGTCCAGACCACCCCCTTCGATGGCCAGAAGCCCGGTACTTCTGGCCTCCGCAAGAAGGTTCCGTCCCCACAATCCCTCCCCTATCCTCACCGTTTCGATCCATTTCCTTACGGATGACCTCTTCTTTTTCTCCGGCAATTTCGATTTTTATTTTTTCCTGTAAATTCGTCCTTCCGAAGGATGAAGAGTTTTTCGCACGGACACAGTCGTCAGTGGCGACAATTTTGGCATCTGCTACGCATTTTATGATTTGGACGCCATATGGCGTTCATCGGATCTTTTGGTGGATTGCTTCAGATCTAACTTTGAGGATTGCAGAACCTATGCTAGAAGCTTTTCAGATCGTTGAGTTGTCGATTAGATCGATTGAAATTTTGTATAGAGAGAGCTGTTATTTAATTGAGCTCCTTGTGTTCTTGATTAGGTTTGAAACTCTAACTAGTGTACATTTGTGGTGGTTGAATATGCACGTCCATTGTTAAACTAAACCCACGTATTTGTAAGATTACTGCTTTGTTGATACGACAATATCCGTAATCATCTTGGATGTGTCTTATTAAATATTGAAGTATATTGGCATTATATCCTGATCTATCGTATGTAGGTGATTTGTTTCGCCTCTCAGATGCCTGACTTTTAGCTTCACTGTGGCTGCAACTTTTCAGGTGAAGGTATTTGTGCAGCCCCACTACTTGCAAAATTTCGTTCAGTCAACCTTCAATGCTCTATCAGCTGAGAAAGTTAGAGGTGCGTCAGTCTGTTATTTGTGTAATGATAATTTTATTCTATATACATGTTCAGCATGTCAGTTTAAAACTATAATTGACGTAAAACTTGTGGATATTGGGCCAGGGAGAAAAATACTAAAACGAAGCTCAGACAATTATAAATTGGTCAGTTACAGACTATGCATGTCAATATTATCAAGCCATGTTGGATGTAAACCATAGCTTACATTTAACCTCTAAAGGCAAGGTCAATGCAAGGTCAATGAGAAAAGGAAGGGATAGCCTCTGGATATTTCTTACTGCTTACCGCTGTTTTTAACTCCAAGATATCATGCAGAAATTTCTCTGAAATTTTAGCTTCTGTGATCCTTATCCTAGATTCAATAACTTTTGAGCTTCAATTATTTATTATGGATGTCATTTTTGTGAATTAACACTGTTATATTTGTACCAAACTATTTGCTTTCAATCTAATTTACTATTGTCTGGAATTAAGTTTCATACTATACTTGTTTTAATAAAGGTACTTGAAACTGTAAATGGTGTTATTTACTTTGTCTGGCCATGGTTTTGGTTCTTTTGATGGTGTGGAGGACTTAAAGAGCAGGGGCATATGACTTGGTTGGCTGGGGCCTACTATGTTGGGGCTTTTTGGCCTTATATGTGGGTGCATGTGTGTGCATTCTTTGTCTACTTTGCTAGTCTCCTCTTGATGTAATTTAATTTACTCTAACATTCAACAGAAAATAACATGATATACTGTAATTTGATTTGCCAGTACTTCTCCTGCAATTAGATTTACCGACACTATGCAAAGCAACATCTTACACTTTGATTCTTTAATTTTTTCTTCCATTGGAATTTGAACTTATGATTGGCTATGGTATTTATATGCCACTTAGTTCTATTTATTTTTCTTATCGCTGCTTTATTTTTACCTTGATTGGGAAAAAATAATTGAATGCTTATAAAATGCATGAATGCAGGTGCTACACTTGTTGTTTCTGGTGATGGTCGATATTTCTCAAAGGATGCTATTCAGGTTTGCTTCTAGAAATGCCAGAATAGTCCTTGTTTAATTACTGTAATTGTGTCTAATATTTCTTACTTCTGTTCATGAAAGTGGTCTATACATTTGACCCGGACAAAGGGGTAAAAACGATATGTAACGAGTTCAATTTTCAGTAAATTAATTTGTGAATTTTACATGATGTAATCAATTCAATATCAGTTTCTGTTTATAGCAATTAGTTCCTATTTTTAAATATTTTGAGGATGTCAAATCTCGTCTTATGACTTGCTCTGCTCATTGCCAGATCATAATCAAGATGGCGGCTGCAAATGGAGTTAGACGTGTTTGGGTTGGTCAGAATGGCTTACTATCAACTCCTGCTGTTTCTGGAGTAATTCGTGGAAGAACTGGACATGATGTAGGTTATCTTATCTAAAGGAGCAACATCTGGCCTGTTTATTGTTTGATGCTCTCCCTTAATCATTTTTGAAATGTACATTGTTTATGGGGCGTATTTTACTAGTGCTGATAACTTCAACTCTACACTCCGTTACTAGGGTTCCAAGGCAACAGGGGCATTTATATTGACAGCAAGCCATAATCCAGGTGGTCCTACAGAGGTAGGTTTTGCCATATCCATGTCACATGGCTCACCAACTTGTAGTTTTGTGGATGGCTGATGGCAGACCTTTATTAACCTTTTTGTTCCATAAAAGGTGAACACTTGTGAGAGGGGTTGGGCTGTCATCTCCTGGCTCCACGAAACTTTTGGAAAAACCACTTTCTGTGGATCCTCCTAATTGTCACGTAAAAAAATAGACTTCATCGTCTGATGTAGCAAATCCAGTCATAAATTTGAAACTCATCCATTATGCCTCTTAAGTTATTGTTCATTTGGTGGAACTCAATACCTTGGATATAACTGCTATTGCTTGGATTTTGTTTACCAGTCCACTTGTTATGTGAAGTGAAAGGTCTTGAATGCACTCTCTCTATTTTCTAGTTCCTTTAATATGATAAATTGATTTCACTTATAGAGATATGAGATTTAGGGTGGTTTCAAGGAATCGATGTTTCAATTCTAGTCAAATGCTAACAAAAGGAAGTGGTTAAGATATGCAAGTATAACTCAGTACCTCCCTTTCCTACTGCAGGATTTTGGGATCAAGTACAACATGGAAAATGGTGGGCCTGCCCCAGAATCGATTACTGATAAGATCTATGAGAATACTAAAACAATTCAGGAGTACTTAATTGCAGAAAATCTTCCTGATGTAAGCTACTTGGGGGGAATACAAAAATTTTTTGGAAGCATCTTTTGTGAAATTTTCAACGTCCCTATGCCTGTATTATATTCTCATTGATACTCTGATAATAGTAGTCATCATTCTTTTCTAGGTTGATATAACTGCTCTAGGTGTAACTAACTTCAGTGGGCCTGAGGGACAATTCGATGTCGAGGTTTTTGATTCGGCCAGTGATTATGTTGAATTGATGAAGTAAGCTCTCTACCATATTGCTTCCCTAGTTACTATTCTGCTTTTGTGGTCTTTGAAACTCAAGTTACAATCGACTGATGCTATTTGGCCTCTGTTTATTCAGATATGCCATTGTTTGAATTTTCATCATTCTTAGTGTGCGTTTAGGAGAGTGGTTGTAGATTGGATACTTGTTTAATCACCATGGTGAGGCAGGGCTTGTGGAAATATTTCTAAACAATGGTTCTGTTTGATTTTGGAAGTTAAAAATGTGATTTTCTCCAGCAAGTTAAGGTGTGCTTATGAAAATTGTTTATTCTTATTCTCTATTTCAGGTGTCAATTCTAATTAGCAGGTTTAAATTGGTGTTATGATTAGATACTACATCTAACACTAGTGGAAGACCTGATTAGTGTGATTAAATGCCATGTGAAATCAATAAAATATGCAATTTCATCTTCAAGTGGTTGGTAAGGGGTGTTGTTCAACATTGAAGTATTTCATGATTCCACTTGACTCCTTACAATTTCTTGCCCTCTACCTTGATAGTGATAGTGAATGAGACTTGCTACTTCAAAGGAAGTAAAATTGGTATTTGTTTCTTATCCAAAAAGAGTGGTGTTTATTATATGGATGGATGTATTTGCCATCTCTACTGATTTTCCAGTGATAAAAAATCCAAGTGTTTGAGGTGCGGCATGTGCTATTTGCTTGAAATTACTTGTCTAGTGTTAATGATATTGTCCTTTGTTAATGGTACAGGTCAATCTTTGATTTCCAATCTATCAGGAAACTTCTCTCCTCTCCAAAATTTACTTTCTGGTTGGTAGATTGCCTTGTTATCTTACCCCCTTTTTGCAAAAGAAGATATTATGTGACAAGCGGATAGGTCATTGTCAATGACCTTTTACTTACAGTTCTAAATTGATCGTAGCTATGATGCATTACATGGAGTTGCCGGAGCTTATGCTAAACGAATCTTTGTTGAAGAGCTTGGTGCGCAAGAGAGCTCATTGTTGAACTGCACGCCCAAGGTCTTTCCACTTGTCTCATGCAGTTTTTTACTTTATTTTCTTAATCCTCGGGTTTTTTAACAATTGCTAAAATCTTGACAGGAAGACTTTGGAGGTGGCCACCCAGACCCAAATTTAACATATGCCAAGGAGTTGGTTGCACGTATGGGCTTGGGAAAGTCTGGCACTGGTGAAGAGCCGCCTGAATTTGGTGCTGCTGCTGATGGGGATGCAGATCGTAATATGATACTTGGAAAGAGGTGGATTTGCACAGATATGATATTCGACCTACATCACTTCCACAACCAGATTAAAGAAAAAGCGACTTTTTTTTCATTAAATGGACAAAGAAATTTTTTTTTTTAATTTTATGTTTTCAGTCAGATTTCTTTCACTGCAGGTTCTTTGTAACTCCATCAGATTCAGTCGCAATCATTGCTGCTAATGCAGTTGATGCCATACCATACTTCTCTGCTGGTCTCAAGGGAGTTGCCAGGTTGGTGCTGCTTTTCACCTTGGTGACCACAAAAAGAGGCCTGTCTTATTTTTCTTATACCCTTTAGTTAGAATCAGGTCTATTCCTCCCTAAGATATTAATGTGCTTGTATATGTTGTACGTACACCTGAAATATCAGTCATTATCTAATTATTTTGATGTTCAGCTTCTATCTTTTGCTTTTTGGTCAATAACATTGCTTTTTAGTCATAGATTTGCACTGAACATTTTTTCCTTAGTGGTACTTATAAATATATAATTTTGATGGTTGCAGGAGCATGCCGACATCAGCTGCCCTTGACGTTGTTGCAAAAAATTTGAATTTGAAATTTTTTGAGGTTATAAGATGCAAGGAATGAAAAACATTCTGTTTGATGACCTTGCAAGTACTTCAAACTGCTAATATTGTTTTCTCTATGTTAGGTGCCCACTGGGTGGAAATTTTTTGGCAACCTAATGGATGCTGGAATGTGCTCAATTTGTGGAGAGGAAAGCTTCGGAACTGGTTAGCGCATTAGATTTCCTATCTGCATTGTAAGAAATTCAAGTTTCAAGTCATTGGCAGGACTTTGAGATCATCTTTTTTAACTGTGGTCTAAAACAATCAAAAGGCTCTGATCATATTCGAGAGAAGGATGGAATATGGGCTGTCTTGGCTTGGCTTTCTATTCTTGCCTACAAGAACAAGGATAATCTCAATGGGGAAAAGCTTGTGACTGTAGAAGATATTGTTCGTCAACACTGGGTCACCTATGGTCGGCACTATTACACTCGATATGACTATGAGGTATTGCTTATAGCTGGCTTCATCTCCCCTTAAAATTTCTGCATGCGTCTGCTTTGATTGACCAACATGCCTTTGTTTCTTAAGAATGTTGATGCAGGGGCAGCGAAGGAACTAATGGCTTATCTGGTCAAGCTCCAATCTTCACTCTCTGATGTTAACAGGTGAGCTTTGCCTCTCTCAGTGCTTCCTCTGTATTCCTTCATATGCTCTTTTCTTCTCTTCAACAGCCATTGGGCAATTACCACTCTCTCTTCTGATAAACTTATTCTCATTTTATTTTACAGCATTGTGAAAGGGTTACGAGCTGATGTATCAAAGGTTGTTCATGCTGATGAATTTGAATACAAAGATCCTGTTGATGGTTCTGTCTCAAAGCATCAGGGCATCCGGTATTTGTTTGAAGATGGCTCCCGACTTGTGAGTTGCCTCCCTCCTATGCTACTTCTTATCTTTACTCTGATATTGGAATTGCTTGGTGATGTGCATGGCAACAATAATGTAATATGTAGTTCTGAAGCTATCACTAAGGTTGTCAAGCTTGAGACTTCCACATAGATTGGGCATAAGTCCCATAAACTCGAGTACTCGACTCTTAAACTCAGAGTTTAAGAACCCTGTGTTCTAAAGTATTAAATAATCTCTAGAAACATGGACGTTGTCTAAGACATGTTAAGAAGAGTACATCATACTCTGAATGCAAGGATTTATTCATCCATTCAGAGTTTAGTGGCCCAGTGCACATATAATTTGATACACTCTGAAAATATTTGATAGATAGATAGATAAGAAATTATTTGAGAATTTGAAATTCTAAAATATATACTGGGTATTTTGCTTTTCAAGATATCACATGGAAAAAACATACTTCTGACATAGTATGCAAAGAATATGATGATAAAACCAATATATTGAAGTTTATTCTGATAAAAAGATTATAACATCAACAATTAATCCATAGTTATATAACAGACCATTAAAGAAGAAAATAAAAGTACCTGAACCCAAAAAGAAAGCTATTGGACATGAATATATAACTAGAGAATGACCTTCTTCAACCCGTTCCTCCCACATCAACCTAGAAAAGAAGATAAGGGTGCTAAGCAATGACAAAAAAGTTATTTTGCTGGTTTTGTTTTGCTTCCCCTTTGGTTTTCTGCCATTCCTTGCACAGAGTTCTGGTTGGCTTATAGTTTCTGACCATGTTTCTTAATCAAGTCAACTCGCAAATGGACCTGAGTTTAACAAGGCCATTTGCGAGTTGAGCATGTTGAGACCATTTCCTTAGTTTAGAATGAGTCTGTTTTCTCTCCAAGGATGAACCTTCTCGTCATTGTTTTGGCCATGCCAGACCCTGACCCTTTTATGGCTGGGGACAATGCGCTGCTTCTGCCCTTAGACCACCTTAGCCTACATTGAAGACCGATCAAATGCTCCCTATGAAAGTCTTAGTCTGGCCTAAGCGGTGCTAGGCGAATTCTTTCATGAGAGTTCTGGGCCATTTCAGAAATTCAACTAATTAGGTGGAGGCAGTTTAGACTTCTGAGCATCAGTATCAACAGTCAAAGAGTGTTGCTAGATTTGTTGCATTCTTTTCTTATTTGGCAAATATCTAGTTTTTTACATGAAGAGGATGAATGAAAAAAAAAAAATCATATGCAGGTTTTCCGCCTATCGGGAACTGGCTCAGAGGGTGCCACAATCCGCCTCTACATTGAGCAGTACGAGAAGGATTCGTCGAAGACCGGAAGGAATTCACAAGAAGCACTGGCTCCTCTCGTAAGAACATTCATTACCTTAAAATTCAACACTCACCAACCTTTCTCCACGCAACCATTCTTGGATTTGAATTTGGTTCGCCATTTGGTTTACAGGTGGAGGTCGCACTCAAGCTCTCAAAGATGAAGGAATTCACTGGTCGATCTGCCCCGACGGTCATCACATAAACTACTCCACCCACACCAACCCACCCACCTACCCCACCACAACACAGTGCCCACACAGTCATCTACCACCGCACTGATCGTTTAACGCATAAGGAAGCTAAGAGGGTAATATGGTTTTACCCATCAATAAGTTCCGACCGCCAAGAACCGTGTCATATTTTTGCTACAATAACCTACTGATACTTTGGTGCTGTATACATGAGCTACGAGAGAACTCCATTATCCAATTAAATGATTACCATTGGAGGGTCAATCTTACCAAAATTCCATCGGACTTATAATAAAATTGAATACATATCTAATCAAAAGTGAAGCTGATAGTGTAATAATATTCAACCTTTTATAACTAGGATTGAGGAAGCCAGGAATATGATCATTGGTGCGATTGCTTAGATCCTTACAGTTCTATTCCATGTTACCATCAAACATACTTTTACCGATCCCAGTTCCCATCAGTAGTTGTATCCTCTTCTTCTTCTCGACTCAGGGACTGTTAGCCAGCTTGTGGCTCATGTCGCACAATACATCTCTCTTAGAGATGAGACTTTCTTCCTCATCAACACCGATCAACTCGGCAGACTGAGTCAGGTGACCGAAATTCGAGAGAGATAAGCATTTCCCAACCCAGCAAACATAATTCAGCAGAGCCTTCGCTTAAACTCATCCGGACTGTGCTACTGCAGCTAATAACTAAGACTGCCGCCCGTGACGAAGAAAACAACAAATCGAGTGGGCTCGCCTGCAAATTCAAAGCCGCTCGATTCTTCTGCTTGCACATGAAATCATGGAACGTACGGTGTCGGCGGTCTGTGCGGTGGGGCCCGTAGATGTTGGGGAAGGAAGAAACAGTGAAGAGAGTGCTCGCTCGCCTCCTCGTGAACTTTTCTTGTTATCTTCTGCCGGGTCTGACGCCTGAAATCGAAAATTCTGGGCTGTCTCTTCAGGCTTTGGCTGCATTTGCATTTGAGGTTTACATTTCAATTATACTCTTACCTTTCCGCGAAACTACGGACGGATTATGATTTTTTTTATTTTTTTAATATCAATAATATTCAATATCTTAACGTAATATCATATTTGAGAATATTAGCTTCATGGTAAGTTTTTAATGTACATCATTGAGCCTATATTATGAATATGGCATGTTAGCTCAAGAACCCTATAGGATTCATTTTTATATAGATTGGTTGAATTAATTTCAAACATGTTTTCCTTACTCTTATTTTTGTTTTGGATGGGAGGAGGCGAATGGAAGAGAAGGGAAATGTTGAGATATAATCAATTCAAATTGGAGTTATGTACATGTAAAAATATTAAAAAGAATATAATGGTCAAATTAGCATTTTTTTCTCATCATATAGGAGGTGCATGATCCTAAAATATGATAGTGAAAGCGGGAAATGAATAAAGGGATACGGAGAGTTAAACAATAAAAATTAAATATATAATTTTTTAATTATAATCCTCTTTCTCAATTAGCCCTTTTAAAAAAAAACATTATGTGAAATTAAAAAAAATCTTCCTTTTATCTTGTTTTTCCTAATTAAGTGCATGCAAATAAGGATAGAATTTTTCCTCCATTCCGTTGGCTTCCCTTCCCCTCTTCTCTCCATCGAGAGTACTCGGTAAAATAAGGTTTTAAATTTGAATTTTACAAATAGAAAAAATCAATGATTTCAAGATCTCATCTCTTATGTTGCATTTGGTGGTGTAATGAAATGGAATGAATTTTATAGAATAAAATGATATTGTATGGAGAGAAAGTTGATATTGTCTGTGGTCAAAATCTGATAGTACAATGGAATGTATTTGGAAGAAATAATGGAATTATCATTCCTTTAAAAAAAAAACCAGTGCCCATAAAGATTTTATCAAATCTTATACTTATAATTAACTTTTCCCGATGTAAAAAATGAAAATTGGAGAATAATATACTAAATTCCAATTACATTCATGCCCACCAAACAGGACAGTAATAAGTTGTCTAATTTAAATTTAAATTAGCCCGTATCCATTGAAATTTCGCATATTGACCTAAACTAAGCTTCATGAACCATACTAATCTTCCATGTGCCGTTCGAATTGTATAGGAAAATAGGGAATTGCTTCAGATAAAATCATAGTAAGATCGTCCCTACAATTTGGATTGATTATTGCGCTTCTCGAACCACGTGAGGTCTTGCAATAATTGAGGCATCCGCATGCTTAGCTTCTTGCGCTCCCATCACTCTCTTGGATTGGCTGGATTTCTGGGCTTTTCTTTGTCTTTTTCTCCTCGTCAATTATAGGCCGACACTTCACCCACTATTTTTTAACCCTTTAAAAAAAAAAGCTGAATTCTCAAAAAGAAAAAAAAAAGTTGATAGTATCAGAGGAGTAATCGAATAGATTTTGATAAAATTTGGGTAAGTTTCTCAGTGAAGTGTCCGTTGGAGGGCCAGCCGGTTCCGGCGGATTCATGTGATCGGTTCCAAACGTTCATGATCTCTTCGTTTGGACTCAAATTCTTGTACGATTGTAGAGTGATAATTCGACAGTATGCAAAGAAAATAACGTGAATGCCATTCGAAAGTCAGGAAGCAGAGGAGCTGTGCGCATCGCATCCTTCAAATGTAAAAAAGCTGGTAGCTATTCCAAAGTTGGACCCATGACCGAAACGGTAATTCATATTTAAAAACCCCATTGAACTCTAATTAATTTATATTTAACTCATATAAATTTATTTAAAGTGTAAAACTCTTTCATTATTTTCTTTTTTCCCCCTTTTTAAAGAGTTTTTTAGGGTTTTTTTTTTCATTTGCAAGAATTGAACATGAGATTTTACTGGAATTATCTTGACCAACTTCTAACAATAGTTTTAAAAATCGGACCGGGTCGGCCAATTCTATTGGTTCAACTGAGAACTGGCCACTCACCCGGTCCAATTCCTATAAAAGATCCAATTACATATTCAAACAGGTCAATTCTGATTGAACCAGCTGGTTCTCGATTCGACTAATAAACCCAATTAAACTAGTGAAAAAATCAACCAATTTAAAATTTAAAGAAAATAAAAATTCATTATAATATATCTATTTTATTTTACTAAACTTATATTTATATTTTATGTTAAATTTTATTTAATATAATTATTATATTAATTATTTTTATTATAAATTATATTTAAATTATAATATTATATAAATTTATTAATAATATCATATTATTAATATTATTTATTAAATATACAATTAACCTATTGAACCTTCGGTCTGACCAATGAACCCATGCCTACACCTGTTTTTGGTCCAGTCGGGTCCGCTTTTGGCGGCCATTACACATACATACATACATATATATATAGTTCTTTTTTACTTGCACAACAAGATTGAGCCAAATTTGTACAATTTGTTTCTTTTTTTTTACCAATTGCAAATGCGTATGCACACACAGTGGAGGACAACGAGAATTACAACCGAATAATCGATATATATTACAAACAAATTATTACATAGTATTACTAATTTTTATAGAAGTTAATTAAATATATAATATATATAACTATATAAAGTAAGAATATAATGCCGTGGAGGGGGTTGAAAAAGTGTAAAACTCCCGGGTCTCGGGTTTGAGCTCATTCGATATGCTACAACAATAGTGAATCTATAAAATATTGAGCTCATATCGATCTAAAAATTTAACAGTACTTCTCATTTTTATAAATTCATAATTTCCGTGTCCTTTTTTTTCCAATGTGAGTTGATATTTTTCTATCACTATCCATCAACAGTATTTCTTACCGTATTTCTTGAAATATAGTAAATGAGGCTGTGCGCTCAAACTTGGTGATATATATAGACATGGCAATCCGGGCCGTGCAGGTGGCATAAAAAATTAGGTATGGGCATGAATATTTTCGTGTTTGATGCCACTAATTAGCCCAAATGAAATAAAATAATTACTTTAAAAAATAAATTTAAATGACTTTAGATTTTAAAATAAATTTTTATATGATATAATTAATCGATTAATCCAAATTTTATATTAATTTGGACAAAACATTGAAATGATTATTAACAACATAATCATCTGTATATAATTAATCAATTTATTTAAAATTTTCTCTCTTTTTTTAAATATTATTTTCTTATTTTGAATTGACCCCGAAAACACAAGCGAGCACTATTTTTTCGTGCCGTGCTATGAGTTGGACCCATTTTTTCCACATCTAGGTAGAGGTAAAGGTATATTATTAGAATAAGGAAAAAACCGAGATAGACTTGAAGAGAACACGGAGCTTTATATAAAATTCGGACTATATTTTTTAGGTGAAAAAAATAGCATGAGAACTGAGGAGGTCGGTCTACGACTCGGGTAAATTAACAGGGCCACGAATTTCATAACTATATTTAATTATTTATTTTATTAATTCCAACTATATGTTAATATTCAAACTCGTCTTCCGTAACGCGCTTACACTTAATATTCACATTTGTCGATATTCAACTGTGAAATTTGGAGAGAAAAAAAATTGCACTCTGTTGATCTATCGTTGTCTGGAAGTAATCTAGCTCCTTGTCTCACTGTGTATAATAATGCTCTAGTTATATATATATATATATATATACATTATGTATATTTTACTATAAATTAAAACCTAAAAAAATCATGTGAAAAAATTAAACAAGGATTCTCGATATTTTCTTCTTTTTTTACTTTTATCTTAAACTTTTTTTGGAATATATTTGGTCCTCAACCTTTTGCTAAAAAGTGCACTTTTAGTTCTTCCTATTATTTTAGTATTAAAAATTAATAAGATATAAATAAATAATAAAATAATAGTATTTATAAAAGAAGAAGAAGAAAGTGCGGAGGGGTGCTGGTAGTATTCCATTCGTTCAATGAATTATCAATTCCTCAATCTTATTTAAAATAGATTAATGTGATATATATAGAAATTAAAAACTTTTGACGGCAAAAGAAGGGAAGCTATCAGCGTATTATATAGAAATAAGATTCGTGTAGTGGATTTTATTGATAATATATTATAATTTTAGGTAAAAAAAGAATAGATTATCAAGTCGAGTCGTGAATATTACTGGAAGGAGGTTATCAGCGACCATCCGCCCCCTTTACCTTTTCATTTCTCTTTTATAATTATTATTTTATTATTTATCCTTCCGGATTATCAAGTTTTTAATAAAACATTGATGACTAAATATATTCCAAAAAAATATTTAAGATAAAAATTATAAAAAATAAAGAAAGAAAAGCTTGAGACCAAAACCACACTTTACCCATAACTTTTTTATACCTAAGAAAACCAACTTAAAAAAAAAGTTAAGACCCAATAATTTGGCCAAAAAAAAACCATCCGACTCGAAACATTTACATTATACATATTTTAGGTTTTTTCTTTTCCCTAACGGGTGACAACCTCATCCAGTCACACCCAGAGTGCAATCACTTGCCTGCACATGGCTCCTACCATTAGTTAACCTAACTCAAGGGGACTCAGTCTCACATGACGAACAAAATTGGAAAAACAAAACAAAAAGAAAGAAAGAAAAAAGCGTGAGAAACAAAACAAAACAAATTCTTAATTCAAAGACTAATGATAATACTATGGAGCAGCTTGGTTCACGAAACTGTTCACTAGCGCCAGCGCATTGCTGGTGACTTGCTTCACCCCAGTGGCCTTGGCGCTCACGTCCGACTTCACGGGCCCATTGGGCACGTCCTCGAACCCATCCGTGCACGTCTCCTCGTCCGTCAGCGCGGCGCTCATCCACGTCTGGACGTTGCTCATCTGGAACCTGAATTCCCAAGAGAGAAGCCGGGCGCTCAGGATCCGGTATAGCAAAGCATATTTGAGTGATATGAATTCGGTCCTCAGAAGTACCATGGACTCGAATTTTCTTTGTTGTTGTCGTCAGAATTTGATTACCTGAAAGATTCCTGGCTCGAGGTGTCGAGTCCCCTCATCTGGTTCAGCGACCCCCTGATCTCGTCCACGGCGTCCCCGAAGTTGCTGAAGCAGTCGTGGAGGGCAGCAGCGGCCCTCTGGTCGGCCTCGTAGTCAGCCTGCCGGGACAGCCTGGACACGTAGGCGGCCATCTTGCGGGCCCTCGAGAGGCTCACCGAGATGGCGACGCGTGCCAACCGGTCCGGGTGGCTCCGGACGGCCCCGGCGTAGCGGTGCAGCGAGCTGTAGCAGACCTCCGGGTAGAGCGTGGAGGCGCAGTTCGAGCGGATGTAGGCAGTGGCATTGGGCTCTCCGGCGTAGATGCCGCCGCCGGAAGAGCGTACGGCGGGGATCCGGTGGAGGAGCGCGAGAAGGGGAAGGGCGAGGAGGAGTGGGATTGGGAGAATGAGAGGCTTGGATTGCATTGTTGGGTATTTGGAGGGGTGAGGTGTGGAGTCTCTGTAAGGCGGAGGCGACTCTTTCTGTCTTCACCTTTGTGGAAGTCTCTTTTATATGCATATAGTGACGACATTGCCTCGAGTGTGGACGGCATTTTACAGTGCTGCCACTGGTAATTTACATTTTGAGGGATAATTAAAGAAAGCGCTTCGCAGAAAAGCTATTTTCATGATTTTTATACTTTCTCGTTTTAAAAATATTCTTAAAGCATTCAGAATTTAATATTTAGAATTTTAGGTTTTCTATATCAAAACTAGATTTGTAGGTTTTTCTATGAGATAATTATAGTGAAAATTATATATATTTATTATTTTTTATATTTGAATTGTAGATACTTAAAAATGAAACTTTTAATCTTATTTACTTAATTTTATAATATATTTGAATGTTAATTTTAACTATTTACTTGCATAATTATAATCTACTAGTGTAATACAATAATGCGACAATGAGTTGCTAATGCATCATATTCACCTAGTAAGATTTTACTAGCATATAATATAATGATGAGGTGGAAAGGTTGTTGGTATGTCATGTCCTATCAATATGATATGTCAGAATAAATATATAGTTATCATGTTGCGAAATCAAATTGTGATTAAATAAATTTAAATAAAATAATTATTTTTAAATATATAGAAGTTAATTATAAAAAAATAAATGTACAGATTTTTTTGTTATAATTTTATTATTTCCCTATAATTGGATATCTTATCATTTTTATGATGAGTTTCTTAATCGAATTAAATGAAATTGCATTTTTTTATGAGATATGAAAACCTGAACCAGTGTTGGGAGAGGCGGTTGGGTCGCTACTATACTCTCTCCCTTTCCCTTTTACTGATGAAAATGAGAAGATTAATAATAATTGAAATATATAAGGTTTTTGTTACTCAGTCTAGATCTTTAGAATATAGACCGAACAAAATTTTAATTTAATTAACAATGATCTCAATCTCTCGGAGGTCATCAACCAAACTTGCTTCGGGGAGTGGCTGCTACTACAAATACTGTTCGAAATTTAATGTGAACCCACTTAATTCCTTGCCATACCTCCGATCAGATCATACATAATTTTTAAAATCGGATTGGACATGCTGATTTAATCAGTTCAATCAGGAACCCACCATTCACCCAGTCCAATTTCCTGAATTAATTTAATTACATTGTAAATGTAGTCAGTTTTGGTTGAACCAGTCAATTTTTAGTTGGACCGATAAACCTAATTGAACCAGTAAAAAAATAGATCGACTTAAAATTAAAAAAATAAAAAAAAACTTATTATAATATACTATACTTATATTATATTAATGATTTTTTTGTTATAAATTAGTGTGAAATTATAATATTATATGAATTTATTTATAATATTATACTATTAATATTATTCATTAAATATATTATTCGATTTATTAAACTCCAATCTAATCATAATCGGTTCTCGATACAGTTCGATTTTAAAAACAACATCATCATCTTCTACCGTAAAATTTTGTCAAAGCTTAATGATTGCGCACCATCCCAATGGAGCAAAAGAATATTAATTTTGTAGAGGGTGAGGAGGCATGTTGACAAAAACGTGCATATTTTGCACCCCCACCAGAAGAACTGCGCGCGTGCTACATGTCCAGAGCCGCCCACTGACGGGTATTGCAGCTTCTGGATTGCGGCTAAGTGAAGTGCTGTGGGGATTTCACAATCATCTCATTCGCAAATATATGACCCAGTTCGTGCATGACTGTGTTTACAGGTCAACATTCTATTATGGAAAGTAAAATTATAAATTTATAGTAGAATATGAGGAGAGAAATAAGGGATTAAAAAAATTTCATAATAAAAATTAAATTTATAATTTATTAATTATTAAATAAAAAATAATATCAATAATTGCCTTCTCATCTACCACAGTACTATGATTGGCCCAAGAAAGGCACAAAGTACTAGATTTATATTGGCCCTTTATCATATCAATTAATACATAATAATTCATTGCTATAATATTACCGTATCTTGTACTCTAGAAGTGAGCATGTCATATTGTTCTCGCCTCGTGGGGTGACATGAAGATACATTTATCGGTTCACAAGTTTACATGAGAAAATTTCTCAATACTTGTGTTACATGATTATATATTTCACAGCCACTATGCATTATCCAGGTTAACTACACAATTATAATTTAAGTGCTTCATTACGGATCCACTGTCACACTGTGTTCTGTGATATGTATGTCTTTTTTTTTTTTATAGATAGTATTAAGTGTCGTAACAACTAAATAATCTTTCGAATAGTGTATTGTACAGTCTGACCGTCATTAATTTTCAGATATTAATCCTTGAGAATTTCAAATCTTATATCTGAACTATTGCATATTATCAACTGTTCAGTGGACCGGCCTCTCGAAACATTTTTGTGATATGTATGTCAGAGATACGAGGAGACCCCTTCTGGTGGACAATATCAGCCAGCCAACCAAGGTTTTTCAAAGTGGTAGTTAATGGTCCGTCAGTTAAAAGTTCACCTGTCTTGTGGGCGAGGGTGAAGTGAAATTAAACCCATCTTCCTATTTATTCTTTTCTTTGAAAGAAAATTAGTAGTGCATATAACTTAATATTTAAAATTTTCAATTGCACTAAGAGAGTAGGATTAGTACAGTAGTGCCTATTGATTAATATATTGTGAGTTTGATTTCTAATGTGTAACTTTCACACCCATTTATTTTTCTATTCTTTTATTTCTTCTCACAGTCATAATCTTTTATTGCAATCGAAAAAAATATTCAATTAGACCTGGCCTTTGATAATTTTAAATAAAATCTAAAGAATTTTTTCTATTTATAATATTAACATTCAAAATTCTATATTGGGAGGAATTACAATCGTCCACTACCGCTCAATGTGCACTTTTGGCTAATGTGCGTGATTGCGTTTTTTGCTTTCTTTCCGTGTCTGGAGATTTAAAAATTCAATAAACCCGAGCCAATGCGAGGAGTACTCTGCCCGTTGCCAAAAAAATAGAGACACGAATAAGATTGCAGGGTCACTCTGCTGACCGCATATAATTTTTACTGGTTTTACAATAGAGAATCATGTGTATATTTAAATGAAAAGTTTAAATTGGTAAAATAGTGATATCCAATTTCTTATGTACAAGAATTTTTAGTCATGTAATTACTTTCTTTAACACTTATCTTCATGTGTCAACGTGTCTTACATGCACTCCGTCGATGGATTGATGGGCACTTTGCTTTCGAACCAATGAGCTTTACGTTTGTTGGTTCCTCATTCTGCATTCCCCATAATTGGATTCACGAGCCTTTGCTATAAAAACTCATTAAATCGGTATGGCTATTCCAATGAATCATTCGCTCTTTAGAATATTAGGGGTAGCTGGATTGATTGTGCAACATGGACCGATTACGGCACAACACATTTACGAAGGGAAAACAAATAGGAAACAACGATGTTGATTATGGCACAATGCAAAGCAGTATTTGCAAACCCTTCAATTTGGGACTGTGTAATGTTGCGCTTGTGATAGGTAATGACTCATGCTTCAATGGATCATATGATCCTTTTGATGCGAATACTTTATCGGTTTTCTAAGGGACGGCCGTCTCGATGATGACGCTTGGGATTGGATTGATGGCTACGATGAGACAGGCAAGGATTTAGGATCACATATTAAATGCCGATCGATCGACAGCCACCGACATGCTAGCTGGACGAGTTCACGGTTCTCAAGTTCATCATGAAACTCATGGAAGGGAGACCTCAAAACCTCACATGCACAGACATATTACATAGTACCATGCAAGTTCACGGCACGTAAATTTAAGCCTAAAAAAATTATTCAACTGGTAATAAGTTGTTCCCTTATTCAAAAACAGAAGAAAAATGTCCAGCCCATGAAAAATTATAGAGAATTACTGACATATTTTTAGAAAAATGGTTGTTATTCAAAATTTGTGAAATACCCTAATCAAGTGAACAATGGGAACACTCTTGACAAGGGCATGATAGATGAATCGTAAACTCAAGGCTGTAAGATGTGGATGGAAGGAGAGTTCGACTCTCCATGGAATGGGCAACGAAAGAGTCCTGTCCCCACCACCAGCCACCAAATGACCGTCCCCAAGTCAAGCCGGTCCCCTCCTTTATGATCGTTTGAAATTTTCTCGGTTATTATTCTCGACCGACTCATGATGTGTGAAGGTCATCATCACGTCAAGGCGTCTGTCACGGACTCAGGCTTTCAGAGCTCTCACAACCCCGGGTTCCACATTAACAGAGAGCTTCTTGAACGAACTCCCCACCCGTAGACGGCAAGCACACGTACGTACACTGAGGCACATGGGAACCCTAAGGAGAAGTTGGAATGGAATCGAATCGGAGCTACCATTTCAGCACCATTCCACTTTGTTAGTTTGGTTACGTGTAAAGTAGCTCTGGAATAGAACGACTATTCCGACCCTTTGTCCAGGAATGCGCCCTGGCCCATCTCCTCTAGAATTGCGATTCCTTCGCCGTAATTTATATGTAAAAAAGCATTCTTATCCTTTTTTTCAATCAAATCGGGGACAAATCCCCTTTATTTATATATATATTTATATATATATATATAAATTGACAGTCTTAAAAGGTTATTATTTTTATTGTTTAAAATTTAACAATTTTTATTATTAAATTATCTTATTTATTACGAAATATCTCAAAATTCTAAATATGATTTAGATTTAGTAAAGGCATAACTGTCAATAGCATACTTAGTAAAATGAATTTTTACATCTAATTTTATTCCATCTCCATTTAAGGATAGAAATAAATCATATGGTTAGGCAATTTTTTAATTAAATAAGGTTTAGAATTTGAGTATCGTAAATTGAAAGAATTTAAGTTTGAAAATTTTTATGTTTTAATAAATTGATTTGACTTTTATATATAAATTAATAAGATTTAATAATTTCTTGATATTTATGAAAAAAATCATTATTCTGTTCTCCATCCATTCCCATTCCCATTCCCATTTCTTTTTCATTCAATTCTATCAAGCGAAACGTAAGAACATCCATGCACGGCTTGTAGAACATCTGCTACTGCTCACAGGAGGGAGGGGAGACCGGAATACCGGCTCGTGACACTTTGCATTTTTGTGGGGTTGGTGGGCCTACGGGACCCAGCAAGATGCTTCCTTGTGGACGGCATCAGAAGCTCCCCCACCAATGAAAGGACGGTCTGAACCAAATGCTGCGTGATGCGTTGTGTTTCCACTAGTGAGCTTTCGCTTCACCTTCTTCCTTTTCCCACTTTTGAAAAGCAGTCGTTTAGATCACGGGCACACCGGCGCGATTGACTCCGACACCAAAAAGAGAGAGACATGATTATCGGTTTTGATTTTACCCAAAGAAAGTAGAAGAATTATTGAATGATGTACCGTTACTGTGGATCATCACATGATATGATTCGTTGTGCTAGAAAATAGGCAGGATGCCGGAGGCATCCCACGTTTCGGTGGGAACAACTTGGTTCCTGCCGTATCAGATTGGTCAGTATGAATTGAATTCGAATAACTCCTGAACTTTGGTCATCGATTAACCCTCTGCTGGGTCTTGGATCGGTTTAAATGTAATTGAAGTTGATTTACAATGTCCGTGTGCTTTCAGTCTAGCCAAAACCTTCAAGGGGTATATATTCAGCACTTAACAGTTAACTTGGCATCTACAAAGGTTGGTTAAGTCTGTTGAGGTTAAGAATTTCAATTTCGAGTTTTGAGAATGGAAAACAAATCTCTAATTTAGAGAGTTTTAATGGATCAACATAATTCATAATTAAATTAATGAGGATTTACTATACTTCTAGATAGCTACAAAACCCATTATTCTACCTTCCTTTGAAAACTTATGGAGTCCGTTGGTCTCCATAAAATAAGGAGTTTCCAGTCTCATATGGAATTTGCGAGTCCGTTGGCTTGATGGGTAACCAAAATTGTTTAATTTTTCTTGGTCTGACCATGATAATGCCACAGAAGTCTCATCAGGTAAGAAAATCTAACCCACCTCTTGGACTTTCCTCGCAGATTAGGGACCCTTAATGGCCCCACCAGCCCATTTCAGCATTGTTATCGGTAACAAGAGATAAGGATGGAATCAATGCGTCAAAATATGAAATTCTTAAGTGATCCTACGTAATATTGATAAAATTATGATACATTAGTTAATTGGTACAAGTGTTATCAATTGAATAATTTGATTGATACTTGCTTAGTATGTCATTGTGAGAAATGATCATGATAATATTGATATAGTAGGTTCCAAAGCAAAGGAATCCGCTGTTTTTATTTGGATATCGCGTATTAAGCAGAAATTAAGATACTGAAGTTGCAGAGAGATGAAGAAGACAAAAGCAAGCGTAGACAGCGGCTTCTCAATGTTGAGATTTTATCGCATATATTTCTAGGATAGTATTCAAATTAAAGGGTAACATTGAAATGGATTCTAAAGGAGTTTGGTAGAAGAAATTCGAGAACATCAGTGCACGCATATCTAGAATGTGATTATCTGACCATTCAGGAGATGAAAGATGTGATCTTTTTGCCCGTGTACTCTAGGATTTGGGGTGAGAAAGAGGTCAAGAGAATCAGGAAACTGTGTATTTCTTCTCTTGCGTGAAGGTGGTATCCATGGGTTTGGTTGGGGTTTGCGAATTGAATCTTCCAAATTTGCGATCGGTAGATTATCCTACTATGTATACCTACCTTATAGTAGGAATTGGTACCATTCAATAGGTCCAAAGCATCCTGTTATCTCACCGAAGAAGATCATGAACGAATTTAAGAATCAGGAGAAATCAAATGAGTTGGTTGCTCGACTGTTTTAGCTGGTGGATGCATCCTGGTATATCTAAGTTCAATTTGAGCAGTGCCTTCATAAACATGGTTGTTCACATTTGAAGATCAACTCAAGCATAAGTAATTTTTGTCTTGGTTTTTGGGTATCAAGCTTCGGAAAACAGGGCTCATAGAGGCCATGAAGCAGTGAAAGTCTGGCTCATGAGCACCAATGAGCTAGGAAGATGGGTCTTTTCCTTTTTATATAACGGTTATATCACGTGATACATATTATAAGTCAATAAATATCACACATATTATCTTCATATTTGTAATCCATCAAACATTTGGTACTACTGCTTTTATTAGTGTATCCAATATTTATTGATATGTGATATAAATTACGTGATATACCCGTTACTTAGAAGATCATTTAAATTGGAGGAGGACTTCATTAAGCTGTTCGTAGGTGGTGTTTGGTCCACCGTAAAGTTGGTCGATTTCAGGGACGATAAAATGAGTTTTACCTGGTCTTCAAAATTTTTACTGGGTATAAAAAGATGTCCAATAATTAAGGAATTCTTCTTTCACATGGGACCATCTTATATGAAGTGTTACGGCGTTATGCTTTCACCCACTTTCCCAACAAGTTTGACTAAGAATGTGACAGCGGGGAGCCGACTATCAGCAAGCTTGAGCTTGCTTGTTGTCCGACTTGACCAAGCCCTCGATTCAAACCTCCATGACCCTTTTGACAAGGGGGCCAAACAGCTTCGAGCTTCTCTCAACTTGTTCGAACTCTTATCTATTTTCAACTGCCATGAAACTCCACTCATTTGGAACCTCACAATTAAAGATTGATGATGATGATGACTGAGTAGTTAAAATATCACATCTCAAACATTAATATACCACTTCAATTTGTCCAACCGACCATATAGTACCAAAGTTCAACTAGCTAGTGGCAAATATATGCCATCCAAATTCACAATACATATTGTAACTCAACATATTCAAATGCAAGCCGAATACATCAAGAACCGTTCAAGCCAGAACCATTCACTAGTTTGCACCCTAACTACTCCAATACATCCCAAATGGATTGATTAGCCATATCTTCTTGATTAGAAGTATTGGCGACAAAACCTCCATCCAATCAAAGAGGACTATGAAAACCTTCTATCTTTGTCACATCTTCCTTCGTCGTCATCGGCTTCTTCATCATTTACGCATGTCCAACTCATCTAATTTCAGCTGATCTACATCAGAATTCAGAGCATTCACTTTATAATTAGATAAACACAAGCAAAATATTAAAGAACATTAAATTGACAGTAAAAAAGACATGTTAAGTTACTACCATCTTTCTCATTTCATTGGATAGTACATCCCTCCAAATCACGTCTAAATCATCCTCTAGCAACCAAGTACCCTTAGTATCAGACATTTCATGAATAGATCACTCAACTAATAGTAAGATGAAATAAATTTAAAAAGCACATATATACCTTTGATGCTCTAATCTTTTCCTTTTTTTTTTTGGATTGAATATGCCCAAATACGCCCCCGAATTGCGCTCTCACCCAAAAGCACTACAAGTTTATCTTAAAACCCGAAAACCCAGTTTCCTTGGATTCAGTGCACCACTTCCACATACCCACCATTCATCTGAAATTATAAAATATGTTATAATACAATTATAAATATTAATATGAGTTAAATAAGTGTCTACTTATGGATAGGAAACAATATATGTACCTGGCACCATTACATTGCGGTAGGGTATACAACACAAACTCGACCAAAATCACCTTCAGCAACTCTAAAATAGTTCATCTCATTGGTTAAACTTGGATAACCAACTCCGAACATATTTGTCTTGGTTTCTGGGTAAAAGGTTCGGGAAATAGGGCTCTTAGAAGAGGCCCATGAACCATTAGAAGTCTGGCTCTTGATACCAATTAGTCAGGGAGAATTTATCACAGGAATGGATGTGTCGCGTGATATGGGATGGGACTCGTCCGAGCTTGAGCTTGTCGTCCGACTCGATCGGGCCCCTAGGTCTTAACCTCCTTGAGCTTCGGGAAGGAGGCCGGCTGAACAGCTCCAAGGGTTGTCACAGCTTGTTTTGAACTGTATTTATTTTTCAGCTGCCATGAGCTCGACTTGTTTGGGATTTTAGAATTGGCCCGAACCCTGGCTGCCACTAGAGATGTTAAACAGGCCGGTTTGACCCTAACCGGCCCGTTGAACCCCTAATCGGCCCGGACTGCCCCCAACTGGCCCATTGAACCAGAACCAGTCCAGCACATTTTTATGTCAAACTGGCCTAGAACCATTGCAAAACCGGTCTAGACCACCAAAAACCTACCAATCAACAAGTATATTTTGTCAAATCAATTTAAAATTTAAAAAAAGATTGAACAGTGGGTCAAACTGGTCCAAACTGTGAATCGGCACATAATCAAATTGACCTATTAAGTAAATGGGTCGAACCATAGCCAAACCAAATGATTTTGAATCCGTTTTGAACTGACCTAGATCGCCCATTTTAACAACACTAGCTGCCACCCCAAAGAAGAAGCCGTAGAGAGTAACTTCATTTAGAAATTTACATGGGGCAATGAGTAGAACCGAAACTGGATGTGAAACCAATATTTGAAATCGATGAATATAAATATATATATATAACGTATTCATATTAAATATTTTAGAAAATACTCAATAATTTTAGGTTGTATTCTGTATATATATTATTTAACTATATATATTTTTACTAATAATTTTCTTTTTCTAGAATTTAGTGATATTACATGGACATGCAACATTTTTCGAATCCTGGCATGTTCTTTTCTAGATTCTATTTAAATGTTTTTAGTTGGTAAAATGCAAAAACTCTAAAAATATCACGACGTCAATCTTATGGATATTATTTTATGGGGAAAAAAAATACTTGGCATGCAATTATATATTGTAAAATTTCTTATAATATCATGAACTAAGTTAATAATAAAAAATTGTCGTGAACTTTTCAAACTTATTTTTTCAAAATATCACGACGTCAATCTTTCCATTAAATGGTGAAGTTGCATGCTAACCTTCATTTTTACACCATGGAGACGCTTGTGTGATTGTTTATACTAACGTGACATAATGGTATGGCAACATTTAACAAGAAAAAATTAACAAGTTGTGATATTGTGAAGAAAATTTTGAAAAATTCTTGATAATTTTTTGCTGAGGCAATTTTCCCTATTTTATATAGTTTTATTTATATAAGACATTGTTGTTTTTTTATCTATGATTAATTTTATATAATTAAGCTAGTTTTCTCTTATTATGAGTTTATTGGTTCATACTTTACATCTCTATCTCATTTATTGAGAAAAGAACATATCTACTCGAAACATTGTGGTATAATACAAGTCTTAGATAGGGTTAAGTTAGTGGAATCGATAGAATTAGAGTCCAGTTCTAGGATTTAGAAACCGAACTTCTGCAAGTAGGATTTGGTTATCATGAAAAGCTGTTAACCCGGTGCGCTACCTCAACTATAAGAGCTGCCAACATTATGAATGGAATCATCACAGCAGATAACACATCTCTTGAGATATTCTAATCTCCTTTATTAACTCCCAAGAAAGTGTACATCACATTCTACAGGTTCAGGGTTACGACGATTCAATATTATGCAGCTCTGGACAATCAGATAAGGTCCCAATATACAGCAGTAAAAGCCTATCAAACGTTGTACATAACATTGCTTCGAATATGACCCATCAGAAACAAATTGTATCAAAAACACCATTTAAAAACCCTAGCATAAATGAGACAAGATGGCATATCATTTAAGTGCCTCGCTGATCTCGAGAAGCTCATTCACCAGCCCTGTGAAAACCACAGAATCAGTTTCGATGGGCCTGAACTTAATGAGAGCTGAAGGGACCAAATCTTCATCTTCAAGGGTGGAAGCTCTTTCTCCAGGAGCAGGTGAGTGTGGTATGATCCGCCGTTTCACCCCAACAGGATTCACCAGCTCAAACTCGAGGCTTGGTTCTTTCAAAGCTGAGTTCACAAACTAAAGGGATAAAAATCAAAAGGCAAAGAGTCAGAGTTTTCACGGGCACCCTGCATTCCAGCTGAATATTCTTCTTTAATGCAAATGAAGAAGCAATGATTCTTGAGTATGCCACAATCTCTTAACTTTTTCTATGACTAGAATTGTCATAGCGTGTGATGTCTGTATATCCACTGATTTGAAGTAACTGCAACTATATCTAAGTATGCTTCACATGCTACTCTAGTTAAAAACATAAGACAAAATCTTGTCTCCGATTCCTAGAAACCTCTTCAATTTCTATGCGAATGATTTAACCAAATAATATGCTTAGGTATAATATGGCAAAATTTTACAGAAGTAAGCAGATATGGTTGCAAAGAACGCAGTGCAGTTCTAATTCAATGGTAAAGATGATTAGTCATGCTCTCATCTCTCAGAGGCTAAATAAATAACCATTGAATCTTGTCAGATACAGAATGGAAAGCCAAATGCAAAATGCTTGAAGGGTAGTTTTAGTTAAGGGCAAATAAAGCTTCTGATGAATTACAAAGACACTCATCTCATTTGTTAAAATTTAAAACTACCTCATTGCATCTTTCTGGACACGCTAAAATCAATGAGACTAATTCCAACAATAAAGTTTGGATTTTAACCAACCAAGATAAGGATCTAATAAGCCAGAATTATCGATCTTCATAGTACCAACTAATATATCTACCAATTGAATGTGTTAAATGAACGAATTACAACACAACACAGGAAAAGCCAAAACTACCAACCTCGTAAAGAGAACTAGTTAACTCCCCAGGGGCAAAAATGCCCTGAAGTACAACCCCATCTGGGAATTGAACCCGAATAACTGTTCTGTTGTACCTCTTTCGGGCAGCTTTTGCCTGCTTTTCCTTATAGGACCTCGGAATCAGTAATTGGGATTCTGCAATTTTTTTCTTCCTCATTTCGGCTTCTCTTCTCACCTCTTCTGCTGAGAGGTTATAGAAAGAATCTGGCAACTCAATCCTTGCAGCTACACTTTCAGGAACAGAAAAGTATACCCGAATCTGATGATTCATACATGCAGTTAAGAAAATATCAGCTACCATCAGTAAATATCAGAGAAAACATGGTGGCAGCTCAGAGTACGAGCTTTTCCCTTTCATTCATTAACAAGCACTTAAATTTAACAATACCAACAGCAGAGTATGCAAATCTTAAACACTGATAGAGTTTCCAAAACTTGAGAAACAAGCTTGTTCAGGAATGGTTGTAACTTGTATCACAAATTATGTCAGGACTGGAGAAAATTTCTCCTATCTTCTGCGAATTTTGCACACTCTGCATCACAGACACATCTTACAATTTGAGTACAACCAGAAACATCCTCTCATCTCCTTCAATTAATGCAGCACAATACAATAACTACAACTCCACTATTCTACGCCAAGTATTCAGAGTACTTTATTCCCATCCACGAATTGCAAAATACCAAGCAAAACATCAAGTATAGAGCAGTGCAAGAAACGGCAAGGCATGTGGAGAAAATAACTTATGAATCTCTCAGAACGAAAAGAACCTGACAAACTGACCTGCCTGTCAATCTTCTTTGGTTCAACTATTTCATTAGCAACTTCTGAAGAACCCACATCTTCCGTTCTCTTGCCTTCTCCAGTACCCATCATCTTTGGCTCCAATAAGGCCACTGCCTTCCTAATCAAACCCAAACCCTCCTTCCCTGGAACCTCCATCACTGCCCACATCTCCCCGCCCTCTTCTCTCAACTCGAACCCGACAAATTCCAACAGCTCAATCCCTCCTGCAACCTCCCCGACTGCCTCCTTAATCTTAGGATTTCCCAACCTTATTTTCCTGAACTTTGCATTCTCAGGATCCCTTGCTATGTTACCGAGTAACTTGATCAGGATTTCTACCGTACTCTCTGGCGGCTTATTTGACAGATACATGCCCACCTGTTCCTCCAACTGACTCCTTCCCTCAGAATCGCCAATGGACAACTCTCGGACGCCCTCGGTTTCATTCTTATTCTCGTCCGTACCGTTGCCAACGCAGTGGTCCACGTGTTCGGAGACCACTTCCTCAGATCGGAAGGGCTGGTTACAAATCGGGCACTCAACCAAATTCAGGGAGTAACCGTTCTGGGACCTCTTCCCAGGAGTGATGAGAGAGTTGAAAGGATCGAACCCATTTGCAGGCTTCCCACCTGGTTCCCGATTCCTCGGAGGCTCCGACTCCAGCCTATCGGGAATATCGGACTTCCGGGGCTGAGCGGCCTTAATAGAGTTAGCTGACGGATGAGGAGGGGAAGGGTTCGTCCTCGGAGGAGGAGCCTGTGAAGGGCGATTGTAGATGGGATTGGCGGGTGCCAACGAAGAAGAAGCGGAGCCCAGTACCCGACCTTGGCCCTTGAACTTGCCGGATGACGAAGAGGAGAAAGGGTTGTTGACTTTCTTCATGAAACCTTTAACTTTATCTTTCATGTCATCCATGTTCGAATCTCTGTGCTTCTCAGGGTACAGAAGAAAATCAGCTGAGAATTCCCCAGAAAGGTTGGATCTTCTTATAGGAGTTTCCTTACGGATTAAGGAGAAGAGGTATCGATGTGGATAACTATATTTTGAAATTTCCAGCAGATCTACAGTGGAGAGGTAGCAAGAAGAACGTTTCAGCGAATGTTGAAGGGGCGGACGACGATACGTAGGCGACACGGCTGGAAGTCAGCGCGTGCCTCTCAGGAGACCAGAAATATCATCAGATGTGGAGGATGAAAGCGACGACGACGGAGAAGAAGAACCACCCCGAGGAAAAATGTGATTAGGCCTATTTTCAATATGACCACAAATGTTTCTTTCTTTCTCAATTTACTCCCTATAATTTTTGTTTTCTTTCTCAGTTTACTTTGTCCCAATGATCTCCTTGAAAGTTCAACGACACGACCAGCGGTAGAGGAAAATACCGCATCAGAAAGAAACCCAATCATGTCTTACATACTAAAATCGTCGGTCCACTTATTTTAATCACAAATTCAAGGCACTTTCTAAGGTCTATTCTATAAATATTTGAGACAAATTAAAACGCTACCAGCCTCAATGTCGTAGGCTTCAATATGACTGAGGTCTGGTCAACCCCCTGGCATGCTCGAATTTTAATGCAAGACCCCTCATGAGTCGATCGTGGCCCTCAAATCTATCCGGTTCATGCCATCCACAATACCTCGGATGTTCTACCCCAGAAGGCTGCATGTGGGGAATAAATTATATCTTTTTTTTTTGTATAAACCGTCGATATCCTATTAGATTTTGCTCAACTAATTAATCCGGATCACCCGAATTGGCTTATTTAAGGGGTTAAGAACTTACCGCCGCAAGTGGGACTCGAACACGAGTTCTCCCATTAGGATGATGAGTGCCGAACCACTCTACCACGCTCATGGTGGGTGGGAATAAATCATATCAACTCATACATAGTCACGTCATGCGCATATTAGACACCCAATATGTAAACCCACGCTCGGGGTTTAGGAAAGACTCCCTTCTACCCTCTTTACATACTAACACTCCATACTCTCTCATATGCGTACATCCGGTTGACTTCTGCATCAGAGGGATATTCCAGCACTACCGCCCGGTCTTGACTTCTGTGCAAGCCCCCGAAAAGTCACTCGATCGATCACCCAATCACAAGGAACCACCACTCCTTGCCCGAGTTTCGACCACCCGAAGTCCACCACCCATCAGGTTTCATATGTACCCTCAGCCTACCTTTCTGCTTGTGAGCAATATGTTAGGGTTTCGACGACCATCCTCTCTGTTTCGAGTAGCCCATTTGAATATCTAATTAAGGAGATATAGTCCTTAAGCTCCAACTTTTCCACCACCATCAAGGTCGATCGAGCTTATGCTCTTAGTGCACCCTCAAGACCATGTTGCACACCATTAACACGCAGGGGCTTCCCCATCTCGGAAAATGCTACCTCAAAATTTTATTTTACGGTGAAATTGATTCTTTTATTTTTAATTCGTATTATTTTTTTAAGAGCTCTTCATTGAGAGTTAAATGAGATAATATTAGATTTTTATTATTCGAAATCTTGTTACAGTCACGCAATATAACTGTAAGACGCAACACGTTGATAAATGTATTTTTATACAATTCTATTAAAAATATAACAAAATTATTTTTAAAACAATAATAATTTTTAAATTAATAGAGAAAGTAATGAGAAAATTTGAAAATAATAATTGATTAATTATTTATAAGTATTTATATTTTAACAATTATTTTGAATATTTATTTGGATTAATACAAAATTTAGATTAAGCGGTTAATTATATCACATGAAATTTTATTTTAAAGTCTAAAAGCCTAAAGCACAGCATATTAATGCCTAGGCCGGGATCTCCGAGTCGCCCAAG
The DNA here is from genome assembly GCA_900174645.1 of Sonneratia alba. Taxonomy (NCBI): domain Eukaryota; kingdom Viridiplantae; phylum Streptophyta; class Magnoliopsida; order Myrtales; family Lythraceae; genus Sonneratia; species Sonneratia alba. The sequence goes on along the minus strand of FWPY01000027.1, from coordinate 3,048,367 downwards.
GTGGTGAGTGGAGCCAACACAACCCGAATTCTACCTCTTCTACCTTACCAGGCAAATTCATTCATCTATGATTGATAGAGTAGCCGAGCTATGTAATCCTAAAAAAATATACAGTTTTGACTCTGTAAAAGATCTCCCCGGTCATGCCAAATGATGAGCTATATTGTTGGTAATCAATCCTGAGGATCCTAATACGATTCCAGCTAGCAAAAAAACCTTGCAGAGTTCCCAAATTCCTGCACATCATTACAGCTACCGCAAGGTGGCTTAATTCTTCCATTTACGGCCAACACTAGGTTAGTTTACAAGAATTAGAATGGAAGATGACATGGGGCCAGCACTTATCTATTGTTTACTAGTCTATGGGTCGAGTGGGCGAGCCGGCTCCACACGTCCGCCCATCATCAAGGTGGCACGTAACCTCAAAATCACTCGGCAATGGATGCTCGAGCGTCTCAAGTGACTCATTCTTCATGAGAATGTGATGCTGCAGATGCAACATTAACGACGTGTTGAGCCCGCACCGTCCCATGAAGATCGATGTTATGGTCAATTTAGTTGAGGGGTCAATCTGTAAATAAAGATAAAAGGAAAGGGGTGTTTTTGTAACAAGTGAAGAACTTGAGGGGTAGCTTGTAAACCGGTGGTTCTTGGCAGTTGAAGCCGTTGTGGGGATTATAACCTTGTAACAGAACCCGTTGAGGGGAAGGTAGGAAATGGATGAACAGTTTGTCTCTTCTCTCTCTTGTGGGTTCTCCCCCTTTCTCGACTCCTCCTTCTCTCCCCCTTCTTGATTATTCTTCTTCTCCCTTTCGTGCCACCTTCTTCCTTGATCCCTCCTTCTCTTCCTCTTCTGATTCCTCTTTCTCCCCCCGAACCAGCCTCGGTTCTCTGCCAGCGGCTGAGTTGCTGAATTGGCCCATAACATTGGTATCAGAGCCACGTTCCTCGGACCGGTAGCGAAATGATGAACACGATGAGCAAGTTCAGACGGGAGTTGCCCGAGCAGCAAGGATCTGCAATGAGGATCGACTTGCAATCATTGAACTCAAGGAAAGTTGGGGATACGACATGTCGATCCCTAGAGCTTTTGCCGCCGAGAATTTACAACAAACAGGTGATCTTGAAGAATATATACATTCCTTTGAATTGTTTTTGGGCGGTATAGATGTGTGTGATCTTCAAGAGGTGGATTGGTTCTTGAATGGCCTGAAATTGGAGATTGAGAAGTCTATTTGTTGGTTTGAACCCCAAACCTTATGTCAAGCTTATGCCCTTGCCCGACTCAAGAACATGACTCTACATAGAAATAGTGACACACACAAATTCTCAAGCCCTTCTAACAGTTACTAAAAAGACGAAGAGGATAGTATTTTACTTACTGGAGGACAGATAGAGGTTGACAAGGAAAATGTCGAAGATGATGATTGTGTTTTAGACATTAAAAGCCAAATGGAAGACCAACCAACAGAGATAATCTCTGAAACACGATTACATTTTCCTTTTAAGACCAAAGGCAAGCAACAACTAGATATGATCAATTTGAAGAACGTTGATGAAGGAAGCAAAGTAGAAGTGAGTTCAATCAAAATTTTTGAGGCACCAATTGCTGATAAAAATCTTGTAGCTATTTTCTTGGAGACTGATGTTGAGAAAGTGCCACATGAGGAATTGAAGTTCAAGGTCAATAGTTCCTTGGTTCATGATGATGTAAGACAGCTTGCTGTTGAAGAGATATTTCCCATGATTTTCCCATATATGTCTTGCTACAAAGATTATCAAAGTCGAGCCACATGGAACGTTGGAGTTATTGTTGATCTGAATACGATTAGTAATATGAGGAAGGTCACTACTTATGGTGAGAAGCATGTGTCGATCTTTGATCCCAGAGGTAGAGGCAAAACCTTTGATGTTGCTCTCCTCACCACTAAAGGGAGGCTTGATGCTATGGGAACTCCTCTTGCTTTTGAGGGATTTATCTTCCATCTTGAAATACATGATGCGGCCATGAACAAAGCTTGCATTTTGTGTTCTGTGTATCTCACAATGTAAAGTCAATGAGAGCAAGATGGTTGTTTTCAAGGAAGAATGCAACATATTCAAGACACAGAAGGTTCGACTTCAATTTGATCCAGGTATATGCTACTTTCAGAGAAAGGAATTGTGGTATCTTGCAATGTCCACAATGCTGAAGGTGGAAATCCAACCCCATTATCGTTGGAGAAAGAAGAATGATTCCTCAAGCCCTATAAGTTGCAAGCTGGCAGTATTTTGGTTAATGCACCTCTTGCAGTTGCTATATTACGGCTCTCATATTGCCTTCCTATTCCTAATGCAAACCTTGAGGACAAGGTTTTTTTAAGGGGGGAGAATTGTTATGGTCAATTTAGTTGAGGGGTCCATCTGTAAATAAAGATAAAAGGAAAGGGGTGTTTTTGTAACAAGTGAAGAATGTGAGGGAGTATATTATAAACCGGTGGTTCTTGGCAGTTGAAGCCATTGTGGGGATTATAACCTTGTAACAGAACCCGTTGAGGGGAAGGTAGGAAATGAATGAACAGTTTGTCTCTTCTCTCTCTTGTGGGTTCTCCCCCTTTCTCGACTCCTCCTTCTCTCCCCCTTCTCGATTCTTCTTCTTCTCCCTTTCGTGCCACCTTCTTCCTTGATCCCTCCTTCTCTTCCTCTTCTGATTCCTCTTTCTCCCCCCGAACCAGCCTCGGTTCTTTGCCAGCGGCTGAGTTGCTGAATTAGCCCATAACAATCGAGCAATATTCATGCAGGACCAGCCAAATACTATTAGATATTATGATAATTACGGTAAAAATTCTATGTACCTGTTGTTTTCAATAGTGGAGTACCTTTTCGGTCTATATATTTAATTCGCTGACTTAAATTAGTCATGATAATCACTATCTGTCACATTTATACTTAGGTGACAAAAGTTGTCACATAGTCCTATTATGGTCCAAAACCCTACGATGTGGTTGGGGGATATCAAATTGCCAGAATACAGGACAATTCTGTATTCATTCACCTAACTACATCCTCGTAAATGGTACAAGGGTGAAAATCAAATCGGGAAATTGTCTAATAACGTTCCTATAATATTACAATGAAATATACAAACAAATATGGAAACCAATAAATAAATAAGTACGGAAGATATGCACAAATTGTACAATATTTTCAAAAACTCCCCATCAAGTTGGAGCATGGAAGTCAAGAGTGCCCAACTTGCGGAGAAGCAAATGGAAATGATCTCGACCCATGGCCATGGTGAAGATTGTCGACGAGCTGTGACTCGCCGGAAACATGACGCGTGGTGATATGACCCTATATGAGATTATTGTGGACAAAGTGATAATCGATCTTGATGTGCTTGGTCCGTTCATGGAATACCGAATCAATAGCAATATGGAGAGCAACTTTACCGTCACAAGCTATGATCTCCATAGATTGGAATTGATCGATGCCAAGTGAGCAACGCAAGGACCAGAGCCAAATCAACTAAAGCTATGGTAACTCCAAACATGACGAAAGAACCCGTAATAGATCGTCGGGTATGGGGACATCCTGCCCAGTCTGAGTTGCGATAGGCCCATGGAGTGAGATTCTGAGGAGTCCACAAGAGAATGAATCCCTTGACTTGGACATTGCCTTATTCTGCCAAAATATCCGAGGCATACTTCCACTGAGACAAGAAAATGCCCTGATCATTATGAGAGTAACTTCAATCCGGAGAAAATACTTTCAGGACCCAAAGATCCTTAATCTCCTTGAAAATCCCCGTGGCAGTAGGATTTTTGCTTGCCAATATAATATATGGATCTGTTAATTCGGATTAGCGTGAAATCTTGGTCGGCCCAAAAATTTGGGCCTGCCGGGCTAGGTCGACTGACTCCCTTACTGTGGTTTTCTGAGGCAGGCAGTGGCAGGCTACTTGCAACTGCCTCCAACTGAGAATGCCGCTCCATCTATGCGGTCTTCTCTTTTCGACATCGTACGTCATTTTTCTTCTTGGTTCACAATAGAGAAAGCTTCACTTATAAAGGGAAGAGGTTCGGTATTTAAAATTTGAGAACATACAGGTCCATGAACTCCGGTCCCGTATTGAGTCCTATGAGGAATTGATGCAGTTTCTCGATCTCCTTGTCCCTCGCTTGTCTTGCTGCCACTGGACACGTACGCTTGTACACCTCCGCGTTCTCTTCTAGTTCGTCCCACAGGGCCTTCAATTTAGTGTAGTAAGTGACGAGGGTGTCTCCCCTTTGCTTGAGATGGCATATCTCCTTTAATTTGTGCATCCTTTGAGCGTTGCCGTGTGAAAATCGCTCCTTCAACTCTAGCCACAATTCGCGTGCATCGTCTACGTATGCAAGACTCTTATGTAGGCTCTTATCCAAGGAATTGTAGGTCCACGATGCAATCATGTTGTTGCAGATGTCCCAAGAATCAAAGTCATCCAAAGATGGTTCCGGCTTCTCCAGAGTCCCATCGATAAAACCAAGTTTGTACTTGGCTCTCAACACTTGCCTCGTTGCTTTGGCTCAGGTTGCATAATAATCTCCCATCAGTAAGGACGAGAGCAGGGTCGCACCTGGACTTTCTGATGGTGCAAGCTATGATGGTGAGGTTCAGTCGGTCGGCTTATTCTCACCAAACTTTCCCTTGTCCGCCTCGGTGTATTCTTCTAAACCTTATGCTCTAAAACCATATAACATTGCCACAATAGAGAGCAATCCTGTATTCATTCATCTAACTACATTCTCATAAGCAATATAAGGGTGAAGAGCAAAAATGGGAAATCATCTAAGAACTTGCCTATAATATTACAATGAAATACAGGACGTCTCATCAAACAACAAGAACATGCTCAAAAGATTTGCAGCCTGAGGTGACTGATGATGAACCATCCTCCCTTTCATCTTATTCCATATTTGCACCATTTTGCCGCGTCAAGGTGGTCTACTTTCTTGCTGGTATTCTTTACTCGAGTGAGCTGCTCGATCGGCTTTGGATGATATGCAAATGCAACCATTCTCGAACTAACGAGCAGTCACAAGGCTATGGACCTTGACATCAGTTGCCCTTTAATTTTTATTTTTGTTCCTTTCGGTTGTCTCAATATAACATTGCAAACGAGAGATACTACTCTAGCTGATTTAATGTACTGCATACTTATGGCCTCATGGTTCATATACGAGTTCTATTAGTGGAGCAATTAGGTGTGGTACTATCTAAATTATAGCTTGCTCCAACTAACAAATCTTTTCCATTTCTGCAAGGTTTGAACTCTCTTCTTTGATTTATTTTCATGTGGAATATTAGTCCTTTTGAGTGCATTATTGGACCTAATTGTAGCTAATTCGACATTATGCATGTTCCCCCACAAACATATTCAAATATGCAGAGCTAGTATAATGACATTTTTCTCCATTTTTTTATTACAACGACAGTTCACAATCCGAAGAGGAGATAGGAAGATGGAGTAATGAAATGGTACATGAAATTGATGGAGTGACGAGAATCAAACTCATATCCTCCGAATCTCAGGTCAAGCACGATGTGGATTGGATCAATCCATTATCACATGTTTGTACATTTGAATTAATTAAGAAGGAAGGATTAGATTGGAAACTGTATGACCCATTTGGAAGAGCAACGCTAAAAGCAATGGATCACGCGGGGCAAAGAACATAGACAATTCCTAAACTACAATTAACAGATCAGCACATCGACCCGGCAATCGATTTTGATTCCATGTTGATCAATCGGTACATAATTGGCTCGAAATAAAATAAGATTCAATAATTACTCTTGCACAGTATTAGACATTTATTACGTGTTTTTTAATATATTTTTATAATATAAATAGAGGGTTATGAATTTAAAAGGGTTGGCAGGAAGAGAGATTAAAACAGTGTAGGAGGTGCCATCGATAAGAACAAATTTGATAATCTCCAAATATCATATTGAAAATGATTTTATAGTACCAACTTTTCCTTTATGGCACGCAGCCAACATTAGCTATTTTGGCATGACATGTCAGCCGGTTATTGCCATGTTTTTACATAACAGGTGGACCTAAAAATTAACATGTAAACATATAGCTGCCATGTGTGCGAGTAGTTGATGATTTAGCCTATGCATCAACACAACTGCCATGGAGAACGATGATTATGACACAAATATGTTTCAAAAATAAACATGTAGCACCATGTTGAAGTATCGGAATCTTATATTGGAAGTTTAAACAAAAAAGACCCTAGAATATAGTAAAATTAAGTTACTTTGTCTAATAATTTAAACTTTTAGGTTAGATATAAATTTATCATTTTTATAAATTGAACAAAAATTCTTCATGGCCAAGGACTCATATTGAAAAAAGGTTCAAATAAGTTGTTAATAAGTCTAAGATACGAAGAAAAATGCTGGGCTTAATTATTGTTGAGGCTGATAGCCTGACCCGACCGAACGACTGTCTAGTCAATTCACCAACTCATTAGAGCACATAAAAGAATGTGCACATTAATCGATTGATACAAGCATGTGCTCAACATTTTTTTTAAATCAATACAAATTTTGGATTAATTGATTAATTATAACACTTAAAATTTATTTGGATTAGACCTGTCAAAAATAAGTTTAATACAAAAGCACAGTCTAGGTACAACCAAAAAAACCATGCCTAAATTAGGGTTTTTGGGCCACCGAAGATATCAGGTTGTGCCAAAAATTGTGCCAACCAAAAGCACAAAAATAATATTTACATAAGAAAGAAAAAATGAGAAATTTTCAAAAAATTAATTAATTATATATAAATAATTATATTTTAATAATTATTTCAATATATTTTCAAATTAATACAAAATTTAAATTAAATGGTCAATTTTATCATATAAAAATTCATTTTAAAGTATAATATTATTTAAATTTATTTTTAAAAATAATTATTTTGTTGAATTCGGGCCTAATAAAGCGGTCCAAAGCATGAAACACTCATGCTTGTACTAGAATTTTCTGGCCGCACGATATGATGGGTTGTGTCGGCATGGCCCAATTTGATAGGTCAAGTTTTAATGCCCAAAATTATGTAAATATAATTTTAAAAATAATTTTTTTGCTTGATCCATATTAGGCAGGGCAGCATGAAGCACGAATCATTTGTGCATGAGCAAGGACTTTTAGGCCAACCAAGATGCACAACTTAAAAATGGATTCATGATGTGCCTGCATGGCCGAAAAAAGTCAGGCTAACATGAATTACCATATGTACATGTAAGCCACATTACGGCATGAGAGTAGATGTTGACTTATAAAAATCTCATATTGGAAATTTGAATAAAAAGATCTTGAAATATAAAAGACCGAATTCCACTATCTTATTAGTTTAAAAATTTTTTTGATTGCATATAGATTGAGCATTTATATAAACCTGGTAAAAATTCAACACATCAAAAGGGTTATCTTCAAGAATATGGAATTCAAGCACAAAAAAATTATCGGGAAAATTACCTCAAAAATCACGTTAAATTCTAAAATTCCTTACGTTGTTATGTAATTCACTGATCGCATCAAATGTCATATGATACATGATTTTTTTCTCATAATGTCACAAAACTTAACTCTGTTATGTTATCCCATCAAATGCTACCCATGTACGTTGATGTGGCTTATTTATGTAGACATGGACTAAATAGAAGGGAAATAAGTAAAATAATACCATGTGAGACATTCCTCCATATTTTCTCACCATTACCCCTTTCCCTCTCCATTTTCCCTCTTATTCAACCAGTAGCTCCCAATTTCAGTCATCAGTTAGTACTAAGAAGCTAGTGGTCTTCAGCTTTGACGTGATCCTTACCGACCCGTAATAAGACTCGAATATAATGTGGTCACCAAAGATCGTGTTCGACGGTAGACTCGGTGGAACCGTGACCCATTACCTATAAAGAGGTAAGAACCTTGGTATAATGAAGACGCCACAATCAACTATGGAACGGTTGATTGATAAGTCGGGGGTGAACGCCACGGAAGACTCCGATAAGTTCAATAGGTTCATCAAGAACCAAAGAGGGAGTAAAACCTCACATCTTATTCATAAAAGAAAACTCTTTGTGCGTCCCTCCTCCTCCAAGCTCTATTACAAGCCTTTAAATAGGCCAATTTTCAATATTTGCAACTCATTGTATTTCCTAAAGTGTTCCCATAGGTTGGGAAACTAAAATAAAGGAAGCATGCAAGTTTAGCAACTAGAAATCCTATCATATATGCTATCTAAACAAAATAGGAAAGTGATATGTGTTCAATCATAATAATATGTCAGCACAATATCTTCTAAAAATCTTCATATTTTGCAACATTCTTGCATCCATGTGCAGTAATCATGAGCTTGAATCTTGATACTTGATGTATTATTGTTGGAGACACTTGGTGATGAAGTTGATGCTTTGATGCGTAGCCAGATTTACATCAAGCTTCCCCTCGAATTGTCCTTATTTGATGATTTGCAATTCCCCATGTTCTTCATTTGGTGGTCTACAATTTCCCCTCGAACCATTTGCAGTCATTAACATATGCTTCCCCTACTACTTTGTTTTCACTTTCTACACTTCTTCTTCTGCTCATTATCTCCTTTGTTGAGATGGATTTAAGTGCATCATTATCTTCTACATACATCTCCTAATGCTTCTCTTGCTAGTAAAGTTCAAAGGTGTTGATTAGTGGTCAACAAGCGACAGTGGGTCACCTATTAGTTGTTCAAGTGTTGATGAAATTCACCAAGGGGATAGAGTGGGGGTAGAGAGTGAGAGAAAGGTGTGAGATGAGAATAGCTGGGGGCAATTACTTTAAACGTCTTTTGTATTCTAATAAGCATAATTTACCATTTGAATATTTTAATAAGGTCCACATAAGCAAAAAAATGCCATGTCAGCATATAGAGTTAGCAATTGATGGGATAATGTAACGAAGTTAAGTTTCATGACATATAGGAAAAGTATCATATATCACATGATATTTGATATGATTAACGAATTATGTGATAATGTAGGAAATTTTGAAATTCGACATAATTTTTAAGGTAATTTACTTAAAAATGATAAATATGTAATAAATACTTTTACTATAAGTTTATCATGGGTAAATATCTCAATAAAAAATGAACTTTGACAAGTTTTTCAAATTTTGCATGAATTGTTTCATGTATCCTAATCATATACTAATTATATATTGTTTATTGCATTTAACACAATATTCGTTTTTCATTAAGTCATCTTACATGGCATTATGCCACATAAATTACTATTAAACATATTAATAAAATTAACGTGACACATAAGATAACATGATGAAAAAATAAATGTTGTGCCAAAAAAACAACATAAAGTTTGTGTCTAATCGAGGCATGCAAAGAAAAGTTCATATTAAATTTTAAAAAGTAGACAAAATTCATACTTAATTTAGATATTAATTATTGTCCCCCCTCGTCAACTATAGAAATCTTCAATGCTTAACATATCATCACTAACTTCGATTTGATTTTCCCTTTTCATTTAGACCATATTTGCGGCATGTCTATTAGGCAAAGAAACTAATGTACCAATGTATATATATATTGAAATTTATGTATATAATGATCAATATCAATATTCAGAAAAAGATACGCTTTCCAATGAAACTAAAATGGAAAATCATCAAACTAAGTGTCACGGAGCAGCCCCGTGAGGTCTAGCCTACGACACAAGATCGATCTTTGTATATGGCATGTATCTTGAAGAACTCTAGAAAGGTAGTTACTGCCAGTTAAAGTCGTTCACGCTACACAATATTGTCCTTAATGTATGCATTACCGAGCAGTTGGCTTGTGCATTTGCTACAGTAGCTGGTAAATTGTAATTAGTAGAATAGTTGAAAGCTAGATATTAATAACCTTGCACCCTATATGGGGTCTTCCCTTCATTTATAATGCAAACACATGATTTGTAGTTCTAGAGCTTCACTCTCTAAAGCTTTCTCTCTGTAGAAGTTCTTATGTTTAAAGGTTGACTTAGGATGAGGTTTTAAGACCGCAAGGGCTTGGGGAATGCTAGAAAATAGCATGCCCGTGATAAGTGGCATCAGAGCCAACTCAAAGTGATGGTATTTGGGGTGGTGAACGAGGATGCGTGAGCCGACAAGTCGAAGAAGACCCACGGGAGTTCCAAGGAATTGTTGGTGGAGGGCCACATGATGAAGTTGGAGATCGTCATTGCGAAGGTCCAAGGCATGGTCGACGACACGTCCAATGGCATTGAGGAGCTCAGGGAGCAGGTGTAGGGTACCCTCAATCACAATGCGGATGAGATGAACAAGTAGGGGGGACATGGTAGAAGCTGTCATCACTACCATGCATATGGAGATGGATGAGCTCAAGGATGTGCTCGTCGCATCGAGAGCATGTGAAGCAAAAGGGGATTTGCTACTCACCATATTCCTCAGTTGGACATCCCAAGGCCTGTGGAGTTCAAGGGCTCACCGGGTGCCCAAGGACATGAACAATTTTCTCTAGAGTATGGACAACCACTTTAGAGTAGTGGGGGATCATTGACAATGCTATGCGGCTAAGCACCGCATCCATGTATCTTGCAGACGTTTCTCTGTTATGATGGCATCGTAGGTTGAATGAGCGGAGTGGTGAGCCGATCACCACATGGGACCAATTTCTAGCAAAACTCACGCAGCAGTTCTACTTGGAACATGCTGAGGACGAAGCTCAAGCCAAGCTTTGTTGGTTGGAACAAAAGGGTGACATCCATGAGTATGTGTAGATGTTCATGGAGTTGATGCTGCAAATCAGCTCCCTTGGCGGGAAGGAAGTACTATTCCAGTTCATGGATGGATTGAAGTCATGGGCAAAGCAAGAGCTTCAACATTGTAGAGTCCAAGACTTGATGAAGGCCATGGCTACGATCAAGTCCCTTGTGGAGTTTTGATTCACCAAGACCGACTCCAAGGAAAAGGGCATTAATAAAGGTAGGGGAGAAAGCCAGTCCCACTAAGCGAATGGCAACAAGTCCAAGTCCTTCAATAAGGACAAACAGGGGTCAAGCAAGCAAGGTGGGAAAGAGAAAGGACTAATCAAGTGCCTCTTGTGTGAATGGTCCACACATGGCACGAGGGCGCCCGACCAAGGCCAAGCTATCGGCATTGGTCAAGGAAGATAAGGAGCAGGAGGAGACATGGTTGGGTTCACTGTGGAGCCTCGGCTCCATCCAAAAGAAGGAGCACAAGGGCAAAGGGATGATGTAGGTAAATGTTGAAAGTTGCAGGGTAGCGATTGGAAGCTGTTGTCAACACTTGTTCATCAAACTTGTTCATGGCCGACTGAATAGCCAAGAAGCTCGGGAACGAGGTGGAGAAAGGGAAAACAATGTGGCTAAAGACCGTAAACTCAAAGGAAGCCCCCACCACCAAAGTTGCTCAAGACTTGGAGGTCTGGATTGGACAATGGGCAAGCTGCGAGACGGCTGAGGCAATTCCTCTCGATGACTACAACTTTGTTACTGGGTTGTTTTCCTTGGTAGGATCAGTGCCTCGGTGGGAGTACTTGATCCTTTGGAAGGGCTTGCCAAAGAGCGAGGCGAGTTGGGAACCTATTGAAGATCTTTGGCAGTTTGAGTGACAGATCAAGGCATTCGATGCCGAGGACGTGACAAGGGCATCACTTGATTAGGTGGGGGAGAATGTTGCGAAGCTGCCTCCTGAGGTCTAGCCCATGACACAAGACTAATACTTTGCGGGTGGCACGTATCTCAGAGAACTCTAGAAAGATGGGATTGGCTGGTCAAAAATCCTTCATGTTGTACGATACTATATTTAATGTAGGTAGTTTGCATATTTTTTTATTATATGAAAGGTTAATAAAAATTAAACTTATAATCTCTTATTATTAGACCGAGTCCAATACTATTATACTAAACTTATTTTCTCTTTACCGGTGTATTTACTAGGTAGTAGTAGACTGTAATAAGTAGAGTAGTTGAAAGTTCCATATTAATTGTTCTATACTCTATATAAGGGGGTCTTCCACTCCTTTGCAACACAGACACAAGATTTGCAATTCTAGGGCTTCTTCCTCTAAGGTTTTCTCTCTCTAAAAGTTCTTGTATCCGAAGGTTGACTTAATTGGGACGAGATCCTAAGGTCACATGGGCTTGGGGAAAGCTAGAAAATGGCACGCCCTTGACATAAGCATATCTTAGGCTAAACAATTTCAAAATCAAGGGAGGAGAAGGGGGAAAATGAAAAAAAAATAGATATATTATTTCTACAGGAGAAAAGAAAGCGCGATCAATCGAGAGTTGTTTGTGGTGAAAATTTGAGAGAATATCTTCTTTTGTGTCCATTCTCTCAAGACAGCAAAAGAGATTTTATACCTTTTTTATAAGGAAAGTGAGAAGAGACACTACATAAGATATGATTAGGGTTGAGTGGGCAACAAATTTAGGTTGAACTAATAGTTTTCTCACTAAATCTCTAAATGAGTGATTTAATAATCGAATTTTAGGTTGGGAGGGTTAACGAAAATTTTCTCGGGAATTTCGACCCGACCGCAGACTAATTTCGATATGCGTTTAAGCTGGTTCAGGAATACCAGGTAATGTAAATAAAAAAAAATTAGGCTAGAGTGAGCCAACTAGGTCTGCAAACAGCAAAGGCCTCAACTCTGTCAGTACAAGCGCCAAGCCTATGCAAACCTAGTGTTATTAAAACAGGCAGCCCATACTGGTTCAAAACGGACTTGGATCCGTTTGTCCTGGCTACAGTTCAGGGATATATGAACCGGTTTGGAATCATTTACAAGCGACTAATTCATATTTCGAGTCGATTTGACTCGTGAACCATTCATTTATTTTTTAAAAATATTTTAAACAAATATATGTATTTTTAAATTTTTAAATTGATCCAACAAGCGGTTTTACAACAGTTCCAGGCCAATTTCTGAACAATTTCAGGTCAGTCCGACAAGATAACGTTCCATGCCAGTTACGGTTCAACGAGCCTATATTTTTTACCCGATAAGTAACCGCCCCTCAATCTAATAAGAGCGGTTACGGGCCGGGTTAATGGCATTCCAGGTTTGGATGGTTTGGTTCCGAGTCAGCCCGACCCATTTAACATCTCTAGCAATCCTACGAATAGCTTCATTAGCCGGGTAATCTGCACAGGCGTACCCCTCACGAAGAGAATGCTTGATCCTTACCCCTTCAGCAACGCTACGTAAACCCCCTAAATACCCGATAATATCCCATGACGCCGACTCAAGTCTACTAGGCTTTTTATATACGGTTTTGGCTATAATCTCTTAATCCGCTTCCAAAACCCAATAGCCGACTCTCGCATCCCAAGCAAGTTCAAGCACTGACTTCACTGCCCATAACTCAGCAACAACAGATGTAGAAACGCCAATAGAAAGCCCTTTACCCCTTTTTTTTCAATGTTACAAATGAGATATTGGAACCTATAAAGATAAAAGAGATTACAAGAATAAAAGAATAGTGAAAATCCTATCGACGAGAGTAAGACACGTCATCGCCTCAAATCGCTGCGGAGCGTTCAATTAGGGGGCAATTCTCGAGACTAATGAATGACAAGCGTTGGACCAGGGAACCGAGGATGGCATGAGGAAGTGGGAGAGGAAGATACCGTCGGAGTGAGAAAATAACGATTTTTTTTACAAATTATTTGACTTTTAGAAATTTATTGAAACCCCACTAATTCGGAAATAAAAAAATGAATTTTTAATTGGAGAAACATGCAATTAGTGCAGCCCCAAGCATGATGGATTTAGGGGATATCTTGGTGATCATTCTCGAAACATTAAAAAAAATTGTGAAAATATTACATAAATTGCATTTGATTTTATCAATTTTTATCCTGTTATGTTATTTAGTACCATAAACTCAAGGTCTTGCTTTTCCATTGAGTTTCACCCCCTTCAAACTAAAATTTCCGAACGCACACCTGATCGTGAGTACATTATGAATGAATTATGACAATTGACTTGTCGACAAAACCCTCACTTTGTACTAATGAGACTACATTTCATTCAGGGAGATTTCACTTTCGGTTCATCTTCCGCAGCATGTTTTCTTGTGAAATTCGGGGCCGATGCCCACATTCGTTAAATAGTGATTGAGGAGAACATAAGCGAGGCATGGAACTCCCACAAAACGTCTCATAACAATAGAGTTTCGAGCCCTAGAGGCAGGGGGGGTCATGTGAATTCCAGTTGGAAGCAAGGATTAGCTATCAATCAGCGCACATATTTCCCATTAAGATCGTACGACGTAGACCAGTTCGCCTTGGGGGGTGGAGGCGGCCCTACGTAGTGCGAAGTCATATTTCTATTGATTGAGTCTAAGTCTTAAATAAAATGTAAATATTTTGGTGAAATTTAAATTTTAAAATTTATATCCATAAGTGTTAGTGCTTGACAAATTGATAAATTAAAATATTAGTGTCATAGTTTTAAAAACTGGACCGGGCTAGCCAGTTCACTAGGAACCGGCCACTCACCTAGTCCGATTCTCATAAATAATCTAATTATACTTTAAATTAGGTCAAATCTAGTTGAACCGGCCGGTTCTCAATTAAACTAGTGAATCTAATTGAACCGATGAGAAAACCGATCAACTTAAAATTAAAAATAAAAAATAGAAATCTATTATAATATACTTATTTTATTTTATTATACTTATATTCATATTTTATGTTAAATTTGAGACTAATATAATGATTATATTAATAATTTTTATTATAAATTATAGTTAAATTATAATATTATATTAATTTATTAATAATATTATTTATTAAACATACAGTTCGATCCATTGAACCTCCGGTCCGACTCATAAACCTATACCTTGACCAATTTTCAGTGTAGTCGAATTTTAAAAACTATTATTAGTACACTAAAAAAACCAGTTTTCTAACCTTTCTTTTATGCTTTTTCTTTTTCTTTTCATTCGATTCAGATCCTTTTAACGTATCTCCGTATGACCCATTCTGTTTAAATATTTTTTATTTGATTTCCCAGTACTCGGTCCTAGTCCGAGGCGGGGAAAGACAAGGTACTCAGTTGCGCTCATCCAATAGTCTCTGTCGTGGCAGCCGGGGCCTGTGTCGTGTTCCGATCCCGATCAAGAAATTTAGTACCAAGAATGGATATGCATCCAGCAATGAAAATCAAAAGGTCAAAAAATGAGAAATTTAGTATAATAATAATATTATTAACCTAACTATTAAAAATATTTTTTTATTTTATTTAAAAAAAATCAGGTTGGTCGAGAAAGTATCTATTCATAGTCTTCATGTCATTCTTTACACAGACAGACAAAATCATAGAAGGAACAACCATGAGACCAGAACTCAAAAAGGGGAGATGACACGAAGCAAAGCAAGACCCAGTGGACGCAGACTGAAAAAAAAACAAAAGAAATGATGTGCAGGTGAATGGCACTAAATCAAGATTGATTTGACGGAAATACCACGTTCGAATTTAACACTTTTTATATGTTCTCTTAGATATATATATATATATATCTATACTGGGTCCTTGGATAGGTTGCAACTTGTCACTTACCCCCTGCAAAACGTTCAAAGCAACAAAGATGAGCCTTTAGCCGCCACAGGTAATATTGTCATATCCCATGACCCTAGAAGATCGATTCCGAGATGGAAATACTCATTAAATGCTAATCCGGCAATTTGCCCATCGAGCACATAGGTTTTGCACATGCAATCGTCAGCCACTAGTAGACCGGATCCACGGCGGATTTTTGCGAACTGAAGCAACGGAGATGAAAAGACTAACGCAAAACTGTGGAAGAAGTACTCTACCTTTGCCCCCTTCCCACGCTTTAGAGAGGGAGGAGAGGATGACTACGATCAGTGCCACCACGGCGATGAGTCCGATGAGTATGGCGAGCCTCCTGTTCCCGTCGTCGTCATCGTCATCGTCCTTGGATCCTGTGTTAACACCACGACCATTGACTTATAGCCTTCGTCTTCGATTCTCTCCAATACACGTACATAACTTAATAAATAAATAATAAAAAAAGACAGATAGGATGCAAGAACATGAAAATGGCGGGCCGCTAGCTTAGAATGGAAAAGAGGTGTAAGGTTGCTTATATCTCACCATGGACCAGAATCAAAATTTGATCATATTAACATATACCATCATATATTAATCAAATAAAAAAAAATATAGACTTATAAAAAAATTAGGTACCGTCACCTATTAGTTTAAACTTTTAATTTAAAACAGACTCGATTCCTTATAGTCTCATAATGAATTTAACATGGTATCAAAGTCAACGGGCTCGCATCTCGTCCGACCCGAGTCCAAAGGCATGACTTGTGGTCAATTGATATAAGTTCGAGTATAGAAAAAAAATTGCCCGACTTATGACTAGTTGTCCCTCTTGTTCGAGATCGAAAAAAGAATACCCAACTCATACACAGTTGTTGAAGGTGGATATTTAATAACACGTGATAAAGTGAAATATGATTTCATATCAATTAAATAAGAAAAATATTGTAAACTTATAAAAAAAAATTGATAGCTTAAGTTTTTAAGAAGAAACGAGTTCGATCCTTATAAACTTACAATGAATTTAACAGATCTTAAATTGAGACTAATTTCAGTTGTGTGGAGGCATCTTTATACTACTGAGAGTGATAATTTAATGATTCCAAAATGGCTTATACTTAATTTTATGAATTTATAATCTCATATTGGATTCCTTTTTAGTGGGTCTTTAATGGGTTACCGGAGGATTACTCTCCTTTTTATTCAAAAGAAAAAAGAAATTGTTGTGTGACAAGAGGCAGGGCAAGGTACCAAAAAGCATGGACCTTTTGGTAGATAGCATCATGTCATGACGCAAGATTGACTATTTTAGTACTAAGAAAATCTAACCTTTTTTTAATTATCATAGATGTATTTTATCGGTCATGGATTCTTGCACTCATGATTTTCGGTTCTGTAAAAGCGGAAGTTCATGGATCGAAAGTGATCGAGATAGAGTATAAAATCGTAAGCTGGGGTACTCACAAAATTAAGATCAAGAGAGAGTTTAAGATCGAGCAGCAGCTGGGTACTCACCGTCGCCGCTGATCGAGCGATCACCGCCTACCGAGTACCGGACGTAGCACTTGCCCAGGAACATATCTCCCCACTTCGCCGCCCCGCAGCCAGTCTTCAGCTGTCGGATCGCCTCAGTCAGGCAGTCCTGGCACTGGCTTGGGCCGAGATCCTGCACGCACTGTGCCGTGGCTCGGGCGTCGCCTGACCACCCGGATCGGTACGGCTTGTAGGCCTCGTCACTCGCTCCCACGTCGCCCAGGACCGAGTCGCGCTTCGTTGCTCCGTCGGAATCAAACCTGGTGAAGTATATATCATACGGGATTAGTTCCTCTCGAAGGATTCGAGAACTTCTCCAGAAATTTGAAACTCGTCTTACAGTACCCGGTGAGCGGCCCGCATTTCTTGAGCACGACGGTCTTGTCCTCAAAGCCGAGGAAGGAGGTGTTGTCGTACTTGACGAAGCAGCCGTCTAGCTGCAGGGCAGCGCCGCACGAGCCAAGGCAAAGAGTTCCGAGCCGGCTGACTGCTGCTGCCACGCACCGCGAGCAGTCATCAGAGTCAAGGTCTCCCCGGCACTGGAAGAGGCCATAAACGGTGTCGTGTGGGGCCGAATCAGGCCCGGGTACGGTAAAGTTTCTGTAGGTGGAGAACTCGGCCGATCTGACAAGAGAGGTGAGGAGGGAGTTCAGGGCAGTGTCGTAGGCGGAGCCCGGCGAGTACTTGAGCTGAGAGCATCCTCCAAAAACTAAGGTGTCTGTTGAGGAAGAAGCTGTGGAGGCTAAGAGAAAAACCCAGAGACAGGGGAGGAGCCGGGCGGCTTTTGCTGGGAAAGACATGCTCTGTTTTCCTCTGTTTGCTCTGTTTTTGGTTTGAAGAGAAAGAAACTGAGAGAGAGAGAGAGATATAGAAGCTGCACTCGCTCAAGTACGGCAAGGGAGACAGAGGAATATATAGACTGGAGAGGATCCTTCCGTTGCATTAGGAAGAAACGCGAAGTCTCCGTGGGCACAGTTAGTCAATTGAAAAAAGAGTAATATGTTGGATACACCATTTAAAATTTTATAACTTAATATTTGGGAATTAATAGTAAATATCAAATTATATACTATATCGTCTGAAATATTAATTAATTATTATAATATCATACATCTCCGATTCTTAAATTTTACTATATTATACAAGGTTTTAGAACAGATCCTACTTGTCCACACATCTCAAGAAGTATGATGAGACTATAATCTCAAAGCACGAATAGAGGACGTATGAACCTTTTAACAACGGCATAAATTTTGGGCTGAATATGAATATGTTATTTTATAAATCTAATGGAAGTCTAATACGGTCTCAAGGTAAGTTATAATGCAAATCTCTCCATGGATCTAAGGCTGGCAATCCGTGTGATGTCGTGTCATGTTCATACATATCATGTCTAAATCTTCCACATAAAAAAGCTCTTCACCAGTGACCGACCCATTTAACCGATATAAACTAAACGTGCTTAAATATATCGATTATACATGTACACAATTAACATGTTTAATGCGATAATAATATAAAATTTCTAATAAAAATATTTACCATATAATTTATAAACTTTAATACCGTCTATATAACAAATTAAATTAACAATATACACATTTAAATTTTTAATACACGTTTAAATAATTTTAATTAGATAGAATTAATAATGTTTTATCGAATCATACATGACTACCATATTTTAACCCGAACTCATCTAATTTCGTGTCTAGTTGGCTCAGATTATCTCATCGTATTGAAAATTGCCGGTCCTACATACATCTAGTTGACATCTAACATGGACAAAGCAAATCAGAGTCCCCCTTATGTTGAGTAAATACTGTGAACTGTTATACTTCTGCAATATAAATAATTAAATATGAACCGTTTGATTAAATTATTCCAGTCCTAACCTAACACCCGCCCGTAAAGGCTCCTCTCACACCCGGAGGGCAATTTACACAAGTGAGGGAGTTGATCAACGCGGGGACAATTGACTCTTGGGCTGTTAGAGATGTGTCAATGGTTCAGAAGTAATTATTGGCCCTTGGAAAAAGGCTTTATAACTAGGTGGCTACTCAGCAATCACATGCCATAAGAGTCCATGGTCAGTCAATTGGTCGATATGGACTTTGGACGGGATGATCATTGATTGCCCTTTGGAAGAATTTTGAAAAATATTCTTTCATTATTGAAGGATGACATACGATAAATAGTGACCATATTATTGACTGTTGACTGATTCAATAAGTACACTTTTTAAATTAGATATAACTCAATTACTTATAGTCTTGTCAAATTTTAATGTAGTACTAGCCTATGTTATAGTATATATATATATATATGGATTATAGATGATTCAAACCGAAAAAAAAATAAAAGTATGTGGCATACCTTATAAGATTATGTGGCAAGTGACAAATGTAAATCATATTGATACATGAGAAAAGGGTTAAGAATCAAAAGTAAAACGTAGATTTTGATATTGATTCAATGTGGTTTTAATCTCTTATAGAATTAGTAAAAATTAAATTAAGAGATATTAAAAATAGTATGAACTATATCATCATAAAATTACTATTTCTCTTATTATTTATCCACCAAACAACCCATAGGAAAGTGCATAATTTAGAAATTGACTGGAAGTGGTTGGATTGATTGGACAATTACCGGTAGACTTGAGGGTAAGAAAAGGGGATGAGGAAGTGGCCGAGGACCAAGTGGCGCAAAGAGGCTCTGACTCCACCTGTCCTAGCGACCTCAAAAGTCAAAGTCGTTAATTAAGAAGACTTGCGATGGCTTGACTAAGTCAACTTCATGCGAACATGGATGAGTGTAAGCTGCTCCGTTTGATAAAAAAAAAAATTTGATGAAAAAAATTTATTGTAATGGTGTTATTTTTTATTTAATAATTAAAAAATTATATATTTAATTTTTATGGTGTGATTTTTTATGACTATTTAGTCAAGTGTTCTCATATTATCATTTCAAGATCATGGCTTTTATATAATGAAAAAAAATTACTCAATTTATTTCCCTATTAAATAACAATCTATACTTTAGTCTTCTAAATATGGCAAATTTATTAATAGAGAAATAAGAGATAGGTTTCCTTCACATTCTAAAACAATCGTGAGTCCTCGAATTTCTAAAAGTCTAGTCGTGTGCACACTGAAAAAATTCCCTCGTCCACGGAACCTTCGGAAGTCAACGAGAGCATCAGCTTGATGCCTCAAAGCCGATCGAAATTTCGTAACTGTATTAAATAATTCAGCTTGTTAACTTCATCATACACTTCATACTTATTCTCATCATTCAACTCCCTAATTGTCCACTCATATTCACATTGATTAATTTTCAATTGTATATTGTAGAAGATTTTTTTTTCTCCGTGCATTATTACGGGCTAACAAAAGTGTAGCTCAACACTAATTTACAGTCGGGTCAGAATCCATAAGAAAATTCTTGTCAACCCTCTCAACCTGATATTCGATTCTTGGATTACCTATTTAGAGGTATAATAAGAGAACTACTAGTTTAACCTCAATATTGGAGGAGAATTCATTCTCAACAATACCATCCATGGCCATGGATCAATTTGGCTGCTTCACTCATTTTAAATAATAATACTTCAATTATATTTTTATATTACAAATATAGACATGAAAAGGCCACTTAAAAATAGTTTTGACATAGTTTTTTACACTTGAAAAAATCAATACAAAAAAAAATCAGAGCATGAAAATTCGTCAAAAAAATCACTCACCACCCGAACCATTTTCACCCCTACTCGAACGGTTTCAAACCGGCAACTTGGTGCTCGCTCACTCAAATGTGGTAGAAGTGTGGCGGGCGGTAAGGATCTTTTCACAGGAAGGTGCCGAGCTAATTGCGTCATTGCTACACTAGGCGATGCCTCTTATTGGCTAGATGGGCAATTTCTTTTGGATGTACGCCCAGAGCTGGGAAATCGGCAGGCCCAGTATAGCGGGCCGAGCCAGTGTGGCCCAATAAAGCTAGGCCCAAACGTGGCCCCTATTCCTTATCGGGCCACCTGGCCCATCCCACTAAAAAGCTTTCGTTGTGGATTTTTTTTCCAAAAAAAACTAATTTATATTATATATAATCTAACACCATTACTTTTGTTTTTATTTTTAATGTAAATGGTTTTTTAAAAGCAAAAAGGTAATATTCGTCTATAACCCTTTGGCCAAGGCATGATCTTATCGTGTCCGGCTAGAAATTGCCAACTCTGTGTATGCCACTTATATTATGAAGATTAACATAATAGTCAATTAATTCAAATTCGAATAAAGTCGGGTCATTATAAGTAAAGTTCTCACACCATGGATTTCACCCATTTATAATACTAGAATAAGATGTCTTTCTTCAAAATATAAATATATATATCATAGTGTTAAAAATCAGACCGGACCGGTCGGTTCGACCAATTTAACCCGGAACCGGCCACTCCCTCAATCTAATTTCTATAAGAAAAATCCTAATTGTACTTTCAATAATGTCAACTCTGGTTGAACCGGCCGTTCCTGGTCCAACCAGTGATCTGAATTGAATTAGTGAAAAAATCAACTGATTTAAAATTTAAATGAAAACAAAAACATGTTATAATATACGTATTTTACTAGACTTATATTTATCTTTTATGCTAAACTTTTGTTTAATATAATTGTTATATTAATGATTTTTGTTATATGTTATATTGAAATTATGATATTATGTAAATTTATTAGTAATATTATATTATTGATATTATTTATTAAATATGCGATTCAACCCATTTGAATCTCTGATCCAATCCATGAACCCATACAATTTCCGATCTGGTCCGATTTTAAAAACTATGATATATATAACTGCATTAATGAATTTAAATTGAGCATTAAGGTTGTATTGGAATTTTATATTTTAAAAAGGGATAAAAAGAAAGAAGGGAACAAGAGATGCTTTAGATCTCCTGATACAGTTTTGGTGGAGACGCATCCTCATGGGATGATGACTAAAGTTTCTAGCTACTAGAAATCGAAACCCTCTCGAGAGTTCGTTTTGATCTTGTCATCATATGAATCGTCCCTCTAGAAATCAGAACGCCACCCTCGAACCATCTCGACCTCCACGAAAGCATCCCATGGATACATCTAAAGTTGCATTCGAGCGACCTCACATCGTATCAATGATCCAAGATGATTACCACAGTGCCCAAAACGCCATGAATTTTATCCCGATTTCTTGATGCCGCATCTTAGCAATAACAGGATTTGAATCTTTCAGCCCACCTGATTTGGCATTGCAATTCCAACAAAGATGAGGGAAGTACAAGCTACGCACAGGACATGTAGTCGTAGTCGTAGTCCCAGAGAACTACTCGGTCTTGTCGTAGAACATCCTCAACTTCTCACGCATATAGTCCGTTATGCAAGCAACCGGTCATCTCTACTGGGCGGTGAATTATAAAGAGGCTCTTGTCATCCTCATAGACAGCTGAAACCATCCCTTTAAATAATTGCACTAGCTAGAATCCAGTTGAGTTCCATGTGGTCTTGCCATCAAGACACGGTTTCTTGTAAGGATTAAGTTAAGGAAGTCTCTGCAAGGATTACCGCTCTTGCAAGATCTCCACTGGTAGCACCATGGTTGAAGCCGTGATTCGAGGAACTCACCTTGCTGTCAGATTACTCATAGTGGCTGATCAACACCTGCGAGACATCCTCCTGGTTTCCAGCCGGGCATCGTCATAGATGCTGCTCCAAGCTGCTTGGTCCCACTCCTTGTATTTCCTCCGACTCTGAGAGCTCTGTTGCGGTGGTTGCAGTGAGATTTTGACCGCTCGAGAACTGATTTTTCTTCCTCTTCAAATGCTCTTCCACGCATCTTACACCGGCTTCTTCCTTTTTCTCCTCCACATCTGCCCCTCTACCTCCGTCTTCTGGATTCATGGTATTGACCTTGCAAAGGAACTCCAACAAGGAGCTTCACAGCTTATTCCAACAGGATGTAATCACATTCAATGAACAAAATTAATCTCAAGTTGGCTGCATAGAACTTTCCCCATTCATTCCTACAAACCTGAGGATATATCATGGCATGCAATATAAATTTCTTTTGTACGTTGCCTAAGGAGTTGTTGTGCCTGGTTAAGAAGCAATCTCGTGTATCCCTATGGGCTGGAGCTGATGATAAGAAGCAGCAAGCTAAGGTGAAGTGGAGTGTGGTTTGCTCGCCTAAATAGGAGGGAGGGCAGCCTGGGCGTTCAGGATCTGGAGTTTACGGCGAATAGCATCTGTGGGGCTTTGAAATCCCGAAGGAAAAGAGTTGCACTGAGTAAATCAATCGAGATTTCACCAGACAATCGGAAAAGCAAAATGCACAAACAGGACTAACCAACGTAATAGATTCAATGAGGTGGCGATAATCAGGATTATCGAGCACCAAGTCCTGGCCCAAAGAGGGCACGCACCATACAAATTCTTGCCAAAAAGATGGCAATAGATTATTAGCCTACGACATCAAGCGTTCGACATATAATAGAATTGACAGCGGAAAGAACAATGTGGGGATTTTTCTGTGCGACAACGGAAAGAACAGAAGCAAAGTTAGGATTTCTTTTCCCTCGACTCTGTTTCCTTCTCCATCCTTTCGAATAGGCTCCCATCATAGACTGCACAGATCGTGTCCTTGTGAAGGAGACCTTTCTTATCCTTGCATAGATTGTACAGCACTTGCCACTCTGCCCAACTGGCAACCCTGCAAATCGAAGAAAAACAAATCGTTCAATCCAAACATTGATAAGTTAAAGCCATTCGGTTTAAATTTCATCCCGTTTATGCCTGATTCCAAGCATCGATGATGCAGTGAATATCGAACAACTTACCATCCTCTGTAGTCTTTAGGCTCCCTATTGGACTTCAGCATCCCGTGCAGCTCGTCCGATGTCAAAGCATCTGGATGAGTTCGTGCATGCTTTCTGAAGATTTCTTCGAACTTTGAGGGTACGAACCTATGTATTAAGCGTTCAAACGAACTAATCAAATTTGAGGAACAGTGCACAATAACATACAGAAGAAACGGAGCTAAATCTTGGGTCGAAATCCTTTCTGCAAAACTGCCAAAGTAAGATCCTACTTATCATTTACGAGCGAGGATGCATGGAACGGAATGACAAGGACGGGAATACATCATTTACCTTCCTTCAGAGTCATAAACACCAGAATCACTCCCATGTTTGCTCAACTGGATGTTTGCGACCTCTATCGGGAAAAGCAGTGATGGAAACTTCCCCTGCTTCAAACACGGAGAAATGCATCTGATCAAATTCAAGTTTGGGAAAATTTGTTTCTATATCCACACCATCG
Organism: Sonneratia alba; assembly: GCA_900174645.1. Classification (NCBI taxonomy): domain Eukaryota; kingdom Viridiplantae; phylum Streptophyta; class Magnoliopsida; order Myrtales; family Lythraceae; genus Sonneratia; species Sonneratia alba. The sequence goes on along the minus strand of FWPY01000027.1, from coordinate 3,023,845 downwards.
ACAGGTAACTCTGACTGGTTTCAGCCGAACAAGGATAATCAGTCAGTTGTCAACTCATTTCCAGAAATGACATGCGAACCAAGCTCGTGAAATTTCAAAAATACAGGTTCTACCCGATATGAAACATTTAAACATGTAGCTGGTGATTGCAGTCACATATCATGCTGCCATTGGCAAAACCTTTTAGGTCCAAAAGGGGTCTCAGTTACATTCTAAACGATTTAGGATCTGAACACTGAATCATCATAGCATACTCATAAATCTGGCCACTAGCTAGTTCGTCCAATAACTGGACATCATCGGTTTGGCACAACCTTTTGAGTAATAATAGGTGTGCACAGACATCATCTGCAAGCATGGATGCATGGTTACCTTATCCACAGCAAAGATAAATACTCCCATTCCACATCATCAGTCTTAGATTATTTTTATTTTTCATACCGAACAATTCAGTACTGACCGAACTGTATCCCATAAATGCACTCATGCTTTGCTTGGACAACATTCTCTTGCTTGATTTGGCTTGCAAGCAAACCCTTACTTAAGATTTTGCTAGGAATCTGTGGGTCAGGATCCCCCAACAGAATTGAGAAAGGAACATCTTTATGAATAGTGCCTTGTCAAAAAGATATAAACGAACTCAAATCCGAAACCTTATTTAACTAGAAAAGACATCGAAAAAGCCTCAATCTGGGCATGTTGATAGTAAAGAACATGCTTATGTAGGGAATGCATCTAAACATGATGTTGGAGAAGCTCATCCTAGATTTTGAGCTATTGCTTTCAAAGAAACATGAAATTTCAAAGTGGCCCAACTGAGATAACTCAACCAGCAAGCAATCAAAAAGAGGATAGGAGTTTCCCACAATTCATGGCCAGAATTGCAGGTAGCAGCACATCCAGAGAAGCAACTCTCCTAGGGCCCAGAAGACAAGATGCTCGCATCACACAAAGAGAAAAAATGGCATTCATTCCTTTCACTCTGCTAAACAGATAGTTAAGCTGTCAATCAGTGGAATATATTCTTTTCATCACACAGGCTAATGTCATTCCTTTCATGCACTGGTCGAATCTATAAATAAGCTGACAGACTTGATTCATCTAAGAATCGATCCGATTCCGGGAAAAGAAATTAAGAAGAAGAAGATCTGTGTACTCTGGATGGAAACGAATATCAATTTTATCCGGAGAATAATAATAATTCTGCAAAAAGCATGTCTCTCGGTGGATGACGGCCCGGATGGCATCCAAAGGGACAAAGGCAACGCAGATACCAAGGTCGAGGAAGGAGCGGCCGCAAATTAAAAGACAAACATTGGCATTTAATTTAAATTTTTTTTCGATTATAAATGGGGATTATATGTCTAAAAGAATATAAGAGAAAGAGAATAATAACTTCATACGGAAAATTCTACTGATAAAAAACGAGTGTGGATATGTTAATCTTAAATCGAAAATGACGTAGCAATGCTAAACAAACCCTCTTCAGTAACCGAAAGTAACCATTTTCTAGTTATGTTGCTCGAGGGGTTCTAGTATCCGGTCTTTGTTCGTTTTCACTGAAACTCGAGTTCTGGCTCTATTGTTCAAGCTTGAGAACAGACAATGGTGTTTTCATGTTCGTGGGAGAGAAGTAGAGAGCGATTACCGGGCGAGTTTTGGAGCTGAGAGCAAGGTTGATGAAGACCGCGCTGACGGTTGACAACGGGATCCCGCACCCGATTGCACGAAAACCTGCCCAACTTACTTCCTATCAGAAACTAGTGGCCGGATATCGAAAAAAGGCCCAAGTAAAACACGAGGAACAGCCAGTTAGATCGGTCAGCTACTTTAAGGAAAAGGAGAATCAGCTTCTTTTCGGAACCCAGGTCCCGTTCGGGATGTTGAATGCACGTTCCCTTACGTGTACCTTTGAAAGTCTCCCACGGATAGATGAGGCCGTCGTGGTTCCGGTCGAAGAAGGCGGCATGCTTCTGCAAAACATTCTGCTGCCCTTCACCAGCATTGCCCTCCATTGATTCCTGCACTGCTCATGAATTAAACTCTTGTCATTCTTCACCATCTCTGATACAAGATAACGATCCGGGAACGGAAGAGATAGAAGAAAATGACAGATCACCGTCGACTCAATAGTTACCTTTGTGCTCCAAGGTAGAGGACGAAGCCATTGGTACTGCTGTTTCGGCTTATTTGAAGTTCTCCAAGGGGTGGAGAGGAGGGAAAGGTATACCTCGACTGTTATGCCACACACGGGGAGAGAGAGAGAGAGAGAGAGAGCGCGTAGAAGCTTGACGGATAATTTGCCTGCTGTTAAGGTTCTATTTATAAATGTGGGCTTCAGTTTCCTATAATTTTTTTAATAAAAAAAACCTCAGGCATCATACATATAAAATTGTGATATTTTAAATCCGATACTTATTTTCTGATAATATAAGTAGATAACTATTATAGCATAAAGGGTTCCATGTGAATTAAGAAAATGTAATAATTTTATAGTATACGAGATTAGATCAATCTCATGGGAAAATGCAATAAATACGTGATTTCCCAGTTTAATAATTAAATGAGATGTTATTTAAATTTTCTTCAAAACAATCTTCACTTATTTTAAAAAGCAAATACAAACACTAAGAAAAAGTAAATATAAAACCTAAAGCATATTTGACTATTGAACTACACGGCCAAAATATAAAGATGAATTGGCATACCTTTTAACATAAAGACTTTTTCCATTTCATGTATACCTATCAAGAATTAGTTCAACTTGACCTGGACACAACACGAAAAAATCATATTTAGATCGAGATCTTTGATCATTAAAAGTCCAGAAAAACCACACTAATATGAAATTATAAAAAATATTTATAATAAAAAGATAATAATGAGAAATTAAAAAAGGATTTATTATATTTTAATATTTTTAAATTAAATATGTTATTTAGATTAATTGATAAATTATATAATATAAAATTTTATTTTGAAATATTAAATTATTTAAATTTATTTTTTAAAATATTGTTTTTATTTAACTAGTCTGACTGGGATTTTTTAACTGTCTGATATGGTAACATGCCTTGTGGACCGGCTCAAATTGACAAGTTTAATCTCATGGGTGATATAAACTCTTTCATTAGATTTTGATACAGAAATCCAAACAATTCTCGATTGATTCCGGCTTTTGAGCAGCCTCCACATAACCTACCCGAAATACACTTTGTGGGTCAGGGTTTGCTATGATAAGTAGGATATCAAGGTGAAGGTATACCATATGATATTGTAGTCGCAACCCCCGAGCACAGTACAATTCTATCATAATTAAGATGTCATCACAATTACACACAACCAGATTAGTCTCTTCGGGGGGTTTGCCCGGCTCCAACGTTAACCTCATCCATGTGCCATACTCGTAACCATTGCCCAGGTAACTTTAACATTACGTCGAGGATGCCTTGTATGCGAGTATTTGGTCCGAGCAAGGTACAATCCAATAGAGCAAACAAAAGTTTGAAGCTAAAGGGGATAAATAAGGTAATATAACAAAAGAAAACACAAAATCAAGCCGAATCTATGCTGTATCTCATAGATTTTCTGAGTTTAAGAGGGATAATTGCCTCTTCTCACGAACTTCTCTTAAATTCATACCTGATCAAATTGCATCACAGTAGCCCATGTGACAATAGTGATAGCAGTGCCACGTGAACAACAATGACATGCATGTAGGACATGACAGGCTAGCTAGCACTTAGTGGTTCACTTGATTTTTTTGCTTTATGTAGTATATCATAGGTTTTCCGAATTTAGGGGGGCTTGCACTCCCCCCAACACTACCTCTTAAATCCATCCTCAGTACTTAAAATGGAGACCGGCTATATATGTCCTCGTAGCTCGGATACTGATGCTTTACAAGCTCGAATGCTCGCGACAATCCATGGCCATGGGAGCTGCTTCAGATATTGGCCTTGCTGGGCAGGTCACTCTTCTGTCAAGGTCTCCACCCTTTGGAATTCTACTCGCGACAAAAAGCCAGGCTGTCTCATGGGGGAAAAGTATTGTGGTTCTCGGTTTGAGGCCAATATCGAATCGCATGACCACTTATTTTTCAGTTGCAGGGTGGCTTCAGCCATTCCGGCGAACATCCAAAACCTCCTAGGGGCATATAGAGCTTTTGGTAGCTGGATTCAGGAACTCGACCACAAGAAATTAGATTTGTCTACGTGGAATATGACCCGAGTTGAATGCATTAATCCATGGCATTTATATATAATGGATATTTTAATTAATGGTAGTACAACTCCCCTATATTGAATCAATTAATCACAATTAATTGGTAATAATCATGGCTCATTTAGGAGCTGAAATTGCGGTTGAATGGCTGAAGTCAAAAGGAAAACTCTCGGCCTTCATTTTGCTTGTGGAATTGGCCGAGCATTTTAGGGGAATTGGAAATAAAATAAAATAAAATAGTTTGGGTTTCGTGTGTAGCTCTCATTAGAAAATCAAATAGGTTCCGCTTATGCAGGTACACGTATAGAACTCGCTTGATGAATGAAATTCAACCAATTATCAATTTTTTTAATATATCTATATATATATATAATGTCTCAAACAAAATTATTAAATTCCCTTACCAGTGCAATACGAAAGCACGCGACAGATAAAAGGGGGAATAGATAATTCAATTTTGGATTCTTGGTGCATACTGGACGGCAAGAAATGCCACGCGGGGACCCCTTGAGTTAAATGATTTTTCTTTCTTTCTTTCTTTCTCTTTTGGGTAAGTGCCAGTCAGTTAATTTTATTTATTTATTTATTAATAAAATAAAAAAAGATGTGCATATTATGAAGTCCTAATCCTCACGTAGGGATGGATTTAAGTAGCTTAAACTCGGAAAATTCACATTAAAAAAATGTATATAAATTTCATTAATTTTACGTATATATTTATCATATAATGAGATTTCACTTTCGGTTATAATCGACTCTTTTTAACTTTATGTGAGTTTCACCACTTAGATGGAATTCGTACATGGTCCCTATCCTCACATATATCATAATCAAGATCTTATTATAATTAAATAACCATGTTCTCAGCTCTGCACTAGTAACTCATTGTATAGCTTTGTCCGAATCCATGGGAAGCAATCCATCCCATTGGCACGAGAAGATATGGTTATATTAGGTCGGTCAGCAAAATGTTATTTTCTTTTTTTTTTATCTAACAGTTGAATATTTTAGGTTTCATTAATTCTTTTTAGGGTTTATTTATTTTTTTTAGTCTTTTAATAATTAAAAAATTAACATTTATCAATTTTTTATTGGGTGGCCACAACATATTTAGCATGCCTTGTGATATAATTGTTGCATAAGATCCCTTCTCCATTGGCACACTCAATTCGTCCTTAATCTATAATGATAGTTTAGAAGGTATCGCTCAGAAAGGAAATTCTTGTTATTTTAGCTGATTGAAATAGCTCGATATATTTTTTTTATCCAATATTTTATATTCGAGTTTTTGAATGAAAAAAATTTATGATTAAACAAGTTTCAATCAATCAAACTCAAACATGGGTTAAGCACGATTAATTGAGTTTTTGAATATTAATACATACGGGATTAAAAATTAAAAGATTTCTTTAACTCATGGAGACGGCTTGATAATTATGATTTTTAATTCTCAATACAATTATAAAGGGAAAAAAAAAGGTAATGGTACAATTGCTAGACGTTTTAGGAGCAAACTCATTCTTGGACTCTCTAATCTAATATATACGGTTAATTACGTGATGTTGATTAATTTGTAAAATGGTTCAATGACTAAATTGTACGAGTCTCTATGTGCATACACACGCGATACTTGCTCTCTCCATGCATTGCACGAGAAGTGAGATTTACCTCACCGGTTCTTTGCTTTCTCTGCAAGTTACAGTGACTGGATCGTAAAATTTTGCCAATAAAGAAACGACGCGAATCATTTCATGTTTGCCGTGATAGCTTTTGCTCTTTTTCTTTCCTCTCATCTCGTCATAATGATGAGAATCTCCCGTACCCAAATCCATCTTTACTTGATCAAGATAGTTACGGGTCAACCATCGTTGCCGGCCCTAACGTGTTCACGAACGACGCTGCCCCATGTGGCATAGCAGCATTTGGAACCACACCCGTCGCTATCTGCATGAACAGGTCACTTCTTGGTTGCCTACCTTTGCCTGACTATAGGAGGGTTGAAGATGGAGGCCATTGGTGGGAACATTACACATCATGCTTTTACAGCAGTTTTTTTTCTCCCTATCCAACTGTGAACGCATAGAGTTGGATCACTCAGCTTGCTCAATGCTCATCATTGAGGTCTGGACCACATACTCGGTCCAAAACTGTTTGGCTTACTTAGCAGCCGAGTCATCCGATAACGTTTAAAGTGAATTTTGTTCTTATGGATCTGTTTAATTGCCCAATCGACATGACCTCTTGATTTCTGGGATCCACTCGTACGGCGCAATCGCCGCATTATGGATTTCTTACGTTCATATCTTAACCCATCATTCATTATGGATGATGGAAAAACACGCCGTCTGATTTCTCTTAGCAATTTCGGCCTACTTATAATTTCGCACTAAAAAAGCAAGCTCCCATGCACCAAGCCCTCTATTTTTTCAACATTGTTTTATATTTTTTAAATTAAATTTCCACTAAGTTTAGACTTATATTTAACCTAGAGTTTAATTTGGGTTAATGGATGTGTCTTAATTTCTGTACTCTGATTTACCAATGACCCAGGCATTTTTCTTTTCATCTTATATTTTATGACCCCATGTTCCACACTTGTGCCGACCTACACAATGACCTATTTTGATATAATGTTAAATTTACACAACTTATAAGAACGGTGGATTAATATATAATTCAAAAATATAAACTGATTAGATAGTGGTAGCCATTCTCTCATATTCTAATATTGAATCCCTTATTTCTAAGACGTGGAATTGTGTTCCTCAACATTTCTCATGTCGACGATGCCTAGAGTTGGTGGCCCAACTCAACCATGCCAACGGAAAATGTCGGTCGACATCAAACCATCCAGGACCAGCTCCACCCACCTTGTCTATATTATGGATGAATGAAAAGAAAGGCGCGTGATTCCTTCCTAGGAATTTCGGCATACTTGTCGTAGCCAACTGTACATACACATGTACATATACATCATTTATTGCCACTGTTTTTAAGTAAGATAATGTGGACACCACCACCTAGAGATGGTTAACCGGCTGGCTCAACCCACCGGCCAGAACCAAGTCAAACGTATCGGCTAAGGGATTGTGTGCCATGTGCTCGCAGTAGAGCTGGCAAATTTTAACACAGACGACACGACATGAGACGTGGCGGGTTTTGGTTGAAATAGGATTGATTATATAACTCGATAAAATACGATTAAATTTATCTAATTAAATATATTTAAGTGTCTATTGTTCGATATGTTAATGTGTAATATTATTAGATATGTATTAAAATTTATTTGTTATACAGTATATTGTCAATATTTTCGTTAGATTCTTATTATCGCCGTGTTAATTGTGCCAATCGTATACCTACATATATATGATCGACAAGTTTGGATATATTACGTGTTAAATAAGAAGAGTACGGGTTTGGGACATTTTGACATGGCCATTTAGATACGATACGTGTTGTTAGGCCTAATTAACATGCAGTACCGCTCAAATGCTCGGCCAGTGCAGGACCATATATTACGGTGGCTAAACACATCCACGGCCCAACCGTATCCGTAGGACAATCTAAAATCTTCTCGTCTTGGTCGGATTATTACCCGGTAATGCTAATGCTGTTTACGATGGATGCTTCACTTTTGGTTATTTCATCGTTGGACAGAGCCTCCACGACAAACGAAGAAACTTCTGGGCTTGCAGGAGTGGTGCTCCTATCAACAGTTCGTGTTGCCTTCGTACGAGATTGCTCGATGTATCGGAATCAGCTTCTCGGTTAAGCTGTCGCCGGTCAAACTTTGTCACTTCTTCCTTGCGGTCCATTTTTTGGCTCATGGGTATCATTTGCAGCAGAGAAGTGGGGAAAGGGGAAGGATGAAAGAATTGCAAATCGTATCATCTTAACATCCTCGCCATGGCAATGTCTGTCGCAGAGGCCTAGGCAGTATCCGGTAGCTTTCGCTGTTCACGGAGGAGGCTGCATAGGGCCAAATAAGGGTGCAGAAAGCACAGGAAAAAGTGAATAAGAGAGACAGGGAGATACTTGACATTAGGGTTGCTCATAGTTTGGTTCAGCGGTGAACCGAACTTAACCTTACCGGACCATTAAAATGGTTCAATTTAACTCGGACAATATACCCCCGAATTATAATTATTACATATCCAGCGAACTAAATTATTTTGAACTCGTTAAATAGAGCTAGCAATTTGGGTCGGCACAACACGAATCTAGTATTGGACAATATTGACACGGCACGAAAAATCAGTTGGCTTGAAAATGCCGGCCTATATAAATTTTCATGTTTCGCCCCGCACAAATTGTATAAATTATTACTTTTGAAAAATAAATTTAAATAATTTTTTATTATATAATTGGTGAATTAATTTAAAATTTATATTAATTCGAATAAAATAATAAAAACAACCATTAAAATATAATTAATCATTTTTAAAAATTTTCGTACTTTTCTTTTTTATTATAAAATTTTTTCATACTTTTAGACAGCATGATTTTTTTTTGTATTGTGCCAGCACGACCCAAAAACACCGACCTAGGCATAGTTTTTTCATGTTGTGCCCAGACCGTACTTTTAGGCTGTGCCAGCTCTACGATTAAATTGTTCGATTAATCGATTTGAATCACTTAAAAAAATAATTAAAATTAACAAATTGAATGTAAATCGAACTAAAACCAAACAAAAACTGCATCAAAACATAAGAAAATGAAAAAAAAAAACATAAAAACAATAAAAAGAAAATATTAAAGTCATAAAATTTTCAATTAAAATTAAATTAAACACACAAGATTAAGATTAATGGATCTATTTAAAATGAAATTTAGTATAAAGTGATAGAAAATATGCTATATACCAGTAAAATAATATATATTATTTTTAAAATTTTTTAAAAATATTTCTAATATATTTATATTTTATTTTTAGTATATTTACAATATTTTAAATGTATTTTTAAGATATAGCTAGATGGTTGAAATCGATTAATAAAATTATTTAAATTTAGTAACTAATCGTACTGTTTCACCTTGAAAAACTATATTATATAAGAACTAATTCTGGACAAACCAATTTTTTTTATTCTATTAGATGTTCAATCTAATTCTCCGGGCTGCCCTGCCTACTTGACATGCTAACAATCAAGAGAAGTCTGAGACGATGATGGACAAGGACACGATTGTCATGACTAAGTTACAGGGCCTGGGAAACTCTCAGACAGCAGGAGACGAAAAATCCTGTCTCAGATTCGTTTAATGACGCTGCGGGGTGCGGTGGCGGGGAGATGAGAGTTGCGGGTAGGATCAATAACCCGTCTAATGCAGCCCGGTGATGGCGAGAATATCAGAGTTGTGGGTTAAATTAATAATTCATGGATTTACCGAGAAATTGATAAATTGGAGAGATCTGAAAATTTTTATCACATTCATAATAGTCCGATAATCAATAGGTGTAACAATACAATATATAAGACATGGAAATGATAATGCAGAAAATAATTACCAAATCTTGAAAATCATATCTTCTAATTATATTTATAGAATATATTAAAATATTAGCTAATATATGTCTATAAATACTAAATATATATAATATTATCTACTAAATATATTATAATGTTATCTTAAATTTAATATAAATATCAAAATATTCTAATTTCTTTTTTTTTTCCCTTGATATTTTGCACCATTTCCTCCGACACGGCTGAAGGGCAGCCCACCGGCAGGTCAACTGATTAATCCATTACGCAGTTGGGCAATGGCCAACCGTTGAGTTAATTTCTCAACGTGTTCTCTAGTACACTTCCTCCAATAAGGAAGGCATCAAGGGCACATCTCCACGATAGCATGGCGCAAGATTTTTCTAGATCTGATACCAATCTAACGCGACGGGGGTGTTGGCGGGAATATAAACAACTGGTTGATTTAAAAAGACTACCGAGCGAGAAAAGGATTTGGTACAGTGGCACCGTCCTTGGTCTAACAACTAAGAGGTTATAAGTTCGATTATTATCGTGAGATTTCTTATATTCCTTTATTTTTTTTCTGTTTCTGCTATTTCATTCTAAACTCACGAGTTTTTATGTAGTAAAAAAAGAGAAATACAGACAAATTAATAAGATAAGAAGTTTCAAATTTTTCATTCAATTCATAATCAATAACCGTTACAGTGCAATATGTAGGAAAGGGAAACCCTGGATGCAAATAATAATTACCAAACTTAATTGGAAAATCATATCTTCTAAATTATTTATAGAATATGTCAAAATATTAGCTAATATATTTATCTAATATGTGTAGCTAAAAATGAACTACTTTTAGGTTAAAAAGTAATTTTTATTTACGTTTCTTATTTTTTTAATCACCAATCAGAAAACCAGTTCAATTTGATCAACCATAACCAATCGGGCGAACCATATCAAGCGATTGACCTAACCACTCCTAAATCGCACTATCAGGAACCGATGTGAACGATCCGGTTGTTTTCTATTCGATTTGATTCTTCATATATTTTTTTAACGTCCCAAATTTCTAATACTAAAATATTTAGTCGGGTCGTCCTCTGGGTGAATTCTAGAGGTGGCAAATCGTGCCGGGCCAGCACGACACAATAATACAGGGGCGGCCTTGACCCGGTCCGATAGCACAATAAATCTCATTTGATCGTAACTTATCCGCAACTACAAGTGAGCTCACAAATTGAGTTTTTTCTATTCTTCAATGGTATCTGATAGTCTATTAGTTTTTTTAAAAATTTTCCTAATCAGGCTATCGTGCCGGCCCGGCCCAGGGATCATCTAGCCCAACATGCCCAATAATATACCGGGCTGTGCCGGCATGGCACGATAAGCCCCGGCCTAGCACGGTGTTATCATGCCAGGCCAGATTTTGGCAGGTCTAGTGAATTCTACAGAAACAAACTCTATCGAGTAGTTTACTCGTCTCTCAAGACCGTGAAGCTCGAACAAGCGAGCCCAGCAACACAAAAGTGAGCTGGACCCATGAACGTGGGTGGGTGAGGCTGCAAGGGCAAACTAAAGGTGAGCCCATGAAAAATGCAGCCTAGAGCAATTAATTAGGGGAAAATTCTAGTGGATCCCTAGCCCATGTAAGACTGCCATTCAGCTAAATGGTTGACCATTTTTATAATAGATATATATATTAATTAATAAAATATAATTGTTTTGATCCCTTTATAAATTGACCAGACCGGACCGAACCGAACTGAACCACTTAAAAGGATATATTGTAGTAAAAAAAAAGTCGTTAATAATGCCCCATTTTATGAAGGTTTTATGAGCAGGGAAAGGATGATCGATAAAGCAGAAAGGAGAATCAAGGACACGCATCTTGTAATGAAGTACTAATTTTCACTAATGCATCTTGGAAAGCTCAATAAGTTGCTGTTGCAGGGATTGCAGTTCAAGGTGGGCGAGCCATCCCTAAATGGCATCGAAGACGGCTCTCCCTATGATCGGCACAAGCGGAAGCTTAAGCACCAGACTTGACAGTCGTCCCCAGCGAAGTCAAGGAAATAGGAGAATGTTTTATTCTTTTTTTTTTCCGATTACATAAGAGGCTCGTGAGCTTATAATATGATAGGAGAACCAGGAATAAAGAGGTATATGAAGTTTCACAATGAGAATTGAACTTACAAACCATTGGTTGTTATACTACTGTACCGAACCCCGTTTCTCATAATGTTCTATTCTTCACTAACTCTTTGGATTGCTATAGGTTGATTAGGAAGGAATGTGCTACCTCTTTTGGGGTTGTAATAAGCCAGTTGCCAAGTTTGATTATAATTGCAACATTTTCAATAGATGGGAAGTTTTTTGGATCCCCACACCATGAAAGTACAAAGCTGTCATGAGCAAAGTCAACAAGGGAGAAGAATCCGATCTTCTAACCTTTTCATATATGAATTCCCACCTTAACAATACTTCAACTTGATTATTGACCCGCCCCCAAAAAAAAAGGCCACATTAAAGAACCGGTTCAAATAATTTGGTTGTTTTCAGTTTGGTTAAATAATTTTTTATTTTTCTTGATGGCCTTGTGTCTAAGGGTAAGTTTGGATCGAGGGATTCGGAAGGATTAGTAAATTTTACTTAGGAGCATAGTTTTTAAAATCGGACCGGGCCGAAAACCGGTTTAGGCATGGGTTCATAGGTTCATGGGTCAAATCAGGGGTTCAATGGGTTAAACCGCATATTTAATAAATAATACTAATAATATAATATTACTAATAAATTTATATAATATCATAATTTGAATATGATTTATAACAACAATCATTAATATAACTATTACATTAAACAAAAGTTTAATATAAAATATAAATATAAGTATAGTAAAATAAAATAGGTACATTATAATAGTTATTTTAAAATTTTAAGTCGGCCGGTTTTCTCACAGGTTCAATTAGGTTCACCGGTCGGACTGGAAACCGGTCGGTTCAATCAGAATTTTTCTCTTTGAATGTGCAATTGGATCTTTTGTAGGAACCGGACTGGGTGAGTGGTCGGTTCTCGATCGAACTAGTTGAACTGACCGGTCCGGTTTGGTTTTTAAAACTATGCTTATGAGGGTTCCACATGTCTCCATCATTCTTCTTTTATTTTTTTTTACCACTCAACTTTGAGGAATAGCGAGGGATAATGGTGGATTTTACTGTAAAATCATTTAATTTAAAATACAGAAAATATTATTGAGATATGTTTTATCCCTTCATAATCCCACCCTCCACTCCAAATCTCTCAATCCAAACATAACCTAACAGAGCATAGGATTGAACATTTCAAGTTGCGAAGCCATCAGATGGAATCGAGTCCAAGACGTTACGATATATTTCACGACATTCAGCAAAAAGAAAGAGGAAATATAATATTTTAGCGATGAACATCCAGCAAGGCATCAAAGGTAAAAGGCAAAAAATATATCCTTTTGTTCAATTTTAGAAATATATTTCTTCTATGCTGATAATAAAAATATGTATAAATATAGAAACAAATATATCAATCTTTTCTTTCCAAATCCAAAAACAAAACTAAAATGACACTAATGCTGAATTCTTAATATTCTAAAATAATCTTTAAAATATTAGATCCTAAACAATTCTAAAATTAACCCTAGAAAATTTTTAAGGGATTCTAAGCAATTCATTAATTTTTTTTAAAATTAACCAAAAATATAAAAACAAATTAATTATTCTAACCCTTCTATGATGAAATATTTAAAATATTCAAATCTCCCTTTTTAATAAATTAACAGTGTAATTTTTGTATTTGGGAACAAAAAACTAATTAGATATAAGTGGTTTTCAAGAGTAATTGAAAGATATATTTGACAATAAGAAATTTCTATATTAGTTTATTCAATGATCATTTCATCATATACGGAAACTAATTATCGATTACCAGTGCCCGAAGGATAGCAAATTCCCTAATGATTGTCATTTTTGTGCTATAATTTTCAGTTAAAATTTTTTAATTAGTTATAAATTTAAAAGGGAATAGGAGAATAAGGGAAATAAAAATCAAATTTACAATTTAAAGTGAAAACAACATTATCAACCCCTTTATTTTTTAGGTTAAATTTTGTCCTCGATTTTTCTCACTTGGTATAATCTTTCCATCAATAATTTCGTCCAAAATTGGCTAATGTATATATCACCCCAATGAGAGGCAGCCATATGCATGACAGTTCATTAGGGATCCGACTTATCAAAACCATATTTATAAACCAAACCGGTTTACTAATAACTATACTCAATCAAAATGGGCGGCCAATCGACGGTTCTTTTCTTACCAATCCATCCATCTACAAGTTTTCTTCTTCTTCTTTTCAATATAAATTAATTAGTATCGATATTCTCATTAATTCAGTTTGAGTCGAATTGGCTCACTTATAAAGTAAAATTCTCTCAATATAAATTATTTATATTCACATGACTCAAACCATCTCAACCAACTTACATTGATCAATCTACGAGTTTCTTCATTCTCTACTTCCCTCCACTTGAAATAGAATTCTTCTCGATCATTGCTTTCTCATTCACTACCAGCAAAGTATAATTCTTTAAATAGATATGAACAACTAGACTTGTAAAAAATGGGGTGGTCTGTTGTGCGGTGCTGGCATTGTCCGAAAAATTTTGTGCAAGTATGGAAGTATAAAAAACAATTACAATAAAAAATTATGAATTTTTTTAAAATAATTAATTATATATTAATAATTATTTTTTAATCGATAAATTATATTATATAAAAATATCTTTTGAAATATTGGATTATTTAATTTTTTGACAATTATTTTTGTTTTATTCGGTCCGGGCTCAGGTAGCCTTAGGCACACCGAAACAGGATTTTCAGGCTGCCCCGCGCTACCGACAATGCCTTCTACAGAATGTTCTCAAGCAAGTTCCCCGCAGTACTTTCCAACCTCGTTGAGAAGTCGGACATTTGGTTTGTGGGACCTCATGATATAACGGAATTGAATATTTAAGATTGAATGGAATATTTTGAAACTTTTAGTATTTACAAAGAAGGATAAACTTTAAAGATTTTTAATATAATTTTTTTCATCCTTGAAATATAATAACTTGAAAATTTATAAAAATTGAGATTATGAGAATTTTGAAAATTTATAAAAAAATTATCGTGTATGAAAATAATGATAAGATAAAAATTTATTTTATAGTAAAGAGAAATGGAAATTTGTCTAGTGCCTTCAGAGTTTAATTCTTAATGAACCGGTTTTACTGGTTAGATTTTTAATGGCTCATTATACGCATGATTTGTTCCCGTTGGGTGAATTTCTATCAACTTCAAATTTTGGTAGAGGAAACACATTCATCGCTTCTCAATAGTAAAAGACCATCAAAATCAGGTTAAACCTAATTGAGAATTCCAATCTCGACTTTAGCACCGAACTGAGGGAAGAATTGTTAAAATATGGTCTGAGCCAATTCAAAACTGATCAGGAGCCACTGTTTGCCACGGTTATGGGTCGGCCTGTTGTTCTTAATAGTCCATACTGATTACGGTTCATGGTTTATAATGGCACGAACCGACCTGGAACCGTGCCTAAGAGGGCCAATTCAACTCGTGAATAGTGTATTTTCTCTCTTTTAAAAAAAATCAAATTATATAAGTTAAATAGTGGTTTAATTGGGTTGATGTCAATATTGAACAATAATTTGATTGGTGAGCCGTCGATGTGAACAGTAATTTAATTAGTTTTTCACGGGTGAGCTGATGATTTGCCATTGCAATCAACAATCAAATGTTCGGCTATTTGTAGCCATTGATTTTGTAGTGAATTGAAGGAGATCGCGACACTTGGTGTGTGGAGGACAATGATTCACGGTTCGGGCCGGTTTCATAATGGTTATGAGTGGGTTACGAGTTCGGACTGATTACGGTTCAATGGGTCTATATTTCTAACAAAACTCATAACTGTCCCTTAATCTAATAAGAGTGGTTACGGCCCCGATTAAGGGTGGTTCGGATTGGTTCTAGGTTTGGGCAATCTAGTTCATAGTCAGCCCGGCCCCATGACCGCACCTACCAGTAGTGAGCCACGGCCGGGAAGGCTCATTCCCAATTGACGCACGGGCTATCACCTTTGGAATTGATAAGTAAAAAGAAAGGCAGCGTCAGTGATGACTTTGCTGCTCCGCCCCCAGCTTGCTATGCAATACTTAGGTTTTCATGTTCAACCCAACAACTTGAATCTACGTCCTCGGACTCACGAAACGGCACCAAAACGAGTTTTGAATCACTAAATTATGATTTGGGCATTAGTTTAGGCAATAGAATCATTCCGTTTCCTAAAATATATAAATATTTATATATATATTATTCTCGAGATAGACGCCATAGAAGGTAAAAAAAAAAAACAGTGAAAGATAGAGAGAGAAGAAAACTTTAAATTCCGCTCCTTCTTCATCGGGATTCCATTAATTATCCTTTGACGATTAAAAACCGAGCAGTTTCTCTACCCGCTGTCCTTTTCGATTCCCTTTTTCTGCTCCTGCCCGGATTTCATCAAATTTCTTCCCATCAGAGAGAGAGAGAGAGAGAGAGAGAGAGAGAGTCGGAGTACGCTTCTCTTCCTTGGTCACCCTCTGCTATAATCGCCCGATCCCTGCACAGTGGAATGCTGAAAACCCTAGCTCTGTGCACGACTGCCGTGATGCTCCTCCAATTCCAGCACCGAAGGACGACCGGGGAACTTCTCTGGTAGTTGGGGATTCCGAGTCCGCGAGGGTTTTGGAGCACCACTGGTTCCGCTATGGCCGACGTTGTTTTCGTGATTCCCACCGCAGTGCTTCGCAATTTGTCGGATAAGCTCTACGAGAAGCGGAAGAATGCTGCTCTCGAGGTCTCTGTTCTGTTCCTTTGCGCTGGAATTCGACCTGTATGCTGATTGTGGGGCCCCAGAGGCTCCTTTTTGGATCCTGAGCTGTCTGATGTTCCTGCTATGTTGTTTGTAGATTGAGGGGATTGTGAGGCAGCTTACTGCGGCTGCTGAACACGATAAGATTACGGCTGTGATCAATTTGCTCTCTACGGAATTTACCCAATCTTTGCAAGCCAATCATCGGAAGGTTTGAGGATATTGATCTGTGGGTCCACTGCTTTTGGTTGGTTGAATTGAGTGAATTAATACTTGGTAATGGTCTTTTGAATTAGGGAGGATTGATAGGACTGGCTGCTGCAACTGTGGGGTTGAGTACTGAGGCTGCTCAGCATCTCGAGGTGAGGGATTGCATCCATGAACGTAGAATAGTGAAGTGCTCAGATGCATGTTTTTGCATAGTTGTGGGAGGAATGATTCTACAGTAAGTGAAGATGGAGTGAGGAGTGTATGGAAACATATTTTGACATTTCTAGTGGAATATAGTCAACAAACAGGTGGTGCTTGCCATGATTTTGGATAATTATTGTCGAGAGAAGGGATGCAATTGATGGAATTTAGTATGCATAGACAGGATGTTCTCTTAGATTTAGTTGATTGAGATTGGTAGTAGTAAAGATTTCTTTGTTACTTCCGTACACCGAGGCTTGCAAGTGGATGTGCATCTCTCCTAGAAATAGATGATACTAGAAAATTACCAGATACGTGGAATGTAAATGCCATTAGACAGTTTGTATGTGCTTCATTGAGAAACTTAAAATAATGCTCTTTCTAAACAACCTTGAGTCCTCTGTGCATGAAAGACCAGGTACTTTGTAATATATCTTCAGTGTTCTGCATTTTCTTAAGCATTGCCAAGCAGGACCTTGTTTTGTTTCTTTGTTCCCTCTTTATGAAATGCCATTATGTTGATTATATTTCCTTTAATCAGCAAATTGTGCCCCCTGTGCTTAGTTCCTTTTCTGATCACGATAGCAGAGTGCGGTATTATGCCTGTGAAGCACTATATAATATTGCAAAGGTAAGAACTAATATTACTGCAGGAGTTTTGTAGTTTGTTCCTTTTTTCTTTTTAGTTGAAGCAATATTCAGTTCTTAGTGAGTCATATTTTGCTTTACTGCAGGTTGTAAGAGGGGATTTTATAGTATTTTTTAATGAGATTTTTGATGCCTTGTGTAAGCTATCTGCTGATTCAGATGCCAATGTACAAAGTGCTGCTCATTTATTAGATAGGCTTGTAAAGGTTGGTGACATCTTCATTATGATAGAAACTCCTAAGGCTTGTCATTTCATTTCAGCTTTTTAGACCAATTCCTAAGTCTTATTCTTTAATGGAACAGGATATCGTTACTGAAAGTGATCAGTTCAGGTGAGATGGCATTTATTGTTGGAATACTGGATGGAGGATCTAAATCAATTCACAGTTCATAAGTCACTTTATAATGATGTGTATTTGGATTCTTATATAGTGTTTTAGTTCTATTCTTTTTTGTTTGAATCAGCATCGAGGAATTTATACCCTTGCTAAGAGATCGTATGAATGTCTTAAATCCATTTGTCCGCCAATTTTTGGTTGGATGGATCACTGTGTTGGACAGTGTTCCAGATATAGATATGCTGGGTTTTCTTCCAGACTTTCTTGATGGTAACTGACTGTAACGTATCCTCTTTTGGTTGACTCATTTGATTGGTTAACATGTAAATTGACTTGGAGACCCTCTTTTAATAGGTTTGTTTAATATGTTGAGTGACTCTAGCCATGAAATACGGCAACAAGCTGACTCTGCACTTTCAGAGTTTCTTCAAGAGATCAAGAATTCTCCTGTAAGAATTCTATTCTTGCTTAAGAATAATGTTATATTGTACCTTTATGTTGTATCAGAATATGGTTCCCCTTCAGATGGGATTTCTGTTTCTTGTCACTTAAACCAAAACAAAATTAGCTCATTTCCATCTCTTGCTTGAAATGTGGTATTAATATGTGATTCATAGTACTTTATGTGTTTTCTATTCTCCACTTTGCAGTTCTGTTATATTGTTTAAATTTGATTTTCTGACTCAAGCAGTGCTACTCTTGAAGTCTGTAGATTATCGTCGCATGGCTGAAATTCTGGTACTAAGAGCAGACTCTCCAGATGAATTTACGAGGTTAACAGCCATTACATGGGTAAGTATATCAAAACATGAAAGCCAAAAAAAATCATTTATTAGATAATTTGCCACCAATATCATATGTGTATCTGGGACAGTATGTGAAATGTACTTCTGTGATAATCGAACTTCTTCATTGCTTGTCCTTTGTGCAGATGAGTGAATTTGTAAAACTTGGTGGGGATCAGCTTGTTCCTTATTATGCTTCTATTTTGGGGGCTATTTTACCCTGCATATCTGATAAAGAAGAGAAAATTAGAGTTGTAAGTTGTCCTAAAATTCAATTTAGTCATTCACTTTTCACTATTTCTTTCATACTTTAATGCTTGGAGCATATATTGCAAACCACAAGGTGCGTTTTCATCTGTGAACCTATAGTTACTCTAGCCTCGCACTTAGGTTGCTCGTGAAACCAATGAAGAGCTTCGTGCAATTAAGGCTGATCCTGCTGAAGGTTTTGATGTCAGAGCAATCCTAACCATTGCAAGGAGGTAAATTATATTAAATTTAGGAAGAAATGGATCCACTATATAGATGTTGCTATCACAAGAGCATGCCTAGTCACTCACTACTCATCTGCGAAAAGTGCTCAGATAATAGCTCTTTCTGGATTTTATGCTATAAGAAGCTTTTTGATTTTGTATAATCTTTGATATCTATACACAATGTATGGAATTCTTTACTTGGAAGATAGAAGGTGAGAAAAGGGAACTTGATATAAGACTGAATGGCGATACGAGATATGAGTAGGATTATTGAAACATGCTTAAATGGATGCTTCTTTGGTTTGCCTGTGGTCATGACTTGCATAGATGGTGTTGGAGGTAGTCCTTTTGTAACAATGTGCACTAATGACTTCTCAGGCAATTATCTAGCGAGTGGGAGGCTACTCGAATAGAAGCTCTGCAATGGATATCAACCCTCCTTAGCAGGCATCGGCCTGAGGTAGACATATGGTTACAATGCACATCTGTTTAACTTCTGTCAGATTATATATTATCTTTTTTTAAGATATACCTAAGTACAAGCTAGGACTTGTCACCTTCCAGTCGTGAGATAATTTACTAAGAGATATGTTCACAAATGTTTGATGAGGTACATTGATCTTTCAGAGTAGTGGAAGATAAACATATTTCAGAAGAGTGTAAAAATTTAGGTATTGATAGGGTTTCTTTTATCTTTTATACAAAAGTATGCATGCCAGTTTTAAGAAAGATTTCTTGAACAGTGATTGTGGATTTCTTAATTGCTACGCCTTTGGCTTCCTGAAGTTAGCAGCTATTTCATGCATTGTGAATTTTTACTTTATTTACTTTAGTGGAAATTACGAAAGAATTGTTGGATTATTATGAAATATGTGGAGTTGCAGGGTTTGGACAGTCCCAGATTCTTTGTGATGGTTAAATTTGTTTTCAAGGCTTGACTGACTGTTTATTGGATTTGTATATGCTACCTTCGATTTTCTGCTTACTTTTGCCTGTTGCAGGCTTCATTTCCTATTCTAGATAATCATCTAATTATACTAATCTTACAATTAAACAGGTTTTGTCGTACTTGAATGACATATTTGATACCCTTCTGGAGGCTCTATCAGATAAATCAGATGAGGTAATCTATTTGCTGATATCACATATTATGCAACTTTATTTGCTAATTTGGACAAAACTTTCAACCATAGAAAACCAAGTTGGGAGGGTAGACTGAAATGCTTTTGTGTGGAACATTACATATCTTAACATGTATAACTGATTAGCTTGTTGCTTATTACGTTACAGGTAGTCCTCCTTGTTCTTGAGATTCATGCATGCATAGCGAAAGATCAGCAGCACTTCCGACAGCTTCTTGTTTTCCTTGTGCACAATTTTCGAGTGGATAACACTCTTTTGGAGAAGTATGTCTCATAATTTACATTTTTTCCTTTGTTTATTGTTCTTACTTTCTTTGCCAGGTTTTGCTTATGCTCTTTTTGAGTTGCAACCCTTAATTTTTACTTTTTCCCCACTAGGCGTGGTGCTCTGATCATTCGCAAGCTTTGTGTTCTCTTAGATGCTGAAAGAGTCTACCGTGAACTTTCCATGATACTGGAGGGAGAAGCAGACTTGGATTTTGCATCTACTATGGTTCAGGTTTTTGCCCTTAATTGTCTATCTCGTGTGCAGGATCTTCCTGGTTCATAATTTCAGTATTGTGGGCATCTGATTTGAAATTTTAGAGCTACTGACTTTCATCTCCTCTGTACAGGCTTTGAATCTCATATTGCTTACCTCCTCAGAGTTAACTGGACTTCGTGATCTTTTGAAACAATCACTGGCCAATACCTCTGGGAAAGACTTATTTGTATCTTTATATGCTTCATGGTGCCATTCACCCATGGCAATCATAAGTCTTTGCTTATTAGCTCAGGTCAGGACCATTCAATGTTGCTAATTTTTCCCAGCATTAGTAGTTTTTATCCAGCCAATGTAGTTATCTTTCCAGTTTGGAAGACTTGTTCACTTATTTCCTTCTGTTTGATATCTTTAGGCTGAATGGGGGTGTGGTACATTCTGTCCCCTTTAGAGCATTTCTTTGGCTTGGCCATTTCTTCACCCTCTTTGCCCTTTTTTTTAATAATTTTAATTTGTGCTATTTTGGCACTTTTGCTATAAAAAACTGGACTTCTGTTCCAAAAGATTGTACAGCACTTTTCTCCTCATGAGAACAATAAGAATGCAAGAGAATACAAAAGAAGAGATTGAAAATTGGAGACCAATTAATGATTTCATTTCCTACGACTAAGAAGCAATAGCTATTTCCAGGATATAGAATCTCCTGGTCTGTGAAGGATTTTTGTTGAGAGTTGATTTCATAGCTTCTATTCTTCTGTTTTACGGTCATCTCAATAATTAGGAAAAAAGATACACTATAGTCAAGTGTACATAGGGTAGAGGGTGTTCTCTGTTCTCACTGTTTAGTAATGCTTTTGTATTGCTTTCAGCTGATTTTTCTACATGGCTTTATGCACCTTCTTGGTGTGAAGTTAATGAAAATTTTTTACTGAATGCTCAAGACATAGGGAAGGTTAGATGTTTCCAGTCTAATATAAAGGAAGAAAACATCAAATTGCTTGATTTGATTCTTTTACCCTTAATGGGTTATTATTGTCTTTTGATAAATGGGCTCTGCTGTACCCTTGCTTAAAGGATGATTTTGAAAAGATAATATTCTACATGTCTGAAATTGGTGATCTTCTCCTTGTTGCTTGATAGGCTTATCAGCATGCAAGTGCTGTTATGCGCTCACTTGGTGAAGAAGACATCAATGTGAAATTCTTAGTTCAGCTGGATAAATTGGTTCGGCTGCTGGAGACACCAATATTTGCTTATCTTAGATTGCAGGTTAGATGATGGAATGTGGAATCATTTTGTAAATTCCTCTAATATTCTTATGATGGTCTTGTAGCAAGATAAGTTCAATCAGTAGGAAGATAATTTTTGTCTTTAATCTGTGAGTTCCTATTGTTTTTGCTCATCCTGTATTTTGATTTTCATCTATCAACCTGATTGTTGATTGGCTTTCTATGATAATGTTCTCATAGAACAAAGACTAAGCTGGTAGCACCCCAAAGAAAAGGATAATTAAAGAGGGGAAGGGAAAAATGCATATGCAGATGTATGTGATAGCTAACAAGTGTGTTGTGAAAACACAGTTGAAGAACATTAAAATACCTGGTGGCTTGAATGGCTTCAGACACATACTAGGAAATAAATTGGAGGTTTCTTAGAATACTTATTATGATCTACCTTGATTCCTTAAAATTTACACAAATGGCATTTCATCTATGCTGGTAAAGGCAATAGAAACGTTTCATATATCCTTTGATCTATCTGTTACATTAGCTTCTTTGTTTAACTTCCGTTGCTTTAATTAGCATTCTTCCTGCATGATGGGATATGTAGCCAGTAATGAGGCTATTGCTTTGCATTCAAGAACATGGCATCTGCTTTGATTGTTTACTGGGAATTTGCCATTTTTGACATTTTTCAAGTGTTAAAGATGTTATAGAGTCAGCAACGGACAAAGAAGTGTTTTAAGTTGTTTCCTTTTCCCTGCAGCTACTTGATCCTGGAAGATATAGCTGGTTGCTAAAGGTTTTGTATGGACTTCTCATGCTGCTTCCACAGGTACATATAAATAATAAGCCTAAACATGGTCAGATCTTATTTCTGGAGATGATGATTTGTTCAAATTGGATGATAAGCAGTTGGTATGAGCAAATGAGTAGTGGTTATATCCTAAGAATTGTCTAATTTGCAAAGAGCCCTCTTGCACTGTTATCTGGTCTGGTTTGGTTGTCCCTGATTGTGATGTCTTTGCGGCCTCACAGTTAGCTTCCAATGTCTATGAAATTCTTCTGACCTCTGTAATTGATGACTTGGCTATTATTTTTATTTTGAATCAGAGATCCAGAAACCCTGATACAATATTATCTCTAGATGGTGATTTTTTTTTTGGGGCCAAATCTCAACAAGATGATGAAAGCTAGGAAGAATTAGAAATTAAAAATTGACGGAACTAAAAGACTGAAAGTAGGACCTCCCAATCAAATTGTCTTTTCTTAGTTTATTTTGGAAATTCTAGAAAGATATTTAGTGTGAATAGGGTCAATTTGGAGAGTATCTTAGATTGTCAAACTACCTTGTAGTATGATGCTGTAAGGAGTTTCTAAAAGGGTAAATTAACCTTTTTTTACCAAAGTAAATTACCCTTATTAAAATTTTGCTATAATTAGTATTATTTGTGGCATTGAGTGATTAACACTCATTGTTTGCTGCAATATGATTAGTGCTTCATTAGGTCTTGTCAAGAAGATCTGTAGTTGGAAAGACTA
This sequence comes from Sonneratia alba, assembly GCA_900174645.1. Classification (NCBI taxonomy): domain Eukaryota; kingdom Viridiplantae; phylum Streptophyta; class Magnoliopsida; order Myrtales; family Lythraceae; genus Sonneratia; species Sonneratia alba. The sequence goes on along the minus strand of FWPY01000027.1, from coordinate 3,000,170 downwards.
AACAATCCTAGCATTTTTTTTTCTTGTCAGAATTTGTTTTAGTTATCCTTCTAAATTATATATTAGTTAGATAGGAGACTTGACATTGCCTTATTTTCCATAAATGTTTAGTCCAGCATTCATTTTCATATTATTATTTTAAAAAGCAAGCTTTATTACTAATTCAAAATTAACTGTGATCTGAAATACGAAAGTGGGTAAACCTACTCTTACTATACCAGCTTATTAAGCGATAATGTACTACATGCTAGCTCCCATTAGGTGAAACTCAAAACCTTGACCCAGGCAATATCACTACAGCTTTTGCAATTTGCAGGGAAACTATATCACAGATGCTAGACCACAGAAAATTTTCACATGTGGAAACTAAATGCCATCCTGTTTCCACCTTGCATCTTCAGACTGCTCAGATTTGTTGCTCTTATATTCTTAAGGGTCTTGCTCATTTTTGTCAGTTTCAGTTGTCTTCTCTATCTTTATATTCTGTTATTTGCATTTAATGTAAGTGTTCTTTTAATTTCTGTTGAAATTTCTTGCAGTTAAAGATAAAGATATAGTCTTCCATTTTTGGAATTCATCAATTGCATTTGTTCTGATCCTGTTGTCTCTTGCTATTGTGTCTTTCCCCTTTGCTGGTTGCAGCAAAGTGCTGCCTTCAAGATGCTGAGAACACGATTGAAGACTGTCCCTCCATACTCATTCAGTAGGGAGCAAATCAGGAGAACAGCCTCAGGGACTCCTTACTCTCAACTTCTTCATCATGTGCCAAGTGGGTCACAAATCATGGAGGATGGTGATTTAGGGCTAGATGGCTTGGCAAACATGCATAATGGAATCAATTTTTCTGCAAGGCTCCAGCAGTTTGAGCAAATGCAGCAGCAGCACCACTTGCATGCAAGATTACAGTCTCAGCAGCATCATAATATTCCCACTTCATCAAAGGTCTATCAAACTCATATCTGGTTGACTAGTCTTATTTTCTTCATTAGGAAGCAGTAACAGCTGGAGTCTTGATCTGATATTGAGCATTTTGGATATGATGTTTAGATAGGGTTAGGGATATGATGAACTACTAACAGCATCGCAAAATCAGTTGACCTCTGCCCCTAGTCATGTGCTTGTTGCTTGAGGTAGTGTCGGGCTGCTTTAGGACAGTGACTTGCAACCCCATGTAGCACATTCTCCGAGCCAAAAATGCTGAGAAAGTCAGGGGACAGACATTTGTTATCTTGTAAAGGATCATAGCATCTCATTGTTGATATTGTCCTTTTATCCTTGCAGCTGGTCATTCTAAATTAGAATCTACTTGTAGCTCATTTGAGCAGTTCTAGTGGTACAGATATTCTAATTGAAACAACTCATTAGATTTCTTTTCTTTTGTCATTTATGCTGTTATTATCTACTCTTGTTCGAGTAAACGCACAGAAATCACTCTTTTTTTTTACTTTTGCAGGAGAAACAGAAAACCGAAGAGCAATCCTCTGGGCCAGATATCAGCAAGCCTCCTTCGAGAACATTGAGGAGAAGCCCTGGACAGTTGTGATTCATGTTGCCGCTTCTGCACATGATCTCGAGGCGGTGAGAGATCTTTCATATAATCTGTAAAATTGTATATCTCTTTAGTAGCATCTTCTTCCTTCCTTCACAATGGAGAAACAGTTGGAGGTGTCGGGATGACAGTGGAAGTCGAGGTTTCAATATTTTTCTAATCTTTTCCCACCCCCCCTACACCCCTTTTATGTTAGATTAAGAATGTCTTTACTTAGCAGGTCCCCCTTCCTTTTGAAGCAGAGACTGGAAAGACAGTTTACTTGGAGTCCCATGTGGTTTGTGTGTGTTTTTTTGTTTTTTTAGCCAATTAAGAGCCACACAGGTGGGAATTGTTGGATGGAGGAAGAGGAGAGATGACATTCATATATATATTAGGGAGGAGGATATACAGTCCATGGTTCTTTTGTTAAATCTGTTACTGCACTCTCCTCTTATAAAATAAGGGCATATATATATATATATATATATATGATTTTTAGTTTATGTGGCATGGTTTTCGGATTCCGGCCCCCCCATCTTAGCTTCGGCTGGACGTGACGTCTCTCGTGCTGGATATGCCGAAAGGTAGTCGAGTTGTCTATCTGATTTCACTGGGAAATGGGATGGTGTCAGTTTTAATCACATCAGTATGTAGCGTATGAAATTGTACCTGTAGTCGTGTACTAGACAGTTCTCATGGTCCCAACTGTTTCTAAGTAATCGGATTTATTGTAATTTTTGTTATTAGTTTTAATCTAAGAATCGCGCAGGATTTGCTAATGATGAGTGAGCATTTTCAAGTCTCAGAGTTGAAAGAGTTTCAACTGAACCAGATGGGGTCGATTTCCATCGACGCTCCTGCGAATATCATTAGGAATAGATACAAGAATCAAAGTGGGGGCTCCGAATGACCAAGGCCGAGAAAATTAGACAATGTGTCTGTTTTGCCTACGTGGCAACGACATGCACGGTCTTACTACTACAAATCTATCATTTATACATCCTCTAGAGGTTTAAGCCACCCCATTACCAGACATACAGGACTTAGGGGGACACTGTGAGATGAGGTTCCTCGTACATGCACCACAACAGACGACGGAAAGACACTCGGGTCAGTCAACCTTGACATTATTACTCTACTCAACCACAGCCAGTGAACTCTTTAAAAAACTATCATCTGCTGCTGCAAAGGCTTATAATGCCAGATTCTTCCATCTATTTACAGGGCGTAGATCTTCTCGTGGTCGGAGTTGTAGTCATCAACGTCGGATATATTCGCCGAGTAGGACCACGAGAAGGACTTGCTCCCGCTGGCCCTCCTGATGCGTCTCTGCGAGTCGCTTCGGAAGAGACCGAACCGCTGCTTGAAGACGAAGTAGCACATGCTTGCGAGGGTTCCCACAAGGATTGGTACCCCCACTAGGGTTATCGTGGTGGCCATCCACGAGCTACGAGCCCCCACGACCACGAATGCTATCGAGATAAAGGCCCCACAAGTGCAGGCACAGGCTGCCCACATAAGCTTGTTCACGACCGAGACCACCTGTATGATGAATAATCAGTTAGAGAAAAAATCATAGCAGTCACATTTTTTTTTTCAGTTGTTTTATGGCAAAAGAATTGTCTTGCTATTAATATACAGAGTTCATACTGACCTGCTTCTGGGCCTTTGTGTCCCAAGCGACCAAAGTGATCTGAACCACCACCACTGCCAGGGATATAAAAAGGGAAGTCGCGTTTAAGAGACAGAAGACCCGGAACCCAGCTTCGTGGGCTATGTGAGCCTCTCCTGCCCCTGGTCCTATCTGAATATACTGTCCCGGAAGGTTGAAGATGGCCAAGAACGCAATCGAGGCGAAGAGAACAGCAACGACGGTGATCGAGTTGGTCGTATTCTGAACAGCTTCTCGGTGGAGCTTCCTTAGTTCTTTAGCGATTCCGGAGACCCGCCTGTTAGTCTTTTCATTCTGTATGAGCTGTGAGTGCACTTCGTGCTTTATGTCACTCACAGTCCTCTTGAGTTCCATCGCCTCATCTAATTGGCCCACATACCTTGCGTGCTTGGCACCTGCTTCTGTTAGGGTTTCTTTTATGTCTAGCGCTGACTCTCCATACTGGAGTTTGTCTGCAAGGTCCATGGCTGTTTCACGTTGGTTGTTGATGGCATTGATGTCAAGAGATGTGTAGCTCAGCAGAAGACGCACGTTCTGGAAGAAGTGCCAGGAAACAAGGGGGGAAATAATTAAACTGAGACATAATACTGAAACATGTTGCTGTATACGAATATGCAGGTGAATTATAGGTAACTACGAGTATTAATTCCCACTCTAAAAGCCAGAGATAATCCACAGACGGGGAAAAAAGAGGGACTGCGAAGGTTATGGTAGTTTAATCTAAGCCATTCTAAAACATCAAATGAAGTGCAGTTTCATCATTTATTAAGCATCCCAGGTGTTGACACACACCCTACAGCCACTTGGACAGGATATTAACAATAAAACAAGTTACTGGAAATTACCAGCCCCGCCCACCTTATCTTGCTAGAAGATCTTCCTTTTTCAGCTTATCAAGAGGGCGTCCAGCATATCTCTTCTCATTATTGAAAGGAGATAGGCCTCAAAACTAAAATTCAAGCAGCAAACATTTTTTCTTTTTCAACCAAAAATAATGCCATGACAACTAGAATCAAGGGAGGCAGCACATAACACCAGAAAATTTTGAGAGAAGCTACGGCATTTCCTAACAAAAACCCTCATATCTAAAAATTTTGCCTAATAATAGTACCTCGGCACGGCATTTCCTTGTTGCTATGTGCACGGCAGTATTACCCTTCTTGTCACGTTCATTCAAAATCAAGTGGTCAGCCTCCAGAATCTCCTCCACAATTGCTGGGTTATGTCCTTTAACAGCCATGTGGAGGGCAGTTTGCCCCTTTTTGTCCTTGATTGGGACAATTCCTGGGTCTCGCTCTATCAGAGCCCTCACTATTGTAAGGTTTCCATATCTTGCGACTGTATGAAGTGCAGTTTTCCCATTCTTCCTCACAATCCTTATTGAGCTGGGATCAGCATCAAGTATAACATTAACCACATTCAGGTGATCTTTAGCGGCAGCTGAATACAGTGGACTCGTATTCGTAGAGTCACATGACTTGCAGAGCTCAGGCCACAAGGCCAACAACTCCTTTACAATTCCTGTATCAGAAACAAAAAGGAGAAAATACTTTTGTCAAAGAAATTCAACCATTGGCAATATAATAAGTGTGAAGAATAACATGTTTTGAGGCTGTATAACTGCAGGCATGAAAGGAAATAAATCCTGTCCATTGACGTAAGATACCTAAAAGGAATATAATCTCAGCTATTGATGGCTGAATTCAATTGGTTTTGCTGATGCACTTTCATTTTTCCGCACAGGGTCTCAACCTCAAGAATTCAATATTCACTGGTGAACAACCTTGTTAATGATAGAGAGACCATAAATAAATTGAAGTGAAAACTCCTCGCAGCCGATAATTTTCATACACGTAAGTTTGTGCCAGGGCTGCTACTCCAAATAATTTAGCTCACGTATTGCTTGATAACAACCTTCAACGAAAGAAAGAAGAGCAGATGGAAAATGAGGGTCTAATCTACTTAGTCATTTAGTTGAAAAAAAAAAGTATTAGAAACTGACTTGATGAAACAAGCCATTTTTTACTTATTGGTAACCCCATACCCATTATACAAAATGATTTTTTTCTTTACTCTTCCTCAGCTCTTCCTACACAAATCTTTCCTTAATTAACTTTTACTTAACTGTTAACAAACTTTAATTTGTTTTTGAACACCATCCTAATTGAGGCATGGAGGTTACATGGCTCAATCTAGCATAAAAGTTGCATGTTATGGTGTAAAAAAATGAAAAAACTCTAAACAGAGAAGTCTAAGTTGTGAGGGCTTATTGACAGTCAACTTCAGTCATTGCTTTTCTAAAGTCATCTGTTTTTCTTAAAGAATTTACTTTGCGCCCCTACTTCAAAGTTCATGCTTTTCTAAGACAAAACCGACTAAGTTATCAGGAAGAATAAACACAGTTAACACAAGAAGCTACACAGAAAGCATGAATTCAACGAGTGTTGAATTCTCCGTTCTTTCATGCTTGCTTGACTTCTCAGCCAAAACTGACGGACCATACCTAATATCACGACCAAGTGAAGTTGCAGGGAAAGCCAAAGTCAAAACAAACGTTCAAAACTTTCCCAAAATATGAGAGAAGCTGCAACCATGGATTGTCAGACATGTACTAGAGAACTGATCGCCGTTAGCGTCTGAAGTTACAGGAGGACTTATTGCTGCAGAGTTGATAATCTACGGTAAATGCTTCTAATTCACGTTCAAACGTTCCCAATAAGCCCAATTCTGAACTCAACTACCGAATAATTCAGCCACCGAAATCCTTATAAAAGAAAAAAGGACTATTTTGGAGGAAGGGGGCAATACCCAAGTGGCCGCGCATGGCGGCGACGTGGAAGGTGTCCATGTCGGACTTGGATCGAATCTTAACGATACTGACATCGCAAAACCTCAGCAAGTAGCTGAATACTTGCTTCACGTTGTTGTCGGCGGCCACGTACAGGGGGGTCTCGCCGGCGTCGTTCTGCACGGCCATCAGATCGGACACAGAGGACCCATCTGGAAAAGGAGGCTGCTGCCCTTCCAAGTCCACCTGTTTCCCCTCCGCCGTGGCTTCCCTGCCGAGGAGCCTCTGGATGGTGGGTAGATCCCCGCATCGTACGGCGGAGAAGAAGGACTGGTGGGTGATGAAGCGTAGGGACTTGAAGTCTACCGTCATCATCTCTTTCCGCTCACACGCCAGCTACCGATACCATAGTTCCACTTACTTGAGAAGCAGCAAGAAGATGAAGAGATCTCTAATGAAGCTTCAGCGGAAGAATCGGCTCTGCTTCAATGATCAAGCTCAACACTCTCCAAGCGAATCTCCTCCTTTCACAGTGCAACGAAGGGAAGAGATAAAGCGATCATCAGACCGGAGAGATTGATTGATTGGAGCGTCAATGGGGAAGAAAATTATTATTTAAAATTTATTTAATTATTTTAAAACTCTCCCATAATATTCCAACATCGCTCGACGCGTCTCACTGCCACCAACTTGGCAGTCGTAGTGGGAAATATAATATTAAAACTTAGATTTTTATTTTTAAGAAATATCAAAATATTATATTAATTTTATTTACTCCAAATTATATTTTATTAAAAAATTTCATTTAACCACCTTAAATTCATCATTATATTCCTATGCTGAGTTTCACCCACCCGACAGATGTTGCAAAATCATCCCCTGCTCACGCACATGTTTTCACACCAACTTTTTTTTTTATTATATCATGACATCATATAATATAATAATTGACTAATTTATTAAATAATGTATTATATGATTTGGAACTCACCACTAATTCGAATATCGGCTTCTGAGCGTTTCAAACATGAATTTAATCTACTGCATGTTATTAATTTATCAGCGACCTAACCCATTAGATGTATTTTCACGAAGAACTACCTAAATTTAATGGGTACAGGGGAATAAATTCTTTATTATCAACATGTATCTCAATTTATAATAAACAGTGAATTAAAGTTAAAATAGCAAAATAAGCAATAACTATCTACCACTTTAACTTTTATCTCATATTTTCACTTCCCCACCCTCTCTTTGCATACTTTTTTTTATCAATATATTTCTTTTTTTTAACCTCCCAACAGAAGAAATATATATATGTTAGCATTATCATATTTTATGTCAATTAATTAATTATTATTAAGTATGTTATTTTATTTATTGGATATTATCTTTACTTATAGTGTCTTTTTAATTTGTATTTTTTATTAGATAAATTCACGGGTTCAAATATATAACATATATATACATATATGACAACTCCCCACACAAACGCCAGAGACGACCCGTTACCCCTGAAAGATGACAGCTTAAAACAATTAAAAATGTTGAGGGCAATGTGAATCTCAAATTTTTTAGGGAAAAAATTGTAGTATGGGGTAATTTTTTATACTTAAATTTTAAAAATTTTAAAATAATTTTTATCATAAAACTTACTTAAATTCTCGTGATGTGTCATTAAATTGCAAGCACAAGCCAAGGTCTTTGGTGGACTTTGAATGAGAAGAACAACCGACTTTTAACAAGGCTATTAGTACAGTGAAATTATCATCGATATAACAATTAAGAGATTATAAGTTCGATTATCATGTAAGTCACAACCCAAAGTTTATTTATTTATTTATTATATAGGAGTAATGGAATAGAAAAAATATGAAATAAAAATATATGAGAAATTTTACGATAAGAATCGAATATACAAACTCTTGATTATTAGATTAAAAATGATATCATTATATTAAATCTTTTTTCCTAATCCAAAGATGGTACGATAGAAATCAACAGAGACTTGACGGTCAATGAACTATTTTCGGATCTATCAAATGGCTGGAACTTTCAGAAATTGGCGGTAGCCGGAAAATAGGTCCGAGTATGGATGACAAAATTGGCCAGGCTAGCTCGACCCGTCCTGGCCCGACTCGCATTGGGGGCGGGTCCAATCCAATCCATGTTAGAACGGGGCGGATCGTGGTCCGAACTGTGTACAGGGCATGCATGGTTGATCTGGGTATGTCCTTCGACCCGAATTGACCCGCAGCAATACATTATATAAGATATTTTATCTATTACATTTTGTATAGATAGGTTCGAGCATGGATGACAAAATTGGCTAGACCAGCTCCACCCGTCCTGGCCCGACTTGCATTGGGGACGGGTCGGATCCGATCCACGTTAGAACGAGGAGAGTTGTGATCCGAGCTGCATACAGAGCGTGGTGGATCTAGGTACGTCCTTCGACCCGAATCAACCCGCAGCAACACATTATATAATATATTATATCTATTACATTTTATATAGATAGGTTCGAGCACGGATGACAAAATTGGCCAGACCAGCTCCACCCATCCTGGGGCAGGCCGAGCCTGACCCCTATTCGAACAGGCCAGGTGTTGTGGATCGGGACGGGTCCACGGGCCAAGTGTACGGAGTGCTTGATTGACCAGTGATGGGTGGTGGTGTACTTTTTTTTTTTTATAAACCATCGATATCCAGATGGATTTTATCTAACTACTAATCCGAATTATCCCGGATCTGCCCATTTAAGAGGTTAAGAACTCTCCGCCGCAAGTGAGACTCGAACTCGAGTTCTCCCATTAGAATGATGAGTGTCGAACCACTCTATCACGTCCACGGTAGTGGTGGACTTGATGAGTGGTGCGGAGTGGCCGATAATGATGATGATTCTGAACAACTGTGTGGACGAGGTTGTCATGTGACAATCGATATCCCAATCCAATCACACCGCCCCACCCCTCTTATTGCTTTCTTCCCCTTTCCTTTTCCCTTCCCTTTTCCATTTTTCCTTTTCTTTCTCTTTAATTTTTTTTAAAAAAATTATTGATGGATTCGATACGATCTTGCGCTCTCACAGACACCAGGGACGTTCCAACTGGACACCTAAAAAAAACTCGGCTTGGGCCCTAAAAATTCATGCTTCACCTGAGATTTTCAGCCATCGAATATGAAAAATAAATTGACTCCTGAAAAAAGTTAAGTTGATCAAAAAATGTAGGAATAATATTTACGATAAAGGAGAAAATTATAAGAAGATTTTAAAAAATGGTTAGTTATATATAAATAACTATATATTTAATTGTTATTTTAATATTTCCTATCAATTAATATAAATTTTAAATTAAATCGATAAATTATATCATATAAAAGTTTATTTTTATAATATTAAAATATATATTTTTTAGAATAATTGTTTTGTTTAATTCGGGTTGGGTTGGTCGAGATGGTGTGCCGTGCCGGCACGGCCTGAATTCACGGGTCTAGTTCGGACGAGCAACTGTGGAAAGTGTGCTATCCGAGCCCGAATCCAACCTTATGGGACGGCACTTTCTTGAACTATAGCTGACGACCGAGGTTGAGTACCGGTCATTCAGTTTCTCGTGCAATGTTTTGCAACGAGGGATGGATCTGATGAAGAGTCCTGTTGATGTTAAGCAAAACACACAAGTCAAAAAGGAAGAGTAAAATGATCTATCTATATAAGTTAACTGGATTTCCCCAACCCAAGTTTCCATTAGAAGTTTATCTCTCTCTCATTTTCTTATATTACGTAGAAAACTCATGAGTTTGAAATAGGATGGAAGACCCACCGTGGGCGTGGTAGAGTGGTTCGGCACTCATCATCTCAATAGGAGGACTCGAGTTCGAGTCCCACTTGCGGCGGGAAGCTCTTAACCCCTTAAATGAGCCGACTCGGGGCGATCCGAATTATTCAGCTGGACAAAGTCCAACTGGATACCGGCGATATATACTAAAAAAGAAATATGATGGGAGAAGTGGAGAATAAAAAGGTACGAAAAGTCATATAATAATAATCAAATTTACAATATCTTAAATTATTAAGTCGAAAGAACAGAAACACTACAATATACCCCCTTTCTCTTGGGTAGCCACCGCTTTATCTTCGTGCTTTTCTCACTATCTTGCATGATTGCATCACATAAGAGCTAAAGATTTTGTAGATTTTGGGCTTAGAAAATGCAGATCTCATGACCCATGGTCAGTCGGTTCGAACAAGCCTAGCTGTGGTGTCAAGCCCTTGAGCCACGAGCTTGTTGACGCGATCCTCGCCAACTTGTGTTAATACCCAATGGCAAGAGTGATAAGAACCTTACCAACCCGTGATGAGACTCGAATCAAATGTGATCACCAAAGATCGTGTTCAACGTAAGATTTGGTGGATACCATAACTCATTACCTATAAAGAGGTAAGAACATTGGTATAATAAAAATATCATAATCAACTATGGAACGGCTGATTGATAAATCAAGGGTGAACGCCACGAAAGACTCCAATAAGTTCGAATGTTCAATAAGAACTGAAGATAGAATAAAACCTCACATCTTATTCATCTGACAACTTTGTGTGTGTTTTTCTCTTTCAATCTCCATTACAAGCCTTTAAATAGGCAAATTTGCAATATTTGTAACTTATGATATTTCCTAAAATATTTTCATAGATTGGAAAACTAAAATAAAGGAAATAGGCAAGTTTAGCAACTAGGAATCCTAATATATATGTTATTTAAACAAAATAGGAAAGTGATATGTGCTCAATCACAATAATATTTTAGCACATTATCTTTTAAAAATTTTTATATTTTATAACATTCTTGCATCCATATATAGCAATCATGAACTTAAATCTTGATACTCAATACATTATTGTTGGAGACACCTTCTAATGAAGTTGATACTTTAATGTTGTAGTTGGATTCACATCACTTGCAGGGTCTCCTAGCCAACTCGATTGAACTCCTCCTCCTCCTCCTCCTTGTTAGAATTTTAATTTGGTCCCCTTGCAGTTCAGTATCCAGTCTATTTTATTAGACCCTGTCAATCTAGCAGTTACAATGACACATAAAAAGTGTATGGGTATCGCATGAAGCAGATAACTAATCATCCTCAAATGATATTCCAAGATTTCATGCTTAGCAACAAAATTCCCAAGTTTTCAGCCTAAGCATGGACAGATGCGTACCTAATGCAATTTCAAATTAGAATGCATATGGATTGTTACCTTAGATTATACAACTTCTAGTAATATGAGATTGTGCTAATCAAAATTGTATAGTGTGATTTGTAGAATTTTTTTTAATCGATTAAATAGAGATCTCAAAATAAAAAAAAAGATAGGAAAATAGATAAATAAAAAAATTACGAAAATTTTGACATTAAATATTAATATATAATCAGTTAATTGTAAAACCGACTACGTAAAACTACCGCCTCCGCCGCCGCTGCCGTCACTGTAAACTCGTTTCCTACCCTCTATTTCCGAGCAAAAGGGTGTCTGTCCGCCGCAGCTTCGCCTACTCTCTCCCTTGGCCCGCCCCCTCCGGCGGACTTGTGAGAGAACTTACTCCATGAGCCTAGCACTGGCTGACGGGGCTTCATCGGCACTGAGATCCCTGTCTCGAAGGATCCCGCGCTCAAAGAATCCCTTCAGCTCCGTTGCCGGAGTAGGTATTTCCTCAGCCTCAGCTCCCGTTGGCACAGAGCAATCACGGGCTACTCAGGTCACTTCACGTGCCAATCGTATCGATCACTTGTACATATCTCGAATTCTTTCGAGAAAGGACTGGTCTTTACTCTTAAATTCCGAGTTGAAGGCCAAGAGCATCCTCTTGACCCCTCGCTTCATCGTCAGTGTTCTTCAAAATCAAGAAAACCCAACAAACCCCTTGAAGTTTTTTGTCTGGGTCTCGAATATCGACCCTTTGCTTGCCCGGGATCAGTCAGTGCAAGCTGTCTTCGCCAACACCCTTTGTCGGAAAGGGCCTGTTGTATTGTCCTCCGAGCTGCTTCAGGATATTAGGAACTCGGGTAACCGGCTGACAGAAGACTTGCTATGCATTACGATTGGGAGCTGGGGAAGATTGGGTTTGGCAAAATACTGTAATGAAGTTTTTGAGCAGCTTTCATTTCTTGGGTTTTTCCCGACCACTAGGCTGTACAATGCTGTGATTGATGCACTGGTGAAATCCAATTCACTGGATATGGCTTATTTGAAGTTCCAGCAGATGGCAGCAGATAAGTGCGAGCCCGATTTGTTCACATATAACATTCTCATACATGGAGTCTGCAAGGCAGGTGTGATGGACGAAGCTCTCCGATTAGTCAAACAGATGGAGTCCATGGGATATCACCCAAATGTCTATACGTACACTATACTAATTGATGGGTTGTGCAATGCGAGGATGGTCGATGAAGCCTTTGGGCTTGTGGAGACAATGAGGAAGAGGAAGGTATATCCAAGTGAAGCAACTGTGAGATCACTGGTTCATGGAGTGTTCCGCTCCATGGATAAGGAGGAGGCACTTAAATTGTTGCTGGGTTTCATGGAGAGGGAACCCATCTTACCTAAAGCAGCGTGCGATACCATACTGTATTGTCTTTCAAACAACTCCATGGCAAAAGAAGTGGCTCTTCTTCTGAGGAAATTTGGGGAGAGAGGCTATGTTCCTGATGGAGGGACCTTTAATATCATGCTGGTCTGCATGATCAAGGGTTTGGATCAGAAAGAGGTACTTGAGATATTTGAGGGCTTTACTAAGCGAGGTTTTGTGCCCGGGTTCAGTACATTTCTTATGCTAATTGAAGCATTGTACACATCAGGAAGAGCTGTGGATGGTGATCGGTATTTTAATCAGATGCTCAATCTCGGACTTGTGTCGAATGTTGTCTCTTACAATACAGTAATTGATTGCTTCTGTAAAGCCAAAATGTTGGAGAGGGCAGTTGAAATTTTCAGGGAGATGCAAAGTAGGGGTGTCGCCCCAAATCTCATTACCTTCAATACTCTTATAAGTGCATATTCCAAGGAAAGTGATATAAATATGGTCCAGCATATGCTAGAGATGCTTTTTGAGTTTGGGTTGAAACCTGATGTTGTTACATTTACTGCAGTAATTGATGGCCTGTGTAGAGTGAGCCGAGATAAGGATGCTTTTAGTTGTTTCATGGAGATGCTGGAGTGGGGTATTTCCCCAAATATGGTCACTTATAATACTTTGATCAACTCTTTATATATCAGAAGGAATATAGGTAAGACACGGGAACTTTTGAGATGGATGCAAGAAAGTGGCATCAACCCTGATATATTCTCTTCCAACTCTCTTGGTCAAAGTTCCTATAGAATGGATAAGATTCAGAAGGCATAGAAGCTTTATCATGCAATTTTGTGATTGGGGGTATGAATCCCGACGATAATCTGCATCTTTCTTGGGAAGCAAATAATCAAGTAACTTGATTCTGGATCTTCAATAGCGCAGTTTTCTTTTGGAAAGAGGAATTTGTAAGTTGATTGTACCATATTTTGAAGGGGGAAATTATTCAAATTGATCACATAGGTCAATTTGTATTCTTCCATGGACATGGGCATGTTGGTGCTCCTCACTACAGTAGTGATTTTGAATGACAGAAAGGTAATAATGTTGAAGAACATTTTGTTTGGAGATAATTTCCTTCCTTAGAGAATGAGTTACTGATGAGATTGATAGAGAAGTTATAGAAGCTATAAATTAGCATAATGCCTGTAGGCCAGGGAGATATTGGCTTTGAATCCTCCTATCTGAGTTTTGTATTTTAGTGACTCCAGAGACCAGATATTCCTCATAGATTGTCTGATCACCTTCTATGGGGACTACTTGGATGATGGATTAAATCATGTAATTCGGTTTATAGATAAACAAATAAAAGGTTAGTACATAAATCCCGAAGGCTAGCACGAGCAAAAGTAGTTTATGAGGTGATAGATTCGAATTCCTTGAGCTTATAGGCCTTGGTGAAATCACCTACAAATGTACTTACCTGGGCATATGGTCTTTTGTCTAGTCATGGGACTGTGGAGAAATATACTTCTCATTGTAACCCAAAAAAAAAAAAAGGATGTGCACAGTTAAGTAGAAGTAGTTATTTTAGCGAATAGGAGTGCAAGAAACAAGCTTGATCCCCAGAAAATCTAAAATGTCCTGTGCAAGAGGTTTATGTGTGATATTTGTTTGGATTAAGCTACTAGATCAACATCTATCTGCTCATTTCCTAGTTTAACTTATCAACTTTTGTGGTTGCTTTATAAGTTTCAAAAAGTAGAAATGGTGGCTCTCATGGATTAGAATGTTTTTTCTGGCGCTGAATTTTGAGTTATTTTCTGTGAATCAATGACCATTGTACTGCTGCAATCTGATATCAACGATGGTCTGTTCTTGGCAGATGAGTTTGGGAAGAGCCGTATTTAATCCGGAAAACAGGTGTCGGCCATCCATCTCAAATTTACAGCAAGTTTGCATCCAGATTATGGTTTGCTGTATGAATAATACGGTTCATATAGGACTGAATACTCAACATACTTCATTGATCTTCCAATATTGCTTCCATTCTAATTCATGTACTACTTTAGCAAAATGGAATTCCATGTTCTGTGGACTACACATAGCTAGATTTCTATCATAGTTCTTTAAGCTATGAAGTTTTATTGATGAAGACATTGGGCAATGGGTAAGTAACGTATAGTAAAATTAGATTGTGCAGAAAAATAATGAATATAATCTAGAAAGGAATAGTTCTTAAGGAGTCATTTTCCAAATGAAAATGATGACAACTGATAACTACTATATAGCTGCCTGAAACCAGATGGTATCATTGCACTCCATGCAGAATAACAAAGCACGAAGGGTTTGATCTGCCACTGTGGACTCCGAAACATCTCCAAAGTTGTTTCAAGTTCGTCTTCAAGGGCAAGTACCATGGCGAGTTAAGATTATGTTGCTGCTGATAAGCGTGATTACAAGGATTTGATATTCCGCATCAAGGGAGATGTTCTGTTGGTTTGTATGACTTGATAGTCTTTGGACTTGTCTCCACTCGAGGACATGAATACAGTTACAAAGAGGAAGGGTCCAGGTCTAGATCCCTTAGGCCAGTCAAGGTCCGTACATTCTACATGAGGATTCTGATATTGCCTCTCGAGGATGAGACATCTACTTGGAAAAATTCGATCATTGAAGTGTTTTACATTATCTTAGGAGGGGATTTTACATGTTAAAAGGGACTTGTTTTAGAGAAACAAAGTTTGTATAGTAACACCGCTCTTGTTTTAATAACAAAAAAATTATAAGTTAAATTTTTACTATGAGACTCTTTGTTCCTCTTTATTCTTATTCTCTTATTTTATTCTAAATTTGCCAGTATCTTATATAATTGAAAGAAAAGGGACTTGTTTTGCTAAACAGCTATTGACTTATCAGGTAGATTCTCTCTGGCCATGGTTAAGGGCATAGGATCCCTCAGTCAAAGCCTGTGGATTCTTTTCTTATTGATGTCGTGTCGTGTCTCATCATCGACACGCATTATATTTACTGTTTGCTTCAACTTCTGTGAACTGTGTCTGCTAATGGTTTCTTGAGTGATAAGTCAGCTTGCTCAATAGTTTTTTTACGGCGCTCAACTTCATTCTTAATCTAATTGACCACCTATTTAGTCCCAACCATTTCTTCTGTCTACACCATCATTCCATCTACTAATGGTTAGTTTAGTATGAAGAAATGACACGAATTGTTGTCATTTGACTAGATGAGTAGTAGATCATGAGGCGACTGTGAATACAATGGGTCTTCAGGCTAGTGACCCATTTAGTGTGACAAGTGGAAGTGATTCAAGGTGGCAACAACAGCGTACTGTTTTCTATGTGATTCCATACGCTACTCTCGAGCAGTAGTGGACATGGTGACATGGGACGGACCTAGGGAAATTGTCTCCATAATGTGTGTTTGTCTGTTCATGTAATTGCCACTTAATATGAAGTTGTGGAAATTAAGAGCCACCTCTCCTCTCTTTTCAGGTTACTGACTTGAGTGTCGGACAGTCAAATTAATTTATCAACTTGATTTGAATTCCCTTTTCTGGTGTTTCCATGTTCGTCGTCACAAGCTGGGTCACCTTTCCTCACTCCCCCATCCCTTGTCCTCAATGGCCGACTATTGCCCCCAGCCAGCTCGCCATTGCCTTGACCAGCTCAAAGGCACATCTGCTCTTCGCTACACCGACCGGCTCCCTCAACCCTCACCCTTAACTATGCCTCATCTTATAGACGACTTAAACAAGCCAGTCCTGCCCAGCATGAGGACACTGATCAGCTCACCACTTTCCTGATCGCCACTACTATGAATACTCTTTGGACCTCATCACAAAGGAATAATGTCAAACGATAAGGGTTTGGAAAGAACTAGGAATATTTTCTTTTTTTATTCATTCACGGTTTTCATGACAATGCCAATGGGCACCCTCACGGCCCTTGGAAAGAGGGGCTAACATAGTCCTCTGAATGAAACAGATCGAACTAAAATGGTGATAAAATTAGATTGATGATGAAGTTAAGAATCATTACAGATATTGAGGACTAATTGGGCTGTTTACTCTAATTTCTTCGGCACAACAATCACGGGAACGGGAAGAATTATCCCTAGGTTGATCGGCTGTTTCTCGGGCACAGACACGATCCTTAATAAGCTAAAGCATTCTTCTTAACTGAGGAAAAAATTAATACACCGGCCTAGCATTGCAAATATGCAACAAGCAAGCTATTATTGGCACAAGCAAGATGCAACTAAGATGGAAAATGGAACCTGGGAGAAATATGTGTACCATGGGCAGGATCAGAACCGACTGAAGGAGTAAGGGCTTGTGAGGGACTCTTCAAGCTCACGAAAACCTAAATAAACTGCTTCCGTCTGGCTCTGTGGGAGAGCTAGCCTGCGTACCTCGGTCATATACCTATTTTTCACAAAACAGATGATGTACAAATACTTCATGATCAATATGGACTCTCAAGATCACAACTAATGAGGAAAAAGAACAAAAAGAGGATGGATAATCGATTAGAGGATGCCAGAGAAATTGAACCTGTTTGCCGCACTTGTGATCTTGTCTCTAATACCCTTGTTAACTGCCGCTGCTTGGTCGAATGAATGTGCTCCGAGAATTAAGGAGGCCGCTACGGGGCTTGTGTTCATTCTCTGGGCCAGTGTGGACATAGCCCACTCACGCAGTACTACCAGCACTGATCGGAGGATGCGTAGCCTGAGAGCTGGAGACGGCAAAACGGCTCCATTGGATAAGAGCTGATCGTAAGTGTTGAGCACGGGTTCAATGGCACCCTTGCACGCTGCAAGAAGAGCCCTTGCAACATCTTCATCTCCAATGGCCTCAACACCCGAATTCAATCTCTCCTGCCAAGGTCAGAATGTCAGCTAAAAACTTGAGCTGTCACAGGGCATTGGTAGAAATATTCATCATACTTTGGCATCTAGGTTTACAGAGGAACTAAGGAATATTCTGCAAGGAGACAGCTCCCATGAGAGGAATAATGCATAAGATATTCTTTGCTGCAAGGGAATGAATTAGAGGCTATTCGGAGATTAAACTGTCATATAGGTTCATTTGTTTAAGACGGGAAAACAGTTGCCTGAAAATATTCGGGCTTAGAGATATAACAGAACATTTTCTGTATTTTGCTGAGAAATGAACACGTCCCAGGGGGAAAAAAGTTGCTCTTTAAAAGATACATTTTGTGTATTTTGCCAAGAAATGAACGCAATATGTCCCCTGGGGGGGCGGGCGGGCGGGGGCAGGTTAGGGGGAGTTGTTCTTTAAAAAAAAATGAGGTGATATTTGAGAATTAGAAAACGAACCAATGCAGCCTTCTCCATGTGAAGACACAAAGCATCCAACTGTAAAATTGCTCCATCTCCAGGATAGATGTTTGCACCAACCCTCTTGAGGACTGAACAAGCTTCGGCTATGCCGCCACGTGATAGAGCTTGATCGATAAGTCGAGCCCAAGTCTCCCTCACTATGCTACTATCAGCATCACCAGAGTAGTTTGCAAAATAGAGCATTTCAAGACATACCTAGGAGCAACAAAACAGAGACAAGAACAGCGAAGAAAGAAAAGGGAACATGAGAAGTTGTGAATCTCCACAATAATATCCCAATTAAAATGAGTACGGAAACTGCAGTTTTCATGATTTTCTTCAGATTGGGGTTGGATTTATGAATTAAAGACTCCAGCACCACATATTTTCCAATTCTCTATGTCTTTTCTGCAACTTAAACAATCAACAATGAAGATACTTGGTACATGTTAGCACTTATGGAGCTTCCAACTAAGCATCTGAGTTCCTCGCCATCCATCCATCCCTCCCTTTCTCTCATACTTAGGCAATAAATCACAGAAGAATAATTACAAACGGTTATCATGAGGCTACTTTTTTCCTTCTCTATTATGCTTGATATTATATTAAAAATCAATACAGCCAATCACATAAGGGTATTCATCAGTTGTGTAAGGATAGAAGAAATGTGACAACAGATCTCTTAATAAATGAATTCCACATCTGATGCAGTCCATATATTGATAATTAATGAAGTGATCAAAAGCACTCACCTCCCACAGCTCAAAGGGAACAGCGTATTCATTGTAAAGCTGAGTGATACTTTTCAAATCCAATGATAGCTCCTTGGCCTTTTCCTGTGCAGCATTGGTGTAATTCAGGTCAACTGTCATGTTGCCATTGGCTTGGGTAGGATCAGAGGTCTCAGCTGGGGTATTGTGCCTTGAGACTATTGCCTCCAGTTCCTCTCTAATCTTTATTTGGAATCGCAGAACGGCAAGTTTCCCTTCAAGCAAATCTAGCAATCCATTATCGAATGCTTGAGCTCCTGGAAGGCCAGTGCCACTGCTAGCATTTTTGGCTTGCAAAACCGCATTACTTAGATACTGAAACCTGAAAAGAGGAAGATGACAGATAAGCAGCAACAAGAAAGCCACTTTCTTCATTTCCTATTCAAACTGAGTAATTGACAACCACTATGCCTTTGGCACAGAATCAACTAACTTCTAAATACTAAATGAGCAGTTAATATCAGATGATGATAATAATATTCCTTGGTTAATCAGTTGGTACAAAGGGTTTTGAAAATGCAACTCTTTAAAATAAAAAGAAAAAGGTTGTAGCAATGACACAAAATATACTAACTATAACAATACATAGTTATATTGGAACAACTTCACAAATTGCCAATCAATAAGTTGGAACAACTTTGCAAATTGCAAATTTTTTATTTTATGTAAAAAATATGGCAAAAATATGAAAACTATTTAAGTAATCAAACAAAAATGCAGGAAAAAAAACCAAAAATTAAAAGGCTAAACTGCAACAATCATCGGAATGGCTCTTTGCTGACATTGGTGCCTAACAAGGCACCACCAGATCTCCAATGCCTGAAGTGATTGTTGACCTCATCTAGAGGATTTTAGTCAGCAAAAATGCTACCACCACCAAGAGACGATGCCAAATCAAGATCTTGATCCTCAGAAACAAAGATCTCCCACATGACCAGGTTGTCAGACATCCTCATCCCAAGGGTAATGTCCCCTGGCAAGGTCACCACCCATGGTCACCAGCTACAAATTATTTAGAGAGGGAGAGGGAGAGAGAGAGAAGAAGAAGAAGAAGAATGGCGACTTGCTAGATATGGTGGCCTTGTTGGTGACCAGAAACCTGGATGAGGTCGACAGTGCCCCACTGAGGTCAATTGACAACCTCATCCAAGAGGATACAGCCCCAACATTGAAATATTGATTCTTGGGGATGGTAGCCTCATTGATGCCTATAACACCTGGATGAGGTCATTGGTCACCTAGAGGCATGAAAATCCTCATCTATGGGGTGGTGACCCCAATAAGTTGACGGTTGCCAGCAAAGAGCCACTCTCAACACGTGTCAACATTATGGCCTTTTCTTTTCATTTTCTTAATAATCAAGCATTTTTATTTTATTACTTTGATGTGGTTTTTATAAATGAACCATATCACATGGTAAATCGTGACATATGGGATACATTATTTAATCAATTAGTGGCAAAGTCAACTGTTCTTTCCCTAAATATACTACATTGTTAGCGATTACTGCACATTTTACCATAATATTCATCCTATCCATGACAATTTATATGACATGACTATTATAACCACAGAACATAAACTTAAACCAGATAATGAAAAGTGTCCAAAAAATTGAGTCAGCAAGAAGACTCAGATATCAGCTAGAAGCAATATACACACATCAGCCACAGAAGCAACTAGTGTAACTTCATCATAAGTCACACAAGCATGAGGCAACTAATGCAACTTCATCACCCAAGGGTGCTAGTCCACATAATTATAGGTTTATATTGCTTAATAATGAGGGAAAATAAAGCAGCATTAGACCTTAAAATATAAATATCAAAGATAATGCAATCATAAAACACCAACCTCTGTTCTAGAGTAGGAATATCCCCAGGACTAGTGGATCGTCTTTCTGCCAGTCTTAGTAAGACATGCGCAGCAAGTATGTGCTGCCTCTTCAGAACATAATACCGAGCAAGAAGATCAAAGTACTTAGCCTGAGTAGCCTGGATGTTTACCCCAAGTTGTCCTGTAGCAGATGTAGATGTCACCGCAGAAACAGCTCTAACCTGCAATGCAGATGGCAGGTATTTCCATGGTATTTCCATGAGTTAGGTGCTAAAGATGGTTATTACAAGAGATAGATGACATGCTATTATATCAGCTTACACCCAACAAATTGAAACTGGAAGAACAAAAAGTGGTACCTCTTGTCCTGGTTCTCGTCCGGCACTCTGTAGGAAAGGAACCAAATCAGAGCCTCCATACTCCAGCAACTCATTTTCAAGGCCAAGGTCAATCATCGCACAATATAAATACTTGTGAAACAATCTATCAGGTGACTGAACGCCAAGCTGAACGATTTGGCAAATATATTTCTTCTGAGAAGCCTGATCAAGCACTGAGGAGGTAGTGGGCCTAACAGAAGTACCAAATTGCTTCTGAGGGGTCTCACCTTTGAGAGAGCGTAAAGCACTAACAACAATTTCATAGCACTGCTCAAGTTGAACTATTGCATGCTCTCGAATTGCTGCATCAACTTGATCATTTATAGCATCACCGGCAGGGTCAAGTGATCGTGCCTTCTCAAGAGGTAACCGAACCACTGCTTCATAAAACCTGAATTGGACTCTATGTTAGGATAAAGGGAAAAGATATTCAAACAATAATTAAATATCTTTAGTCATTTATTAAAATCTAGAAGGATGCCTGCTATAGCACTTTGCTTCCTACACAATACTTAGCTGATGTAATGATTTGAACCAGGCAATTGATATAGGGCGTAGTAAATTTCTACCTTGTTGAAAACAAACTGATTAGTCACCATGGAGTAAATATAGTATCAGTTACTCTCCATCAGGCTGAATATTAGCAGAAAATAATTAACAAAATCTAGAATTAAATGGAGCAAGGGGAGAATGGGAGCACTAGAACCCATAGTAAAATAATAAACCTCAGAACAATCCTGATGTGCTGTGTGAGAAGTCCTAGATGGAAGTTCCCATTTGGTAAAATGTCTTTCCTCATGAAAATTTTAACACCCTACATGTTATGCTTCTAGAGCAGTAAATTTAATAAAATTCCTTTTGAGGAAATATATTAACTCCTGAGCCACCTCATAAATATAAATTTAAAGAGATGGCTTGGCTACTAAAATGAAATAAGCGGAGAATGATTTCTCAAAATTTTAGACAGAAAAGTGGAAAAAGGAATGTACAGAAGGAAGAATTGCCAAATGATCAGGATTGGCCTTGAAAAGCCAGTGCTGGCATTGCAACAAAATATAGATGTGGGATAAGCTAAACTAACCTTAGGTCCTCAAATCGTTTACAAACAGTTCGTAAATCAGCAGATTCTGGAATTTTGCTCAACAAATTGAAGGCCTCTTTTGCGAGATTCTCCCTCTCCCTAGTATCTGTAGTGACTGCAGCTCTCTCGAGACATTCCACAGCCAAGAAGAATTTGTAATCAGACTCTTTGAAGTAGCTAGGGCAACCCTCCCGTAACCTTGCACTAATGTCATCCACAGTACCCCTGCCATCAGGACCAGTATAAAACTGGAGAAATAAACATATAGTTGTTAATAAAATTAATTGAGCATAAGATCTAAAAATTAAATGGGAAAAATTATAAAACTAAAACCTTAAGTCAGTCAATAATGTATTACCTCCATCAGAGAAGATATGAACCTTGTTGCTAGGCAGTCACCTTCCTCAGAACAAACTAGTTGATGAAATGTAAGCTGCAGAAGTGCCTGCTGCAAATTAGCATCAAATGTCTGAACCAATCGTGTCACGTGATGCTGTGAAATAAGCTGAAGCAAAAAAAGAGCTTCACTTGATCTGAGAAGCAATTGCCTGATGCACTCCATTGCTCTAACCTGAAAAGCAAAAATGGGATGACAGATTTGTGATAATAGAAGCCAAAGTACAAAGGTCAAACTTGCTGCGAAATAATAGAAGCCAGAGGATAAAGGACAAATTTGCACTTCCAGTTGTGAATGCTGACCTACCTCCATTGCCGCCAATTCAGCAGGACTATATGGTAACCTTTGCCTCTTATTAGTGGTTCCACTGCCATTAGACTCAACATTGCGAGAGTAAGAACTGAACAAGTTCCTCGCGAGACTCCTATCTCCAGCACCTAATTCTGAACTTGCTCCATATAATATAGAGCCTGACCAGTCTCCCAGTCCAGCAACACATCCATAGAGACCTCTCCTCTGATCTCTTCTAGATCTTAGAAACTTCTCCAAAGAACGAAGTTTATTCTCGAGAAGTTGCATAGCCCCCATAGGGAGCCTACACACAATTATTCCGGTGTCTGATGATGCATCTGCAGAGGAAGTGAAGTCCCCTTTCTTCACCATTACAGGAAGCTCCCACAGTGGGTACAGCAGTCTTGATGAGCACAAACAGAGCCCTTCATGGGCTGCTGAGAATACAGGCTCAGCCTCCTGCACAACCTGGCCCATGCTAAAGCCACCACCTGAAGCTCTAGTGCTGGACAATGCACTGCTTCCTTCAAGCTGTGGCAATCCCACAACTCTTGGATCTTCAAAAGCCTCAGCAGCCTTCTCAGCAACAGCATTACTTACAATGTTCTCAAAGTGGACAATCCTTGCAGCTAACATTAAGCACATACCAGCAGCCTCAGTTGCACCAAAACGGTTGAAGAACTCATCTAATGCAGATCTAGGTGAATTGGACTCAAACAACCTCCTCAGTATATCGACAGGTCTATTAAAAACAACTTCCATCAAGCCCATTGTACTGAAAACGATGAACTTCCTCCTTGGGAGGATATGATGCACAGAAAGGTCATTCAATGCCCAAAGCTTTCCTGCTGTCCTCTCAGGGGACCCCCCTGAGCTCTCAATTCCACAGAACTCGAGCTCTGAATAGAGCGACTGCAAAGTGGCTGCTGTATCTGGCAAAGGCAGGATATCTGCAACAAAAAGCATTCGACCTTCAACAGGCAGGGAAGATATTGATTCCCTCAATGCTCGAGAACTCCTTGCACTTGATCCTAAAATACCAGAGGATTGCGTGCTAGAATCCTTGCTCACAATAAGAAGAGAGGACATGGTGGGAGGAGATGAATCGGAAAGGATGAGAGTTCCAGAAGAGTAAAACGCTGATTCCACTTTCAGAGAGAGGTCCTCACCCTGGGGTCTGCTTGTTAAAGATATGTTTCCGAAGGAAAGGCCCCCGCTAACCCCAAGAGGGGGTGAAGGCCTAGTACTGACGACTTTTAAGCAACTTGGCTTATAATGATTAGAATTAAATCCTCCCAGTCCTCCAACACTACCTGTGTTTCTACTGAATGGAGAAGTGGAAAGGTACATCCTCCTTCCATCAGATAAGACTGCAACCAGATGTAGGCACTTTGATTCGAGGGCTGACAAAGGGGATATGCATACTATGGAGGGCTTAGCTGATCTACTTGGGGCTCTGGCAGCTGTTGAAGATTGCCTAGCACCATATTGTGCATCTCTCTGATTGATTAGATTCCTTTCCTCCGCCACTTTCTTCAGTGGACCATCTCCATTTGATCCCAGGGAAAATACCTGGAGTTTCATCTCCTCCGTACGTGCATATAGAATGTGTCTTTCATTGTCAAAGACCATCTCTACAACAGGATCAACTGCTGCAAACTTGAATATGTTTGGTACAACCCATCTGGAAATGTAATAGGAATTCTCTAAGTTTTGACATGACAATTCTCATAATCACAAGCTAATGAGTCTAATGCAAATAGGTTACACTATGGAATCCAACATTCATCACTGAGATACTGGATGCAAGGAAGAAGACAAATACCTTGAAAGAACACTCCCTATACCAGCTGTAAGGCAAATTTTACGACAATGTTTATGCCACCCTGAACCAGTAGTGTAATACAACTCATAAATGTGCCCATCACGGCCAGCCAAGAAGATTCGGCCCTTCTCAGTACAGGTGATGCAAGTCATAGTAACTCCATCAGAGGGGACTGTATACTCAGGCAGAGGCTGTAGTGAAACCTCTAAGTATGGATCAGCACCATCAGCACCAGCTGAGCAGCATACTCCAACAAGAATCAACTGAAAGAAACAAACTGATATGTAACGAGAAGATTTGACCTCTAAACTTTAGAGATGATGCAGAAATTTCACAGTTAAGGTCAGCAGCAAGCATCTGTAGCAAATGAAATATGCAGATACTCAAATTTAGACTGCAATAAGATGAACTGAAAGGAACAGAAGACAAACAAAAAATACTTCCACATTCATGAAACAGAAATGACACTAGAAACTAGTCATACCTCAATAGGTGTTGCTAAAATCAACACATACTGGATAGCTTCAATAAAGATGCCAGGTTTGGATTTGGCAAGGCCAACAGCACATATAGCTTGTTCCTCAACATTAAATTCAGGACACTGGCCATCCCTAATCGATAGGGAAAAAATGAAGAAAAGGTGAGAATTAATCAATCACAAAGAGAATCACAAAATAAATTCTCCTTTTTTCTGGTAGATATCACAAAAACAAATTATCAAAAAAACACCTTGTTGACCAAAAAAAGAGATTCCAACCAAAAATAAAAAAAAAAAAAAAAAAAGTAGAGGGCTCTTCATCAAGTTGAAAACATACCAACATAAAAAGTGAAAAAGAACAAGATTCAAGACCCAAGGCATTAGCTATACCCGACTAAAACAACAGCAGACTAGAGTAATGAGTTAGTAAAATTAATAAACTAGAAAAAAAAATTGTGTTCCATCATAGTTGCACATAAGTGACAGATCATTTAGGTGTTCAGGTTACTTTTATCCATCATTCTTGGACTGACGAGAAAAAAGGATATCGTTTTCAAAGTGCCTCTTTTAATCAATAACAAGATCTCAATCCTAAGAAGGAAAGATAAAGAAAAGCTCACCGCTTATCAAACCGCCATAGGAATAAAGAATTATCTACTGATGCCCATGCCCTGCGTATTTCTGGAAATATCCCACACAATGCAGTTCCCTCGCCACCAGCCGCATTATATCTTTCAATAAGTATGGAAGGCAACTCCCAAGTATCCACAACCTCTACCATAGGAGGCCACTGCAATGCAATTTTTAGCGATCAGTTAGCCTGTTGCCTTCCTACAACCCTAGGAAAAATGATGACTCAGGGAACCTGACTGCTATTGACTTTTAATAGTGGTCACAAGCATCACTATGGCAATTACAACATAAGAAAGAACTGAAGCATGTGGCCAGTTAAAAAGGCCAATCACAATCAATAACGTACACCTTGGTTTTACATCAAACTTAGGACCTTAATTAAGCAAATCTTTATACCTGTCAAATATGCTGCTTTAAAGTGTAAAAAGACAAGTTAAAAATTAACACAGCAACTATTCTGTTCCACAGATTTTCATCACGTAAGAATAATGCTCTAGAAGCACTATCGATTTGCTAATCAACATCACACAACCCAAATCTGCAAACTAGAGACCCGATCTTGAAGTACCATTTATTTGTTGAACTACATCGAAACCCTACAAATATGGCAACTAGAGACCTGAGAAAACCCAGTTTAAAACTGAAATCAAAAGAAATCAAAGACATAACATGTTTGAGCAACCTATGCAATGCTATTCCATAAACAAAAAGACATCATTAAAGCAGCTAAAGTCTGAAAGGCCCTGGGACTCTGAAAAACATGCTCTCAACAGAAATCTAAAATATAAACAAAAAGGTCAAAAAATTTCCAACAAACAAAGATCTTAACTCATTTCACAATAAAAATCTTCAAAGGCAAAGAAAAATTGTTAATCTTTTTATTTCACAATCACACCACCACTATTAACCAATATAAGAGATCAATAATCAGTTACTGTGATTATAGAATCCAACACAGTATCAACTTCAACTAAAAATAACTGAAGAAAGTTCTATATAACAGGAAAGCATGTGGGATAGTTAGCCAACTAAGTAAAGTTTTGCAGCAGATCCATGGAATATCAATCTCCAAAGACTTGCTTAGGAGTTTAAAGGGCATTCAGGTATAGAAAATACAGAGATAGACCAAGGATACTGTCATTACCAACACACACTGGGACTGACCAGAGATGAAACAGCTTAGCTATTTTCTTGCTCTTTCAGTTGTTAATAAACATCAGATGATATCCACAAACCGCAGAAGCACGAATTCTATTATCAGTTACCAGTGATTCATTCTCAATCCTGAAAGCGCTGAGCCCGCGCTATACAGAAGTGAAACACTGAGAGCTCCTTTTTCATCAAACAAAATCCAAACTTTCAGCCAATGTGAATTCTGGAGATAAACGTGCAACATCGAAGAGTATAAAAATTCACTCGTTTTAGAGAAACTTCCATGTACCTCCCTCGGGTGGGTCGAATAAGGATGGCTGGCGTATCTAGCAGCTTCCAGAGCTTCTTCAAGGTCGATGTGCGAAGCAGCTTCGCGGCCTATCCGGTCTGTCACGACAGTACCGGCATTGGTCACATCCCGCATCACAATCTCCTCTGACGACGAGGACATCTTCCCAGTGAAAACCCTAGAGGGTCGACACTGAGGCAGCACCTAAGTAGCTACGACTTAATCTGCAAAGGCGAGGAGATAACCCTAATTCAACATCCGCCCCTGTGATTCCCGGAAAAATAATCACTTGAACTCCCAAAATTCAGAGGAAGGAAATTCAATCGTCGTACGCTCGGAGGTGGAAGTCCAAAATTAGGGTTTTTGGAAAGGGTTTTTAACGGTGGCGGGCAAACTAAGCTGCTTTTCAAAACACACAGTGCGGCTGCTTCCATTTTTTCAAATAATTTTTTTTATTTTTTAATATTTTCACGGTCTTTCCTTTCAATTTAAAAGAAATTTTCTGTTGTCCGAAGATAATAGTTCACTAGTAAGCTGACAATATGTAGTAGGCCAAATCTAGAGTTAGAAACTCTTAAGGGTCGGTATATATAGTTTAATTAACAGACCTCAAGTTATACAGTATATCGTTTGGTAGATTAGTCGATTGTTACGGTATTAAACACTATTAATATCAAAAAAAGTTTTCAATTTTTTTAATATCTAGGCTGCAAAAGTTTTCACACGCTTCAAATTTAGTACGAATTTATTATGTATCTTGATTAGATACCAATTATAAATTATTTATCAATTTTAATGTAATTTTCATTCCTTGTTATCATAGGCTATATATTAGCAAAAGATTGTAGATTAACTAAGTTTCCTATTTGATTAATTTCTTTTCCAATTTAGGATTTTCCTTTTTATACAAACATAACATTGTACGCAATTAATATATGAAAAATACACTTTCTTCTTCTTTGTGTCTAGTAATGTGGTATCAGAGCATAATTGAAGAATTTCAGCCACCCATCCCATTAGCCTATTATGTTCATCGAGGGTTTGGTTGTTTTCGGTTGCTTCGTCAAGGGGTTTGTTTGCTCTTTGTTGTCGTTGCTCTCTACTATCATTGCTCTTTGTTGTAGTCTCTATCATTGTTGCTCTTTGCTATGACTTTTTGTTCACTACTTATTGCGTCTCTCTCTGCTCACAGCGTGCTATGCCTCTCAAATGTTACTTTGTAGCATCTTGTTGTTTGTTGCTTCTTCGTGCCGTTCAAGGGAGTCTTCAATCTATCAATATGCGCTCATGCTCTCTAGTCATTCTATGACTGCTTTTGTTCAGTTTTGTTATTACCAAGTTCATTAAACCTATCCGAAGTGTTTTGCTTAGACCGGTTTCCCTTGCTATTGCATGATTTATTAAACATGTCCGATTTGTTTTGCTCAAACCAATTTACCTTTGTTGCTACGATTCTATCTTATTATGGTTGCTTGTGTTTTGATTGTGCCCAGCTTTTTATTATCTTGGTATCATGGCTAATGAACAGAAACATACTATTGTGATTAATATGATTCCAATGTTAATCTAAAATTGCATAACACAAGCTTACTGTACCTAGTTGTTTGCATTGGTGTAAGATAGTCAAGATTTATCTTGACAGCTTATCAAAAGATGATCATCTTACTTTTGATCCACCAACAAATGATACTTGTAAGGAGTAACTGAGGGATGAGGCTCGCTTATTCTTGTTGATCAAGAATTCCATTAATATTGAGGTAATCAATATAACTAATCATTATGAGTATGTTAAGGAACTAATTGATCATTTAGAGTTTTTTATTCTCTAGAAAGGGAAATCTCTCATGAATTTATAAGGTCTATAGAAGTTTCTATCATGTTGAACAATAAGATCAATCATTTCAAGTACACTTTATGAATTTTAAAAGAACATATGAAGAACCAAATAATTCATTGTCTTTTAGACCTAATATCACAATTGAACAAACTCAACAAGAGAAGATGTCGGTAATGAGTTTTCTTGTAGACCTTAACTCTTAGTTTGAAGTTGCTTGATCTTAGATTCTCTCCAGTGTTGAGATTTCCTCTCTGCATGAGGCCTTCACAAATGTGTTTTGCATAGATACTGAGAGCTCCATCAACGTTCAAACTCCTAATGCACTTGTTAGTCATAGCACATCTTGAATGGGCCAACCCTTCTAGAGAGATCAGGACAGAGGTGGTAATTATATTCCGAATATAGGGAGAGTTATATGTGACTATTGCCATGAGTTTGGTTATACAAAGCACTATTATCAGAAGTTGTAGAACAAGAATATGAAGTATCAATCAACTTTAGTGGCTTTTGCTCCGACTAATTTTGACAATGTTGTGACTTTTGTTATGCCAAATTCTAACAAGACAATTACAATGCATGCTAAGGATTGTGCCAAGCTTACTAAATACCATGAATCTTTGAAGAATTCATCACAATCTATCACTACCCTTACCAAGTCAGGTAATCCAAATGTGTGACTTCTTTTATCATCCAACAAAACAGACAGTTTATTCAAGTGCCACAACTCATATGATAGGTAATCCCACCCTCTTTTTCATTTTTCAATCTCATACATCTCCCACCATTGTAACCTTAGATGATGGATCTACTTCATTTGTTCTTAGTTCTAGCATTGTCAATCCAACCTCATCAATTACCTTATCCTTTATATGGAGTCTATCTAAATTTACCTTTATATTGTCTCTATAAGTAAACTTACTCGCACTTTGAATTGTTTCATCTCATTTTTCCCTAGTTGCTATCCTTCCAATCTTATGATAAAGAAAATTATTGTTGAAGGATATGAATTAGGTGGCCTCTATATTTTGGACACACAAGCACCAGGATCTATTACTTATTCCAATACCTTTAGCCCTTTCAAAGCACATTGTTGGTTGGGTCATCCTTCTCTACCTAAGTTTCACTATGTGTTTTCTCTTAATCGCAAGTCATATTAATTTGCAAAATACCATCATCTCCCTTCAATTCCTCTTGTTAATAAACAAGCTAGCTCTCCATTTGAACTAATTCATTTAGATATCTAGGGTTTAAGTCCCGTTGTATCTAAAATTGGTCTCTGATATTTTGTTACCTTTATTGATGGTTTGTCTCATATGAATTGTTCTAAATTATTTTCTTATTTTATTATATTTTGTGCTAAAATTATGACACAATGTAATATGTTTGTGTGCACCTTACACAGTGATAATGCCAAAGAGTACTTCTCCAATGTTTTCTAATATTATATGGTTCTAAATAGTATTATCCATCAATCATCATGCATTGACACAACATTTCAAAATGGTGTAATGGTGTGATCAAAAAGAAAAATAAACTCCTTTTTGAGATTGTGAGGGCACTTTTATTTTAAATGTGTGCTCCTAAACAGTTTTAAACTAATGTTGTTTCTACAACTTGCTTTCTCATTAGTCACGCACCATATAGTTTTCTTTTCCCTACTAAGCAATTGTTTTCTATTAAACCTCATATATTTGGTAGTACTTATTTTGTTAGAGATGTTTATCGATTTGTAACTAAATTAGATCTAAAATCATTAAAGTGTGTCTTTTTGAGATACTGTAGCATGCAAAAAGGATATTGATGTTTCTATCCTAGCTGTAATAGGTATCTTGATGTTACCTTTCTCGAGCATGCTCCTTTTGTCCTTGATTCTAAGGCCTTCAATAATGGGGAGGATGATAATCTATTACAATATCATGTCACATACAAGACCACTCAACCACCATCCTCCTTTTTATCAGTTCCATTACCTGTGCTATCTCTAGTTATCCATACCTTCTCTCAACATAGAGATCCTCTTGGTTCATGTTTAGCATCATATTCTTCTTTAGCATCGGATCCCCACTTCGGTGATCTTGGTTTGCCTATTGCACTTTGTAAAGGTAAACATAATTATGCTTATCCTATTTTTTCTTTTGTCACTTATGATCGCTTGTCCTTCTCTTCTTCTTCCTTTGTTGCTTCTATTAATTATGTGTATGTCCCAACATCTGTCTCTGAAGCCTTGTCTCATCTTGGTTGGTGTTAGGTGATGATAGAATAGATGAATGCTTTGAATTCCAATGATACTTGGAATTTGATTATTTTACTAACAAGAAGGAAGGGTATTTGGATGTAAATGGGTGTTTGCAATTAAATTTAATGCAAATGGATCAGTTGCCTGACTAAAAGCTCATCTTGTAGCTAAAGGGTTTGGTCAAATTTGTGGAGAGGATTATTTTGATACATTTTCTCCTATTGCTAAACTAACATTTATTCAATTAATGATTTATTTTGTAGCAACTCATGGCTCACTATTGCACCTGCTTGATATTAAAAATGCCTTCTTATATAGTGACTTTTCAGGAGGAGGTATATATGGATCAACCATCAAGGTTTGTTGCTTAGGGGGAGAATAAAAAGGTTTGTCATCTATATAAATCTTTATATGGCCTGCAACAGAGCCCACATAATTGGTTCAGAAAATTTAGCCAAGTAATTAAGGACTTTGGCATGAGTAAGAGTAAGTCAAATTATTCAATTTTTCTTTTTATAAAAGATCTACTACTGGGACTATACATCTTGTGACATATATATACGATAGTGTTATAAATGGGAGTGACACAATGAGAATCTTGTCTCTAAAGTCCTTTATTCATAGCCAATTCCACACAAAGGACTTAGGCACCTATAATATTTATTGGGAGTAAAAGTGATAAGAAGTAAGAAGGGCATCTTATTGTCTTAGAGAAAATGTGTGCCCAATCTTTTAGTCAAGATAGGGAAGTTAGGAGCTAAGCCTTGTAGTGCACCAATGCTTTCTAATCTACAACTCACAAGAGATGGAGAATTATTTGAAGACCCAGAGAAATATCAAAGAGCAATCAGAAAATTGAACTATTTGATAGTGACCCATCATGATATTGCTTACTCAATCAATTCATGTCTTCTCCAACAATTCACCATTAAGAAGCATTGGAGTATATATTCTCTACCACTTGAAGGGAGCTCAAAGTTACGAAATACAATATTGTAATCATGGACATAGCTGCATTGAATGTTTCTCCGATGTGGATTGGGTAGGCTTCGAGATTGGTAGGAGATCTACTATGAACTACTATGTATTTGTTGAAGGAAATTTGATTTTATGGAAAAGTGAGAAACACAATGTAGTCTCTTGATTAAGTGCAAAAGCATAATATAGAGCCATGACACAATATATAAGTGAGATTACGTGGATATGTCAAATCTTAATTAAAGTTGGTTTTGAAGCTTCTACAACAGCAAAGTTATGGTACGACAATCAGGTAGCTTTCCATATTACATTTAATCTCATGTTTCACGAAATAATTAAATATATTGAGATAGATTGCCATTTCATTTGTGAAAAGATACAACAAAAATTGGTTTGTACAAGGCATGTGGAAATTAGAGAACAACTACAAAATATCTTCACAAAAGCTCTTAGTCTTCATCGAGTTGATTATATCTATAACAAGCTAGACATAATTAATATATATGCTCTTGCTTGAGGGTGAGTGTTATAGGCTGTATATTATCTAAAGATTGTATATTAACTGTTATAGGTTGTATATTAGTTGAAAATTATAAATTAGCTAAGATAGCTAAGTTTCCTATTTGATTAATTTCTTTCCCAATTTAATAAGCTCCTTGTATATAAATAATATATTGTACACAATTTTTTGAAGATTTGATATTATTATTATTAGAAAAAATATATTTTGAATATCAAAGTAATTTAGATTCTTATAATATCTTAGATTTAATTTAAATATTCTTATAATATTTTAATACTATTTATTTTATTTTATTATTATTTTGAGTTTATAAATAGGCGAATTACCTAATATGATTCATCGAGTCACTCAATAAACAATTATCAATTACTCTTATATGTTTAGCTTTCCTACCACCGTGTCTATCATTCTTTCCACTCATACTCCCTTCATCTTATATATAAATTTTGACACGATTAATACGTGGGAAATATACTTTCTTCTTCTTTGCATATAGTAACGTCTGTCAAGTTATTTCACGTCACACGTTAATTTTGCCAACGTAACAAAATATCATAGAAGATAACTTAAAGGAAAAAATTGCTAAATTCAATATATGGTGCATAATTTGTGTCATCATACGTCTCTTTCTCGTCAAATCAAGGGTGATTATAATATGACAGGCTGTGTGCCGTTGATTATATATAACATGAAAGAGGACATATATGGTGCCTTGCTAATGATATCACCGACGACAACTTAAGAAGCAAGAAGTCACACATGTAGAGAAGTGCTTATTTCATTGATACTGGGATTATAAAGATCCACTATTAGAGGTACGATATATATAATCTTCTCCATATATCGTCAGACATTCTTCGAGCCATCACCAGCCATCGGTTTGGGTCCACGTTACACCGATGGTAGCCGGTGGCAAGAGCAATCTTCGAGGTCACGCGGGTGGAGCAGCTCGGTGGACTGGGGAGGGGAAGGGAGGCAACGGCCCCAGAGCCACTCGTGGATGCGGGGATGGAGATGAATCATCGTCGTCGGAATTGGAGCAATCTTGCAAACAGTCGAGGACCGAGTCGACGCACTGCTCAGTGCAGCTGCTGGGGTCGTCCATGGCGGCTCCTCCTCGGCTCAAGAAGCAGTCGGCCAGGCACTTGAGGGGTGTTTCGGAGAAGCACCGGAGGCTGCAATCCAGCAGCCCAGCATCACAGTCCACCAGGCAACCCGATAACCCATAGGCCGAGCCACTCCTTGTACGATCGATCAGTTCATTCTCCGAGGAAAGAGTCACCAGGGACGACACAAAAAGCACCGTGAAAGCAGCCGATCTGGCAGTGGTCAGATCCATGTAGACGAAGCTAGCTAGATATGGCGCTGTGATGCCTATGTAATTAATATACATATACGCTTACTGAGGGATGGGGATTCGTAAGAGCTGCAGCTGTGGGAAGGATGCGTTTGGAACACTTTTTCTTTTCACCGTAAAGGAAGTGTGAATTGAGCTGATTGATTAACGCTGAGGGCAACTTCAGTTTACTTTAGACGAACATGCCTTTTGCGAGCTCCATGGAAACGCCCTATCATGCGGCCATATGCCGTCGATCCTTTTCACTTTCAGGGCCACCTTCTTACTGGAGCTTTCAAGATCGTGTTTCTTTTAAACAAGATTTTGAGTTTAAATATGACAAAATAAAAAACAAGTTAGGATTCCGCCACTATTTGGAGCCACTGATTCCCACTTGTTCCTTCTCGAGATTAAAAACAGCTTATTCCATATGTAAAAGATATATATATATATATATATATATAATAAAAGATATTTGGCATCGCAATTATTAACTTAAAATTTAGACTTATGGGTGCAATAACTTAAAATTCAGTGTAGACTTGATAACAAATCAAAATTAGAGCTAAAAGTCCTTAACGTCATGAGTCCAATCCACCTTATTATGAGAGATGTTAAATGGGCTTTAACCCAAAACTGGCCGGATTGCCCCTTAAACTGATGAGTAACCATTCTTATTAAGTTGATGGGTGGTTATGAATCAAATCCAATAAATAAGATAGTTAAATTGGAACCTACTCATAATCGTTATAAAACTGGCCCAAACCACCAAAAAAACCTGATAAATTCTTTGTAAGTTGATTTTTAAAAAATTTTAAAAATTATTCATTTGAAATCATTTTTAAAAAAATTCTTAAAAAAAAAGAAAGTGTCACCATTCATGGTTCAAATTGGTCTAAATTATGAACCGGGTCAATTCATAATTTCCTGAACCATAGCTAATAACCATGCCGACTTATTATATTTAACAGATCGAACTATAATTGGAATAAATTATTCTAAACTCATTATAAACCGGCCTGGAATATACATGAACCACCTATTTAACATATCCACTTATTATTTTGGTTCCCCATATTGCATGTGTTTATGCTTTCTATTTCTGTGCGTGAGTGTCTTGACTTTGCATCTCATTCCGCAGTTGTCACTTCTTTCTTTCTTTTATTTCCAATAACCAACGTGTGTGTGTATATATATATATATATTTATGTATGTTTCTGAACGTGTTAAATTGCACCAACGGAAACTCCCATGGGAGGATAACAGAAAGATTTATCTAGTTAATTAGGATATGGTTACCTTACCCCAAGACAAGGGTGGTCTTGGCATCGTAAGGGCTGATGGGCGAAACCGGGCCCTTCTTGGGGGGTTGGCCTGGAGGGCTAGGAATGACAATCGCCCATGGGCTAGGATAATTCGGCATAAGTACATGGGTCCTAGAATAGTAGGAGTGGCTAATCGGCTCAATATGTGGGCAATTAGGACAGGGCAACAACTATGTGACATTGGATCAAGGAAACTACTAGGCTCAGGAGACTCAACTAATCTATGGATGGAAGATTGGAGTGGTAGAGGTAGCCTAAGATCCTTGATTAGAGGACCATTAAGGGAGGATGAGATGAACTTAACAGTGGCAGCTTTGGTGAATGATAAGGGGGAATGGAACCTACATAATTTATCTATGTGCATCCCAGATCAAATTTGGGACTTGATTTGCAACTCCTCTAGGAGCATGTTAGGTACAAGACCGGATAGAATCATTTGGAAGTTTGGCCCAAATGGAGAGTATGACACAAAATCTGCATACAATCTTGTTTGTGGCCGAGATTTGAGTAGTAATACTACACATTGGAAGTGGCTATGGAAAAGTGCTGCACATCCGAGAATATTGGACTTCTATGGTTGTGTTGCCATGGGAAAGTTCCCACTACTTCTCACCTCAACCATCAAGGCATGAATAAAGATACCCATTGCAAGACATGTGGCCATGAAGAGGATCTCCAGCATGTTTTGAGAACCTGTACTACGGCTATTGCATTGTGGAGGGAACTTGGGATTCCAAGGACAAAGAGGGCGTCTTTCAATGTTCCTATCAATGCATGGATACAGACAAATTGTGAAGATCATATGCTTCATACTAGCAACATCCAATGGAAGTTCATATTTTCGATGGCAATTTGGTTGTTATGGAAAGAAAGAAAGAAACCGAATCATGTTCAAACATTGTGACACTTAGTATGATCTACAAAAAATTTGCATCCAAAGGGCATGTGAATACTTTGCTCTTCAACAACCAAAACAGGACAATTCAAAACAGGTGTTGAAGGTTGTGGCTTAGGAAGCACCACCAATGGAATGGTGGAAATTGAACACAGATGGGTCAGCTTTAGGATGTCAAGGTCGGGCAGAATCGGGAGGCATAACCAGGGATGAGTCAGGACGTTGGGCTAAGGGGTTCATAAGGTTCCTTGGCGAGGCGAACAACATGATAGCAGAGAGCTGGGCCTTGCGAGACAGCCTCATCTTAGCAAGGGACTTAAGCATCCAAAATCTATTGGTAGAACTAGATGTAAAAGTTATTGTTGACCTCTTTTATGATAGTGTTTCCATGAATCATTCATTGACTCGTATAATTTTGGATTGCAGGATTATCAGTTGTACTTTCAAGAAATTTTAGCTAAGACATGTCTATAAGGAAGCAAACGAGCCCACAGATTACTTGTCAAAATAGGTGACAGAGCCTAGAGGACGATATGGCAATATTTTGATTTGGGACTCCCCTACGGGAGAGCTGTTACATATTTTGTTGGGAGATGTGTTGGGAGCCACCACTGGTCGAAGAGTGGCTGTGCCTATTGCGACAGATTTTATAGACTAATGACTTCTAATTTAATAAAATAAATGACTCCTTGACAAAAAAAAAAATCCCATGTCGTGTCGATCAGTTGGTGAAATAAAACGGTTCGATGCCCCACTGACGGCCCCACTCTTCCGCCGGATCTGATTCTCCGGTCCTACCTCTTCTCCGATCTCTCCCTATCTCAACGCCACACGCTTCTGATCCCACCGGTCCCACATTCCGTTAGCTTCCGCTTCCGCTTCCGATCCCCAGTAATGGCGACGATGGAGAGCTTGATCGGCCTCGTCAACCGGATACAGAGAGCCTGCACGGTGCTCGGCGACCATGGTGGCGAAGGAATGTCCCTCTGGGAAGCACTGCCTTCCGTCGCTGTCGTCGGTGGACAGGTACATTTTCGCCCCCTTCACTACATTTCGATCTCAGCTTTTCGTTTGTTCTGAATCATTTTCATTGCACCTTCTCCAGAGCTCAGGGAAGTCTTCTGTGCTCGAGAGCGTGGTCGGGAGGGATTTCTTGCCCCGTGGATCCGGTAATCGTTGATTATTGATCGAGTAGCAATGTCGGATGTTTGTGCATTGTAGGCAGTTTTAGTTTTTATCGACTTCAGTCGATTTGTTGCTTCTCTTTATTCAAGTCATCTGAAAGTGCCACTGTTATCTCATTCATGTGGATTTGGCTCTCGATTTTTTCTGTTGGCTGATTTAAGGTATTGTAACTAGAAGGCCATTAGTGCTGCAACTTCACAAGACTGAGTCGGGTCAAGAGTATGCAGAGTTTCTTCATGCTCCGAAGAAGAGATATACCGATTTTGGTATTTTTCTATGCTCAATAACTTTTTCTGGAATTCATTTCCTGATCAATGAATACATGGCAACGTGATGTCCCAATGTTGTGAACATTTTGCTGATGGAAGAACTATGCTTGGTGGCTTTCCCTACTCATTTATCACTTGAACCACTGTATTGTTTATGTACTTGATTTAACCAATGCTATTCAAGTCTTGGAACTTGCTTCTTATGCATTTTGCTGAAAGGTTGAGGACGTTCTGAAGTGTTCTGCACCTTTATTTATTTTTGTCCCTGGATGGTAATGAAACATTTTTGCATAAGTCGGAAAACATTAGATAAACCAAAATATTTATTTATACTTGTCAAAGTGTTACATCTTAGAATGCCATTAAGAGTCATTTGAATTCTTTCCCAACTTTCCAAGATTCTTATTAACATTCATGCATAGAAGTTTGATGCAGAGGCCTACTATTTATATGTTCTTTCCGCAAGATGGGGTCCTTGTGATACTCAGAACTGTATAAAGTAGCAACTCCAATTATTAAATAAGTGCAATGTAAAAACTGAAAGAAAAACACTAGTGTGAATCATTAGCATGACTTGTATCGTGGATTTGTAAAGTAAAGCTTCTGACTACCATTGCCGGAGAGGAAGTTCATGATGGATTGAAGTTTTAAGTCATTTTTCCTTCTATGGATGTGACCATTTTTCCTTTCTTCTTTTCATTTATGTCTATTTGCATGTATTCGTGAACAGAATAGAGAAAAGTCAACAACTCATTCCCTAAGATTTGTTTTAAATCAATTACACTTAGACCTTATCATCATCAATTGGTTAGAGTTTAACATTTCTAAAGGATTTTATTAATATAAGGGTTGAACTAAAGCTTATATACAATAATTATGCCTTGCTCTGATGCAGCTGCTGTCCGTCGGGAAATTGCGGATGAAACAGATCGGATAACTGGAAAAACTAAACAAATATCAAATGTTCCTATTCACTTGAGCATATATTCTCCAAACGGTATGGGATTTTGCTTTAATGAAGTCAATTGTACCAACTTCTTAAAATAGAAATGATTACTCCTTGAAAAGGGACTGCCTCACTCAAAAATTCTTGGTAAACAATGCCCGGGCCTGGTCATGCGGACCTCTTTATAAGGAGGCACCCCTTCTCCTGGGGTTATGGGACTATTTTGCCTCTTTTGCAGATACAAATGCATACTTGCACAGACGTTCCATTCACTTGAGTTTTGCCATGTCAATAGAGGCCTTAGGATATATAGTGAAAAAAATGCCTTTTACATGCATCATAGAAAGAATAGAACTTTTAATAAGGCACTTTGTTTTGAATGACTTAAGCATAAGTATTGCTTACCTACTTAGCTGGTAATATGCTTGAGTGCTGTGGCTACTTTTGTGATTCTTGGGAGGGCCTCTGCAAATTGGTTTCTGTATTTATTTACCTTTTGACACCACGGTGTTTTGGCAGTTGTCAACTTGACCCTTATTGATCTTCCAGGATTGACAAAGGTTGCCGTAGGTAAGTTCTTAAATAATGTTTTTTTTTGTTTTGATATTGAAGCACCAATTACATAACTATATTATTGAAGTTCACCAGTTTCTGCCATCGCTTTGCAGAGGGACAGCCAGAGAGTATTGTTCAAGACATTGATATGATGGTCCGTTCCTATATTGAAAAGGTGAGAACAAGTCCTTTCAACTAGAAGATGTTAGTTGCTTAATCAAAGCAGATCAAAATTGATAAAAGCATACTGAACTCCGGGAACAAGGAAAGATTTTTCTGCTACAACAAATGCAGAATTTCTTTGTGGTAAGAAAACATCATCTCTTGCAATCAGCAAGGGCCTTTACTACTGTGGTTTATTGGAAAAGTGCTTTTTAGCTCTCTCTCTCTACTGCACTAAGAAATTTCTATATTATGTTCCATGCAATATGTTATTCTATAGATTATTCTCTCATGGCTGACTTGACATATTCCTATAATTTTAGAGGCTAATATTAGTTGATTTGCATTGGCATTGTTAGTTTCTTAGTACCTTTTCCGGGAGACACTGGATATTACTCTCCCACATATACCTTTTTAATTGATTTCCTTTCTTGATCTACATACCTTAAGGCTATTTATTTGTTTTATTTTTATTTGATGCAATATGTAGTTTAAGGTTATTTCCTTATTTTGTAGCCAAGCTGCATTATATTAGCTATCTCTCCGGCTAACCAAGATATTGCCACTTCTGATGCCATCAAACTTGCCAGAGAAGTTGATCCCTCAGGTGACATGAATTGAATGTTAATCCAGTTGTGCAAGAATGTTTGCTTTTGTGATAGTGGATACTTAATGGTTTCCTTCTGGCCTATCTAGGGGAGAGAACATTTGGGGTGCTGACAAAGCTTGATTTGATGGACAAAGGAACAAATGCCCTTGATGTGCTCGAAGGAAGATCATATAGGTTACAACATCCTTGGGTTGGGATTGTGAATCGCTCACAAGCTGATATCAACAAGAATGTTGATATGATTTATGCTCGTCGGAAGGAGCGTGAGTATTTTGAATCAAGCCCTGAGTATGGACACTTGGCACATAAAATGGGCTCTGAATATCTTGCAAAACTTCTATCTCAGGTTTCCACTTTACTCATTTTCACATCCTATGAATCTCCTGTCAGTTTTACATTGATTGTGATGCAAAACCTGTTAAATATCTTGACCAATTTTCTTGCTTTACCAGCATCTAGAGCTTGTTATTAGGCAAAGGATACCCAGTATACTTGCCCTTATCAACAAGACCATTGATGAGCTTAATGCTGAGTTGGACCGTATTGGCAGACCCATTGCAGTAGACTCTGGGGTAAGGGTTTTTATCCATTGTTGGACTGCCTTTTCATTTCATTGATTTCTCATGTACTCATATTGAATTCGTCTCTTCTTTCTCTAGGCCCAGCTGTACACAATTTTGGAACTTTGTCGTGCATTTGATCGTGTCTTTAAGGAACATCTTGATGGAGGGTAATTGCTATTTCCTTCTCAGATGGTTGTGAACGTTGTTTTTCTTTCTTCAATCAAGTTGCTTCTTC
The DNA here is from genome assembly GCA_900174645.1 of Sonneratia alba. Taxonomy (NCBI): domain Eukaryota; kingdom Viridiplantae; phylum Streptophyta; class Magnoliopsida; order Myrtales; family Lythraceae; genus Sonneratia; species Sonneratia alba. The sequence goes on along the minus strand of FWPY01000027.1, from coordinate 2,959,465 downwards.
TGTTTTTCTACATTATTCTTGCCACTTGATACCATTGATTGAATACTCTACTGAGATGAGGACATTTTCTCAGTAGAGTATGGCTTTTGAATGCTCTATGGAAATGAAAATAGATGAGATACCTATTTGAAATCAGTCGCCATTGGTAGACTAGATGCCTTTCTATCATCGTTATTTTACCACACCAAGACATAAGCTCTTGAGCTTAAATTGCTGTTCAGGCGACCTGGTGGAGATCGGATATACAGAGTTTTTGATCATCAGTTGCCTGCTGCTCTGAAGAAGCTACCTTTTGATCGCCATCTCTCTCTGAAGAATGTACAGAAGGTTGTATCTGAAGCTGATGGTTATCAACCCCACTTGATTGCTCCTGAGCAAGGATATAGAAGACTCATTGATGGCTCAATCAACTACTTCAAAGGCCCAGCTGAAGCTTCAGTAGATGCAGTAATGCTGCTTGTTTTTTGCAGTCCTTTAGTTTCATTCATTTGGTGCATCATAGCTGCCATAATCCTTTGTTGAATTGACTGAGCGATGCTCTAGTATGCAAATTTTGTTGCCATATGCATTAGCAGCTGACTTCTTGTATCTTCCTGTCTATGTTTCATTGAAATTTGATTTATGGGTATTGTTCATGGGATAAGCGTAATCAGTCAAATGTCCTGCTTTATGAAATATGATCTTCTGTATGACCTTCATGATTCTTGTCCAATGTGTTGTTTTCACAGGTGCACTTTGTTTTGAAAGAACTTGTCCGCAAATCAATTGCTGAAACAGAGGTAGGTTGCTCATAGTTTGAAAGATGTCTTATGGTAATTTGGTAAGAACTTCTAATGTGATAAATGTTAGTCAAAAAGATTATTCTCTTTCTTTTTTGTTTTATAAACTCAGCCCTAGGATTAATGTTTTACTCTGTAAATGCTAATCATATGGAAGGGGATCTCTTGCTTATTTTGATCGAAGAGAGTGTATGTTTTAAGAACAGAAGCAAAGTTTGAAGAAAAAATCAGAATGCAGATGAACACAATCAATTGTGAATTTATCTATATGCATTGCCTATAGCAAAAGAACTTTTGTCTTTCAAATCTTTTAACAAAGATGACAAATTCAGGTATTGCATTTAAGTGTACTTGATGTTATGAATATATTCTAGAGAATTACTTTGATTAAAGTACTCTATAGAGGCTGATTATGGACTTTGGTTTAATTGAATTGCAGGAGCTCAAGCGCTTTCCAACACTTCAAGCAGACTTAGCTGCTGCTGCAAATGATTCTTTGGAAAGATTCCGTGAGGAAAGCCGTAAAACAGTCCTAAGGCTTGTAGAGATGGAATCTAGCTACTTAACAGTGGAATTCTTCCGGAAGCTTCATCTTGAACCGGAGAAGAATCAAAACCCTAACAGCAATTCAAATGTTGATCGCTACTCGGATAATCATTTTACGAGGATAGGTACACGTTTATTGGCTCCTTGGCATAAGTATGCTTACCATCTTCAGAAAATGTTTATGCTTTTCTGCAGCTTTTCTTTCCTCTTGTTTTGAAAGAACAGGCTAACATCACTGGTCCACATCTAATTTGTAGTTATGATCTGCTAGTGTTGTAGCTAGTTCGTACACAATAAAAGCCTTTAACAGTGACATCTGTGACTTATGAAAACAAGTACTGATCTCACTGTCGGCTATGCAACTCATTTTTCAGGCTCAAATGTGAATGCCTACATTGGTATGGTTTGTGATACCTTGAGAAATTCCATTCCCAAGGCTGTGGTTTATTGTCAAGTTCGAGAGGCTAAGAGAGCATTGTTGAACAACTTTTATACTCAAGTTGGGAGAAGGGAGGTAATATTGTCTTTCTTGATAGTATTTCATATATCATACTATTACAGCCTTCTGCGGATTGACTCAAGCTAGTGAACTTAATATAACCAGGAGCACTGGGCACTAAGAGTGAGATCCTCTATCATTGTCAGAATCTTAAAATCAATCTCTTTTATCTTTAATGTTATATCTACATATTGAATTTTGGAGTAAGATTAATCTGCTTTCAGCAGTTTTACTTGACTAGTGTGGAAGAAAACACAAAAATAATCTTAAGATGAAGGAACATTCTCTAGCATGATGAAAAGCAGATATTTAACGTTGCACGGGCAAAAGTTGATCAACATGCTTGACAAGTTCGAGAAATAACTCTCTGAAGCAGATCCCTCTCTTCTTATTAGACCCTTAGTAGTGACCATTTCCTTAACAGTAACCATTGCTAACCCTTGAGGGAGTATATAAGAAATGGACATTGTTTTGGAATTGATTCTGCATGGAATTATCACCTTAATTTGTCAAGAATTTTTCTTTCTTTTCTGTATCCTCGGTGAGCTCACAGAAAACTGTCTTGGCAAATCTGGTAGAAGGAAAAACTTGGGCAGATGTTGGATGAGGACCCAGCGCTTATGGAGAAGAGAAATGCCATTGCCAAGAGGCTTGAACTGTACAAGTCTGCCAGGGATGAGATTGATTCAGTGGCCTGGAAATGAGAGTAACTGTATATCCCATGATGACTGAGATGAGGTACAACCACCTAATTTTCATTTGAAACCAATGCCTAAGATATATTCCATTCAATTGACTGACCCCATCAATGTCACTTGTCATAGCATCATGCTCGTATGTTTCTTTGACTGTGGCTTGATTCTTTTCTGTTGTTGCCTAGTGCGCATATAGTTCTTTGGCTAAAGCTTTATTTTATTTTATTTGTATTTGGATTAACAATGATTAGAATGTGAAGGATCTCAATTCTTATACATGAAATCTCATCTATGTATGAAGATTTCCCAAAACTCTCCTGTTTGTTGGTTTAGGTTGCTGTCACTTGAGATGTGTTTGCACGAGCTTATGTCCTTTGTTGAGCTGTGACTACCTTTTCAAAGAGTTCGTTTAGGCAGCAATAAACAAATGGAATGTTTAGGATGCTGTCTCATTGTATAAATCGCCCTATGGATGATGTTCTAAAGCCGTAGGTCCACCGAGGATGCCAACTGAGGGTTATGTAAAATATCAGCAACATGATCGATCGTGACAAGATTTGACAGAACATGGACGAGATGGCAGATGGGGATAAAAGTTGAGCATAGGCTCATGGTGTCAGCTGAGAATGACAATGTGCATATCACTTTTGTTGATGTTTATACATCGTTCCATTTCATGTCGAGAGAGTGGACAGTGGAGTAAACGGTGTCTCTGCATGAAGTACTTGACAGCTATGGAAGCTCGATCAATGGACCAACAGAGTCCAGCTGAGGTCGCGGATAAATCCATGCTCAGAAATTGGCTGCTTCGGGTATTAGGGATGCACAAAAGGGATCGAAGGATTGAAATTAAACCATGAACAAAATTGGTTCTCATAGTGTATATTTTTAAGGTGAAATGGTGCATTTAATTACCAAATTTAAATGGTTCCGTTTACTGGTTTGAACTATCAAATTACAATTTTAAAAAATATTTAAAATGCTATAAATATATTTAAAATAAAATATAAATATATTAGAAATATTTTAAAATAAATAAATAAATAGTTAAATATAAGTTCTTTTACCTTTGTATAATATATCTTTCATCGATTTATATTAAATTTTGTACTAAATAAATTTACTAGTTTTAATCTTACATATTTAATTTATCTTTAATTAAAATTTTTATGATTTTAATATTTTTCTTTTTTTATTGTTTTATGTAGTTTTTATTTTCTGGTATTTCAATCTAGTTTTTCTTTGATTTTAGTTCAATTTCATATTCAATTTGTTATTATTTTTTGTTTTTTAAGAAAATCGGTTCAAATTAATTAACTAAACTATGAACTCAGTTTGAAACAATTCGGTTAAATAGATTTATAATGATTATGATTTGTGAGTATTGTGCTTGAATTGAACCGAACTATTTTCACAGCTTGGGGAGATGAGATTCAGTTGGGTTTGGCGAATTGAACCATGCGCATCCCTGTCGGGTATGGACAGTATAAATCACAATTCCTTTGTGACACAGGAGTTCAGTTGTTAGTTACATTGGGAGATTAAATTAAACCCGGACATAAAAGTGGTGGAAGGGACATCTGTACGAGGAACTTCGAGACCCGTTCCTTGACAAAAAGTATAAATTGTCCCAATGGCGTGCAAATTCCCGCCCCTTTCTTTTCCTTTCCATCGATCTAAATGGAAAGAAAGTTAAACTCGGTGCACCGAGCAGGCTGAGAGTTCGAATCTGGCCCCAGCCTTAGGCCAACATTGCATCTGATGCCTGGAGTGGCCGAGTTAAAGACAACTCAGTTCTTCAATCCATGTCAGTATCTGGTGTACGACTTATGATATGAATTTCGTGCCAACCGCATGGAACTGTATAACTTGTACAGCAATGTGACACAAGCGTTTGTCCAGACCGCATCACAACTACCACAATCATTAAAATCAGCATTACCGGTACAACGATGGCAGCAGAGTCATCACTTTCCCGAAGAAACTTTACACAGATAGGACATTGACCTCCTTCAAGTTGATATAGCACACAAAACCCCTAACATAACTACTAAGAGCATTGTTTCCGAACTATCTCAGGCTGATGGAGCAGAATGCCTAAGATCAGACCGTCACGGGTCCGAGTCCTGTCTACTTGCCAAGCACAGCTCATGCAATTCATTAAGTATCCATTCTTCGCCTGTGTGACCTCCCAATACCAACACCCTCGTGCCTCCCACCACACAGGTGCTATGTCCCCATGCGAACTTTGGTGGTTGTCCGGGGACGTTCAGAATCCTCCAGGATGGTTTGTCCTCGTTCGGGTCAAGAAGGAAAAGCTGCGATGGTGAGTGGAGCCCCACAATCGAGCCCCCAAACATGAGGATTCTACCACATGGCATGCTCACAGCCACGTGATCGAGTCTCGGTGGCGGGACAACATCACTCTGTGTCCCCACGGTGCCACTGTATGTGCTGCATTCCAGTTGCCTCCAGACTGGCTCCTCTTCATCGAGGCTGATGGTGTATGCCTCACCTGACCGCAGTTTCAAGTGCCCACTCTTCATGAGCCCGCCAAACATCAGGAGCTTTTTTGGGCTGTAGACTGAGAGTGAGTGCCCCAGCCTCGAGGGTGGGGCCCATGAGGTATGGATCTCCTTCCATGTCGGGTTATCAGTGGTCAGATCCAACAAGTAGGTGTCACTCAGGAGGACCCCGGCATCGGTGCACCCGCCTGAGACTACCAGCTTCGACCCTTCCACTGTACATGAGCTGTGCCAAGACCTTGGCACTGGCGGTTCCCCACCTGAGACTTCTTTCCATGTTGGCTGCTTAGCATCCAAATCAAGCACAAAGACATCATTCAACAAACCTTGTCTCCCACAGCCTCCAAACACAACCAATGATGATCCGTTCACGCACGAAAGGGTGTGGCCCCACCGCCCAGGTGGGGCTGATTTTACGCTCACACGCCTCCACTCAGGATTCACAGCATCAAGGTTCAGAACAAATGTGTCATCCATCGGTTGCATGTTCACCCCTTCCCCTCCAAATAGCACAATCCGGTTTCCTGCAGCACAGGCACTGAAGTTGCACCGAGAGGGTTCTACTGCTCCCCCAACACTGAACTTTTTCCAACACACAGCCTCCAAAGTTGTCAACTCTCGAGTCAAACGGCCCCACTCCAACTTCTTAGTCATTTGCTCCAAAGCCCCTGTTACCTCTCTTCCCCATGTGTTCTGACAGACCACCTTCCTCACATGCTCATTCTTCGTTAACTGTCGGATCCTCCTGCAGACGGACCCCAACGATGCCATGTCCCTTGGGGTCAAGCGGGACAAGATGTTGTGAGCCAAGACTTCATCAGAAAGTCTGAGAATGCCGCATGTTTCTTGGTGCTGCTGCCTCAATGATGAAGATCCATCTTTCACAGGAAACTCACCTGTCCGATCATCATCCTGAGTGCAAGCCTCCTTGAAAACAGGATAAGATACGCAGTTGAGATCAATTTTTGCTTCACAGAAAACTTGAATGCCGATTACATGGGTGATGACTCCATCATCATCAAGTATGGGAGCAAGTTTGAATCTATTCACGAGAGGAGTGCCATCCTTTCTGAAGTTTAGGAGCTCGCCTACGAATTCTATTCCTCGCTCAAGACACCTTCTGATTTCAGAAACCACAACGGGGTCCACTGAAGGGTGTCGTCTCTGAGCACGTGGATCCCGGTACTGCAAGAACCGGCTGAAACAAAAAAATGAGACACATGGAGATAAGACGAGATTTGTCAGTGATAAAATGTAAACATAAGTAGGAGTACAAACGACACCAGGATGCCAATGCGCAAATCATCAGAACACTACACAAAAGCATCTTTGCCCCAAATTATATGTGGTATATGAAAATTTTACAGCACTAATTTACGAAGATCATACCAGAATTTCACATAAAAATGAACCTGGCCTGGATCTCTAAAATTTTGCTAATCATCCATCTTAAGCGTCGTGATAACAGTTGAAATGGCTTTAAAATGCATCAAGCCTCGGTACAGAGAACACAACCCAATGGTATAGAAGCAGTGGGCTACTTAACCAGTAGAAGGTCCAAACCATATGGAAAGCAAATAATGCATAAGACATTGTCTAAACTCTTACTGATCCCAAAATCCCAAATACCCCTTCACTTGATAAAGAGCAAACCATCACATGAATTTGGGTCTGCTTTCACGCAGCTGCCTAATCTGCCTTCCCATTCTCAAGCATTGCTAATTAAAGGCAACAGGGACATTCTGTCATCTACACAGGTCAAAGTTGACATTGATGGAATTGGTAATCACACATCTCCACATCAACAATATATTTAGAATATTAATTACCAAGGGAATAAGCAAAACGTGTACAGCCAAAAAAAAAAAGAAGGCAACTCCATAAACATTTATTCCATTGAAGCTCACAAAACACTCATTATAACTGCCCATAAATAATTCTGCAGAAGATTATGACATGAGAGCAGGACAAGACCCACTCAAAACTATAGGCCATTCATCTGAAAAGTCAGGTATTCCAAAATTTAGAAGAAAGAAAAGAAAGTTTCCTGAAGTTTTAGACATAGATGAGCCTTGTGATGTATGCTGGACAGATATTCGACAGACACGTGAAGCATAACATTGCCATATTTGGATAAAAGTTCATCGTTGGTTTCAGGTGTCCCTGCCATTATGTAGTAATGATGAACCTCATGAAGATAATCAGCCAGTAGTGTTTTCCTTTCATTTCTCATTAGCTAGTGAGCCAATGATATAATATTTCCCTTTGAGTGAAAGCTAGAGAATGATCCTAGTGTTGGAGGAGTCTTTAACCGTGTAAAACATGTTATAAGTGTGCTATCCTATATTGTACAGTTCCTGGCATCCACAGCCTGAACGAGACCCTAACTAAGCCAGAATTGTGCGTATTGGCCCACCTATCCAATCATGGATTTTCTCTATAACAAGACTTGAAGGAGAAGAGGCGCCGACTTGGTAATTTCACACTTCAAGTATATTGTAAATTTGCCTATATTTTGGTGTAACATCTGGCATCACTTCTTTAGCACCACTCACCCATTAGAAGAGGGGAAAAATGACAGAAGGAAAGAACTTTTCATGCATCTTCCTCACGATCCAATGAATACCAGTCTTCCCTTTTCAAATTCTCAACCGAGCATCGGAATCGAGATAACAAGACACTGAAAACCAGAACATCCATCCAAGTTCCAGCAACATCAAGCAAACTATGACAGAAATTCAGGGGAAGATTCAAATTTCAACGCCGTAAAGTATAAGCAAGAAGGTAACATTACCAGTTCCGACCCAGAACCTCATCGGCACGATAACCAGTGAATTTCTCGAAGACGGTGTTGACGTAGATGATGGGGTAATCCGGTTCGAGAGCATCCGACACCACGAAGGAAGTTGGCGATTGCGGGTAGAAGAAGGGTGCCCCCACCGGGAGCTCATTCCGTTCTTCTTCGCTTTCCTCTCCCTCTTCCTCATCTTCTTCGGCTATTATGCCGTAATCACTTTCCCTGCTACATTTCCGCCTCTTGCCTGAGCTCCGACGGAAGTCGGCTTCCTTCTTCGCCATGAAGATTCTACTTGTGCTTCAAACTACCTAGAAATTTTCTGTGTTTTTCTATGTAAAACCTGTGTACTTGCTCGCAGAGGAGGTGGTGATGTAGAGGAAGTGCGGTCGGTGGCGGTGCCGTCCTGTGGGGGGAGATTTCTGGTGGAGTGGAGTTGACACACATCCATGAAAATGGCCACCATGGTCTTCATAATTTCAAAAATACCCCCGGGCAACAATTGAAGCGTGCTCAGTTCTTAATTAAGAGCACAAACTAATTTTGGGTGGGTAATATCGAATTTCATTGATCATCGAGATATTTTAATTTTAATTTTTATAAATAAAATTATTATTCAGTTTTATTTTGTTACTTTTTATTTTCTTCCTGAACTTAGAAACCTTCATTAACAATAATTTGAATTATTAAAATATTGCTATTTTGATGATATCGGCACGAGAATTCACTTAAGTGAACGATGAACAGTCGGACGGTCCCTAATGTCATCTAAACGAGCAGACAGTCCCATTCATATCTGAAATCGTATATTGTAATGAATGAGCAAATCTAAGCTATCATTAAGATTAGTTATTTTCTTATTTAGGAATTGAAGATCTAAGATGGAATGGTCTATTTGTTATGATAATGTAGAGAATACACACTAAAGTTTTTTATCTTTATAAATCATCATATAATCTCATAATACAAATTATTTTTATTTAGAAAGATACGAACACACAACTTATTTAATAAAAATAATGCCAACAAACCGCCCCTGCGGATTTATTTGGTATTTTTATCTCACAGCCATCTGTGTGGGTGGCAGTTTCGTGATTCTAGGCAGAGTTCAGGGGCTAGACGGTCGGAAGACCGGTTAGGTCGACTGTTTGGACCGTGGCGGCCGGATATTCGACTAACTAAAATATCTGAGGCTCAAGAAAAGAATATCTGTGGGGTCGAATGGGTCCCACTTCGTGGATTTGTCTGCAAGATATTTTCTTTAGAGAGAGGGAGAGGGAGAGGGATAGGGGCGGTAATCCACCGAACTCAATCTACGTGCCACGCTATTCAGAAAATCTCCTTATTGGCCATTTTTTTTAAAACTTATAAAAGAGTGATATTAAATAATGGTGCAGAACGAACTAAATAATTAATAGGAATTAAAAAATCATATTTCGGATAAGTAATTCGTCCCAGTGCGATAATAAACTTAAATATTATATGTCATACTCGCTAAAATATATAATTGCCCTACTCAGTACTGACCAAATTACCACTTAAAAATGTGCGCATGTATATATATATATATATGTAAGGTTGTCAATTTTTTAATTATTGAAACTCCACATATTTTAAAATTTTAAAACTGCTATTTCATCATTCAAATGCATGTTTTTGTAATTATTGATTAAAAAATTAGATGTTTTTTCTAATTAGATGACAAGTAGCATAGTCACCTTTACATTGGATGGTTTGGTGTTTAAATGCATCATATGCTTACATGATAGTGGCATATATACTCTTATATATATTAAGATTTTTAATCTTAATTTTTGAACGTATGATATAATATAATTTATATACTACATATTTTTATTATTCGCTCACAATAGCCGTCTAATCTTTTTTTTTTTCATGTTTGGACAACGGTCTCAACTAAGCATAAGCTAAAGTATGGAATAACCAAAAAAATGTGTTATCATCATACGAAGTAAAGCTCATGTAACTAAAGTAAATCAAATTGCTATTTTTATTTTATGTGTAATCAATTATTTATATTAAGAATAATAAATAAATCTCCAGCATTTCCTCTAGATGTGCAAAATTAAGCCTATTAAAATAAGATATATTATATCATATTTAAATGTGTCATATCCAAATGGTCTATAAAAAGCTTTCTTAATCCATAACTTATTCGTTTAACTTATATAAAATAAATGTGTCTAAATATGTTAATTATATATTTAGAAAGTTAACATGTATAGTATTATAATAATAAAAAATTTAATTAAAAAATTTATTATATGATTATGATAATAAATTATAAGAATATAATATAACAAATAAATTTTAAATATTTTATATAATAAATTAAATTAACCGTACACACAATTAAATGAGTGAAATAGGCTAATATATTTATTATATATTTAAATATAAAAAAATTAATCATATTTTATCGAATTATACATATTTACTAAGATTTAACCTTAACCTATTTACCTCTGTATTGTGTTATGTCGTGTCATGTTATCATATTATGTCAAATATTATCAAATTAATACAAAATTCTAAATCAATTCATCGAGTCTACCTTGTGCTGGCATGAGATCCAGTGGTTCTTGTTCGATTTTGACACATCACCGAGTTGAGTAGTCCAGCGATCAAATTACAGTGCTCTTACTTTAGCTATTACATGCAACCGATTTCTATCGCATTGTCCAAGCTAAGCTAGCCACCTTCTGCCTTACTTTAATTATCATCAAAATATTTATAATATAATTATGATCATTAGATTTTTCATGACAAAATATAACAAATAAATTTTAATATAATTTATATAACAAATTAAAATAAAAATATATATATATATATTTAGACAAGTTAACTATGTTAACAGGTCCATCTACATTTAATCACATTTTATCAAGTTGCATAAATTTATCATTGTTATATATAATTCTGTCTAACTCTATATCATGTCATATCATATCGCGTAAAAAATTATCATTTCTAATAGTGGATAAATATACTCTTTACCGTCAAAACAACTCCGATAAATTGAAATGTATTGGAAATATTTCATATCATATATTTGTAAGATAACATCTATATTCATTGTATATTCTTGCCATAAAAGTTGTATCAATTTAGACAAGTCTTTAGGTCGATATTATATCATATATTTGTAGGATAACTTCTGTATTATTCATTGTATATTCTTCCCATAATAGTTATATCAATTTAGACAAGTCTTTAGGTCGATATCCAAGAATATTCCCGACCTTGTATTATATATTCATTCTATTGTATTGCAATCGATATCGTGTTGTCCTCTTTTGGCAATTTACATGGTATTAGAGCCAAGGACTCTTTATCGTAGAATTCACCATGTCGAAGAAGAAGCTGATAGATTCAACATTGCCATTGTACCTTGCTCCTTCAGATAGCCCAGGAGCAACCCTCGTCTCGTCCTTTTCTTACGAGAGACAACTATGCCACTTGGGCCAAGGCGACTAGACGGGCATTACAAGCGAAGAACAAACTTGGTTTTATCATGCTTTCTCTATGTTTAATGATGTTTTATCAAGTTACACAAATTTACCATTGTTAAACTTAAACCCATCTAACTTTATACTATGTCATGTCATGTAAAAAATTAACATTTTTAATTGTGGATAAATATCCAATTTGCTATCAAAACAACTCCAATAAATCGGAACGCTTATTCAATGAGTGCCTATTTTATCAAGTTGCTTGGACAGAGTTTTAGAAGAAAATTTGGGATACAGCATACGTTGGACGAACCCCAATGGAAATCATGAATTTTCTTTGCTCTCTTGCTCCAAATTTTCTTAACTGTGCTAAGGATAAGGATATACAGATTTTTTTGGCCTTTTTATGGCTCTCTACCGTTGTCTATGCTTTGGGATCGTGAGGACGAAAAATTGCATTATGAGTTTACAATTGATTCGTATGCCTTCTTAATAACCTTTCATAAGTTGGTTCAAGAAGGGAAAGTTATACCAAAAGTCATATAAGTTTGCTCATTTTTATAAGTGAGTACTAAAAATTTCAAAACATCATATGCAATTATATATGTTTAAGTTCATTATATCGTCACTTTAAACCATCACATGCCGTTAAACCTTATATGACATGCAAACCACAATTTATTAATGTTTGCGTGGTGGATTTGTCATATTGATATGGGTGTCACACATCAATAACTTAGTGTCATGTGAGCAAATTTTTGTCGCGTCAGCATAAAAATTGTCACATTAACAGATAACTATTACATTGACATGACTGTTATGGAATGTGATGGATAAGACTCAAGTGTGTTACAAAATTAAATATGTATGATTAAATATAATGTTTTCAAACTTTTAAAACTTGGTCACAATAAAAACAAACTTATAGGAATTTTAGTATAATTTCACTATTTCAACAAAATTTAGGAATTTATACTCCCACAAAGATCAGGACCAACCTCACTGCATGACCACAGACAATGGCAAATACATTCACGAGGGGACGGAGTGCGATTGCACTGGATGCTACCATAGGTTGGGAATGAACAATGCCAAGTGTGCCAAGTAAACCACGCAACCAAAGTAACTCAGTCGTTGTGGCAGCCATAGAACGATACTCTGTTTCAGCGAAGGATCAGCTCTCAGTGATCTACTTCTTCGTTTTCTAGGACATCAGGGAATCACTAAGGAAAATGAAATACCCAGTAATAGAGCATTGAGAAGTGGGACAGCTGGCCCAATCAGAATCGCAATATGCCTCTAGGGTAAGGTCTACAGAGGGACACAAAAGGATCACTTTGCTGGGACAACTCTTAATATACCAATGGACCCATATGGTGGCATCCCAATGCAGTTGTCGAGGAGCTTGCAAAAATTATGACAAAACATGCACTAAATAATACAATTTCGATTGTGTAATAGTTAAATAGATAAGCCAACCCACAAGGCAGCGGTATCACTTCGGTTGAGGGAAGGGGGCACCAGAATCATCGCGGAGATGATGCTGTTGTTCCACAGGAAAGGAAGATGGTTTGCATCCGAGCATACCAGTCTTAGATAAGATGTCCGGTGCATATTTTCGTTGAGAGAGGAAAAGTTTTTGAGTAGTACAGGCAACTTCAATGCCAAGGAAATATCACAAGGGACCTAAATCCTCGAGGCGCAATTGTTGGGCTTGGTACTGTTCAAAGCTCTCAGTAGCGGTCGTTTTGTTACTCGCTAGGATAATATCATCAATATAAATGAGGATGATCAGCGCTAGATTGAATAAAACCATAACTAACCAATTCCAAAGTGAATTTGGTGTGCCAATTACGGGAGGCTTGACGGAGACTGTAGAAGGATTTGTGAAGGTGGCAAACTTTGCCCATTCGGGATGACTTGAATCCAGGCGGGAGATGCATATATACTTCCTCCATGAGATCGCGGTGCAAGAATGCATTTTGCACATCTAACTGGTGCAACTCTTAGCCACGAGTAACGGCCACTGTGAGAAGACACCCAACCGTAACCAATTCGGCCACGAGAGTGAAGGTCTCATGAAAAGTTGAGGCCTTCCACTTGCGTATAGCTTTTAGCCACAAGCCTGGCCTCAAAACATTCAATGCTTCCATCAAAATGGCGTTTGATCTTGAAAACTAAAATGATGATGAAGGTGGGGGGGGGTGCGGTGTTGGCGGCGCGGGACGGTGGGTGAATCGTACCTGAGGAGGCAGGGTGATGCGGGGGGATAATGGGCAGGGAGGGCGGTGGGGCTAACATAGTCGAGAAATTGAGTTGGCAGTTTATGTCCACAGACAGGCCTATTCTGCCTAATTGAAGATGATGCGGGTTGGTCTGAGCCACATGGTTCCGTCGATCCATTATAAGCCGGGTGCGGTGGTCCAAATTGAGTTAGGGGCTCATCCGGGGAGCTGGCCATTCCGGGCTAAACGGTGGAAGGCCTAGTTAAATGGATGTCCAGTTGGCTAGATGGGTTGTCTACAGCAAATGGAGAGCCCATTACCTGTAGAGACGAGTCAATCGGCCGCCCAATATAATTTTCACGATAGGCAAGTCAAGATCCTTAGCCGGCACAACAGTGCTCGATGTGTTGTACGGAAATTGATCTTCATGGAATCCAACATCACATGAGATAATGACCTCCCCAGTGTTCAGATAAAAAAAATTTTCCATGCCTTCTAGCCATAGGGATACCCGATAAAAACATATTTGCGAGCCCACTCTTGAAACTTACCCCCGCTCCTTGGTCTCCAACGAAGTTGACAGAGGATGTCCATTATCAAAATAGAATTGCTGGGCTCGATTAGACGTACACTCTGTCTGTTCCATTGTCACTTCTAATGACTTTGATAATCCTTCCAAATTGAGTTCGAATTATGGAAAGTAACTAATAAATCAAAAACTTCCAATTTTTCCTTTCATCAGATAAATCCAAACACTTCTACTTTTATCATCCATAATGGTAAGAAAACATCGCACTCCCAACATCACAATAAACCAAATCAAAATTGTTTGTGGCTTTATACGTACTATTGGGGAAAGAAGTTCTTGTCATTTTTGCTCTAACACAAATATCACAAAAGGAATTCGACTTATCATGATCGGTGATCTGAGATAAACCTTTCATCATGAGTGAGGATGGGTGTCCCAAGCCACGATGCCATAAGCCTTTATTCAATATAGGTGCCGCAAGAGAAACTGATTCTGAAGCCACTACTCGTAGACGATAGACACCACCCAATCCCCTCCCCCACCTGGCAACTCCAATCAGCATCCTCGAGCTGAGGTCCTGCATTAAACAAAATTGCATATCCTTTGTTAATTTCCCGATAGAAATCAAACTACATGTATACCTCGGAACAAATAGGACATTTCGCAAAATGAATTTTGGGCTCAAACGGATTTGTCCTTCCGAGTTCGCCCGTACCACCTTTCCATCGAGGAGAGTAATCGAGAAAGGATTCCTCAAGCGTCTCCTTTTCTTGAGCAATCTACATTTTCCTGTCATATGCCATGAAGCTCCCCTGTCAAGAATCCAACTAGTTCCATTGATTGGATGCATACCTGACAGTTTATTGGAAGTGCCCTTGATTTTGCTAACAAAATTGCAGCAATTCTTGTTACTGTTCATCCGTAAGACCCAGTATTCCGGATTCTATTGAAGTAGGAAGAACCCAATCACTGGAGCCCAACTCTATAGCTGCTCCTGCCTTGCCACCCGAGGGCAGGGCTACTCCATCGTGGCCTTGAATTCTCCCAGAATTGCTTCCTCTGTGGGGTTGGAAGGGTTGGTTGATTCTGTGTCCAACATTTTTGGGACCATCGAAGCCTCCAATTGTTTTGTCCCCTAGGCTTCGCTTTCTAGGCTGTATGCCTGGGCTCCCAATCAACTGGGTAGCCGTGTAATTGCCAATAGAAGGTCCTATCATGGCCCTTTTACAAACAATAATCACATGTTGGCCTTTCTCCTCGTCCAAAACCTGCTGAGTTGAGCCCTTTGTTCATGTGGCTGATTGGAGTCATGGATTTGTTTGGCCCCATCAGATCATTCACGGCGAAGGCTGCACCTTCCATATGTTCGCCCCATGATGATATCGCCCGCTGTTGTTCTTCTCGATTAACCATCAAAAAAGCCTTACTAACGAATGGTAGAGGTTCTGTGTTTAAGATTTGAGAACATACCAGGCCGTAAGATTTAGTGTCGAGTCCCATGCGGAATTGGTGAGGTTTTCAACTTATCCCGTGCTTGCTTCGTTGCTGCTGCACATGTGCACTCACCCATACACATCCATATACTTACTCATCGAGCTCATCCCACAAGGTCTTCAATTTCGTCTAGTATACAACAACGGAATCTCCCCCTTGCTTGAGGCGACAGATTTCCTTCTTCAATCCATGCACCCGTCGAGCGTTTCCCTGCGAGTAACGCTCCTTCAATTCAAGCCACATCCTTCATGCATCATCGATGTACGTGAGACTTCCCTACAAGCCTTTATCCAAAGAATTATAAATCCATGAGACTATCATACTGTTAGCAATATCCCATAAGTCAAACTCTTCCGATGATGGGTCTGGCTTCTCCAATGTTCCATCAACAAAGCCAAGCTTGTTCTTTACTCTCAAGGCTTGTCTTGTTGCCTTTGCCCAGGTCATATAATTGTCTCCTGTTAGTGGGGACAAGACAAGCATTGCCCTTGGCCTATCCGATGGAGCGACATAGAATGTTCAAGTATGATCAATGAGCTTCTTCTCACCTTGCTTGGCCATGGAGTCTTACGATTAGACATTCGGTTTTGATACCATATCAAATTGTCATAACAGTGGGCAATTCTTTGATATATTCATTCAATAACAAGTACATGAAAGAAATAAAGTAGGAAAATATGCTACGTATATGCCTCTAAAATGGAGCTTGCCTAGGATAGATACAGTAAAACATAGAAATATATATATATTATAAATATTACAAATGTCGAGAATATTTTATATTAAGGAAAGTATTTCCAATAGTAACCTTCATCAGTTATTTCAAAAAGGGAAAATTATACTTAAAGTCTTATAAGTTTGTTCTTTTTTTTAAATAAATGAGTACTAAAAATTTCAAAATGTCATATGTAATTATATATGTTTTGGTCCATTACATCATTACCTTAAACCATCACCTATCATTAAACCTTATATGACATTTGTAAACCACAATTTATTAACATCTACGTGGTTGATATGTTATATTGACATGGCGTCACACATCAATAACTACTTGATGTTATGCTATTATGTTCCGTAAGCAAATTTTTGTCATGTCGACAGATAGTTATCACATCGGCATGACTATTATGGAACGTGATGGATAGAACTAAAATATGTTAAGAAACCAAATATGTTGGATTAAATATGATATTTAAACATTTTTAGAATTATGTTACGACAAATGACACACTTAAAGGGATTTTAGTATAATTGCACCATTTCAAGCAGTTTAGGAATTTATACTCCCTTGAAGATCAGGACCAACCTCGCTGCATGACCACAGACAGTGGAAGTTACATTCACGAGGGGATGAAGTGCAATTGCACTGGATGCTACATTCAAGTTCTCTCACATGGTTTCACAACCGTATTGCATACTCAGTAGAGATGTTAAATGGGACGGGCTAGACCGGAACTGGACCGTCCAAACCTGGAACCGGCCCGGATTGCTCCGAACCCAATCCGTAACTGTTCTCGGTGGGTTTGGGGCAGTTACGGGCCGGTTTCGTAATATGGACCTGTTGAACCGTAACTGGCCAGGACCATTACCTTGCTGAACAAGCCCGAAACTGTTTAGAAACCAATCCGGACCACCAAAAATCATGCAAATCAATGGTTATATTTTGTTGGATCAATTTAAAATTTTAAAAAAATTAAAAAGATGGACCGTTTACGGGCCAAATCGGCCTAGACCGTTAATCAGCCTATTTATAAATGGTTTCATGCTGGTTCATATTTGCCTGAACCATGACTCGTAATCGGATTGGCCCATTTATTTGTAACCGGGTCAAACTATTCTAGGCTCGTTTTAAACCGGTACGGACCGTACTTTTAACAACACTAATACTCAGTATTACAAGAGAGGCCCGACTGATGGTGGCATCTAACTCTTACCATTGCAGCTGAAAGAAAGTGGAAGAAGATACTTTTTGCACACTGACAGTTTGACTTACGTAGGAGCTTTAAACTCTTCATCTGGCCTCCCATGGGAAATCGATATATGTAATAGAGAGAATGAGATTTTTTTGTTTTTTTTGGTGAAAGCTTATTTACTTGGATTGGTAGGGATAGAGACATAAAGACACGTGACATGGCTCCAAGTGGGAATCAAAGAATCATTTGAACAATAAATAGCCCATGTAATAATCAATTTATTAATAAAACAAATCAACATTACTTATTAAAAATTTTTAAAAAAAGATGCAATAACAGTTTGATTTTCAAATTAGTCGAGCACTGACACTTGCAACCTAAAATTTAAAATTTAACAATTTAATCCAAACATTTGTATTCCGTCTAACACTTATGTCGTTTCTATTAAATCATTCAATAGAAATCTAATGTGGCTGGATGGACACATTAGCACCACATCAGCGCCACACTAGTGGCACATCAGATTTCCATTGGATGATTAACCAAAATGACCTAAGTATTAGAGGAACGTAAATGTTTGAATTAAATTGTTAAAATTTGAAATTTACATCCTTAAATATTAGTCCGTGAGGATAGAAGAAAGGAATATAATTTATATTATAATGCATGAGAAATAGTCTTTTTCCTCTTTCGTATGGCCGTATCGTCTTCAGGGAGAGCACATATTCAACAGGCAGAACTTAACATGTATACAGATCTTCCCCTTCTCCAGGTCCAGCTTAGCTCCTGCGATCAACCAGTGGCCCGGGCTGTCTTGTGGGCCACGACAACGCTGCGATGTGTCTACAAACTTGAGTAGCTTCTGCATATGAACCGGCACAGGCGGTCCATCTGGGAAAACGCTGGAATCCAGATTGACCGCGGCCCCTTTCTTCTCCTTTTTCTTCTCCTGGCCGTAGTTTCCCACGAGCGTGGTGCTGATCGCTGACAGCAGACCCGACTTCTGGGACATCCCCAACTGTCCCCTGTCCCAGTTCGACTGTGCGAGGAACGAGCCGAATACTCTGGAAAACTGGAGCCGGAGGTGGAGGACATTCCTTGAGCCATGCTTCTTCACGTGAAGTTGAGCACCGGTCACGATGTAGGCGGAGTCGCAGTCCTCTGGGTACGATTGGCCTACGAGCTCGTACTCGATTGGGGCAGTGCAGATGTGGGAGAACTTCTTGCCTTGTATGGCTTCTATGTACTGACTGTCCGAGACCTCCTCCGATCCTCTCCATACTGGTGTGGGATCTACCATGCTTTCTAGTATCGTCGGGGAGTTTGACAAATGCTGGAGGTGAATACCTAACCTGTGGAAGTCCAGTACATCTGATTGAAGGAGAGGAAGAAGAAGAAGAAAAAGAAGAGATTTTATATATTTTCTGATAGAAAGGTGGTGCTACCTGTTGCACTTCATGCCTTCGAGGTACAATCTCATCCCCGTCACAGGCTTAGCTCCAACTACAACCTGAAAATAACGGTGAAAAGATGTGAAATCGGTCAAATCTCAGGTTCGGGGAGAGGAGTAATCATAAATCGTGCCGAGAGTTGTAATCTATGTCAAATATACTAGAAAGTTCGAGGAACATAAGAGATTTGAGTTGACTCAGACAAGTTCCTCGCTACGCTTATTGACTAAGATTGCCATAGTCGGGTCAACATAATGTCAGCCCATGATACCCCGTTAAATTCCTACTAAACTTACAAGAGCTCGTACTCATATCCAACACAGGTTCAAACTAATGTTCGTGCTAAACTCCTGCAATTTTCACGAGTACGAGTTGCTGAATTTATGTTGCTTGTACCTGAGAGGTGTTCACGTAGAGCTTTGGGCCCATAAGGTTGAGGCTGAGGGATGGTAGCTTGGCGGCTCGATTGGTTGTGGGTCCGAGGGGAAGGTCATTGTGGACGGGAGCCCACAGCTTGTGCGTCTGGAAGTCAAGAAAGTATCGCAAGTCCACTATTGGTGGCTTGTCTGCATTACCCAAATAAAATCAGCATCAGTTGAAACATATTGAGAATATGAACAGGAATGGGAAGCATAAAATCGAGTTCTACCGTCTTTTGCTCTTAAAAATGGGTAATAAAACGGGTTCAGCAGAGTGATGTCGAAGATCATTTTGAATCATGAGATTATAGTTTGAAATTTCAAGCTCTACGTGTCTGCATTTTCGGGGATATCTATCTCTCTTATTCATGCGAAATGCATTCTCTCCTATTTGCATATTGACCTTCGGCGCAGAGGAACTCACATCGGAGATAGAGGTTGATGGCATGGGAAAGGAAACCATTGCCGGGGACGCCTTTGAGCAGGGAAGTGATCGGGATGAAGTTGAAGTGGATCGCATCAGGCATCAAAGGAACCGTCGGAAGCCACTCGCAGTGGCTTGCACACGATAGGTCGCCTCCTCTCCTCGAACACATGACTGTGATTCCCTGCACTCGTCGATTGAATAGTCAAACCGAGATCATCTTAGGAGCTGAAAACGACAAGCAAATGACTGGCCAAAACACTTACATCTTTCGGGCCTCCAGTTGAGATGTCACGGAACGTGACCGGCTGTGAATCGAAGAGGTTAAAAGCTGGAGGCATCTGCACATCAGTCGTTTGAGGATGCAGTGATCAGCTCAGAGAAGTTTCTCGGAACAAGTGAAAGTTCGGGGGTTTCTCGAACCGTAAAACTCGTCTAGATCAAAGTTATAAATCTAAGACAATGCTAAGGTGAGACCTTGTTCTTGGCCTCCTTGGACTTGCAGTGGAGTGGGGAGAAGGTGCAGGCGCCATTGAAGAGCTGATCCCCGAGCTCGTCCAAGTGTTTCTTCAGCTCCGTGGGCCCCAAGCTCGATGACTTGTCTTGCCTCACCAGTATCACGTCCTTCCCTCCGACGCTTATCCCCACGATTATATGAGTTCCATACTTCTCGATGAACCTGCACATCACAAAGAGAAGTTATAGACAGAGACAAGCTCTAAGGTTCATTTCAATTCTTGAACAATTAACGAGCCACTTAGTTCAAGTAGGTACGAAAAGTTCAATTTCCTCTAAATTAACGAGACTACCGATGCACATATTTGTACATGTTCATATTTTAAAGGCACACATATCACATTATGGTGGTAGTCCGCCCCAAAATTTTGACATCTTGAATGATGGTACGATCGAATACAAATGGCAACAGATCCAGAAAATTCATTTAAGAAATTAAAATCGGTGAAATAATAATAATAATAATAATTAAAAAAAACAGATTTAAGAGACAAAAACATATAATAAATAAAATAAAATGAAATTTATATAAAATCCTATAGATTTTTTCTCAAAATTTAAGCCCCTCATGTGCAGCCCCCAAATCCAGTCCTGGATGGAAGGATAAAAACATTTTCCGAGAAAGTTTCCAGCCGCTGGCGGCTTTTATTCAACCTTTCCGTCTGTTGAATTCGTTTTTGCCTGCCTGATCTTCAAACAACTTCACCGGGCTGCTGGAGACTTTTTGGCAGTCTAATATTCTTGGCTGCTTAGACTTTTTTTTTTTTTTTTGTAATTTCAAAACCCAGAATTTTTTTTGTGTTTATTTAAATTTATTGTATAGTCTAAGAGACATATAATAAGATTAGCATGGCTTTTGCAGCACAGATCGAGAAGTGACTCAGAATCTTGTCGTAATCATTTAAAAGAAGAAAAAAGGGAAGATAAATCCTTCATATTGACTCAGCCCCGCGATTGAAAATATTTTAATATTCAAATGTGAAGCTCAGCTTGACTACCCCTAGACCTCAATTTCAGCACCGAACCAAGACGCGTTCCTCGATCAACCTAATCAGGCGATCAACGTCGAATGTCCACTCAAATTTGTTGACATACAGGACAGATTCAAAGCATGATATTTGGTCCGGGGGTGGGGTTTGGAAGGACCGAGATCGAATTCCCCCGGCTCTATGAGGACGCCTAATCGGTCTTAATTGCGATGGTAACGTCGTACCACATCTACAAATTTAATGAGCTCGGCTATACTGACCGGCGCGTAGAGGCCACCATCAACTATTCTAACATGGAAAAATTCTAAGCAAATTCCTCGACGTATGGTATGGTATGGCTAGCTATGGAGTCGTTATTTTGATTTTTTTTCTCCCGACTAAATGTTGAGTGGACGGTCGAGGATTCGGATCAGAACCCTTGATTGTCCCGTCGAAAATGACATCACTCAATTTGAATTATTTTCCCTGTTGACTTTTTTTGAAAATAAAATGAAATAAAATAAAACTTTCGAATGCTTACTTGTCAGACGAAGGAAAATAGTGATGTTCAATTCTAATTAGGACAACGGTTGAAATCTGTACCAAACATCATCGTCCGCATTACGTAGGCACCACGTCACACATGATATGGAAAGGTAATTCTCCATTAAAATTTTCAGAAAATCGGACCGGCTTATACTTTTTGTTTGTCCCAATCGAATTACCCTACGACCGGTTATGTCCGAACGTCGGCTTTTTCGTCTAATAGAGTTGGCCGACCTTTGTTTGTCCGGTGTGGTTTGTGGCTAGGTTATATTGCCCGTACGGCAGGGCGTGAAGGAAGCATGATCGTGGTCGACGGGGATGTGGCCTAAGGCGGGGAGCATTTGTGTGGCTCAGCTGATTTTTTAGGCAAAATCTGAAGTGAAAAAATTTATAATCCCTCTCAAAATCTACCGAATTAGGATGGATTCTAGAAATAGAATCCATATGAACCGACTAAAATTCAAATGCGTATTTCTTATTATTCACTATAAATATGTAAGAGAAGTCAATCGTAATTGAATTAGGTGGGTCATGGTGGGATTAGTTTGCCGGTTAAACCAATCTCCAGTTAGCTCTTGCGTATTTATGGTGAATCAGTAATATTCACTGAATAGAAAAGTAGGAAAATTGAACTGACGTCACGCTTACTACATAAAAATGGAATATGGGGAAAAAGGAAATAAGCTTAATAGAAAATTAGCATTTCTTTTTTTTGTTTCTGAATAGAAAAGTGGGAAAATTGGCAGTTCTCGATGGAATCATAACTCTCGATTTTTCGATTTTTCAAATTTTATATTCCTTTAAAAAGTGGGAAATAAAAATGGATTATGGGGGAGAATGGTGATTTTATAATTTTACCATTTGATTTAATTATTAAAAAAATATCTTTTTAGAGTATAATAGTTTATTACACTCTCAGCCATTCTTTCTTCCCTCTCACTCCATAATACTATTCAAATAAAAATTCTCTTACCCCCTCCATGACCCCTTCCTCCTATCCATAATCCTTCCTTTCCCTCCCCCTCCAATACCTCAACCCAAACACACTGTTAGAGTCATAATAAAAGAGTTTAAACCCTGAAAGTCAACCCCTGAGAATATGGGGAAGCATTGCCGGTGGAGTTAAGGTGAAGTTCAATTAGAAAAGGAGATTCCATATTGATTCAACCAAGCCAGAACGAACGGGTCAAAATATTTGGCCGCACGTACGTTTTCTTCCATTGGCACACAGCCAGAGGCAATCGATTCCAATTACGTGAAGCCTATTCGATGATCGTGCCGCTGATCGATCAGTAATAGTTATTCATTGACGGTGAAATAGGAGAAGAATAAGTACCTCGCGAGAGCGGAAGGATCCCACGAAGAAGGAACCAAGTCCCGGACCTTGTCCGAGAGGACGAGTGGGTACCGGTCTATGTGGAGGTTGAATAACGAGATGAAGTAGCCGTCGAGCCCCAAGTACTTGGTGTTGGCCGCATCAGTGGCCCACGAGTTGCCCGGGAACCCGAACATGGCATTGAACAGCCCCGATGGGATCTTTCCAGGCACCGAGCATTTCTGGTTGAAAAGCTCCGACATCTAACGAATACGAATACGAATAACCGTAAAAGGGAAATCAAATCCTGGCCCGGAGAGCTGGAGAGAACGAGACAAGGAATGCTGTTACCTTGTTGAATTCGAGAACGTCGGACTGGTATCGACACCGGTCGCCCTTGTCGCACTTTATGTCGACCGGGACATCATGGACCGGCCCGAACCCAGGCACGAGGAGGGTCTTCTTCTCGGTCTCGCTGAGGAGGACCAGCCGGTCGTCGCCTTTGCAGTACTTGAGCCGGAAGTCAGAAGTTAAGTCCAATCCTTTCCCCAGGCAGCCGAGGGCCTTCTCTACTATTCCATTGCTCATCTCTATCCGTTGTGATCTCTCCCTAGTGAGACAGAGAGAGAGAGAGAGAGAGAGAGAGAGCTTGCAGAGATGTTTTTATGGAAGACGATGGAGGATTGAAGGCTTCAAGATATGATTGCTGGAGAAATTGACCAGAGAATTAAAGAAGAGGAGGTGGTCGTTGGAGAAGAGGGGTAGAGACAAATGGGTTGAAGGATAGAATCGAGAAGGGATTATATTATATATTATATATTATATATATATATTACAAACTGCGGAAGTCTGAAGAGGTATGAGATCCTGGGAAGTTTCCTCCCACTTGTCTCCTTCCATAAATCATCCTCAATATTAACTTTTGGTTGAGATTTTCCTTACCATTTCTATATTTTATTGAATGCTTATAAGAATTTTTTTTTAAAAAAATTTATGATGAAGATTTCATTTATTAATAAATTGAAATGACTTAAATTTAAATTAATAAGTGTTTATTGGAATTGTAAATATCAAATTTTAAAAAAAACAACCAGAAAAATAAACGCATAACAAATGAAGCCGTTTAATGGTCTATATTATTCCAAGTGATATTTTCTATTCAACTTACCAAGGGAAAATATTTTGCCTCTGGATAAATTAATTATAATCTATTAAGATTATGTGGCGGTGTAGATTGGAAAATAAATTAATTATTGAAAAGTCTTATTTTATATGAAAATTATAAGGAACGAGATCTCTTACTACACGCAACCTCAGATGGAATTTAAAAAGATGGGGATGTTCTTCAAGTACGATATTCTATTCAGAAAACAGTATGCATTAAATATGATTTATTGACTTACGGTACGCGTGATAGAGTGGTTCGGTACTCATCATCCCAATAAGAGGACTTGAGTTCAAGTTTCACATACAGTGGTGAGCTCTTAACATCTTAAATGGGCCGAACCGGAGCGATCCGAATTAGTCCAACTGGATACTTGTGGTTTATACCAAAATATATATATATAAAATTTATTGAAAATGGAAGAAAATAAGTTTGAAACGTGGGTTTTAAAACCGGACCGGACCGGAAATCGGTCAATGTATGGATCCATGAGTTTATGGGTCAGATCGGGAGTTTAATAGGTCAAACCACATATTTAATAAATAATATTAATAATGTAATATTACAAATAAATTGATATAATATTATAAATTAATAATAATTTATAATAAAAATTCATGATATGACTATTATATTAACTGAAAGTTTAACATAAAATATAAATATAAATATAGTAAAATAAAATAAGTACGTTATAATATGTTTTTATTTTTTTTTAATTTTAAGTCGATCGATTTTTTCACTAGTTCAATTGGGTCTACTACTAGGATCGGGACCGGTTGGTTCAATCGGAGTTGATTGTATTTTAATTGAAAATGGGTTAAACTAAAAAACCGGACCGGATGAGTGGCCAGTTCTCGGTCCAACTGACTTGCCCGGTCCGGTTCTTAAAACATGATTTGAAAACAGTTAGCGGGCGATGCACAACTATCGATGGTTGCGACCACCGTGGTAGTGACTCCGATGCTGTAACCGAAGCTCTGGTTTCGATGGCCCCCCATTCAGATTAGACCAGGCAAAATTGGGCGGTGACCGGTGCTGGACACGAAAAAAACACTGCCTCGGTCGGCGTTTTCGCGTAGGATGCAATTTAGGACCGTGCTGATCCGACCAGAAAAATTATCCGGCAACGCGAAATTTCAGCCTTTTGAAAAGGACAATCAAGACAAAGACGGTAATAATCGGTCAGTTATTCTAAAAATAATTATATTTTAAAAATTTAGTTCAACCTTTCCTAAATAATTAATAAGGGGAAGGGAAGAGAATAGGTGAGGAAAATTTTAACCATTTGATCTTTTTTATGTAAAATTTTAACTAAAAAATATGATTAATTTTGACATTATATTTTACTATTATTCAATCCCGATTTAATGTATAAAAAAAAGGAAAGGTCTGGAAGGGGCATGCAAGTGAGATTAGAGCAACTGAAAATGTTATAATGACCGGACAATGAAAAAGTTGTCCCTCCGTACTCATTATCCCAGTAGGTGAAGTCCAGTTTGAGTTTCACATACAGCAGGGAGCTGTTAATATCTTAAATGGGCCGATTTAGAGTGATTCGGATTAGTCAGCTGGATAAAATTCAACTGGATACTGAAGATTTATACTAAGGAAAAGTTGTCCCGCCTCCCAGATTCATGGGTTGCTTTAGTTGCTGTTTGGGTTTTTCCTTTGACAATTGTGGAACACAATCCAACGAAATTTTACATGTAAAAATGAAATTATGGATTTTTAATTATTTTTAGGTTGCATCTGTATTATTAAAAAAAAAAGAAGAAGGAAGAATGATATGGGAAGGCCGTGTGCAGGCCATTGTTCATCCCAGAATGGTGACCATGACTTGATCTAATAGTGGTCACCCACTTGACCACGAAGTGCGTGAAAACAAAAAGGATTCTTTTCATGGAGGAATCTAGAAGAAATCGAGATGATTACGCATCCTATTCCAGGGATTCAAGGAAGACTGCTAATGCTAATATCTCATATTCGATTTTAAATCAAATGTGACAATTTTGAAACTAATTTATTATTATACATATGAATTTATAACCGTTTAAACTCGAATATGAGGCTTTGGACTCACCAAACTGCATTGGATTGGATTTTGAACCACTTGACACGACGCCTCGCACAACTTGTACAGTTACGATTTCATCTCTCACCATATGCTCAATATTCACTCAGTCAACGTTCCACTATGGAATTTAGAAATACTCGCTTTGATTACCTTAGAATCACCAATTGCATCGTTGTACTTCATCGAACCCGTAGCGGCTGGTTTTTCATGTCCTCTGATGGTTGTCGGCATGGTTTTCAGGTTCCAAAAAATCCGAATAGACTAAATGGTGACCCGACAATTTACGTAAAGTGGACTATTTACATCTCGAGGCAGACGCACCCCACCAGTTGCGGACAGGTGCGGGTCTGGCCCAAACAACTCCGAGTGGACTTCTTTGCAGCCCAAACTTTTTATCACATTAAGACCGGGCCGGATGGGCCGGATGGGCCATTGTCCAAGATAATGCCACAGGATCGTTGTTCTATCCATCGACAGTAATGCATCACGCAGAGGCAGTAAGTGATTCCTCTTCTCTGCATATATCCTGAAATGTGATCATGAGGACTTCCAATGGACTTCCTCCAAATTCTCCGAGTCAGTAGTCGAATCGGATAACTTTGAAGACATTTTCGGCTCGCAAGTCCATGGTGTGATGCTAGTTTTCCCCATCTTTCGTCTTCGTTTGCTTTGTTGCAACTGCAAATCCATCATTAGAAGCTTTTCCTGCTAATTCGAACACAAGTTCCGGGATGAGGTTTCCACATTCGGCATAAAATAGCGATAGCATAGGCCGACGCAGTTTGTATTACCATTGTATAGAGGGCCCAAATAGGTAAGATAGAGAGGGTTTAGAGAGGAGGAATGAGAAATCCCGTGATTTAGGGTACACAGTAGCAGAAATGATGAAATGATTCTTTCTAATTGCACCAAGCTCTCAAATATGCCTTTTTTCACAAAAAGAATCCCCTTCAAGTGTTAGAAAGTAGACTATTTGCAGTAATTTAAGGTGTTGCGTAACTAATATAAAGATGTCACTTGTTCGACGTTCATTGGATAAAGTAAATAATGAGTTGTGCTGTCCGCTAAGCCCACAAAAAAGATTAGGAGAGCCTATTAAAATAGGCTCCATTAACAAAGCCCCGTTCCAAGTCCATTAAGTCAAAACTCTCTAAAACATCCCATTAATGAGTTTAGTTTAGGATTCTGTCACTGATCTTAAAGCTCATATGCTCTTATACCATATTATTTTAGCTATATATAAGATTATTTTTAATATATGTCTCACTAATCTTTGAGTTTTAAGGGTGCACACACACATATCTATATACATATATATATATATGTCAAGTATTGAGCTCTGGCAGTGTTTGAGCCATGAGCCAAAATTGCATATCTTTACTGTTTTTGAGCCATAAATAACAATTTCTCATATTAAACTCTAGTAATCTTCTAGTCATAAGCTCAATCTATATACTCTATGGTCTTTGAACCATGAGTAATTCACTGATTATTATATGATAGTTTCAACCATTTTAGAGCCATGATGGCTCATTAATGTTACGTACTGAGCTTTGTGATCTCCGAATCACGAGCAAGTATGCCTTCACGGTCTTTGAGCCATGAGGGTCTATTAATCGTAGAGGTGGTCTTATGACAATATTTACATGCATTTACCACCGCCATAATCAGTTACACTTTTTTGTTCATTGAAGATGGCTCGGGTTTTGTTTCTCGCATCCCGGGCATTGCACCGAGAGCTACTTCTCAGGTATTTCACTATTTTCACAGCAAAATCTGTGTCCCACAGGCCAGATAAGCTAAGAGATGATAGCCTCGACGACAGACTCAGCTGCCGGGCTATCCCGTGGCCAAGACCGACATGAAAGCGCATGCAGCCATCAAACTGCGGGGTGAAAGCCCAACAAAAAGGAATGAGCAAAATCCAGATCGGAGACGGTTCTATGAGGGATCACTTTGTTGACTCCCCCAACAGAATCACTCTGAAATCCCTCGTCAAAGGGTCAAGAGAAGGGAACAGTGAATTCAAAACGTCTGACAACAAAAGGGTGGCGCAATTCGAGCGAGTTAAAAATAAGGTCAGAACATCCCAAGTCGGCCATAAGGGTTGAATAAGCGTCCCTTTCCCCACTTCTTAGCCCTCCGGGTTCGGGTCAAAAGGTTAGTTTTTTTTTCTTTCTTTTTAAGCTGTAAAAGAGATTCATAATCATGGGTGAGAGGGTAAGGAGAATTGTTGACATATACATGGAGATTCATTGATAAAAATGGAAGTTAAGATTTCAGACACAATTTATCATAATACCATCCTTTCCTTCTCCAAAAAGAACCCATTTTATTATTATAGTAGATAACTTGTGAGTTTATAAGGATAAATGAGAAATATGTATTTTTATTGATAAAAATGATAGTTGAGACTTTTTAATATTGATGACTACCACGTCAGCGTATTTGTATTTTTATTTTTAATATCATTATTATCTTTCTTATAATTGATTCATATCTCTTAGGGTTTATTTAATATTATCTTTAGTTTTTAGATATTAAAATATTAACAATTGTTATCTTTTTATTGTACGATCATACACATCGATATATATGTGGTATAACTGTTGAATAAGATACCTTATCCCAAGAAAGTAAATAGCTTATTCTTAATTTGTATCCATGCATGTGCTTATATCATAATTTTATCCATAATTAAAAAGATAATATATATATACACATATATTATGTATTATATTATACAAACCCTCCCTCGATGAATCTCATAATGAAATGAGTATCTGTCGTCGGCCACCATTAGAATAATTTATCATACATACATATGTATATATATATATATTTCCCATGAAATGAGACTTTCTAGAAAAAAAAGTTTCTCAATGAGATAATAAAAATACGAATATTTATAGTTCTTTTGTAGCTTTTTCCCTTTTTTTTCCCTTGTATATACACATGCTATCCAGAGATTTGATAGTAGTTCCAATTCATTCATATTAAATGATAGAAGTTTTCATAAAATGAATTTTCATTAACAAGACTTGAATGGGACAAGATATCCAAATATCTCGAGGGGCCTGAAACTAGCTGATGCTGGCTGGCAGCCTCTCTCCTGTGTCTGTCTGCTGCAAATTGCATGAGGACACAAAATAAGACCAAGACATCAATGTAGGCTTAAAATAAGGAGCACAAGGGGCCCAATCTGGCACCTAACGAGGGACCAAAGCGTGGGAACCCCCAGACATCTATCATATCACCGAAAGATGCATTATGACAAATTGAGACACTTCCCACATACCAACTTTTCCTCTCTCCTCTTTTCTCTCTTTTGTTTCCCCCTCTACTGAGCACAGCGGATGCAGAAAACCCAGCTATCTTTAAAGAGGTGCTTGCTTGGTTTCTGAATCCTTTAAACCGGATGAAGTGTCGAATTCCTTAAAGCTCAGACACCTCATCTGAGGGAGGTGCTAGCACTCGACCCTCATTGTGGAGTAGAACCATTCAAGATTTTCTAATTTCTTGGAGGTGTATTGAGCAGAAATATTGAAGAGAGCGATGACTAGAATGCAATGACAACAGAGCAAAGAACCCATGCCAGAGCTGCCTGAAACATTCCGTCAGAATCAGACCAGACCCCAATGCATCAAAATTATTGAATTGTTAAAATGGCTATACCCCAGAAGCAATCACATCAGGGAAATTATTGAAGCAGCTCATCGTGTGATGATAGCCCATGAACAATTATATGTCCCAATCCAATACAAGATTCCACTTGAAAATGAAAAGGAGAAAAAGAAAACAACATAAAAAAAAGGGAAAAAAGTATCCTCACCATCATTTTTCCGTCCATTGCTTTCCTCCACTCAACTGTGCTGTACAACTTGGAAGAACAATGCTGACTCCATTCTTCTCCAAAGTTCATAGGACTCATTCAACCTTTTCCAACTAATGAATTCACAAAGAGATTGATAGCTGAGACTGAGAGACCGTGAGTGACCCAATTCTTCTATGCACTTTATTTCATCGTCATTATAGTTTTGCAGTATGTTCGTGCAAGGAAAACCGAGTAATGTGTTCAAGTTGAAGGTAGATCAATACAGGGGAGCCCTACAAGGCCAGCATTTTCTCTTGTGCAACCGCCTTCTCGGCTTCAATGCCGGACTAACCAATGTCTGAACACCATCCATCGACTCCACCAACGAGGTAGACAGCTCCTTATCATCCATACTGTTCATGGAATCACCACCACTCTCCTTCAGGGAGAGATCAGTGCATTCCTCAATCGGGATTGTGATGAAGTTGGTCTGGCTGGTTGGGTCTTTAGGCTTTAGTGATGGCTCAACCGGGACCTGGGATATAGTTCACGAATGGAAATCATCCATCAGGACCAGTATAGAAATTATTGGAACTAACAACAGATGTTGACAGGTAGAATTCGAGGTTTTCACTTTGCAAGCAATCGAGCAGAAGCGATTAGGAGGGTCCTGCAAGTATCTTCTGCAGGCTTCGCAGGTGCCTCTGCTCTTCGATTTTGTGGATGATTTTGTGTCCTTTGGCTGAGGCCGAGGATTCAGATGCACTGCTTTTTCACCATTGATCTTGTATGTCTGCAACCATGAGAAATATTAGCCATTCAACAAACCATGAAGATACTCACTAAAAGGCATAATTTTAACTGAATTGGATCAAGATTAATGTAATACAAGGTGACGATGCATTTGAACCTGAATTTCGGAGCAGTCAAGAAATTTCTGCATTTCCTGGAGGCGGACAACATCCTGATAGACGTACTTGCAGATCTGAAGGCGCCGGTGGAGGCTGTGACTGATTGAGCAATGCCTGCAGAGGCTAAGCTTACAGTCAATGCAGAAAAGGTTCTGCTCGTTCTTCCTCAAGTTCTTGTGAGCAACACACGAGACGAAGAATTCCTGATGCAGAAGTGTGCTTAGCCAATCCGTCGGCGAACTATTCTTGATAATAAACTGGCAGCCTACCTGTCGTTGGGAACTGATTTGTTAACCGCAAATTATACTAAATTCCTAAGAAATCGACTCTTTCAATGAATCATCTGCTCCAGTTGTACCATTAAGTCTATGATCTGAACTCCAAGCGCATCAAAAACCCCCAAACATCAAATTAACACATCAAAAGGTATTTGAAATTCAACCGATAAAAAAAAAAACTGATGACACAACGGCATAATGAAATCAAAGACTAAATGCAAGACATCAATTTCTTCGCAACAGGATTGCCAAAATTTTCCAAAAAGATAGTACAAATTCATTCTTCTGACATCAAATGCTCATAATCCAACAAACGAATAAGCTTTCTAGTCACACAACGTGAAACCCATTATTACAAAAATACAATAATCGTCGCACCAGAGCATCATGAAGAAAACGTACAAAAATTCAACAATAACATTCAGTGTCCAATGAGAACGGGGACACAAAAACACCGAGTTGAAATCACTGAACGTGGCAGAGCCCCACAATCCAACATACCATTTGCTCGGCTCCTGATCGACGCCTGAAGTCCCTCAATGTGAATCTTTAGAAATGTAGATGGAAAATATTCAACAAGAAAGGAAGAAAAAGGGATATCAGTGGAAATAAGAAATTGGGAGGACAAAAGATACGATTTTGGCTATATACAGTTGAGATTTCGGACGGGAAAATTTAGAAAATAATATATATATATATGTTTTTGGCAAGGAGCTCTGTGTGTGTATACACATGATTTGCTTTGCCTTCTTAAAGGAAGGCTCTGCTCTGCTCTGCTCTACTACAGGCGGGAAGGTTAAGGGGTGGGGGCGTACATGAGGCGGCCCAGGCTGATAATGCCGCCCTGGCTTGAGCACCGTCCGATGACGTGGAGGGCCCTAGAAGGACAGAGCGTGCCACGTGGCGGGATCACAGTGGGTCAGGCATTTCCCGCCAATGTAAACCCAAGATCTCCGGCGTCTGCTGCCTCTTGGCGATATAGGCGGCACCGTTCCGATACGCCTCTTTTTTTTTTTTAATTATTCCGTTAAAATTGATAATCTTATTCTTCCATCGGTAATATTTGTGAGTGATAGGGAAGTCGCCCTCACACACCAAACCACTCGGTCGGCTCCATACTACTACGGTCAGTCAAGTGGTCGAACGACACCCGATCGGGAGCTTTGCCTTGCTCTCCCCCGACCGACGTTCATGGTCACTTGACCACGCACCAGCTGTTCAGGCACCGGCCGATCCTTAGCCTGACACGTCCATCCCCAACATGGCTCGACTCCTATAAATACACCACACGGCAGCAACAGAGGAGGTACATACCCTTAACCCTCCCAGTTTTCCTACTTTCTGTTGATCTAACTCGAGCCAGAACTTTCAGACTTCATCAAACTTTTGGGATAATAGCTGATGCGCATCCGAGTGAAAAATTGAAATAGTGAGTCCATTGTGGCATAATAGAGCAGGCTATGTCGGGTGAATATCATAGCAATATCCAATATCCCGTTGTAACCTCTACATACATGTAATTAGATTAAATCCGCTTAAGCGTTTCTCATTATTGTTCAGTATTTAATCCTTTGTTGCATAGATTTTTCCATTCTTCCAAAGGTTAATGTCTGGTGAAGTACACTAATATAAGATTTTGTTTTTCTCTTTGGATCAGGCAAGGGTCATGTGAGAAGATTATTAGAGAAAATTTTGATGTTACTATCAATGAATCCTTTCAAAAAAGAAGAAGAAGAAGAAGAAGAAGATATCTCTGCATCTGTACATGGTCTTATAAGGCAGAAGGCTAATGAGGTGAAGGCCCCAGTTGATATCTCCAATGAGCCCAAAAAGAGAACAGTAATAAACATGTATCTGAAACACAGTGAGATCACTCTCGTGAGCCTCATTGACTTCTTTTCCCAGAAGGAGAGTTAGCTTCCTCAAAAGCTAGACTGAATACTAGCTCAAGCTTATGTGAAATCCGCGAGAAGGGCAAGGAAATATCTGCAATAGGCTACTCATGGATGGATGTTTATCCACAGAAAGTGAGGGGGCTAGATGTCAGTCAAACTGCAGGAGTTCGATATCTTTTGAGCTGTACAGGACTCAGTCGGGATGGAGCTTCCTCTTTTCGCACCGCTTCACATACCAGGCAGCATGTTTCTGAAGGCCCAGACGGATCATTACCTTGAGGCTGGCAAGCATAACATATGTCATTGCAAACAGGATAACGAACCAGAAGAGTCTCCAGGGGAGGGGCCCAAAGGGAAGGTGAGCAGCGTATACTGTAGTCAACACTCTTATTACCTGAAAACCCATGACCGTGCAGAATTGGTGAGAATTGGACCAGAAAAAGTTGCCCTTGCTAGGAGCCATCAAACTCTTGCTTTGAGATGGCTTGATCTTTCTTAAATTAATGAAAGATTAGATTTCAAAATTACATTTTATGCTGTTTCTAAATATTTAGTTGAGTCCCGTGAATCATAGAAGCAAATTGATGTTAAGTCCAGCTCCAAGACTACAACAAAGCTGTCAAGTGGTTAGAAATAGTCCAGATATTTTATAAGCTCCCAGGGCTTACCACACAAGCTGGTGCAAGAGGGACAAAAGTGAGGTTATTCTTCGTATTAGTTTTAATGTTCAAGGTCTGCAAATAAAGAGGCGAAGATCATTAGGGAAATGTATATAAGAGAATGAAGCGAACACTTTGGGGTTTGCCAAATTACGATTGAGGGCAACATGGAATCAAGTACCTGTCTGCAAAGGTCTTCAAGAAACTCTGAGTATGCGATTGGCTTTATGTCATTGAATTTTGCAATGAATGAATGCTTTATAATATCTATAGCTATTTCACTTATATAAACCAACATAGCATTCTGCAGAGACAAATCGAGAAAAAATAAAGAGATGAGAGAGGGAGAAGAAAATGTCATATAAAGTATGAAGTTGCAAGGAATTTAGCAACACAAACTTACAAAGAGAAAACTCCCAAACCAAGGATCTTCGGCCTCCCGAATATTCTGGGCTAACACAAATAACATGAATGCCGAAATGTGGAACCTCTCAACTGAATCTGCTTGAAATAAAGTGAAAACTATAAACAAATGTGTTGTCATCACTCCAAAATTCAAAGAAACATTACTGTCAGATCTAGACAGGCCACTTAAGTAATCCAGTACTAGGTTCATGGACTCAAGGTCGCACTGCTTGTCCATTTATATTTGAGAGAAGAGAAAAAGAAAATCATACTGAGAAATGAAATATGGGCATCAGTGCACAATAGGTGCTCTAAGCAAATTTTGTAGGAATGACAGCAGACGTGGCTGGCCCCAGTCAAAGTGCTGGGATCCTTTTAGTTCTAATAATTAGGAAAAAAAAACTTCATAAAACCAACTCACCATAATAGACAATACTATGAACGTTGTCTTTGCTAAAACGCTTGAAGACATTGCTCTTTATCTCCGCAAAATTGTTGGAAACAAGCAGCGCCAGCAAAGCATTATTGTGGGCAATAATGCATGTCGATAAAGTAATTGCCTGAGCTAATAGAATGAATGCATGAACGAGTATTTATTGTTAAGGAACTAACAGATTCCTTTTCCACTTCTCCGAATTTGCAGCATGGGAAGAAAAGGGAAAGAAACAGTAAGTGGAAAAAGATAAGGTTTATAATACTAAAGGATATTTGAAGCAGCCACAGCTAATGCCAAGTCCAAACCAAATCTCCACTTCCAATAGCTTTGGTTATCAGGCAAGCAATTTGCAAGTCCTTCTGTTGAATTAAACAGAGTTTGCAATACATCTCCACCAAAACTTTGACATAATTTATCAAATATCTGCATAAAGTATCAAAGAGATGAGAAAATTACAAATAATATTTTGCACACCCAATCTCAAACTTTGATAAAACTGGAAAGACAATGCAGGAACAAAACCAACCAAATCAATATATAAGAACATGATGATTGGTCCTGCTGAAAACACAAAAAGACTAATGCTCTCTGAACTAGTCTGAACTATGAAGACATTAATGTTCTTGTCACAAATGTGATTGACACAGAAGTTAAGAGGCTGAACTGCATCTGCTATGGTGTCTTTTCTTACCTCTAGCACATTGTACACAACATAGAGTTTTATCGTTCCTTGGCCACGGATCATGTGATATATTAAGCTGATATCTGAGAGACAACATAGACAAGAATCAACGCATTATTTAACCTTTAAAGAGAATTGACAGATACAAATAGCGAGTGAGATTTAATGTTAGGCATTAAAAAGAAGAAAGATTATAACAGCATATTCTATATAACCTGTCTGCTGCAGAAGCATAACTCCACACACAAGCACGACAAAACAGCCCAAATCAGATAACTCAGCAGCAGAAGGCTTCTTTAACTGCCTGTCCAAAGCATGATTAGGTTATTTCATTTAAGTTGCGGTTGCTGATATCTAACACATGGACCATGCCTCATGGGGAATGGAAGAACAAGTCACCTTGTACTAAGAAACTTCCATAGAACTGCCAAGATCCTTGCTGGCATGATCGTCAACAAGGAAAGAAACGAATCAAAACATACAAAGACGCCAACATCAATTAGCTGCAAAGAAAGATATTATCTATTCATAAGCATCAAGAAATCTGTACCAAAGGAAAAAATAAATGCAAGTATGAAAATCAAGAGATAAGTATAGGTAACCACTACATAGTTTTAAAGATGTGCTTGTCATAATTGAAATTAACGAAGTGTTCTCAAGGTAATTAAATAGTTAAAAAATTTACACTCCAAAAAGTTAGGAATCATTGAAGAAAGACATAGTATGTCCACTACTTTGACCTGGCCAGAGTTCCATATCTACTTTCGAATTCACAATAATGTATGTTGTTCATTTTTGGCTAATTAAACAGGTCAGACTTATGATTTTCCATAAAGTTTTACATATGATACTTATACATGCAAAGGCCTTTCACTGGGAACAAAAAAATGGAAGCTAAAATTACCAATTCACATCGCCAGGGCAAACGGAATATAGTGTCATATACTCTCTCTCGTTCTTTCTCATTTCCAAGAGTGGTAGTGCTCCGCAATGAATTGCCAATTCTCATTTCTTCCATAAAGTATTTCACTGGTGACTTCACTTGAAATAGACCTTAAGAGAGAAGGGAAAGACAAACAATTTTATTGGTGATTATAAGGCAAAATAATTTTGATGGAAAAGCTTCTGAATATACTGGTTCTCACTAAAACTACTCGCTGAATCTATTGGCAACCAATGATTAGCATATGAAGAAGAGAACTTACATACTGAACATATTTCACATTAACTGATCCAGAGAAGGTGAATATTACTGAACTGGTCATAACTACCAATATTGTCAAGAGTGAGACTT
Organism: Sonneratia alba; assembly: GCA_900174645.1. Classification (NCBI taxonomy): domain Eukaryota; kingdom Viridiplantae; phylum Streptophyta; class Magnoliopsida; order Myrtales; family Lythraceae; genus Sonneratia; species Sonneratia alba. The sequence continues at coordinate 2,922,732 of FWPY01000027.1, read as the reverse complement.
CTTCAGGGGCTTGAGATCTCGAAAATAATTGTTTTAAGGTAGAGAGACCTATGCTATATTGTTCAACTGGACATAAATTCATATACTCTACATTGGAAATTAGCAGAAGGAAAAACAATATTCAGTGGGTTCTTGTATTTGGACCTTAGAATACGTTTTACCAATATTTCTAATAAGAATTATGATTCACCAAATTTGGGCATTGACCACATCAAACAAGAAGAGTAAGGACAAGATGATGGTTTTAATAAAGATAATACTCATGCCTCAATGTGAATAAGGTGCTGGGGAATATTGGCATGTCCAGGATGAAAAAGCACAGATGCATCCCAATAAAACTAGTATCTAGAATGAGATCACTTTATGTTGATGATTCCTTTCCATTTCTTTGGTGAGAAAGGCTGTCTTGATGACAATAAACCCATCCAGGATGGCATACTGACCTTTAGACACACTTCCAATCAAACCCAAACAAAATGATCAAATTATCCTCGGGACTGACCTCTCTCTACAGGGACAACCAAAGGTATACAGAAGAATCCACACAAATGGAGCATTGAGACTAGTCTATCCATCAAATATTCTAACAAAAATGTCTTAAAGGAGCTATGCTACCGTCAAGAGAAACATCTCCGATTCTCCATTTTTGAAGCAAATGCCAATCCAGTTATTTCCATGGCATCCTCATGATTACAGAGATCATATACAACTTAATAACTACTTCATAGAATTAAAACTAAACATACGATCTTTAAAAAATTTTAAGAATATCACATGAAACCTCGCAGCCAAATAAATTCTTCAACCATAATTCGTCTTCAATCAAACCTTACCCGTCTCAAGCCCACTCAGTCGCTCATCAACATTCTGGTTCCCTCATCACCCGATTAATCTTCAGCATCACAATTGATAGGATTATAGGACCATGATAAAGCACAATGAAACGGCATAAACGTCGAGAAATAGGGGGGAAAACCAATTCAGAAACTCACTATTAGGATCCCCTGGCATGACCTGCTTCCAATCCAAGGACTCGGCAGTTTCCAACTTTCCGTGAGTGCCGCCACTGGGTCTCTCAATGTCGTGCTGCTTCCCCACCACCTCGACCCCAATATCCTTATCCTCCTGTCTACTCTGCGCAGCTCCGGTTGACACGACTGCCAGCTCCTCCGCTCCGTTGCTCGCCACAGACCTCTGCCTCAACTCCCCAAACCCGTACAAGTTATTGCTCTGACACTCCACCACCGGCGCCTCCAATACCACCGTCTGACTCATCTTAGTCATGTAACTCCTGCTATCGAACTCCACCCCGTTCGCGACATGCCCGTTGCCATTCTCGTAAAACGCCACATTCCGGTGATCGGACTGAGGGCTCTCCGGGATAATTGAACATGTACCCAGCTTCTTCTTCTTCTTCTTCCTCCTCCTGTTCTTTCGCTTACTGCTGGGGCTCTCCGATTCATGGGCCGCGGTTGGATCTGAATTCGATCGGGAGAAGATCGAGCCATTGACCCACGATTGTTCTTCTTCGCCGCCTTCTCCCAAGTGGGTGCTGCTCAGGATCTCGAAGGAAAGCTTTCTGCTTTCCGATCTCAAACCCATGAAATTGGGTTGGATGAACGAAAACGCAGGAACAGATAGAGAGAGAGAGAGGAAGGTAGAGAGGTTCCAGAGACTCAAGCAATGGCGACATGCATGTTGTCGAGTCCTCCGATAGCACTTTCTCGTTTAATTAAACAATATTGCGTCGGACTCACCTATTTGAATAAATAAATATCCTATATAAGAGTCGGCATTAGTATTATTCTAACCATAATAATTAAAAAGTTATAAATTATAAAATTGTTCTTCCCCAATTTCTGTTTAGCTCATAAGCCTTACCTATGAAATAAAAAAATATTTCACATAAAATTTATTTAGAGGATAGTATATATTAAATATCATTCAAAAATTAAAAAATTAATATTTCATCTTCTAAATAAATTTTAAAAAAAAAATTCGTATAAATGTTTAGTCCAAAATTTTGGCTTCTGTTTCTCTTTTTTTGGGGCTTGAAAAAATTGGAAATAATCCAATTTGATAAATGATCACATTTACCCTAGCTCGATTTTACCATTGGAGTTCGGTGCTCCTTTACTTTTTGTCTCTTTTAACTTTAAAGTTGAACAGTGAAAAAAGGCTCACAACTCGATCATTTTTTTTGTAGAAATTTAGAATTTTTATGGTGTATATATATTTATTTATTTAATAGCTACATATTTTTGCTTATATATTTATTTATGTTTAACATATATATGTATGGTGTGTATCATTTGGCTATTGATAATTAACATAATATATTGCACTAGAAAATATTTTTTTTTTTTCTTTTTTATTAGAATGACAAAAAAGCATTCCTTAAAAAATTTACAAATGCTCACTGGCCTTTTTTTTTTAATCAAATTTATATTAAATCCACTCTTTCACATATTCAAAATTACCAATATTATTGCATTTTACTTACTCTGTTGAACCTATTGCATTCATTCGTAACAATGTAAAATTAGTTTTTTTCAAAGGAGACATACAATAAATATATTTATGCTTGGAAAATCCCTCTTATATGGAGGATGAAATCCCATTGGATATTGGTGAGTGCAAATATGGAAACATAATATATTCGGATATTAGAAAGAGAATAAAAAATAGGGTCCCTAATTTCAAGAGAATTCTAAATCTAACAAAATTGTGAAGTTGAGGAGCCTCTTGCGAGGAGTGTCGTAAGGGTTGAGGAAACCCACGAGTGGATAGCCATTAGGAGATAATCTCTCACAGGAAACCATGAGGGTAGATAGAGATCCATGACAAAACCCGTGATGGAAGAGCACTTATGATGAGAATTGTGAGAGAAGATACAAGACAACAATGAGAATAAATGGAAGTTGTGGAAATTTGAAGAAAATAGAGAAAAATCGTAATAGAACATAGCAGTAGCTTTTTCAACCGTGCAGTATGAGATCAAATCTCAATCAAAAGAGCAAATGAGCTCCTAGCAAGACAAAATTTTGATAACAGCCTCACAGCTTTCGGTGCTAAGTTCTAAATAGTGGAGATCAAATTGAAGCTTTATAAATGCTGTATTTTTTGGATTGCCTATGTAGATGACGAATTTGCTAATCCAAGAGAAGTATCTCTTGAATTATAGTTGATTTAATGGTGTTTCCTTCATGAAGCATTACTATAATTGTCATTAAATAGTAGAAAATTGATTTTGGATTCAATCTCGTAATTTTTCCTCGCATTTGGATTTTCTAGTAAAAAAATTTTGTTGTTGTTTTGTTTACCTATTGTATTTGATCTTATATTGATTACACTATAAGAGAAAGACTTATCATTGCATTGCTGATTTATTAAACTCACTCTTTCCCGACAAGTGCTATGGAAGTCATGTGCAACAGGTGCAATAGATTTAGTAGGTTGGTTGGGTTCAACAGGTTAGTGTTTTTAAGATAGAGGATATCGATGTGATTTTATGATCTCATCAAGGAGGAGCCTGTGCATATCTATGAGAAGTGGAAACTTTCATGATGAGGTCAAACACACCACTAATATGGAAAAATATGTTCACTTTAGTTTGAAACCTATAGTAATTTGTGATTTTACTTAACTAATGAAGAGCAAAGAACTACCAAGAAGATGAAGCCAAGTTTTAGGAAATGTCTGCCTTATAAATATAAAAAAAAGGGAGCTCAAACTTGAAGATCATTGCAATGTTGCTAATACAAGATTATTTCCATATAGTGAGCGGGGGAGTTAGGAAAATCCCTCCTATATGGAGGATGAAATCCTCATCAACCTAATCAAATCAAGATGTTTGTAGACCATAAAAATCCCAAACTCATGCTCCTTGAGTTGGAGGAAGTTCCACAAGCTCAGAGATAGAGTAGGGCCTCACTTCTCGTATAGAGTGGGATCAGGCTCTTCTATTTTCTTCTAGTATGACAAATGATCAAAACCTTGCCCTTTAATTTTAGTGTTGCTCGAGAAAGAGTCTACCTTCCAATTGCTTGATTGCTCTTGTAGGTTTCCCACAATGGAGTTTGGCACTAGCCCAAAAGCACTAACCCCATTGCTTTGGCTCTTCTTCTAGCTATCCAAAATTCTATGCAATACACATCAAGTGATATGCTTTGCTAGCATTCAAAATTAAGTTTCAAGGTCTTTGATATATGGGAGCTCATTTGACCTAAGAAATCTAAAGTTCCTTGCATAGAATCATTTAGTTTCCACACCATATTTCATGTGTCTCCTTTGTTTGTTGGTTGGCAATTCTTAACAGATTATCCACCAAAAGCATTATCACTTGTGGCAACAACTCCCACATATGCGAATTTTGTGGAGTGGAAGTAGAATCTAGGAAGCACCTTGTCTTCTTGTGTCCAATTACAAGCCAAGCTTGGGCATCCATCTTGACCAAGTTGAGCATCTCTTAGAGATCAAGAGATTGGGATTACAAGTTAAATTAGATTATTCATAAGAGAAGAGGGAGATCATTCCATTTCGTTGTCTGCAAGTTGGCATTTACTGTGTTTATAATATTGTTTGGAAGGAATGGAATGTGACATTGCTCTAGAGGCGGCCTAGCAATGCAACTTCTATTCCATCCTTAGTTATAAGCCTTTGGAAGTCTAGTTGCATCTATTTTGAAACTAGTCTCTTTAATGGATAATCTTCTTTTGAAGCTTTGATTTTATATATAAACCATATTTAATCATTTTGATATAATGAAATTGTTTTACTTACCAAAAAAGAAATCCCTATCAGATATCGTGGAGTTTAAATATAGAAACAAAATATATTCGGATAGTAGGGAAGAGAATCGGAGATAAGAAAATTCATAATCCAAGATTTAAACTCTATGTTAACAGAGCGTAAAATACTCATAAGAAGGAATACATCAATGATCTCAACTCTCGAAAATAAGTTAGGCTCCAAGAGAATACTCACAATGTGGGATACAATCATGAGGTAAGAGGAGATCCACAAGTAGATAATTGTGAGGAAACAATCTTTCACAAGAAAACGTGAGGGAAGATAAAGATCTACGACAAGGCTTGTGATGGTGGAGTCTCCTATTATGAGAATCATGAAAGAAGATATGAGACAATTGTAGAATGAAACCATAAAAGGATAATCGTCTATTGTAGTAGAGAGCAACATACAAAAGTTGTGGAAATTACCAAAACAAATAGAGACATATATGTGGAACAAAGTAGTTTTTATGAGATCATAGTCTAAGATCAAACATCAACGGGAAGGGGAAATGAGCTTTGATCAAGACAAAATTTTGATTGCTTCTTGGGTTAAATTCTTAATAATGGATATTGGAATTGAAGCCATCTAAGTGTTATTTTTTATGTGTTTTATGGACTACCTGTGTAAATGACGAGTTTGCTAATCCAAAAGAATTGTCTTTCCAGTTATGACTAATCCAATGGTGTTCTCTTAATAAAGTATTGTTGTAATGTCCATCAAATAATGAAAATTTGATTATGGACTCAACTTGTGGTTTTTCTCAACGCTGAGGTTTTTCACATAAAAAATCTTAGTATTCATTTTTTTTGCCTATTACATTATTTTATTTGATCATATCTCTCGATTGTACTAAAAGGGAAATGTTTATTTGCTACATTGTTCATTTATCAAACTCGTGCTTTTTCCAACAAAATATATAGTAGAATGTGTAGAATTTAATGGCTCAAATCATGAGATTACAATGTTTAGAATTATGAAAATTTTTAATTTTCATTTTAAGATTTCAATGATGTGGATTTTGAAATCACGCCATGGATCCCAATGGAATCTACTATAGATTTGCCCAATGTTTATTAGAATTGGGAATTCATATCTTATCGTATTTATAAGGACTTGAGTTAGAGAACTCTACATTTGTACATGCAATGATTTGAGACAGAGAACTTTAAATCTGTACAAAACATTTTTATTATGAGTAAGAATTGTTTTGACTCGAACGCTATCTAATTAGATAATTAGCAGACAATATATAGGACTTGTTCAACAAATATAACTAAATGTATCTAAATGTATCGATTCATATTAAGATGAGACCAATAAAATTTGATCAATATATCTACAATCAAATTTTGTCAAATGAAAATAAAAATATATAATTTTATCAATGAACTATATTAAAATTTTTATAATAGAATAAAAGAATAATAAACACAGTTAAATAGATTAAATGGGTTAATCTATGTACATATATACTTAAATGCATGTAGTGAGATGTCTTTAATCGTGCTTTATTGGGCTGCACGAGTTTAACTGATCTTACACGTTTATTTAAAATGGTTTGATCCATTTATATATGAAATGTGTTTTGTCTCAATCTAAACTCGTGTCACATTTTGTCAAATCATCTTGTTGTGTAAGAATTTATCAACTCTAATGTTCATGTAGAATGTTGATTATTATAGGATCTCACTGTTTTCATCAAACCTGAAAATTCCTATTGAATGCCTATGGAGATTTGCCAAGCTGCAAAGTGAAAACAAGACAAACTCTAGGGGTGTAAAGTGGGATAATGAAAACTTCAGGGCGCAAAGTGGGTCACGTGTAAGGGTAAGCGATAATCATATTACCCTCAAGCCTTCCAACAAGGCCGTACATATGAATCAGATTTATTGAATCAAAAGCCCTGGCCACTAATGGTTGGTTCTAAGCATTTTTAAAATAATGTTATGCACAAGGTTGTTCGTATATTATAAATAGAGAAAATTCATATAGAGAGTTTATTTAGTAAGATAATTTTATTCAAATATAAATTAATTGAGCACATAATGATAATACTATCTTTATATTTAAGGCATATATTAGATTTTTTAGAAATAATTTTGAAGAGTTAAATCCTCAATTTTCGCATTACATTTAATTAATTATTGTCATCAATTGAACAAAAATAGGGGAAAAATCAGATAGATCTCAACAATATTATCGAAATTAAGCTGAAATCTCATATTTATTCATTAATAATATATTATTTTACAGGTAAGAAAGTGGTAATAGTGACTACCCAGCCACCCGTTTACTCAAACTCAAGTTGTTGTCCCAGTGACGTACATATACCACTGCATTTGTATCGTTGGAGCGATCACGATGATATACGACAAACACCTACTCGTCTCCTAAGTAGTAGATCGTGGGCTTCTTCGGCTCCATGATCTCGACGGTGCCTTCGAGCAGCTTAGCGACCTTTCCCATGGACGGCCTGAGCTCGGGCCGGTCCTGGAGACACCACATCGCAGTCTTCACCATCCGGTCCACGAGCTTAAAATGCGCCCTTTCATCGTAGGTGTGCTGTATCTGGCGGTCCAGTAGGTCCTCCACCTTCATCTCCTTGAACACCTTGTCGAAGGCCCACCCAGGGAAGTACCAATCCTCACTCTCGATGAGAGAGCCCCGCATTTCGAAGTTCCGGATCCCGCTGACGATTTCCAGCAGCACCATCCCGAAACTGTATACGTCAGCCTTCGGGGTGATCTGGTCTGCCTTGACCCACTCGGGGGCCATGTACCCACGGGTCCCCCGGATCCGAGACAGGCTCACCATGTCCTCCTTCTTCCTGAGCTTGGCAAGGCCGAAGTCCGATATCTTGGGACAGAAGTCGTCCCCGAGGAGTATGTTCTCAGGCTTGATGTCGCAGTGCAGAACCCACTCGAGGCATTCCTCGTGGAGGTAAGCAATGGCCCTAGCCACCCCAAGAGCGATCCGATACCGAATGTTCCAATCGAGGACGGGCTTTCTCTGACTCACGATCTCATCCAACTCCTCCTCACCTTCGGCCCTGCCCGATCGGAACAAGTACTTGTCCAGAGAACCATTTGGTACATATTCATAGATGAGTATCCTCTGACCCTTCTCAGCACAAAATCCCCACAGTCTCACCAGGTTGAGATGGTGCATCCTAGCAATTATGGTCACCTCTGCCCAAAACTGAGCGTCCCCGCCAGCGACGCTCTTCAGGCACTTCACGGCAACAGCCCTCTTGTCACTGAGCTCTCCCTTGTAAACATCCCCAAATCCGCCCCTCCCAATCGGATTCGAGAATCCGTTCGTGGCAGCCCTGACTTCAGCATAGGTAAAGCGCTTGGGCCCTCCTGCAGGGAGCAGCTCAAGGCCGAGATTCTGGGCCATGTCTCGGTACTTGATGTACTTCTTTAGGAATGCCGAGACGAAGGCGACCCCTGAGATCAACTCGGCTGCGAAAAGCATGCATATTATGATTATATTCCGGGTCGTAGTGTTTGACTCTGAGGGTGGCTCCGGCAGGGATATGGTCACCGGGCAAGTGGTCTCAAGGACGCTCATCAATCCTGTGAAGTTCGACTTGTCAGTCTCCGAATTATCCACACGGAGAAACATAGCATTGGCAGTGTCCGTTCCCGGGGACCAGTATCCATAAAGCAACCTATCGAGTTGAAGCACACACCATCCGGTCCCATCGTATTTGAACATGAAACCGAGACAGTTGGACTTGGCCAGGCACCGGGCTTGGCAATCCGAGAAGTTCCTGGCCACAATGTTCGTCTGGTTCCACCCACCGGTGAAGTTGACATAATCGAGCTGTATGAACTTTGTCTTGGACAGGTCTGTGAGAGGGGTCTTCCTCTCACATTCGCGGTTGTCCTTTTGGTGTGACCGGAACCCAGGTGGGCAGACACAATAGGTTGAGTTCCCACCATCACTCATGCAGATCGAGTTGGATCCACACGATCCATGGATCTTGCACAGCTCAGGAACCGCCTGCCACACCACGGTCCATTCGGCAAGCTCAGGGCGATAACTGTAAATTCGAAGGTTTCCATCATCTCCAAGGTTGACCCGTCGAAGCCAGGAATCGCCGAAATCAGCAGAAAGAATACGATGCTCATTATCCTGAACGATCTGGCCAGCATTATCTAGCTCATGGAACGCATAGTCCGTGCTCCAATAGGATTCATTATTATCTTTGAAGACAAGCTTGCTGGAATCGAAGGTAAACCGCCCTACAAGGACAACAATGGAAAAACACCCAATATTCACAATTCATAACATTTAGAGCGGAGACATCCTATGATTGATCCTATCATATTCACGCAAAAATAATTGCTCATTTTTATTGAAGATAGGCTCAAGTATTGAATTTAAAGGAGGACGGTTTCCTCCCCTTCACAGCAAGAAGGCCAGGTAAAGTGCAACCGAAATACGATTTCCAACCAATGTGAACAGAAGACGGTGAGCTTTTACCATTGGAGGAGGTGAGATAGGCTCCATTCATGGTCTGGTTTGGGAGGAAACTGTCAGTTGGGTGTTTGAAGCTCTCCCAGAGACCCGAGACCAAGTTCCCATCATTGCGAAGGTCAAGCTGAGCAGAGCTCCTTGAGCTCGCTGGGAGATTCGACGGCCACAAGTTGCTTCCTGTGGAGCCATTAGTTAGGACAAGCTGGCTGGCATTGGTGATGGAAAGGGTCGCAGAACTGCCTAGCTCAGTCTCCACGGACCATATCACTGTAGCCTGGGATATATTGGAGTACCTGCCATCAGATATTCGTCTTATTACTGATAAAAAAAATGATAAAGATAATAAAACAATTGGATAATAAAAATGTGAAAACACTTTCTTTTTTTTCTTTAATTCTCAATGATATTGTTAGATCTGGAAGTTTGGGTCAGCCCGGTACTTTCGGGTTGTGCCGGCACACACAAGAAGATACAACGGCTCGAATCACTTGGGCCCAAGCACGGTTGCTTCATGCTTTGGGCCATTCAACTTTATCTGATTTAAGTAGAACTATTATTTTTTAAATAAATTTATAATATAATTTTGGATTTGGGATCGACTACTTAGTAGCATAATTTTAAAAATTAGATCGGGTCAGCTAGTTCGATTGAGAACTGGCTACTCACCAAGTCCGGTTTTTATATTTAACTCATTTACAATTAAAATACGGTCAACTCTAATTGAATCGGCTGGTTCTCGGTCCAACCAGTAAACTCAATTGAACTTGTGAAAAAACTGATAAACTTAAAATTTATTTAAAAATAAAAATATATTATAATGTACTTATATTTTATTATATTTATATTTATATTTTATATTGAACTTACGGTTAATATAATGTTTAAATCATGAATTTTTATTATAAATTATTGTCAATTTATTATATTATATTAATATAATATTATATTATTAATATTATTTATTCAATATGTGATTTAATCCATTAAATCTCTAATCCGACCCGTGAACCCATAAATCCATGCATTGACCGGTTCCTAATCCGGTTCAATTTTAAAAACCATGCTTAATAGTATAATTAACGGATTGACTCAATTTTTATCACAGTTGTAAAAAGATACTCGAAAATGAATTTTATAATATAATTACTTTTAATAAATTAACTGATTTCTTCAATTATTATCAAAATTTTCATCTCGGATCCGTACAAAATTTTCAAGGTTTAGAAATTATATATATAATTCTTTCAAAGAGGCCAAAAAGTTCTATACGTTTTTTTTTTTCACAATCAACTTTAGAATAATATAAGAAATATGTAAAATTTTAAAATTAAAATTTTAATTATAATAATGATTAGAGTAATATTTCTACATCAAATTCTATATCTAAAAAATTCCACTAAGTCTTAATAAAGTTAAAGTTGAACCATAGTCAAAAGAGAGAAGCTAAACTGAGATTCATCTTTAGGCAAGCTCCAAGATAGATGGAGGAAATTAATTACCAGATGGAGAAGTTGTAGAGACCTGGGGAGGAGGGACGGAAGCCGGCGGCGAAGACAGAGTTCGGGGACAGGAGGAGGCGGCTCTCGGTGGGCCGCCAAGGGGAGTTGGCAGCAGTGAGGGACGAGAAGTGCTGGGTCTGAGCAGAGGACGGCGGGGCAGTCGAGAGAAGGAAGAGGAAGAAGGTGGGGGGGAGGAGGAGGAGGAGGAAGGATGGGGACGGGAAGGGGCGGAGGTGGAAGAGAGGCATCGTTGAAGCGCGGAAGATGAAGAAAAGTGGCGATGGGTTTTATTGGCCGATTCCGGAGACTTTTCGGCGACCGGGGGTAGGGGGGACCGCTTGCCGGCTTGACTACGGCGAGTTGACATTGACTGTGATGGAGCTTCAGAGGCGACGAAGTCCGCCATTAGTCATAAGTTTCTATGAGAATCTATCATGATGGATAAAAAATTAACATATTTTTCTAATAAAAAAATCATGTATACTAATTGCAGTCTATATATTTCCCGTGAAAATCAATTATACTACTTTTTATTAATAAAAATTATGGTAAGATTAACAGAAATACAGAAAAAAATAAAGTACAGGGATAGAGAATATTTTAAATAAATATTAGTTTTAAATTAAAGTTGAGTATTACAGATATTTTTAATTGTAAAATGCTTTTAATAAATATAAATTTAACTAACGAAAAAAAAAGTAATGATCATATCGTAAAAATACTCTTATAATCATAACTACAACCTAAAAATCATAAGTAATTATATATATATATTTTTTATTTTTCTATACTTAAATGATTTATCCTAATATAGAAAATCAATCTATACATTTAAATTAAAATTTTCAATTTCATAAGATCTACTTTTACACGAGATTATATTTTGTTATTTTAATTGCGCTTAAATTAACATATTTAATCAATTTCATTGAGATAATATGCATCATATGTAACACGTCTAGTAGTAAGAAAAAAATATTATGAATAAGACCGCGGTTAGATATTAAGACAATATCAATGTTTGAAATGTGTGAGATGTACATTTTAGGGACTTGTCCAAATCAATTACGTTACTACGATCGACCTACTATGATACCATGAGAAAAAATAAAACAAGTTAATAGGAGGAGAATAAAAATATAGGAAAGATAAATGTGGCGGACCATAGACTATACTTACATATTTTATCATATTGTTCAACCCAAATAATTATATAAAATATCACTTATTTATAAGCATATGAGAGTTAACTAACATAAAAAATAGATAAATTTAAGATATGAAAATACTATCAAAATAATATTATAAAATCTCAACTATGTTACTGATGGGGTGAACTCACTAGATTTACGTTGCCCTACATCAAAGCCAATTTGGCTGAGTTCTAGTTACTTCAAGACTGTAGCTGTCTTGGTGAACCTATAAAAAAAGTCGAATCCAGGCATTGTAATTCGGATTGACCCTCCGATGATTAAGTAAATATACTGATGGAATGAGAGGAAAGAAGAGATGGAGAGGACAGCTAGAGGAGGAAAGCCCCCTTTACCTACAAGAGATAAGTGTTTTATGGAGTCATGGGTCGGACGACCCATGGGTTGGGGTGGAAAGCTCGTAAGCATTGCCCATATCATTTTGTCCCCCACTTTTCTGGTCTACTTGTTAGGCCAAGAAGTAGACGAAGAGGAGACTGTGTTGTGTGTGGTATTGGAGGTTGGTGCCAGGGGAAGGTGAAGTCAGATGCCACCCGCGTTAGAGAGGTCGTATTCGGATGTCCCCCCAATTAATTCTAAAGGGGTTTGTAGTTGGATGTCCCCTGGTATTAAGGGGATTTGTAATTGTATGTCCCTTAGTGATAAGGGGGTTTTGGAGTTGGTGAGAAGGTTAAAGCCTCTTGAAATGGCTGTTATGATGGCGGCTGTGGGACACGTAACGTCTCCCGAAGGATTGTTGGTGACATTCCTTGGCAGGATGCTAGGAAATAATGATTTTACCCTCACCCTTCTCATTTCATCACAGATAAGTAAAAGATTCTCAAGCAACTGGCAAAAAAGAGATGTCCTTGCAACGAGGAAGAGGAAGGCTGTGGGAACAGATATCCACACTAGAGTGACTTCGATTGAGGAATCAGATCATGAAGAGCTTGCCCAGTGGGGTTGGTCCCCTTCGTTTGGATGGTGGAGATGATAACGTGGTCATCTTGTTGTTGGAGCCAGAAGAGCTGGCCAAGGTTTCAGGTGAGTTAGGTTCGACTCCTGCTATGGGGGAGTCAGCTACATCATCGACTTAGAATGATGATCAGGAAGATGTGCCCTTTACACAGCAAAGTGTGAGAAGGTCAACTTGCATCATTTTGATGAGGATGGAGAAGGTGTTGAGGAGGCCGACTTCACCTATGTTCCTAGTGGTACTCCATCCTCAATCGATATCACAGTCTTTAATGTTGACTCCAAGACAAGTGGGATTAGCCTTTTCACTTAGTGTATTTAACATGGCGTTGGTTAACTTGTCCCATACTTATTTCTTTTCACTATGTAGTTGAAAGGATTGAGACCGTGGCATGTGTTGAGAATGATACTATGTTGAAGTCAAACCTAGCTAGAAAAGGCTGAGCAGATTAGTAAAGGGAAATCCCCTTGCATGGATTGAGGCATCTCAGAGTCAGTGACCTACTAGCAAATGGAGGGGATGGAGGTGCTGTGTAAGATTAGCAAACACCTCTATACCCCCGCCTTGGCTGAGATTATGGATAATTATGATCTCGAGGAGCTTGGCCACAAAACTTGGTCCTACTTTATTCAGGTATACATTTTTGGGCTGACTGCAGGAGCGGGCATCCTCCGAGAGGAGAAGGCAGATGTTATGGCTTGGCTTGTTGGGCTGGAAATAGAGAGGCACCTTCTCGTGGTCCGACTTTAGCAGATGGAGTTGAACAGACTTGCTTGGGAGGGTCGACTTCGAGAGGCCCTGTAAGCTAATATAGCAGGCTGGATGGCTGATTGGAGGGAGCCTAAGCGCAGGTGGACAGGCTTGAGAGAACACGAGTCCGTGTGGAGCTCACAACTGACTTCGAGAAGTCGGGTTCGAGAGAATATGAGTCCGTGTGGAGCTTGCGACTGACTTTGGGGAGTTGGATTTGATGGAACCCAAGTTCATGCGGAGCTCACAGCTAACTCCGGGGAGTTTAGATCGACGGAACACAAGTTCGTGTGAAGCTTGCAATCGCTTCAGGGAATCGGGTTTGATGGTACCCGAGTCCATGCAGAGCTCACAACTGATTTCGGAGAGTCAGATTTGAAAAAACAGGAGTTCGTGCAAAGCTCACAATTGCCTTCATGGGGGTGGATTTGTGAGAACACAAGTCCATGTGGAGCTCGCGACCGCCTTCGTGGAAACTGGTTTGAGAGAACATGAGTTCATGCGGAGCTCGTGACCACCTTTGTAAAGGCGGGTTTGTAAGAACATGAGTCTGTGTGGAGCTCGCGACCACCTTTGTGGGGGCGGGTTTGTGAGAAGACGAGTTCGTGCCAAGCTCGCAACCGCCTTTGTGAAGAAGGGTTTGAGAAAGCACGAGTCCATACAAAGCTCGCAACCGCCCTTGTGGAGGCGGGTTTGTGAGAACACGAGTCTATGCAGGGCTTGCGACCGCCTACGTGGAGACGGGTCTGAGAGAACACGATTCCGTGCGGAGCTCGCGATCGACTATGGAGAGCCGGGTCTTCGTTGATGAGGAGCATGTAGTAGCAAGGGTTGAGATCTTGGCAGCGATGAACGACGTCTTCAAGCCCTTTAGTTGACTATTTCGTTGGGCGAGGATTTCTCGAGCCTTTGGAAGCAAGTGGAGAGAAAGTCTATGATACCCCCTACCGATGGAGGCTTCGGGCGAGGAGTTTTCAAGCCTACACAATCGGGTCGCATCCTATTCGAGCGTCTTAGCATTGTGAATGCCAGTATAGTCATTGACGATGGACTCACGCACAACACTATCCGTGGTTAGTCCCTCCACCACATGGTGCCGCAGGTGATTTGCTGCCTCAACTTGAGATCTTAGGCGGGTGTTTGGTGATTTTTTGCTGCAAAAAGAAGTACAATGTAATACAAGCCACCAAATATATATGGGACTACTTGCTATGCGAAGTGTGGCCTTGATTTACATACAACTCCCGACAAAGAGGAACCAAATAATAAGAAGCATGGCTGCATAGCTGAGTGAATAACAATAATCTAGAGAGAGCAACGTATCACGAAGGAGAACAAGCAAAAGAAATAGGTGGCACCATAAGTCAAA
The DNA here is from genome assembly GCA_900174645.1 of Sonneratia alba. NCBI lineage: Eukaryota > Viridiplantae > Streptophyta > Magnoliopsida > Myrtales > Lythraceae > Sonneratia > Sonneratia alba. The sequence continues at coordinate 2,907,669 of FWPY01000027.1, read as the reverse complement.
GCCATCAAGTGTGGATGGATGAGCTGCAATCAATGATGGTGAAATTTCGGCGCACCGAAATTGCTAGTTCATTGAATATATGGCTTGAAGTGCCATTTGAAATCAAGGCGACTCTCATGTGACATAGCCATGCTATGGAAAATTAGACTCACTGGACTCAGGCAGGTCAAGCAGTAGCCTAATGGATGGACTTTATAGGTACTAAACAGATGAGAGGAGACACGGGTGCTTCCCAGTTCATGTATCCCGATGTTGTGAATGTCGGTGCTGTCGTTGATGATGAGTTTGTGGCTCACGCCACTGGATGATAGCATTGCACCGTTGTACCTTTTAAGCATAAGAGTTTAACGCTAAAAAATCAGTCAAGCTCAAGGCCAAATTATCTATTTGAGATTGAGACAACGTGAGTGTAGGATAAAATGAATATGATCACACGTGGGAGCAATTTGATATCTTTAAGCTCTTTGACATATGTTCGCGCATGGGCAATAGAAAATATGAATATGTTCATGCATGGGAAAAGCAAGGAAAAATTGAACTTAGTGGATATGTATGGATCAAGCTCGAACAAATCTCATAGATATTATATAAATGAAGAGAGATGTAATTGCTTTCCTCGTTTGGACATGCCATGGTTGGGGAATTTGTGTGCGGTGCCGCTGGTCATTTACCCTTCCTCCACTGCCCGTTCCTTTGCACGAAGGGGAGGTGACCTTGACCTATAACTCTTAAATTTATCAAGGCTGCGAAGAAAGCTCAAAATTAACCTTTCTTGATAGGAGTTCCACTTTGCCCCAGCTTATAAGTAGAGAGAGCAGTGACTAGATCTTGTTTCTGAGACGACAAGCCATTCCAGGACACTCGTGGGTTTTGGCACCGCAAGAAACAGCTTGATCTCAATCCAGAATATCAAAGCCTTATGAGCTAAAACTATAAGTTGAGTGCCATGGGTAGTTATAGTTAGGTAGTCCGTTACTCATAGTTAGGTAGTCTGTTACTCCAAGCAGTTGAGCTGAAATGCTATAAATAGCTATAAAGCCACTAACGCCACAGACTTTGTAAGCTAAATAAGAAAGAGAGAAATAATAGTTTCATTTTGTTTTGCTCTTCAAATCATCTATGTTCACCTCTCTCTATCTCTCCCTACTTCAATTCTGCTGATATGGTATCAGAGCAACAAATCCGCTAATCGCATCCATGGCAAGAGGAGGCCAGAATAATAATGTCCAGAGTAACAATCGCTTCCAACCATTACAGAATGCCTCTCTGACAGCAAGTGGTGATCCAAGAGTGCTAGAATCTGTGGCACTTGCTAATAAAACTCAATAGTCCATTTTTCCTTCCAAGTAGTGACGATCCAAGTATGATTCTCGTAACTCATCAACTCACAGGTCTGAATTATAATTCATGGAGCAGAGCCATGGAGGTTGCCTTAAGTGTGAAAAACAAGTTAGGATTTATTGATGGCTCGATCACTCGACCGCCTGATATGGATTCTACTACTAGTGCATGGAAACGATGTAACAACATGGTAATGTCTTGGATCATCAATTATGTCAGCAAGGACATTGCTGAAAGCTTGATGTATATGAAAACTACACAAGACATTTGGAAAGATTTGCGGGAGACTTTTCATAGAAAGAATGCACCACTGATTTTTCATCTTAAGCAGCAAATCAGTTCACTTACACAAGGATCGCGTGACATTGGTACTTATTACACTCGTCTGAAAGTACTATGGGTGGAATTGAGGAACTATCAACCATTACCTATTTGTTCTGCGGTAATTGTACATGCAACAGCTCATAAGCTTGGTTGGAATATCATCATCAAGAAACCATCCTGTAGTTCCTCATGGGACTGAATGAGTCCTACATAGGAGTTCACGGGCAAATATTGATGATGGATCCGTTTCCCTCTCTTACCAAAGCCTTTAATCTAGTTAGTCAAGAGGAAATGCAACGTGTGGTAGGAAATATGCCTCCTCCTGTGGTAGAGAATATGGTGTATTCTTTTGAAGCACATCAGCCCGGCCAATCCCCACATGCAGTGGTAGCAGCATCAACCTATGGAAGAGGTCGAAGAGATCGACCAATTTGTACGCACTGTGGCAACCTTGGGCATAGAGTGGATAAATGCTACAAGCTACATGGTTATCCCCCAGGTTTTTACCCACGAAATCTTCAATCACGAGGAAAACATGACTCTCACATGCAATACCGTTCAGGCCAAATCCGAAGTCACAATGACAAACCTCAAGAAGGTTCGAGCCTTAGTATAAATGCCACCACTACAACCTCTTCGAAGGTCAACACTTCGCAAGAACAACTTCAGCAGGTGATAGAGTTTCTAAGCTCACAATTGAAGTCTAAACAAGTCTAGTTATCTGAACCTTTTGAAGATTCTGTAATACTCTCGAGTGAGCCAATGGTCTCCTAAGTCTATGGTAAGACTTCTAAATCAACTAAGCCTACTCTCCATACTTCACCTCATGATTGGATATTAGACACTGGTGCCACACACCATGTATGTTGCCACAAATCCTTCTTCACTAACATGAAACTTCTAGGAAATACAATGGTACGACTGCCTAATGGATCGACAACATGTGTCACTCACATTGGGACAGTCGTTTTAACTAAGCACATTTCTCTCCATAATGTTTTGTTCATCCTAGATTTTTGTTTCAACATTGTTAGCATAAGCACCTTCATGAGAGACATGAATTGTTCCATCACATTTACTAACAAATCATGTTTTCTTCAGGCCAAGACACAGGCATTGATGATTGGGAAGATTGATAGAAGTAGCACTCTGTATTTTTTCACCTTCCCATCATTGTCAGTTGGTTGTTGTGTAGTGATTTCTCCTGATATCTGACATATGAGATTGGGTCATCCATCTATCAATAGATTACACACGTTGAGTAATGATTTGTGTTTGTCTAGAAATTCTTTACTAGGCTCGTCATCAAATTGTAAGACTTGTCATTTGGAAAAACAACGGAGGTTACCATTCCTTTTCATAATAACCTAGCTGAGCATGCGTTTGATCTTGTTCATATGGATGTTTGGGGACCATTTTCTGTTCTTACTCTTTTAGGGCATCGTTATTTCTTAACCATTGTAAATGATCATACCAGAATGACATGGATTTATCTAATGCAATTGAAATATGATATTACGCAACTAGTCCCTGCATTTTATACGTATGTTGCGACTCAATATAACACCTTGATCAAAGGCATTCGTTCTGATAATGCACCTGAGTTTAATCTCACGCAGTTCTTTAGAGACAAGGGCATTGGGCATACAAATCATATGTTGAAACACCTCAGCAAAATTTAGTAGCAGAAAGAAAACATCACACCTCCTCAATGTTGCAAGAGCTTTAATGTTTCAAGCTAGTCTTCCATTGTGCTATTGGGGTGATTGTGTTCAAGCTGCAACTTACCTTATTAATCGCATTCCTTCTCCTTTGTTGCACGACAAGACTTCATACGAACTACTAACCAATAGGAAGCCTAAATATGATCATTTGCGGGCCTTCGGTTGTTTATGTTATGTTGCAACTTCAGTACAAGATCAACATAAGTTTGAGCATCGAGCTCGAGCATGTGTTTTCCTAGGCTATCCCCTTGGTTATAAAGGATACAAGTTGTTAGACATTCACACACATAAAATTTTAGTTTCGCGTCATGTTATTTTCCATGAAACAATTTTCCCATTTGCTGATGACACTAGGCGTAATGCTGCACATGAGTTGTTCTCGACTATAGTCTTACCATTACCTGTTTCTGATGTTGTATTAGTTCCTCTGCATGACATAGGGAATTAGTTGAGTTCCTCTGGGCAGCAACAGACACCTTTAGAGGATGAAGAACCTAACAATTCAATAGTCCACACTCGACCACGGAGACACACTAGACCTCCCTCATATCTGTAAGATTTTCACCTCTACTCTACTAATCATGTCTCTACTAATCATCATTTGATAAACTTTGTAGGTTACTTACATCTTTCACCAAGACACCATCGATTTATCATGGCCATTACCAACCAGATGGATCCTCATACGTTTGATGAAGCCGTCCAACAGCAAATATGGAGGGATGCTATGACAGTAGAGCTTAATGCTCTACAAGACAACAATACTTGGACAATTGTTAGTCTTCCAGCAGGTAAAAATGCTATCGATAGTAAATGGATTTATAAAACCAAGTTCCTTGCAGATGGGAGCATTGAAAGACATAAAGCTCGTCTTGTGGTGAAAGGGTATACACAACAATCTAGGGTAGGTTACCTTGACACCTTTTTGCCCGTAGCCAATCTGGTCACAGTAAAGTTGATACTCTCTTTAGCGGCCATTTTTCATTGGTCCATGTTACAATTCAATGTCAATAATGCATTTTTGAATGGTGATCTATTAGAAGAAGTATATATGGAACTCCCACTTGGATATGTTTGTCGAAAGGGGGAGCACTTACCTCCTTCTCCTGTATGTAGGTTACATAAATCAATCTATGGATTGAAACAAGCATCTCGACAATGGAATTGCAAATTTGCAGAGGCAATGACGTCCATGGGTTTTCGACAATCACAGTTTGATCATTTGTTATTTATTAAAGGACATCTGTCTGCTTCCTTTACTGCCTTAATAGCATATGTTGATGACATTCTGTTCATTAGCAATAACAATGATCATGCATTTTGTCTCAACAAGAATTGTTCAAGAAATTCAAAATGCGAAATCTAGGAGCCCCAAAATATTTTCTAGGCATCGAGATAGCAAGATCAAAGGCTAGGATAAATCTCTCTCAACGCAAATATGCAATGGAATTACTTGTTGACGTTGGATTATGGTTGTAGGCCTGTGGTGACACCAATGGAACCAAACAACAAGCTCTCAAAGCTTGATGGCAACTTACTATCTGATCCTGCACCCTATCGTTGACTTATTGGCAAACTCATTTATCTTACCATTACTTGGCCAGATATGAGTTTTGTGGTAAACAAGTTGAGTCAATTTGTCTCTTCTCCTAGAGATGTTCACCTGAAAGTAGCTTACAAAGTCCTACGATACATAAAAGACATTTTGGGTCAAGGTGTCTTCTTTGCAGCTACTACAGAATTGAAAATTAAGGCATTTGTAGATGCAGATTGGGCAGCTTGCCCTGATACACGCAGATCGACTAGTGGCTACTATGTCTTTCTTAATGATTCAATGATCTCCTGGCGATCGAAGAAGCAAACTATGGTTTCACGGTCATCTGCAGAAGCAGAATATCGATCCATGGCCCAGCTAGTTTGTGAGGTGGTCTGGATTTTGAATCTCCTAAATAATATAGGAATAACCTTTGAAGGAACAACTGCCCTCTATTGTGATAACAATGTTGTACATCATATTGCCGCGAATTCAGTATTTCATGAGAGGACCAAGCACATCGAGCTTGACTACCATTTTGTGCGAGACAAAGTCAAGGAGGGAATGATCAAGATTATGCCAATCTCTTCTAAACAGCAATTGGCAGATCTTCTTACAAAACCACTCCACCTAGGGCAGCTTCATTATTTGCTTAACAAGATGGGAATCAAGAACATTTACTGCCTATCTTGAGGGGGAGTATCAAAGCCTTATGAGCTGAAACTATGAGTTGAGTGCCATGGGTAGTTACAGTCAGGTAGTCTGTTACTCCAAGCAGTTGAGCTGAAATGCTATAAATAGCTGTAAAGCCATTGACACCACAGACTCTATAAGATGAATAAGACTGAGAAATAATAGTTTCATTTTGTTTTGCTCTTCAAATCATCTATGTTCACCTCTCTCTGTCTCTCCCTACTTCAATTTTGCTGATACATAAGCATTTGTTTTGGGAGTAGCCACTGGGCATGTTTAGCTATGACATCGTGGCGAGGAGCGGAAGTCCTGTCGAGCCAATGTTCTACCATCGTCCTCTTTCTCGATGACAGCCCACTTGAAGTTGCACGTGAGAGGGTCGAGCTTCAGCTGGAGGACATGCTGAGCTGAAACGCAGCTCATGCCGGTGGCCTAGTGATGGAGCTGGTCGGAATCGGATCCGTGAATTCTCGAAGTCGTTGGCTGAGCCTTCTGGGTCGGCGTTTTTTGAGTCGGCAACGACAACATCCATTGCGCCACAAGTGAAACTTGTTCTCTGACCGAGTTGGTAAAACAAAGGAAATAAAATGGACGGAGTCGTGTGGGTCGGGCTTTTACTCAGCCCAAGGCCGTCCAGTGGAGAAGGTGGGCCACCTTAAGAGTGGAAAGGAAATGAAGGGCAGGGAGGCATGGGCAGGCCTTAGAGAAAGGTTGCAGGCTGGGCCTTCCTTCCCGACCCACTTGTGGAAGTGGTTGGGATTGGGCTGCAACAAATAGCAGGCTTCGGAGCACTTCCTTTTTCTCCTTTATTATTATTATTTTTAATCAGCGAGCCACGAATCAATCAGCTGCTGCAACAGCTGTTTCGCAGCAGACGCAGGGGCCAGGGTCCGGGGCAGACATGGCAGCATAGTTTTTAAAACCGGACCGAACCGGGAATCGATATAAGTTTGAGTTTATGGGTCGGATCAGGGGTTTAATAGATTGAACTGTATATTTAATAAATAATATTAATAATATAATATTACTAATAAATTTACATAATATCATAATTTAAATATGATTTGCAACAAAAATTATTAATATAATCATTATATTAAACAAAAATTTAATATAAAATATAAATATATATTTAGTAAAATAAAATATGTATATTATAATAAGTTTTTGTTTTTTTTTTAATTTTAGGTCGACCGGTTTTCTCAGGGATTCAATTAGATTCACCGGTCCAACAGGGAACCGGCCGGTTCAATTAAAATTTTTCTCTTTGAATGTGCAATTGGATTTTTTTGTAGGACCCGGACCGGGTGAGTGCCGGTTCCCGGTCGAACCGGCCGGCCCGGTCCGGTTTTTAAAACTATGCATGGCAGGCATGAAATTTTGACACCGCTCACGCGCCGTTGTAGCACACGCCCTGCGTCCGTCTCTCATTTCTAGTCACGGTTTTGTTGCTCACGATTGAGCAGCTGAGGCAGTGATGGTGCTCTCCTCTAGGGAAGGCAAGAAGTGCCATATAGAGAGATAGAAATAGATATAGAAGGGGAAGGAGCTAACCTGGCCACCTATGACCGCAATCGCCGGCTAGGATTCCCGGTGGGCATCGAGAGCAGTGCAAGCTGTCCGGATTTCGTTGACAAGTGGGGTCAAGTTCTCCCTTTCCCGAGAGCAACGCATTGAGTGGTACCCGCGGTGAATGGCGTGAGCTCAGACCAGTACCATCGATTTGAGACCTCGCCGAGAAAGGAGCCTAACTTTGCTTGTCGGAGCAAGTCAGGGACGGCGAGCTGAGTTCGTTTCTTGGTGTCTAGAGAGAGAGCGGGAGATACAGTGGCGATGGGTCTTTCCATCAGTTGTGGTCGGCGGTGTTGACATTGGCGAGCTGGTTTCAGAAATCTCTTCCACAGACGGCGGCCTAGTTTCGCTCTCTATAGCCCCCAAGCCTTTAACGCTTCTTCTCAAGCTGATGATGCTCGATCGCCGTTCTGAATTGAGGAGAGTTTTAAGTTTGATTCAGTTCCTGCTTGCGCGTATCATATAACTCAGTGGCCTCTAACGAGAGCACCATTGATAGGTGGACTACTAGATTCAGATTATGGTCCTGAATCCGAGCCATTTCGGTTGAGTTCTGGTTATTTTGAGACTGTGGCCGTCTTTGTGAACCTGCGAATCCGGGCGTTGTAATCCGGATTGACCTTCCGATAATTAAGTAAGTATACTAATGATACGAGAGAGGGAAGAAGTGATGGAGAGGACGGCCAGAGACGGAGAGCCCCTTTACCAAGAGGAGATAGGTGTTTTATGGAGTCACGGGTCGGATGATCCGTTTGGGCGAGTCGGGTCGGATTAGGGTGGAAAAGCCCGTAAGCACTGTCCATATCAATTACCTAATCTAATTGATCTTCTACACGCATTGAAGATCTTCAATTAGTTTAAAGACTTGGATGCGACAGATGCCTCCGCGAAACTTGAGGAGCCAGACGAGAATGAGGGTCACGATCGCTATGACAAGCAGGTGAGCCAAGATCACAGCCGCCGGCAACGACGATAGCTGGTAGCTTCTACCATTCGTCGCTATGTTCTCGCTAGCTTTGCTCAACGATGGAGCTCAGGCTCCAGAGAGAAATGCAAGCAAAGAGAGAAGAAGCATTGAGAAATAAGAAGAGCAAATGGTTGGAGTTGGAAACATTGTGTCGTATATATTCTGAGAGGGTTTCATCACTAGTCGACATTGCTATGTATTCAGCTTCCGCCCGAGCTTCCTGGGGGACCACGCTTTTCTTCTGCAGCTTCGCGTGGATGGAACCCTAGCCTTCCAGCACAGAGATATAGGCAGGTGCTCCGTCTGCGCCTGGAGCTTAACGCCGGACGGCCTGTGCCTGTTCAACTGCGACACTCTCAAGTTCGGTCAATGCGAGAAATGGAACCCACCATCCATGTCGTAGAAAGTATCACCGTCATCATCGTCGTTGTCATCATGGATTCTACAGTTCTCGCTCGAACTTCGAATCCACTTGGATGAATCGAACAAACAGTTGGATTATCACCTCCTACAAGAAATACGACTTCTGTGCTCGTAATGTCAGTTCTGAACACCAGTGGCGTGACGATGGATCGAAGTTACTGATGCCCGCAGACAGCATATTATGCAGAAACGTAATCTTTTATGTCCTCGATGTAGTTCTGCAGATTACTTTCTGAAATAATATTGTGGCTCTTAATCATGATTAGGGGTTGGTTCACTATCAATGTCGTTGGATTTGGTTCTAAATCTTTTTTGATACGTTCACACCATCGTCGTCATCGACGATTGTAGAGTCTCGGCTCGAAGGGCTTGACAGCATTTCTGCAGAGACTTGCCGCCATTAGGTAGTGCAAAGCTTACTTGCCCCTAATTTTAATAACTTGTCATGCACTGCCCGTACCCATCTTATAAACCTAATATTTAATTGAAAAAAGAAAATTTTCCTGCATTTTTTTCTCTTGTTTATGTTTATCCTTTTCATATTTCATGCCCTCGGATTAATTTATGTTATGGTAGGACTGATCGATTTTGAATACCCTGTAATTTTCACGATAGACAGTCGACTGTAACATATTATGTGTAATAACCGGACCATATACATCATCTATATGTACCACAGGTCCGAGGTATACTATTGGAATCTGTACATTCTTTTCATATATTTAATTATTAATAAATAATCGAATTGGATGTAAAGCTCTAACTTTCCCAGTACAATTTAAAATTTGCAGCGAATCAATCACAACAGGGGTTATTGAGTATTCTTTGCATGATCAACTCAGTCAATATAATTACTCCATTAAATTAAATGAAAGTTTATCGAGTTGATTGATAATCTAGTAATATAAAACCGGCACAATAATTAGAGTTTGAATGGAGAGGTGAAAAAATCAAACTTAATTGTATTCTGGTTCTTAGTGACTTGTGAACTAAACTGAAAACTAAAGATATTAAATGGACTGGGCTGGTTTGAAACCTGACCGAAACCGGCCCGTATTGCTCCTAACCCGGCACATAACCCTTCTTAGTGGATTTGGGAGGTTTACAGGGCGGTTCCAAAATATGGACCCGTTGAACCGTAATCAACTCAGATAGTTACCATGCTGAACCAGTCCGAAATCATTGAAAACCGGCCCGGACCGTCAAAAATCCTACAAATCAACAGTCGGATTTTGTTAGGTCAATTTAAATTTTTTTAAAAAAATATTCATTTAAAATAAGTTTTTTAAAAAAATTAAAAAGATAGACGGTTCACATGCCAAACCGGCCTGGACCGTTAATTGGCCCATTTATAAACGGTTCCGGGCCGATTCATATTTATTTGAACCGTACCCTGTAACCGAACCTGCCCGTTAAGCAAACGGGTCAAACCGTAATAGGTCAAACGGTTCCAGGTCTATTTTGAATCGGCCCGAATCGCACTTTTAATAACACTACTGAAAACTAGAATTGATTGGTTTCCAAATATTTTACCGGAAAGCTAACTGAATTTCACCAAACTTTATATGTTTGGATTTTACCTGGTATCTGTGCACAGATTGAATACCGTATGTCCTACTAAAGATGCCACATCATCTTGCCGTCGAGCCACTTGGAATTTGATGGATTATCTTGGTTGTAAAATTAATTCAGACACTCAGGTGTTATATACTCATAGAAATTTGAAGATCAAATATTTAATTAGCCCTCTCTATTTCAGTCATAACGGCATCTTTTTATCGAGGAATTTTTAAATGCTCATATCTTGTCACATGATATTAGTAAATACCAATAATATTATAATAAATGAGTTAATTAGTGATGATCACTCGTGCAGCCGCCATAAAGTATTGTTAATTATTAGAACAAACCGAACGGTATTTTTCACCATTATTACGAGGATCTAAAATATTTTCCCTTTTTTTAATCATTTTGTTATTTCAATTGCCTTTATTTACCGTAAATTATTCAATGCCATGAATGCCTGTCTAAACAAAAGTAGAACCATGCAAACATGACGATTATAACCCAACAATCAGAACCCAAAAGCTCAATCGCACGTAAATGAGACACGATTGACACCCAGCTCAAAAGGCAACAGTATGTCAAAACGATATATGTAATAAAAATTAAAACATGCAACAAACTAATTATATATTTGTACTGATTCACCTTATCCTAGTTGTTTCCCTGTCATAGGGAGATTCATGGAGTTCTTATTTTTTGGTATAATGAGGATTGATTCATTCAAAACTTCAATGAGATACCTTACTTGAAAGCAAACAATTACCGGAATTTAGAATGAATAAAAGTTCATAAAAAATCCTTCAGCAAAAAAAAAAAAAAAAAACATTTTAATTATTATTAAAAAATAATATTACTGTATTCAAATTCTTTTATCTCTCGCTCTAATATTTGAAGGGCATTTCCCCACTTCTTTCTACCATAAAGGCCCCGTTCCTTTCATGATGGGATCATTCACAACGAACCCTGATCCTAACCCTTGTGCTTCTCTTACTTGGAATCGAGGATGGGTGCTTCATGGTACGCCAAAACAAACCATGGTCATCTTCAATGGCTTGCCAGGAGGATGAGCCTCGTGGTCCACTACAAGTCCAAAGGTGACGACCTCGGTGTCAAGGGCTCCTCCCGAACGCCAACTTCTCTGGTTTTTGCCCGAATTTCTGGAGAAACACGCTCTTCTCTAGTTTCTAGTGGACTGCGGAGAATCTCTCTACTATGACATATACGACGAGAACAGGGATCTCACATGTTCAATCCCAGTACTGTGAAGTACTACGATCCCTCGGATACTTGGAACAAGTAGACCAGTGCAGCGAATCCATATGATGTAATCAGATAGATTGAAGTGGGGTTTGTTTTACTGGTTTTCTTCGGATTCAAGAAGGGTTGAGCGGCCGCATATTAACCGGCAATCCATATTTTTGTATGGAAATCCATACTTAACGATATTATGTGAATGTAAATGTCAAAGTTGTCTAGAAAAAGGACGACATATATATATGACAATTTTTTTAGTATTAACATATATCAGTCTATGTATATATTATATTCTTAATGGTATTTTTTTTATATCAGTTGATTGTATTAAGATTAATATTAATTTCTCATATCATATTCCCTATATTGATTTAATAAATGTCATTGTGATTCCGAATATTGTATCATTCAACACTCTTCCCCAAATATAAATGGGGAATGAGCCTACTTTTCACTTCTCTTTGAACGGTAAGGAGGAATGTTGATGCCAATACGTTGTACATATCTTGAGCTTAATTTTCCTTCTTCCGACAACTTCATGGGAGTCCTCATCTCTTCGGCATGTTTGACTCAGACTAATTCCAACTCGACACATGCTTGGGCCTGTCCACAGGATCCCATGGATCAGCGAATGATACCTGTGTTATCACATTAATAAATGATCGGTCAAGGATTGCATCAAGCACAAAGTGAATAGTGTCATGAGTATGATGGACCCAACTGAGAAAGGTTTCGATGTGTCCACAAAGTGAACTGGGTTGGGGGTCAGCTTGGTTGGGCTTCGGAGCGGTCATTGGTCCTTCAGTGGGTTGTGACACGCCTTGGATAACTACAAGAAAGTCAAGTTAGGTGGGCTTTGCATGGAAAGACCCTCCGATACTTAAATTAGTGAGGGAAGAGGAAGATGAATAGTTGATGTTTGAGAAAGAGCAGAGAGGATAGAATGAATGAACTTACCTTTCCCCCATGTTGTGGGGGGGTGCTTATAGTGGCGTAAGGGAAGTGATGAACCAACGTGGCTGTTTTGAGGGGAGAGTCGCCTGTTGGGTGACTCAGTCCCGTTGATCGACTTGATAGTGGTTAGGCTCAGCCGACTTCTATTTGGGGATGGTTGCTTGTGGGGGGTGAACCATTTAATAGGAGAATCTACTAGTTGACTTCTAGTCCACTTGGTTAGTTGGTTGTTCGATAGGACGTCCAGTCGGCAGTCATGTCACTTGGGCCCCTCTTGGTTTGCTAGTTGGACCAGGAAGTAGATGAAAGGGAGATTGTGGTTTGGGTAGCAATTGTGGTCATGTCTTCTAGTGGAGGTGATAAGGTGTCCCCCAGTATTAGGGGGGTATTAGGTCGGATGTCCCCTAGTGTTCGGGACTTTTAAGTCAGATATCCCCCAATATTGGGGGTTTTCAAGTTGGACTGGAGTGCTAGAGAAGTTGGGTGGTCGAGGGGATGTCAATGGGTTTTTGTTTTGGGAATTGGACAGGAAGGCAAGATTTCTAAAATGGCTGAAACATTCGCAGTAGTTGGACATGTGTCGTGTAAGAGTTAACCACCAATGGTTGTAATTCCTTGATACCATGATTGTTTCCCATTAACGTGGGGATGTGATTGGCTAGCAAAATTACGATGTTCCCCCTCACCTTTAAATAGCCTTGGTGTTATTGTTCTTCTTCACTACTTCCTTTGAGATCTCTCTGTCCTTGCATGATACTTTGCTTGAGTTCTTGGCTTGCTCTTCCTCTTCGTTAAGGCATCTGGGTGTTCATATGCGGCTAAGAGATGAGTGGGTCTATGGAAGGCCTTTGACGTGTCTCTTAGGGCTACTGCTCTGGTGGGGAGTGTTCTGTGATGGTTATGGTGGGGTGGGTGAAGGTGTATTTTAGTGTTCTAGTGGTGTGTAGGTGTTGCACACGGAGGAGATTGCACACTTTCTAGGTTGGCGAAGCCCAAATCTAGGTTTATAGGGGTGAGGAGGAGGATCTTCCGGTGAATTTAATTGTGTGTTTTGGGTGGTTAGGGTCTTGGAGAGTAGTGTTAATCATGTGTGGCTGGTCCCTTAAAAGTTGTTGGCCAATATTGCTCACAACTATTCAATCAGAAAAGTAGTAGTATTGCTTGCAACTGCTCTGTGTCTTTATATTCATTCAATGAATTGGCCTAGTGTAGTTGGCAACTGAATTATTGGTTACTTCTCTAGCTCATTCAAGCTCATGTCTATGGCAATTGAAAGGGCTCCAATAGCCATGGGATGTCAAGATCAGTGGCATCTACATTTACCAGTCCACCACCATAGCCATCCACTTGGTCATTGTCGATGTTGACCATGTGTCATTCGTTGGGAGAATAGCTCGTTGCCCCTCCACTATTCAACTCCAAGTTGCTCTCTCTGTCCCTCCATTCAAGGAACGACCAAGAGGTGTGATAACCTCTCCTAAAACATATAGGAGACAATCAACGAGAAATCAAAGATCGTCACAAGAAGACCCTCAACCCCATTCACATGAGAAAGATCATCATTAAGCCTTGTTTTCACCAGAATTGGTTTTATGTATGCATATGAAATTGTCGATGAGTGTACTCCCTCACTTTTGAATTTTACGATTAATGTATCTAAATGGGTTTGGTCTTTTGTGTAACGAATTGTTGTGCCCTTGTTTGCAGCTTTGTTTTCAATGTTTTGATATAGGTTTCAATACAAGCTTACAAATTGACATTGTTTACATTGCAAATGTCAAAACCTTTTCAACAGTCAATGCTCTCAAAAAGCCCTCCAACAGATTTTTTAGAGCAAGCGGTTGCAGCATTTGTGACAAAAAAACCAACGGGAAATGATGCTCGGAAAGTGCTCTCCAATGGCATGCAATTTCATTGGAAACCTGTCGATACAATCCGACAAAAACTCTCTTCTGATGAACACTTTCTTTGGAATTCAATTGGACATTTGCAAGAGTTTTGTGATAGTGCTTGTCTGACAAAAAAGTTTTCCAATGTGAAACACCGTTGGAATTGCTTCAGGTGTGCCCGCTAAAGGGACATGCATTATTTAGTTAGAATCATATTTCTGATGGATTGTCAATCACAAAATTGTCAAAAAGTCGCACAAATATTGTCTTACGGAAAGTCATCAGAACTTTCAGCGGATTTTCAAGGGAAACCAAATTTGTGAGAAAGTAATTTTCGAGAGATAGATTTCCTCAGAATTCCCTAAAAAATAGTTGTTTTCCAAGAGATTTTCAAGGTATTTGTCTCTTACAAATCATTAGTTTTCTGTCAGTGTGTTGTGTGCATTAGTTCAGCAGATATTCTAAGTAATGAGATTAACTGTGAAGTTGACATAGCCAACTAGGCACGTATTAGATGGGTTTTAAAGAGTCAGTTAAGTGTGATAGTAGGAGAGTTGTGAGGTTTTGACGTAGGTTGGTCTAATCTAAGGAGTGACCAACTTTTTGTGAGCTGACTTGATGACATTGTGCAATAAAATTATGTCATATGCTAAGTGATATGATAATATGGCATCAATGGAACTAAAACAACAATTCAAAATGACCGTAGATATTAAGGCAACTAGTGCATATATTGTAACGCATACATCGACATGATCGCAAAGTGTAGATGGCTTGTGACAAGTTAAGCATTATTAGGTTGGATGTCAGCTTAGAGTGGGTTTGGCAAGCCTTCCCTTAGATTAACCAAAGGTTGAATACCTGAAAGAGGTCAATTGGGGATTGATGTAGGGGCACAAGTTTGGGGGAGCTTGTGATGATTTGGGATGAGTTGGGTTTCACAAGCCTTCCCTTAGATGAACCAAATGCTAGGTGTCTAAGTGAGGTCAGTCGGGAACCAAGTTCGGGGGAGCTCATGACCAACTCGGGGTGAGTTAGGCTTGATGGGCCTTCCCCTGTATGAACCAAGGGCTAGCCATCTAAGGGAGGTTTGTTGGGGACTAATGTAGGGGCAGGGTTCAAGGGAGCACATAATTGGCTCAGGGTGAGCTGGATTTGATAGGCCTTTTCTTGGATGGACTAAGGGTGAGGTGCTTGAGTGGGGCTGGTCGGGGACCGATGTAGAGACACGAGTCTTGAGGAGCTCATGAACAACTCGATGAGAGTTAGATTTGTTGGGCCTTACCTGAAATGAACCATGGGTTGGGTGCCTGAGAGTGGTCAATTGGGGACCACCATGGGGGGCATGAGTTCATGAGAGCTCTCGATCGGCTCGGGGCAATTTGAGTTTGACTAACATATTGAAGATTTGAGAGAGTATGATTGCGTGACGAGGCGTCCATGGAGCCATCTCATTAGCTAAACATTGGCATGTTGGCCCTTACACAAGAAAATAAATTCACCACCGATAAAATTTTCTTAGGACCTTGGTGTGGAATGTCCAAGTGGGTGACAACTCCATATTCTTTCACTATGTATATTGAATTTAGTGGATATGTTGCTATCCTAGCTTGAGCTAGGGGTGTTCCTCCTAATTTGTTTATAGCATATGGTGTTAAATAAATTCAATAAATGTGCTCCATTATATTTATAAATTACTTGTACTTTTTGTGTTCGATTAATGAGATTATTCTACTAGTGAGAAGTAGCTCATTGCATCATTCTTCCTCTTTTAATGACCTTATATATAATGAATGTGAAGTGAAAGGTAGAAATGAGAACTTCATTTTCAAATAGAACAATGATGTTGCTTCAACTTATCATGAAATTATACCTATATTTGAGAGAATTTCGATGTTGTTTCAATTAGATCCTTGTGTTGCTGCTATGCATCTACCTTCACAAGATCTTTTATTGTGGCCATAGATGTTGTATATACTGCATCTCATTGCAATCCTCTTTTTAGAAAGAATAGTATAATCTTTTTCAATCTTAGACTTTTCCCTTTTTCTAGCCTTTTTGGGCCGATTTGGTTGTTTCTTGACAATTTGAGATAAAATGTCCTCTGATTCCACTTTTGGCCACATTCTTTTACCATTCAAAAGTGGGAGTAATTGATCATCGGTACAAATACATGGGCCTTTTTTGATAATCCGAAATACACTCTATTAGATCTCTTCGTAGCCAATGAATGTGGAAACTGCATGTGGGCAAGGAATTCCACTTATCTCCCACATTTTACATGAACAAACTTGAATAAGTAAATCTACCACAAACACATTAGCAAAGTGACCCACCTCAAATCTATAGTTACAAGCATGTACTGGGCTGCAAGTTCCACTTAACATCTTATTTTGTTCTACTTTCTTCCTCATCCTAGGGCAAAGAATGTCATCACTTTTAGGTGTCATTTCTCTCTTCCCACTCATCCTCCTCATAAGAGCTCTTCTAATCTCTTTGAACATATCGATCACAAGCAAAGACCTAGACTTCAATATATATCCATTAAAACAAGTCAACATGTTACTGTTTATTACTTCACAATGGGGGCAAAACACTAATTTTGCTCCTACATAATTTGTTAACACCAATGTTAACAAAGTCAATATAAGCTTGGATTGATTAAGCCTTCATCTCATTCAAACATTCTTGGAAATAAGTCTCTATGCAACTTTTCACTACCCTCTAGATTATACTCTTCAATGCATACCCACTGTGTCTCTTTTTCTAGTTTGCGTATATATGTCATGCAAAGTTTTTGTGCTTAGTTGAGGGCATGAGTTCCCTTATAGCATGAGCAAGTCCCTACAAAAGAAAATGCACACATGAAAAAGGGAACTCAAGAAATCATATTAAAAGAAATAGTCCTTTCATTAGTTAAAATGTTTTTCCTTTTGTTGGTCACTTATTATAGTCTAGCCAAATCCATCTTGAATTCCCAAATCATCAGCTAGTTTTATCAGAAACCATCTCCAACTATCCATGTTTTCCCCTTCAACAATTGCCCACTCAGTTGGGAACATTTGATTGTTTCTATTGCTTGTTACTGCAAATAACAGTTAACCATCAGCCTTGGTCTTCAAGAAGCAACCATTAAGGCTAATGACTCTTATACATCCTTTGTAAAAATCCAATTCTAAGACCTCCAAATTCAACATAAAACCTTTTGAAAGTAGCATCACATAAACTAAGACTTCTTTCAGCTGACAGCTCAAACAAACCATTCTTATTGACCCCTTCAACACATCCATATAAGAAGGAAACAGTTTGTAATGATCACTAAGATATCCAATTATCAGATGAAGCACATACACCTTAGCTCTATAGCATGTGTTCTTGCTTACTTGGATGGTAAATATTTTATCCAAGTCTCTCATCATTTCAATTATTGACATTTCTAGATTTAGCCTCAATCTTGTCTAGATATAGCTCTGCAATCCATTTTTTAAGGCTTATTTGTTCCTTGTAGCTCATGCATATCTATGCTCCTTCACAAACCTCTTGACTATGAATGCCTCTTTATTTTAAGTCCAATTCACATGCAGTCGCCATGGGCAATTCTCGACACATTTCGCGTCCATTCTATCTTTTCCACTCCTTTTCCACCAAATGGATTTGCCATTTTGTACAGCATAATTTTGGACAACCTCCTTAAAGTGCTGCGGAGGCTCAAATATCTGTGTTAGGGAGAGCATGTCATCACTACTGCTAGTTGGTCTTGCCTAGCCTAGTTTCCTCTGCTCCTTTCTTGTTCTCAATCTGCCTTCATCTTCATTACTCTCAGGAGTGACAATTTCATTAGTAGAATGTTCATAGTCATCACTGAAAGTTGTATCTTCATGATGTTCTGCTTCAGCATATCTTTCTTCTTCTTTAAGATGTTCTTGGGCCTTTGTTATTCCTTCTTGAGCTCTTATATTTTTTTTTCTTACTTCTCATAATTCCGTTAAATTCTTCATCATATGCATGACTAAAAAAATTCTTCCAATGCCTTAGAATCACCATTTGATGGCACATACTCATCATCTCCACTAGATTCTTGATAAGCATCTACATCGTCGTTAGCTACCTTTTTGCTTGCTTCCACAAGAACATCAATCGACCCACTCTTTACACCAAATTCAGCCATCTTACGAAAATCAGGATCACTATTCATCACTTTTAAATCTCTAGAAAGGTTATGCCCTGGAGTTCTATGCCATAGCTTCATTGGCTCCATGTATCCTAAATCTCCCACAATTTATCTGAGCTTGCACAAAGACATTCGATCAGAGTCCTCTTCTATCCTATTTACTCCACCAACTTCATATTGAATGTCAGCTTCGAGTGTCGTCTTCCCCCTGTTCAACAGTCCTTCAAGATTGATCCTTCAAGAACTGTTGATGCACCCTCAACTCCATACAATGTTGATGCTCCCTCAAGCAGACATTCATGAAACCCTTTTTGTAATTTTTTGTTCCAAAACTGCTCTCTTGCCCTAATCTAAGTGATGATCTTTCGGCATTGGCATGTTATGTTAGGCGTGGGAGAAGGCAACATGTGAAGGGCAACTTAGGAAGACTACGCAGAAGCTAGGGTATTTTAGACATTTCACCTATTTTCACGTCGGTTTGTGCATTTTTGACGAAGTATGGGTAACACGGTTGATGCGGAGAAAGCTTTAAATTTGACGGACTAGATGTGGCAATTTTAGTCTTAGCCTAATAACTCGGCCCATGCACGGTCTTAATTATCGAGCCATGCCACTGTTTTTGGGCCGGCCTAGCGGCCCGATGAATTTCTGCAATTATTTTTACGTTCAAACGGCACAATTAATACAAATTCAATGAAAAAAAAAGGAGATTAATTAGGAATTATATGATGATTTCGTACTTATTGGGCCGACCAGGTGACCCCAATAAGATAACCGGCCTGAATTGCCAGCTCCACTCAAAACCTTGCTTAATGCGAGATGGCTCTGCCAATATTCAACTCGATCTGATAGCCATGCTCAGTCCGATCGCACCCATGCCAACATCTGGGGACATCGGCCTGTCTCTTATTGGGCTGGGCCGGTTTTAAAAGGCCTCTATTTAAGGGAAGGAATGATCTTGGGCTGCACAATGGGCTTGGACTGGGCTTCATTTTAAAATTTTATTATCAAAATATCTGAGCAAGTGCTGTTAATCTCAATTCTACAATTTTGG
Source organism: Sonneratia alba (assembly GCA_900174645.1). Classification (NCBI taxonomy): domain Eukaryota; kingdom Viridiplantae; phylum Streptophyta; class Magnoliopsida; order Myrtales; family Lythraceae; genus Sonneratia; species Sonneratia alba. Next base: position 2,888,203 of record FWPY01000027.1, on the reverse strand, counting down.
AATTTTTTTTTAATCTCGAGACACGTGATGAATTAAATAAAAAGAATATATAAAGCTATTCGAAATTTTTTTTTTATTGGAAGTTGTTGCTATATCTCATGGGAAAGGGGAAATAAACGTTTTTTTCTGTCACTTTCATTGTCAGGTGAATGTTCAAAGCACGTTCGATTTGGTTGTCTTTTAGCTCGTAGCACGGCGGCTCTCAATCGCCAGCGAACATTTCCTGAGCCGCCGAGAGATCAGACAAGAATGCAGCATCTCTCTACGTATAATTAACTAAATTTTGTAATAATTATTTATTACGATGAAATCATTCGTGACCTAAACCAAGAAATTTTGGATTTTATCTTTTTTTTTAATAAATAAATATAGTAGTAGTGACAACTTAACTCCTCCCACCATGTGACGAATTTCGTATTTAATTGTAAACATATCAAGCAGACGGCAAAATAAAATCATGCATGAGCTGTGTTTTTTGGCGGTCTGAGATATCGTGTGGACTTGAAGTAGGAAAATAATGTTTAAAATAAAATTGAAATTATAGGGAATTTTTTTAAAAATAATTAATTATATTTTAATAAATTTTAATTTTTTTTAAATTAATACAAAATTTAGATTGGTCGGATAATTATATTATACAAAAAAATGTATTTTCAAGTATAAAATTATTTAAATGTATTTTTTAAAATATTTATTTTATTCAATTGAGATCGTGCCAGATAACTTACCTAAAGCACGAAAATATTTATATCCGAACCAATATTTTTGGGTTACTTAAGACAGTGGCCGTGCTAAGTTGACAAGTCTATATATCATCAATGCTTGATACTAAGCATTTAGTATAGTACCACGGAAGACCTACTATAATTTAAGAGACCGATATTTTCCGGTACTCATCTCAGACAGCACATTACTAGTACATGCTTTTAAAGAGACGTGGGGGTAGGGGGTGGGTTTGAACTTGGAGTTTGTTCTCACTAAATCGCCTGGTGGTCAGTTTTGGCCGCTAGAGCACTGATGATATTCTGGATTTTATTTTATTATGACAAAATATTTTAAATTATTCAAAGAATTTTGAATTTTCAATATTTCTTCTTCTTGTTTTACGAAAATAACTTGGAGTTATTCGAATTCAACAAGAATGTTCAAATTCTTTCCCTCTAACTAGATTAAAATAAATGGCGAGGAGAGACTTGTGAAACTTGACCGAGACCGCCTTGTTACCCAGCCCGACTCCCGACCTTCTCTGAACCACCGACTCACTTGCAGATCGATCACCTAACCTGACTCGAGCAACCCCTGACCGAGGTCAACCTCCTCCGTGCGAAACCCACATGACCTCCCTCTGATACCACCTATCAGTATCCTCATAAGGTGAAGAATGGTATCTTATATAACGGTTACAGTGACCGATATATTGGTGTTGCATAATCGTCTAATAAAAAATTGATAAATTTTAATTTTAATTTTTTTTTGGGACAAAAGATCACGATGTTGACATGAAATAATTATGATATTAAGGTGGAGGCTATGATACGACTCTCACGAGCTCTCTCTATATATAGCATCCCTCATATTGTCTCTCCACCTCTTCTAACTTGAACTATGGGAGGGTCGACTTCGGATAAACCACGCCCGGCAGCTCGGCTTGTCTGCATGACCCTACATGAACCGAGTTGAGATGGGACAAGAAGAATCAAACTACTACTATACAACGTGTGATCGTTGACGTGTACCTGGAAATACCAATTTCCAAAGCTAGAAGACAACGTCCTTGCGTGCAGTACAAGGAAGACCGATTCAAAGTCTTCCTCGCTATATATATGTCTTTTCCTTTTCTTTTTTATTTTTCTTTTTCTTTTTTATTTTCTTCATTTTGAGTGGGTGAAAATATAACGGAAAGGAGAGGAATTGTAAATCTACTTCATTCAACTATTGTTTGATTATGAGCGAAAAATGTGAAACCCTATACAAATTTAACCAATGTGGAAAAAAATGACAGTAAAATTTAATGTTATCTAGTAATGCCATCTATCTTCCATCATGTGGAGAACTCATCATATCATTGTCTGGCCAAAAACAAAAAAAGGAATCTATCGGATCATTGCAAAATCAGTGACTTTTTATTTTATCATAGGTTGGAACGATTCGGTGTCTTCTTATCGAGTATAATTTTATATTCAAATCTTATGAATGAAAATAATTTATATTCGAAGAGTTTTATCTTTTAGTAAGACGACGTCACTCGAATCTATATCAGCTAGATTCATTATTTTTGGATACAAGATGGGTTTATATATACATATATGTATATATACAAAAAAAAAGGTTGATGGTAATCTCACACATGCTGATAACACCAACATAACTAATGAGGCCAAGAAATAAGATTTGTCTAGTGATAGGATCCTCCACCAAAGATCTAGCAAATAGTTGCACAGGATTTTCCTAATTTTTATTTTCTCATAATAATAAGAGGTTTATCATGCCCAAACCCGTAAACCGTCTACAAGATCTTAAATTCAAATAAATTTATGCGCAAATGCATGTTCATTCTCCCCAAATCCATGAACCCACCACGAGATCTCGGACTTGGATAAATCTATACTTAAACACGTGGTCTCAAGCCCGAGTGGTGAAATCATGTCCAAATGGCCTACGTTCTCCCCCCCCATTTCGACTTCTTCCTTCTCATTGAAACATATGGTTTTGAAAAGTAGCTCTTTCCAGTTTGAATGGGTAGTTCCATCGAGCTGGCACCAACGTGGGAGAGGACAATGTTGTGTCCCGCTTCTATTAATCTACCCTCCTCTCATGCAAGCGGAGAAAGTACCGAGAAAATTACACCGAATAGCAGTCACAAATAATAAAAAAAATTCGGAGGAAAAAGAAATAATTAAATAATAGTCTCACTTTTGATCATCATTACAAAAGTTGGGGAGAGTTCCATTCCCATATAATCAAATAAATGCATTTTTTTATCATTTTCTTTTAAGAAAAATTCTGTTGAATTTGGAAGACAAAATCCTCCACGGGTAAACGTACTATTGAATTCCTCAAAAGGACAGAATTACTCGTTTTTGTAAATTGTTTATGATAAAATGTTATGATATTCAGAATTTTATTAAATTATAATTAATTCATATTCAACTTAGGTCAGCTTATCAAAGAGTAAATTTTTTACAACATAAATTTCCTCTTGGACAAAACTCAAGTTCAAATATTATTTAAAAGAAAAATCTTATCAATCGATTGATAGGCTAATCGTTCATTGATTACAAGCCAATCTATAGTTCATCCATTGATTTTGTAATCTTACATTATATTATATAACCCGATAAGTTAGGCCATAAGAGAATTTACAATCACATATGAATGCCTAAGAGTCTAAATAGTGAGTGTGAAATCCTCGGTTTAAATACTTCTCACATTTAGTTTAAACCGCCTGTTCATATGCGTTCTTTAACATGAACATTCGAGGATATCGGTTTCTTGAACTATACTAGACATTTATTAGTAGTTCTCTCTCGATAGGGCCCAAATTAAGCATTTGGTTCATGAGGAGAGTGGCGTAACATGATCACTACTACTGCTACTAGCAATTCTTGTTTTTTCCCACATCTATCGCTAATATCCTATGGAAAGGAAATTGCCAGGATAGGAAAGAAAAAGTTAGTTTTTTTTTTACTGGTCTTCTCTTGTCTTCTCATTGGCTATATTTCCAATTGAATTGGACCTGCTCATCTCGACTGAGCAGATTCAGGGAAAAAAATAGGTTCGTAAATTACTCTAATTAACCCGGTTATAAATTACCAATAGTCCAGTTATTCAAAACTCACCCCCTACCATTTGCTGAGTTTAAGGTCACAGTTTTAAATTCCATTTAGCACGCCCATTAAAAACATCTACCGGTCCTTTGAGCTTGACTCGACATCGGCCTTTCGAATTGATTGCTGTTACCGCAACTTTTGATTTACCGAGGAAAAAAAACCTAAATAATAAACCAGCTTAGATATATATGTATTTATTTATTTAAACAAGACTGAGGTGAATTTTAAACCGGTAACCAATATTCACGTGGCAATGACGCTTAATAAAGAACTGCCGGGCACAGCCAGCGCCGACGACCAGTACAAGTCCCTCGTGCCCACGCAAGAGCACAGAATCTTTGCCATCAATCATCCTATTCAGGGCTGATCAAAATAATCATTGAAATTTAACATCTTAATAGTCAAATCACTGCATACAAGAAAGAGTTTGTTATAGTAATTTTAAGTTTTATGCTATATCTTATATAATAAAAAAATTATCCTACAAGTAATAGTATCACATTAATTCTAAAATTTTAACTTGATCAATCTTAAAATTTTTATCTTATAACTTATTCAATCCCGAAATTTCTATTTCAGATGAGATTTGAATGTAACATACCGTTAAAAAGAGGTAACAACGTTAGCTCTTGTTGGTGTGGCAATTTTACTTGATGTAACAGCAGCACGTGATATTACTTTTGTATTAAAATACCAGTGTATTGAACTAAATAGTCGTGCCAACGTAACATATCAGTAAGAGCTAACATCATTACCCCTATTTAATGATATATTAAAGTTTTAGAAACTTATATATATATACATATATATATATATGAACTCGGAATTTTTACAGCTTCTATCATAATTTAGGCTCCATCAATCACGTCCTCGGCGAACTCAACCCTATGACCGTTCAACACCTCACTTTTTTAGTATATATATATATATATATATATATGAATTTCCTCAAATCATCTAATAATTTCTTAGCATATATATGTGTGTATATATGTGTATTATATTGAGATTATCGTTTTTATTAATGGGATTATATTATATTATTTACTTTGCCTTTGTAATTGTTTTTTTCTTTTATAATATTCTTCGTTGCCTCCCCTAGATTCCACCCTTTGAACTTTCTCCATCAGTGCCGGACTTGAGGCAATGAGTTCACTCAATGTCAAAACATTAATATTAATTTTACTCGCCGTCATCGAGAACATTAGACCTGTCAACATGGGCTGTTGCAGTGATTTCGGCCAATGCCAGTGCAGTTCATCATCTCAATAGGTCAAAAAGTCCTAGTATAGAAATGAATTTTTTGTATTTCGGACAATTGGAAATCGACCAAATCAAATAAAATAATTTTTAAAAAATAAGTTTAAGTAATTTAGTATTCTAAAATAAAATTTTATATGGTATAACTTACCTATTAATATAAATAGTTTATTAATTTAAAAAGAGAATATTGTAATAATTATTAAAATATAATTATTTGTATATACTTAATTTATTTTTAAAGTTGTTTCTTATAATTTTCTTTTAATTATAAATATTATTTTCATATTTTTAGGTCAACACTGCAATATTTTCTAGCAGCTCAATAATTCCAATCCAGGCACGGTTTTCTAGGGCCTTATCCTTTTATTTTGGCAGGTCTAGAGAACAATTCAAAATTTTAAGCTATTTAATAGCGCGCGCCCATCCAACCACAAATTCTAGGGAAATTAATCGAAGTAATATGGGAAATTATTTTTTATTTTTTCCTCCCCGCAAAGCCGTCGATCTCCAACCTTATTCGGTATGACTTTTCCAATATGCTCAAACGTCAAACGTATATTTCTCCAATATGCAATTTTTTACATTACTACGCCTGTTAGTCCGAGTGAGCGTTTTCACCCATATATGTTAACATCACCCTTCGCTCCCGCCATGCCGTATAGACAACTCGACGTTCTTATTGGGAGAACCCTCGTTTCTCTTTTGAGGTCTCATTTTTAAGCCAGTCAAAGCAGAGAAGCAAATGAGGAACTCCACGGGCGCAGCCGCGACAGGATCCTACCCAATGAACGCCGGAAATGGAAGCCACAGCTACAGCAAGAACTCTTACTTGCAGGCAAACGATCCCTCTTTCTTTGCCCATTTTCGATACGTAGACATGAATTGAGATATTCCTCCCTCTGCCCGATTTTCCGGTCGATATACATGTTCTGTGCACTGTGGTTGGATTTTATTCTGTGTTGATGCCGTGTCTGAACTACTTGTCACAGAGAGCAGCAGCAGACATTTCCAAGGAAAGAATCGGTGAGGCGATCGCTTCCAGGCTCAACATCGCACGGTTTCCGCCCGGGCCGTTCCGAGTCGCCGACTTGGGCTGCTCCGTGGGACCGAACACGTTCATCGCCGTGCAGAACGTCATCGAGGCTGTCCAGCGCAAGTACTCATCTTCCTCCCAGCGGGCACCCGATTTCCAGGTGTTCTTCAATGACCATGCTGCCAACGACTTTAACGCGCTCTTTGTCTCCCTTCCTCCAGAGAGGAATTACTACTCCGCCGGAGTTCCCGGCTCCTTCCACTGCCGGTTGTTCCCGGAGTCGTCTCTCCACTTTGTTTACTCGATCTACGCACTCCACTGGCTCTCAGGCATACCAGTGGAGCTGCTCGACGAGGACTCGATGGCATGGAACAAGGGGAGGGTTCAATACAGCGGTGCCCGAAAGGAAGTGGTGGATGCCTTCAAGTCCCAATTCGACAGGGACATGGAGGCGTTCTTTGAAGCTCGGGCTAAAGAGATTGTGAGCGGAGGGCTGATGGCGCTCATCATGGCGGTGATCCCGGATGGGGTTCCTCATTCACACGCACCGCCAGGAGTCTTGTTCGATTTTCTCAGCCTCAGCCTTATGGATATGGCAGAAGAGGTAAAGAAAATCTAGTAAGAAGTGCCCCATGCGCAGCACTGCAAATCGACTTTTAAGTTTTTGAATATGAAACGAGCGTTAGATGCTCGTCTGTAGCATGCTTTCACCCACATATTACACGATTGTAGCACGAACGAGAAAATCACGTAGCTGTTTCTAGCAGTTTTCTTAGCATGGCCAACAGAGAGATGATCTCAAGGGTTCGGTTCTTGCAGGGAATAATAAGAGAGTCAGATGTGGACTCATTCAACATTCCCATATATGAGCCCACTCCCAAGGAAATGAAAGAGCTGATTAGTGCCAACGGATGTTTCGAGATCGAGCGGATGGAGCTAACGACTCGATGGTCAGGGATCAGAGGATCGATTAGTGGGCAGCTGTACACAACGCACGTGAGGGCCGTCATGGAAGGTATCGTCAGCAAGCATTTTGGCGTCGACATTATGGATGAACTGTTCAGTCGCTTTATGAAGAAAACGGAAGAATTCCCCGAAAAACTCGAGTGGTGCCTGAGCGAATGCGCCCAGCTGCTGGTCATTCTCAGGCGCAAGTGAGGCCCATACCGGAGTAATATAATACATCCAAGCCAATGAATGATTCTCGTTCAAGTTGTCTAATCCCTCATATTGTCAATTGAAACGTGCTGTCTCAGCTGTCTACCGTTATGGATCTTCATGTAATATTTTCATGGACTGATCTGTATCTGCAATAAAATGTCATTTCTTTCGGCAAAAGAGAAATGCAATGAACATATTCATGACAACAGCACAAGCGTTGGGTCTTCTGATCTATTTACCCTGTTTTAATGATATCTGGCCCTTATTCTAGAGTCGGTTCCTTTTATTTTTTAGATATTTATTTAAGCCACATTGTATTTAAAAGTGCATTGGACCATGACAAATTTATATTCAAGCCACGTCGGCTCATTTAAGAAGTAAAACTCTTCCAACACAAATTCTCTAAAAATGAGCTCTTTTTTTCTGATTATATACGAAACTTATAAGTCGAAAATAGGAGAGTAAAAGCAAAGAGGGAATAAAGGAGAATGGGGAGTCCAACAATGAGAATCGAACCCATAACCTCTTGATTATTAAGTTGAGGATCGTGCTTTTGTACCAAACTCACTTTTCTAAAAATAAAAAACTGATATTTTAAGGTAGAAAACCACATCAACCAATTTATATTAGTATATTATATATATATTTTGAATATCTATTATACAGCATGTTTAGATACTCTATTGGATCCCAATAATTGTTCTACTAAATTTATAAGTATAGAATTATCTGGGCATATTTAGTAGGCTCAATTAGTGCTGAGCAGGCTTTTATTAGTTAACAAAATCATTTCAATAAAATTTAGTAGATTTTAGTCAATTTTTTGGGATTTTTCTAAAATGTGCCCTTTGGGTATATGATAAATTATATAATCAGTGGACTATTAATCAATTAATTTAATTTTTTCAAATATCTAATTTACCCTTCATTCAATATTGGAAGTAATTTATATCCAATTAATTCTTTTTTACCAAATATAAAAGTAACATTGACATAATAATAAATAGAATGAAATTTGAAAATTTAAAACAATTAATTTTTATAGATTTTAGGGTTCTTTAGGGTTTTTAAGAATCTCTTAGGATTTGTTATTTTTAGAATTTAGGAGTTCCAAGTTTTTTGAATTTTTAGATTTCAAAATTTTTTAGGGTTGATTTTTTTTGGGTCTTTAGATTTTTGTAGAATATAAAAAATTTATAATTTATATTATTTTATGTTTTTTTATTAGGAAAGATTAATTTTTATATATCTTTCTATAATTAGATCTTATTACCAATAGTATAGAGAAATTTTATTTCTGAATTCGACCAAAAGAGTATTGCTGCTATTAAAATTATAATTATTTGTTAATTGATGATAACCACAATATGTATAGAAACTTATCATTACTTATAATGTGCCCCTAAGGTATGGACAAGCCCTAATTTTCACTATTTACCTCTCGATTCATGCGGTACTCTTTGTATACCATTCATCGAATTTGCATAACTATACAAAATGAAATTTATTCAAGTGGAAAATTCAGCTATAAATTACCCCCCAAAAAAATCACTATTCAAATGGCATGAAAATGGGAGTCTTAAGTAAGGAAGTTATGGCCCGCTAAGGGCAATTGTGCAAGCTAGTTTCTTTTCTAACATATGGATTCAATATAGTTTAGAGTGTATTGAATAGAGTTCGTTCCAATCATTTATACAAAACTCACTTCCATGCGATTTGGTGAGTAAAAGACCTCAAATTCAAATCCCTTCTAATACAAATGATTGAAAAATATTTACTAATTATACACTCTTTTTTTTTGTTGCCAGATACACTATCCAAATAGTCTCCACCAACGGTGAGATATACTAATTGTATACTCTTTTAATAGGGTCTCGAGGAATATTGGACTCAAACTTATCAATTTGGGCCAACCCAAAGATTTTGGGCTGGTGTGGCATAGTAGGATTTTAATTTTGGGCTGTGCCAACAAGGCCTGCCATTTGGGGTGGTCTGGAAATTCTAGCCTGAATATTTTGTATTTCAGGTCTGTCCCAACCCAAATCAAACAAAATTTTGTTTTTAAAAAATAAAATTAAATAATTTTATATTTCAAAATAAATTTTTATATAATATAATTAGTCAATTAATCTAAATTTTTGTATTAATTTAAAAAATATTAAAATAATAAATAAAATATAATTATTTATATATAATTAATTATTTTTTATTTTCATACTTTCATACTAACACGATTTTTTCCTCTGGTGGCTCAAAAACCTTGACTCATGCATGATTTTTTCATACCATACTTAGGTTGTACTTTTAGGCCGGCTCAATTTTTGATAGGTCTAACTTGACTATACTAAACTTTTTGTGGTGTTACACTAACGGGCCAATATTGAACATTAGTTGTTTAATTTGTCTGATGTATTTTTGATTGAATAACATTAAGGGAAAAAAAGGAAGAAGGATTGGGGTGGTTCCAATCATTTCCTTAATTTATTAGCTAGAAGTCGAGCCAACAACACATCACGTTGTCATACAATTAACGTTGTTAATGAAACTTAAAGATTTGAAATAAATTGTTACATTTTGTGAATCCGTTATGTCATTGAGTAAGTATTTTTAATTTCTATCCTAAAATGTGATATTTCACCGGTGTTTTGTACTTTACATTTATTTTATGAAAAGTTAATAAATGTTTAACCAAATCATAATTTTTAAAACCAAATCGAACTTGGAACCGGTGTAGGCATGAGTTCATGAGTTAGATCAGGGATTTAATAGGTCGAATAGTATATTTAATAAATAATATTACTAATAAATTTATATAATATAATAATTTAAATATAATTTATATAAAAAATTATTAATATAATTATTATATTAAACAAAAATTTAATATAAAATATAAATATAAATATAGTAAAATAAAATATGTATATTATAATATTTTTTTAAATTTTAAGTTGATCGGTTTTTCACCAGTTCAATTGGGTTTATCGGTCATATTGGGAACTAGTCGGTTCAATAGAAGTTGACCTCATTAAAAATGTAATTAGGTTTTTTATAAGAACCGGACTAGGTGAGTGGCCGGTTGCTAGTTGAACCAGTCAAACCAGCCAACCTGGTCCAATTTTTAAAACTATGAACCAAATCGTAAATTCTAAAATCAGTATAATTTTTTAAGCTGAAATAGATGCGGCTCATCCTTAATATCTTAATATTCTAATAAAAAAAACCTTTAAAAATTCTAAAATCCTAAAAATGATGGCTTATAAAAACGGTCTAAAAATCTTAAACCTTAAATATCATGAATTCTGAAAATTCTCAGACAATTTGTAGATATTTTATAAAACCCTAAAAATCCGATTATAGAAGAATTAAAAAAAATCTAGCAACATGGACATTTTATAATTAGGATTTTAAAATTATTCAAATTTTAATTTTTCAATGAATGCGTTGATTTTTATATTTAGTAAGAGAGAATTAATTATATATAAATTATTTATAAAATTAAAGAAAGGCATATTAGGTATTTAAAAATTAAAATTAGTTCATTAATGTTCATTAGATCATATGTTTAGTCATTAATCATTTCTTATCCTATGCATATGGGCATAGCATATAAAAATTAGGAAATTAATTGATTTTTTTTACCAAAGAGGGGCGAGATTACTTCTTGACATATTTCCCACATGTGCCTCCCTTCGTCGAAGCAATGAGAAAGTATTTTATATAACATGCTAGCATATTTTTATTTTTATATAATAGTTACCTTTTAGAATTTTTAAATATTTTTTAGGTTTTATCTTTTTTTAAGAGTTTTTTATTAACTGAAAAAATAACTTTTACCATTTTTTTATTAGGCGGTTCACCACATCGAGATGTTATGTAGCGCGATTGTTGCACGACATATCTTCTCCGAAGTAACACATGACCAAAAACATATCATAAATTCATCGATTGGATTTTGAACCACCCGATCGATTACAATTATTGCTTCTAGCTACAATAATTTTATGGGTATTTTCTCAATTGTATCATATTCATCATGAGATGATATTGTCTATGATTTTCTCCAACTATACTGCCATGTCATTAATCAAAATTGCCGTAAAATACTTTGCTCCTTATCCCCAAATTAAATTACTTCCTTATTTAGCAACGGAAGGCAAGGGCTCCTCCAATGCATATAAGACTAAAATTACCAGCTCTGACGATTCCGACCGAGGAACATCGATACAATCGACTGATTCTACGATGATGGCTGTTGCGTTGAGGAGGCGTCTCGGGGCCGTCCTGTCGCTGGTGCTGCTCATGTACGCGGCGGAGGAGGGAGCCTCGCAGTCCAACTACGACACCACGTACGTCACCGTCAAAAACTTTCTGAGGGGAGATCTGGACCTCACCGTCCACTGCAAGTCCGCGGACGATGACCTCGGCGTCCAGATGCTCCGGCACGGCGACTCCTACCAGTTCCATTTCCGCCCGAACATATGGGGGAGCACGCTCTTCTTCTGCTTCTTCGGGTGGACGGGCGAGTATCACTACTACGATATATACGTCCAGGACAGGGATCAGAGCCGATGCATTGTCTGCGTGTGGGGCATAATACAGGAAGGCCCCTGCATGCTCAACCCCGAGACCGGCACTTACAATCTCTGTGACCGGTGGAATCCTGCTCCGTCAACCGGTGAAGCCCGACCTCCGACGACTCTAGTGCCGTGAGCTCGAGAGGAAAGACTTCCGGCAACGTTGACCTCGCCCTCGACCGACCAGGAGCAAATGGACTCCGACCGCTCCAATTATGTCTTCATCCATGTTATTAAATTAGTTCTCTCCTCCAAAATAAAATTTGGTTCGATAATCAGGATTAATTCTCGTTCGCAATTTTTTCTTGGGACATCTCGCACACCGACAGAATTTGTGTTCTACTAAGAAACGAGGATCGATGTAGATTGGACTACTCTCGACTTAGGATTAGGAAAATTGACATAAGATAACATTAGGATATGGTACCACTCCTGGCCTGTTCTCATAAATAGAAATAAAATAAAATAAAATATAAGGATTTCAAATATTGGAAATTTGAAAAATATTTAGGAAATGGTTCAAATGATTCAAGAAAAATCATAATAAGTTAGTGGAAAATATTATAAATTATAAATGTAAAATAAAGTTGAAAAAACAAAAACTCAATATGTAAAAATTAGGAAAAAAATAAACTTAAAATTGGACAAATTGGTGTAAAATTCAAATAAGGTAAAAAAAAAAGCCAAAAAAAGATAAAGAAAATTTCCCTGAGCTTTATTCTCCTATCGCCGGCCCGACCTTTCTCGGTCGTGGCTCGTGATCGAGTCCAACAGACGACCCACTGGCGGCTAGAAGTGGTTGCTCAAAGGCCACAAGCGAGAGATTTCCATGACAATCAAAGCCACAAGCCATACTTTTTACATAAGAGCTCAGAGGTTTGCTCCATAGGGCCACGGATCAGTACAGCGTTTACGGAAATACTTAGCTGACGAGTAAATTAGCAGCAGCATCCTCACACATCACCAGCCACAACAACTACACACGAGCCAAACACGAAGCGAGGCAGAATCACGACACGTGCAGTTCGCGGCTGAAGGCTTCCTCAAGGGTCGGAAAATTCCCATGCATCCTCCTATCTACCTTTTCCTTCTTGATTTCGATCAGCTTATCATAAACACACCAAGCGAAGCTCAGGTAATGGTCTCTCTTCAGGCCCTCGTTGTAGGTCCCCCAGTAGCTCGGGTGATATGTAACATGGTACCAAGCCGATGCCTTCGCGTACGGATCGTCAGGCTCCCAATCGTCTAACCCAGTCGGCTTCTCGTTGAACCACGTCCTAGCTTCCTTCCTCAGGGCCTTGACAGCCATAGTGATCGACTCCAAGTCTCTCCTCTTCGTGAATGACTTTGACATCTTCATGATGCTTCCGCTAAGTATCTCCGCCTCTCTCCTGATCCCGTAGTAGTCCATCAGGTTGCCCAGTTTAAAGTCGTAGTTACTCTTGTAATAGAAAGCATCATCCACATAATCCTCAAAGCCCTCAACTTCCATGTCACGATCATAGGACTGCCTAGCCACTTCCTCCGTGAAGGTCCTGAAGTCGACGGAATTGGGGGCTATGTCTCTGACCGCTCGGAAGAGTCTTCCAATCACATTCTTGGATTCGTAGGTGGGCTTGTCGAGCTTCTCCATGAAGTCAGGATACTCTTTAGTGTGTAGGTTAGGAGGGATCTCGGCAGGCACGCCTGTTTTTGGGAAATCTACTGCAATGGAGAAGAGCTTTGCGAGCTCAATACATTCTTGGCATCTCGCCTTCTGGCTGCTCCGATCAGCAAACACAGTGTGGGCATTGGCTATTATTCCCAAGCTTTCATTGAGAATGTAGTTCACAAAGTACTCTTCTACTTCCTGTTCAAGCAAAAGGCACAAATATGTGAAACATTGACCCTGTGCTTACTGAAGTGCAGTGACATTTTCAGACAGATAAAACCAGATCACAAATCATCAGTTCATTACAACACACCAATTATAAGGACTCCAACCGATTATAAAAAGCTCTCAAGTAGTCATACAAGGGGAGAAACTGTAGTTTCAGACGTAAGTCGTACCTCGATCATGACATCATGGTCCAATTCAACTGTTGGGGCTGGTGTATAGTCCATAGGTAAATATTGGCAAGGCGGAATCAGTTCAGAGTCCCAAGAGACAAAATAAATATCTCCATCAAGATCGCTCCCAGAGCATTCATTCGGGTGAGGCCTGCAGTCAAAATGCAGTAAAAAGAAAAAGGCATAATTGATTATCAACCTTCTATTCTTTTTTTTTAATTCCTGCTATAGGCACAAGAAACAAATATCAGCAAACTCGGCTATTTCAGCATCAGTAGTCTATAGATAACTTTCAGCTGATCATATCACCTGAACTGTCCTACGGTTAAATCATTTGCACTATCTCCAGTCAGGTTATTATTTTGTGGTTGAAGAGCCTATATTGCCAATGTGTCAATTGATGGATCTACATAGGCTTTAAGTAAAACTAGAAAAACTGTACCAACCCATACAGAAAATCAAAAAACTGTGCCCACTCGTTACGATGATAATGGACAAGCTAGGAGGCATCTATCAAAGTACCTCATTCCTTTTTGTGGGAAAACCACGCAGTCCACCATATGGTGCAGAGCTGGCACATTCACAGCTCTAAGAACTCGGACATCACCGGGGTGCAGGCAAGGGTTCTTCGCAACCACTACTTGTCCAACAACAATAAAAGATTCATCTGACGCAGATCCAATGCGGATGTCGGAATCATCCAATAAATGTTCCTGTTTCCGACCCGAATATTGCACAAACACCTGTCCGTACTCTAAGGTCCCTGTCTCATCGAGGCAACCCATCATTGATCTCCCTTTAGGTATAAAAATCCTGGTCTTCGTCCTCAGATCAAACAGCTTTGAAGCATGGAAAGTGCGAAGCATCATTGACAGGAATGGTTCATCATCTGGTTTATACCCACAGGTAAGCATCTTCTTGAGAACCTGAGTGTTCTCACCTGCAGCCATGAGATCAAGAGCTTCCTGAGCCCTTAGTGGATCAGTTAGTATAGAGTTCAACTGATCTACAGCTTCTTTCTGTTTTCTTTCAAAGACACTGTCAGCGACCCCAAGAGTAGAGAGAAGACTGATGATCTGACGATTCAGAAAGCAGGGCTGGTACTTGCTCCATGCCAAGACATTCAATTTCGTATCTGAGGACTCGTACTTTCTCATACTCTTCCTCAGCGATAATTTAAAGGGCGAGGTTGGGTCAATGGCCACAACACCTTTATATCCTGCATACCGTATCTGAAAGGCCGATGGAGTATAACCCTTAAAGCCGCATTTCTTTGCCACTTTTTTTGCAAAATCTTCAGATATTTTCCCTATCCCATCAGAAAAATTATAGCACTTGCTCCCATTTAAAACCTCAACATCAGGAATTGTTTCAGTTTCATACCATTCCACTGAAAGAGTTTCAGTGGATGAGCTTAAAGATTGACCAAGCCTTGCAGCGTATTTTGCCACATTCCTGATATGTTGGAATTCACCCAAGGATTCCCTAATAGTGGCAGCAGTACATCCTCCAATAGGAGCAAACATCCACGCAGAATTTTCACGAAGCTGACTGGAGGAGAAGGCAAGGAATTCGAATTTCTTATCGCCTATGCTTATCCCATTCTGAAGGATAGAGAGAATTCTTCCAAAAATTTCTGTTCTCCTTCCGGGTTGAGCTAAAGAACCACGAGGCGATAGATCTGTGGAATGCACTTTCTCTAAATCCTCATCCACGAAAGAGATACGGAGAAAATTATCAGTGTACTCAGAATACCTCCGCAACACACGATTTGATAAATTAATCTCTGGGCCAAAAAAGTAAACTTTGCAAGGAGTTATCTGGACCCTGTGGACATACACCAGCCCCTGATCTAAAGAAATCGAAGGCATCCATGCACTATCCTGACTTATCAGACGCTTATTCTTCATGCAGTTGATGTACTGCTCCTCAAGCCACTTACTAGGATTGTAACAGCATTCCTTCAGATGAAACAGTTTCTCTAGAGCATATTCTATGACGTTGACGTTGATTCTGCGTGGATCAACCAGTCGATAGAAGGAAGGGTCGAGACAGGGTCCTGGTAGACACCCATTTTGAACCAACAAATTGATCTTGAACAGGATCTTGTAGGGAACATCAACACCTGGGGGTGGCTTCACGATGGGAACTAGATCCTGACTGCAAGAGAAACTAAAGCCACTCTCCAGTGCAAATATGCCACCAATTTCCTTATAAGCAGCGAAATTCTCCTGAAAATCGGGGAGATTAAACCCATAAACCATCTCCAGGCATATTGTTGAAGATTGCCCGATACAAGCAGATGGTGTAAAATCGATTGTTCTCTCCCATTGATCATCAGATCCGTCCTTGTAATAGTTGTAAAGAGGACTGTCCAGAATATTTCCAGAAAAGCTCGTCTCTTTTTTGAAAATACGAGGAGCACCGAACAGCTGAAACCCACCATACAACCAACGATTACAACAATATTCCGAGGCCTTCATTGACATGGAAGCCAACTAACACCTTACAGTATAATGCAATGATGCAGGGGAAATTAGAGTTTTGTTATTTGACTAGGATTGGAGGATGACTATGACATGTTAACGGATAGACCCACTTTGATTTGAAATATGATTTAAATTTGAATTTTGTCAACCCTTATAGATACTCCCAAAACACATTAGATAATGTATTATTCTATCACTTTAGAAGTCATAACTAACATATGATTTGGGTTTATTAATCCCTAAACAGCTTCTAGTGACAATACTTTTGTGTCTCTTGGATTTTCCTTAAACAATTAACTTTCTTATTCTTCACATCTAGATTATTATTATTACTGTATCTCTATATAGCTGATTGTCCTAGCTAGGCTTGTTTCTTTGGGCGATGAAATCTTATTCCTAAAGTGCTAAGTCCAATAATTCTTTTTTAACTTCCGATGCATCTTAATCTGCTGGTATCAAGTCGTATAAGGGGGGCCACGCTTTGAGGAGTTGTTCAACATTATCATTTGGAATAACAACTTGAAAAGGATACTTGAGAAAAGGAACTTGACATATTGTGGAGAGATATTAGAAGTCTATGATGAATTGATCGCTGCAAAGCTTAGACACGCCCTAAGGAAAAATCTCTCTTCTTCCCAAGAACAGCAGCATCATCATAAAGAAAGCGAATATTCCATGACACAAGGATGTGAATGTTACCAATTCCAAGTTGAAGAACAAGAATAGGATGATGGTTTGTTTAAAGAAAACACAGCAGACTCTTGTCATCCCTCAAAAGAACCAAACTAAAGTGTTTTTTTCTTCCTCTGAATGTCTCTGTCTACCCATGAAGATTTGTGGCTTCTTTCCAGGTGATCAATTTAAAGATTATTTTCCAAACAATATTGCTCCAAAAGCTTGGCATATGCAATGAAGGAAATAAATACAATTTGTACAACACACTTTTGATGATGATGGAGAGCCTATGGCGGTGGAAAGCAAAATGGCATCATCAGTCATTTGCAAAAGGTGTATTTTTCCAAGACATTGTCCCTATCGAAAGTTGCAAGGACGATGTCTCCAGTAATATTCAAAAATGTTTTCCGGTTAAACTATAGAAAACCGACATACCTCTGAAACAAAAGCAACAGTGAAGTGAAAGGGCTGATAAGAAAAGAAATATAAGGGTGTTAACGCATAAAGAATCAAAGGAGAGAGTTCAGAAAGAAAAGACAATGTTCAGCTGGGAAGAAACGAAGCCATTGAACAGAGTCTGATCATAAACACCGCGAGATGATGAGGAAGAATTGAGGTCAACTATTAGACTAGGATTAGTTTGATCTGAATTAGAATGATCTAAGCTCCCATCAAATACTCGTAGATTTATTAAATTCCTAGAATATATTAGATAAAGTATTATTCTATCACCATTGAGAATTATAGTTAGATTAGGATTTCCTATATCTTTAATAACTACCTCATAGTATCTGCATGTGGACATGATTTTTGGTTTTAGTCACGACTGCTTGAGTGATAATGTATCTTTAGATTCTTCAGTTCACTTAGTTTTGATCTCTTGGGTGGAAAACTCTATATCTATGGGGTTTTAATGGCATTTTCAATCACAGATGATAGAAAACTATGTTCATCTGTAAGGAAGCTATTACTATTAAAATGCAAACATAAAATGCTTCCTACTATGTCATGCATCTCCACACGCCAAATACCTCCTATATATGATTCTCGTACAATGATTTATGAAACCAAACCCAACATTGATATGCAGTAAAATACAAAAAGCGACAGTCCACAGTCAGTTATGCAGAGCATGCATCATTTTAGTGTCCTAAGATGGTGGGGGAAAAAACAATACACAAGAGACAATAGACACATCAACAGACTCCATCCTGTGTTTTAGTTTTAATATATGCATTATACTAAAAGGGTATCTGAAAAAAATGATTTAGTGCGACAAATGTTTTACAAGACATCATTATCCCATAATCTGTGCCCAGCAGAAAAAGAAAGAAATGAATAGTAACTGTTACAGTATATAAAAGCACCTGAATCAGCAGATAAACTTTGCCACGGCCTTGTTGACGGCGAAGCTCGATCTGCCAAATATTCTCATATGAAAGGCCAAGCTTATACTCCGTGTCATTATGAGACAGAACAAAGTTGAATCTTCTAGATCCAATCCCAAAATCCACAGAGACACCCTGCTTTTCCCATAGGGTTAAGAACTTCTGCTCTGAAATTTGACACCCAAAATGCAACGTTACACCATCTATACTATGTGAAGAGACCCTTGGTCTTGGTACAATATCATGGTCCACTTTGCGAGCAGTCAAATATGAACCCTCATACCGCCACTGTACACCAGCCATACGGATTATCCTATCAGCATCTTCAACTCTCATAAATTGCACAATTGCATATGATCGGCGACCTGTTTTCCCTTGCCTAACTTTAATGGCATAAACAGTTCCCTCGCCTGTTATTTGCTCCAGAAATGTTTTAACTCTCCCTGCTGAAATACAAGAAGGGAACCCGTGTATATTTACTGTCTTTACCATGATGCACGGCCAGTGTAATTGCACTTTGTTTGTACCTTCCCAAATTATCAGAAAGAAAGGATAGTCAAATTCTCATGTTACAGTACTCTTTTAAGTAGCAAAAATATGTGTATTTTGGTGAACTCAATAGAATGGATTAGGATGCAAGCTATAAGAGAGACGAAATGAGCACTAGTACAAAGCCAAATACATCTATTGATTCGTAAAAACACATCATCTACAACCTTAAGTGATTATGGACGTAGATATACACATCTACTTTCAAGCGAAATAAAAAAAAAAAACCGAGAAGATATGCACATCTACTACCTAAAATTAGAAATAGGTTCAACCTCAAGTAATTATGGATGTGGTTTGTGTGGCACTTTTGAAAAACGAAATATTGTAACGGTCTGTGAGTAATATTCTTTAGAGTCTCTTCATATATCATATTGGGGTTTTACGGGTAGCCACTCTATTACTCACCTTTTGTATCAATCTTCTTCTATTAGTAGATTCGCTTCTGCTCTGCCTATGGTTTCTCCCTTCAAGTGTTTTCCACGTAGATTTGTGGGTTCATATTCTTTCTATATTTTCTCGTCTTTCTTTACCTTGTCCCTAAGCAACCTTATTACACTACAGAGCGTAGAATATCTTCCATTTTACCTGCAAGTTCAAATCAATCACAGAATGATCTATGTGATTCAAGCACGCCACCTGATGAAAAGGACACAACTTGACTGCTAAATACTTCAAATTCTTGCATCAGCTTTACCTAAGAAAGGTGAAATAGCAGTAAACTCATGAAGCCAGCTCAGTTGAGGATGAAGTAAATTTCCCCAAAAGAGAGATAGCACCCACTTGGATAGAGTTCATAAGGTCAACAATGAATGGTACGGTAAAAGTGCGACTCAAATTTAGAAACTCCAACAGATAAGGATCCATTCTTGTGATCATCAAAGACGGTCTTCATGGTGTTCACAGTTAATGAAGAGATGTAAGCAGAGAGAACAGCAAAAATAGCGTATTCATCCAGTCTATCAATGCCTACAGTAATCATAGTTACAGAAGATTACCGGCCCGGGAAACGGAGCCCTCACCGGACGCCGAAGAAGCTCGGACGACGATGGCCGTGAAGGTCGAGGAAAGGAACAGGCAGAGCGAGGTCGCCGTGATCGTCTAGAGCCCAGTCAAGGCTGAGTCAACTCTCACACTCTCCCAGCCGGCCCCATTCCTAGGATCATATGTATATATATATATATATATAGACACATAATAAAAAAAACTATAAGTGATTTAACAGTTTACTGATTATTTAACATTAATTATAATTCATTTGATTATACTGCCGCAATTTCAAATTTTCATGACTCTCAAATCCGCCTTAATTATAATTTTTTCAACCAAACTAAAAGAAGTTAATTGAGAATGTGTTACTATTGCTGTACATCCAAAAATTTTCTATAAATCTAGCGGTCATTCCCGAGATAGCTTCGCAGGGAAGGTGCCCTTTTTCACAATCTTCTGATCCGTACGACGAAACCCAGAGATTCGCTCGAGGGGCCCACCTCTACTGGGTCCCCGAATTTGCAGTCCTTGCACATTTGTCCCGGTACTTCTTATCCATTATAATTTGATCCACTCCAATCGGATTGTCACTGAGAACCTCGGATTTGATAAGAATGTCCCTCTGCTTTTTAATAGGAAAAAAAATAATATCACATATCAATAGCAACACTTTGGGAGCTTAGCTCACCCCTAAGATACAATCCGCAAGTTTTTTGGGTTTTCAACCATAATTTTTAAAATTGATCCGGCGAATCCAATTGAACAGATAAAAAAATCGGTCAACTTAAAATTTTTTAAAAAATAAAAATCTAATGTGCTTATTTTATTGTATTAAACTTATATTTATGTTTTATATTGAATTTAGGGTTAATATGATGTTATATTAAAATTTTTTGTTATAAGTTATTGTATTATGCTTTGCCAAGAATTTTAGACTATGTTTGCAAAAAAAAAAAAAAAAGAAAAAAGAAAATCTCCCATTTCAATTTTAAGACGATTTTAACTGCTATAATCAGCATAAGTTTTGTTTATGCTTATAATCGAGAGAGGCATTTTATTACTCTTTTCGAATAAAGTGAACTACAATAAATGCTTCTCTTTATTTGTTAAATGCAACGACAAATAGAATAAATCGATTCGTTTGCGATAAGTATCAAGCTAAGTATCACTCCCTAAAGTGGTGCTACGAGTGAAGCTCAAGGCATAGTGGAAAAAGGGCCTATTCCCATGTCCTCCTAGAGTCACGATTAGGTTTAGATGACCTTAGCAAGTCACACTTTGGTGAGACAGATGCCTACTTTCACGGGCCAAACCTCAGCATAAGAAACTCAAGGGGACCAAGTTAATTTAAGAGATACTTTGGGGGAGCATATTGCAGTTATACTGCCACTTTTCTCTTCGTCCCATTGCGTGGTAGTAGAGGTGGTAGTAGAGGTGGCAAATCGTGCTGGCCCAGTCTTATCGGGCTGGGGCGGCACGGCACGATAAGGAGTGGCCCAAGTACGTCCCTTTAAGATATCGTGTCGTGCCAGCATGGCCTGATAAGACAGGGGCGGCCCTGGCCCGGCTCGATAGCCCGGTAATCTCATTTGATTGTAGGTTATTTATAACTATAAGTGAGTTCACAAATGAAATTTTTTTTATCTTTCAGTAGTGTCTAATAGTCTATTAAGTTTTGTTTTTAAATATCCCTAATAGGGCTATTGTGCCGGCACGGCCCGGGGATTATCGGGCCCAGCACGCCTAATAAAATTATCGAGCCGTGCCGTTACGGCACGATAGGCTTCCGGGCACGATGAGCACTGTGCCGGGCCCGGGCCGTGCCGAATTTTTCCAGGTCTACGTTGTACTGCAATCCATTGGTGACCAGTCTCTATCCACGTCCTCCCTATTGGATTGGCCAGCATAAAGATCAATTCCTATTGGCTGGTTTAAAAGTGTCCATGACAAACAAAGAAAAAAGGGCAAATGTAGCCATTCTTTAGTTGATTTTAATTTTCACCTTTATTGACGTGCGATGGCTTTAGTCCTTACGAATATTTTTTAATTATAATATTACTTTTTTGACATTAAAAACATTTCAAAAATTAATAAAAGAAAAACAAAAAACAACGACAACGAAAGGAAGAGAAAACTTTATTATCACCATAAATTGTAATAGTAATATTTGATATTAAAATTTCTCGTAATATAATAAATCACATGTGATGTTATTAGTAAATATTTTATATTCAAAACGCATCATATTTTTTAAATTGCAGTACTTATTGGTCTCTACGACAAACTTTATGAATTTTTTTTCGAGTAACAGAAAACTTACATTATAATACAAAATTTTATCGTAATTCAAAATTTACCCATAATCTTACCAATTTTTTACAATCTGATAATATTCTAACAAAATATCAAATATCAGGAGGGGTGAACGGAATATTATTTGTAGTCGCCGCTGTCCGACATGATTGTCCCTCGACAGCCGAGGACAACAGTGACCCCGATTACGATTAGGAGGTGGTGATGACCAGGACGGCTGCTGCTCATCCTCAGACCAATCAATAATGGCAGGGTCAGGGCACGCACGAAAAAACTATGCCAAGATCATGATTTTTGGGTCAAACCATTAAAAGTGGTTCGGTTCAATTCAAACACTGTATGCCAAACTATAATTATTATATAATCATCAAACTAAACTATTTTGAACCGGTTCTATGATTTGGTTAATTTGGTTCAAACTGTTTTTAAAAATAAAAAAAATCAACAAATTAAATATAGACTAGACAAAAACGGCATTGAAACACAAGAAATTAAAAAAAACATAAAACAACAAAAGGAAAAACAATAAAATCATAAACATTTTGATTAAAGATAAATTAAACATAAATATTAAAATTAATAGACCTATTTAGAACGAAGTCCGCATGAAATGATAAAAAAATATGCTATATAGTGGTAAGAGAACATATATCTAACTATTTTTTAAAAAGTTTAAAAGATATTTCTAATATATTTATATTTTATTTTTAATATATTCACGTTATTTTAAATATTTTTAAAAAAATATGTTTGGCAGTTCGAATCGGTTAGTCGAGTCATTTGAAGTTAGTAATTAACTATACCGCTTCACCTTAAAAAACACACTATATAAGAACCAATTTATTCCAAATTGGTTTTTTACAGTTTGATTCAATCCATGGTTTGATCCTATTCTTCAGTTCCTATTTGTGCGACCCTAAGAAAGGGCGAGGGGGCCTCTGCCATGGCTGTGATCCGAAATTAGTAAAACGCGATTGGAAAAGTGCAACGGAAATGGAATGGAAAATAAAAAGTAGTCGCTTAGACCCATGCATACTATCTTTGACTATGCATACAAAATATATGGGAAAATAGGTAATCGATCGATCGATTTATCTTTAATCCTCCTGCTAAAATATCTATCCAAAATGTTTGATATGTAAAGATTAACCAGTGATTACTCCCCACACATTTGTATTAATATAACTCATCAAAGCCAAATCTTAGAAATATCAAGCTAATCAAATGAACCCATGAACTAGATCCAAATTATATATTTCTCTCCTGATTTCTCACTTTTCTCTTATGAAACTCCACTTCTATCAGCAATGAAAGTAGCGATGAGCCTTTATTGATTCTCCCATCTTTGTTCTCCTTATAATCGACAAGAAGCAAACCAATTATTGGCCCCCCCATGCTTAAAAGGTCCATCCGTCCGTCAATGTTGAGCAACTGAGCACAGGACACATTTTAATAATATAAAACAAGAATTACTTAGCAAGGGTCTTCTCGGTTGTCAGAAAGATATCCGTAGAACCCTACGAGAAGATAAGAAGAAGAGGGAGTACTGAATAATCTGCCGGAAATGTCATTTTTTTCCCCATTTCCGGCATGTTAAACGATGTCGTTATACATACACATACATGTATAGGGAAAGAGAGGGTACGTAGAGGAAATTGAAAGTGAAAGTGTCTGTTGATTGACGCGAATGAGCCGCCGCATTTGATGGGTGAAGAGGGAGAGATTATTTGATGGGTGGGGAGGAAATTGTTGTTGTGGAGAAGTGACATATTGCTTGGATGGATCGCAAGCAAGCAATCTTTGAAAGCTGTTTGCTTAATTATCAATTTCACCAAGAGAGAGAGAGACCCTTCCCTTCTTCATGATGGATTCGAAGAGGGGAACAACTAATTATGCTTGACTTTAAGTCGGAGTAAAATCGGAGTGGCAGTCTGCCCACCTAGGATGAAAACCCCAAATTCGGCGTCAGAAATATACTCGAAATCAAATGCGGGAGATCATGTAGCTGGCCGAGATTTTGGTCCAGGTGAAGCATAAACAGAATTAGAAAAAGAGTACACACCGTGCTTGTGTGCGTGTGATTGTTGCGATCGTGATCTAAATTAGATTAGGGTTCTTGGTTTCTTCAATGAGGGGTCGACGATTTCTTCAATTCAGAGAGAGAGGGAGGGAGATGGATTAGTGGGGCTTTGCCTCTGAAAGCAAGAGTGGTTGGTTAAACTTATGGACTCATGGGACGTAATCTCTGTGCTGTGAAGTGCTTAATTAAAAATGGTAAAGATTTGTGTGGCCCTGTTGTCCACTGTTTTGGATTTTGATTGGATGGCCGTCCTCCATCTTAATATGATCACTAATTACAAGCACCATTATGTTGATCCCTTTCCTTTTCTAGAACAAGGGAAGGCGGATGGATGTTGTTGAGAGTTATAATATCATATAGGAAAAGATTAGACAAGAAAGTTTTAAGATCATAACAGATTTGAATATTATTGTTTTATAGCTTAAGTTTTTGAATTGGAGTTGTAAGCGGGGAAATTTTCTGCAATATCGGAGCACATGAGAAGTGCGAGCCACGTTTCTCGAAGGGCGAGTGTTTAGAGATATAATCTCATACTATAATATTGATGAGAAAATCCAGGATTTGACATTGCCACGCATGCCAACTCTTTTAAACTTGGTAAAAATCTTATATGTATGAAAATTGATAGAAAGAGGAAGAGGGAAATAATGGGCAAAAGTAATCTCATTTGACCGAATTGAACCAGATAGACATCCTAATTTCAAGTCCAATAACATAATATCAACTGCATCAGTCTCATTTCTATGGGCCGATCTCGACCCCCCACACCCCACCTCTTAAACTAGCTAATAATCTACCTTTCAATTTTTTAATACCCACTATAAAAATATCTAGAAATCAAATTAATTTTAACCTTTTTATATTAAGATAATTCAAATATAATATTTTATTTTAAGAGAGGAAAAACCGAATTATCTCAACCAACATTCTGTTCTAATACTTTCCACCTATCATCATGTGGACCCACTCTCCTCAATAAGAGATTTGAGCTTCCTCCCCACCCCTGCCACACTCTTTAAATTTAGAAGGTGCAGTGAATTGGCTTATAAATTTCATAAAGTTCATATTGTGAAGCATATGTATCCTCCATTCCTCCATCAAATCAGGATGCAATTGACAACTAACTAATCACTGTTGGTAAAATCCCTATTTGTAATCCAACACCCATATTGTATCTTACAGTATCTCATTAAAACATCCAAAAATGACGATCGATTAAGAGTTCATCAAGTTGTTATCGTAGCAACATTGTTCCCATCACTTTCTTATACACCATGTGTTTTAGCTTGCATATATTTTACTAGGGCTATGTATCAACTGACGGATCCTAGCTTGCTTGCATATAAAGCTTGACAGGTTTTTTTAGTATCTTGTCTTTTATTTTAAGAAGGTTTTTTTGGTATCTTCACAATGGAGAAAAAACATAAGGCTTTTTTCTCCATTATTTGATTATCTCTCAAATCCAACTAATTATAACTAATTTAGATTCGAGTTGTTTCAACCATTGAGGGATGAATATCTCGTTATATGCATTTTCTCCATCAGCAAGATTTAGACCCAAAATTTTACCCAAGTGGAAAGATAGCAAATCATATCAACTAACCACATATGCTACTGTGATATCTACATTGTATTGCTTCAACTAACATGTGGCTAACACATTCACTCATCAACTAGTGATTATCATTTACTTATATATGCAGTGGTGATTAAGTGATGATGATTTATACGGTTAAAGTGGTATGATACATTGACAAGAAGTAACAAATTACTAGCCCCTCATGTTTTATATTTTTTATCAGCAAATTCAAAAATTCATTAATCACCTACCAGTTTGAAAGGGAATTATATCCCCCTCCAAAAAATACAAGGCAAAGCTGATAACCTTCCTACCTATTAAGCATAAACCATGAGCTATTTTGTTTTACTCTCTTGGGATCAAATAAAAAATACAACAATCAAAAGAGTCAGTAGAATATCTAATGTATAGCATCACAAATTTACAATCCCAATGGAAATCAAAGGCATGTCTATCATCAAAAGAATTTACAGTTGTGATTGCTTATTTTGCATCCGAGGAGATGATGATGGAGCACCATCCCTTTTCCTTTGCTATTTGCAATGCAAGTAAAATGACTTTTACTTCAACTTAGGCTGGCATTGAGGATGAATATTGTTGATGCCAGGCCAAAAAGAGGTTCCTTCCCTAGTAGCAATCCCTGCCAAAGAACTTCCTCCCTCATCCCAAACCGTATTTGGTGATATGCATATAATTTCATGGATAATATCTATAGAGTGTGTATCCTGTAGGCTTCTCATCTCCTCATCATTGGAAGTCGCAGCTGCTTGTTCTTTAGATGCTAAGCTAATGTGTCCCTAAAAAAATGTTTTAACTAAACTTAAAAAATCAAAGAGATTTACTTGTTGGTTATTGTGTAGGGCATTGTTTATTTCATCCCAAGTTCTATAGTAAGGTACAGCAGTAAACAACACAAATTCATGTAAATTAAAATCAAAGAGAAGTGATTCGGGTGGTGAAAAAATGAATTCTAGTAATTTAAAACAATCTCCATCCTAATCACGTGGAGCTGAAAACATGAGTTTCCATTTAGATTCTCTCTAATTGATTCTTAAAAAAGTGCAATCATTGAATAAATGCAATGAACCATCCAAGCTAGAGTTTTTTTGTTTTTTGTTTGTTCCCTCCTCTTTTTTGGAGGCTTCTATCTCTCCTAGTTGAGAGCAAAGATCGGATCTTGATCCTTCTATGCCTATCAATTAGGGCTTATCTCGATTTCCCTTACTAGGACCGGATTTTCCTTTTTCTCTAGGATGAATTGAGGACCAAGAAGCATCAACTCTCAACATACATAGAAGGTAATGGCAGTCAAAACATAAACCGAAATAGTGGCTGTGGGCAATGGTAATTGGTTTCGTTTTGTCAAATAGGAAAAAGGTATGCATGAAAGCTTGTCTAAATTCAAATTAGTGAAGTATTTTGTAGGATCTGCAATTAAACACTTGGTGATAGTGGAATAAAGCTGTGTGCAATAATAGATATGCGAGGATAATCAACATTTAGTCATATAGTTTTTTGTTACTCCTGAAGTAGTAACAATTGAAAAGGATATATTGTGCATAGATAAAGTTAATTCCTTTCATATTTTTGTTGTTATTAGAAAGTTTTGCATTTAACTTATCCTTTTCTCAAGATCAAGTTAGCTTTGAAAACAAAATATTTCCCTAACAAACTAAAAGCGAAGGACGTGAATAAGAGCATGCCCCTCCTTCATCATGAGTTTAATCAGCTGGAATCGTAGAGGACTTGGAGGAAATTCTACAATTAGATGAAACAAAATGCACGAGTATGAGATGTGAACAGGTAGCAAAGCCCTGTAATTGAGACCACATGTATAATGTAGATGGAGTTGGGCGCTCTAAAGGTCTCTGTTTACTATGGAGGGGAAACACTGAGGTAGAAACTCTATGTCATTCTCAATTCATGATTCACTTTAGAATTGAACACTCTTATTTTGAAAAGCCTTGGATTGTCACTTGTATGTATGGACCCCTACATCAACAAGATAAGAAATGCTTCTAGGAAAACTTAAAAATTACGCATCATGATAATACAAATGAGCCATGGCTTAAGAACAAATGATTTAAATGAAACAAGAAATTCAAATGAAAAAGTAGGAGTGAGAAAATTGGTTCGCATTTTGTAGAGGGGTCCCTTAGAGTAAGTGAGGAGAGGAGAGAAGATGTTGCACATAGGTAATGTCATATGGGTGAAATAGAGAGAGCTTAGAGAGGAGGAATGGGCAATCTCTGTGAGCTAGAGTACGCAGTGGCAAGAAAGACCAAAGGATTCTCTCCAATTGCTCCAAACTCTCAAGTATGCTTTTTTTTTTCCAAAAAAGCCTCCCTCTCAAGTGTTGAGAAGTAGACTATTTATAACAATTCAATGTGTTGTGTAGCTAATAGAAAAACGCCATTTGTCAAATGTTCTTCAGATAAAATAAATAATTGGTCGTGTTGTACTCTAAGCTCACAAGAAAGGTTATGAGAGCCCATTAAAATAGACTCGCCCAACGAAGCCCCATTGGAAGCCCACCAGGCCAAAACTCTCTAAAACATCCCATTAATGGGCTTAGCTTAGGATCCTGCCACTAACCCTATAGTTAAGCTCACATGGTCTTGTATCATTTTGATATATATGTCAGGTATTGAGCTTTGGCAATATTTGAGCCACAAGCCTGAATTGTATATCCTTATGGTTTTTGAGCTGTAAGTAATGATTTCTCATAACGAGCTCTTGTGATCTTTGAGTCATGAGCTTCATATATATACTCTATAGTCGTTGAGTCACGAGTAATTCACCAATTATTGTAAGATAGTCTCAACAGTCTTAGAGCCGTGATGACCCATTAATTTTGTATGTTGAGCTCTATAATTTTTGAGTCACGAGCTATGCCTTCACAGTCTTTAAGGCATGAGGGTCTATTGATTATAGGGGTGGACTTATGACAATATTTACATGCATCTGCACACTTCAAACTCTTATTTAGAAAATTTGATTGACTATATTGATCTTATAGATTTAAGCTATTTTGGAGATACCTATACATGGCAAAGTAATGATAGAACAGGAACAAGTTTCATTAAATAAAGATTAGACAGGGCCATACCAAACCAAGAGTGGAGACTCCTATTCCCAGATGCAGGAGTTTACCATTTCACTATGAATAGATCTGATCATAGACCAATCATACTAAACCTATGGATATTGAACTATAACCAACCTAAACCCTTAAGATTTTTTAGGGGCTTGGTTAGGAGACCCTACATGTAGAGAAGTAATAAAGGATGCATGGAATATAGAAATACATGGATCACACAACCTTACAAGTTTTCTAGAAAACTCAAAAGCACTAAAGAAGCTCTAAAAATTTGGGATAAGGATTATTTTGGATACTGTGATTACCACATAAACAAAACCTTGCATGCCCTTGATAACATTAAACATGAGAACACACATTAAAGAATAGGGATGAGGAAGCAAGGCCAGAACTAGTTTTAGATGAATTCTTACTTAGGAAAGACTTTGATATAAGGCAACAGAAATCTAGAGAAATGTGGCTAAACGACGGGGACATATAGAAATTCAAAATTTGTTGATTTATACATCGAGATACCTAGAGAGGTCCGATCCTTGTAGAAACTACCCGTAGTAACAAACTTGCAAAATGGATCTGTTTATCATAAAGGGATTCATTGTTTCTAAACCTGCTTAATTTACCTTAATTGTTATTTGAACAAGTAAAAGTTATATCTAGGTCCGAGTGGGGATAGCATTTCTCTTCTTCATGTCCATGGAGTTTTGAAAATTCCAAACATCACAGAAATAGATAGAAAGGCAGGAATTTATTGAACGAACCGCACTGTCAAAACAAGTATGGATAATTAGCTGCAAAATCCAAAGGTCATTGAAGAATTCCTTCATAGAGAACTTCAACCATTTATTTGCAACATCTAATCCCATAATTCTAGAAGATTTGGAAAGCCTTGTTATGGAGCTTAATTATTACATAACAAGAAAATTCAGAACTAATTAAAATATCAACCCATGAAGAAGCTCAGTATACTTTGAATCAAATGCCAATTTTATGAGGAAAATTGGGACATTGTAAGAGGCACACTAGTAGAAGCAGCCCAATAATTTTTTAGGTCAAGATGCATACTAAAACAATGGAATAACACATTTATAAACTCTAATACCAAAATCAAAAGGAGCAAAAACTTTCAAAAATTTTAGACCAATAAGTATCACAAAATGTATACTACAAATTGCAAAATAGGATCAAATCATTGTTTGACAAAATAATTTTGCCCAAACCAAGCTACATTTCTACTTGATATGCTGCTGATCACTGAAAGTGGGCTTCTTGTCCAAGAAATTATGCATGTGATGAAAAGGACTAGAGCAAGGAGAGGATGGGTAGGAATAAAGATAGACTTTGAGAAAGCTTTTGACAAGATAAAATCGTCTTTTTTACTCAGAATTTTAGAAAAGTTAGGCTTTCATCCAATTTTCATAAAATGGATTTTCCAGTGTGTTGGCACTAGATCTTTTTTTTTTGTTTTGATAAATCGCACTCCTAAGAGCTACTTTCAAGCTGCTAGAGCCTTAAGGTGAGGGGATTATCCCCTTATCTCTTTATTTTGACTATGGAGATATTGTCTATGCTATATTACATAGAGATGAATTGGGAAAAAAAAAACTTAGAGGAATCAAAATCAACAGGCAAGGACTCCTATTTCACACTTAATTTTTTGCAGACAATGTAATTGTCTTCTTGAGAGCAACAAAACAGGGTGTTATGCACTTACAAAACCATTTTAGAAAAATTTTGAAAAGTTAAAGAATAAAGTAGTTTTATGGAAAGCAAATTCATTGTCATGGGCAAGGAGAGCCACACTCATTAAATCCACCATAACTAGCTTGCCATTATATACTGCGTCACCCTTTCATGTTCCAAAAACAGTGACAAACGAGCTAAATGAAATCACTAAAAGATTTTAGCGGGGAGGAAAAGAAACAACTACATATTATGCACCTAAGAACTGGACGAGCTTGTGCTAGCCAAAGAGTAAAGGTGGCTTGGGCTTTAGAGAAGCTGCTAATACAAATCAAGCTTCACTATCCGAGACGGCTTGGGCATTGACCATTAAGCCAAAGTCCTTGGCCACACAAGCTTCAACTTCAAATACTTGGAAAGGACATTAGATATGTAGGGATACAATGATGTAGGGAATTTGCCATGCTATGGGTGATGGGCTGAGTATAGAGGTGTGGAATGATCCTAGGATGATTCTAGGTAACCCAATATATAAACCAATACCTAAAGAAAATAATATCTGCCCCAGTAATAGCTTATTAGTAGGTGATTTGATTCCTGACAATCCCAAAAGATGGAATGAAAATCTTTTAAAATCTCTTTTTAATGAATAAACAGTAAACAATATTCTCAAAATTGAATTACCAACTAATAACATGGAAGTCAATTTCTTATGGACTACAAATTCCAAAGGCAGGCATACAGTAAAATCATATTGTCATTTAATTTGAGAAAATCATTTTTCAAACTCAAACGATGATCAGGGATTATGGAAAAGTCTTTGTAAATTAAAAATCCGTAACAGACTCAAATTCTATGACTTGCGAACCAATGCCTCCCTTGGTTTATTTAGTAGTAGACCTGAGGATAAATGTCCTCTCTACCAAACTGACAGTCAAGGACATTTACTTTAATTAACGAGTGCCTCTTCTACCATAAATATGTAGGAGAGATAATGGCTCATTGCTTAAATGTTTATAACATTTTATTAATTCCTTTGCTACAATTTCCTTTAAAAGAAAAAAAAACGCAAATTTCCGACAGACAGGGCAGCCGAGGACTAGTTTGGAAACTAGTCGGAATTAGATGAAATGGTGAGATT
This sequence comes from Sonneratia alba, assembly GCA_900174645.1. Taxonomy (NCBI): domain Eukaryota; kingdom Viridiplantae; phylum Streptophyta; class Magnoliopsida; order Myrtales; family Lythraceae; genus Sonneratia; species Sonneratia alba. Next base: position 2,856,306 of record FWPY01000027.1, on the reverse strand, counting down.
CACCTAGCTTCAACTAGAGATGTTAAATGAACCAGTTTTGCTAGTAACCGGCCTATGAAAACCTATAAACAGATCGGACCGCCTCCAAATTAGTCTGTAACTGCTCTTATTAGATTGAGAAAAGTTGCGGGTCGAGTACAAGAAATAAGTTTGTTGAACCGGAACCGGCCTGAAACCATTGCAAAATCAGTCCGAATCGCCAAAAATCCTGTAAATTAATTGTTAAATTTTATTGGTTCAATTTAAATTTTTAAAAAAATAAAAATAAATAAATAGTTTACTTGTCAAACCAGCCCAAATGATAAACTACTCCCACTCATGAACGATTTCTGGCATGTTTATGTATTCATGAACCTTATCCCATAACCGAACCGACTCGTTATACTTAATGGACCAAACTATAATAGGTTAAACGGTTGTAAGCCCGTTTTGAACCGGCTCCAGACCACCCATTTAACATTTTTAACTTTAACATGCGAAACAGTGAGGAAGAAATCGTGATCAAAACTTAGGGCCACAGAATTGTTGACAATTAAATCAAAGGAATCCGATTAACAAAAAGAATTGTTGACAATAAGGAAACAGAACATCCATGGACGACAGACAGTATGGAATAACCAATTGTTGCCTATTATTCACTTGACCGATTCATCGGGAGAGATCCTGAGCCGAAGCCCAAAATTTCTTCCACGTCCCTGTTTCATTCACCGGTTGTCGTGATGAATAATAATGCCGTAGCTTCCAAATCTTGCTCAAACCGGGAACGGATCGGTAAATGGAGGGCTCTTTGTATGTGGAGGATGGGAGCAGGAGGACTTGGAGGTGGCTGCTACGTGGGAAGGAGGAGGAGTCGGGACGCCGTAGACCTGAGGGTTGGTCCGGATGTCTCGCCTTCCCCGGGCTCTGCCGAGGAAGTAGCAACCGAACCCGAGTGCGACGCTGAAGAGAATCAACGGCAGAGATATCACCACCACCATCCCCATTTTGCTGTTCAATTCTTTGAGTTCCTCTGAAGATGAGACAGTCACTGGGAGTCAGAGGGAAGAGAGAGAGAGAGAGAAAGAGGGGCTATGATGTTGTATTGTGAGAGGAGGAAGAATATATATATATATATATGTAATGATACATAGGGGAATCGGTATGGAGGCTTCGGATTCTCAGACTTGTCCGAGGAGCAAAGAAGAAATGGACACAGCTTTTCCTCCCCAACGGGCGGGCTAACGTTGGAATGGCATTGCCCCCCCAACGGATACTTTTCGTGGGGACCCAGCAATGACCCATCATCGTGAGGAATAAAGAATTAAGCGGTTGTTGTCCTTGGATGTCCCTTTTTTTTAATTCTCATACTGAACCCCCTTTTTTAAAATTTGCAGATCCCATCCTAAATAATATGTATTTTATTCAGTTTAGTCCTGACACCATAATTTTTATTTAAAAATGCTTTTGTTGGAAAATTATTTCCATACATAATTAGTCTGGTGGGATTATTGATCATAGTGTTAACTGGAGATGAATGGGCTATCCATCATGAGGAAGTTTTGTGTAAAATTGTCTCATCAAGTGGTGGTAACAATTAATAAAATTTAAGTAATCATGATTTTTTAATTATCAACCGTAGAATAACTTCTAAAGATCTTTAACAAAATTAATTGTTGAACAAAAAAATTAGGATAAATTATCAGATATTACTTGAAGTTTGGCTCAATTTTATCGACTAGTTTCACGGTACAAGTCTATCAAGCTAATATATATATTAGAGGATAATACTACTCTACTCAAAACTTTATTGTCGGATAGGCCTCATACCTCAAAATCAAGATTCTTAATCAATGACGACACCAATATAAGTTCAATTACATTTTGGGAGTGTGACATATAATATGTATGGTTCGGATCTATAAATAATAGTGAATAAGATGGATATTAATATTCAATGATTTACAATTTGTTTACATGCAATGTGAATCCTTTTTTTTTGGGTTAATTAACTATAGACGTTTTGGATTTTGTTCAGCTTTGTCATGTAAATCAAATCTAATGTAAAAAATGATGTGAATTCTTATTAATAACAAATTATTTTTGAAAAATTGTGGGGAAAAAAAAAGAAAAGAAAAGAAAGGCTCAAAGAAGGTGGATAAAGAGAGTGGCAGGGGGCACCACCACTAAGGAGGCTGCCAACCTCATTAGGTTTTTAATTGCATTCTCATAAAAGATTGTCAAGCTTGATATGGATTAAGTTGAGATCAATAATCAAAATTCCTTTGATCAAGAAATTCGATATATCTACTCATTGTAATCTTACGATTTTCTTTTGAATGATTATACGTATACATAATCATAAAATTACCTCCTCATTGAAACACAACTCTCAGCTTCTCATTACCGTCCATAAACTATTCAATTTTAATGAAGAAATGTCTAATTGGGAAAAAGGCCCCAATAGCCATGACATTAGTGTTGGTGCTAACCCTAAATCCCAAACAAGGGATGATTCTATCTCCAAGGTTTGATAGATATAATTTAATATATTTTTTCTTTAATAATATTTTATATTCAAATCTCATAAAATAAAATAATATATATATATAATTGAGGGACTTTTACCCTTTAACGAATATAATCAGCTCAAACCAGAAATAATCTAACATGAAACGTATTTTACGGGAAAAAAAAAAAGGGAAAGAGATGTGACCTTATCCTGAAGAATTGTCCATGTGGCCAATAAACACACGACCACCCAAAGAGGCTGTTGTGTCCGTTCTCACTTAGCTCCAACGGTGTAAATGCTGAGGCTTCATCTCCGCAGAGCCAGAAGCATTGTGCTCTTCTGCTTACTCCCCAAATCACCATATCCACATAGCACAGCAACCAGTTGGACTCCTGCCGGCAAAGCGTGGCGGGCACGACCCATATCCGCGAACATTGAAGCTCCATCGGTTCCGACTCGATCTGCTCGTTGTTCTGCAAGGCGGCGATCGGTCAGATATGGAGGGGAGGACGGTGATGAGGAGGAAGAAGAAGATAACTATGGGCACAATGAGGAGATTGCAAAATTAGAGCTCTACAGTCGGGCCGCTAGAGGGGAAGCGCTTATCATACATGCTAATGTGGACGGGGACCGAGTTGAAGTCCTAATCTTCAAGGTGAGATTCAAGATTTCATCGATACCATTGTGCTATATGATTTCCTTTGAGGAAGATTTTTAAAGGGCCAGTGAGTGCCGGTTATCTTGGATTCTGATGGACCATTATGCTTCTGAACGATGGCTAAATTCACTAGAGTGGTTTGTCATATTATGCGTGTACATTGAAAACAGGGGTTTTCTTCAAGCTTGAGCTATGGGACCTCGCCCGATCCATCGAGAAGCATCCTCCCGGCAAGAGCGGAGATAACGTCCATCGACAGGGTCAAAGGGCCTTTCGACCCATCGAACATCGAATACATTGAAAAGGGTCTGACGTGGGAGAATTTCAAGACCAATTTCCTCACCAATTGACCGAAACAGCTCTGAGGGTGCGAGTCCCTCATGGCTGCTACCTATGAAGAAATCAGTTTCTTTCTCGGCTGAACCGAGATGCTATCAATCTCGTAGTACCCCAAAATTTTCGCTTGGGAGCCGGATCATTAACGGGAACATGGCTATCCTTTCCTGAGTCGGGATGTATGCCATTATGTGCTCATTCATTTTGCAGATTAAGTTCAGTCTTGAATTCTAATATTCCGTTCAAAATTAGAAAGTTCAAATAGCCTCAGCTGTGCTTCCTATGGTTATGAGATCGAAGGCGTAGATCACTGGGCGAACTAGAAGGCCAAAAGTACTTCCGGAGATCTCGCTACCATAATAGACACCAAGGTGGCGTACAAATTACCCGGGATTTATCTATCCCGGATTGGAGTGGATGATCTATCTGACTCCAACGGGATTGGCATCCAGCTAGCAGCAATATGGTAGCAGATCCCTGATCAGCTCAAAAACAGAGCGATAGCAGAATTGCAAAAGATTACCATCTCCTAGCTCGACCCAAGGATTCATTCACTGAAAAACCTGCTCCTGCTTTACCGTGAGTCATTCTCGGTGCTGGAAAGCTGAAAGAAATAGTGTCACCGGCAGTACGGCAGAATGCTGGGGCAGCCACCAAAACTAGTCTTCAGAATAGGAGATTCACAGATTCCAGAACTTCCGGAACCTTTTCATCCTCGCTTCTTCCGGCCATCCAAACTGTATGAAAGTCCATATATCCAATTCTAACAACCTGAAAACCGTAAGGGCAAATCATGACAATAGGCTCCAAGCCACTTTGCTGGATGGTTTGGAAAATGGACCACTACTGATGGATCTCTCCTCTCCAGCAAATCAACCGGGTTCCCCACACAGTGTTCTGGATTATGGCTTACTGAGGAGTTTCCTGAATCGATCAGAACCATCCTCTTTGCCCAGCATCCATGGCCTATTAGCTGCATCGCCAATACTTGACGCAGTCCATAGACTCGGAATTTCTCGGCCTTCACCGCCCAAACCCCATGGCTGAGAGTTCATGACAATCCCATCATACCTAGTCATCAAATATGGGTTCTGAGCATCGACACGGGGGTAGCCAGGGATGTCATGGTAGTAGCCCGGGCTCATGTTCCAAATCCACATTTTGGAGGCCGGAAGAAGTGAGGACGGAGAGGTTCCGGAACTTTCAATTTATTTATTTTTCTTTTTTGAGTTATCGGGCCACACTGCCGAGGATCAGGCCCAGTACAGCCCAATAGGGTTTCATGCCTTATCGGGCCGGCCCAATAATGGCATGATCCATTGTAGCATGGCCAGGTAGCGGTGTCATGAGGCTGGGACCCAATATCGCCACGGTTACCAATGGCCACATACACAAGGGGAAGGTCATGAAGGATTCATATTTGAGCTCATGAAGGGGATAAAATGTCATAATTCAAGTAATTCATCAGCCAAGCTCCTGTAGTGTATAATAACATTAGACTTATAAGACAGTAGGGTTCATGTCTAATCTCAAATTATAAGCTAATACACAGGATTCATATTCAATGATCACAAGTCTCTTACTCGAGTCTTAATAACTTGGGCCACGAGCAGGTATTGTCTCGAGCCTAACGAGATGTGGCCACACAGTAACCTGCTCTGATACAACGTAAAATTTCTGCTAGACTCATAAGAAATCCAACCCAAAAGTTTGAATCACTATGTTAGCATTGCTAAATTACGAGATGGTTTATTATCTAATGTTCTCTACGTGCATATGCGGCATTAGTTTTCAAAACCACATCACGTGGAATTAGTCACATAGAGGTCATAAGAGAGTTGGAAATTGATATGACTGTTTATTCTAAAAGATTAATTTTATTTAGATAATGATATAATTTATTATTTATTATATAATATGTTCATAAATATCGGTCTCTTCTCACTGGCACCCACAAAGTCAATAATTGGAGCAACGATTGACCTTAGTCCCGCCCCTCCTGGCAGCTGGCAGCTTCTATGAAATGGCCCCATTGATTTTGTACTATTGACTTTGTAGGGCTTGCCCCACAGCAGAGCCCTACTTCCGGTGGGTGGCCGCTTAAGCGGGGAAAGTCGTACATAAATCACTTCCAACTGTGATTGGCGTTGAAGAATAAGAACGTGGACCATCGACCATTATTTTGTCAGGTTAGCTGGAAATCCTTATCAAGAAAAAAGGCCATTGAAGCACCAAAGATGATTAATTTACATGAATTGATACATTTTTCATTTAAATAAGTACCAAATTCGAGTCTTATTAGTAAAGAAAATTCATTATTAAAACAATTTCACTCTCTTAATTAGTAGATCCATATTAAACCTGGATTAATCAAAATTGATTAAACTTACACGGATCAAGTGCACAAAAAGGAAAAAGAGCAAGGATTAGCCGTACAATTGGAGTGCCCTTGTGGGCAGGTAAGTTGAGTTGACAAATCATATCCATGAGTTAATGAGGGGTATGATGTGGCTGTCAACATGGCGTTAACACCTTTAAGTCTACTCCTTGTACCCGAAACAACAGAGTTTCCCATATTCATGGAAGGAGAAAGCTAAGAGCTACCTCCAAATCCTTCGTGAAGGAGATTAGGGTTTTTTGGATGATTGCCGCCATGGTGTTGAGCCTTCTCTGCAAATCTTTTCCACTTCAGACACCTCATCATAGTGCCGGATTAGATGACCGACAACATTGTCATGAAGGTTACTTAACGTCGGCATATCTATGATTTTGACCTGTGTCTCTATTATCCTCTTTTTTTTAATCTTATTTTTAAACTTTGAATTCCCACCAAGATATTCATACCCTAGTCTCACCTCAAAACGGACGAGCACTAAGACTGATAAGCTCCCCACATGAATTAGGGTTCATCACTTCACATACGTATCATATCACATTCACACACACGCACACATTTATGATGCATAGATTTCGAGTGTCCGATCAGAACTACACGGAAATCAACTGAAACCTAGATGCATGAGATTCTATCATCGTTACAGATCAACTTCATTTCATATGTGAATATGGCATGTACAAGGTATTGTTTAGTGCCACCCTTGATTATATCATGAGGGCAACCGTCTAGATTTCTTCACCCAAGTGAATGTATACCTTTGCCATCCCTGAGTATGCTCCTCTCCTTCATCTTTAATTTCTCCCGACCAATTAAATAGCTCGCATTACTGCACATGTATAAATATTTTCCATTCAAAAATTACAATGCCCACTCTGTGGAAGAAACGCAAATGTGGCCCTAGTGCAGCTGCAATCTATGCGATATTTAGAGGTTCAAGTTTTATTTAGTGAAAGCATGATGGAGAATTTACTTTGAAAAGTTGTTAAATGATCATATGTTTTTTCTTATATATATAAATTAATTGATATTTATAAGTAACTACATCGTAACTAATTCAGTTTAATAAAATCAACCTACTAATGAGTAAATATTTCATAATATAAATTTTTTCATTAGTAAAATTTGAATTAAAATCTTATTTAAAAGAAATATATATTAAATTATCTTAATTTATTTATATTAATTTTTAAATTTAAAAAATTAATAAAATTACAATAAATGAGAAATAATCATAATTATTTTTTCATTTATTTCACTCCTCCGAGGCGGATCTCTTCATGCGGATAACATACGGATCTCGTCCGTCATGTACCATCAAGACTCGGTAACATGCACGGCCATAAAAGGCATTAAATGTTCCAAGGTATGACAGATAGATTAGATACACGTGGCTCGATCTTGACCGGTGATTTTCAGTCGACCGACCTTCTATTTGTTCGGAAGCACCCTCATTCATGACACGATACCGATAATTTCGCCGGCATATCGTGTCAGATCAAGCATATGTAGTAGTGTAAACATATGTGAACAGAACAATTGACCGATATTTCAGAGGGGTCAGACTAAAAATTAAGAAATAATAAATAATAAAAAAATGAGAGATTGATATTATTATATTCATACTATATTATTGTACACCAAAGCATTCAATATGGTTCACTTCCTAGTGCTATACCAGGTCGTAAGAACTGATTAGATACTTCTTGTTTTTTTTTTTGAGGGATGCAAAATACCTATATTTCATGTTTATTGATTATTATAGATACTAAAACCTATGTTTCACATGAAAAAATTTGGGAGGAGACTATTCAATCATATTATTAAATCATACGGCATTGTATTGTATGGTCAATTTTCAAATAATAATTTATTTTAAAATTGATATTAGATAAAATATGATATACAATTTGATTGATGTTTTTGAGTGAAATTGCCTTATTTGAGTGTAAAATAGACAGTGATATGTGAGTAAAAAATGGGAAGAATTTACTTTTGAGTGGTAATTGTAAATTTTTTAATAATTGGGCAGTTATAATTTTTAAATATGATTTTCACAGTTCAATCTCTATTTATTACTTTTTTTTTACTAATTGAACTTATATTAGCCAAGAGTATCTTTTGAAATCTCAAAGTGAGACCCAGCTGCTCATCCTTTTTACTTAAATAATATAGATATGGACATAGATAATGAGAGTAAAAGAAGGGCAAACCCTAAAATAACACAGAAGATGACATGAACAACATCTGGCTGGGAGATTTCATGGTGTGCATTTTTGTGTAACAATTAACCGCAACAAATGAATTTTGTCTTTGGTAAAATGATTTGGTGTGTGATTGCCTGTTATTCTTTCTCTTTGAAAAACATTTTCTTTTATATTCCTAAGCAAATGAGGAAATTGTCTGGCTGGATCAGTGAGCTCAGCCCACCATAGGACCTGTAAACAAACATGAGAATTTGCAACCTCCCTCAGCCGACCATCACAAATAAGGAACAAATTGAGAACAAACACATGTGCTCGAGAGGAATGAACATGGACTGAAATTGACAATTACCCTTTTTCCAATAAAAATGACATCATTCGGATACAATATCACGGAAACTAGGTTTTGGTGAATATTTTTATATACTACTCTAAGGTATATACATACCTATATTTTACATTACTATATTGAGATATTTCAACATTTATTTACCTTGAATAATATATCAATTTTGAGTTTTATAATAGAGAAAATTTATGTTAAGAATAATATGATACTTAGCACATCAATCTAACTCGAATGTAAACGTGTTATGAATACTAAAAGAAATATATATATGTATGTATATATATATATATCTCATGGCAACATCTAAGGGAAAGTGAGGGAGTAGGGAATAACTTTATTAGTGGGTTTGTTGGGTGAAAGGGAGATGTGGGGTAAAGTTTCTTAGCATTATTGGCCGACAATACAATCCCGAAGCGATTAGGGCACTTTAATAAGAAACCTACTTATATATATATATGTATGTATGTATGTATGTTTGTACATGTGTGAAGCTGACCCAACTTGAAAACTTTTCTCGAGGACCCTGAAATATTATATATAATATTGTACGGAATAAACCATTAATTAGCAGATGAGAATAAAGAAAATGCCATCCAAACTGTGCACCAAAATTCGAAAAGAGCAAGAATATTGGATGCGATGATATCGTTCTTATCAAGAAATTAATATTTAGAATTAATTCTCATCGATAAGACTATTTTTTTATTCTTATTCCACTCAAAACCTAATAGATTTTCTTTTTAACTAGAAAATGTTGATAAACAAAGGTTTTTAATGAGCAAATCGATGAATGACTATTTTGGATAAATAGAATGAACTTATTGGAACTCAATAATTATCCAGGAATTGGGCATTTTTCTTTTGCATTCGGAAGAAGGAGTCAACTAACCAAAAGAATCAACAGGGCTCTTAGTCTTCACAATTAACCTGGCAAGGCAGTCGGACTTTCTGGTCCTAACAAATAACCATGAGCTAGACTTCTTTCATACTCGATAACTATGGTAAAATGTGAGGTCATACAGTAATATACTTTTATACCATGTAAATTTCCATCGGTCTTATGAGAGAATTGAGCCCATTTTGAAACAAAAAAATTAATCTTATGGGATAATAACACCCATTCTTATGTATCTCAAGATATTTTCTCTTACTTCTTCAATGTGGAATGTATTTTCTCAACGTGATGAATGATAATAATGGAAAATGTACATATTTTGATATAAATAAATGCCCTAAATTAGTATTAACTCCCGTGTTTGACCCGACTTTGAATGTTTCTTGAATGTATGGAACGAACTGAATGATATTGTGTTGTAACATATGTCGTAGCACATGAAGTTGAAGGTTCTCATCCACTTAATTTCACAGCATACCACCATAAAATGCTTCTCAAGTCTCCATGCCGCAGTACATGCCACAATATGTGAGGATAGAATACTAATAGCTACATTATGACATAGCAGATGCCGTGACGTGCATGGAATCATCTACATATAGTGAAATCTTCAACACTGTGACTCTCCGAATGCAAAAAAGAGGGAAATAACATATTATCATGCACCAGATAAATTCCATACTCGGAAAAAAATTAGAAGGGAATATATGTGCATATCACAAAGATATCTTGAGAGATATCTTAGGAAACCAATTTATGTCCTATAATATTAGCTAAGGTTTGAGACATCTTGCTTTTTTTTTTTTTCTTATTTCTTTTGCAAGTAGAGTCGGTAGTGACTGAGGAAGGCGATCTCATTTAGTAGCAAGGAAACGAAGGCCCTTGAAGATGGGCGTTGTGATCATCAATCGCATTGCCAAATTAGGGTTTCTCTTCTTTTTCGCTTCATGTATTCCTTTACTTCATTGGTGTTTAACTCTAATTTCATTATGAACAAATTTTCTTTTTCCTAAGGAGATAAATGGATCATAGTTCTCTATTTTAATTTCAACTTCTCTTCTTCTATGCCTTTGAGTTGAATTGGCTGCTTATACTTGTTCCAATTTTAATACTATTTAATTGATTGACCTGCAAGTAAATTGATTAGGAAATCTAGTTGAACTCAACAAAGGAATTTTAGGTTAAGCTAGGGAAAGAATAACTTATGTTAATTCATGTTGACAAATGGGACCATTAGGGAGACTGATAGACTTATACTGAATCACCCTAAGTAGCCGATTATGGTTGAGGCATAATGGGCTCTCACTTATTAATCTCCTAACATAAATTAAATTACCTTAATCTTAAGAGTGCGGTCTTATTACAAGTGACAGGTGCGTAGGGTGAGATTTGAACACTAGGTTAATAGCAAAATTGAATTAAGGAATAGGTAGAAGAGGACTGGAATTGGGATAGAGAATAGGTGAAATTCTGATCCTTAGGGTCTAACCATCTGAACATTTGAGTAGTGATGTTTAGTGTTTTCTTTTCTATTTTTATTATTTCTTTGAATCACTTGTTTTCGATCGTCTAAATAGGAGATGATTGTGTTAATTTCAATAATTGATTGCAGTCCGATTAGATCCCCATGAGAACAATCGTCTTTCTCATCATCATTATGTTACTTGTTTGACACAGTCGATCTATAAGATCACTAACAATGAAAGTCCACCGGAAACTCTTTAAAAAAATTAAAAAATGATTTTTCAGTTGAATATTCATAGGGAAAAAAATAATTCAATGAAATATTTCTCTTGAAAGGAGAAAGGGATGGAGAATGGCTCAGTCAGTCAAACCAGAGTCAAGAGTTGGCGAAGTTAAGACACTAACATTGTGTGTTTGGTACGAAAGAATTAAGGAGAACAGAATGAATGAGTTTTACGAATAAGATGCAAACAATTTGTAAAAGAATTAGTAAAATTTGAGATAATGTGTTATTATAAAAAGTGACGGAATAACTATTCCTTAATTTTCTTTTTTAAAACGAAATCTCATTCTACCGAATTGAATAAAATATCCATTATAATGGGATGCTCCTAACCAACATAATAAATATAATCAAAGAAATTAATATGCGTTGAGATATACGATCTCATATCGATTAAATGAAAAAAATATTATGGGCTTATAAGAAAGTTGAATATCGCCACCTATCGGCCTAAGTTTTTAAGTGGAAATAGGTTCGATCCCTTATAAATTCACAACGAATTTAACATGGTATAAAAACTAGTGGGCTCACACCTTGCCCGACCCCGAGTCTAAAAGTTTGGCTCGTGGCCAATTGATATAAGCCCGAGTACGAAAGAAAATTGCCTGACTCATGGCCAGTTGTCCCCATCATCTGAGACCGAAAGAAGAATACCCGACTCGTAAATTGTTGTTGAGGGCAGGTATTTAATAGTACGTGACAAAGTGGACTACGTTACCATGTGAGGGCAAGTGTTGAGATATACGATACAATATCGATTAAATGAAGAAAATATTGTGGGTTTTATAAGAAAATTGGATACCGTCACCTATCCGTTTAAGTTTTTAAATGAAAATAAATTCGATCTCTTATAAACTTATAATCAATTTAACAATATGAATGAAATGAAAGGTTAGAACATCAATTCCATTCCGTTTCTCTCCATTCCTTCACACCAAAGGCAGCATAGAGGAGCTTGTAAATAGAATCCAAGATAAACTATAGCATGGGTGGGGGTGGACTTGCTCAAGATGACAAGGGTAAATGGTTAGGTGGGCTGATGCATAATACAGAATTACCCACTTCTATGACTGACATGGCTGGGGTGGGGTTGTTAAATCGAGACATGGATTTGTCTGAGACTTAGGATTCTGCAGAATCGTCCTAAAAGTTGACTGATAAATGGTTTTTTTTTCTTTTTGTTGGAGCATTAGAAGCCGACAGAATTGGTATGGGGGGGTCGAATAAGAGCCACCACGCAAGATATTCTTGATATATTTTTTCTTTATCGAAATTGGACTAAGATTTTTGGGCGCGTCTGTCGAGAGGAGAGCAATCGTGCGGATCGGCTCGCTGATTAAGCTTTCGATAGGCACCTGGGTGTTTTGTGGGCTCACCCTCTTGGCCTCTGAATCCTCAACTTAATTTTTTGATCAGTAACAGTGTGTCCTGGGCATCAACTTGACCCTGAACACGGGTGTTATTTTAGTCCGTGGAAATCACACAAAAAGTATTATTAAAATATAACTTGAGAATCATGCTTTAACTTTAACATGATGAACAACGTGTTAATCCAATCATAAGCCCTAAGAGTGCTTCCAGTTCAATCATGCGGTTTCCCTTTGCCATGGAAAGAAAGGGGGGAAATATATATATATATATATATGGAAGTTCAATGGACCCTTTCTAACTACGTTGTGGGTTGGGACAGGCCATTAAGGGGGTAAATCTCCCAAAATCAGGGACATATGTGCAAAATTTACCCAAGAAGAGAAAACCGAAGTAAAGAAGGAAAAAAAGACATATTCGAGGAAGCGAAACTCGAGGAAAACTGATAAATTTGGTCAGAAACAGTACAAAATTGATGATATCATATATCATTTTTATAATAGTTTTAAGTAATAATTTTTCCTTAAATTTAACATCTTTTATAGAGATATTATATCAACTCAAATTTTTATATGAAAAGAATATAGTTAGTTAGGGTTTCCAAAAGCTGCACTGCTCCGTTTCCTGTCTTCACGGGAGTAAAACATATACCTGAGACAAAATGTCTTTTTTTTTTTCTGTACTATAAATTGAGGACAAAATACATATTTTTTCCAGAAAATCAAGAAAAATAATTGCAAGTACTTGCCTTCCCTTGTGGAGATTTGGAGTACTTGCTAATAAATTGAATGAGGTACTTACACATTTTTTATAATAAAATTTTAAATTTAAATTTTATAAATAAATAAAATTCATAATTGAGAAAGTTATGTCCATTAATGAGCTCATCTGAAATCACGAGCAGTATATAGTATATAGTAGATGTCGAGAGAAAATTTTCAAATTACTAGCTCTCACCATTGTGCTTGCTAATCTTGTTTTTGTTTTCCAAATTAAGGAAATATTTTCGTGCAAAAAAAACCCTTCTAAAATTCAATCCTTTTTGATCCATTAACTCCATTGTAAAACATATATAAAAAGTTTAATGAGACAAAAGAAGTTTATTGCAATTGACATAGTCACTTCCTAACTCGAGATGCCTAGATCCGATTTTCATCACTAAAATTTCTCATAATATTCTCATCCTCTTCATGCTTGGCTTCCCTCCTAGGTTGATTTGGTTATGATTAAATTGAGTGTTTCAATGGCTCTTAACAAATTAGAGATCATGTATTCAATTATCAAAACCGAATTAACTGTACCATTTTATTTTCGATTCATCTGTTCTCCAACCTCCATTCTAATTGCCAAAGAAAAGAAATTTGTAATGTTGTGTCTACTTCATGGAAATATAGGGTTTATCAAAATAATTAAAATATTGCAGATAAATCACCGAAGGTAATGGTTTAATAGTTTAAAACTCACATTTACTTGTTTTGGTGAGTTCAAAGTTCCAATTTCAGATATCTTCTATCACGTTTGCTTAAAAGCAATTACTAAATTATGTGTTTCACGGCATGTCAAATATCGACTACTAGCTGAGCTCAATTCGTATGATATGATCGCACTGCTGTCCTTTTGCTTATATATATATATATATATATAAGATTGCAAACGATACTAGTATATAAATATAGATGAATCACAGTAGAATTTTAATAAAAATCGACACAAGTTTTTATTTGCATATGTTTCCTCTCAATATATTTACACAATATATCAATCGCAAAACCCAGTGCTTGATTAATCCAAAACAAAGTAAAATAAACAACTGATAAATACAAAAAAAATAGAAGTCATTAGTTATAATTATTACACTTAAAATTCATCTAGTTGAGCTATTTCTTACACTTAGTAATGAGACTCAATGTCATCAATTTGTTAAGCAGGTTGTTGCAAACTAATGAACCAACATGACAACAACATAAATAGTTTAGCTTTAATAATCTATTATCTTTTATTTTTAAATAAAATATCGATTTAACTATCATAAATAGAGAAAAATTATATTATAAGAGTTTTATTTTTAGTAAGTTGAATTGATTTGAACCCAAATTAGGTAAAATTCATTAAATTTCTTGATATCAAATGACGTGTACTGATAAAATGAGGAAACATGGAGTAAGAAACTCAGTAATTCAAACATGGAGTTCAGTACATCCATGATGGAAAGCTAGGTACTACAAGTGATACCGTAAAGTCGAAGGATGAAATGTCTAAAAAATTAGGATTCTATCCCTTCAACATCTTACTAATCCTCGTTATTAAAGTAAGGATCACGGCTAATTGCTCTTTATTGTTATTGAAGGGTCACTGACCTGTACAGAATAGGAGGAACAGGATAATAAAGGGTGAGCATGAATTCCACTCTAATAAGTATAAACTATAAATCTTTTAATCCAAAATTGAGCACGATACCAATGGCACAAACCCTCTTAATTTATCATTTGATTACTTACTTCTTCTTTCAAAAGACATGATAATTGTGATTAATTGCTAATTAAGACAAAGATTGGAGTTACTTTTCACAACTAAACTACCAACTATTTTTGGCTGTTTATTTACAAGTGTACTCATAACAATAGCTATTGGGCAAGGTGATCATAGGGGTAATCGATTACTTGATCATCCAATTAATTTCAAAATGATTTATCATTGGTACTCATAACGCACGAAAGAGAGAGATGACAGCTGGTCTTGTGGAGCTGCACAACTTTTGTCCTTTACCTTGAGCAATCAGATGGTTATTCATTCGATTGATTAACTAGAATTGGGTCATTTTGTAATAACAATGTAGGTTTTGAAATATATTAACCAATTTAGTATATATCTATTTATTTTGGTTGTAAATGAGGTTCAAGAGTCAAATAAAATGACACAAGAGAGCCCTAGTGATGAAAGTCAAACTAGAATCGATTCGATGAGTGCATTTAAGTCAATCCTTATTTTGCCCACTTATGAATGAAACAAAAAATAAGACATTCCACTATTATATATAGTTGTTCAAAACTTACCATCATGCGATTTAAGAGTTTAAAGTCCTAGGTTCGAATCCTTCTAATGTGTTTGTGAAAAACATTTGTTGGAAGGATGCTCACATGGCGTGCGCTTTGGAGGATACCGGTTTTTTGGACTATAGAAAGCATCTGTTAGGGTTACGCAATATGATCCCTACACTAAGTGATGGTTGTTTGGTTCTTCTACGATCGTTATTACCTCTTTAATAAACATAACACATTCCTTAGCGCTGTCTATGATCTAGCTGGAATGGGCCTTTCACAAGACAGCCATGGTCTTTGTATTTTTTAAGGGAGTAGTTCATCTACTTCCTTACACTCGTGAATGATGAGCATATTGTTTTCTTACTGATATAAAAAAAACTATTCCTTAATGTTGTCTTTCTGGTTGGATATAAGCTTTGAACCCTTTTTTTCATATAAAATATGAACTTTACATTACGATCTAATAATTTCGATCACAACACAAGCAGTTCCTGAGTTACAACAGAATTCACGACGCATTATCATGTATGCGGTTCATTGGGCACTGTCAGCGAGTTTTTAAAAGCACTTCATCGCCTATATGACATGTACGTGTGCCCCAACATCATCTGCTCGAGAATCTTTTGGTAGGGGTCACTGTCCTCGGGACGAGGTGAAAAATGCCCTTATACTTCACTGAAACCGCCGAGGGTTGTAACCGTAATTTGCCCTTATTTCGTAGGGTTAGATAAGGACACGAACAAATAAAAAAGCAGTGTGTGGACCGCAAGAAATGGTCAGGGCCCATCTCAACAGTATCAATATGATGTGAGGTTCAATATTCACTTGTTGGGTCCCAATAGGCTCCATTTTTCTTCGGCCAGCTGCTGTCCCCTTGTCTTTATCTCCATCTACATATAGGCTTCTATTTGCTCTCTCTCTCTCATTTTTTTTACATAGTAGACGTACGTCTAAAATAAAAATGAAAATAGATTGGTTTCGGATTATTATAATAAAAATTAAATATATAATATATTAATTATTATATCAATAGTTTTCTCTATATATATCATATATTATTGCTATTTAACTGTACATGCATTTTCATTCACAAATGAAACCTTTTTTGCTCCTGTTCTAACAAAATAAGGATCAATGATCGGTTGTACTTTTATCTATTCGTGTGGCCTAAAATCTCTTCCTTTTCATAAGTAAATTTTTGGATTTGTGTTTTCTTTATATTGATATCTCTAAAGAGTTATATCTTTTCGAATCTAAATTAGTAAATGATGAATTATACTCTTAGATGCTGGATTAGCACGTATACGAAAAAAAAATTTGTACATAGGAGCAAGCTTGGAGTAAAGGCATCGAGCTTGATTTATGATCGAAATGTTTTGAGTTCGATTCTCCTTGATGATCCTTTTGGTATTCTTGTGTGCACTTCTTTTTCCTATTTTGTTACAAGCTCAGGAATATACGTCTTTTATAACTAAAAAAATTACAACATACATGGAACTAATTTCAAGATTCGTATGTATATAGATAATTACAATAAAAATTTTAAAGATTTGTCCTATTTTGTAAAATTAGTTATAAAAATTTAAAACCATCTCGTTCAGTCTCAAAAGTTCATAACCATTATAATGTTAAGTTATCTCTCCGTTAAATGCCGTTAATCTCCGTAATGAAGTGCTGATATGATAGTTATTTGTTGACGTTGCAGGGTTACGTATCATCGAGTTGCTGACATGGCACAACACATCAACATTAATTAACGATGGTTTACACATGTTTAATAGCGATAAACTTTCAAAATTTTTAATATTAATTTACAAAAGGGGTACAATTTTTAAAATTTTCCACTATAATTTTTTCCATATATATATATATATACATGTATTCACACACATCCTAGAGAGATAACATTGTATTTATGTCGGTGGGTCGGTGGAGAGCAAATCCATAATTTATACTGACACTGATACACATGCCAGACCGGACGGGAATATTCTTTTTCTCTTCTCTCCTTTACCGCTAAAAAGAACAATAAATTCCGTACACTTCAGGAAAATGTATTTTAAGGCAAAATGTATCAATTTTAGGTAAATTCCAATTTTTTACTGTGAAAGTAGCTTGTTTTTTACAATAATATAAACGAGCTAATCAAAATTCAGAAGAACCAAAAGAGAGAGAGAGAATGGATTGATACTTTGATCCTAAATTTTTTATAAGTTAGGATTTATGAATTTGAATTAATTTTATTATCGAAATGGTTACTCAACTTTAACACATAATTTTATTTAATGAAAACAGATGCATTAGGTAGAAAGTTGACGTGTTAATATGTCATGTGGGTGCTGCATCTGCTTTTCGTTAAGCAAAATTAATGATAGAGCTATTATTTTAGAAGAAAAAAAAGGGGGAAATTGAGTAACTATTTTGATGACAAAATTAATTCAAATTTTCAAGTATTATACCATCACAAATTTGAATGTGAAAGCGTCCATGCCTCGAAAAAAAAAGTGAACAAACTTAGGATTGGACTAATAGTTCTCTTATTAGATTTCCAAATGAGTAATGTAAAAATCGAATTTTAGGTTGAGAAAGTCGAAATGAATTTTCTCAGGAATTCTGGTCCGACCATAGACTAGTTTCGAGGTGCGCTCTAACTAGTTCGAGAATATCATATAGTGTAAAAAAAAAGTGATAAAATGGAGAGTAGGACTCGTGCTTGATAACACATCATTAATGATCATTTTGGATTTGGCGCTTCCTAGGAGAAGTAAGGAGCAGCCTACAGTTCACACTGGCAAGCTCTTGTAGCAAACGAACAGGTGTCTGTACCCGTCTCTGTCTTTGTCTTTGATATAGAAGAGTGAGTGAAGCTAATTCTAGTATATAAAGATATAGATTCATATTTAATAAAAAAATTTAAACTGATAAAATAATAATATTTAGTGTATGTAAGATTATATTTTTTAATATTTGCTCTCATATGGCATACATGTGCCACATGCTATAAACACCCGCCATTAATAACTGTTAACGAGTCAGGCACACTTGTCTCAATAACTACCATGAGTCGGGTATTTTTTTTTCAGTTTCAAGTTTACCAACAACTAACATTGAACCTTTTTTTGATGAAATGTGAACCCACACGATAACTTTCCATGAAGCCATGTAGAATTTTTACAAGATTTATAAGCATAGTTTTTAAAACCGGACCGGGCTAAGAACCGGTGTAGGCATGGGTTCATGGGTAGGACCGAGGGTTCAATGGGTTGAACCGCATGTTTAATAAATAATATTAATAATATAATATTACTATTAAATTTACATAATATCATAATTTGAATATAATTTATAACAAAAATCATTAATATAACCATTATATTAAACAAAAATTTAATATAAAATATAAATATAAGTTTAGTAAAATAAAATAGGTACATTACAATAGGTTTTTGTTTTTGTTTTAACTTTAAGTCGGCCGGTTTTCTCATGGGTTCAATTGGATTCACTAGTCGGACCGGGAACCGGCCGGTTCAATCGGAGTTTTTCTCTTTTAATGTGCAATTGGATTTTTTGAAGGAACTGGATCGGGTGAGTGGCCGGTTCCCAGTTGAACCGGTCGAACCGGCCGGCCCGGTCCAGTTTTTAAAACTATGTTTATAAGATACTGAGCCAATGTCCAACATAAAACGTTAAATTCATAAGATAATAGTATCAAATTCCTTATATGTCATAGTTTTTTTAATTCATTTTTTTGGTACGAGATTTCATTTGAACATTGATAGACTGGTTTGACTAGAATAACCCGAGCCAAAAGATCACCCCGTAGGACAAACTCGCTGGCAATATTGACAAGTACTAAAATTGGCACTTAAGCAGAGGTACAACGTCGACAATATGGTCGGTGTACATAAAAGCCTCCCCGTGCCGGCACCGGGAAGGTCAAGATTTCACCGAAACTCCGACAGAACGTTACCGAGAGCTCACCCTCGCAATGAACTCATTCATGTCCTGAATAAATTCAACGCTGAAGTTATCAGCATCTTCAAAAGAGCTTCTCATGAAATACATCAACTTCCCGATTACCATGTGAACATAAATTAAGAAGTTTTTGTCCCCTTCAAGCTGTCATTTTGTTGTCTTTTGTTTTTTTACTCTTCACCCGACTTTCCTCATATTTTGCCTCTCTAAACAAAATTTTCCTATGGGTCTTGTGTCTATACATACATATATTACCTAAAGAATAGCTCGATCGTTGTCTAATTAGTTGAGATGAGGAGGAGGAGAGTTGGGATAGGTGAAACTCGACAAAATTACGATAGAAATTTTAAAAGCTTGCCCCCTTTCGCAAGCGAGTTCTAAAATTTCAAAATGCCTTATTTAGTCATATATGTTCGGCTCCGTTATGACATTTAGCAATACCTGTCAATCTTCACAGTGGATATGCTGACGTGCCCATTATCTAATTACACATGGCAATTTCTATATTGATGTATCATGTTAGAGCATGACAAAAATATGATGACAAGGTGCAATTACGCGACAAAATGTGCTGATATGTCGTGATGGCGTTTCACCGAGTTGATGGCGTGCCATGCCACATAGGCATTAGTAAACAATGGCTCGTACATGGTCTATGGTAGTTGACGGAAATGGCTTAACGATATAATCAAACCAAGTACTTGAGACAGAATAGGATGTTTTGAGAATTTTTAGCATCCAAAGGTAAAAGGTAGCTTTGGAGATAATGAGAAAAGATAAGCGAAGTTCCATAAAATTTATCATTTTGTAATATCGACTCTTAAATATTTCAAACCAACCAAATCAATTCTAACAAAAAATATGAATTTCGTCGAACTTTTTCGATCCTTCTGTAAGAAATTATGCTGTCTCTTTCTCATAATATATAAACACATGTGTATGTATGTATGTATGTATGTATAGAATTTGAAAATTTGAAATACACCTAACTTAAATATGAATATCGCATCGGGGTGAGAAGATACGTTGCTTTCATAATTAAGATGAATCTACCTGTCGTATATGAGATGCTAGGCTCAAAGTTCTACCAATAGCCAAGTTTTAAATTTTGGGATTAATCGAATTTTTTTTCACGATAAATACAGTTGAGAAAAAGTGATAAATGGATAAACGTTAGTGATATCACTTTTATATTAAAAGATAGTGAATTTTTAATTCAAAATAAATGGGAAATTTCTGCATGGAGATTTTATTTAACAACAGCTTGGGTGTCCATTTGCAGACAGCAAATGACAGAGATGAGGAACCGCATTTTCTTGGTACCAAAACAAAGAAGGTGCACCAACCATGTCTCTATCCACTAATAATTTTGATGGGTTAGCTCCGCGGTGGGGGGCCACAAAGCAAGCATATATATATTTGATTCAATTAGAACTTCCAATAATTGTGATTAATTAATTATTTAATCATCATTTTGGTGAACTAATTATTTATTATTTCAATTGACCAAATTAGATTAGCCAGATCTTACATAATCAATCCATTATGGATTTATCCTGTTCCTCTCATCCCAGCACGTGTAAAAGCAACAATCTCCTTTCACTTGCAGTAAAAGTTGAATTTTTTTTCAAAATTGAAGTTAATTTTGGATAAGTTTTCCAAAAAAAAAAATCTTTAAACATTTGAAGCCAATGAAGATATGATTTAACCCAAGATATATTATTTACGGACGACATAACATTTTATGCACGAAAAATAATATTCAATTTAAAATCAAGAGATTTAAAAGTAAAATTGAATTTTAGGGTTATTTTTTTATAGCAAAATCTGCCGCATCATCTCTTTTTCCTATTGAAGGTTTTTTTTTATTGTTCAAGATGGCAATATTGCAACAAATTGAAATCCTTCATAGGTTTCATATTCAAATATTATAAATTGAGAAAATATATGAATCGGAGGGTTTTATCACTCATTGGTGGATATGGATCGAATCTGTATGAATTATGGTCCGTTATAATAATGAATATTAGACTATGCCAACAAATAAATAAATAAATATAAAAAAAGACATCCTCATCAACATGATGATAGTGAAACTAGACAAACTAGAAAAAGAAAACATGAATCATGGAATTCATTGGGATATACGGCCAGGCTCAAGAGCTATTCACGTGCACACCACGCAGCGGTGTCCATTCTCGCGGCAAAAAAGGAGCTTTTAAATAGAAGTAATGTTATTCCGTCTTTAAATATATTTTAATTAAATTATAAGCAATTTCAATGATTTTATGGCAGTGTATTTTTTTTTGATTTGAAAATAATTCGTATTTCAAATTCAGGCCAACTCGAAACTCTATCAAATCATAAAATTTCTTCGTTCGCATGTTTCGATTCGATATGATGTACAATTTACATAATCACATCTAGCAAAATGTATGATTCATAATCATCTCATTGAGATTGCATTAATATTATGCAAAAAAAGAAAGAAGGAAAATGCATGGAAATGTTTAAAAAAAATCCACATATTTTTCGTGAATTAACCTAAGGAAATAATGCCCATTTGGTAGGATGAAATGGAATAAAATTGGAATTTTGTCAGCATTTCTTTCCTCTTGTTTGCATATGTAACAAGGGATCAAAATGGCCATTTGGATCATTTATCCACATATTAATCTCAAATTTCATTCTATCCAACTACAAATGAACGGTCGGCTGTTCATGCAATCTACTCATAGTTTTAAAAACCAAACCGAGCCAGCTAGTTCGACCGGGAATCGGCTACTCATCCAGTCCGGTCCCTATAAAAGATCCAATTACACTTTCAATGAGGTCAACTCCGGTTGAACTGATTGGTTCCCAATACGATCGGTAAACCAATTGAACCGGTGAAAAAATCAGCTAACTTAAAATTAAAAAAATAAAAATTTATTATAATGTAAATATTTTACCAAACTTATATTTATATTTTATATTAATACTTTTATTTAATATAATTATTATATTAATATTTTTTTATTATAAATTATATTTAAATTATAATATTATGTAAATTTATTAGTAATATTATTTATTAAATATGCAGTTTAACCCATTAAACCCCAGTTCGACTCATGAACCCATGCTTACACTAGTTCTCAGTTCGGTTCGATTTTAAAAACTATGAATCTACTTCAAGAATGAATTTAATGGAGGTATAAGGGACGATTACCCTTTTGAATTCGAAGAAACTTATGGAATATTATATAAATTTTATTTAAATTATTTATATTTTACAGAATTATCTTAATTTTTCTATCACTAAAGTTGCTCAAATGTTCTTATCTTAAATTTCACCCTCCCCTTGAATGAATTTTCTTAATCCGTCCCCCATCTACTTTCCAAATCAAGCGAATGAGCCATCCATTTTATCCCTTTTTTTTTTGCATAAACTGCGCGAAATAAAATCTAATGTAGCCCAAATCTTGGTTGACATCAGTCTCTTAGACTGTACAGAGCCTTCCATGGTTGATGCGAACTGGACCGAGTGTCGATTGTTTGATTCATTTGACGTATTTGTGATTGGATACGGAAATTTAGAGGTTGCTTGTCAATGGTAGCTGACGCCCTCCTTTTCTATCAATGATTTTGAAGAATTTTTTCAAAACATTATTAATTTGTAATTATATTCCCCGATTTTCTATTTATTAATCTATAGTGGTCATAAAGTGCTTAAGATAATTGTACTTAAAATGTATAAATAATTGTCAGAAAGTTAGGGAAGGTGAAACACGCTTCTATATCCAATTCAATTCTGTCGGTGTCAAATAAAAGAAAAAATATTAATTATTTTCTCTCAATTTCATTACATGACAACTATTGTACTCGTCTCTGTTCCATCATCGTTCTATCCTAAAAAATGGAATTTGAAAATTTTTAATCTGAGAATAAATTGATTTTTAAAAAATAATTTTATAATTTCTGCATTATTTGCATGCTCCTTCTGTACGTCAACATCTATCTTGCTACCTCGGTCAAACAATGGCAGCCACGCGCTACTGCACGCGTGTGCATTGGTGGGGACTCTGATTGGACCGTCCGTCTAACGCCCGCATCCGGCGATGGCGGGAAGGGCTACCGTCCAAATGCCACTGGGGTGTAGACTCTTCCCCCACCAAAAGCTTATAATTACTAAAATAATTATTACATGATAAAATCATATATATTATTCTCTCCCTAATCACACATTCTCAAAATTAATTTTTTTTATAATAAGAAATCTATTCTCATAAGACCAATCATCATTTTATAAGTTCATATAAATTTATGTGTAAGTACAAGAGTGATTTTATCGAGAGTTATGTGCTCGAAATTGGATCTAGTGTAGCTTACAATAATCGATATAGAATTAAAGGGATTTTAACTTTTTCTATATTTTTTCCTTTTCTCTTTGTTTTAAAAAAAATCAATAATCATAAAAATATCGTTACTCATCTCTCTCTCTCTCGTCTCTCGTTCCAGATTCAATTGATTAAGAGATTGTCCATCGCATCCACCTTAAGAGTTGTTGGGAACACCAAATCCAATTGATTAAGATAATCATGACACCAAAAAGATGCCGACTATTCCAATGAATCCTATGAAAAATGAAAAATAAGGTGCGGAATCTGTCCGATTTATTAGCCCTAGTAAGTCGACTTCAGCATTTCCCATGATAGGATGTGTTCGCCCGATAAGCCTCCGGTCTTGCACCCGACGATTCTGGCACCATGCCCTGTCGATCCATCTTACTTATACAAAATATTGTGATAAACAGAGTAATATTTAAAAATTTTTCTAAAACATTAATATAATAATATCATTCTCGATCTAATAATATAAATATCGTAAATTTAATTTTTATTATAAAATTTTATATACTTTTTTATTCTTTCACCTTTCTTATCCTATTCTATCTATGAGTATCTTATATAATAATAATAAAAATATGAAGATACATAATGAAAATCTTCATTATCTTATAAGAGTTAACTTAATCGGTACCCAAACTTAACTCTATTTTTTTTTTTAAAAACAGTGCAACGCTTTGCACTTGTTTTTTGCAAATTGCAATTAGCCCCTCTCCCTCTTTCCCCACTTGTGGGTTAAGAGTGGATGCTGCGTTTGAGCTCTTTTTAAGTTCTTGGCTTTGTTCTTGTTTAACGAGTTGAAGCTGCTTCCTCTTTCCTCTTCTCTCTCTTCTGTTCTTAAATTCCCACGCTGAGATGTTACTTGCTCCCTTTACCCACAATCTGCACTCGCACAGAGACGCCAGAAACCCATAAAGAAAGGGCAAAAAGCAAAGGAGGGAATCCTTCCCAGTTACAGATCCTCTCCACAGTCCTTGCTCTCTTCATTTTCTTGGGCTTTTAGTTCTGTTCTCTCTTTCCTGTGGGGCTTTCCATTTTCAAGATTTTACGTTTTCCCAAGTAAAATGAAAATTGAGGGAAGGGAGAGTCAAGGAGCTTGCTGGCTGGGAGGAGAGAGAGACTGTTTGTGGGTATTTTGAGCTTCAGATCTGAGAGAGGCGGAAGGGTTGTTTGAGACAATGGAAGCACCAACATTTATCTTCTAGTGTGCCGGCCCCCATTTTCACTTTGCAAAAGAGAGCCCAAAACCTGATCTTTTTCTCTTCCTTGCTCAATAAGAAGAAGAAGCTGGACCTTTCTTTCTTGCTCTTTGCTCTCAGAGTTCTCTTGGGTCTTTCAGGTTTAGCTTCTCTTCCGAAACTTAATAGAGAGCGAGAGATTTTGTCGTGGAAGTTTTCCTAGGAGACCCGACTTTTACTGAGAAATGCTGGCGACTGGGAGCCCTCCGATCGGTGTCCGTACTAGCACTAGCTGCAATGCTCTGCTCAGAGAGCTTCAGGTTTCTCTCGCTGCTTTCAATTATTGGCAGTGTTCTTTACTTCTGTGTAAAAAGGTCAATGTTTTTTTAAGGTGAAACAGAGGAAGAAAGAAGGAAAGATTTGATCTTCCTTCTTGGAAACCGACTTTATTGATGATGGTCTTTTTTTTGGGTGGTTTGCAGCTGTGACTCTGGAAAGTGAAACCACTAATTGCTTCTTTTCTCTTGGTCTTTTGCTGGTCTATTCGAGCTACTTATTTAGGGTCTCTTTTGCTGCCTCTTGATTATATATGATAAACAGTTTTACCTCTCTAATTATTTTGTCAATTTTCTGTTTACAATCATTTGGAGCTCCTTTTTTTGTTCTTAACTGTTAAAAGTATAAAATTTGATGAGGAGTTCCATCTTTCTTGAATATTTTTCCTTGAAATTTGTTGGTGGATTGTATATGTGTTTTGAAAATAGCCTCAGAATGGCCTGAGTTGTGCTGAAAACAGACTGTTTCTCTCCTTGATGGGTATTATTCAAGGAAAAAAGAACTGGAATCATTTGGATATTAATTTATGGTTTAGAACTCCCTTTCCTTCTAATATGAGTCAAGATATGATGATTACTTAGGATTTTTCCCGACTCGGGACTCTCAATAATTTCCCATGAGTTGGGCATTTTTCTTTTCACTTGACAAGGCATAAGCGCTCACGGTACCATAATAGATGAAGGAACTTTTGATATATTAATCCTCCACCTTGTGATTTTATAAATAGTAGTGGACATGTACTCGTAATATGAAACAAATTGGATGAAAGAAATGTACTGTGTATATGACTAAAATACATGAATTAAATAATAAGGAATCGTACCACAAATCCTGTTTCCTTCTTTTTTTTTAATTTAATATGTGTCTGAGTTCAGAATTTGATTAAGATTCTTGTTTTGCACAGTGCTATCTTTAGCATGGGAATGTCTGCTTTATATTTTATACATGGACTGAATGACAAATTTCATATGCACTTACTGGTATTACATTGTGTAGTTTTAGTACATTAACATGCAGCTTTAATGTATTAGAGTTTGACAAAGAAAGGTTAATTGGGTCAGATTTGATAATTTGGTTTTCTTGCATATGTAGCAAATATGGAGCGATATAGGAGAAAGTGAAGCAGATAAGGACCGGATGCTCTGGGAGATAGAGAGGGAATGCTTAGAAGTGTACAGGAGGAAGGTGGATGAAGCAGCTAATGCGAAGGCTCGTCTTCATCAGTCTGTTGCCGCCAAGGAGGCAGAGCTTGCAACTCTCATGGCTGCTCTTGGAGAACTCAATATTCATTCACCTGTAATAACTGATTGATTGATCATCCTTTTGCTTGCTTACTATATACTCAAGAACTGGTTAAATGGGGAGAACTATCATAAGTTTTCATATTGCAATCTGGAACACACAGACAAGGTAATAAATGTCAATTTGCGCTTCTAAAACAATCCATTTTGTCACTGCAATATTGAAAGAGCAATAGTAGTGCATTTTCATGCCAGAAAGTACCAACAGGGACTGTTCATTGAATAGGACTAAGTAAAATATTTTGGTGTCTATTCAGTTGATCCATTTCAAGGGCAATGTTAGCGCCTAGTAGATGAATAATGTCACTTTTTTTGGTCAATTTTTCTGGGCAGCATGTGGTATTCTCAAGCCCAATGGCCTTGATTAATCTTGCTTCAGCCGTATGTTAATTTTTCATTTGATAACAATATTATTGGCATCCTTTTTGCTGGTTCCTGCTAATGTGTTCATTGATGAATTGTTAGATTCAGTCAGAGAAGAGAGCGCTGTCTTTTAAAGAAAGACTTGCATCTATCGGTCCTCTGGTTGAAGATCTTAGGAGAAAGAAAGAGGAAAGGATGAAGCAGTTTGCTGACATAAAGGCACAGATAGAGAAGATCAGTGGGGAGATATCTGAATATTGCTATTTAAACACTGCTTCAATCAGCACTTTATCCCTGAATGAAGAGGACTTATCATTAAGAAAGCTTTCTGAGTATCAATCACATCTCCGCTCCCTCCAGGGTGAGAAGGTATGCATTCAATTAACTGATTCCACGCTTGGAATCCTCTCAATATTCTTTCCCTCCATTACATATTATGGCAGCAATAAGAATAACTGTTTAGCTACCTATTGTTCCATGTTTGTGTTGCAATTATCAATAGAGTGTGAGGGCTTTGAGCCACACGGGGCATCTTATATGAAATGTTTTGATGAATCAAATTAACTGACATTTTACCTTTGGTGTTAAAGTTACCTTCAGCATGAAGCTTCTCCTAAGAAGATGACTTCTCTCAACCCCAAATAAGAAAAAAGTATAATGCACATGTATCTACATGTTGTGGTTTTCATATGTTTGTTGGAAGATCTATTTCTTTGTAACCACCTGATACTTATCAATTTCCTATTCCAGTTGCATCTTTCTGTCCCTGTGGAATATAACACTGTTACATGACTGTTTGCAGTATCATACTGTTCTCTTGGCCAACCTAATTAATCCAGTTTTATATTATTTTTTTGGGGCTACTGATCTGGAAATACCAAAATAATAAAATTCATGTCTTGCTGTAAACCTGTGCTGGTATAGCTGAGTTCTATGAAATTTGACATTGAAATTTCCTCTCTGTTAAGTAAAAATCGTTGTGTGATGCACATGTTATATCATGCAATTTACATATTATTGACTGCAAACATGAAATGTTCCTTGCTTGTGTATTTGCAGGCTGAGCGGGTTCGCAAGGTTCTGGAGTATGTTAATGAAGTTCATACTCTTTGTGGTGTCCTTGGCGTGGATTTTGGCAGGACAGTGAGTGAAGTGCATCCTAGCCTGCAAGGCACAAGTGCGGAGCAAAGTACCAATATTAGCAATGCCACACTGGAAGGGTTAGAACAGTCAATTCTGAAGCTGAAAGCAGAACGCAAGGCTAAGATCCAAAAGGTAATATAAGTTCCTCCTGTGTATATTGTGAAAGAGCACATACACTGTTTTCTTTTAAGAAATAACATAGAATGAAAATGGTCCCTCCACCTTTCTATTCCAAACCTATGATTCAGCTGGGATGTCTGATGTGATTACTCAATTAGAGTTTGTCAATTTAAAAAATCTTGCAAAGGTATTTATCTCTTCCTGCCCTCATAAATCCTCATTAATTTATACTATAGAAAAATTTAAAAGACAGAACAGATCCCTCTGAAATTTTGGAAGCTTACAGTGTCTTAAGTTGTATATGGAACTTGCAAATCGGAGTCATAAGAACCGCCAAATGTGATTCTTTCACCCAAAATAACATTCTAAGCTTAAGGGCCAGTTTGTTTTGGGATCCGGAAATGGAATTTAAATGGGGCAGAAGTTTTGAATGGATGAAGTCAAAAAAGGAATGGAAATTATATTTCTCCTTGGTTTAATTGAGCCAGGAATTCAATACTATTTGGATCTTTCTGGTACATATCTCATAGAATCAATGGAAAATGTTATAGTTACTTGTAATCTTCTACTTGAATGACCAATGAGAATTAATGTAAGGATTATTTGCATATTATATTTCAGGACTGATAAACTTAATACACCCTATATTTTCTTAGCCACCAAATGAATCCTGTTGGTAAAACAATGCTAAACAAGCCTTGCAATTTAAAAATTGACGAATTTATATATCCAAGATTAATTACAAAAAAATAACCTACCATAAAGCCTGGTCTCTCTCTCTCTTTACAAAAAAATAACCTACCATAAAGCCTGGTCTCTCTCTCTCTCTCTCTCTCTCTCTCTCTCTCGTTGGAGGCGGTTTGTGATAATTGTATACATATTAGAGACCTCCTATTAAACTCA
Source organism: Sonneratia alba (assembly GCA_900174645.1). Classification (NCBI taxonomy): domain Eukaryota; kingdom Viridiplantae; phylum Streptophyta; class Magnoliopsida; order Myrtales; family Lythraceae; genus Sonneratia; species Sonneratia alba. Next base: position 2,827,118 of record FWPY01000027.1, on the reverse strand, counting down.
ACAAATTTGCCACCTATATAACAACTGTGGTCTCATTCTCATAGTTCCTCTTATTCTTTATTTCACATTACTATTTGGTTCCCCTGAAGACTAGTATGTTTTGCAACTAAACCCACTTGTGTCATTTGTAGAGAATAGATCAATGTGCAGTTCCTAGGGGAAAAACATTGAGTTTCCAGAGGAATCAAGTTTGATTCCCCATGGCAGATGTGGGAATGGTGATCCCCTTTGTTGAGGGAGCTGAAATCCCCTAATCAAGGGAAAGGGAATTGGATTTCTTCATAGCAAACATCTAGAATTGGAATCAAGCATTCCTTTTCCATTTCTCTAGTGCTATTTTGATGAACCAATGACCCCTTAGAGTGAATTGAATAGAATTATGAGTACTTTTTCCGGATGGTGGAAATTTAGATTGATTCATGTGAATCTTCATAATATAATAGGTGAAAGATATTGTGGGTTCACTTTTTGAGCTATGGAACTTGATGGACTCCCCAAATGAGGAGAGGAATAAATTTTCGAGGATTGCTTCTGTTCTTGGATCTTCAGAATCTGAAATTGTTGAACCGGGTATTCTTTCGACAGAGATAATTGATCAGGTTGGCAATCTTCCTTGTATTTGTTGGTTTTTCACAGGGTTTTGGAAATGCCAATAAAACAAAGAAATACTTTTACAGGCATCAGCTGAAGTAGACAGGCTCACTAAATTGAAAGCAAGTAGAATGAAAGAACTTGTTATGAAGAGGAGGTCAGAATTGGAAAATATATGTCGAATGGCCCACATCATTCCTGATAACAGTACTGCTACTGAGAAGACCAATGCATTGATAGATTCTGGTAATCAGCAATTGTATAGTTTGTTTGCCATAGGTATTTAGAAAGAAATTTGAGGTTCTTATTTCATACTTGCATGTGTTTCAGGTCTGGTGGATCCTTCAGAGCTTTTGGCAAACATTGAAGCTCAGATTGTTAAAGTGAAGGATGAGGCTATGAGCAGAAAAGATATAATGGACCGGATAGACAGGTGGCTCGCTGCCTGTGAAGAGGAGAACTGGCTTGAAGAATATAACCAAGTCAGTAAATTTCCCTCAGTTTTTGTTGTTTAAGCCATAAAATCTGTATAAATTTTCCCAAATCTGTTTGAGTGAAGGAAGTGATTTGGCACCATCTAGGCCGAAGAGTTAATTAATTTTGCACTGGTGTAATGGAAAACATGGCACTTAAGCTGTGCTCTCAATGTGGCATCAAATTGGCACCAACTATGTGAAAGCTTCTATCCCTTCATTGGAGCATCACTTCTCATGGATGTACTGTTTTGCTCAATTCTAGGATGACAATCGTTATAATGCGGGGAGAGGGGCACATGTTAACCTCAAAAGAGCAGAGAGAGCTCGCATCACTGTGACGAAAATTCCTGGTAATGCTATGGAATCTGAATTATTTATTGATGCTTTCTCCCGACTGATTCCTACTCATCTAAAACTCATGGTAATTTACTTTGCAGCAATGATTAATAATCTGATAAACAAAACACTATCATGGGAAGACAAGAAAGGAATGCTATTCCTTTATGATGGAGTGAGTAACTCTTGCTGGGATTCTTATGCTTATATATCCTTCTCATCAGTATTCACTACCACTAGTAAATAAATGAACAAACAAGTTGTCTCTTGTATTTCCAGGTAAGGCTAGTATCCATACTTGATGACTACAAGATCAGCAGAAATCGAAAGGAAGAGGAGAAGAGGAGATATAGGGTAATTGCTTTCAGAAAAATCTATTTACAGAATTATGTCCATGTGTAGCCATTCACTTAACATTGCAATCGGGAGCCAGAAGCAGTTTTCGGTTGGACCTTTTCCTGATTTTTCATAGAAATGCAAGGACATTATTTCCATAATGATCACTGTGGAAAGTGAAGGCACACAACTTCTCGTTAATCTTCTCCCCCCCCTTCTAAAAGGGAGTTTGAAAATTTAGCAGCTAAATTTTATGGGAAACTAGTTAAAGCAGAATAGGAAGGAAAGTATTTCCAGAGAGTGCCTTATACTTCGATTATGAACTTAGTATTTTATGAATTTACTTTTAATCTGCAGGATCAGAAGAAGATCCAGGACTCGCTCCTAACAGAGAAGGAATCAATCTATGGGTCTAAGCCCAGTCCCAGGAAGAACAACAGCTTTAAGAAGTCCACTGGGTACTCTACACATGGAAATGGCTCCATGACTCCCATGCCTCGTCGAAGTTCAGTTGGAAGTGGGATTCCTGACACTCCAAGATCCTACTCAGGCCGTCAGAATGGATACTTTAGAGGAATGAGAGGGCTCTCAACTGCCCCCTTGAACTTTGTTGCCGTCTCGAAAGAAGATGTCATGTCCTCTTATACGTCAATTTGTGGTTCTGAGCCAGACTCACCTCCCCAAGTCTGAAAGCCTTTTGACTTATTGAATGGTAGGTTAAAATCTTTTTTCCCTTCAAACCTGGTAAAATTAACCCGATGCCCATCCATGATCAGATTACAGCAAGATACCCCTATGATATAAACCTCCACTGACACCTGTCTAGTGCTTGAAATGATGCTTACTGGATAATGTTTTTGCTGTAATTTTTTTATCTGGTATTAATATTTTTCGCTGACATAAAATTTTCCTGCATGTCTTCTGGTTTTGAAAGTCTAGAACATTTGAGGTGCTATGCTGTCTTGTCTTGTACAAACAGGTCTGTTGGGTTGCAATGTGCAGGAAATTGTGCAACTGACACGTCTACTTATTTAGAAATCTCAACAACCCTCAGATCTTGACAGCATATCAATCTGTCCCCTCATTCTGGGTCCTCTATGTAGTTCTTTCAATTGATCGAGAATTGCCATGCCATGTTTATGGTGAGTTCCATATTCTGCAGGAGTAGACTACTTTCACAGAGTTGAAGAGGTGACTGTTGTAGTGGCAGTAGAGAGCAGAGAAATGTGAACAGCTGTGAATATATCAAAGGGGTAAATTGTACACTGTAGTTGGAATGACTTGTAATTTCTTGCCTGTACCTTTAGCTTTCGACAGTTTGAGGATTTGAAAGTGTTCGAAGCAGCAGAGTGAGTAGCAGTGTGACACTGTACTTTGTGGTTTTTTGTTTTTTGAAGTGGCCCTGTACATATCTATTCTAGAATTTACGTAGTTTGCTCAGGTAGCCGTCTTACTAGTTTGCTCATATAACTACAGTGGTCCTTTATCTGGTTTTTATGGGTATATGAACCCTTGTGAATGGATTGATATGTGATTGTGATTATTCCATCGTTGGTGTACCATACCAATCTGGCCGAGCCAAAAGTTTTGTTTCCCGGAATAGCAGTTCCAGGACATTAGTAAAATCTTTGCCTTTGTTTTTCCAGTATGCTTCTGTTCATTGCAAAATCTCAGCAGATAACAACAGTCCTAAATGTAACAAAGGCAACTGCTAACTCATCTTTCATCATCAGTTTGCCATCATCAAAATGGTAAGACTCGCTGAACGGATAATTCTCACTGCTAAATATGCTTAAGTCCTTGCCGCTTCTGCTTGGTGATAATTTAATTGCCCAGCAGCAGTCGTGGCAATTTAAAAAGACTCATTTCTCCTCACTACATAGTAGAAACAGACAAAAGATGGCTGTTCATCTCTGGCCCATACTAGGGTTGAAGCAAGGACAATCTCAACTAAGAATTACAACAAATGAACAACTGATTCACCTAGAGTCTAGCTGATAATCCTCATAAACAACAAAGCATCAATTAAAGTTTGACCCACAACAGAGAAGCCATTAGGAACAATGCGATAACCCCGTAACCCTCCTGCAAATGGCCTTGGAAATAAATACATGATCTGTATGACCAGATGCAAGATCTGCGGGAATTCAATTTTTACTCTCAGAACCTACCTTATAGTCACGAACTTATTAGTCCCATGCTTAGCCCAGTGGGACCTCAGGTCAATTGGGTTAGCGAAATTGTAACCTTCGGCAGCAAGCTTCTCCAAAACCTTCTTGAATGCCCCCTGGCTCATCTTCCTCCCTGCAATCCTCGCCCCTCTTCTCTTCGTGCTCATTGGCAAAGGATAAATTGAGATCTGAAAAGTGCAGCAGGCCGACTGCCATCCCCCACATCCCCATCGGTAACACTGTTGGGGAGTCCCAGTGCATGAGCATACAGGTATTGGTATTCCCGATATATCCATATCAATTCCATTAATCACGACATCCATGCTCTTCTTAGGCTGTTTTGAGCGCTGAACTGAGGAAGAATTCGTGGGGTCCTTAGGTTTTCTGGGCTTTTTTGGTTTTGGCATCTTGAGGGCATTCCCACTCTGCCGCTTCTTCATCTTGCCATTCTCCTTCTTAACAGCTTGTTGTTCTTCAGGTTTACCCATATCATTATCATCCCTCAAGGGTTCAGGCATCTGAAGCATCTGCTGGCTGTGGGTTCCAGAGGATGTCTCGGGCAGCACACCATAGTTAGTAAGGTTAGTTGGCATCATGCCATAGAACTTCTCCCTTTGGTTCACCCAACCATCCCTTGTATAACCACCATAAGGGATAGAAGAGTTGGAGATGAGGGAATCCCGATGATGGTAGGCCCCGTTGGTAGTAACAACTGTGGGGTCTCCATGCCCTGACAGAAAGGGCTTCGTATCTTGCTCTGCAGCCATGCTGGACATGAGCTGCAGATTGAGGTGCCCTTTAAAGGATTGCTCATAATATCCCCAGTTGCGCATGTTTAGTGCATCATCATCCATGACAATTGAGCTACAGAGGACATTAGCATAAAAAAACACATCATTTCCCACATCTAACAGATTTAAACTGATATAACTCATCACACAGACATAACTAGAACTGCAGAACACCAAAAACAGAGCCTGCAACAATTAAATCACTATAAAGACCACGCTTGCTTGACAATGTGCATGTTACTATGCTAAGAGACTTACATGGAGTTGAGTTTACTGTGTATCTATTGATTCAATTAATCCACTTCGATCCCCCAGCTTGGGCTACAAGAATCAAAGGGAAAAGATCAGGTTCCTACATCTACTACACAAGGGGCGATCTCAGGGACTAGGGTTAAGGTCAAATAATTTCAATGTCACCAGCCCTCCGCATTTTGACAAATGGACCCGTGACATGATAAAGAACTCCGACATATCAGCATAATGCAGATACAACATTAACCAAGCTTAAGTTCTAAACATAACGGAAGAAAAGTCTATAAAGCTATCAATAAAATCTTGCAAACCAAAAGGGAGATCCAAACACAAGCATGTCACGCAAACAATGGCAGAAAATCAAGAACACTCCAATCTGTCACCAAAACTAGAAACCCATCGTTGGATTTCCCTGAAATTGCAAGAGAAAAAAAAGATGCAGGCAGCGAAAATAGTAATTTTCATAAATCAGAAGGAACAAAAACTCTATAAGCTGGGGGTTCTCGAAGAAAACAGCTTGTTCACCCACCGATTCACCGAATTGGAAACAATAACTTCAGATTTTTATCAATTCGTGCGCTATCGAACCATCCCAAACAGACGAGGCATGTGAAAGCAAAAAAGAAAAGGAGGGCAGCTGATCTCTTCGAGTCAGCAAGCAAAAAAGGTAGGGTTTGAAAATTCGGCATATCCAGACGCAGATCCGCAGAATTTGACGAAGAAACAAACAGATTCGAGCACCCAATTGAACCGCTGATGGGTTCTGGGACAAGCCGAGGATGTCCATCCAAGTGTGGACGACAAGGTGCAGTGCTGCCTAAAGGAACCCTCGCCCCACCCCCCCCCCCCACCCCCCATATATTCAAACTCAAGGGGGAGAGAGAGAGAGAGAGAGAGGAAGCAGATAGAGATTGAGGAGAGAGGAGAGAGAAAACTTACTTCGGTGGTGGTGGGTGGAAACGGCTCTTTAGGGTTTGCCCCCAGGAGGAGGAGGAGAGAGGAGAGAGAAAGAGCCCTAAGACTCAGACAGAGATAGAGAGAGAGAGAGAGATGGAGAGAGGAGAGAGAGCCCTAGAGTTGTTGAATGTAACTATCAGGAGGGAAGTATTTTGTCCCACTTTTGGAAGAAATAAATAAATAAATTTGGGAATAAAAAAGGATAAAAAAAAAAAAAAGTGAAGTGAAAACAAGAATCAGTCCATAAGCCATATCTCTCAACCCTCCACCCTGTGGGCGCCATGCGCCATGTGACATCTTCTTATCCAACAACTCCATCACATTGATTCCTATCCTGAGATGCTGCTTCCATCCTATCAGGTTCAACATGATCCCACACCGTGGTATCGTTCTCGACACGAGATCGAGAAGTTGCCGTGATGGGCTCCCCATGTTCTCCTACTTCCTCTACTCATAATCAAGGCGAGGAATATCGAGCCAACGGACTCCCTCTATAGTCATATCCTTCCTCTGTTCCTCATCGAGCTATACTCTTATTCACATATTTCGACCTGCTCTAGCATGAACTAGTTTCTTTTTTATTCCCTAGGAATAGAGTTGTTAAAAATTGGTTGTCTAGACCAGTTCAGAACAAGCCTTAAATCGTTTGACTAGGTAATGGTTTGACCCGTTAAGCTAATGAGTCGGTCTGGTTACGGGCCATGGTTCAAGGATATATGAATTGGCCCAAAACTATTCATAAGCTGGTCGGTTCACAGTTTGAGCCCGTTTGACCGGTAAACTGTTCATCTTTTTTTTTCATGTTATTTAAAATGAATAATTTTAATTTTTTAATTTGAATTGACAAAATCTGATCGTTGATCTGCAGGGTTTTAGCAGTTCTGAGCCTATTCAATGAGAAAATGATTTTGCATAGGTTCTGGTTCAATGATACTGCCTCTTAATCTAGTAAGAGCATATATTAGTTTATGAGTAGGATGGGCCAGTTACGGGCCAAATTGGAGGCCCATTTAACATCTCTATTTAGGAATACGATGTAATCATGTGATTTCACTTAGATTAGGGTGAATAGTCCACGTTACCACAAACTTTACTGAAATTACTAAACTTATCATGAACTAAAGATTTTTATAAGAACGATCATGAACTTTGATCTCCAATTCACGTCTAACCATTTCGTCTGTTTTGCATCAGCTCCGTGAAGCATTAATGATCGTTTATTAAAAATTTATCACCTTTTGTTCCTGACAATTGCAATAGAGAATAACAACTCACTCCCTTTTACACTCCCTGATAACTTGAAATTAGGGTAATGAGAGAAAGAGTGGGAATTCTGCAGCACCTTCATCAGCCAATTCATCTGTTGATTGTCAATTGAGAAGGGGAAAAAGAAAAGGTAACCAAATGGCATTAAGTAGCTCCATAGTTTTAGAAGGAATCCAACCTAGTAAAGGCATCAAACAAAGACATCTACACTCTTTCCGAGCTGCAAGACGTGTCATATAAGACAGCCTCGAAAATGACTCTATCCAATCAATTGCTGCAAATCCATCGACGCGGCTCATCCAAATGACGCTTCATAGTAATAGCTAGAAGCCCAGAAGGACACCTGGGCAAGAGTCTTCTGGTGCCCAGAATTTTGAGCGTACACAACCTTCCTGAGATTGAAGAGTCTTCCCTCAATTTTGGATCCCATAATTTAGAGCAGTTTAACTTCCAGAAGAAAATGTGAAATTGACCCAAAAAAAAAAAAAAAAACTTCACCCAAAGCATCCCTCCCTTTGATACCTGCTTTTGGTCGGCTGTGGTTTCATCGTCGCTCCCTTTCATCAAGTCCGAGCGGGAAATTTACTTAGGAGGAGACAACGGTAGCTACAGAGGAAGCAATCACGATCCTAAACTCCGTGCAGATGACATGAGCTGGGGGATTGGATTGATGACGGTGCAAAAGTAAGAAGGATAAAAGGAAATGTTTAGGGCAGTTACAGTCATTTTTATATTGGGGGTACAAGTGATAGTTTCCTTAAGGTAACGGTCGTTTGGTACTTCCTGAATCAAGTTGACGGGAAAACAGACGGAATGGTAGATATGGAGTGAAAATCAAAGTTTGTAATAATTCCTGCAAAAAAATTTAGTTTATAGTAGATTTAACAATTTCAACAAGGTTCGTGATGGTGTAGGCTATTAAGAACTCCTCTCCTTATTTCTATGGAGTCTTTTTTTTTCAATCTTAATGATTTCAAATGCCTAGTTAATGATTGAATCAAATTGAAAATCTTAATGAATTTGGGGAAGAAATTATAAACTAACTCACGGTTGAGATAAAATGAGTTAATTGAGTTGAAAATTTGGATTAAAACATGAGAAGATATAGGAATTGTTGAAATATAAAAAATTGGAAGTTTGAACAAAACATAATGGAATATAAGATAAATTAAACTTTTAGGTTACATAAATGACCAATTCTCTTATAAGTATGTGAAAATTCTACATTATATCAGAGAAAATTACTGTGTAAGCTTACACCTCACCAAAATCCAAAACTAAAAAAAGGCTCAAGGCCTCTATTGATAAGCTTGAGACAAGAAGAAAAAAGTTTGGCACATGGTAGTTGGTGAGACTGATAGCTCGATTAGTTATCGAGTTAGTTGATCCGCTTGAACCATGAATAATTGTTGAGAGTGGGTATTTAAGGACAGAGTGACAACTTTGCTATAAATCTGGTAGAATTTTTAATGGTTTTTGAAGATTTAAAAAAACCATTATACTTGTACAATATAAAACGAATGATATATGAAATTTGGTAACCGTAATACGGGCAGGATATAAAATGGTGATTAACTACTTTATCAGCAGTATATATTTGATTTAAATATTATCATGATATTTTATTATTATTTATTTTTAAATTTTATCGTTATTAAAATCTTATATATAGGCGGATAGTTTTATACAATTTATCCGGTCACTTAATAATAAAACTGCATTATGTAATTTTAGTCAATGGCCTACCACGTTTATCCCCTTGATATCTCTACCCTCTCTATTTATTATATTTTACAATTTGACCGGAGAATCATTACCTCCGATCGCCATAGGTGACCGATTATGATTGGAAATTAACGAGTTCTCATTAACTAATTGCCTATCAAAAGAGTTGTTGATTTATTATTCGAGGGTACGTTTCTATGGCAGTGAGAAGAGACGTAGGAAGATAATAAAATCCTAGGTTAACAATTCAGTTAATAGGTTGGACGAGGGAAGAAGAATTAATCCTACGCAAATTGGGCCATTTCGATTCTCTGACACGGCTGGTGCAATTGTTAGTAGTTAATTGAAGCTTTAGATCGATTCTCATGGAAACAACATCCTGATCCTGCTCATCGTTTTTATCGCTTGTCCGACACATGGGCTTCCATGATCGATATTTTCTTTTTTCGGGGAAACCATAATCGACATTCTTGTTGCACTAAGATTTATGCTTACGAGGGGAGCCCGACAACGGGATCCTTCATTACCTTGCATGTCCAATTTTATAATCGGTCTCTTATCCCTTTTAGTGTCTGAGACAGTGACCCAGAGAGTGCTCAAAAGCAACTTGAACGGGGACACGTGCAGTTCTTTCACACCATGTGTTTGCCGATTACTTTCTCTTCTTCTTAGAAGCCCGTGTCAGAAATGGTGCAATTCTGGGGGGATGTAATAGCTGACTATTTCAAGGCTCCATGGCATGAAGTAAACATGGACAAATGGAGTTGTTGGGTATTCGATCTGAGGCATCGCCTGGCATATTTCTCGGGCTAACGGACTGAGGAATGCCAAGGCAGAAGGTTTTAGGGTTTCTTAAGGAAAGCTCCCGGGATAGAGGCAAGTTGTGCTGTTCTCTAGCAGAGAAAAAGACACGAGCAATTCCGGCTTATTCTATGAGCATGCTGCTATTCCTGACGGAGTGGTGTGAAGAGAGATTAGTTCAAGAATAGCAAAGTTTCAGCGATCAAAAGAGGGAAGGAAAGAGGAACGCACCAGAAGAAACTGTCAAATATGAATGTCCTTAATCAGTGGAGGATTTGGCTTTAAGGATCTGATTATGTCATTAGAGCTCTATTGGAAAAAATGGCCCGGAGAGCTACCAAAGCTCAGATTTGTTGTGGGCAGCACAGGTTCTTAAAAGGGAAGGGAAATGCTTTTCTAGATGGGTGCTTTATGACTGCAAAAGAGGAAGACAAGCTTCATGGATGTGGAGGAACCTTCTTGAGGTGATGGATATCACCTGTTAAAGGAGCTCTAGTGGCTGGTGGAGGAGGAGGAATAAAGGTATGGAAAGATGCACCAATACTGGGACCAAGAAACTATAGATCAGATGTCAGAGGTCGAGAAGATGAGTCAGGAAGCCATGTGTTGGGATTCACGTTGTCTACAACATTGAGGGAGTCAGAATAGAGGCTAGAGATCAATAAAGTGGGAGCCGGTGAACAAGTCAAGGCGTATATTATTCATTAATTGTTGCAGGAGCAGAGCATTAAGGGAAAGGATTCAAGTATGCCGCAAAGAGATGTAAATAGGACTCAATGATCTTTGAATATGATTCCATGGAGCTCTGGAATCTTTCGAGAAAAGAAGGCACGAATATCTGGTGAAAGATAAGATCAGTAGTAGAAGAAATTCGAGAAGTCATGGGCAAGTTTCAAGTCTCATGATATGCGACTGTGTTTCATACATCGAGACGCCAATTGATCTCGAACCGGGAGGCAGCAATTTAGGATTGAATGTGAAGTGGTCACTGGGTCTCCGAGTCTAGTTAATGGCGGTTCCAATAGGCAATTACCACAATAAACAACATCCATCAAAATCCTTCAGTAGTAGTCGTGCCAATATGAATTGAGACTTACTGTCGCAACAACAGTCTATTAAGATGGTTTAATGCATGTTTTTCTCAAGCGGGTTTCAAATCTTGGTGTTATCATAGTTTTACCTTATATTGGAATAGACTAATTTGCATCCGAATTATTCACAGCCCAGTGCACCTTTAAATCTTAAGTGATTCATCATGCATGAATTACATCTTAGATGGTTTGTCAAAATTCGGAAAAATCCCAAATTCAGAGGGTGAATTGCACAACTCAGCCTAAACTAAGGGGTTAATTATTGAAAAGGGAAACTTCATGGTGTGTATTGCACGCGGCCGGGGGCCTTATCGAGGGGAAGCTTGGGGATAATGAGGAAATTGATCGTGGGTTGTACGTCCGGTGTCACAGATCTAGCCGACCAGTCCACGACATCTCCTCGAATTTTCGACCAGATTCTTGCGGTGGCCATATCAGGCCAATTGACGGGCGGGTCTTCGAGTCATCCACTGGGTTCCGGGTCTTCCATCTTCGGTAATTGATGGATGGGTCTTCGAGTCGTCCACTGGGTTTCGGGACCCTCCGAGCTCAAGTTAGACTTTTACCCGAAGGAGGAGGTGAAGAGGAAAGAGAGGACAGGACAGGACAGGACAGGACAGGAGAGACATGCGTATACATATGAAAACTGAAAAAAAATGCCATATTCTTACCAGAAATAATGTCGAATTTGAGAGTTATCGAACCAACTGAGCCGACCACAGTCCTCACACGACAATACATTTTTTTAACCAAATGAAAAGGGAAACAAGATGACAACATTACATTATGCATGAACTAGGAATCCGACACGCAAGGATGTGTTGGTACCGACCACCAAAGATTCGCAAGATCCTTTTTTCAATATGGTGGAAACAATCAACTTGTTCCTGCTGCCAAAAGCAAATACACAGGACAGCAGGAGAGGAGCGGCAGCACTTCCCCAGCTCCACAATGTCCATCTGATCCCTTCCCTTTGCCGATAACCAAAGAGAGATAAAGAAAAAGAGAGGACTAATAATGCCCGGAAAATTTCCCGGTGCGGCAACCGAGCTGCTCCATAAAAGCACTTTGAGGGTGGGAACTGTCGAATGTACGATCGACCCTTGCACTCGAATTTTTCGTTACTAAATGGTTCGGTCGCTCGACTGGAAGAAGTCCGACGTGTGTGGTGGGGTCAACCGAAGATGGAACCAAAGAATGGCAGGCGAATATTTGTCTCTGCAACGCGCACCAAACGGACCAAATTGACCGTATTGTCCTTTTCATAATTTTAGTTCATAGATCTGAGTAAATGCCCTAAAAGAAAGGGGAAAAAAAAAAAAGGAGTGCGAATTTAGAGTTGACAAATTGGACAGGTCCGGTGTTATTGGGCAGGTCCAGCACGACCCAATATATTGTCGTGTCGGGCCAGCACAGCTTGATAAGACATTGGCCCAATAAAGTTAGGCCTGAGCACGGCTTAAATACTTATCAGGTTGCTCGGCTTGACCTTCTAAAAACTTTCGTTATAAATTTTTTTTTAAAAATAATTTTATAGAATCATTATAAACTCAACTCAAGTTAATTAACATATTTTTTTTCCTATTTCTACACTCTAAATCCTACTGATATAGCCAAAATACATCTAAGATATTTTAAGTGTTATTTTTGTTTTAATATAAATAGTTTTTAATAAAAAAAATTAATATTCAAACTATTAAGCTGGCACGACCGTATGAGTTTTTGTTTGGCACGTCCATAAAATTATTGGACCGTGCCAACCCGGCCCAATAAACCTGGCCTAGGCACGGTTTTATCACTTTTTTTCTTTTATAGATATGAATTAATTTGAATCGCTTGACTCATTCTTCTCTCAGAAAAAAATTAGGATTGAAATTTTATGAATGAAGAAAATGAATAATATTAAGATGCAAATTTAATCTTATCAGTGTCTGATTCAACTTAAGTTTAGGTTTACAGAGTTTAACTATGGAGTTTGTTGTAGGGGGTCTCCTTACCTCATCCGTGTTTAAATTTTAAGTTGTATAATATTTATTATAGTCTAAATACTTATAATGATTTTGAAATTTTTTTTCCCAAAAATATTTGTAAAATGAAAATTTTCCACCCAAAAAAAGACAGTTCATGTAATGGCCACTGCATCATTGAACAGTGGCACGTTATATCCTGCAACTATGACAGTACCCACCAGAGAAATTTGTCAGTCAAACCGCTGCTGACCGATCATCAGCTCCGGCACAAAAACAAAAGCTCCCCCAAAGAAAACCGACAAAATCTATTACATGGAAAGGTTCACCAAGGTATGTTTTTTCTTTTTGTAAAATTACAATAGAAATATTATGAGTTTATTTTTTTCGCAAGTGACTTATAAAATTTTAAAATGTTATATTCAATCATATATATTTAATTTTATAATATACTTGAGTTCTCTCTACTACTTCAATAATGACCAATGTGGTAAGTATCCGTCCATGTGATATAAATATTATTATGTAATGTAATGATATGACAAAAAATGTTAATGTAACATGATGATGTCGCATGAGGTTGTTGATATGTCACGCCAAGTGATGGGTGGTTTGGATTTAATGATATCATGAACTTAAATATGGAATATTGAATATAACGTTTTGAAATTTATAAGACTCGCTTATAATAAGAGTTATAATTATAAAATTTCAAGTGTAATAGTGTGAGTTATATATGATTTTGTTCTTTGAAAGGGCATTTAGGATTTCTTTTTTTTTTTTCCTGATATCGGGATTGTCCAATGAGTGCCCATTAAAAATAAAGAACTGAAAGTTATTTTGCACTATGGAGTTCTACATATCTTGTGACGGAAATTTGTCTGTCGGAAAACGGCAATTTATTTCCATTGAAATTTATCAGACAGAGAATGGCAAACAAAACCATCTCTGTGCATCAAAATCTTGAGGGAAAGAGGGTTCCCTGATGATAGCAACTATTGCCTATGGTTGGCATATGGCTATGCTTAACTCATGGGGAGATTGTCGGTATTTCGACATGATATGACCGGGTGGGTGTGGAATGATAAAAGTATGTGTATATATATATATATATATATAATTGTTGCAGCTCCAAACCGACATGGCTGGAGGCATAGCTTTTAAGATTGGACCAGACACTAAGTCGCATAGAACATGCATGGTTTTACGGTTTCAATCGAAATTGGATGGGTTAAATTGGACCTCTTAGAAAAGAAAATATAATAGCTTTAAAAACTTGTGTTATAGTTAGTATGTTTATTATGAATTATAATTTAAAATAATTTTTGGTTAAAAATTCTTAATTTTCTTGAAAAATAAGAAATTGTAGAGAAAGAGGAAAAAGGTAATCTATTAATTTGTATAAATTCATGACTTTGGACGAAAATCAACCAATTTATATAGGTTAAATTGTAATGGACTAACATGAAATCTAACCTGTATCCAATGTAAAAATTCAAGTTGACATATACTGATATCCATATAATTATTATAATTTTCCCAGCAAGAGATCAATCCTATAACAATTTTGTATTCTCACTTGAACAAACCCTAACCCTAAAAGACTTGCATTCCTTAAGTAGATGATACTCACTGGTATCTTGGATCCAGAACGGGCTTGTGGGGCTCTTCTTATACCATGTTGGAAAGTGGCTGTCCTTATGGTGGTCTTTTTATTGCCCGAACTATCTGGTTCACTTCATTCCACAAATATATGCAACCAAAACCATACCAGACAAATGTACCACCGGGCAGTAAATCATGGGTACCCAACTGTCGATCTGGAACCATTCGATATCTCTCTTATTTGGTGGATATAAAATGCAAAATGGATCCATTCTCTATGGAACCGTAGAGAAGATTCAGAGTCTCGCTCATTTGCTGGCTGATTTTCATCCACCGAGGATCGCCTCCTTAAGTGGAGAATGGTGCTGCTCTCAGATGGCCATCGCAAGTTTTGTCGACAAGAGCTTGAGTCTCAGGAACGTTTACTCTTCTCTTGTAGCATTGCTTGGACAATATGGCAAGTTGTATTGACCGAGGTGGGAATTGGGCCAGCAGCCGGAGACTGGTCGTTTGAACCTATTTGGATCATTTTCGGTTCGGGGGGGCAAGTCACTGGACTCAGTTATTATTCAGCTTCTCTAGACTCATCATGTTTATTTGCTATGGTGGGAGTGGAATAACCGAGTCTTCACTGGGGCGAAGCCTGATTGTTACGGTTTATGCCATCAAATTATTGAGTAAGTTCAGGGTAGGTTGTTATTTTGCTCCATTAAAATATACTATTACAATCAAATAAAGAGAAAGTTACGAGTTTATAAGAAAATTGGGTACCACTATCTATTAGTTTAACGTTTTAGGTGGAAACGAATTCAATTTCTTATGAACTCATAATGAATTTAATATGATATCAGAAATACTGGATTCGCACCTCCCTGACCTGATCGGAAGCCCGGCTCATGGTCAATTGATATTAAGCTCGACTATGAATAAAATTACCCTCATATCAAATAAAGAGAAAGTTATGATCGTAAAGAATATTGGATATCACATATCAATTTAGACTTTTAGGTGAAAATAAATCTAATTTATTATGAACTCATAATGAATTTAATATACTAATATAAATTGTCTAGGTCTAGGCTTCTTGGCCGATTGGGACGAAGCTGAGTTTTGGGCTCGTGGTTGTGGTTTACTTTGATACTTCGTACATAGTCTTACATAGTTAAAATACACCTTTCCAACAACCCAAAAAAAAAAAATCCTTTTTTCTTACAGTAAAATTACAATACCATGTGTTCAATTATGATCTTCGTGGTCCTATGCGGCTCTTCCCCTATACCTCTGAAAAGTTAGCTCAAGTGGATAAATTATGCGTATAACTCATAAGTAGTGTATAAAGTTGTGGGTTTGATTTTTTTTTTTTTGAGTGCATAATATTTTATGAGATCAGTGTACTTGCATATGGACTTAATCCATGAACTTATGAGATATTCATTAATTTAGGGTGAAAAAACTTCTCATTAAAAAATATTATAGATTGAGCTTAGAAAAGGGAATATATATATATATATATATATAAAGAAGTGTGGAATGAATGATGAAATTTGTATTCTTGTGTGGAGGGATGTTTTGTTTCTGTCCAAAAATGCTCTGTGGTGGGCTCTAAGTTTCAAGCACTGTCGTTGGGTCTCTCTGACCCTCACTCACTCACTGCCCACTCTTACGAATTTGCAGAAATCAGCCAAGGAAGCAAGCCGGACGACTTACGTTATCGATAAGGCAGATTTCACGCTTCTCATTGATTGTAAATATATATACATACATATATATAAATCTTCAAAAATAAACCAAAAGTAAATTATTTCTCTTTTGTTAATATATCTCAATATTGAATGTATTACATATACTTTAAGTAAACTACGTGAGACTTAATTACTTGGTTTTCTTTCGATTGTTCACACTAAAGTGATAAACGAAGTAAATTACAAAGATTTTTTTTTTACATTTTTTTAGTACATCAATCGTTATTTAGAAATCAATGAGCCGACTCTTAGTTCAAGCAATGTTAGTTCACTAAAGGGATAGAACTCTGTATACCATACATTTTCTCAATTTTTAATACTCGAAAGTAAAATATTAACTGTTTAATGAAAGAGTTGTTGAAATAGACATTCGCGTGGCACAGTATTATGCATGACGATTTAATGTAAAAATAAATATCATACTAAACTAAATAAATATTGTATAGTTTGTGTATATTTATAATATGCAAATATATATATACTAAATTTGAAAATACTTAATGAAGCTATTTCCCCCCTTTTTTTTCATTTTGTTATACAAGTAAATATTCCCAACTAATATAAGATAGTTTAAATGGTCATTTAAGTCTTACGAATGAATAGAACTTATATTGAGAGAGATTTATCTTTTAAATAGGTTTACCTAAGCAAATACGGATTCATAAAAAAAATAGTTAGATTTCCATATTGAATATCAGGTGTTTTAGATTTAAAAAAAGGTAAACAATTCCCGAAGCATAAGATGAATTATATAACTTTTAAATGATAGTTTTTTTTGTTAGATGTGATCTATTTAGTATTCATAAGTTTAGTAAATATAAGTTAATTCGTATTAGAGTCGAGTGAGTTCACTAAGAATGCACCGCAAGCCCGACTGAAGACCAACTCATGTGAATCGAGTAATAATTCTTTTCCTTAATTATAAGAAATATTCGTAAATTTAAAATATGGAAAAGGAAGAGAAAAATAAAGATAATCTAATAATAATCGAGTAAATATATTACTTTAATATCAAAAATAATACCATTGCATCTTCTGTATATATAAATGAAAACGCCGGCACCATTCCACAAAATGCCTTTAAGATCTCCGTTCATAACGAGGGGCGAGGTCCTGCCCTGAGTGAGGGGTCAATGAAAGGAAGAAAGCAAAGCAAAGGAGAAAGGGAACGGTTTAAAAAGCTAACGGGCGTAAAAGCTCCCAAGACCAGAGTCCTTTCTCTTAAAAGAAAAGCTGGCTGCGGTAAAGCTCAGTGCGAAAAAGCTTTCCCATCCCATCTTCCTTCCTCAGCGTCTCCATCCTTATCTTCATCCTCCCTCCCTCCCCGAGAAGGCCCAAATCACCATCTTTTCTGTGGAAAAACTGGATGCCCACTATTCCTTCAACTTTCACCCACGGAGTAGTACTGTAAAAATATTCGCGTGTGTGAATGAGAGAGAGAGAGAGACTGTGTGTGTGTCTGTCTGTCTGTGTCTGTGTGTGTGTGTTTGTGGGGATTTGATTTGATTAGATTCTTTTCTACCTTTCTACACCTCTTCCTCTCTCTCTCTCTCTCCAGCTCTCTCTGTTCTTTGCTCATCTTTTAATCAAACCGGCTGAACAGAAGAGATCAAATCGATGTTCCACATCCCCAGCGGTCCTCCTCCTCCTCCTCGTCTGTCGTCTTCTTACTCGGACATCGGTTTTGCTGCCTCCTCAGCCTCGGATGACCCGAATGGTGTCCCTATTAAGCGGAAACGCAAGCCTGCAGGTACCCCAGGTACGCCAGACTTGCCCTCGATAACAACTGCTTTTCTTGTAGCCTTAGTGAGCTGGTACCAAAGCAGGATTCATGGTTCCGATTCTTCGACTCCCTCCTTACTCATAGCTTCTTCGAATTCATCATCTGAATGAATATATAGAGGCGTGTTATGAAGGACAGATGACCAGCGGCTCAGCCGCAGCTTGATCGGGGCATCTGTCTATGATAAATCCGTACTTCTGAGAGAAAATCACTGGACAGCTTCATTTACGGTTCGGCTCATTCGAACTCTTCTTATGTGTGAATGTGGTTGAGTAGATCCCGATGCAGAAGTGGTGTCGCTGTCGCCGAAGACCCTACTGGAGTCGGACCGGTACGTGTGTGAGATCTGCAACCAAGGGTTCCAGAGGGACCAGAACCTGCAGATGCACCGGAGGCGGCACAAGGTGCCGTGGAACCTGATGAAGCGAGACGGTGCAGCGAGTGGCAACAAGGCGAAACGGGTGTACGTTTGCCCGGAGCCGACCTGCCTCCACCACGACCCGTGCCACGCGCTCGGGGACCTCGTCGGGATCAAGAAGCACTTCCGCAGGAAGCATAGCAGCCACAAGCAGTGGGTCTGCGAGCGGTGCTCCAAGGGCTACGCCGTCCAGTCCGACTACAAGGCCCATCTGAAGACCTGCGGCACACGAGGCCACTCCTGCGACTGCGGTCGGGTTTTCTCGAGGTCCAGGACGATTTTCGTGTTACATATTAAATGGATATTCAGTATCAAGGATGATCTTCGTATGGTGTAGATCTTAACACTTTCTAGTCTAGAGCAATGTTATCTCTAAGTCTCATTAGGGCATCTTCATCACTTTTCCCAGATGACTTTTTGGCTGCTTTTACATTTTTACTTATCCTATTTAATACATATCAACAGTTAATATTTTTCAGCATTGACACCCCAAAAGTCAATTTTTAACAAAAGCAAAAAAAATAAAGTCACTAGAAATTGTCAAAATCTTGCATGTGATATTTTTCAAGATCTTCCTTTCTTAGATATACATTTGTTGAATTGTACGTAGAACTTATAGTACTCTGGTGACCAGACACAACCCACCTGAATCTTTCTTAACTTGTACTAATGCAACTGTTCTGATTTTCATCCTCTTATTGTGTAGGGTGGAGAGCTTCATTGAACACCAAGATGCTTGCACAGTCTGCCAAGCCATCCTGCCCAACCCCCCGAACTCGTCACTGACCACCTCGAGCATGAGCCCTTCGAACGAACCCAACTTCTCACCCCCAATGATCTCCACATACCCCTCAATAACCACAACAAGAATGCTCAACAATCCCCAAGAAACCCAGTCCTCCTCTTCTAACTACGGTCTACATAACCTTGAGCTTCAGCTCCAGCCAGTACCACTGTACCATCAGAACAACTTCCTTACTGACCTGCACCTCTCAGTCGGGCTCAGCGACACAAGCGCCGACAAGGAAGAGGACCAGGTTGAGAGGCTGCGGGAGTTTGCAGGGGAGCAGCTGAGGTTGGCGGCGGCGGAGAAGGCTTTTGCTGAAGAGGCGAGGAGGCAGGCGAAGAGGCAGGTGGAGTTGGCTGAGAAAGAGTTTGCGGATGCACAGAGGATAAGGTTGCAAGCTCAGGGCGAGCTCGAGCGGGCCCATGCCCTGAAGGAGGAGGCATTGAGGAAGATCGCTTTCTCCATCACACAGGTCACTTGCCCTGCTTGCAAGCGCCGGTTCCAGGCACTGCTGGCACCACAGCTGTGCGAAGAGACATCGACTCAGTCTCTCATGTCCTCAGCCACCACCACAACGGAGGGCGATGAGTGATATCCCCAAGTCTGCAGACGAGGAAAAGAAAAATGATAAACATCAGAGCAAGCTGCATAGTTAGACAGGTTAATCATCGATGCCGGTCCAAACAAGCTGATGCAGTCCATTTGCTTCCTTTCTGTCTTATATGTGAAGGGGCCGGAGGGTGCTAATGGTTCAGTCATTCTTGTCGAACAAGTGTATCTCTTAACTACCAATTGAACAGGTAGGATAATCCAGCGTTTTCCAGTCCAAGGAAGAGAAAATTCGAGTTATTTTGAGGCTGCGGGATTCAAAAACCAAAAGCAAGGAAAAATGGTGCTTGTAGCACAAAGTGAAACCATGAACCAATGCAGGCATGCATTTGTCTTATGGCTTTGGGGCGTCACAGTTTTTCTCAGACTATGATGTGTGTTTTGATACTGCAGACTTATGCATAAATTGTGACAAAGAAGTGCCCATTTATCTATGCATGTGCCTCTACTATATTCAGTTGTACCAATACATAGGATCGTAGTTTTCTCACAAATCCGATCCATGCTTGAAGCGCATTAGCTCACCGAGAGGTAAAACTCTCACGGTATGAATTTTGTCCAAGTCTTAAACCCAAGATCTTACTTAATATAAAGATATGCCGAACATTATCAATAAATTTATGTTAACTGAGTCTCAGGTGAACATAGCTGATGATTAATCAGTCGGAGTCCGATCCAGATTAGATCAAAAGGGATAATGCTTGGGAAGACGAATTTTACAATGAGCAAAAGAGGGGAAAAGGTTCACTTCCGAATGTCCTGTGTTGTTTGGTAAATGAACCTCAGAATCAACTGATAGTTTGTAGAAGAGAATAATGGCAATTCATTATGTCTAAAAAATGTAACTTGCAATCGGAAGACGAGGTCCGGTGCCATTCTGTTGCGGTATTCCTTCTCAGTCCAGGATGGAGGCTGCTGAGGCTGAGGCCGAGGCTGCCGCACTGGCCTCACTGCCGCAGCGCCCTCAACTGGAGTCAGCAGAGGAACCGAGCCACAACTCGGCCCCGTATCATGTTACATTAAGGTCCATTTTCCCTTTTGTTATCGTCAATCGGGCGATGGCTAGTTTCCATTTAGTCGACCAGGGGTCTCTGGTGCTCGTACATAAATACTGGCCTTGGTGGTCGGTATGAATTATCTTATCGCCAGCAGGGCGATGGCCAGTTTCCATGCAGTGCTTCACAGTAAATGGTCTACTTGGTTTAAAAAAAAACAGTAAAAAACTCCTCTTGAATAGGGTGGGTAAATTTTTTTACACTATACAATGACCCGACACAGAATTAGAAGGGTCCGAATTAAATTATGGTAAACTTATATACCTCGATGAGATACGATTGATTTAATCTAATTAAATACATTTAAATATATATTAGATATGTTAACTTATTTATTTTTTTAAAGTTGAAATATTATCAATTTAATTTATTATATAAAATATATTAAAATTTATTTATTATATTTTATTATAATATCTCAATCTTATAACCATATTATAAATATTTTGATCGGATTTAAATTATAATAGTATTAAATATGTTAATTATGTGTTCATGTAATTGTAACGTTCAGTTCATACAAGTTAAATGGGTCGGATATAAGTTAATAATTTTTTTACATAAATTATTTGAATATGACACATTTAAATATAACATCATATAAATTACTAATCATACTATCTTAAGGGAAAAAAATAAAGAAATAAAAATAAACAAAGTATAACCCTGGCCCACGTTTCGTGTGTCAGCGGATTTGGAAGGTATTCATAGAAGGAAGAATAAATTATTAAATAATACAAAATATGGTGAATGTTTGCCACAACCCTAGTGCCTGGGCTTGGAAAATGGTGCCCGTGACCGACGGCTTGTCGTGCGTTGTTGACCGTTGCGACTAAACTTGCCAATTGGGCCGATTTTTTTGGACCGTGCAAATATTGTACACTTATATGGTATAATTTGATCTCTTAAGTAATTTAAAAATACCGGTTTAGACACAATTTTTTTATGTCATGCTTAGATCGTATTTTCAAATTGAGCCAAATTTTACCATTTCTAGTTAAGACTTTTTCAAAAGAAAATACAACATCAAGTATGTATATTTTACAAATACATATATAATATGTAGTATTTCAAGTTTTCTGTAAATTCAATGATAATTATTAAATATGTTGGCAAAAGATCATAAAACATTTTTTTCCACTATCAATAATCTAGTTCACCTTTCCTAGAGCTGGCAATTCAGACCGGTACGGACTTTTTAGGCAATCGAAAATGTCGGCCTCGGCACAAAATTTCCGTGCTTTTGGTGACCTAGGCATGAATTATGTAAATAATTACTTTTTAAAAATAAATTTAAATAAAATAATCAAATAACTATTCAAATATAATTAATTACATATATATAATTAATCATTTTACAAAAATTTTCTCATAATTTTCTTTTTATTATAATTTTTTTCGTACTTTGGAGCTAGCGAAAAAAATCGTGCTAGCACAACCTGAATAATCAAGAGGCTCGAAAACACCGGCCTATGCATTTTTTCGTGCCGTGCCACTTTTTGCCGGCTCTATCTTGACCGAATTCAAAATTACACGGGTTAACCTTCTTTCTCTCATGGGCACGTGCCATAGAAGCCCTTGAGCAACCTCGTTCCTTGCCCTAGATCCAGATGTTGTGGTCCAGAGCACGGATGCCTGAGAGAAGACACAGTCTCAGAAACATTCAACTGCATTATTTCTTCACCGACCCGGCCGGACCTTACTTACATGCGGAGTCGCCCGAGTAATACTTGAGGTTGCGGGGGTGCGAGGCGAGACCAACACAAGAACTGTTCCAAGTGAAGCAATGGCTAACAGGGAAGGGACTCAACTTCAAATGGTGCATTCCATAATTTTTAAAACCAGACTGGATTGAGAACCGATCAAGGTATAAGTTCATAAGTTCGTGGGTCAGACCAGGGGTTCGATGAGTCGAACCGTATATTTAATAAATAATATCAACAATATAATATTACAAACAAATTGATATAATATCATAATTTGACAATAATTTATAACTAAAATCCTTAATATAACAATTATATTAACTTCAAGTTTAACATAAAATATAATTATAAGTAAAATAAAATAAAATAAGTATATTATAATACTTTTAAAATTTTTTAATTTAAATTAGTCGATTTTTTACTGATTTAATTGGATTCACCGGTTTAACTAGTAACTGAGCAATTCAATTGAAACTAACCACATTCAAAATATAATTGAGTTAGTTTTGTAAATCGGAACAGATGAGTTGTCGATTTCCAATCGAACTAGCCAAACTAACTGAGTTGACGTTTTTTTAAAACTATAATGCATTGAGAGAGCTTGATTCAAACTATATTATATTATCCCTTTATTTTTTTTAATTATATTCTAATTTTATAAAGTTTTAATTAAAATTTTCAAAAGGACGCTGAAATGAATACTGATGGGTCATTTTCATGGCATCTGTGTCCCCTTCTCATTAATTTTCTCGCATCTTTAATGTCTTTTGATAGGGAGGGAACCATGTTTTTCAGTGCCTATGGTTGAATGCACTCTCCTCAGTCTGCTGTCCCTCTCAGGCTTTAGTGACCCGCTACCTCCAAAATCACAAGGGGGGGGGGGGGAAACACGTGCCCTATTACAGATGGGAATACTCCTTTTATTAGCCTCATTTTTAATTTAAGATTAAGCAGTTATTAATTCATTAATAAGTTCGTTAAATTTCATTCAAACATTCGATTGTCCAAGATATCTATATTGTCCGATAGGAGGCCTTATTTTATGAGGTGCAGAATTGAAATTTAATAAAACCTTAATGCAGAATATTTTATATTTTTCACCACTGTTAGCTTGGCTTTCATAGTTGGTTACGATGCATGTCAGATTACCACGACATACATTTCTATACTGGCAACTTGATTGGCATTTTATGTGATTGTCTTCGAGCTCCACTCGCCATCAAGTCTATACACACTGCCCATCACCAACTTTATCCTTAGCCCGACTTATTTAGCATGGTGAGCCAGATGACCGAGGATGTGAGAAAACAGAGAGTCCGGCGCAACGGCGTTGTTATTGACCCGAGACAAGCCGTTCTTGCCAGTAAGAGAATCCTACCCTCAAGATTTTCCTATTCTTCCAATTTTCTTTAAGGCCATGGGCCTCCACATTTGGGGTCCTCACTTCGGCTAGGCCCAATAGTTTAGCCCAAACAAACGAGTATGCCGAATCCATCTCTGAAATGGAGAAGTCAAAGAGAAGCGAAGAATACATACAGTATTACATGGGACGTAGGGTAATTGAAGTCTGGATAGTCATCTATAACTTTTCAAGTTGGGATGGTTCATTAATGTGCAAAATTCTTTCTACATGTGTATCAACTCAAACCAATGGTTCGAATTTAGGGTAAGAGTTGTTGAACTGTTTCAATCTTGGTTGATTCACCATTTTTGGGAAATATGTCCATAAGAACTTCCTTCTCTTGACTCGGGCTCTCTAATGGACTGCAAGACCGTATTAACCTACGAAAAGGAGAAGTTTATGTAATTGCAAAAACTTACCGGTACTTTGATTTTCTCTACTTACTACATGATGGGTACCACTGTACAATCTCACACGAATAAGGACCAAGGGCCTTGAGCACTTTATAAGATTCCAGAGCACACCCATTTCCCTCACGAGGCACCTTTTCAAAGACAAAACCTTGCAAGCCATGCCCAAAGCAAACAATACCTCTCATACGCCTTTTCATGTTGACAGATAACGAATCCATCCTAACGAGTCCACGACTCATCGGTTAGTGCTCTCGTTGAGAGCTGAAATCAAGACCCTTGTCCATTAGGCACAAATTCCCTTAGCATGGCCACAACTTTGAAGCATGATTGGCCTCTTGGAGGGGAAGTCCTGTACACACTGCAGGATGTCCTCCAAGTACCTCATCATCTCCTTCACCTCCTTGGCCTTGGCCTCCTTGTCCATGGCATTACTTGTTTCCTTGGTCCTCCCTACGGGGATGTCTAGGTCGATCACCTCTATCTGCTTCCCCTCCCTAACCATCATCTTCACCCAGTCGATGAGGTCCTAGTCTCTAAATTCATCCTTGTCGGTGGGCCATTGATGGTCGGGATCTCCAAGAGGATGATACCCCAGGGAGTAGACTCCCCCCTTGGTCATACACTGGGAGCTCTGGTAGTATTTTGGGGGGACATGGGCATACCTAGGTGTGCCCACCAGAGTGTTGATGCTAAAGTGGGCGTTAAGCACGTTTATTAGCTTGGCCATCTCGAAGTAAGAGACCCGAGCTTCCATCTCATGGTTGAGAAGAATATCGCTGGACTCCATGTCTCGATGGATAATATGAGGGATGCAAGTGTGGTGGAGGAAATAGAGATCGTTAGCAGCACCCTTAGCGCTCCTCTTCAATGTCTTCCAAGTGAGGGCCTGCCATTTGTGTGGCTTTGTTCTCCCGTGAAGGACCTTGTCAAGGCTCACAAACTCCATGAACTTGTACACGAGTAGCCTCTCCTCCCTAGCCATGCAGTATCAGAGAAAGGGGACAAAGTTTAAGTGCTTGATCCTTCCTAAGGTCTCCATTTTTGCCATGAACTCCCGGTCCCCATGGTAGCTCACTTGGATGAGCTTCTTGATTGCAACACTTGACCCATCCTTGAGTTTGGCCTTGAATACCTCCCCGAATCCGCCAAGCCCAATCAATGTTACTTTTGAGAACCTCTCTATGGCCTCAGTCAGCTGTGAGAACCTAAACTTCTTGAGCTGTCTTTGGAAGGTTGCCACGTTGATGCTCAATGGTTCCTTCTCCTTGTCAATCTTCTAGGTTATGGCAATGTAGGAGGCTCGCAAGCTATTCATCTTAACTTCCTTGGCCTCCTCCTTCCTCTATGCCCACAATGCCACTGCCCACATAATCAAGATACAAATGAACATGATTGAGGTGAGGATCCTTAAGACAATACTGTTGGCCCAAGAGTCGGTTGCCGGCTTCTTCCCCCCTTGTTGGTTAGACCCGAAACAGATACTTGCCGGAATCTGGTTGTTCTTACACTCAAGCAGTGGCATGCCACAAAGTCCAGGATTGTTTGCCAAATGTATTGCTGGAAAAGTGCTCAGCTGCCCCCTCTGAGGAATCTACCATGTTAACTTGTTGTTTGATAGGTCAATCTTCATGAGGAACGTCAAGTTCGAGAAGGAATTGGGAATTTGACCTTGCAGTCTATTATGTGAAGCATTGAAATTGTACGTGTCTTTTAGCTTCCCTAGCAATGAGGAGATCTCCCTAGAGAGCTGGTTGTAAGACAAGTTAAGAATCTTCAAAGCCACCGTCTCACTCATCTCATCAGGGACATTACCTCACAATTGATTGTATGAGAGATCTAGATACTCTAGCATATGAGGTTTCATGAAAAGATTGAGATTCGAGCTTGAAAAAACTATCATGAGATAATAGCTCCTCAGTATTGGGACTTGCAAGAGCCTTGATGGTCTAATCTCGGCAGCTTCCAATAGACCGCCAACTGTTTGACAAGAATTGGCGGCATTCATAACACAGACTAGAGCATTTTCTGAGAATTCCCTTCAGCATCTCTAATTCCAGCTTCCTCCCCAGTTGGGGTGGGATTTCCCCAATAAGTTTGTTGTTATTTAAATTCAACCATACGAGGTTGCTACATTTTGCGAGCTCGAGTGGTATTTCACTAGTGAGGCTGTTATTCCCGAGTTGAAGAATAGCTGGTCTTGTGAAAAGTCCAAACTCGCGCTGGATTTGCCCCATCAACTCATTACTTGTGAGAGAAATCCATTCTAGTTTGATTGAATTGAACAGCTGTATCAGAATTTCTCCTGTGAGATGGTTGTTGTTAAGAATAAGAATTTTGAGATTCTCACATTTACCTAACTCTGATCGAATTTTCCCTTGAAGACTGCTGGACGGTGCAATTAACCGCTCAAGATTCTTGAGCTGTCCAATTTCCCTAGGAATCTCACTGGCAAGGTCGTTGAGGCTGAAATTGATTTTCTTCAACTAGGACATCTAGCATCGGGTAGACCTCATACAATAATTGTCCTAGCTCTACCCTATCTTACTTGGATAATTAGGGTGGGATCTTGCCAGAGATCAAATTGTCTGAGAGCTACATCACTTCAAGAGAGGTTGCCCCAGGGCATAAATTAGGAGGGATAACACTAGAGAACTTGTTAGAGCTGAAGTCAGCAACCCTCAAGTTCTTGCAATTTGAGAGTGAAGTCAGAAATGGACTCAAGATCATGTTGTTACTTAGCAGAAATTTCTCTAGTGACCAGAGGTTTTGCAGTATCAAGCTTGGAAATGGACCGAAGATACTGTTGTTTGACAGGTTGAGATGTTGAAGCCAGGTGCAAGCGGATAATGAGTCCAAAATCGGGCTAGAGAGGCTGTTATAAGAGAGAGTGAGCTCTAAGAGCGAGTTGCAAGCATTGCTGAGCTCCGACGGAATCAATCTTGTGAGATTGTTGTGGGATAGGTCAAGCCTTTGGAGGCTTCTTAACTGCCCAAATGATCGGGGAATCAAACTCGAGAAGAAGTTTGATCTCAATTTGAGAGATCGAAGGTTTGCGCGGTTTGAGAAAGCAATGGGGATGCCATCACTGATACGGTTCCTCGAGAGATTTAGTTGTAGAAGAGCGCATGAGCGCTCAATCCTCAGGCCAGAGATTGGTTCGGTCGAACTGTTATATGAGATGTCGAGTGATCGGTGGTTCTTAGTTCTGGCAAAGAAGTTCTCTGGTAGTGGTCCCGTAAGGTTGTTGTTTGAGAGGTTAACATCCTCCAAGATTTTGCAACGGGAGAAGAAGTTTGGTGGGTTAGGCCTGATGAGACCTACGACTGAGAGGTCGAGATGCGTGAGTCCGTAAGGGAGCTGAAGCAGTGAGGTCAAGTTAATGGCGAAGGAGTGGGAGGCAAGTTTTAGGACGGATAGCATGTCCAAGGATCCTAATGAATAAAATGAGACATACCCCACGAGGAATTTCCCACTAAGATCAAGTTGGGTCAACCTACTGAGGGAGTAGGTGACTCCACTCCAAGAACAGACATCCCTATTCATCTCCCAGTTCGATAATGCCCCACCGGGGTCCTCCTTGACCATCTTCTTGAATAGGATCAATGCTTCGGCAATGGACTTGATTGACGAGGGCGAGCAAACACTTCCCGATGACACAAGGAACAGACCGATGCAAAAGGAGAGTCGCACTTGCCATTGGAGGAGGAAGAAACAAAGCATGAGAGGAAGGAGAGAATCTTTGATTACAAATGAGCGAAAGGAGGGATGATGGACTTCTCAGGGAAAAAAATGAGGAAGATTTTGTTTCTTTTCTTTTAATCTTATTAGTTCTTTTACTTTGGGACTTTTGAAAACAAGCGAGGTGAAAAAAGAAATTAAAAATCAGATTTTTTGCCGAATTTAGAAGTATGTTATATTCTCTTTTCCATAAACTAATATTTGAGCTCATTAACAGAAGCTCTCCAAAACGTTGATTTTCTTCATTTAATTACACGATTTCCAAATCTTATTTAAGAAAAGAGTGATGCAAATCGCTCTATTCAACCCTTATTAGGGTGTCTTTCCGATTCGGTTATTGGATCGTTCAACAACTTAATCAAATAGTTCATTATTAATGATACTCACTTGGGAAAGAATTCAAAAACTTAAAGTGCATGTTGAATTATCCGACGGCTTAACTCCAAAATTTCCCACTATGTTAATAGAAAAAGGATAGATCCTTGAGTTTTCAAGGCCGATTATTCGTACTCGTGATTTGTGCTAACAAAAGAAATTATGAAGGAGGCACACAATGTGTACGTTACATAGTGCACCCTGGTGGAACTAAGATGTATCGGGATTTTAGATAGTATTTTTGGTAGAATGGAACGTAGAAGGATATTGCAAGATATGTTACCGGTCTCTAGTTTGCTAGAAAGTCAAATTTGAGCACCAAAGACTAAGAGGTGAATCACAACCGCTTCCTATTTTAGAATGGAAACAACCACTTCCTAGTATTAAACCTTGCCAACCTGGATGATTGCTACATGGGGGATGTTTGATGCCATGGATAGCTAGCTCCCTTGAGCTCACGTCAAGAAAAAACATGATTTGCACAATGACCACATGAAGACCACAACAATGAAGGGAGAAGAGAAATAGTAAATGATTAGATAAGATAAGATAAGATAGCATTCTCTAGTAATATTTGTAGAAGCAAGAGAATGCCATATATATCTTGATTGTAATGTAATTATAAGAGAAAATATTATGGAAAATGGGGGAACAAAGAAGCAATTTTTGCTGGGGGAGAATTGCTGAAGTATGTAGCTAGTTTAACAAAAATGGAAGCAAGAGTAAAATCTTTCATCCCAAAAAATTAAGAACATATCAAACAATCTGAAAAAAATGAAAAATGAAAAAGAAGAAGAAGAAGAAGAATATACCTAACAAAAAAGGCAGAGTATCATTTTGATGTATGTTTGTTTGCCCCCAATACTCACAAGCTCTTTCCTAGTCATCAACTAAACCAGTTCCAAACTCGAACTCTTAGCATTCAATGCTGAAGAAGTATGTGAGGGGACTTCCGCTTGTTTTGGAGAAGCAAGGAGAGAAGAGACCAAAACTATGTAACCTATTTTGGAATCTAGCACACAACAATTGTTGATCGAAGTGGAAATGGGAGATTCTTTCCTTCTCAAGCCTGTTGGCTGCAAGTCGAAAGAACTGCTTCTCGTGCTCCACTCATCTTCCTCCTCCTTCTATCCTACCTCCGGCATGACGACTTTCTTCCATGGGTTCCCTTTTGAGGCCCCACCCTATGTGTTAGCCTCTAGAGCCAACGGTGGTCCTGTTTAGAAGTGAAAGAAGAAATCAGGATTAGGGATTTCAAAAGGGTGATTGCTTGTTTGTTGCAAAGGAATTGGGGGGATGAAGGTGACGGTGGTAGAGAAGGGCACCGGGGGGGGGGTTATTTTAGTCATTTCACCACTTGGCCAACTCATTCAATCTGCATATCAGCATATTGTTTATACGTCGTCTCACTTGAAATAATGGGCGGTTACGGAGAGAACTCAAATAGGTTACAGAATTTAAGTTTAAAAACTAAAATAATCATTTTTAAAGTTTAAAGAGTTAAAGTTCAAAAAATTGAATATGTCATATTACTATTGTCATTTTACTTGCATGGAGTTCTCAGAAGCATAGTTTTTAAAACCGGACCGGGCCGGGAACCGGTCAAGGTATGGGCTCATAGGTCGGACCGAGTGTTCAATGGGTTGAACCGCATGTTTAACAAATAATATCAATAATATAATATTCTAACAAAACGATATAATATTATAATTTAACTATGATTTATAATCAAAATCATTAATATAGTTACTATATTAGTCCCAAATTCAACATAAAATACAAATATAAGTCTAGTAAAATAAAAAAAGCACATTATAATAGGTTTTAATTTTTAGTTGACCGGTTTTTTCACCGGTTCAATTGGATTTATTGGTTCAACTGAGAACCGACCGGTTCAATTGGATTTGACATCATTTAAAGTGTAATTGGATTATTTGTGAGAACCGGACTGGGTGAGTGGCCGGTTCCCGGTCTAACCGGCCGGCCCGGTCTGGTTTTTAAAACTATGGTCATAAGAGTTGAGCAAATAACTTAAAAGGAGGAAATCGGAATTCAATATAAGTGATCGTGTGTTTCTAATAGTTTCGCCAAGAAAAGGGATCACGAGGTCCGGTGTGCAGTGCAAACGTAATCCGAGCTACATGGGACGATTTGAAACTCAAGAAAGGATTGGAAATGTTGCATATTGATTAGCCCCTTACCACCTAAGTTGCTCAGGGTCGAGATTTGGATATTCTTGTCACAAAATTACGTGCATGATCTCTCGCATGTACTTGATCACGCACCATTACGGCTTTGGGAGGATTTATCATTCTTGGATATGCCAGTCTAGATTATAGACCAAAAGGAGTGGACGGTGCTACAACAAAGCATCCTTTACAATTAAGATGTCACCACAGTGACAGGGAGACAACATGGGAGCTTGAGGAGAAGATGCAACAAAAATGACCGAGGGAAGTACGATTTCAGGGGTGAAAATTTTTAAACAATTTTAGGCACGTGCAGCTAGCTCTCGACTCATATTTCAACGATTTTTGTGACATTGAACTCATAATTAGATTTCTTTTTTTTAAAAATAATTTTCTAGAATGTTTTTCTAAGATATTGGATTAACTCCATTCAGTTTTACTTATTTTAAATTTTTTTGTTAAAAACGTAGTTCTAAAAACTGAACTTGGTCGGCTGGTTTGACCGGTTCAACCAGGAATCGACCACTCACCTGATCCGGTTCCTATAAAAAACCCAATTGTACTTTCAATGAGGTCAACTCCTGTTGAACCGACCAGTTCTCGGCA
The DNA here is from genome assembly GCA_900174645.1 of Sonneratia alba. Taxonomy (NCBI): domain Eukaryota; kingdom Viridiplantae; phylum Streptophyta; class Magnoliopsida; order Myrtales; family Lythraceae; genus Sonneratia; species Sonneratia alba. The sequence goes on along the minus strand of FWPY01000027.1, from coordinate 2,795,930 downwards.
GACCAATGAACCCAATTGAACCTATGGAAAAATCAACTGACTTAAAATTAAAAAAAATAAAAACCTATTAAATGTATCTATTTTATTTTACTGTACTTATATTTATATTTTATGTTAAACTTTTGTTTAATATAATGGTTATATTAATTATTTTTGTTATAAATCATATTCAACTTATGATATTATGTAAATTTATTAGTAATATTATTCATTAAATATGCAATTCGACCCATTGAATCTTCGATCCGACCCATGAACCCATACCTACACCGGTTCCCGATCCAATCCGATTTTAAAAACTATGGGTAAAAATAATGTTTCAGAATTGATAAAAATCGTATTTTAAGAAATTGTTTTTTCACATTGTGATTTTAGTCGACAATTTAATTAATTATGACTCAGGGACTTCTCCAACTATATGTTTGAATGCGAATATTGCTATAAATTAGTATTTGATACTATACTTCAACTACAAGTTTGTCTTTAGATTCGAATTTTCAATTGTGGGCTAATATTTTGGGATAAGTTGAGATAAGCTACTTGGACTCACATCTAATATCTGTTAAAAAAATGAAAATATTATATTTGTTAAAGATTATAAGAATACCTTTGTGAAATTTAAATATGAGTTGATAATTGGTCCCGAAATATGTTTTATGATTTTTTAAAGGAGGATCAAGTACTGGAAAAATTTATAACAAGTAGCCTTATTAGAAAAAGTCAATATGCATAACTTGTTTGGTGGTTGTGTAATCGATTTATGGTTGTAAGAAATAAATATATTTTTTTAATAATGGTGAGTTTATTCTCCCCAAAGCCATGAACACTCGCAAATACATGGAAGAATACATAATTCTATTTAAATTATGAAATTAATGATTAAAATTTATTTGAACTATAGAAAATTCATTAAATTAATAAAAATTGATTTGAAATGAAATGATTTTATGAATCTTATTTAAGGCTCATTAGTCTACGGCGTAATCGAAATGTCATGAAACTAGAGTTAGCAAATTATTGGAGTCGGGCCGATGATTACACCAATAACTTATCATTTGGGTAAAGCTAGTGACTATATTGATATTCGGGTCATGCCACAGACTATATTGATTTTCAGGTCCATGTGGTAGGACGAAGTGGCATCATAGTGTCAATGGCAGTGAGTATAGAATAAGGAATATCAATAATATGAAATCAATAAATGTGTTTTCTTTTACTAATTTGGATTGTGCGAAATAATTTCGACATGGAGTTCTCTTATTAGAAATCTTTATTTACTAACGTGCTAAAATCGAGTTCTTTAGTTATGCGGCTACCCATGGTATGTTTTCCGAAATGGTAAATGAGACGTGACGGTGGGTGTGTAATCTTAAGGTCCCGAATTGAATAAAAGATGCTTAGATCGTTATGATTGATTATCTAATCATACAGTTTATTGAGAATGGATTTAGTGATTATTTATCGGTTCAAAATCAATCTAATATATAATTATCAATTGAAAAGGAGAGATAAAATGGCATCCTATGTAAGTTTTTAAATAAGTTAGTGGGATAAGTGAAGTGAAATCGATCTTAATAGATTTCACTGGCAATAGGGGTGGACTTACACCCGAGACAGTAAATCTCTTCTAATGCACCATAATTTCTTGGTTATAATTGAATGCCATTGATGGAACATCACCATTCACCCTAGCTTCTCAGCAGCCCCGGGAGGCCAAATGCCAAGCAATTCTCTCCTCTCGTCCATGCATGCCGATGGAAATTTATTTTTACTGTATAGTATCATCATATGCATGATTCAATTCTAAGTATCGGATGGGAAAATCAGGATGTTGTCCCAATCTCCTCCTTTTGCAAGCGACTGGTGCGGCGACCACTACGAGAAAACCAGATCAAGACAAATTTTCTCCCCCATCATTTGGCGTCGTCTATGTGAACGGTACAAAGAGCCATGTCTCGGGCGTCAGTATCGCGGTTTAGAAACGACCACATTGATCGGAGGAGAATGCCTAGGATGTAGTCCTCCATCGTTCTCGGTCTTCCCCGGCACGGGATTCATCCGCCAAAGCCTGCGGCTGACCAAGGCGGATTCTACATCCTCTCACCTCCAACGCACAAAGCAAAGCTCCCTTCTTTCGCTCTGCTCAGCGAGACAACTGAGCTCTTCCTCCAGCTTATTTGCCTCTCCAGTATCAGGAAGCTCCTGGGTCTTCTGCTCTTGGAGGTTTAAAGAAAGATTAGCCAGCCCTCAATTGCCCACAAGTCCCTCCAACTGCTTCACTCCTGTCTGTGGCTGCTCAAGATCTGCAACAACCGAGTTGTAGGCCTCACTAGCCTTCATCTGCTCAGACCTAGGAGCTTCAACATTAGCCTCTGTAGTTTCTAGTCGCTGCGGGACTTCTTCTGTTCAGCCTCCGATATAGCAACCATTTCAAGCTTCAGCGATTGAATTTCCTCCCCTCCAAGGGGAGGCCAGACCAGACTCCTAGCTTCTGGCCGCGCTTGCTTCTTCCATGACTTGGAACAGACCAATATTCGGAACTCTTCTTCAGCCCCGTAGCTCCACCGCTGGGCCGTTCTTTATCGTTGGACAAAGTGCCACTCTGCCGCTCCCTGTCACTGATCGAAGCGCCTCCGCCTTGCGTCAGTTTCAGCAAGCGCTGACTCACATCGATGAATTGAAGCACCATAGCAGAACCTCTATCTTTGCACTGCTGATACCATCGTGGTGCTGCTCAACATCGCCAGTGGAAGCACAGCAGCGCTGCCTCAGCCACAGCTACCAGCTCGCATTACTCCCCAGTCACGCCACTCCTTTCCTGCCGGTGGTGCCCCTCGTAGCCGCGCCGCCTGATTCCGAATGGGGCGCTGATTGAGAACGTAGCTCCCCAATCGCGCTGCACTACTCCATTCGGCAGCACCCCACGAAGCCATGCCGCCTGATCCCGAGCACAGCACTGATTAAGGGCACAGCTTCCAAATCACGCCGCTCCACTCCTGCTGGCAATGCCCCTGAAGCTGCACCGCCTGATTACTAACGCGGCGCTGATTGAGGACGCGGCCACCAGTTGGCGCCGAGATCCCTTACAAGATCAGCTCGTGTCCATAATCACCAACGCCTCAACATAGTTAACGCTGGTGTCACTTTATCCATTGAAGCCACTCAGACTTGGTTTCAGCAGCATCGCTCCGTGGCTACACTAACACACCCGACCAAGACATGCCGATGCATGAAGCCTCAAATTCAGTGGCTCCACCCATCCCAAACTTCCGAATCAATGGGCCTGTCAACAACAAGAAAACTAACCCATTAAACAGATCGAAGCGCCATGAAGCAATGAAAAACAACGCATGAGACTAGGGGGTTGAAACAACGCCGGGGACTAGGGCTCTGCAAAAGAGAGCTGCGAATACCGGCAAGCTCATAAATCCCGTATGAAAATAAAACAACCCCCGCAGCTCGTATGAATTCCTGTGAAACAAAGAGGAGGAAAGCCAGCAATGAACTACACGACTAAAGCCACATCCAAGAAAAGAGGAAAATGCTGTAGCAAAAGAAAGGCCGCGTGACAGGAAAAATTTATCGAAACTCAAATAAATCCTACGCTTGATTTAAGTTGTTAATATTTTATCTATCAATGATGCTCGTCATGTTATTATTATCACATATTCTGATGATATTAGTGAACTGCACAGGACAAAGTATGCTATGTTGACCTCCAAATCGTAGGAGGCCATCACAAAGGCTTGCTAACACGACCAGGCAAAAGACCTACATGTCGAGGCGCCACGGTGGCTCAAACCCATCAAAACAGCAGACAAATGTCAGATAATGTCTATTCTTTTCCCCATATTCCTATCTGGCAAGTCATTATATGTGCCGTTACATGTATTACCTGAATATATTGCGCAAAGGCTGATTAAATTGTTGGCAAATCAATACAATCACAGTGAAAGCGAGTCCCAGAAGCGTCAACCCCAATACACTTCATGGACCAAGATCTCAAGACCTCCACTGCCAAAGGGCACGGCATCACACAGCGCGGCTACAAAAACCCTTGCACAATGAGGGCAAAAGATCTCATCCTAGTGCAGCAAAAAACCTGTACCGCTAGGACCATGACATCACATAGCGCCGCTACAAAGACCCTTGCATAACGAGAGCAAAAAAGTTCACCCTCGTGAGGTAAAAGTTTTCCGCCGCCGGGGGCACCATGCCATGCAGCGTGGTGAGAAAGACCCTTGCACAATAAGGGCAAAAGACCTCATCCATATGAGGTAAAAGACCTACTTTTCTGGGAGCACGGCGACAAACAATGTAACTACAAAGTCCCTTGCACAATAAGGGCAAAAGACCTCCACATCTGGGGCATGACGCCACACAGCACCACAACAAAGATCCTTGCACAACTAGGGCAAAAGGCCTCACCTTCGCGAGGCGAAAGATTTCCACTACAAGGGCCATCGTGCCAAGCACCATGGCAACAAAGACCCTTGCACAACGAGTGTAAAAGGCCTCCCCGTGGGTGGAAAAAAGACCTCTACCGCTGGGGGCATGGTATCACAGAGCACCAACCCAAAGACCCTCGCACAACGAGCACAAAAGACCTCACTTTTGTGGGGTAAAAAATCTTCGTTGCTGGGGGAATCCACCTTACGCTGTCTTTTGATGTTGTTATCACAAGATTCATACACTCATATTCACCTTTGGTGCATCGCTACGCATGACGCTGCCATCATAGGCTTAAATCAGTAAGGATGCAAGACCCCTGCACCCAAGGGCACCTCAGGCATGTCAATGACAGAAGCAGACCAGTGAAAGACTCTCACGAAATGTCCATTTCTTTTGTTACTTTCTTTAATATCATATAGCTTGCTATGATATTTATAGTGCACGATATACATGGCAAGGTTTTATGTGGAAACTTACAAATGCGATGGCATATCTACTCCCACACTTTCAAAAGACTATGGGAGTGGAGAGCCATTGATAGAGGTAGGTTTATAGTCGTTATAAGAGAAAAAATAACAATCCTACAAGGGGGAGGATCATCACCATTCACCCTAGCTTCAGCTGCATCAAGAGGCCGAAAGCCGGCACTTTTCTCCTCTCGTCCATGCAAACAAATGGAATTTTATTTTTATCGTATGATATTATATACATGATTTTAACTTAAGTATCAAAGATAGAAATCGGGATTCCCTTCCAATCCCCCCTTTTTTGGTAGATGACTCTAGTGCAGCAACTATGAGAAGACCGGATCAAGATGATTTTTCTCCCTATCAATCGGAAATATATATATTTACAAAATGTAAGTACGATGAGAATCGATATTATCTTGTTCGGATTTTTTAAACTGAAACAAATATCGTTCACATTTGATATCCCAAACCATATGGAATTAGATTTTTATTTACTTAAAGATGAACAATCCTCGTAGAGTTTGGCCTTCGCATCACTGACATCAAAGCACAATCACATTACGATGATAATGAGTAAATAATATTAATTACATGAATAATGATCATAATTACTGCTAGTTGAAGCAATTTCATCGATAGTTTCTCTTCACCATATTGTGAAGTAGCATTGTTTGAGATTTTCCTTGTTGATACCTGTAATAAATTTTCTAGATCATGGCAATAGTATTTCACACAAACAATAGTGTCTTGTGAGATTTTCTCGAATTGATTTTCTTTTTTTTAGTAAGTTTGCTGAATTAAACTTTTTTTGGTAAATTGCATGATATCTAACATAATTTGATTGAACTGATTTGATATATCTTTTACTTATAAGATCTAAAAATTCTTGTGAAAGGAAGAGAACTTATTTTATAAGAGATTTACTCCTTAATGAGATTTTCTAACCATGGCTCTTTAATGGATTTATGTGGCTTGAATATGAAAAAATTGGCTTATTAAACTTCTAAATGCTGGTGATTTAAAATGAAAAATTGCCTAAAATTACAATATTTGTGAATTTTTCATATAATATACGTTACCATTAAATGGGTATTGTTTGTTTTTGTTTTTGTAAAATATCATGGTACTAATGTTGTAAACATTTCTTAATTAACGGCTGACAGTTTCAAGGGTAACAATCTATTGATAAGCTAATAATATGCAGTAAATTAGATTCAAGGTTCGAATCTCTCGGACACTACCAATATGATTGAGAAGGCAGGTCCATTTGACACCTTAACATAACATTGCGCCACATAAGCAAATCATTAAGAAAAACCAAAGAAAATTAAGGAAAAATCAGAAAAATAAAATAAATATGAAATACATGTGGTAAAAATAAAAAGTAAAAATAAATTCAAGTGAAAAGAAAACATAAAGTCTAAAAAATTGAAAGTTCACTAGAGCATGAAAATGAAGTTATCACAATGATAACAAATAAATTATAAAAATAATGAAAAATTAACAAAATTTATACATTAAATCGAAAATTATTAAATAAAACTGTAACACTATTTTAAGACCCTTAAGAAAAATATGAAACAAAATAGATGGAGGTTTCGAGGAAATCCTCCAACTCCAAATTTATCAAGCTCATATGAGCTAACTACAATACTCATTCTCAATTTAACTACCGTTTATTCACCTCCCATATATTGAATTCAGATTAATACATATTCAAGTTTTGGATTGGACTAAAAAAAAAACTTTTAGTCCTTCCAAGAGGAACACCGGTATGATCCTTCATTACTCCGTTCAAGATGTTTTTTCTTATTGAACTGTTTTGACAGTACAAGCTCGAAATATAATTTGATAAAAACTATAACATAAGTTTCTGATACAGTTATCTGTTATTAATAACTGACAACTCTTTTTTATGCACGTGCCTCAAAGTCCAGCAGAGGGGGATGATAATAATGCTCTTATGGTCATGTGCTTTCCAAGCTTGCAGTAGAACTTTTGGACTAACAGCAAATGCTAAGTAGCGCTCGTGCTGAACTGTGTGAAATAAGAGCTCGATCAGTGTGGGTTGTGTGGGTGGGCGAGTGGGTGGCACAAGTAGACCAATCAATTTGGGCCGGCATGGTGATTTTGGGCGTGCTGGGACGGCACGATTCTATTTGTGGTCCGTGTCAGTGTGGCCATCATCTCGATTGACCCAAAAATCCTAGATCGGGCATGAATTTTTTGTGTTTCGTGCCACCCGATCCCAGCCCGAATCAAATAAAAATATTTTTTTAAAGAAAATTAAATAATTTAATAATTTAAAATAAATTTTTATATGATATAATTGACCAATTAATCTAAATATCATATTAATTTTTTAAAAAATATTAATTAATAATTTTTTAAAATTTTCTCATAATTTTCTTTTTATTATAAATATTTTTATATTCTAGTTAAGGTTTTTTTTTCAATGTTTTTAGAATTTCGTTTTAATCTTGTTTGATTTAATTTATAATTTTTCTTTGTATTTTCTTTATTATTATAATTTTAGTAACCTTTTTAATCTTCTGAAGTGAAGTTTTTAGTCCTTTTAGATTTTATTTGTCTTTACCTATATTATTTAAACAAACATGGGAGGTAGTCGGCCTGCATTTTTTGTACTTCCTAAAATGTCCTTAATAAAATACAAATTTAACTTAGGAAAAAAAGAGGAATAAGAATTAAATAATAAAATTACTCTTGGAATCATAATCATAACCTAAAAATCGTAATTAAATGATATGTTTTATCCTTATTTTTTCATAATCAAATTATCTATTTGATTTAGAAAATTAATCAATTGATACATTTAAATTAAACTCCTCAATTTTATCCCGTCCATTCATATTAAAAAAATTATGTTTAATTATTTTAATCGTAATCAAATCAATATTTATAATAAATTCTACTGAGGTGATGTATAACAAGTACAGCTAGTTTATATTTATTTTTTTACTTTTTTATATTCCAATTTTTTTATTATTACAGTTAATTGCTTGATAAGTTTGGTTCGGTTTTCTATGATTAACTAAGTCGAACTGGTATTCTAAAATGATAACTACACGGAACCAAAAATTTTGAAACTAGAAGGATTCGGTTCGGTTACAGTTTTTTGAACCGAACCACAAAACCCAAAATCATTAAACACTGCTAAAGCCTAATAATGCTCATAAATGCGACGAATTTCTCAGCCAATTTTTCCATCATTTTTCAATGTGAACCTCTTTCAGTCAATTTTCCTCCCATTTTTCTACCGTAATTACAAGCCAATCATATCGTTAGTTCGGCCATTTATCGTCTAGGCTTCGGATGCAAATTTCCAGAGTTCAAAAGCCAAAAAAAAAAAAAAGAAAAGGAAAACGAAAAGAATTTGATTATCTATCTCTGTTTTTTTTTTAATGAGTGTAGTTCGATCATAACTAATTGCACTCTGTTTATCGAGCCAGTCACTTATCAGGTTGGACCGGCACAGCTCGATCGAGCGTACTTAGCCACAAAATTGTCAGGCCGCACCTCACAAGATGGAGATCACAAGCGGAATCGAACAGCCAACAGTAGAAAAGTAGAAGGTCCATTGTAGGTCACATATGGAATTCGTGCTTATTGGGCCGGGTCGGGCTGCCCAGTTGACATTTCGTGTAACCCTCATACCCTCATGTTATCATATCTTGTCAATCCAACCCGTTAATATTACTGCAATCGGATTGGTTCGGATTGCCAGACCTATCAAGAACCATCACTTTCTCCCAAGGGAAGTATTTTTGCCAAATGACATATACATATATATATTTGTATATGTATAACATCCTAGTAAGCTCAACCATACATCAGGTTCAAAAGTTGCCTCGGGTCACCTGACCTTATAGAAGAGTCGAGGCTTAGTAGATTCATAATTGGGCTTTTCCAATTTTGTGAGCTTATGAGCCGTACAATGTGGCCCCTCAAAGTCACATTGATAATGGCGAGGTAGAGATGATACAGTCGATCGTATAGTCAACTGATTATACGTAAAAAGTCCCTATGAAACTGTTCAGTCTCTGACCCGTAAAAAATTCTTGTGCTAAATAATGGAATCGAGAACCCATTGGCTTTCCATGTGGTTCTCTCTATCTTCTCTGCTCTTTTTCCCTAAGAACAAACAATGGTGACGTCCATTGTTCTAGTCCAACTTGTCTGCTCTCATTAGCTTTTGAAAACCCATCACGTGAAATTAGTTCAAATGAGGACAGACGTGCGTGTGGTGAATTGAACATTGTGCTCCTTTACCATAGTGGAGTTGGAAGTCATAACAATCGTCTGCTTAAAAAAAAAGTTAACTGTATTAGATAATGGTATGAATTGTTGTTTATCATGATCTAGTAACGTGAATTATGATCAAATTGAGCGTTGTAGTGGAATATGCAATGTAACTGACCACAGCTTGTGAAAGTCTTCACTGAACAGTCAGTCAGTCGAGTCAATATAATTTCCTCCCCCCACCCCACAAGTAACTTATGGAATTGGAAAACACATGGGTTTTGCATGCGGACCCTCGCATTTTCCATTGTTTGTCTCGTAATATCTCGAAAGAGCGACAAGATCAACTCGGCAGGACAGTCCCCGATCCTGCGAAGTCCAAGTGACAATAACAAGGCACGGTCAGACAGCCAATCCAGCACGACGGTTCCTCGATCTCTTGGGGCGTATGATTGATGACAACCGTCGAGTCCAACTGCTAACTCTTAGAATCATACAAGCGATGACTTGCAAGCGCCATGGTAACCAGTACACATGTCAGTGTCATCAACACGTTAATTAGATATCCTTCTCGATCGGCCCATGGAGGAAGATAGCGGCCGAGAGATGACGTTGGCTGGCAAACAAAAGTGTCGACATACGTTTCTATATGTATGGGGTAACTTGATGGCATTTCATATAATTGTCATTGTCGATGTTCCACTTGCTATCAAATCTATTGTATATTGCCCATCACCAGCTTTGTCCTCAATATGTTGGCACGAATTTTATGATGCGAATTCTTTTGTAATTATGTTGGACTAGCTAGATGTCGTAATCAATTACTAATGTCTTGACTCGAGCACTCGATCAAGAGATTAACAAAATCCTAGGGTAACTTTCAAAACCCTAATTTAATATTAACGGGCGGCTGCCGTTAGCCCTAGTGATTTTTGGTCTCATATGTATGTACTCACACACACATTAATAGAAAAAAGCCCGATTGTCAACATGTTGAAGTATTGACGTGAGTGGTGTTTGGTTGGACTTACAAGTTATAACTACGTGTGTCGGTGCGACTTTCCATATCCATCGTTTTCCTTTTTATTTTCTCCTATTTATTTTAGGTTTAAAATTCATCATTTACACGTACGAGGGCAACATGTTCCCTTACAAGACTATCTAGTTTCCTTGAAGTTTAGTAAGAAGATTTCAACTATGGCATTTCCAATCTTAAATCTTTAATTTCCTTAACTTATGAGTTCTTATCCTGATGGATTATTAAATAGATGACCTCTCAGATATCACGGCATTGATAACCTTGTGGATGTGGACAAGTGACATGACGATTTAATCTAGCATGCCATTAGCTGCAGGGTGGAATGTGGATCCCAGAGGAGGAATCGGAGGTGACTTCAGGAATTAGAGATAACTTCGTGACGTGGGTGATGGTGTAGCTTTGATGGTGTAGAGGAGGGACATGCATGTGGAATTTCACAAAGAGAGGAGGTGGACGTTTGAAGTTCTGCTCTGTCCGCGAGGTTGACACAAGATGGTTGATATGGGTAGACGGTAGACCGAAGAAAAACCCGCTGTCATTTTACTCAAGAATTGAAGTTCTTGAGCTTTTTGGTTTTCTTGGGGTATTTTCCGCACGGGAAAACCCACACAATGCGCAGAAACAAGACCTTAGGCGCCCCCCAAGCAACCACCGATCGAGGAACAAATTAATCGGCAAAGGGGCCAGAGATCAATGTCGTACATCTTGTCTACATATGAGTACGACCAAGATTCTCTTTGGGTCATTCAAGGTCGAAGGACATGTCAGCTTCAAGGACGGCCTACAAGATATTAATGATAATCCTCGCCGATGTACCTATCGGTCATAGCATCAAAACGATTTCGTTCCCTTACGGTTAATATTTGTTATTATTATTTTTTAATTACAGAGAAGACACGGTTTAAAATAATGGGTCAGGACAAAATGTCGGCTCTGGATCTACTCTCGCACTAATAAGCCTCAGAGAACGTTCACGGACCTCCCGGGTCCAGGTGTCCCTCACCTGACAAGTATCGGAGGGTGGTTCCGAGCTAAGTAACGGCCCCACTAGACTTCGTTTTCTTGTCGGCCCTCTAACCCGAACCCGCCTACCAGGAGGCCTGAAGGACCTTAGGGCAATACTTACAGCAGAAGAAATGTCATAGGAAGATTAAAATTTATGCACGAGTAAAGTATTATAGAGTGAAAATTAATGTTACTTACCCAAAATGAGGGATGTCTATCAATTAAACACTAAAATCTTAACACACACTTGTTATTTACAACAAAAAAATGTAATGTAAAATGTTGTGATAGGATATATATATATATATATATAATATATTAGGCTCCCCATCAAAAACCCTTGTTTTTTTTTTCACATGCCAATTGGCCAAAATTAGTCATCTGCCAAAAATACACTGTCTTCAGTACGAATTCTCAGCTAACTTCGGGTTTGATTAGTACGGTAGACTTCTAAGGCTCATAACTTTGTGATCTAATATCAAAATTCATGGATATGGTCGGAACCATCTCGGGATTAAGGATTGATGATGATATAAAAATCATGAGACGGAAACATTGGGCATGTCGATCAGCTCATGTGCCATGTTACATGCATGAACACCCGATTAAGAACATCTCAAATACAGATCTTGGAGCTTTGACCGAGTCCCCCAAGAAAATGTCGTGTTGAATACCATTATTAATTTATTCAAATTGAAATTTTGAATATTTTAAAACCTCAAATTATAGAAAAGTTAAGATAATTATATTTTTTTTTTTCCAACCTGTAGCTAATCTCTTTTGATTTTTATGAATCTCTCAAGATTTATTAAGTTTTTCAACGTTTGATTTTTTTCTTCAGAATTTATGATTTTTAGAACTTTTAGGATTCAAATTTTTTTCAGGGTTTTTAGATTTTTAGAATGTTAAAGATTTAGAATTTTATGTTATTTTAGATCTTCTCGGATTTGAAAAGACAATATTAATATATTTTTCTATAATTAAATGATAACTAAAATAAATATACGTAGAATAACTGATTCACTTGTCTCACAAACGCACATCAGCTTCCAAAAACCCAGAGTCGGGCAATTGATGAATGAAATTATCTTCGGAGGGGAAAAAGGAACAGCGCCACCCTATTTAACTTATTGCGGGCAGGGAAGACACCTTGATTCAACCCATACTTTTAAAATCAAACCAAGCCGGCTAGTCAGGCCAGTTTGACCGGGAGCTGAATAGCCACCCAGTTCAGATAACTTAATTAATCCAAATACACTCTAAATTTGATTGGATTTACTTAAATCGGTTGGTTTCTAGTTTGACCGTCAAATCCAATTGAACCATCAGTTGAATTGGATGAATTAAAAAATTATTTTAAAAAAACCACATCAACCGAGCATTTATTTTTTTAAAAAAGGAATATTGATATTAAAATTTATTTTATTACACTTAAATTTATATTTTTTATTAAATTTAACTATTATAATAAGTATTTTCAGATTTAAAATTTATATTCAATATGTAGTATTTTAATTTATAATTATTTATTAAATATACAATGTGACACATTTAATCCATTGCTGAAATTATAAATTTATGAACTCATACGTTCTCCATCCGGTCAAAAGCTATGATCCAACCCACGACCATCCGCCATGACTAGACGTAGAGAGCTTAGGTCATGATCGGGGTCGGTCAATCCGGCCAACGGGTCGAGAGGATAGGGACAGGGAGGGTCTAAATCTTCAAATACCCATCATGGCACCGACCTATTCTACCTTGGTAGTGGGTTTGAACAGGCAGGAGAGATTACGACATCGTCGTGTAAAGACAAAACTGGCGAGGATTTTAATGGAAGTTGGGTGTATTTTGACGGTTTATACACTGGAAGATGAGTCGGCCGATCCGAGATGGGGAAGTCGATGCATTCATAGGTTCCAATCCGGTGGTGACGATATACCTCTTTGCAGTAGAGCTATGTGAGTATGCAGACATAAGGAGTGATTGAGATTATCAGGGTTTATTGGAGTTCATTCAAAATTTTTATCTTACATTAAATAATTAAACAATATAATAAGTGAAAAAATTGTATTGAAGGGTATCATCACATATGCATGCCAAATGGTGGCATCATTGTGCAAGGTACTTCTCGACCTCTAGGATCAAGTGGCTTGTTTATTCATCCATTTTAGAGAAATTATTAGATTGGATCTTAATTAATTCAAATTCAAATGTAAAATTATTTTTGTCGACGGGTCCACACCATCAACGATTTATTGGAGAGATATAATAGAGATCCAATTATTGGTCCAATATTGAGTACACATCAGAATTAGGCCACCTCCATTGAATTAGGTCGTGAATAAGTCTATCATACGCACGCGTGTGTATAATTCCACAACATGGTGCATAACATAGGGAAACCTCAATGATGAGAGCACCCTACTTTGAAAGGAAAAATAATTTTCTTTTAATCCTTGATCTTTACCGCCTTTTCAACTTTGGCCTAAATTTTCTTTTGAATCGGACTTGATTCTCTATCTTTTCTAGTTTGTCCGGTTTAAGTCCTGCTATTGTGTTCTCTAGTTAAAATGTGTTGAGATGGATTCTTCTCCGATAGGATTTGTCTAATCGGTTTATTAGAGTAACTTGAATTGTTTGAAACCCATAAACCAACCCGAATTTCTATCTGAGTTAAACCACATTACCACGTTTCCATCTACTCAGATGATTTCTTGATCCAAACTTATTTGGTAGAGCGATATGGAAGAGATTCAAGGTTGAGGATTTCGAAGTTTCCTTTTTGGATGCATTATTTCCATTACTACTTAGGTTAGGTCTCTGATTTCGGCATTTTCCTCACACTTAGGAATGATCATTCCCTATTTTAGGGGATGATTATAATGTGAATTTTATATATTTGTCTTTTTTATTTAAATTATATATTTTTTAAAATATTCCTTTCAATTATATATGTTTTATTATATTAATATACTTAAATTTTAATTTTAATGATGTGTTAAAATGATCGTTATCTATTGATGTGACGATAAGTTGCTAACGTGACAAACTTTGGTTGACGCAACATGATAACGTGGTAGAAAAATTGTTGATGTGTCATTGCATGTTAGCATGCCACATAAGAATATACATTATATCATACGGCACTATTAAATAATGTGTCAGTAAACTGTTAAAAATTATAACTTAAATGTGTTATAAGATGAAATATATATTATTAAAGTGCAAAAAAATTAAACATATAGTGTTTCTATTATAATTATACATTATTTTAAAATACATTACTCTCTTTTACTTAAATTGAATGGTAGAATTTGAATTTGTAAAGAGCACCTCATATCTTGATTATATTTTTAAAAATCGGATCGAATCAATTGGTCGAACTAGTTGAACCAAGAACCGGCCACCTACCCGGTCCGGTACCCGGTCCGGTTATAACATTTATTCCATTTGCAGCTTGACACCGATTTGATTCAACAAAATCAGCCGGTTTTCATTCAAACTAGTGAACCCATGTAAACCAATGGAAAAACTGGTTGTCCAGTAAAAAAAAAAAACATGAGAGATCTGACACAGAGGGAGAGCGAGAATTTAGCCGAAGAAAAGGGGGAGAGCAAGTGGATGGTGAGGTTGTTGGAACCCTCAGCCATCGTTGCCATCATCTGGAGATGACGAGACTAGGGTTTCGGCATGTGGAGATGAAACAGGCTAGGGTTTCGGGCCTTTTGGCTCGAGTGCGAACTCCAATCGCCCTTCGACGCAATGAAGGAGCGTAGAGATCTCTCCTCAGACACTTTCACTACAATTTTAGACCTTCTCATATATTTTCCGCTTTGATTTTTGGTCTTCTTTATGGTAATTGTACGCCTGGAAGAGTCATAGATTTAGAAAGCAAGAGAGGAGAGGGGATGACGGGGGATAGACAGAGTCAAAGAAGGAGAGGGACTACTTACAGGGTTTTTTTTTTAATAGACGGAGAGGCCACAAGGTTAATAGTAATACACCGACTATTCATCTATCTCTTCTCATTCTTATATTTTAAAATTTAAAATATTTTATAGATCTTTATTTTTTTACCATTTTTATATAAAATCTTTATTTTTATGAAGGATTAGTTTAATATAAATTATTGTCAAATATGTACACAAATTGTATTATTATTAAAACCAAACGAAAGTATAAACTTACGTGTAGTTCGTCATTATTGTTAACAGTTCATTATTATTGTTAATAAACCCAAATGTAGAATAAATTTTCTACGTATCCTTTTTTTAATTATATTAAAAAGTATTCATACATAGTCATCATTATGGTGTAATATATGGTATTTTATTTTCTTTTAATAAAAATTTTATTAGTATTATTATTTATTAAACATGCAATCAAATCCATCAAAATGATGTGTCACAAACTATTAAAAATTACGATTCAAATATGTTATAAGACCAAATATATATGATCTAAGTGTAAAAAAAAGCAAAATATATAATATTTTTACTATAATTTTATATTATTTTAAGATATATTACTCTCTTTTACTTAAATTGAATATGATAGAATTTGAATATGTAAAGAGGGTATATACACCACCTCATATTATATTTATGACATATTTTTGGTTGAGGTAAAAGAATCGTGCCTAGGATATTTGAGAGAGGATATTAGAATACAAGAAATTGAATACCATTATTTTATCTTATTTTCTTATAAGTTGATTGAAAGTTGGACCCTCATAAGAAACCACTTCCTATCGTGCAGTACATGGCTCGGGGTGAATCTTGGACTCACCACAGACTGCTTCTAGCCTAGGAGGGATGGCCGCTCCGACGGACATCCCTACAAGACAAGCCTAGATTGGACGGGTGGTCCGGGAAGGCCCTCCGATGCTTAAGTCAACAGACCCAAAGAGGAAGGGCAGATAGCAGGAAAACTGGGAAGGTTAAGGTGCGTACCTCCTCTGTTGCCGTGTGGTGTGTATTTATAGGAGTCGAGTCGTGCTGGGGATGGATGTATCGGGCTGAGGATCGGTCGGTGTCTCAATAGTTGATGCGTGGTTAGGTGACCAAGAATGTCGATCAGGGGAGAGCAGGATGAAGCTCCTGACTGGGTGTTGTTCGACCGCTCGACCGATCGTAGTAGGACGGAGCCGACCGAGTAAAGAGGGGTCACGTGGTCCGACCGGGTGGTCTGGTGTGTCAAGGGGACTCTTAACTCGTCTATAGTTTAGTAAAGACTCAAATGAGTCAACAGAAGAGATTTAGTAAAGTGAAATTGCCTTCATTTCTCAACCGAGGGTGGTGATCCCACTAAGTTAATAGGTCTAGTTAGCATTACTCGGAGATGGTGACCAAAAAATACAAGGTCGAGTTAGCAAGTTGCTCAAGGGTTGCAAACACGTTTCATCACATATATCGCCATCGACCAAGTTGATGGCATCGGAGAAGCACTCATGACTTGGGTGTATAGACTCAAAGACGGTGAAGTAAGCAACTACGACTTGTATGTACTCCACACGGGCGAGCGGTCTATTATGCCAAGTTGATAAGACACACTTTCATTTTCCCCCCTTAGCTGGATACTTTTCGTAACCGGAAAAAAGGAAGTCTCCGAAAAGTTACCGATAGTTTTGCATCCAGGTCCATAAGTTTCGCATATTTGTAGTTCGATCCTGCAATTAGTTCTATTTGGGAGGTACTGCTTGCTGAGTCAGCCGCAGGAAGTCCAAGGGACAAGTCATCAAAATCACACGTCACTCCTCTCTCTCTCTCTCTCTCCCCTCTAACACTCTGACGACTTTTTGTCTGGTAATTAACTTCTCCTCGCACGTGTGCAAAACAACTATCACGAAAAAACACGTCACTCCCATTGTTTTTCCCTGAGGTTAGGTCGACCCATAAGCGGGATTTGTAAAAAGAATTTGTGTCTTTTAAGGTAGGTTTGGATTAAGAGGTTTTGAGGGGAAGGGAAGGGAGTGTTAGACAGAGTAAAATACACTTTTATTACCTCTGTTTCAATAAAATTATGGAGTATATGGAAGTAAATCGGAGAATTAAAGGTATAAATAAATTATTATATCATCGATAATCTTTTTTAAATTTCATTATATGTCTCCCCTTATTCATCACATTTTAGAGGATAAAAAAGTCAAGTAAATTCTTTTAAATTCCTTAAAAAAAAAAGAGGAGTAAACAATAGATTTATTTATTGTCCTAAAACTCTTCAATTCTTTTCCTTTCAAATCCCTCGATCCAAACATACTCTAAGGTGAGCAGCAATATATGGGCTATCTTATTCAATTACAAATATGTAAGGTGAACTGTGTGGTATCATTGGATGTAAGTTCAGTCCAGAAAATTGGTGCCTTTAAAGATGTATTCAAAGGCACACTTTTGACATATGTTTGACATAAATGCATAAAAGGAATTTAAAATTAGGATTTCAAAATCAATTCGGGTCCAAGTATTTTTATATTTTGTAAAATATTATATAATTTTAATTTTAACTATTTCTTCAGTTAAATTAGCTTTCCTTTTTTATTGTGGTTTGCTCGAGTCCATCCAAGCACAGAATTGTATAAAAATGAGTTTCGCAACCTTGGGACCAGGATGGATTCGGAGCACTTGTGTATGAGGATGAAATTTAATATAAGAGTATTCGAATAAATTTAAGATATAAAATTAAAAATTACTCAGTAAAATATATATAAATAAAAATTTATATAATATTTTATATGTTTTTATGAACTTAAAGCCTAATTATTATTTTAAAAAATTACATTGGAGATATACATGAAAAGAGAAAGGAATTAAGTGTATAAAAAATTTTATATTAAGAATTAAATTTATAGTTCACCAAACTCTCTTAACTCAGGAGGCTACTCTGGCCCTCGTAAATCCATCCCTCTAATGAAAAAATGGATCTTAATTGGACTCTTTGGAGGGAAACTTCCACTATAAAAATAGGGATGAATCGCGGATCATATGGATTTCATCAACTTCGTACTCAACTGCTCCCAGGTTGACCGAATCTCCCTCTTCTTGCATATGGCTGAGTTGGCGGAGGAGCTGCTGCAATATCGGATACTGGCGGCGGAGGAGGATGGCGCAGCCGCCGCCAGCTCCTCCTCCTCCTCGAATCCCACGGACGCCGTCATCTTCGTCGGGATATGCCTGGTGCTCGGGATCGCATCCAGGCACCTGCTCCGCGGCACCAGAGTCCCCTACACTGTCGCTCTCCTTATCCTCGGCATTGCTCTCGGATCCATAGGTTCCTTTCTCCACCCTCTCCACTTCCTACGTTCTGAGCTCTCGTTGCTTCTCTTAATTGCGTATGAAGCTGCTTTCTCTCAAATAAGTAAAGGTCCATGGAGAAATTCATTTCTTTTTATGTTCTATAGGTAAGAATTTTTGCAGGCAACAAGCGAAGGAATTCTATGTCATCTAATAGTGGCTTCAGTTTGTCCAATCTAATGGTGTTGATGATAACTGAGCTCTTACAGTCGGGTCCATCTGTGTCTTCTCCGTAGTTGCCACAAATGCATTTATTACCCAATTCCAAGACTGCTACCTGTTCTGTTTGATCAATTTAGGTTGCTTTAATGCCTCCTGCTGCTCGAAATTATTGTTCATTTTGACGTGTCTTCCAATGAACTGAGACTGAGAGCCGTCTGTAGGATACCAGACTGTCATTAAATCTTCGGGTCCCACAGTGTTTAATAGAACCCACACGCTACAACAAATTTAACTCCAAATCTTAATCTCGGTTCAAGGCGACTCTAACTTCTGATAATCATCAGCGAAAATAAAATTCATTTGCAGAAGAAAAAACAAAGATTATAGCTGCATATCTACTTCCTAGGAATTTAGTTTCTTGAGTTCTGTTCAGATCGTTCACTAAAAAATCCTATTCACTGTTAAAGAAGTAGCAAGCTCCTCATGGGCCTAAATATCATCTTAGAATACACTTCATGTTATGGCTAAGTCAAAGTGGAATATTCTATATTATTTGTAGCATAATTTCATGTTTTTGACACTTGCGAATCTGTTGCAACTGTGTCATTTATTAATTGACTGAGGGTGATGCATCTTAAGAAACCCTGCTCTTACTTTTTCTTTTCTTTTCTTTTTTGAGTAGTTGTAAGCCATCTGAAGACTTAACTGAAGATTACTTTCATCTGGTAAAAAAGTCACCATCTTAAGAGTACCTCTGGTTGGCTAACTTCGTTACTGTATCTGCTTCTCAGCCTGACTTCATAATTGTAAACAACTTGCTGTTGCATTACCATCAAACGTAATCAGTTGAGTATCCTGTTTAGAATTTGTGCCTAGTCTGGGGCCAATTCTGGCAGAATGGATCCGCTCTAACATTCCTTATAGACAATGTTGAAATTTGCTTTTCTGCGGTTTAAGGTTAAGTCTGATGGTAAAGGCCCTCTAATCCTTCTTTGTATAAGCATTTGTTTTTGTTTCCTCAGTTTGGACTGATGGTTGGCAGCTTTCGGTTCTTTCAATGTGAAGTGGTTTTTTACTATCTGCAAGAGTAAATTCTGACATATTATTTCTGGATGTGCAGAATATGGTACTCACCATCATCTGGGTAAAATTGGTGATGGAATTCGTCTTTGTAAGTTATTTTTATTTGGTTTTTCACGTGTATCATTTGAGATGATGGACTTCAAAGCGGCATTCTTGTTTTCTTCCTACAAGTTCAATGCTTGATTTGCTAACCTGATATGGATGAAACTG
This sequence comes from Sonneratia alba, assembly GCA_900174645.1. Lineage (NCBI taxonomy): Eukaryota > Viridiplantae > Streptophyta > Magnoliopsida > Myrtales > Lythraceae > Sonneratia > Sonneratia alba. The sequence goes on along the minus strand of FWPY01000027.1, from coordinate 2,775,957 downwards.
TGGAACCATTTGACCCTTATGTTTTGATGGATTCCAGGGGCAGGAATTGATCCCGACCTTCTATTGGCGGTTTTTCTTCCTGCACTTCTCTTTGAGAGCTCATTTTCAATGGAAGTGCATCAAATAAAGGTTATTCTTCTACTCTACCTTCTTGTTCCCCTTTCCTGTCAAATGTCACATTTAAGACATTCTGGTATTACATGGATCCGTTATTTTCTTCTTATTATTTCCAGAGATGTATTGTACAAATGATATTACTTGCCGGCCCAGGTGTATTGATCTCCACCTTCTGTCTAGGATCTGCTCTGAAGGTATCTTGCTTACTGCTGTCTGGACAGCTGCAAGGTAGAGTTTGTGTATGTAACTTCTTTTTCTCTGATGCTGCAGCTTACTTTCCCGTACAACTGGAGTTGGAAAACCTCATTATTGCTTGGAGGACTTTTGAGTGCTACGGATCCAGTGGCTGTTGTTGCTCTGTTGAAAGAACTTGGTGCTAGCAAAAAATTGAGTACAATAATTGAGGGGGAGTCCTTGATGAATGACGGGTATCTATTTGCAGTTTTTAGTTCAAGCCTTTTGCAATTGAGTTATTGAGATAATCACACAAAGACACATAACTGCTAGCTATAAAGAGTATCTACATTTCCCCTTTCTGAGCTACTCTTGATTGGAAATGTCAGTTGGATTCCTCTCATTCCTTACATTCAAGTTTTCCTTATTTTGCTTGACTTCTATGTCCAGGACAGCGATTGTGGTTTTCCAGTTATTCTACAAAATGGTTCTTGGCAAGAGCTTTAATTGGGAAGCTATAATAAAATTCTTGATACAAGTCTCCCTCGGAGCGTATGTATCTCTCACTTTCACTGGTCATTGTAATGCCCATGTTTCCTGTATGACACTTACTCTAATCCAGTGTAGGAATTGGACTTGCTTTTGGAATAGTATCAGTGCTGTGGCTCGGTTTTATTTTCAATGACACAGTTATAGAAATTACTTTGACACTGGCCGTGAGCTATATTGCTTATTTCACTGTAAGTTCCTGGTTATCAATTTTAGTTCATCTTTTTGTTGTGGTCTCCCTCCCCATCTTGGCTTTTAGCTTGCAATGTTCGTCTTCACTTCTCATTCTGCTGTATATTCTTCTGATTTATGTGAAGAATATGCATGTCTTTTACAGTATGGGGTAGAATTTATAGTTTCACTATGTGCCAGTGAGTTCAATCAGAATCCTGCATGCTCTAGCAGGATGCATGGGTTATTAGCAGTTAGAATTTAGCATCAGAAAGGATTGCAGATAATTATTATTATTATTATTATTTTTGGTTATAAATAGATGGAGATGGTCATATGATCATCATTAGAGTTGTGATAAATAAGACATTGCCATCTGTTTGCAACTTGTCCATCCTCTTGAAGGGAGGTTTGACTTAGCAATAGTTGCAAACAGACATGTCAACAAAAAATGGAGTCAGAGGCAATAGTGAAGGGTCAATTTTGCAAAGTGAGGAGATGCATATTAGTAATATGAAATGATAGGAATATATAAACCATTTGCAACTTTTTGTTTATTTCTTTCTATTAAAAAAAAACCATTTGCAACCTTTTTGAACTAGTACACTTAAAACTTCTATCAATCTATGTGTTGATCAACGAAGGGAAATAAGCTTGATAAAAATGTAACGTTTGTTTAGATGTATTCCTTGTTTGTTTTGGTCAGGACTCCATGTTGGTCCTATCTGCTTATTCTTTATTTTTATCTTTCGATCTGTTTCTGTCCCAATTTGGTTCTTTAAGAACCCAAAGGACAGTCCCCTCAGGAAACTTACATGTCTTTATGGTAGGCTCAAGAAGGGGCAGATATCTCTGGTGTTTTGACTGTGATGACTTTAGGAATGTAAGTTAACTGGCTTCATTCTATTCCAGTGAACCAGCAGAATAGTATCTTTAAAATGACCTCATCTTGGCAGGTTCTATGCTGCAGTGGCAAAAACAGCCTTCAAGGGTGAAAGTCAACAGAGTTTGCATCATTTTTGGTATCTTCCAAGCTCTTAACTTCGGTAGAGCTGTGGTTCTATCCATGCATTTGTTAGTATATAGTTAGATTAATTTATTGTGGAAAAAGCATGGAATGGTTCAATTCATTAAGCACATAGTTTGTTGTGCACATTATGGGAAAATAACTGGAGACTTAATCCTTCTCAATATGAAGCACATGCAGATTAATATTATAATACATTAATGTATTTTTTTCAGTTAGATATAATACCTTACTGTAACGTTCTAATGCTGGCTACTTTGGCATTCTGCTTATAATTTAGGTGTCATGTATGTTAGCAAAATTGAAAATTGTTTGTGTAAATGTCGCTTATTCCATCAAGATATGTTCAGGATTTGTCAGTGTTTTCATCTTATAGACCTTCATGCTCTTATGTTTTTTGTCTTTATTCTCCGTCATTACTTTTCAGGGAAATGGTCGCCTACATTGCTAATACACTGATATTCATTCTGAGGTAATTATTTCTTTGAGATCTTTAATTTCTACATAATCTGGTTTTCTATTGCACTGTGTAGCGAGATTACAGTTAAGCATAATTTTGTTTTGATCTTATGTTATGTAGTGAAACTGTTTCATCAATTATTCATCGGAAAAGTTTTATTATCAATATAAAAAGTTGCTTGAGTTCATGTCAATTTAACAACTAACTACAATTTAACAACTTATAATTGGAAGATTAGTAATTGGAAGAGTTTTCTCACAGATGAAAATTTCTATTTGGCTGTTATTTTTCTTTTGGGCCAGAAAAGACATATATTTTAGCTTATTAGCTTTCTTATATACTTAAAATGTGTTAAAATCATTTGAAAGAAAAATCTGGGTATGCCATTCTGATTCCACACTTATTCTTTTGTTTTTCTTTCTTTTCTTTCTATTTTTTTAGTTCCCATAAAATAGTATAGCCTTTAGGAGACAAGATGGGAGTCAACACCTTAATATGTTGCTTAACTTTCTTTTGCAGTGGAGTAGTTATAGCTGAAGGTGTTCTCAGTGGCAGTGACTTTCTCACTCATGGTAGACCTTGCCTTTTGCTGTTTATCTTAAAATTGGAATTGCAGCAGAGTTCAATTTTTTCTTCATTATGTTGGATAAAAAATGTGGCTTGGCCCTTCTTTATTTAGTTATTTCTCTGTCTTGCTGGCTGTGATTATCAAGCATGATTTATCTAATGTATTAACTACCCTCTTTTTTCAGGAACTTCATGGGGATACCTTGTTCTCCTTTATTTCTTTGTCCAAGCATCTCGGCTTATAGTTGTTTCAGTATTATTTCCCTTTCTTCGCTACTTTGGCTATGGATTAGAATTGAAAGAAGCAACAATCCTTACATGGTCAGGTTTGCGGGGGGCTGTTGCTTTATCTCTTTCATTATCAGTCAAGGCAAGTTCTGGTGATTCCATTAAAATCACTTCTCCAAGCACAATATTCTTACCTATTTTACACTTCCTGTTTTTGCATATGGCCTCTCTTTCAGTGAAGCATTTTCCTTTGAATTGTTTCCTGTAAAATGATATGCACTACTGCCATTCTAGTGATCTTGTGAATTTCCTTTGGAGGAATGGCAATGAATCATAAGAGAAAGATGCATTATTTCCTTTGCCTTACATGCATTCAATTCTTTCAGAAGAATTGTTACCTAACATGCAAAAGCAAAAAACAAGAAAAAAGATACGCATGGCACCTTGTCTTGGGTTACTCTTTCACTGTTTGAAAGTTCCTGTATATTAATGTAATGCTGCAACAGCTGTTCTGTTGCTGCAAGTTTGCACGTATATATATTCATTACGTTTTCCATGTTGTTCCACTGAAATGATCGGGCCTTAAGTTGATTGATTTTTTTCTTTCTTTTTTATTCTCATCATCATGCTCAAGTTGATTGATAGATTCTTTATAAAGCCAAAATCTTTCTAGTTTGTACATATTTAAGCAAGCAGACCTTAGAAATTTGGAGCTGCAGTGCCCAATAATCTTCCCTGAGTCTTTGCATTCTTTCTTGTTAATTTTGCTTATTTTGTGTTCGTCATCACCCTGGCATTTAGCGCTCCAGCGGGACGGCATCTCTGAGCTCTGAAACAGGCACTATGGTACGTTCAAACAGACAAAACAAGCTGAATCCAATCCTTACTAATATATGACAGTTATGACTTTAATCTTCTTTTATACAGTTCGTCTTCTTCACTGGTGGAATCGTCTTCCTGACACTGATCATAAATGGCTCAACCACACAGTTCGTTTTGCACCTTCTAGGTATGGATAAGCTGTCAGCAGCAAAGGTTAGTTTTCGAAGTCATTCTTGAAAAAAGTACTGGTTACAGTGCAGATTTTTCCAAAGAGCCTTTTTCCTTTATATAATTAGGTTTCCTGCTGCAGAGGCGAATATTGGAGTTCACAAAATATGAAATGCTGAATAGAGCCCTCGAGGCTTTTGGCGATCTTGTAGATGATGAAGAGCTTGGACCTGCTGACTGGCCCACTGTGAAAAGGTATATTGCAAGCCTCAGTAATTTGGAAGGAGAATGTGTGCATCCTCATACTTCAGATGAGACTGATGGAAGCCTCGACCCTATGAATTTGAAAGATATACGGATACGCTTGTTAAATGGTGAGTTTGATATTCATCTTACCAGATGTCCTGCTGATGTGGTTATTTCTCTTGTAGTATTTTATTTTTAATGGTATTTCCAGCAAAGAGTGCCACCCACCACCCCACAATCCCCCATCCCCCCACCAAATCCAAAGGACATTAACTTTGGAACTCCTCATGCCCCTCCTCTGTAAAGCTTTCTTCAAATTCTAAGTATGGAGTATTTATATTAAGAAATCTTTCTTTCAGGTGTCCAAGCTGCTTATTGGGAAATGCTGGACGAGGGAAGAATCACACAAACTACTGCAAACATTTTGATGCAGTCTGTGGATGAAGCCATTGATTTGGTGTCCAATGAACCTCTATGTGATTGGAAAGGTTTAAAGGAAAATGTTAATTTCCCAAATTATTACAAGTTCCTTCAAAACAGCATTTGCCCACCGAAATTGGTCACATATTTCACTGTGGAAAGGTTGGAGTCAGCATGTTACATTTGTGCTGCATTTCTTCGTGCCCACAGAATTGCACGGCGTCAACTCCATGACTTTATAGGTAATCATCATTGTTAGTTATATATGTTTTTTATCATTATTTCCTGGCACAATTTTGCTCTATTATTAACTACCAGACAGAATAATTCCTCATTAGAAAGATCTTTCATTTTAATTTCTTCTTTTTTTTTCCTTTCTTATGAAATGGGATTGCAAAATTCATGGATCTATGAAATGCCTTACATAGGAATTATGCATTTCCATATTCCATTGTTACATAAAAACAGATGTACCTAGGGAAGGATTTAGGAGGGGGTGCAGGGGGCAATCACCCCTGAACTTGGGAACACCTATGAGATTTTATAAAAATTTTCACTTGATTTCATGTGATTTTTGTTACATTAGCTTAATTCACCCCATGAATTCTTCACTTTATTGAGTTTTGCCCCTTGGACAAATTTCCTGGATCCTTCTATACTGATGCATAATTTTTCAGACTATATGCTTGGACCAACTCATTTGTTTCTAATATTTTTTTCCTACTCAATAAAATTTTTAATATCTTGTGCATCCTCTTTATTCCTTTAGGTGATAGTGATGTTGCCTCTATAGTAATCAATGAAAGTGAGGCAGAAGGAGAAGAGGCAAGGAAGTTTCTGGAAGATGTTCGCATGACATTCCCACAGGTTGGATCTCCTTTTTACTTTTCAAAAGAAAAAAACGACATTCCCCGTTGTTCAATTGAATGTGACTGTCAAAACAGGATGACCTTACTATTTTTACCCTTTTATTATTGAGTTTCATGTTTTGATCTATTTTTTACAAACAATACTTACATTATTATCATCTCAATGATGGTCTCTTTACACATATTTACATGTATTTACCTTATCTTATTATATGTCTATGTTGGATTTCAGGTCCTTCGTGTAGTTAAAACAAGACAGGTTACATTTTCAGTGTTAAACCATTTAATTGAATATGTACAAAATCTTGAGAAGGTTGGGATATTAGAAGAAAAGGAGATGGTCCATCTTCATGAGGCTGTCCAGGTAATTTTTCCTTGATTTCCTGTTTCAACATCAAGCCATATCAATCTTCACAACACCCCAAACCTTATATAAAAACTCTCTCTTGGCTCCCTTTTTCTGATCCAGACTGACTTGAAGAAGCTTCTAAGAAACCCTCCTTTAGTTAAGATCCCAAAAATAAGTGATTTAATTGGTGTACATCCATTGCTGGGGGCACTTCCTTCTGCTCTGCGGCAACCGCTTGAAAGTTCCACCAAAGAGACAATGAAACTACGTGGCGTGACACTTTACAAGGAAGGATCCAGGCCAGGTGGTATTTGGCTTATTTCAAATGGAGTAGTCAGGGTAAATTAAAATTGGCTCTACTGTGATGTTATATTCACTTCTATTGCTTCTAATTCTGTTTCCAATATCTTGAATGTGATGATTGTATTTTGGCAGTGGACAAGCAAGTCTATAAGAAATAAGCACTCTCTGCACCCAACCTTCACCCATGGCAGTACTCTGGGCCTGTATGAAATACTAAGTGGGAAGCCTTGTGTCTGCAACATGGTCACAGATTCTGTTGTACTTTGCTTCTTTGTTGAGAGCGAGAAGATATTGTCTGCACTCAGGTCAGATCCATCCATCGAAGATTTCCTGTGGCAGGTATCATAACTCGGATAATCACAACATCCTTATCATAGCATCGGGATAAGGCCTAGGGACTGAAAATATATCACAAGTGTGCATAGAAATGTTTAAGGGCTTGAGTAACAAAGGTTTCCATGTGGCTGTAGAATCTTTTTCAACCCATTGAAGCTGTAAAACATTTTATCTTGTTCTCTTTATTCCCGCTGAGAAGAGGAAAAAGATGCAGCCTTTTCCCCTGGGGGAAAAATAATTGGAATTGTCATTAGAACATAATTTATTTTATATTTGAGATTATAGTACATGTTAGGCTGGCAGTTCAATATACTCCCTGCATGGTTTTGGACATTTTCATGTTTGCAGGAGAGCGCCATTGTTCTTTCGAAACTCTTGCTTCCTCAAATATTCGAGAAGATGGCAACGCAAGAGCTGAGAGCTCTAGTCGCCGAAAGATCTGAGATGACCATATACCTCAGAGGAGAAACTTTTGAGATACGTCCACATTGCATTGGATTTCTGTTAGAGGGATTCATCAATGCTCAGGGAGGTCAGGAAGAACTTATCACATCACCAGCTGCTTTGCAGCCTTCTCATGGCAATTTCAGCTTCCAAAGCGCTGAGGCATCAGGTAACAAAATCCTTTGGTCAATCACATCTTATTTCACGCATAAAGCGACACATTATTTGCATATTTTAGCTTGTGAGCCAAGATTCGATCCGGCTATCCTTCTCACATTCCTGAATTTAACTGGCTGCCCGAGCTATTAGATTGTGGGGTCATCGGTCTATTTTCATGAGTCGAATGTTTTCATCCTCAATTACATTGATGAAAACAAATATGAAAAGAAAACTATATGAAAATATCTAATTTGCTACTGAGGAGGTGAGAAGGGAACCCGAAACAGGAGCCAGCCGTTTCGTTGGGTGAACCTCACAAAATCGATTAAGGGTTCAGTCACGGATCGGATTTATATTTTTAGAATGGACTTGCATGGGTATGGTCTTCCTTCACTGCCTGGCAGTTCGGTGTGTTCCCTCTCCGAGTATGTCATCCCTACACTGTTGATTACTGATTCTTTTTCTTCTCCGGTCATGGTCACTTATCAGGCATTAAGAGTGCAAGTTTCACGCATCAAGGAACTTGGTATCTCGTGGAGACTCGAGCGAGAGTCATAGTCTTCGATATTGCAGCGTTTGAATCGGATGGCGCTCTCCAGAGAAGGTCTTCCTCTCTCATACCACATTCAATCGATCACCCTTACAGAACCGTAAGCAGGGAGCACAGCGGTCTCATGAGCTGGCCCGATAATTTCTTCAAGGCGAGGCATAGTAAACAGATCCATGACGGAGATGACCACCGGCAGCCAAACAATTTGTCCGCTCGAGCGATGCAGCTGAGCATATACGGCAGCATGGTCAGTTCATTCTCTGCTTCTCGTGAAATGTCTCCGAGTTCAATAGATTCGGATCGACACTGCTATAACTTTTCTTCGGTGATTCCGATTTCTCAGCAAAAACTCACTGGTTGGTTCCTGTTTCTCGTTGTTTTCACTACTTCAACCTTGTTATTGTCCTATCATAAGGTCGATGTGCATCATCGAGGCCGAAGCTTCTCACAGCCCACACAGACGAGGACCCAACACAGCTTGTCATACCCGAGAGTCCCATCACATCACGGCCGCACCCTCCTCTCCGTGAAATCGGAAGGGGCCGCCACTGCAACTGCCACAGCCGCTGCCATGAGGAGGAGGAGGAGCAGCCTAGATGCGAGGCGGCCCGACTTGCAGGTCACGCCTCCCCCCCAGCAGCACAATGCAGACACGAGAGAGGCTCCTGCCGGCCACGATGATTCGAGTGATGACTCGGGTGCAGACGAGATTATCGTGAGGATCGATTCCCCCAGCCTGCTGTCTTTCCGTCAAGCTTCGTAAAAAAAAAAAAGAGCACATCGGATCCCGATAACGGAGGTTCGTAACTTACGTGCTTCATCTCGTCTACACTTATGGGTGTAAAGTTAAGTTTTTTTTTTTTTTTTTACTCTTACTTTTCCTGCTGCCTCCTGCCTGTATAAAGGTGACTACCACTAAGGAATAAGGAGTCAATAAGAACGGGAACCCCCAACAGAATGAGATTAAGCAAGGTGGCACTCTTGTGTTCACTTCGGTCCCGGTAAGAGATGTTAAACTGTCCTTGATGATTTGGAGCCGGCCCAGGACTGGACCGTCCAAACCTGGAGCCAGCCCGGGATTGGGCCGCCCCTAACCCGACCCGTAATTACTCTTATTGGGTTGAATGGCAGTTATGAGCCGAGTTAGAAATATAGGCTCATTGAATCGTAATCGGTACAGATCGTTACTCTACTGAACTGGCCCGGAATCGTTACGAAAGTAGACCGTGAACCAATGTCCTCTACCAGTCAAGTGTCGTGATCTCCTTCAATTTGCTGCAAAATTAATGGCTACAAATGATCGAGCATTTGACCGTTGATTGCAATAGTAAATTAACGGCGTATAATGACAAGTCAATTAAATCACTATTCTTATCACTAATTTCATCGATCAAATCACTCTTCAATATTCATATTAATCCAATCAAATTGCTATACACTATTAAATCATTTGAATTAAAAAAAAACAGTATTGTTCACGGGTTGAATTGGCCCGAACTATGGATTAGTCCACTTATGCGTGGTTTCGAATTGGTTCATTCTATAATGAACTATGAATCGTAACCAGCCCCAACTGTTAAGTATAATGGGCTAATCTGTAACTGTGACAAACAATTTCAAACCTATTTTGAATCCGTCCAAAACCGGCCTATACTGTTATTTTAACAACCGGGACTCCCGGTTTACGGTTGCGGTTGTACAACACTGAAGCATAATCCATCTCGTTCTATCGATTTTCTCGATTCGATTTGTGTTCAACTAGTCTGCAAGCACAGGCATCGAGAAGTATAACGGCAAAAATTGGGAGGTTATAAAAGCCGAAGTCGCTAAGACTTTGGAGTTGCGTTTAGATGAATACCAAATCCGATTGGTTTCTTAATGGGCAGGTCACATTCGCATTATGGATTTCTGGTTTTGCAAATTCTAGCCCGAGCCTTAAAAATCCGATTCTTACGCCCTGTTTCAAGATCTGAACCTTTTTCTATGTGACCTACTATTAGGGCCCATAGAGCTGGTAGTTCGAGTTGACATTGAGTTTTTAGGTTGTATCGGTATAATAGGAAAAATAAGACTATCCGAAAATGTCAGCTTGAGCACAAAATTTTTGTGTTTCAGATAGTGCAAGCCTTATATGAATTGTATAAATGATTATTTTTTAAAATAATAAATTTAAATAATGTATATTTTAAAATAAAATTTTTTATCATATTACTTTAAATTTTATATTAATTTAAATAAAATAATCAAATAACTATTAAAATATAATTATATATAATTAATTACAATTAAAAATTTTCCCATAATTTTTTATTATAAAATATATTTATTACTTTCAATTCAACACAATTTTTTTTAGAATCTTTTTATCACAGCACAAAAAATAAGTCCAGGCATGGGTTTTTCATGCCACACCCTAGCCGTGCCAATTTGTGCCAACTCTAGCGACCCATATGCAAAAACACGGAGTATTCGTATTTCGAGTGACTCTGGAGATTGATCCGCTTTCCCTCGGACAATTTTATCTTCCTTTCCCCGGTCGGGATCAATCGTCAACCTCCTCGTCAGGACATTAAGGCGGGTAGGCTTTTAAAGTCAAACTTTGACGCCCTTTGTGGGTCAACCCAAATCTCCGACGTAACCCAAACCCTACATTTACGAAAACCCGGTACTGGTACTGGTAGCGTTGCCATTTATTCAACCCCTACTCTCTTCTACCCGTCGGGCTGACCAATCGGTTCGCCGGCATCGATTCCGATTTCACATCCACCTCTCTACTCTAGAAGATGGTCCACATGATCAACCCCCGACTGCGTTAAATCTTTCCGTTCCCTTTCCGATTATGTGACGGTGGCCTCTCCGCGCTGTGCGCCGGGCGGCTAATTAAAATTCCCAGTCGTTGAAGGGATGAGCCTCACTGGTCGCACGCCACATAGCTGCCGCACCGACCATTCCAAGGCAAGTCAGTAGTCCTTCAGAGTCCGATCCAATTTCCAATCCCTCGACGCAGCCAACCTAGACCTGTCAATTCGGGTCGGCCCGGTTCATCATTTTGACCGGCCCAAAAATCCCACCCACCATAACCAAACAAAAATAATTATTAAATAATAAATTTTTATACCACCTAATCAACTTATTAATCTAAATACCATATTATTTAAAAAATTAAAATATTTATTAAGATATAATTATTTACATATTATAAATATTTTTTTTCATCTTTTGGACCGACATGATTTATTTTCGTACTACATTCGAGCCGGGCCGGATCTTGGCCGGTCTAAACTAACCCGTTCCCAAGGACACTGATGAATTGCTTGAATCGAGCTAGGGCTATCGAGAAGAGGGGTCTGACATGACAAGGTGTCTGTAAAATTTTGTTAAAAAGTGGAAAAGATAATAGCCTAAGAATATGTAACGGGAATAATTTTAATTGGAGCCGGAGATTTTCGACGCGGCACAATAACCCGACAAGGCAGGTCAGGGGTAACATTACATACGTTTCATGTCTAAATGGTCGGACCGTACAATGCTGTAAACAAACACATTAAACCAGGGCCGAACCCATGTAACATGATAACATTTTTTTTTTGGTGAAAAAAAGGGGTTCTATTAAATCATCAAAGCAGGATTACAGAGCCCTCAACCAAAAAGTGGTCATTCTCAAGGATATCACAAGAATTGACAAATCGAGGCTTAGTTCCGCCTACAATGTCATACAAAAAATAGGGTGCAACAACATTAGGAAGATAATCAAAGATATCTAGGCCATCATCATGATGATCACGAGCCAATCTAGCAATGCAATCAGCAACCCCATTCGCCTCGCGATAGATATGACGCATCCGTACCCTTTGGAACGAGTGGAGTAGCTTCCTGCAATCCAAAAGGAAAGGCATTAGTCGAAGATTTTTCAATCTACAACCAGTGAATAGCTCCACTATGACTCTTGCATCTAGCTCAATGATCATGTGTTGGATTCCAAGATCTCTTGCTACCATTAAACCATCCCTCAAGGCCCAAATCTCTGCTATAACACTTGTGGTCCAGCCGATACGTCTACCAAATCCCACTATCCAATTCCCATCTTCACCTCTAATGACTCCCCCCGCTCCCGCTCTCCCGTGAGCCCCAATCACAAAACCATCAGTATTCATTTTTGCCCATCCCGGTGGAGGAGGATGCCATCTAATCTCCTTCAACTCTTTTCCCTGTGAACTAGTGGAGATAAATGAGATAAGTGAGTCATGAAATTCTTTAGCTCTATCTAGACACAACCCGGGAAGATAACCATTATGTCTAGCCCCAGCAAAGACTTTCTCATTTCTATGCTGCCAAAGTAACTAGGTTGCTAGGGGGAAGATAATTGCCCATGGGATCCCTAAATGGGTCTCATATGCCTCGCAATTTAATTGAATCCATTCCTTGATAGGTAACCGAAAGGTGGCCCTTTTTGATTGAGGGATGTCCAGGTTGTTCCAAAAGGAAGTTGCTGCAGCACAGGATCTTAGCACATGATTGATGTCTTCCTCCGATAGTTGACAAATCGAACATTGTGAAGGAATATCAATTCCTTTGCGGCAGAGGAAGTCGGCGGTGGGTAGTCTCCCATGGCAACAGGTCCAAAGGAACATTTGAATTCTAGGAATGGTTTTTGTTCGCCAAATCCACTTCCATTGACTCTTTGCCTCGCTCGGCGTTCTTCCACAAGCAAGTACATATGCACTTCTATTATCGAAGTGGCCTGTGCTTGAGAATTTCCAGATGCGCTTATCCTCCATGCTATCCACTATACATCTTGGCATGCTAGTGATTCTGTCCTTGACTTCATCTGGAAGCTGTACAGAAAGCACTTCAAAATTCCAATCCCCATTAGTATTAAGAATATCTTCAACCTTTAAATGTAAATCTGTAAAAGAGAGGGGTCCCGAAATTTTGTTACGCAAAGGTGAGTCACCCATCCACAAGTCCATCCAGAGGTTGACTGCATTTCCCTTGCCAATGATCCATTGCTACCCGCGCGCACAAATCTCCCCACCTACCCGGATTGCTACTTTGTTCAAAGTTGAACCTGCAGAGAATTGTCTCCTCACTCCCATATACATGCCTCGTAGTATTAATGCCCAAGGCATGTTCTCCACTTGCGCTCTCCAGGAGAGATTACCTAGCAAAGCCAAATTTCTACCTCTAGCTTGAGTAAGGCCTAAGCCCCCCTCATCCCTTGGAAGAGTGATGGTGTCCCAACCGACTAAGTGCATTCTTTGTCTACCCTCCTCATCTCCCCAAAGGAAGTTTCGACAAATCCTATCTATTGCGTTGCAAATGCTGGACGGGAGTAGGGTACACTGCATAATATGTATGGGTATCGAGGAGACGATAGAATTCACTAGGACAGCTCGACCAGCCCTTGACAAGAGATTTGCTTTCCACCCTGCTAGTCTATCCCTTATCTTGTCTATTAGAAACTTGAAGGTTCTATTGTTTCTAGTGGTCATATCCATTGGGATCCCCAAATACTTCCCTATTTTGTCAGTTTGTGGCACTCCTATAACATTTTCCCATCTCTCTCTTGCCGTGGAGCTGAGGTTTGGAGAGAACATGACTCTAGATTTGTCCAAATTAACTTTTTGTCCCGAGGAGGAACAAAACTCTAGTACAATCCGAGAGATAGTATTACATGTTTCCATTTCAGCCCTCCCAAATAATATGAGATCATCCGCAAAGAATAAATGGGACAGAGTTATTGTTCCCCTAGGTAACTTGACTCCTTTCCAGGACTCGCTATCAACTTCTTTTTCAATGATGCATGATAGATATTCCAAGCATAGTATGAACAAATACGGAGAAAGAGGGTCACCTTGTCTAAGGCCTCGAGAAGGTCGAAAGCTATCCAACCTTGAACCATTCAAGAGCACACTTATCGATGTGGAGGAAATGCAATGCATGATTAGGTCAATGATATGTCCAGGGAACTGAAAGAACAAGAGGACCTCCCTGACGAAACTCCACTCAACCCTATCATATGCCTTCTCTAAATCTAACTTAATAACCATCAAACCCTTCCTACCCTTCTTCCTTTTCAACACCTCCAAGGCTTCCCTAAGGATGATAACGTTATTTGCCGCTCGCCTATGGGGGATGAAGCTTGATTGAAAAGGGGAGATCATGTTGTTTAGAAAAGGTTGAATCCGGTTCACTAAAATCTTGGAGATGACCTTATAGCTTGTATTGCACAAACTAATTGGTCGAAATTGGGAAATCATTTCTGGATTGGGGCACTTTGGAATGAGTGATATTAGGGTGTCATTGGCCCCAGGAGAAAAGCCTCTACCCTCAAACGCATCTCTTACAAACTTGATTAGGGAGTGCCCCACTAACTCCCAATATTTTTGGAAGAAGATTGGGTGGAGGCCATCTGGACCCGGTGCCTTAAATGGCTTGAAGTCTTTCACAGCTCTGAGTACCTCCAAATCCTCCACTGATTTCTCTAGAGCTGACGTAAATCCTAGAGGTGGAACTCGATCCCCTTCAGGTCTCGAGACAGGGTGCCACACAGCATGAGTTAAATCAGAAGTATAAAGTCTTGTAAAATAAGTTTTAATGATGGAGGCAATGCTGCCCATGTCATAAAACCATTCACCCACAGAATTTTTGAGAGCAAAAATCTTGTTCTTGCGCCTATTAACTAGGGTAGAGACATGGAAAAATCGCGTATTGTGATCTCCATCCTGAAGCCAATTAGATCGTGATTTCATTCTCCACAAGTCCCTTTCTTGGTTTAAAATTTGGGAGTATTCTAATCGGAGATCTTTTTCAAGGGAGATTAGAAAGTTGGAAGGATTCATTGCCAAGCTTTTTTGAATTCCATTCAATCTAGCCATAACTCTTTTCTTTCGTTGAAACACATTTCCAAAAACATCTCTATTCCAATCCTTCACTTTAATAGAAAACCTTTTCATAGAGGTCTCAAGACAAATGTCCCTTTCAGCCCATGCTTCTGAAATAAGGTTTTTGAAGGAAGGATGTGACATCCACATCAACTCCAATCTAAAGGGCCGATTACTTGACCTTTGCTGGAAGGGGTTACATTTCAATAAGAGTGGGCAGTGATCAGAATGAATTCTCGGTAGGTGGATAACTTTTGCATTCGGGAAACTTTGACTCCAAGAATTATTAGCAACAGCCCTATCAAGGCGTTCTTGAATTAGATAACCCGAATAACGCAAGTTAGTCCACGTAAATTTGGGCCCTGAAAATCCTAGATCCGAGAAAGAGCATTTGTCCAACATTTCAGAAAACCGTAAAGACTTTGACAGTGAAACTGGACCACCACCTAGTTTTTCAGAATTACTCAAGACTTCATTAAAATCCCCATAGGCGAGCCAAGGCAAATTATGGGAGCCTGCAATCAATTCCAAGTTTTCCCATAAAATTTTCCTCTCCCTAAATCTAGGACTAGCATATAGAGCAGATAATAGAAAGGAGAAATTTGAGTTTCTCACCCCTACCATGGCATGAATTTCTTGTTCGGTGGTCCCTCTAATGTCCATCATGACTTTATTGGGATCCCAAAGTAACAAAATTCCTCCTCGGTGGCCAATGGTCTCCGAGGCCTCCCATGCATCAAAAGGTAAACGATCTGCAATTGGACCAATTTTATCCCTATGCATTCTAGTTTCAGTTACTATGAAAATGTCCGGCTGATGGGCATACACCAAACCATGGATAGTGCATTTTGCTTCACGATTTGCTAATCCTCTACAATTCCATAATAGGATATTCAGCTGGAACCTTACTGGTTCCGACATATTAGCTTGATTTCCAAGGAAGTCCATAAACCAAACTGTATAGCAAAATTATTTATTCTAACTATATGCATAGTATCTCATACCCCCTCAGAAGGACACTTACCTCTAGCTGCAGCTAGTGTTTTACGGAAACTACTGTGCATGGGCCCTCCTTCATGGTTCTCACCTTTTCCCGTTTCCTCGTTGTTTATACTTTGAGAAGGTTTGCCAAGGTAATGAGAAATTGATGCAACCTTAGCTGAGTCCCCCATCCTCTCCCCTGGGAAGGGGGAGCGACTCCTCTCTCTATTCTTGTCATTGACGCAATCGCTATCTCGATTGGATCTTCTCTGCACTCTCGAGACTCGATGGCTTAGTGAGTCGCTCATGT
Organism: Sonneratia alba; assembly: GCA_900174645.1. Classification (NCBI taxonomy): domain Eukaryota; kingdom Viridiplantae; phylum Streptophyta; class Magnoliopsida; order Myrtales; family Lythraceae; genus Sonneratia; species Sonneratia alba. The sequence continues at coordinate 2,759,823 of FWPY01000027.1, read as the reverse complement.
CAGCCTCTATGGGCTCCTCGATTTCCCTACCCTTCAGGTGGTTCGCTGCAAATAATTGATGTCCTCTTTCTTTACTTGATTGACTTGGTCCCTTGACCGCTCCACCAATCCTGCAATTTTGAGAAGAAACAATGGAAGTTTCAGTGCTCGAGAGACGTTGTAAGTTTAGGGTTTTCGGGAAAGTCATTTGGGTTTGAGGGATCCTCTCTCTATTGGTGTCGATGGTTCTGCAGGGATGGCCAGGATCTTGGTCTCCTGCTTCAATTGGACCTTGAACCACCTCCATTGGTGCTCGGTCTGGTTCAGGTTCCCCAAGATAATCCGGTCTTAAATCACTCTGAGGTAGTTTATTGCCTTTTTCTTGGGTCCTCTTGTCCGAGCCCATAAGTCTGGTAGTTGCTCCACTTCTCTTGTGCCTAATAGTCTTGTCACTTTGGGCTAAGTGGGCCCATGATGATCCAATACCCAGCCCGACTCCAACTGGACGTTTTCCTAATCTTTCTCTATCCGTACTCCCTTGATTTGTTTGCAGGTTACCGTTCTAGGGATATGACCCCCTGGGTTTTGAAGTTGCCGGCGTCGGACGTCTTCTCCGATCACCCACTAGGATCCACGGACCGTACTCCGACGAATCACTCCCCATATGAGACTGCTCTATTTCATCCTTTCGGAGATTTGAATCCTCCTCTATCACCTGTACATCTTCTGACTGCATGGGGTCATGGTTCTTCACAGCTGCTAGGGGGCAATCGTCTCTTCTATGTCCAACAATACCACACTTGAAGCAGAGAGTGGAGATGCCCTCATATTGAATCACTTGTTTCCATTCTCCAATCCATATCCACTTCGGTAAGGGCTTCTTCAAATCAAACTGAACACAAAGCCTTGCAAAATTGGCTCTAGCTCTTGCAGCTGTCACTCCATCAAGTCGGAGGAGAGGCCCTATCTCCTCTGCAATCTTGGTAATAATCTCCTTATTATAGTATTCAGATGGGAGACCCGGCAACCTAACCCAAAGTGCAATTACAGAAGAGGAAGCACCACATGGGTTAAATTTCGGTTCCCACATTCGGATTGACAAGAACCTGTAGTTTATAAACCACGGCCCATCTCTCAGTACTCGGGATCTATCCTCGCTATTGTGGAAGGTGACTGTGTAGTAGCCATTTCCTAGATCCACACATTCCATTCCGCCTGAGGGTTTCCATAGATTCTCCAGTTTCTGTAGGAACAGGGAATACTCCAGGGGTCTTCCACCTAGCTTAACTATGAGGGAATTTCTCCACGGTGCCCTGATTCTTAACTTTTCCTGTCGGGTCAAGAGAATTCTAAGCTCTCCATCATCCTCCTCTGGTGGGACATCATCGTCTGAGTCATCCTCCCGAAAGTGCTCTATCTGGAACGCCTGTTCAAAAGCTCCCGGAATAGAGCCCAACATCTTGTCTTTGTAAGAGGCCGCTTTTGGATTCTCAGCTGCAGCCATGGTGGTGGTAGCCCCGTTAGGCTGGGGGATTAACCCTAACCCACTCAGCACTCCGGCGTGGCTCTTCCTCCTTCTCAGTGGAATCGCTGAATGGGAGAGGTTCCAACAAGAGAGAGAGAGAGATTTTCTGCTTTTGCCGACTTCTAACCCGATATTCTAACTCTTTTTTTACTATCTTTACATGTAACATGATAACATTGAATGCTGAATAAAACCATTTTGATGAGCCCCTCACCAAGAATTGGGTAAGTTGATTCTTTGTGCTTCTTGTTTTTTATTTAGTAATTATCCCGAGAATATGGTATGAACCAAATATGTCAACCCAATAATCGAAATTATTCTCAACAAAAAGAATCGATTATTGAGAGAAAAAGTCCATATGACTTGGTTTGATAGGAGTGTACACGGTGACCGAACATATCTAAAATCGGGAGAAATCGACCCGGTTGGGTAGGTTATTGGTAAATTTTAATAAATTTTGAATAATTTTTGGGTAAAATATTTGGGAACCGGTCAGTTTTGGTTCCCTCTCAAATGGTACCCGAAATTGAAACTGGATACCAAATACAAAAATTGTTTCGTGCAATTAATTTCGATCGCTTAGAAGCTCTTCATTCGAACTCTAATCCCGGTATTATATGCTCGTTGGATTCCTAACTGAATGAAATTTCATTTGACATAATAACTATGCATATTTATCGAGTTTATCATATTTGAAATTTCAATAATTAAGAGAATTTTCATAAAAGTATATAACATGTAGAAAAATTTACATAAAATTAACTATAATGCATTTAGATTTTGATAAAATAATTATGATAGATTAATACAAATCATGAAATTTTATATTAAACTTGTTTGCCAGCTAATAATTAGATTTTAAAAAAAAAGAATGAACATATTTCGATGGATACTAGAAACGGTGGCATAATACAGGTTCCGATAAGATTTGGTTCTTATGCATAACATGTTCTAACGTTTACAATTGAGCAAAATTACAGTGGAAATCTTATATATTGATCATTTTTTGTACTTGGGTTCGATATATTTCCAAATACTCCTTTTAGTCCTATATATTTAATTCTATAATATATTTGAGTCATAATTTTAATGGTTCATTGACGTGTCATTTAACTGAGCCATGTAGCATGACACGTCAATATAATTCTTCACCACGTGATCACGTTATGTCAACTGAATTTTACCATATGAGCAATTTATCGATATGTCATTATGTCACGTTAATGTACCGTTAGAATTAGTATTCGAGCATATTACGAAACTAAACATATATGATTGAAATATCTATTTTAAAACATATAATACTTAAGTGTTAAAAAACATATAATACTTTCATTGTAATTATCTCAATAAATACTAGATATAGTGGTACAATACAGGTTCCTTGGGAACTTATTGATGACAAATTCTGGAATCAGGATACCCGGACCCGATCGGTCCTTGGGCATAGTGGCCTGACAATTACAATTGAGAGGAGGGGGCATGCTGCCGGGCCCATGGATCAATCGACCAGATTCCCTGCATACCACAGTTTTAAAAATCGGACCGGACCGACCTGTTCGGCTGGTTCAATTGGGAACTGGTTACTTACTCGGTTCGGTTCTTATAAAAGATCCAATTACATATTCAAATAGGTCAATTCCAATTGAACCCACTTGAACTGATGGAAAAATAGGCCGATTTAAAAATAAAAAAATAAAAAAAATTATATTTATATTTTATGTCAAACTTTTATTTAATGTAATTATTATATTAATTATTTTTGTTATAAATTGTTTTCAAATTATAATATTATGTAAATTTATTAGCAATATTATATTATTAATATTATATATTAAATATGTGATTCAACCCATTGAACCTCCGGTTTAACCTATGAACCATAAACCTATGCCTATACCGATTCTCTGTCTGGTCCGATTTTAAAATGTTCATAAACCCATACTCACCCGTTTCCGGTTTGGTTCGATTGTAAAAACTACGCTGCGTACTTTTCTCTCTTCCCTTCTCAGTCACGCCACGCCGTTGATTATTCCGCGGGAGGGGATTTATGACATTTCAATCGGACGGTTGAAATAGCGCCTGGGTCTGACCGTCCCCGCTTCAGTTGTCCTGTGCGGATCGGAATCTTTCAAAATCCCTCACCTTCTTGTATCCTTCCCATTGTATCAAAGTTCTTGATTCAGAATATTCTCTCCCTGTACAGATTAGAGATGGGCTCCTTTGTCGATGACGAGCGATCGTGCGTTGAGGACGGCCTCCTACAGGTTGCTTATCATACAAGAGTTTTCTGAATCTGCGTCGGTTGGAAGTATACGGGGCCCTAAATTTTGTCGCGTCGTCTGATCGTGATTTGATTCGAGCTCTTTTGCTCCTGTGGGGGTTACGCATATTGATTTTCTTTTTTTTTTTATGGGTTTCGGTTTATTCTCTTCCCAAATGATTGCTTTGAGTGGCTATGCGTGATGGCAATTTTTTAGTGTTCGAAAAAGGTTGTGATTTTGACAGCTTGAGCCATTGGATTTAGCGATCAGCTGATGCTGCCATTGAATTTTGAATCGCTGGCTATTGGAGCGCATTGCGTGAATTTGGATAGCCTGGACCTTCCGTTATAATGAACTGTTCGAACGAGGAATTGAGAGCTATCCATTTTACTCAGAATTATGACATGGGATGAGATTCTAAAATTTCATTTTGGGGTGACGGTGTTTGACTTTGAGAAACATTAAACTCTTTTACTAAGCGGCTTCATTGTGTGCTGATTATGTCTCACTCACTGGTTTGGTTGCTAATTCCAGTATAAATTGTTATCGCTTGGACTTGAGGATAAGTTAGACGGCTTGCTTTCTCCCCCTTAACAGAAATAGCCTGTAGACCGGGTGTCTTCAGTATTTTCATGGGTTGATTTTACAAATTGGTCCATTTTTTAGCCGATAAATATTGTTGTAGAAGCACCGGCGGTAGTTCCAAGTGATCTGGTCCTTAAATATGTTGTGTTACTTTTTTTTTTGCAAATCCATGTGGTCACAATATGTCATTGTTCTCAAATTTAAAGGATTTTTCTTTGGGATAATTCTTTTCTTATATGGGGAAAAAAATTGCTCCATATATCAACAGTTTATTGGTGATTTATCTCCTTTCTATGATCTAACTAATTATTTGTATTAGAATGGAGATGATAAGCTGTACACTGGTGATGGCTCTGTTGACCTCCACGGGAACCCTGTTTTGAAGAGCAATACCGGGAACTGGAGAGCCTGTCCCTTCATCCTAAGTAGATAAAATTTTCTTTTTCAATGCTTTTATCCAGTTTAATTCTCTAAGTATTCATGACTGAGGCACTAATAATGAGTATAAAAAATTATATAGGCACTGAATGCTGTGAGCGTTTGGCATTCTATGGGATCGCTACAAATCTTGTTAGTTATCTCACCAACAAGCTGCATGAGGGAAATGTTTCCGCAGCTAGGAATGTTACAACTTGGCAAGGCACTTGCTATATTACACCTCTCATTGGAGCTGTATTGGCTGATGCTTATTGGGGAAGATATTGGACAATTGCTGCTTTCTCTACTATTTACTTCATTGTACGTTCAATCTTTCTCAATTATGTATTGGTATCTGGTGAAGTAAGTAGAACTGGAAATCTGACTATGAAATTTTCTTGATAGTTTATTCAAATAGCCAAGCTAAGATGAGGAACGCTCATTTGTTTACCCAAAAAAAAAAAGAGAAGGGGGGTGGGGGCTGGGGGTGGTGGGTGTATGGGGAATTGATTATTGTGCAATCAACCCCAGAGAGTGACTATTTTATTTCTATACATGAAGCAAGTATTTTGCTTTTGTAGTTTCAGTAGTTAAATGGTATCTATACCAGTTTCTTGCTGGATCCATTTTAGGCTCAGATCTTGCACAATGAAATTTAAAAGTGAAATTGTTTATTCCAATATTATGTAGAAGAATTATAATTTGAGATGCTTACTGATCTTTTGTATGCTACGGCAAATTGGTAATCATAAATACTTATTCCATAGGCTTGTGGTACTTGTGCAGATCTTCTTGTTATCTCTTCTCATTTATGTATATCAAGAAGATATGAAAATATTGAACTTTCAATTGATACCATTTTCTCGCTGTGTATAGGGGATGTGTACTCTAACTCTCTCTGCATCTGTCCCTGCACTGAAGCCTGTAGAGTGTATTGGCTCCTTATGCCCTCCTGCTACGACTGCACAGTATGCTGTTTTCTTCTTTGGGCTCTATTTGATTGCTCTTGGCACTGGCGGAATCAAACCCTGTGTCTCATCATTTGGGGCAGACCAATTTGATGATACTGATCCTCAAGAAAGAATGAAGAAGGGATCCTTCTTCAATTGGTTCTATTTCTCTATTAACATCGGTGCTCTAATCTCTAGCAGCTTGTTGGTGTGGATTCAGGATAATGCAGGATGGGGACTAGGGTTTGGTATCCCTGCATTATTTATGGGTATTGCTATTGGGAGTTTCTTCTCAGGTACCCCCCTGTATAGGTTTCAGAAGCCTGGTGGGAGCCCCATTACAAGGGTATGTCAGGTTGTAGTTGCATCTTTCAGGAAGTGGAATGTGCAGTTGCCTGAAGACAGCAGTCTTTTGTATGAAGTTGGAGAGAGCAGCTCTGCTATTGAGGGGAGTAGGAAATTGGAACACACTGATGAACTAAAGTGAGACTTTCCCCTGCAATCTTTTCATTAAATTCAATTGATTGATGGTCAAATAGAAGTATGTTTTTTAGTTTATCCTCAACAATTTAAAAAATGTATATATAATACACACCATTGATATTTGGCTCTCCCACTTTTTTTTTGTTTACATTTAATAAATGAGGAAGGTAGACTGGCCTAGTTGATAAATAGGGAACACAGGAACAAAATCAGCAATTAGACTAAAGAATGCTAACGCAAAGAAGCACCATTTTAGGGGAACTTTGAAACATGGAAATATTTCCATGTTATCCTGGAAATAAACCGAGGAAAAAGAAGTGGTGTGCCTAGAAGATTAACTTGTCTTAACGTCAACTAGTTTTTATTTCATGGATAAAGTTGTTTGAAGTTTTAGCCACTATAGAACATGATAAATTGCTTGAATATATAAATTACAAATGGGAGGGGGAAATGGATACTAAGTCCAGCTTTTTGCTTCAGGTGCCTTGATAAAGCTGCAGTCCTCTCTGGAACGGAGATGAAGAGTGGAGACTACTACAACCCATGGAGACTTTGCACTGTCACCCAAGTGGAAGAACTGAAGATCTTGATTCGAATGTTTCCGATCTGGGCCACTGGGATTGTTTTCTCTGCAGTGTATGCCCAGATGTCCACCATGTTTGTCGAGCAGGGCATGATGATGGATACAACAATTGGGTCCTTCACCATCCCACCAGCATCCCTCTCTACGTTTGATGTGCTCAGCGTCATCTTCTGGGTCCCAGTATATGACCGAGTCATTGTCCCGATTGTTAGGAGATTCACTGGTAAGGAAAGGGGGTTCTCTGAGCTTCAGCGGATGGGCATCGGTCTCTTCATCTCAGTACTGTGCATGTCTGCTGCCGCAATAGTGGAGATTGTACGGCTCCAAATGGCCTATGATCTTGGACTGGAAGACAAGGAGGTGGCTGTCCCACTCAGCATTCTTTGGCAAATACCACAATATTTCCTCCTCGGTGCTGCTGAAGTTTGCACCTTTATAGGACAGCTTGAGTTCTTCTATGACCAGTCGCCTGATGCCATGCGGAGCTTCTGCAGTGCATTCTCTCTCCTCACAACCGCACTCGGCAACTATTTAAGCTCTTTTATTCTAACCCTTGTTACTTACTTCACAACCCGTGGAGGGAGCCCAGGGTGGATCTCCGACAACTTGAATGAGGGCCACCTCGACTATTTCTTCTGGCTTCTTGCAGGCCTCAGTTTCATGAACATGCTGGTATATATAGTTTGCGCAAAAATATACAAGCAGAAGAGGGCCTCGTAATTCGATTCTATCAGAAGAAAGGGTGTCACCTTCTCGTCAAAGGTCTACTTCCTCTTCTATTTTGTACATAGTTTTCCCGTTCAGAGAACATCTAAATGGCTTCAGATTGTGTTGTTATATTGCTTTCCATTCCCGATGTAAATTAAAAATGATCACGATAATAATGGCTCAAGTCTCTGTCAATGTAAGCTGCTATTGATCGTCTATGATGAAATGAAGCAGATACATTATAGAAAATTCATGGTTAGATGGCATTTTGTACGTAATGGTCAATGCCTCGATATCAAGCTAGAATCCATGGTATAACTGATTGTGGCTTGTTATTCGTGAATGAACAGAGAGTTCTGGATAGGTTGAGAGAGAGCAAAACAGAGGATCGAAGCTGAGATAAGAAACCAGCTCATCTGATTACTTTTGTATTGTTTGAGTACTTATACATGTATGAGTACAGTACATTGATTCACTTAGCTCGCAACTAATCTAACAATTTTCCTCCCTTAGACATGTGTCACTCTCATAATACTCCTACTCAAGATGGGGTGTAGGTGTTGCAAACCCCCATCTTGTCCAGGAAAAACCTGAACTGCCTAGGATGGAGTAGTTTGGTGGGGAAATTAGCTGTGAGGACACTGGCATAGTCTTGACAACTCCATCCTTCAACTTGTCTCTGATAAAATGGCAATAAGTTTTATGTGTTTTGTTCTCTTATGGAACATGGAATTGGCTCCAATATGTTGGATTGCTTCATTGTTGCAGCTTATCAGTGCAGGCCCTCGATGATTAATGCCAAAATCCTTCAATAAGTTCAGCAACCAAATCAGCTCGCAAGTAGCTTGAGCTATTGCACAATACTCTGTTTCAGCTATCGAGCAAGACACGTTTGATTGCTTTTGCAATCGCCAAGAAATCAGTGACGATCCCAAAATACACAAAATCCACTTGTGGCTCTCTAAGTATCAGATAAGCTGCCCAATCTGAGTCTACAAATGCCTTCAATTGCAGCTCTGAGTTTGAAGGGAAAAAAGACACCCTACCAATAATGTCGATAATGTACTGTAATACCTAATGGACGGCCCTCAGCTGAGTGGTTCTTGGTGCTAATACGAATTGGTTGAACTTATTAACCACATAGCTCAAGTGTAATGGTGGGACCAATGAGTCAAAGATAATATGCTAGATCTAATAGCAACTCACCATGGAGCTTAGACGAACAAGTGTTGGGCTCCACAGGTGTCGTTGTAGACTTGCAACCAAGAAGACCTAGATTAGACAAAATTTCCATTGCAGCTTACATTGTGATAAGTTGATCCATGTTCTTGATCTTGCGATCTCCAAACCCAAGAACTACTTTGAAACTCCAAGATCACACAACTTGAATTGGTTCGACAAGTCCTACTTCAAAAATTGCATATCATTAGAATTGTTACTAACAACCAAAATATCACAACATTAACAATCAAGGTTGAGCATTGAGATTATGGGTGTCCTCAAATGAACAATGAATGATCTAATTGGGATTGTTTAAATCCTAATGCAAGCATATCCTATGAGAATTAGTAATTCCATTGTATTGAGGCTTGTTTTAACCCATAAATTGATTTGTGAAGGTTGCATACTGGTGATTGTTGCAAGCGCAACTAAATGAGAGCTCCATAAACACCTCCAGCTACTAGTTGCATTTTGTACACCTCTCAACACATCATTCAAGTGATATTTAGTCTTGTACTCCCACTTACACCCAATTGGTTGTTTGGTAGGAGGCAAGGATACTATGGACCACATATGATTTTATTACATAGCCTTTAGTTCATCTACCATTGTTTTATGCCAAGGCATGGACTAAATAGCATCATGATGTGTCATAGGATCCACCTTATTAGAGATGACCATAACAAACCTCTTATGTTCATTAGATAATTTGAAACATCCTACACGAAGGGATAAGGGATGAGTAGTAGAATATAACAAAATGATTATATGAAATATTAACATGATAGACTTGATAATCTACAAGATGAGCGGGAGCTCAAGATCTCTTTTATGGCCTTGGGACTACATTGGAAGTGTATTGGTGTGGCAAGCTTCTATGTTGAACCAAGAGTTGTGTTTGTGTGTGGGATTATATGAGAATCTACAGCAGTTTGCTTAGAAGCATTGATGTGATCAAATATTGGCTTAGGTAGTACTACATTAGAAAATAACGAAATTGATTAATGGGAGGTCAAGATTGATGCAAAAGAAAGATGTTCTCATGGAAAACGTGTCATGAAATGAACACTTAATTAGATTCAAGATCAAGCAACTTATAACATTTGTAACTAAGTGGATAACTAATAAAAGCATAGGCTCGAGCTCAATAATCAAACTTATGATAGCCCTAGGGTAATGTAGAAGCATAGCATAGACAACTAAAAGTATGCAGGGGATTATATTTTAGCTTTGTGTTGCAATAATGGTGATGGTATATGATTAATAAAATATGTGGCTATCAAGACACAATCATCTCAATAACATAAGGGTAATCTTAATTGAAACAAGAGTGTCTTGTCCACATTTAGCAAATATTAGTTTTTTCTCTCCACTATTGCATTTGTTGAGGCATTTCGACCCAAGAATGATAGGGCTACATCCTTATTTCACGATAAAACTTGGAAAAGTTATACTCAAGTGCATTATTAGATTCTATACCCTTTATAGAAGTATTATATTAGGTCTTTATTTTACATACATATAAAAAGCTGGCATTAGTTGGGAAATTTTATATTTTAAATGCATGAGGTATATCTAAGTCATTTGTGAATGATTATCAATTAAAGTAAAAAAAATACTGATGACCAACTATTGTAGGAACTACAAAAAAATCCCAAACATAAATTTGAACCAAATCAAAAGGATGTGTTTCATACAATGACAAGTCTTACAATGGATAGAGGAATGGGTAAAAGAAAAACCAGTCAAGTGCAAATATGATTTCAAAGTTTATAAATGAGCAAAAGACGTATGTCCCAATCTCAAATGTCACACATATGATGGATACATAAGAACAAACAACAACAAAATTATATATGAGAAAATATAGCTTGTTCCTTCTTTTACTTTTTCTAATCATCAATCATTACATCATGTCTACTGTCAAATAATCTTCATCAGTAAAAAAAAAAAAAACCACACTACAAGTTGAATCTCATGTCAAAGAGCTTATACTTATCAAATTAAATTGAAATGGAGAAATAAACAACACATTTTGAAGCAAAAGATGCAAATTAATTATAAGAGAATCAGTCTTAGATATCATGACAGTAATACCATGTGGCAATTTTACAGATTGTCGTATAATGAAGATGAAAATGAGAAACAAGTGTTATTGACAACAAATGTAATGCGCATCACCAATATCCAAAATTCAAAACTCATCAAGATTTGAACAAATGAAATCTGCATATGAAGAAAGTACCTTAACATAGACTTGAGAGATAAAAGGTTTAGTAGGTGTTGAAGTGATCTCATTTGGTTTTGCGGGTGTAGGTCACCTTTGTTGAAGTTGCAAGTTGATATATGCAATAACTTATTGCATCTGATTTGTCGTGACAGTGCTAGGAGATGATGTCATGGTAGCTGCATTTACACCATAGTTGGAGAAGTTATCTTTGGTTTGCGATTACATGTGATGTGTTATTCCTCCAACGAATTCTCTGTATGAACATTTTCCTTTAATTGTGATTGACAACCAAGAGGATAGTCATGCAATTTATAACACTTATCAATCATACGGTTGATAGCTCCATTGTGATTGCAAACTGGTCATTCATGTCGACCTCTCCCATAAGTAGTCACAATTGTAATTGCTGAGGGTGATTGTTGAGGAATGTGTGTTCGTGATTGCACAAGCCATAGTTTCTCAGATAGGAAGAGACAAAAAACTCATAGGTCTTTGCATTTCTTCCGTCCTCTAATGCCTGTATATGTCTCATTTAGTCTTATTAGAAATTGAAGCACAGTTTCTTGTTATTGATTACTTATCTAACCTTTCTATGCATTACAAGTACAATTACTATATGTACAAATAGGAATGGGTTGATAATTTCATAACTCTTTCCATGAGATTTTAAGATGAGCGTAGTATGAGTTTATATTATTAGATCCTTATGCAAAATAACTTATTTGTCGCTTGAGATGGAAAACTTGTGGTGCATTGCTCCAGTAAAACCTCTCTCACAGATCTCTTCAAATATTGTGAACCATTTCCATATACATAAGACTTTCAGAGATTTCCTTATTGTCAGCATTGATAATACATGATATGACCATGCTATTGGATATTTTCCAAGATGAGAAAGTTGAATATGTGTTAGGAGGCCAAGTAACCGATTCATTGATAAATCCCAGTTTGTTTTTAGCACTTAATGCAATTTGCTTTGAGTTAGGAATTGTAGTTTGGACCAATAAGTAGATGAGTAACCATGACTTGGCCTATATTCTCGCAACTATAAACATATAAAGAAATGTTGATGCTGTCTATGAGAGCAAAGTTGTATGAAACTCTATTAGTGGTTGTTGAAGAAGGTGATGTAGTCTACGGAGGTTGAAACCTACTGTTATACACTAAAGGTGGAATCTACACTACAGTACTATGGCAAGAGAATCACAGTAGAAAACTTATATATTTGTTCTTTTTTACACCTGAGTCATGTATATTTTAAAATGACTCTTTTAGTCTTATATATTTAATTATGTAATATATTTAAATCCTAATTTTAACAGTTCACTAACATGACATTTAATGATGCCACCTGTATCTAACCATAATCTATCTAGTTTCAATTGAGATCCATTAGCCCATTAGCAATGGGTACAATTTAGCTTTATTGTAGAAATTATTTGTGAAGAATTCCTAAAACTAAATGGGATCATGGAGCTGACGATCCCTTCGTCCAGTTTTCACTAGCAGTTCTTATGTAGTCAAGATTTTATTGGTATTACTGTACATATATTGTGCTATTTGTAATATTTTCTTGTGGTTAACTAGTAGGCTTAAGTTATTATCTTGTAATTTTCTTGAGTATTTTTCCTTATGCCCTTTTTGAGTAATGAATAAAATTCTCATTACTACCAAGAAGAAAATGGAAAAAAAAGGACGACTGCTAAAAAGTGGGTTTATTCTAAAAAATCAAAATGAGGGACTTTATTGTCAATATATAAAAATACAGGGGTATCATGCAATTACTGGTAAATCTTTGAACCGGTGAAGATTTCGAATGGTGCCAAAATTCTGAATCGGTTCAGCAGTATTTTCCGAGTCACCTTGCGCTCTCCTCCCCTCTGTGATAGGTTTCACTAGGGTTCGGTTGCTCCTTTCGCGCCATCTCGCCGAAGCTCCGAGACGAAGTTGCAGCTAGCAGGAGCATACAAGACCTGTGCTCAAAGCTCTCTCAGTGCGACATCGGCAGCGCTGGTACCTTTCTCTGCTTTAGCCTCACTCTCTAGCACACACTCAGAGCTCAATTCTGCGGCATAATTGCTAGATTCCTGTTATGCGTATTGAGAATTGGTGTCTGACATCGAGCCGGGTTTCTTTTTTCCGTGAAAATCACAGTGCTTTTTCTGGGGATATGCAGCCGGCCTCGGCTCAAGGTCCACCACTGAGCGATACTGGCCCGCCAACTGCTGCCACCGCTCAGAAGGACCTGGCTGGTAGTGTGAATGGTTCCACAGCTGAAAATGCCCAAACGAAGTTTTCTATTTCACCGGTTCATGTTGTTCCAGCGCCTTCCTTCTCTTATACTGTGCGTCCGAATACAAATGCAGCTTCTCCAGCTCCAGTGAGTGTATTTTTGACGTTTGTCTAGTTTTCTTTTGAGATAATTTTGCTCCATTCAACTTCCTGCTGTCTAATTTTCGAAATACAGTTGTTATAATAAATACTTATCTCAATCAGTCAAATATATTTTGATCCATCATTCTATTCTTGGTATCTGTCCATATGTCTTGTTCCATTATCCATGACTAGTTATTGGGTGCTTGGTGTTGGTGCATCAAGATGTTGTTATGTAATGATGGAAGGATGCCATGCTTGACCACTCTCATGCCGGGAAAGGTGCTAACCAATGTAGCTAGAAGTGGATAGTCAGATGTACTCATGACAGTAAATTGATTGCAGATAAAATCCAATAATTTCTTATATTTGGGTCAAGATGACCTAAGTCTTCTGCATCTGTTCTCCAACTATATTTGCATTTGGTCATTCAGTTTTCTTTTTGATATTCTTCAAAGAAAAAGCTATTTTCTTTAATGCAGGTTTTTAACATGGGCCAACCAGTACCTGTGGGCATCATGCCACCCGCTGTCCCTGGGTTTACACCCTCGAGCAGTCCTTTTTCCTACATGATTCCTGAAAAAGGTCATCATGTCCCTAATGAACCTTTGCAAAAGAGCTCAGTAAGGGTCCTTTTATTTGCTTTCCAGGGTATAGACCAGGGACTTTTGAAGTAAATTTTATGTGGCATATATCTTAAATAATGATCAAACAAGACAGTTAGGAGGCCATATGTTTATCATAATTGCAACTGATCTGTATGACTGCAGCCTTCATCTAGCTATGCCCCTGTGGTAAAAAGTTGCACTAAAAGCACAAACATTGATTAGCTGAGTATTGGATGCACATGGAAACATTGTCTGATTCTTAAAACAACCAATATAGTAGAAGGGAACCATGAAAGAGCTGGCTAACTCAAAACTTAGATTTAATGCAATCAAAACACAGTTGAATCTAAGGGGAAAAATTTTGCATTATCTTTCCTTTTTTCTTAAAAGAATGCAAACTTCAGCTCATTGAAAGGAAAATTGACTAACATGCAGTAGTCCTCCTTGCTTGCTGAATCCATTGCATGAAGGAAATTGTAGAGGGTATAAGAATGTTCAAATATTAAATTGTGAATGATTTTAGTATGCCGGCCTTCATTTTGTAATAGGTGACACTTAAGTTGTGGAATTTGTTGAGTTGATAACAATATGCATTCTATTCGTCCAGGCAATCATTTATTTGTTGCCTTACATACAAACTCCTGTTCAAGCTATATGCTCTATTTTCTGTGGACTCATTTTTACCCATTTTGTTGTATTATGTATAAAATGCTGATAGGATTTTCATGTTTTATTGAATGTAGAGTTCATCAAGCACTATTCGTCAAGATATTAGTAGTTCTAAGCCAGAAGTGTTGCCTGGTCCTCCTCAAAGTACCGGAGCTCCCATACAACTGACTCCTAATATGGGCACAACACCCCCTTGGCCATCAGGTCCTCAACCATTTGCTGCCCCTCGTGTAATGCTGGGTCCCACAGGGCCACTGGGTCCCCCAGGATTAGCCCCGACCCCACTAATATCATCCTCTAATGCAACTCCTCCACCGGTAGCATCTGATTCTTCCTCTTCTTTGAGACCCAATATGGCAGGTGGCCCTGTTTCATCTACTCCGGCTGTTCAGCAGCAAGTATATTCTCCCTATCCTTCTTTACCTCATATTGCAGCTAATCCTCAGGGATTATGGTTGCAGCCTCCTTCTCAGATGAGTGGTATGGCAAGACCACCTTTTATGCAGTATCCTGCTGTTTTCCCTGGCCCCTTCCCTTTTCCAGCACAAAGTATATCTGCTCAATCTGCATCATGTCTGGACCCACAACCTCCTGGTGTCACTCCTCTGGGATCTACCAGTGGAGTCTCTCTGTCTTCTGCTCCAAGCCATCAATTTGCTGGCAATTCAAGTGTGCAAGAACAAATTAATCCTCCTCCAGTCGGTGAGCTGAAATTTTGTGATTTTCTAACTACATAATTTATTCTTAACAAGAAGGGATTGCTTCAATCTTATAGTGGCATTTCAGATAGCAGTAAAAATTCCAATGAGATCAAAACAAAAGATGGAGTGGCTTCTGCACAGTTAGATGCCTGGACTGCTCATAAGACTGAATCTGGAACTATCTATTACTATAATGCTTTGACTGGGGAATCTACGTATGAAAGACCTGTGAGCTTCAACAAGGAGGTGATTACTATGCTCGATAGTTCTTTATTAACTTTAAACTTGCAATCATGGATTAGCTCAAGTAGATATAACTCTTGAGTAGTTGTAGGTTTTGTTCCCCTTTTGCATGTGGCGCATGGCCCATAGATCCCAGATGAGGGAACCCTAGGAGGGCTGCCAGCTCCAAGTATTTTAATGTGGCATAGCCTTAAAGTTAAGGGCGAGAATACCTAGATGTATGCTTGCACATGGTTCATTTGGATCCATGTGCTTTTGGGGTGTTCCTGTGTCTGGAGAGAATAAACTTCATCTCACATTAAAGATGAAAAACTTTGATGGGTTTCCATATTCTGATGTTTTTCCTAGCTTATACCCAAAAAAAAAGGATTTATAAGAAAATATATGATGGTTTTATCTTTTTGCTCTCTCACATGTCATGGAATCTAGCTAAGGAGTGGGACTAAAAGCATAAAATTAACATTGTACGTCAATTTTTTTTTTTGAAGATTGTGAGCCACTTTAGTTATTCTTGCTTAGAGAACTTATTTGTTTCTTGGAGCATGATAATTAATCCAAGGATGGTGGGCTTATCTATCTTGTCAGTGGATCTTTTACATTTTATCTATCCCCTTTCTACGCAACATGTGTTATATGTTTATGTTGTCCCATATAATATGGGCCCTAATGTTATATGCATGTTTTATCACTACTATCATATGTATATTGTTGACAAAATTTCCCTCTCCTCTGTTTGTTGAAGCAGCCTAATGATGTTGCCTTGCAACCAACTCCTGTCTCAATGTAAGTTTGCTATTCTAGAGTAGTAATAGCATCAACTAACCTCTTTGCATCTGCAAATTATGGATAAGCCCGACAATCCATGTCATGTCATGTCTAAACGTGTTCATGTTAGAAAATCCTTAACCCGTACATGACCCTGTTATTAAACGGTGAGAAATGTCTAACCCAAACGCAACCTGCCTAAATTGTGGGTTGACATGACACAACCTGTTTAATATATATAACTTAAATGTGTCATTTACACTGTATGTGATTAACACGATAAACATGGTAAATACATACTTGAACATGTTAAATGGTTTAATAAGTTCAATACACACTTGAACACATTTAGTTATATGAGTTTAATCATGTCTTATCAAGTTACATAGGTTCAATCTGCTTTAATGCATTTATTTAAATGTGTTATGTAGGTTTTACCCATTTATACATGAAACATGTTTATTCTTAACCTGAACCTATCTAATTCCATGTTGTGTAGGATTATTGTGTTGTGTCAAAAATTCCCAGGGCCTAATTATGGTGTCATTCACTTTTATTTTAGTTTTGAAGTTTCTTCTTATTAAAATAATTGCTTGTCTTACTAAAAATCAAGTTAACATTGTATGTTGATTGAAATGATCATGTTTTGCTCTTCAAATTGTTGGCCCTGTGTTACCATTCAGTTTGGCAATATGTATCAACTCAAATAATTATTTCCTTATTTCATTATGGCTGCGGGGTGGCAGTGGTGGATATGGTGGATTGGGAATCTTCTTGTTCGAAGTATTTGTGTTTTAGATATTTACTGGATAAGTTTTGCTGAAAAACCAGCATATTTAATGTGAATGGGTTGTCTTCAAATGACTTTGTGTTTCTCTTGCTAGAGTGAGAATATAATATATCTTTTTTAGTCAATGAATAAATTGCTTTTGATTGTTTTTTGTCCAGGGAGAAGGTGGTTGGTACAGATTGGGAAATTGTCACAATGAATGATGGCAGAAACTATTATTATAATCACAAAACTAAGGTAATATACAATATGCATCTCTTCTTTGTTTAGTTACAGAATCTCTTTGTTCACTTTCATTGGGTTTTCATACAATCTGTCTACATGTACCAAC
The DNA here is from genome assembly GCA_900174645.1 of Sonneratia alba. Taxonomy (NCBI): domain Eukaryota; kingdom Viridiplantae; phylum Streptophyta; class Magnoliopsida; order Myrtales; family Lythraceae; genus Sonneratia; species Sonneratia alba. Next base: position 2,742,398 of record FWPY01000027.1, on the reverse strand, counting down.
TACTCAAATAGGTATTGTTTTGTGGCGATCTTCATATCACTTCCACCCTATCTCTTTTTACGTGAACAAAATGGACTTTATTAAGATGCATCATGACATCCATTGATCATTCACAAGCAGCTGTTCCAAAAAATTATCCAATCTCAAAAGAATCAACGTTTGTTTTCTCATATCTCCCATCCAATGTCATTACTAGGAATCTCTTCTGTCCCGATGTCTGGTTCCCCAATCTTTCTGTAGTGCAAAGAAATTATATCCAATTCCTTTGACCTTCTCAAGGAGAATATCAGATTTTTCTAAATCAAGTATACATACTTTTACTTTTTGTTGTCGATACTGCCATTTTTGTGTTGAGGGCTACTGAATATTCACATCTTTTCTTTTGCTGAGTATACTGGATATTCACATCATTTTGGTACCAATTTGTGTTTTCTTCCTACTTTCCTCTTTCTATTTGCATGGAGAGAAAAATCTGTTTTTACCTTTCCAGTTCCATGATAAGGTTAGAAATTTATATGCTGTTTTACTCTCTGTTGTTCATTGTACTTGATGGAAAATATGGATCTATTGGTGGTTCTTATGATATTTTTTATTGACTCAGTTAAGCAGCTGGCAGATTCCGACAGAGGTCAGTGAATTGAGAAAAAAGCATGACATTGTTCAGTCTAAGGAGAACCCAGTTGCAGTGGCTAATGCTAATATTCACGAGGAAAAAGAGTCTAATTCTATTAATTTGAGTGCTCCAGCGCTTAACACTGGTGGTCGTGATGCGATAGCCCTTAGGGCCTCTGCTGTACTGGCACCATCATCCTCATCTGCTTTGGACTTGGTTAAGAAAAAGTTGCAGGAGTCAGGCTTTCCTGGTAATTCATCACCTGCTCCAGTTTTATCTGGAGCGACCATGTTGGAATCAAATGGAGTGAGATCAGATGAGGCAACTGAGAAAGTGATTCCAAGTGAAAGTAATAAGGAGAAGCAAAAAGATGTCCATGGCGATGGGAAAATGTCAGACTCTTCCTCTGATTCTGAGGACACTGATAGTGGACCATCACAAGAGGAGTGCATTCGCCAATTTAAGGTATCTTTTGCTGAAAAATGATTCTTAGAATGGGAGAATAGATGCTTCAGTGAGTTAAGATGTTGGAGATTCTATTTTGCAGGAGATGCTAAAGGAACGAGGAGTAGTGCCTTTCTCAAAGTGGGAGAAGGAGCTCCCAAAACTAGTGTGTGATCCACGATTTAAGGTGTGCTTCATTAAAATGTCATTGATTTATTAAGATACTTTAATCAAGTGTCTGTATACTGTATTTGGGTCGAAGTATGAAGTATGAACCTTTTTGCATCTAACAAAAATATGTGGATGGGTTTTCATCCATATCATTTTTATTCAGCCTTGCCCCATTATGATGACTCCTGCAAAAAAAGCCTGAAATGTGAAAGGGAGGTGATAAAAGTGCTGATAAGTTTAATGTTTGAATTTTAGGCTGGGGAGCATCCATTTATCTTCATATCATGCTTAAATTCTCTTAGTCAAGAATTTCTGGTAGTTTTTTGTCCTTGTATCTTCATGTGTTGCTTGAGATCTCTTGACTTGTACCCGGGAGATAGCTGATAACTGGATGCTGCAGGCTATCCCAAGTCATTCTGCTAGAAGATCCTTATTTGAACACTACGTAAAAACACGTGCTGAAGAGGAGCGCAAGGAAAAACGAGCTGCTCAGAAGGCTGCTATTGAGGGATTTAAGCAGCTTCTAGATGAGGCATCTGAGGTCTTGTAGAGTTCTTACAATGTCCATGTTTTATATTTACAACAAAGTTTGGTGCATTTTGTTGACTATGTTGGTGATGTCTTCCAGGATATTGATGCTACTACTGATTATCACTCTTTCAGAAAGAAATGGGGCAATGATCCACGATTTGAGGTCTTGGACCGTAAAGATCGAGAGAGTCTATTGAATGAGAGGTATTTTATCTCACTTAGTGTTAGGAATGTATTTGTGGATCTCATGATTGCAATCGCAATTTTTCGTGGCTTATATTATTATGGATTTCTAAGGTCACAACTCCCCAATGTTTGGCTCGGTGATTCTAGTATAGTTGAGGGATTGCCTTGACTAGCTGGATTAAGATGCTGTTTCTAGTGAACTTATTTCACAGGCCTATAAGTGATCATTAAAGATTCATCACCTTTCTTATGTCAAGAATGTGCAGCAAGGAGAGTGTCATGGTACATTTGAAAAGTTATAACACTTGAAAGAGGGCATAAAAGTAACAAAATAGATGTGGATCTCAAGGTATACACTGTGCACAACTATACACGAATCTGCAGCCTGTATGAGGACAATAGCACCCATTTAGCTTTTAGTTGCTAACAGATTTTATGTGGCAAAGCAAAAAAATTTTACAAGAACAAAAAAATACATATTAAGATCATACCAATATACAGTAAATTGATAGGAGCAGAAGCTATGTATCTTTGTCTGTCAACCTTTGCCAATCTAAGCACAAGTTACAGAGAATCCAAGTTACCCTTTCTCAACCTGCTTATCCCCTTACTTGAATTTCCTGTGCTTTTAAACTCTGTTTAGTTACATCTGAATCATTGAACTTCCTCTTCTCGTAGCCTTAAAAGGACTTCACTTTTTTTTTCATACTTATGTTGAGCATTAGAATGTGCTAGCCACAATTGTAGCCTCTTAGAGGATCAAATACATGAATCATCATCCTGTGTGCTGCTAGAGTAAAACTTGCGCTCGCTTTGGCAAAGCTTCTGGTTACAGATGGAGAATTTTATTGTACTCCAGAGTGGATTTAAAGAAAAGTACTTCTGACATTGCAGTTATCTTTCTGGTTTGTCAAGGATTGTAGATTTTTCTTGTTACACCCAACATGGACCCAGATAAATTAGAAGTCCACCACAGAGACATTCATGGACCGCTCTACTGTAGTTCTTAGCAGATAATTCCATTATGTTTTCATAGACACATCCAAATAGGAGTTTGGAGAAATTCATTTTGAGTCCGCCAACTGGACTTATCCCCATTACTCTCTGGATAGATTGATTATAGGATTATAGTTTTTCATTTGTCTAATTGATAGAACAGCCTTCTAAATGTCAACTCTTTAGGCAAATGAAAATTCTGGGTTTGCTGTCTGTACATCCTTTATCCTTCTGAAGCTGGTAGCTTCAATTTGTTAATGCTTTTCTCCTCAAATATTAGGGTCCTGCCTCTGAAGAAAGTTGCTGAAGAAAAGGCCCAAGCATTGCGTGCTGCAGCAACCTCCAGCTTTAAATCCTTGCTTCGAGAGAAAGGAGATGTTACCGTCAATTCCCGCTGGTCCCGGGTGAGTGTGACTGGATGCTTTTTTTTTGGGGGGTCAACGCATAAAGAGAGTTGGTGACTTGCATTTAGGTAGTTTAGGGACTGCTACTAGACTTGAAAGATGACCTCATCCTCAAGATTTTGTATTTGATCGTATTATACAGTTTGACATAAAATCCTTTCACATGACAGTGTGTCAAATGATTACTTTCAATGCAATAGAAGATGTCTTTTTCATTTATTTTTTTGACTGAGAATATGCAGCGCCACAAAATTTTCTCTTCCATGTGTTTGTTTGCATGTCTTTTCTCTCAACTTTTAATGGGAGTGTTGCTTCAATTTTCTCATTTACTATATAGAACTATATGTCTGATGATTAGTAGCTCATTTCTTTTGAACTCATGGTTCTTTTGTCAGCCTGCCCTGCATGTAAGATTTCTGAGTGGTGTTCAACTTGTCAGATATCCTTTTAGACATATATAATCTATCTTTAGTGCTGATTAAGATATGGAATTGGAATACATCTAACAAAGAAATGACACTGATGACCTGCATGTCATATAGGAGTATATAGTTTGTTAGAAGAGAACAATTGTTGAGATTTGTCTTGTCAATACTGTTTTTAGACCCCCAAAAAAATTGCAGTTCTCAGTCTGATCTCTCAGTGAGTGGAAAAAGAGGCTTAGTGTTCAAGTGATGAATTACTTGCATTCAACTCTGTGAAGCTTTTTCTTTTTTAATGATCAAATTGTGGTCTACTATTTTAGTTTGTTCTCTTTCTTGATGGATGCGGTAGGGGAAGGAAATAACATAAGAGATGATCCAAGATCTGGAGTTTGTTATATGATACCAAATTGGGAGACTTCTAATAAAGAAATGGCACTGATGACCTGCACCTCATATAGAAGAATGGAGTATGTTTAGAAAAGAACAATTATTGAGATTCGTCTTCTCAGCAGTCTTTAAGACCCAAAAAAAAAATGTTAAAGTTTAGTCATTCAAAGTGGAAAAAAATGCTTACTGCTTCATGTAATGAAATGTGGCATCCTTTTATTCTGCTATGCGAACCATGGTATTTTACCTTTTTGGCCATTGGTGTCTGCTTAATTATGGTCAACTAAGTTTCATCTCTTTCTTGATGTGGTAGGTTAAGGATAATGTTAGAGATGATCCAAGGTATAGAATGGTTAATCATGAAGATAGAGAGATCTTATTTAATGAATATATAGATGAACTGAAGGCCGCACAAGACAGGGAAAATCAAGAGGCAAAAGCCAAGCGAGACGAGCAGGTTTTTTTTTTCCGCATTTAATATAGTACAACAAAGATTTGTCTTGCTGATATGCACTATTTGTCCTCTATTTCAGGACAAACTAAAGGAAAGAGAGAGAGAATTGCGGAAAAGGAAAGAGAGGGAGGAACAAGAAATGGAGAGAGTGCGATTGAAAATTCGCCGGAAGGAAGCAGTTGCATCTTTTCAAGCTTTATTAGTCGAGACAATTAAGGACCCTCAGGTACCAAAATATGTTTCGCACATAAACTAGGACAAGGTTACTGAATAAGCGATAGCCGAGCAGCCACAACGATTTTCTTTTAAATTTTTATCTGTCTGCATGATTAGAACCAAATGCTTCTAGCTTTGTCTAAACTAGTTACACTGACAGGATATGTATTTTTGTATCCATAAAAAAAGTGTATGTATTATTTAGGGTGCATCATAGATAGGGAGAATAAGTTGATCTCTGCTTTATATGTGTTTAGGCTTCTTGGATAGAATTGAAAGCTAAATTGGAAAAGGATCCTCAAGGACGTGCTACCAACCCAGATTTGGATCCATCTGACACAGAGAAACTCTTTCGAGAACATATAAAGATGCTGCATGAGGTATGCTCTGACTGACTAGTGTTCTTGCGGCAAAAGAAGTACAACTCATGTTTTTTGCTCCCATGAATTGATGTTGACCGATTCATTGAACACATTTAGTATTTGTGATGAAGACAGCCTGAGGGAGGAAATGAAAAAGGAAATCGGGGAGAAGAGAAAATCTGTATTAGCTGTTGAAAATCGTTCTTCTGATAACTTTGTCTCGTCATACAGAGGTGTACCCAAGAGTTCAAATCACTACTATCGGAGGTCGTAACCCCGGAAGCAGCTTCTTCCAAGGAGACAGACAACGGGAAAACTGTCCTCAACTCGTGGTCAACTGCAAAATCCCTCCTCAGACCTGATCCAAGGTACAACATAATGCCCCGGAAAGAGCGAGAAGCTCTGTGGCGCCGACACGCAGATGATCTATTGAAGAAGCTGAAGTCAGGAGATGATGATAATAAAAGGGAAGAAAGGGTTTCAGATTCGAAGGTTAAATCAGATAGCCACTCGAGGAGAGCCCGTGATCGGGGATAAAAGGTGACCCTCCTAGACATGCAGAGTTTAGAGTCCCTTCACTGAGCCTAGATGCCGTAATCATGCAGGGGATCAAGATTAGGTTTTGCTATTTGACAGGTTTCAGAATTTAAACATTGTATATTGTTAATTAGAGTTGCGGTTTCCCGTTTCTGAATCGATTGAGACATTCATATTCAATCCGTTTCGAGGAGGCTTCTCTAGTTGGATCATACATCACTATGAACCACAACGAGCAAGAGAGACCAATTTGCCCGGTCGATGAGGGAAATAATGGATCTTGAAAATTGATATAGGCTCATGGGGAAAACCATTGGAGGGCAGTAATTAGCAGCATACAACATTGGACAGTTCATGTTTTAGAGGTTTCCTGTGGACTCATCCGTTACTTATCAAAAAAAGTCATGGACTTATCCAAAGATGGTTCCAAAAAATTCGACCCATCAATGTGAAGATTAAAATGACGACTTTAATTGGCTAAAATTTTCATGGCTGTGGTCCGAAATGCGAGATTGTCGGTCTAGCATGTTAGATTTATGTGGTTGAAGGGTTATCACGTATTTCGTGTATGGAGGACTTACCAACCAATTGTGAAAGAATTTTTTTTACATCTGAACGGATCAACATAGCTTGAGCCCAGCCATATAGAAAAGTAGTCATACATCACGTCTGTCTCAAATTCTTTGATGGTTCAATTACCTAATCGAACGGAGCCCATCTTATGAGGCAACGAGCAAAAGCCTTTTAACAATGTCTTAGGTCTGTTAATGGTAAATGCACCTTGTTTGATGAATAACCCATGGGATCTGATCGACCTGGACATGCATGGAATAGGAAACCTGTGTTTAGATAACCCATTATCGTTCCTAGCTAGTAAAATAGACTTATGAATTCCATATGATCTTATCTCTTCATAGGTCAGGCGACATTCCACAAACCATGTCCCAAATTTGGGGACAGCTACCTGAATTCAATTCTGGGTCAGATTTAAGACGACGAAACCCCACAGGTAAATTCGAGAAAAAAAAAGAGCTGTATCTCACTTTCTGTAGGCTCGGTTAGCCATCTATTGTTTCTTGCAATGGTATTGGCTCTCTTGTATTGAATGGACAGCATCTGGTTTACATACAAGTGTTATAGAGATTGACAGGCAAATTCGAGTTGTACAGAAGCATCAACAGTTAAATCTTTATATTACATTACAAAAATTACAGCAGTCTCCTATATATCAAGTGCTCTCCTGTTGACAAACTACACATCCGAAGAGGAAAACTTTAAGGCATTGTTTGTTCTTCAACAATCTGAGTGAGCAGTGTTCTTCCATAGAGTTCTATGAGCTAACCTGCTGAGAGAGAAGCACAAGGAGCCCCTGCGGCCCCGCTAAGATTTCATTCAGGAAACTGATCAGCCCAAACCACACAACAGGGGTCACATCAACTCCTCCAAGAGGAGGGATCAACTTCCTTGTCGGGATGAGGAGGGGTTCCGTGGGAGCATATGCAATCACGTAAGGGAACTTTCCCACCGGAAGCTTAGGATACCATGACATGACTATCCTCAGTATAAAAAGGAAGGCAAATGCTGAGAGGAATGGGCCCAGGACCCCAACAGCAAGCTTCGCTGTTGCAGGGTTGATATCTGCAATGGCTAATCCTTGCATTGAATGGGAGCCGATTCCAAGATTTTGCGTGGAACTAATTGCACTGGACGGATCCGGAAAAGAGGTTGGGCTTTGGAATGATAGTTCAGTGCCTGAAGAAACCATGAATCCCACACATATGGTGCTGCATCTCGCTGGTCGAAGGCCATAAACAAGTCTTCTTCCATTGAGATTCTTGAAGCTTGTCTGCAAACAAAACTAGGCAGCGAAGATGTAATCACTACCATTTATGCTAGGATCAGCCACGATGTAAAGGCAAAGTGATCAAATTATATTATTAAAAAATCACAACAGGGAGAAGGGTTCCGTATCACACAAAAGTTGAAGGGAACAACACATCCATCAGAGTTTTCACCATACCAAATTCAAGAAAGTTAACATATCTTCAAGGATGCCACTGTGTTTGTTAATGTGAAACTCTTCAATCAACTCAACTGTTAGTAATTTGCTGAATTTCTAACTGAATTCTGCAATGAATTTGGCACTGCAAATCAGGACCAAACTAGGGGTGGACAGATCCAAGTACCACTAATTTTCAAGGTATCCGGACTCGCAACAATGGAAACCATTTCAACACAACATAATAGAAGGATATAATAGACATTTTCTTCAGATAGTCAATGGCCGTTCTTTCCATTTTATCCTCTTCACTGGTATTGATCATTGATCGGAACAATTGAAAAGATTCTAGAGCATCCTCAGACCATATTGTATTTGTCTAAGATCTGTTCCTAAGATTTGGATCAAACCATTCTTTTTGAACACAAGAACTGGACCATACTGTACACTGTTGGACTGTACTCCCATTTTTCTTCTATCATACTGATGACTCTATGACTCTAAAAATATTTCAGTACGTTCAGATGCTGCGAAGAAAACAAGATTACAGAAGATCTTCACAGTTTCAATTTGGGTTTTGTTTGTTTAGCTTGTTTTACTAGGATTTACTAAATTTTAGTTTTGAGCATGATAAATTAATCAGATATGGTAATCACTTCATTTTATGAAAATATCTCTGTACTAGGAATTAGTGGTGCATACGGCACAACAATTGGAGCTGTGAATAAAGAAGTCATGATCGATTATGGTCAATTATGAGAACGAAATTTTCCTTATATATCTAATTCCCAGCACTTTGTGCACTGAAACAAACTGAACTTCATTGCGATTTGTCCATAATCTACCCATTTGGTTCCCTACAGCTCCATTACACACCCCTATACCAAACCGCCCTCTATAATCTATAACTGATTCCCTTGAAAATTCAATCCGGAACCAGTCGAATTGAGCAGCTCAAGATGCAAGGTTCTAGATTTCAAGCATTCAAAGGAAAGGAACCCATTGAAGCTCCTTAAAGTTGCGTTCCAACTGACAACAATTCCCATTTCTTACACAACTCAACACCTGCACGTATTCCCACCTTTACCGAGACTCAGGAGAATTGTGTCGCCATGGAACAGCAATTCTACACACAGAGAGAGACAGAGAGTTGAGGAACTTACGCGGATGGCAGTCCTCGATGGCGGGTTCAACGGAGTGCGCCACCCTGCAAAAATCGGGAGGTGAAATTTGGAGGAGACCCAAGAAAGCACTTGGCTTTGCGAAGAACTTGAACTCTACCTGCAGAGCCGCTGCTGTTAAGGAGAGAGAAAGAGGCCGTCATTGCCGCCATTGCAGAGAGAGAGCCAGAGAGGGGAGGGAGCCGAGCGCGTGAGCATATGGATTCCCATGAAACTGCAAGGTAACCGATAATCCAAAACCGGATCGGGATCACAGCCGGGTCGTACCTTAAGGCTCAGACGGGGCCCATCCAAGCCCACACCTAACGGGTTAGTCTAAACCGTCCTTTGGACCGGACCGGTTGGAGCCCATGCCCCAAGGAAACTTGCATAATTATTGAATTTCATCTTGAATCCACAGCCATTGACTCCACATGAGAGATGGCTTCACCTTCTTTGTGCTCGATGCAAATAGCTAACTGCGCAATGATTCTATGACGGGAGACCGCAGGATGCTGGCCGAGCCAGTAGAAGCATATGCCACTCCACTGCAACTTCCCAAGAAGGAAGAGATCTCCATGCACCAGAAGAATGGTCCTTCAGATGTAGCACCCAATTTTTGCCACTCTGTATCGACCAAGCCTCGACAACATGGGGCTTCAAGGATGCTAGCCAAGCAAAACTAGAAAAAAGAGTGCTTTTGCCTCGTTTCAATGACCATTCTATTCGCGGGGAATCTCCTACATCAAATACGAAATAATAACGTCACCAATTTGTGATAAGACCCAACGCCAAACATATAAAAAATTAACATAAACTACAAAAAATACAAGTTTCAAATGATAGATTGATGAGCTTAACTCAGGATGATGGCTCAAATATCAAATCATGTCAACTCGCGATAAGACTCAATACCAACAGTAACAAGACACTTACCGATGACTTGTAACGAGAGATGTACGTGGTAAAGTCATAAAAGATCAAATTTTATAGTGAATTCAATAGAATGACTATCCATTACCTATGGCGAAGATGACACAGCCAACTACCAAAAAGGTTGATCAATAAATCAGGCTAAACATTATAGGGAAAATTTAATAAGTTCAAAATTTTCTTAAAATAAATATCTAACTCTTCAAAAAAAATCTTTTAAATCTTACTAGTAACTTTGCCAACTTGTCAGAGTTTCTCACTGACGTTCATCCCAACTCACATCCCAGTAAATTTGCTATTGCATTCTCTTACACCTTAAAAAGGAAGAAAAAAAAGGAATAACCTTGAAAAAAATGTGACAGAAATAAAGAACAATAGAAGAAAGATGCTCTCTTTTTATTACTAAAAAGGAAAGATACTCGATAAATGAGGGTTCGGTTTTTATTTCAACTGCCTCAATAAGATTTTCCTATTTTTTTAAAAACAGATATTAAAATTTTAATTAATTTAAATTGGAGTTAAATAGAATAAAACTCTTCAATGCTTCCCCTTTTCAACGTCCAAATGAAATCTTCGGATTCTAAACCGATTCCCTGAACTTAGGGGCTGCGTCCGAGGGTCAAGGTCTCGACAGGGAGAAGTTGAAGAGGAAGAAAGACGGAGGGAAACGGCTTCTTCCGCCTCCTTTCTATCTCATTTAATTCAACGTCTTCATCTCTCTCACTCTCTGTAAGCCCTGATATTCCTAGGAAATCCGACACATGGTTGACTTTCCCGAGGTATCCTTCCCTTATTGCTTGAATTATCTCATGGGTAGCCGTGATCGATGCTCCATCTCATTGCTTGGGTCAGAATTGATGTTAGGTTTTTCGTTTTAAATGAACCCACCTGGATTTTGCTCTCTCTCTCTCTCTCTCTTTGTTCGTGTCCTAATCCTCATGAACGGAGAAATGTCCTTTCTTTCCGTCTGAGAAAATAATTCTGAACTCAAATCGCTTCAGCTTTATGCTTTGTTTGATTTTTTATTTCTGAGGCTTATTCTATGGAGTATAGTGATCAGAAAAAACGTTCTGATCTGAAGATGTTTCAAGAGATATTCTTGTTTGGTAATGTTTCCAGAAACTTAGAGATGTTTCTTGGACTGATTGAATTGTGTTACAAGTGCTTTCTGATTTTAAAGATTCTGTTATCTAGTCCCCGAGCTAAAACCAAAGAATGAAGCTTGGTAGGTTTGGAGGCCATCTGAGCTGTCTTTCATAAGCTTTTCGCTCAACTTCGTTGTTTTGTTCCTATCTTCTTAGCCTCGGATATATTGGATGTCCCATTTCTTAAGCCTTGCCTATCTGCAGAGCTTCTTTCTGCTTCTTTTAGCATTCCCATTTGTTATCCCTGATCAATTGTGGAAGAAGGAAGTTGATGCGTTACTATTCTTAGCCACATCGAGTATTTTTCTCGGCTTCCTTCTTCTCATTGCATGGAAGATTTACCGTCATTATAATGCTCTGTGAAGCTACTTCTATTTGTAAGTAAGTCATTGGAAGAGTTAAAAATCTAAACAGAAAATGTTGGAACCCCGTGAAGATCCAAATGGAGTGTCCTCTTCATTGTTTTCTTGCATAGCTGCTCGTACAGTGAATTCCTTTCAAGCTATGTCTCACGGGGTTGGTTTCTCTGAGCATCATGGTTTAGTTCCCTGTGGATTTTATTTCTGATCAGTGAGGCATGTGATATGCTCCATCATAGTAGTAGAAATTTACCTCTGCTTGATCAAAATCATTTGAAATCTTACCTGTTCCATTTATGTCCATATAATGCATATATAAGTTTCTTGCTGATAGAAATTTTATTTGAAGGAGAGTTTCGAAGCATTGACCAATGAAGATAATGAAAAAGAAATGTTGGGGATGTGGACTACGCATCCTCCTACCATCAAATACATCTGTTTTCAGATGTGGATGGTGTGGAGCCATCACCAATTTAAACTCAGGAGGAGATGACAAGGATAAAGGCTTGTGGTGGAGATGTGTGCGTGACCGCTGTTTTGTTTGCATTGTGTTGCTCTTCATGCTTTTTGTAATATGTAAGTTACTCAACCCTTTTTCCCATTATTGTTCACTTTGGTTGCTTTGCTTCCTCACTAATCATCTGACACATACTAAGCCTTCTCGACCATTGACAAGGGATGGTGAAATAATATATTAGATAATTATCTCATAAAAATGCAGTCTGCATCTTTTGATGGAATAGGGTCTCCCAAGAAAAGTGGACAAGTGACGTACATATTGAGGTAGAGGCAGGGATATACAAAGACATAGGTATACCATGATATAGTTTCTTGTGTTGATGAAACTCCATTTTTAAAATATCTTTTTAGATTCTTTTCTGGTGTATATGCAAAAGGTTGCATCCTTTTGGTGGCTTTGTGACTGAATTTCTTTTATCATTAAAAGAAAATCTTTTGATTGCTATTTATATGCCTTTCTACAACCATTGTATGATTTGGTTTGTGAGATAGAGCTGTTCTAGCATACTTATTTTTAACTTATAGTGCAGCATGTTTATCTTTTGCTGTACGAGCTTCCAGGTTGAAGAGGGCATCTTTTTTCCTTCTAAGAACTCTTAGTTACAATTCCTCTTTTGTTCCCTTCAAAAGCAATGTGTATTTGTAGTATTTATGATCGTTTTCCTGCCATAGGATTTTGGTTCTCAACTTGCTGTCTTAGGACTTTCTTGATTAGAATATTGCCTTTTCTATCTTTCTCCTTTTTAATCTAATGTTATTTGCCTCTTTCTTTTTTTTTTCTTTTCCTTTTGGCTGAATCTAACGTTATTTGCCTAATTCTCATGCACTTTCACCTGATTGCAGGTGGTGGAGTGTGGGCAGTATATCCCATTGTTTTCTCAGTCAGCCTTTCCTGTGGAGTTTTCCACTCCTCTTTAACTTTTCTATTGGCTGTAAGCACACTCTCAACCTTCTGCCTCGCAGCATTTCGACCTGCAGGCCCACCTCTGAGCATTGTATGGGGCAGCTACCCAGTGGTGGGAAAAGGTGAACTTCATGACTATAGTTTCTGCCGCTACTGTTTGAAGCCAAAGTCACCAAGAGCACACCACTGCCGTTCATGTGGAACATGTGTGCTTGACATGGATCACCACTGCCCCTTTGTGAGTGCTGCTGTCCCTTCAGATTTTTGGTCTTTCTTTTCTTGCATGTGGAACAGCATGACCATCTTTTCCCCTTTTTTTTGCATGAGGAATTTGTTGTCTTACCATAATTTTTTTTCCTTTCTTACTTAGAGGTTGCCTAGTGTTTCTATATATCAGACTAGCTGACTCAATGCAGAACAAGATCTGCTAAGTCATGGATGTTGATGATGGGAAAAGAAAGTGAAGCCTGAACTGATTCTACTGGACAGAATCACTTTGACCTATTGGCAGTCATTAATTATGGCGGTTGAAATGGAATTACTTTATCTGTTTTTCCTTTGTTAATGGGTTAGAATTTTCCTCAAGTTTTCCATTCTGAGCGGTCTGATATCATGATGCACCATCTCTGTATGTGCGTATAAGTGATTGTGGTCATTATTTGAAATTTTCTATAATATATTTTTCTTTGTTTCTAAATGTTCTCTGTATTCAGATTGGGAACTGTGTTGGGGCATCAAACCATCGCCACTTCATCGCCTTCCTGATCTTGACCATTCTCAGCACTTTCTACGTCACCAGCATGTGCACCTTTGCTGCATTACGAACCTGGCCTCCTCTACGACTCAGCAAGTCGTTTCTCACTCACCATTGCAGATTCAGCAGCACCCATCTGGCCACAGGGCTCGTGAAAGAATACATTTTTGCTCTTCTAAATTCTGTTTTTCTTTTATCCACAAGGGGTGTTGTTCTCGTCTACTTGATTGTTGCAAGCATTTCCATTCAGATTGGTCTCTGCGTGCTTCTGTGGCAGCAGCTGTGTTACATCTACGAGGGCGAGACGTATTTGAGTCACTTGAGTTCATCGCAGGGGAACGACAGAGTTGGGGAGAGGGACTGTGGAAATATCTTGCGTTTCTTTGGGTGCCCGTATTCTGTTTCAAGACACATGTCAGTATTCCGGAGGTCTAGGAAGAGACACAAGAAGTGAATTACGGGACATGGAACGATGTAGGTCACATATTTTTGTACCCTTGATCAAGATTTTGGTCCTTGTCCATCTACCGTGGACAGTTTTTTGCCGCTTTGATTTTCGCTTACAGTTGGTTCAGAGATTTGATCCCAACAAGAGGGGGCTTCTGTCAGCTACTTTGTTGCCACCTGATGGCAGTACTCTGTATAAGCGTACATAGGATGATTGACAAGTACCATCTGTCTTCATTTCATCAAGCAATGAAGTGCAAAATGCAATCTACTTTCCCCTGTATTTGATCATAAACCCATTGGTTGCTGAGCCAAAAATTTGTCAAATCTCTCATTTGTAGAGGTAAGCAGTGATTTCTTGATTGATTCAGATCAGTAGTGACCCAAAGTTATGTACATCATGGTGGGTGCTAACGCAGAACAGAAGCGCCACGCTCTCTGAGTGCGAATTCCCGGTAGAGCTTTACCCTCCTTGTTACTATCAACCAGAGGCCCCTTCAATAGTCTGTAGTTTCTTCAGCTTTGACATATTGCAGGAGGTGAGCTCTCTGCTGATGGGGTTGCAGACTCTCACGTTCTTTCCAGGAGCCCACGTGACATTCTTAACCATGATTAAATTCAAATTAACGAAGTTACTTACATAGACCATCGATCAAATGAAATTTGCACAACCGAAATCTGGACATACCAACAGGACCATGATCACCACCTGTACATGAACAACCTAGACTCGATGCATATGAAGAACCAGATAACCTATGCGCAAGTAAATCGACTCAACATGAAGGACGAAGGACTGATTGATTGATTAACATCGCCTATCCCGCTAGGAAGTTATCAACCTTTTGATTGACGGAGGCGGAGAGGAACTTCATGCACATTGGAGCACTGACTCCGGCAAGAGAGAGGATGGCAGCTGGGATGCCCCACAGCGAGTCGCCACATATCATCCCTGATGCCAGCGCCGGTCCGAAGTCCTTGGCCTTCTGCTTGTTCTTTCTCTCCCATATGTAAAGGATCAGGCTCCCGACACACATGTCGATTGCAAAGTAGCTCCCAAGGTAGAACGGGATTGCCATGCACATGGGGCTGGGGATGTAGCGGTAGATCCCGTACTTGGTCTCGAATCGAGCAAGCAGCTCCCGGAGGAGGTTTATCACGATTGCAACCACGAAGCAGGTGATGGCGAGTGCAAGGCAGTTCTTAGGGAGGGAGGAGACACCCTCCACTCCGAGGAGCGCGATGCCTCGGTACATGAGGCCGTATGGAGCCGGATAAGACCCATCAGGGTCTCCGATCGGGTAAGCCTGGTAGAAGAACCAGAAGACGAGCGGCGTCATGATGCAGCCAATCGCTGTCCCATAGACCTGGCTGAAGAACATCGAACGAGGAGAGGAGAGCGTCAGGTAGCCTGTCTTGAAGTCCTGCATCAGATCTGAGGCTGTCGACACGATATTCATCATGACTCCGCAGGCAGCGAGCCCAGCGATGACACCACCGTGCTCCCCGACCCAGGCACTGAATATGATGATGGCAAACTTGCCGTAGTTTGAGGCGAGGGACCAGTCAGTGAGGCCACACCCGTAGGCATTGCAGAAGGCCAGGATGGGTGCGATCGCATAGGCCACGAGGAGGTGGTACCACTTCAGCTGGTGGAAGATCAGATTCGGGATGACAAAGATGGAGATGATTGCGAGGATCACGTATCCGCCGACCGCAACCCAGACAGAGATCTGATCGCCGAGGAAGTAATGGGTCCTCCGCGCGTCGTCATAGCTGCCGGAGCCGCTTCCCGGGGAGGAAACATCAGGGTCGTTCGGGCCGACGGAGGATGCCTCCTTGTTGAAGGTCTTCTTCACGAGGCTGGCCGATGTCTTGATGAGCATAACGACAACATGGAAGAGGCCATCTCCGAGCATCATGGCAATGGCTAGAAAAACCTGCAAGACACGATTATATACATTCGATATTAGCTGCACAAAATCCCCCAACTGATTTTTCATCGGTTGCGAAGATGATAGATGATCGAGTGTAAAAAAGAGACTAATTCGTGGATTTACCCGATATCCCATAATGCCATGGAGGCTGCTTGCGGGAAGGTCAGCGCTGTACCAGTGGCCTTTCTGCTTCTCGATGAGCGGCCACATGACGCCCCATGAGATGATGCCTCCGATGAGGAGTGATATATTCACCATATAAGGGCAAATGATTCCAACACCAACGTACGTAGCCGAGAAATCAAAGTAAAATCTGAAACACAAGAGAGCAATTCCATCATATAATAAATGACATGTCCGATAAAGGCAAAGGGCAAACCCTAGCTAGTTCCCGGGTTTGGTCGGCTTTGGGACACTCTCAAAGCAATCTTATAATTGTGAAACAGAAGACACGAATCAAGACTCAACACAGATCTCTGGCTTTTAACTGAGATAATATGAATATGGTGATCGATACTATTCGTTTCAAATGTTATATTATTGTCGACATGGGAGGAAGCTGGTCCATAGTCAGTTTAGTTACCTTCGCTGGTAGGCTTGCAGGCCGAAGGTCGGGAAGCTGCTGAATCCACAGTCATCTGCCGATACGTAGAACCACTGGAAGAAGGCCCAGAGGAAGCTGGCACAGAAGCTCTTGAACAGCATGCTAACTTGCTTCCTGCATATCCATCCGTCAAGTTAATGCGGGAAATCGAATGGACCAGTTCAGTGCTGTTAGTCAATCAAGCATCAACTACGTTGTCCGTCAGTATAACACGAGATCGTTACTCATATGTGCCGTAAGACCAGATTCGAGAGACTTCTACGAATCGAGAGTAATGTCATTTCTTGTTTCCACAGCCCTAAAGATGGGGAACTGTTTATGAAGGCTTACTTTGCCAGCTTGGCCCCTTTCGGGGTGTGAAAGCTGTTGATGAGAAATGCGGTCGCAGTCCCGCTCGGATACGTCAGTTTGTACTTCAAGATCATCATCTGGGTGATTCCAACGCCATGAACACGGTTCGTATTAAGAGATTCGTTGATTAGAGAAATCAAACACAATGGTTTTTCAGGCTACAATCAATTATATTCATCATTAAGCACCACTTTTGTTACCTTCCTGAGAGGGACAATCGAGAACAAACCGAAAAAGCTCACGACGAACAGGAACCCGATCATCCAGCCAAGGGAGAGGTTCTTAACATTCACGGGTGTGTTCCCTCCGTCAGCCTGTGCCGCTATACGCGAGCTCATCCCCAACATGTAAGAGGCAGTCCCACCTAAATCAGATTCGAAAAGTAATTAGATACAGCGAGTCAGCGAGTCAGCGACTCAATGCATATTCCCAAAACGATGTTCAATCGGCGTTGCACTGAACAACTATCCGGCAAGTGTGAATGGAAGGGAAACACCGAAATCAACCGTATGATCATTTTTTCTTTTCTCTTTTTCCCTACAATCCAAAGAGCAGTGGCATCGAGGAAGAACCAAAATACAATCTTGCAGTAACTTGTAGACGATTATGTAATATCATAATCACATCAGCGATGATAAGTAGATCTATCAGAAAGGAATGCAATTTTACGCGAAAAGATTCTAAATTTAGAGTGCTTACTGCTGAAGGCGATCCCAGAAGAGGCAACAACGCAGGTCTGGATCACGGTGTTCTCCTGGCGGGTGAAAGGCTGCCTGAGGAGGCCGCAGCCCTGGAGGAGGGTGGTCCAGCTCTTCACCATCGCAAACCCTAGCAGCCCGGCAGCCACGTTGAGCGAAGGGATCACACCGGTGGTGAGGTTCAGCTTGCACACTATGAAGTTGAACACCAGGCTCAGCGCCAGCCCAGTCACCATCGCCCGGATCGTCAGCTGCTGCCGCCAGTGCGGCACCGGGGTGTCCTCAAACGCCTTCTCGATCATCACCCGCTCATCCTCGGCGTTCTTGTCGTCCTCCCCAGCCACCCAATCAGCACGAGCCATCTGTGAGGAGGGAGCGTTATCGCCGTCAAGCTCCCGCCGTCGATGTGCCATCCTCGATCCCTCCTCACACCACTCTCTGCCTCTCCAGATGGTTACCCTCCTACGTGACGTGAGATTGTGCACTCTCCGTGTTCCCCTCCCTCTCTATTTATGAATTTGTCTGTTATATGTAAACCCTAAAAAAAGTAAAAATTTTTTTCTCACGTGCACGGCCCGGCCCGGCCGGACTCTACGTAGTCCAGAATCGAGCCGAACCAGCCTGTTGAGAACTCCAAATATGCACTTTTCTCTATTAATGCCACCTGAACCATCTCGAGCCACCTCAAATGGGAGGGGCTTTTCATCGAGTATGAGAGAGGGGAGTAAAGAGCAGAACTCGGGGGAACAGCTGAGCCGTGGCCTACATTAGGGAAGAAGAACTGGCTGGCGGACGATCTGGGAGGTGAGGAGGGTTTCTAGGGTTAGTGAAACGGACACTCTCCCGATAACCAATTGGGTCACTACACGTGTCCCAGTCCAGCAGTGTCTCATAACCTCGTACAGATTCTCCAATGAAGATTCACCTAGCAAATATTCCGCATCTATCGTATAATATATTCCGTTGTATATATATAATTTATTAGAAGATTGACATTATTGTATGTTTAAAAAATTTTAAAAATAAAAGGTAATCATGAAATATATGTCTGATTATCTAAGTCATTTTTGTTTATAGTTTATTTACACATAGAAATAAATTGTTTGATGATTATTCGTCATCATATATATATATATATATAACTGGAAAAAATACTAATAAAATTGCAGAAAAAAATTTTATAATCCTCTTTTTTTTGTCATATACAAATAATATGATTTATTTAGTAGTATTCCCATATATATGATATGTAGTCATGGTAAATAGTTATTCACCTAATTATTGATCAATCGACATCAACAATGATGTCAAAATTGAGTTTAATCGCATATATTGTGATCAAAGAAATGAATGAGAGTCGATCTCACAACCCCATGAATTAGTGGTTTGGTCAATCTTCAAAACTATATACTTGATTCACCCATATGAAGATATATGTATGCTCTAGCTAGTGCACCTCATAGAACATATCTTTGTGCCTCGTAAACTTTCAACAATGTTGATTTAGGAGATATATTGAACAGGACCTTCCGAATAATATCTAGACTCCCCTTTGCCCTATGTAGATATATAAGATTTTTTCTAATATAATATTCAAAAATCCAATGGATACTGATATATTTAAGTTTTGATCACATCGGTGCACATGGCACCATGAGATCGATGAAAATTACCACACTTTTTCACAGGGTTAATGTTGGTGTGAACTTGTTTTATGTGCCAAGCTTATGAATTAACATCAATATTAGTCGCTTTTACACAACAATTTTCTTTGGAATTCAGACTGATGTAAATACAAAAATTCATACTATGTATAGTCTTATTATTTAGTAGGACCCACCAGTCTTAATCATATGTTTGTCAAGTTTCAGCGGAATTTTGTGCGTTAAGTGATGTATACTGAAAATTTATATAAAATTTATAAGAAGAAATTGATTCAAAGAAAATACTATATCCAATATGGGTCAAAGAGATTACAGGTTTTATTCTTACCGGTATAATTTTATCATGAGAAATTTTGGGTTTGTATTATATAAATTATTAAAATATTTATGGAATATTTTTTGGATTGGAAAAGATTTAAGATATATATCATCCCCGCATCAGAATAGGAAATCCGCGTCCTCCAAGGATGATGATTTTATTGATTTCTATCTGTGTTACGATTCACAGCTCTGCCCTATAAATACAGGAGGCCAGATCGAGATGATAAACAACTTGCCGATCGACAGGGAAAACAACACACAGAGTTTAAATCCTGAATCACGAACAATGGCTTCATCGCCAGAGAACACGGGTACAGTCACGCTCAGGAGCTCGGACGGTGCCATCTTCGAGGTGGAGGAGTCCGTAGCGTTGCAGATGACGACGATCAAGAACATGATCGACGAGGGCTGGGCAGAGGGTGGCATCTCGCTGCCGAAAGTTGCCGGAGGTACTCTGGCCAAGGTGGTCAACTACTGCAAGAGACACGCCGAGTGTTGGGATTAATGCTCTAAACCCAATCACAATTGATAAAATTTTATTCATGAAATACAATTAAGACATTATTATCCATCATATGCTACTATATTCTATGATGAAATCCATAAACTATGATAATGATTTTAAGGTCATGATGAGACCATGCTAGTGAGACTTTAAATTCACAAGTTTTAGTTTAAAATGTTCATAGTTATAAGATCACTGAATAGGGGATTAGTGATTTGATAAGACTAGTACACTTGTTACATACTCTAAGGTAGAGGGTAACTGATCTCACAATTACTTGTGAAGAGTTACTAATTTAAGAGTGTAGATACTCATTATGGAATGAGTTTACTGAACTGATCCGCTTAAAGGATTAACCTAATAAATCTTTAAATAAATGTCAATAGGTTATTCCTTAGGTGATAGTAGGTGTAAATAATCCTTAGACTTGAGATTACCATAGCATCTTATAAGAGTTAAGTTATGTTTTGGTTTATTCCTTTACATAGTTCTCTAAACTATGAGTAGAATATTCTAGACCCAACAAGACTCTTATGGAGATGGTGTATAATCAATAAAGGATCGATTACTTCTCATGAGAGGAGAGAATGTCCTATATATTCTGTTAAGTATTGACTCAGAAAATCTCTAGCCAGAGTAAGATGAAATATCATAAAGCAGTTTCCGGTATTTCATTGTTAAGTTAATTACTAGAGAATTGATATGCATATAGATAAGAATTAGGATTTGACATTTTATTCATACCTTAATTTATCCGGGACATTGTATAACTGAAGGATTTAATTACACAAAAAACTAATCACCAAAGGATGTTCGATCATTTGATTGAAATCTTCACTATCTAAGTGATCATGATATGTTGCTAGACGTTAATCTTGACTTGTGAACTTTATTGGTTAAGAGTTAATTGATGATCTTATTAAAAGGTTCAATAAGATAAATTAATTCACTACTGGCTTAGTGTAGAGCCCAATGGATCACATACAATACAAGTCATTTCCCGTAACCAAAATTTAACTAATTAAATTTTGTGTTGGGCAGTTAATTCCGCTAACACGGAATTGCCCATATCAATTACACGCCTTATTAGATATGGTTGTTTCAGAATTAACTGTAAAATTAAATTTATAGAAATTTAATTATACTCTCGATTATATACGTATGCTAAATTATCGAATAAGATTCGATTAAATAAATACATGTTAATATGTATGTACATGAGTAGTACATGTCATGGAGACCAACAGTTGGTCTATTCTCAACGGCATAATATTGAAAATGGCATAACGTATGCCAATTGTAAAAAAGCATATCTTGAGCCGATTTGGTGTGGGGCACATCTCTTCGGTGAAAGAGGAGCACATCTCTTCGGTAAAAGAAGGGACGCCTCTCTTCGGTGAAAGAGGTGCAAAGGTGTGTGGGAGAAAGAATTCTAAAAGGTGAGAACGTTTTGCCCACCAAGCGGGACAAAAGTCCCATTTCGTATTCTATATATAGAAAAAACTGAAGGGCATCAAGGGTGTGTGAGTCTGACGAAGAGAAAAAGAATTTTGCCGTTTGAGATAAGAAAAGAGTGCTACCCAAAATACCATATCCGAGAGTGATTGAAGAAGATATGCTTTACTAAGTGCTGTAAACAAGATTTTGATTCCGAAACTAAAAAAGCGACCGATTGTTGGGAACAGTTTCCAACGCTTACGAGAAAAACTTGGTGTGGATACCGTAGAGGGCGTACATGTATGCGTCTAGTCAGAGGATCAACTCTTGAAGCCATTCGTGAAGGCGCTGTGAGACATCACCAAATTGAGGATTCAAACAAAAGGACCGATATGGAGTGTTTATAGGTATGTATATTCTCTACTTATTTCTTCGTATTTGAATTTCAAATTGCATCAAAGGGATACTAGTTTCGGGAATATAATTTAATTGAAATTAAAATGTACGATTCCGCCGCATATGGATTCCCAACACCGAGTTTGACGCCTTGAAGGCCCCCAAGCCTGAGGTCGCCGACTGGGACAGGGAGTTCGTGAAGGTCGATGTGGAGACGCTCATCGATCTCATGCTGGTGGCCGACTTCCTGGCCCACCAGGGCCTCCTGGAGCTGACCTGCCAGGCCACGGCGGACTACATCAAGGATATGAGCCCGGAGGAGGTCCGCACGCTGTTCAACATCGAGAACGACCTCACCCCAGAGCAGGAGGCTGAGCTCCGAAGGGAGAACGCTTGGGCTTTCGAGTGATTGTCGATCGACTGCTTGCTTTGTCCCTTGTTTATACGAGTCGAGACGTCCAATTATTCTTCGAGTTTCCAAACTTGATATAGAAGTCGGGGATCTTTCACTAGCACTTTGTGCTCATTGAGACTATTACGTAAGAGCTAAGCGTTTTTTTTTTCTTTTATCTATTTACCGCGATCGATCCGAATCTGAGCTCGAATGGTAAAATCAGCCCAGTACTCTAATGGTCGTTTCCCTAGTAATCTGATCTACGACTATAAATTGCTTTCCATTACCAATGGGGAAAACCGACGAATTAAGAGATTATTAAGGACAATTGGCCGGCAAAGAGACCCCTGCACCTGATATGGGAAAAGTGCGGATCGAGCACATAATGCCAGGTAGGATCATACTAATTCTATTAGACATTGGGGAATATTTTCTAAGATTTCAAGCAAGAAAATTCTTGTATCATAAAGAGAGTACGTCAGATACTAGAAACCTCAGCGGGCACCTCAAGGATTCGCAGAAATTGCAGCTCCGCGGCCAAATCCTTTGCGCGGTTGATAAGCTATACGAGTGTGTATTTGAGGTTAGAAGAATAGCATCCGAAGCACATACGTTAATGCATGTAAAGAGATCTTTATGTTAATCTGTAATTACATTAACCCAAATGCAAGCTCGTGGAAGATGAGGAAATTCAGGGTTTGGGATGGGTTCCCTAGTGAGGTTTTAGTTGGTCATGCAGTATGTGAAACGGATATTCATCGCTCTCTGCATCTTCAAGACGAATAGCCATATATCCATGTCCGTAGCCATAACAGAAATTCAGTCATCTGATTAATGATCACCAGAAGATCTAATTACTTACATATTATCGAGCAACAGGCGGAGCCAGAGAATTGTGATCTCGAAAGAATTACATACACACGTCGAACAAGCTTAGTGTAATCAGCTGCAGCTGGTAGTTTCCTTCTTCAGCCTTCAGCCTTGTATCTATGGTTTTGAGCAGGGTTCTTCTGTGTAGACTTGATTATCGCCTCTTCTTTCTTCTAGGGTCTCTTCAATATCTACAAACAAAAGAAAAGGAAAAACAACAGCAATCATATCGGAGACTTTCCGGGGTTTTCAGTGGACTGGCCTAAAAGCCCTGCAAGCAACAGTAGCCATACGAAAATGGCGGTGAAGCTACTAGCTAGCTAGCTAGCTAGCAACCAGTAGAAGAGAAGTGCCGATGATTGAATAAAGCAGTACGGAGTGTTTAGCATAGGTCGCCAGTGACTACGACGATGACCTTGGTTTGATTCGCTCTAGGGACTAATCGGCTCGGAGAGCACCCTCAAATTGAGCAAACCAGAATTCTGCATGATTTTCTCACAGCTTATCATCGTGCATCGCCGATCAAACACTTATCTTAATATATAGAAATATCGAGACATCTGCAGGCGAAAAAACTAGGGTGTTTGATAATGATTTACAAGGTTATTGTTCCAATTCGTCTCATGGGATTGGCCTCATCAGAAAAAACACATTGGAAGGTCGCACAGCTCGTACTGGGTTCTGCTGCATGATTTCGCCATCGCCTCGAGCAGGAGGTGCAGCATTGCTGCGGAACGCATTCCAATGTGTGATCCACACAGGAGTCCTACACGAACCAATTTCCCATCTCGGACTAATTCCCCGTAATACACCGAACAAGTTAAACACAGAGAGCTATTATATATGTTCATAATGGGGAAAATACTCAGAGAACCATTCGTGTACATGATCTAAAACAGGATATCGTTCATTCATAGGAAAACACACCCGAGCACGCCTTGATAGGTTCGAAGGATAATACACGATAAGTTTACGATCAGCTGACATTAATTAACAGAAATGAATCATATGGACAGATCAGTAGTACTCGGCACAATAGGAGTTAACATAGGACGCTAGCTCGGGGGGCATGTTTATGATAAGGTTGAGAAAACGATGATCATTTGATCTTACGCAAGATTCATGCTAGAGCTAACTACTTGAACTTTCTCATCCAGATCCTTGCCTCCTCGAATGTCACTGTATGGTTAGATTCAAGTTCCTAAATTTGTCCCTTGATCCATCAGAAGCATACCAAACGTACTTGGTGGATACCGCTATTGTATCAATAGAGACCACATCAGAATCAGTGATTCCATCGAAGAGATCAACTGGGTGCAGACATCGGCTGCGATCGATGAACTAAACGATCGATGCCGCCTCCAGAAGGCTTTGTTGTACGAGGTTAGAGATACATCTGCTGTTCTGGGGCTTTATAAAATTGAGAGTGACAATACCAAGAAATTCATTTGGCGGTGGTTGTGCCCCCAACATCACAGACAATAAACCCTAGAGATCCTCAATTTTTAATTAACATCCACCGTTTAAGAATTCAATGGGGCTCGAACAATTTAGACTTGAATAATGTCATCATTCAAGGAATAAAACTCTTTTAACAGTGAATCTTCTTTATTAACTAGATTCGTATCTAAAACTTTATTTAAGTGATAAGGAATCCAAT
This sequence comes from Sonneratia alba, assembly GCA_900174645.1. Classification (NCBI taxonomy): domain Eukaryota; kingdom Viridiplantae; phylum Streptophyta; class Magnoliopsida; order Myrtales; family Lythraceae; genus Sonneratia; species Sonneratia alba. Next base: position 2,717,615 of record FWPY01000027.1, on the reverse strand, counting down.
CAAACTCAAACAGGGTAAACTTGTTTCTTTTATGTTTGATTTCTTTTTACATAATCACGTAAATAGTAACAAATCCCATGTCCTGATCTGTACGTCTAAATCAGCCCTTTGCATTCAGTTTCAAACATAGTTTATCTTTTTCCTCGTCTTCATCTATCATTAATTCCTAGTCTCCTCGGAGACATCCCATAAAATTCGAATAACATAGGAAACATGCATTGGCATGGTCCGTGCATCATCAACTCCTGGAGTGCATAGCAAGCAATTGTCGAGCGCTTACTATTCTGTAACACATTTAACAAGCAAAGGATTGCCGATTCGGTGATGACTCTGCTTAGGAGCATCTCATCCCATGAGCAAGCAAAAACATCGACGACATATCTTGTCGTTCATGTTTGTTTCATTCTCTAGCTGATTAAAATCAACAGGAGAGAAGAAATAGAAAATATTGACCCGATCCCATCGAACAACTCTTTCAAGTTTCTTTCTGCATATATAGGGCATGCATATGTCTTCGGTTTCTTTAGAATGTAAACATTTGTATTATGTTGGCAATTCACTGAGTCCTTTTCTCTCAGCTGGCATGTTGTCTGGACACATAAAGTATTGTTTGGCTTCGTCATTGTAGTCCTTTTCCTTTTCCTTCTTCAATAATTAAGGTTCATTAACATTCACGTCTCTACCTAGCTATCCAAGAACATTTCCATCTTTCAAAATGAGATACCGAGTTCCATTCATCAGACAACAAGAACTTGATGTCTCAAAGGGATCCTGCAGCTTTACCAGTGCTTGGGCTAGGATGATTGAATCTGTCTGGAAGAGGACCCTTTTTCCATCCTAACGCTGAGGTCATATGGTTGCAGCCAACAGCATTGCTCTTGTTTCTGCTTGGAGGGCTGAGAGACAGTTGATGCTCTCTCAAACCAACTGAACACCTTGCCCTCTGTGTCTGTAGCCATTCCTGCTATGCAGCATCCACATGAACGGTTGGCCATTGGTCATCTGGTGTTTGCTGCTGAAAATGCTGCATAGCTGAAGTGGGGTCCTTTCTACTGCAGGCTCCTTTCCGAAGGTGTTCTCTGTAGCATCTCTCAACCTTACCTAGGAGAGATTTACATCTTAATGTACTGATCCGACTTAACTTTGTTTTGGGGTGGTGACGTGTCTGATTCAATACCAATGACGATAAGTGTAACTGTGTAACGTATGTAGTCCCAAGGCTATATCCAATATCACAAAGGGTTTCTTTGTAGCACTAATATCTTACTCTTTTAAGCTATTTTGTTGCAATTGTCGACACCGAGGGTGTTCCGGCTAGAAATGGGAAGTTGTACCCGCTGGGAGTGCAAGATCATTGACTACATCTTAGGGCGTGATGTGATTCCTCTAGCCGATTTGCTCTAGATCAAGGGGCAAGTGTACCATAGGTCCTTTTTCACGAGTACAACTCAGAAGCCACCTTAGGTAGTTTGTGCCACTCAGTGTTCACAGGATAAAATATAAACTGCACATCACTGAATTAAGATGAGATTCCATGGTCCTATGGAGCTCAACATAGTAGATAGTAGAGAAAGCAAGGTTCTCGTTCATGCTTACAGGAACTTAATTCGAATATCTGTTTACTTTGAACATAGAAATCTTATATTTCGATCCTCAATGTAACTTTCCGAACATACAGCAGAGTATTCCGTCCATGACAAAAAGAACCAAGGATACCCGCTCATAATATTATGATGCATACAGGACACCGGAGTGGATTGAGAATCGAGATCAACCCAGTCTACTGTCTTCCTACAGCTGATCAAGCCTTGCCGTGGAGAAGTGCAATTCTCTTGTCAATGCATTTTCAGTTTTAGCAGTGTCTCCACTTCGCATCATCAGCAGACATGCTTGACAAAGGGATACAGGTCACGGAGTACATTTTTACTTCACAAACGGCACTCCTGAGGGAACTCTCCTCGCATATTCCTTGTACTCTGGCCCAAAGAACTGCCTTAGAAAGAACTCCTCGTATGGGATACTTCTAGCAAAGAAGTTCCAGAGAACAACTGCAAAGCCAACAGTGGAAATAGGGTTGCATAGCATCACCTGTGTCCCAACAGACGAGATGAAAAACCCACAGTAACCAGGATGCCGAAAAATTGCATAGATCCCATGAGTGATTAACTGGTGATCGTCCACATAATAGATTCTGATCAAGTGCGTGAAAGCCTGGCCTGCTGTAATAAATGCCACTTTCCTTATGATCTGACCTATAATGACCATCATGAGGCCGAAGTTGCTAACCCACCAGTGCTCCTTCAGTCCTGGGAAGAAAGTGGTTTCGACGAAGTACTCCAGCAAAGAGAATACCATAGCACAAATGTAATTCTTATTGATGAGGAGAGAGCTCCGAGTTACATTAGATCTTCCATGAAAGGTGATTGCTAGGATATATTCAGACCCGTGGAAGAAGATGATTGATGTAAAAAATTGAGACAACTGTCTATAAGCCGTATAACTTAAGATTTCTGCCATTTAGTTGAAATTTGTGAATCTTCGAATGGATGAGATGATTCCTCAAACTACAGAGCACTGGAGGAATCTCCTTTGCCCTGCTTGAGTCCTGTAAAGGTGCAGAAATACAGGGACTGAAGCAAAACCACTCAAACATATGCATGACTGATTTTTCAAGCTAACAAGAGAGACTGACTTGAAAATGCATAAGATATGCAGTACTGATTTTTTAGATGCCCAGACACTCCGAGACTCAAATGAAAACATTGAACAACATGCAGGGATTGATTATCAATGCACAGAATCATCTTCTCCTAATAAACACCAGTAGAAACCTAGAGCGAGCTCTATATCCTACAGTGGCCTAACTGTCATAGAAATAATCCTAAACGATGCATTTTACTCATGTGATGAATATGAATTCAACATGGTGCTTGGAATTCTCAAAGCTAATGCATCTTTGAAAAAGAACCCATTGAAACCTAGACACTGCTGGATCATAGTTATGTTTAGTGGAATACTAGATTAATCCTAAAGGGTCAAAGATTAAATGCAAGCAGTCCTAAAGCTCCTCTAACTCAGTTGCTGGCTTACAATCCTATAAGGATCTAAAATACTTACAAATAGATTAGCATTCAACTACTTTAATGAAGATGGAAATTAGTTTGCCTTGGTATAGATTGAGAATAGTTGTTTCATCTATATAAAAGCCTGCACCTTAACATGATTAAAATTCAATATTTGTAATGTATATCTACATTCAATGACAGGGGAATGACAGACTTCAGAATGACGAATAGAAGGGAAAAAAAAACCCAATGTGAGAAACATAACATAATTTGCACAAACCCATATTAGTCAACATAATAGCCATTATCTACACCCCAAAATTTGGCTCAGGCATTCAATCAAACACATACTAATTGATATGAACAAGGATGATGGACAAAACAAGTAACGTGAATTCTCAAAATGTGCCAGTAAGCCCAAACTGATCCCAGACACTTCATATTCAGTCTTATAACTCGACCCGAGACAGTAATATCAGCAGAAGAATGCATAAACAACATCTCGGGTGTGTCCATCAGACAAGTAAAAGCCGTGATGAGTCAGTTAATGCAGCAAGACTTCAATTCTAACAAAGAAATAGAAATTAGAGAGAACCAAAAATTATACCCATCGCCGCGAGACTCGATCCTAAGAGGGCGAGCAGCAGAAGTCCTCTGGTTAAGCTCGATGTGGGTCCAGTTGGAATGGAAACGCCATCCAAATTAGGTCCAGACGAGAGAGGGCTGGCACAGATGCAGGATAAGGTTCGATTTTGACGAGAGCGAGCCAGCCCCAAAGCTAGTTTATCGCATGCAACGCCACTGAGGAAGAAAAAGGGAACTTCAAGGAATAAAAGCAAGCAAATAACAAGACGGAGAAGAGAACGGGGTTGGGGCGCGGCAGTAAAGGTGGGAGAACGAGAGAGTTGCGAGAAGAACTTTAAGAGAGAGAGAGGGAGATGGAGAGATCTGAAGCCCTGTGGGTTGGGTTCTCTCACTGTCTCATGGCTCGGGAGGCATTGCTAATGCCGGTGCGAGATAGGAAGAAGAACGATGAGGGGAATATACGCCACTTGCCTCTTCAAGCGGACACCCGAGTCCCGTCAGGAGATATTTCCCCTCTGCTAATTAATGAATTATATTATTTTCCAAATTTATTTAAATTTACTTTTACAAATAATTATTTTGTTAGTTCGCCCCTGGTCAGGCAGCCCAAAGCCCAAACCATTCGTGCCTAGTCAGAGGTTTTCAGGCCGACTAGGATGGTAGTCGATGTCAACATGGCCCAAAAATATTAGGTCGACCTAAATTGACAAGTGTAACTTTTCCTTTTAGCTTAAATCATGCAAAAAAAAAAATGACGCCAATTAACATATTTATTTAGTGTTTTCCTATCTCATGTGAGTGTTCCAACAATAACTAACTAGTGCAACGGTCAAACTTAGATATTGTAAGATTTGATGCCCAAAAAATTACCAATTATAGAGCCTGGAGGACGCTTTGCTTCGCTTATATAGGACTATCTGTCCATGGCTATCGATGGATTCGGCCTCTTTAGAATAGAGAACATGACCGGTAGCAACATATTGTAACGTATCCCACTGAGAAACACTTGAATGTAACAGTGATAAAGTGCTGCATGCAGGATCACAGGCACCCTGCCTCCCCACCCCCACGCCCCCGGATACGAGCGAAGTCCATGAATATAAGAAAAGGATATTAGAAGAAGAGAATAATGAGGAATATGGGGTCCTACCAGTGATGATTGAACCCGAACCTCTTGTTCCAAAGTCGAGCATTGGTTTCCTGATTTGAATCTAGTGTCTACCATGGTTTCTTCATACGTTTCCTAGAAAATTCTGTAACTGAATTCAATCCCTTTACCCAAGCAGTTTGCCTTTGGGTTCTCTTTGGGTGAAGTGCCCCTAAAACAGTCTTTCTGGAGATGAAAGTGCAGAAGATGGAATTGTGGAGAAGTAACTTGATATGAGTTCAATAGCAATATCCAACCCGAATCAATGGGAACAGCCGAACTAGTTCATCTAAAAGCAGGCAGTTCATACCAAAATCTGCATAATTGGGTCTGCAGCTCATTGTGCTCCACTAACTCGAGCCTTTATCCTTGTTTTCCTCCCCAACAGCATCAGTCACCAGAGAGATTGGTCTTTGATCGATGACTTCGTCGATTATCCCAAACTCCTTGGCCTCTTCAGGGGTCATGAAATAGTCCCTATCCATGTGCTTCTGGATCACATCTATAGCCTGTCCCGTGTGCTTAGCATAGAGAGCATTCAGCGAGTCCCAGACACGAACTATCTGTTTCGTGTGAATCGTCATGTCTTTAGCCTGTCCACTGTAGCCACCTGAAGGTTGATGGACCATAATTGTGGCATTGGGAAGAGCCCGTCTCTCACCCTTAGCACCAGCAGCTAAAAGGAGAGAACCCATTGATGCTGCCTGACCCAAACATATGGTGTTGACAGGGGACCGAATATATTGCATAGTATCATATATTGCAAGACCTGCATCAGAAAATATTGATACATATGTCAAACAATTGTGAAATTGACTCAATCCATAGAAAGACAACCCCATTTCTCATGCAGGCAACTGGAAAACAAGACACATAAAGCAAATTAACCCTTTGCAACCTGTAGTTAGTCAGTGAATTGCAACCCATCAACTGGCTGTATCACCATAATCACTAATGCAACATAGAAATTCTAATTGTTATTCAGGCATCTAAACCTAAACAAGCAACTGAAACTTTAATTTATATGTTCAACAGAACCACCAGCTAATGTTCAATGCGTTTCACTCCACAACGACACATTAACATCCTGAATTATCATGGGGAAACTACACATCAAATAGTCTACCACAAGGCTGTACAAATACCTAATAACTCAGCATCTATTCTCCAAGGATAAATGCACTTAAATGAAAGTGAACCCCCAGTGGATTTTTGTTCCTACCACATATATAAGAATTCATTCATGAACATCTAAAAACTACCCCAGTTCAGCAGCTCGACCTCTATCAATCACACAGCATTATGTGGAAATTAGGTCAACAGTTTAACGGAGCATTAGAACATCCGAAAGAAAAAACAATAAAAGCAAAATTCAGTGGTACCTTGCACCGGGTAAATCCACAATTATTCTCACTCTATACTTGGATTACAATGTGACTGAGCATAGTTATACTGGGTAAGAAGTTAGTAAAAGTGGGAAATAAGTTCTGATTTCAGATTTCAATTGTTAAATGTGTGCTAGCAACTTCATGTCAGGCAGATTCCTTTGGTTGATACAGGGTCAACATTTGCTAAAGGACACCAATAATGATTCCACCCGAATTGCTTCCAATAAAAGCAACACATCCTAAGGTTGATGTTTTTTCCCCTCAATCTATAATACACATCAGAATGAATTTATCCATTCTTCATTTTCACGAATTGATATTTTTACAGCTTGAATGACTCAACGTTTAATAGTGTCCTCTCCTTATGCTTAAATACATCTTGCTAGAGCCCTCTCCAATGCAACAGAAAACAAGGAGCGGAGAAAACATTAAAGCAGCTTTTACAAAGAAAATATAACCTTAACTGAAAAACCCAACAGCAAAGAATTGGAGCCACAACCAGTAAACAGGACAGGTTAGAAGGTTTCTGATGGGCAGATAGTTTTTTCAAATCCACTGCAACTCCAAGCGACAGACAGCAGAAGCTCGTCCTATTTAAATCGCAGAGGCAAAACTTCCTGAATTATCCCCCTTTTGGCGGTGGACCAATTCAAGAAATTGCAGCAATTGATTGCCTTCATAATACACCGATTAAAGCAGAAATTGATATTTCAAATTAACTTAAACTGCACGTGAATAACGAGGTCAAGGACTGACACGAATCGCGAGTATTTATCGGAATTGGAAATGAGAGGCTGATTTAATGAAGGAGGAATGGAATAAGAAGGTACCAGCAGTGACGACGCCGCCGGGGGAGTTAAGGTACATGTGGATGGGCTTGGAGGGGTTCTCGGACTCGAGGAAGAGGAGCTGGGCCACGACAACGTGGGCAGTGTCGTCGGAGATGGGGCCGTTGATGCAGATGATCCGCTCCTTCAGCAACCGCGAGAATATGTCGTAGGCGCGCTCCCCGCGGGACGAGTGCTCTATGACCATCGGGATCAGGCTGTAGTGCCGGCGGTGGGCGGAAGGGCGAGGGAGCGAACAGAGGCCCTTGGCACCATTGGAAAGGAGCCTGGAGGCGGCGGTCAGGCCTCTCAGGAGCGGCATGGTGGGGCCCTAGGGCTAGGAGGAGGAGGTGGCGGCAGGAGAGGGGAAAATGAAGCGCAGCGATAGTGAGCAAAGCCCAGCTGCAGCCACCTAGATGAGATGTCCGGTGTGAGAGAGAGAGAGAGAGAGAGAGAGCGGTGGTTTAGTTTTAGTTGTGGTCGAGGTTTTAGTTTTTCCATTTTCCTTTATCCTTTTTCCTTTTTTATGAGTAATCTAATATCAAATAATCATCTGTCTGGAATTAATACACATTCGAGATATATTAGTTTATTTAAAGAAAATTTTTCTCAATTCTCTTTGTTCATAATTATCAATTTTAAAATCATATTGAACAGAAAAAAAAAAGACAAATTATTATAATTAACTTATATAATTTTTCCCATTTTCTCCTGATAAAACACCCTTATATCACAATTTAATGCAAATTTACACTTAGATCACTAATTATTTTTTTTTCAAAAATACCAATGATTTTTATTTTTTTTCTCCCATTTTATCACAAATAAGCATAATTTTTAAAATTAAATCGAATAGAAAATCGATCAATACATGAATTTATAAATTCGTGAGTCAGATTAGGGATTTAATAAGTTAAACGGTATATTTAATAAATATTATTAATATTATAATATTAATAATAAATTATTATAATACTATAAATTACAATAATTTATAATAAAATTCTTAATATAAAAATTATATTAATTTTAAATTTAATATAAAATATAAATCTAAATCTAATAAAATAAAAAATATATATTATTACATATTTTTATTTTTTTAATTTTAATCAACTAATTTTTTCATATGTTCAATTTAGTTCACTGGTCAATACTAAAAACCTACTAATTCAATCAAAGTTGACCGTGTTTAACAAGTAATTTGATTAATTATAACAACCGAACTGGGTGACTAGCTGATTCCCGATAGAACCAGTCAACCCAGCTGGTATTTAAAACTAGGCATGTGGGTCAGCTTTCATTAAAAAAAAAAAGAAGAAGCGAGCCATCTGCAGGTTAAAAAGTCCAATTTGCCCTCGTTATGTTAGGGGGGAAAAAGGATAAATTTTTTGTTTATGAATTTTGCGTAATCTAGACAAGTGATCCTTAGACCATAAAACGGGTAAATTATATGTTTCTGAAAAATTCATCAATTCCAAGTCCAACGAAAAGGGAATGGTCCATTGAAGAAAACGTTGTAGCAGAATATCTAATGTCATTAGGCCCGGCAAAGTCCAGCCCGGGCACGACACAAAAAACCGTGCTTGGATCGAGAGTTTCTGGCTAGCAGAGATTTCAGTATGAAGATTTTTAGTCAAGTACGAAGTATGGAAAGTTTTAAAAATTAAAATAAAACTATGATACAAATAGAAGAAATAGTTCAATTATGTCAAAATTTATTATATTTTGAATAAATGGGAATACACATGAATCCATCAAACCAGGTCATGGAATTCATACTTAACTCGATTACTTAATTGGGCCAAGTGATATGATAACATAGATACTTATTGCACCACATATTGTCATAATGACCCCTTACTTGGATTGAGGCTTAAGGAGGAGAGAAGGAATGGAAGGGTAGGGGGATTTTGATGAAATTTTAATACTATTTGGATATATGAGATAAAGGGCAGAGAAGGTATATTTTTTAAAATTATTCGCTATATTATTCTCTTATATGAATTTTTAACTGAAAAATAATATTAATTTTAACATTTAACCACTTCACCTCCAAACCAATCAATCCCAACTCAGGATTGCGGAATTTATATAACATACGATCAGAACCTTCCATTTGAGAAGGCCATGACAAAATCCCTGATTGACCCATCATCGTCTAATCAGATTTGACGAATGTTAAATTTTTATCATTAAAAAATCAGAGTGATGGTTTTCAGTTGCGGCGACGTTTATTAAACTGGCTGAGGTCGGGAACGAGCCAATTCAGGGATTCGTGTCGCAGTCGGTGTTGGGGATGGAGGAGGGACGGGAATCGGCGATGGCGGCAAGGAAGACAGCAGAAGGACGAGGAAGCCCAGGCAAAGTCGGTGAAATGGCTTGTAGTACAAGAGGATGGGGAAGGGGAGGGAGGACATGGGAAAGGGAACAGAGGAGAAGGATTGTATTATGATCGGAGGAGACGACCGGAGGAGGAAGCTGGAAGTTCATATAGAGACGGGAAGGGGATAGATGTCAGCAGAGATGGCAAAATTTCGTACGGCTCGGGAATGGTATGGAAAAATTGTATAATGGCCGGTGTTTTTGGATTGCCTGAAAGATCGTGTTATGTCGATACAATTCAAAAAAATTACATTAGTTCAAAAATGTAAAAATAAATTTTACAATAAAAAAATTATGATAAAATTTTAAAAAAATAATTAATTATACATATATAATTATATTTTAATATTTTATTTAAATTAATATAAATTTTAAAATAATTAGTTAATTATATTTTAAAATATAAATTATTTTAATTTATTTTTAAAAATAATTATTTGTATGATTCATGTCGAACATAAATCATTTAAAGTATGAAATATTTGTCATTGAATCCATATTTTTTGGCCAACTAAGATGGTGGGCCGTGTCAGCCCGAGTTGCGAGCTCTAGATGTGAGCTTGAGAGGGTAGAAATGAGATTTTATACGATGGTATTGCATTCATTCTAATAATTAAAGATTATATATTCAACTTTTATCGTGAAACTCATCATATTCTTTTATTTTCCTCTTCTATTTTCTCATTTTATGCTTGTGGATATTTTATATAATCTAAAAATAAATTTATTATTATTATAAAAAATATACTGATAATTCATCAAACATAAACCTCGACTCATAAATTTATAAACTTGTATTTTAATTGATTTTCAATACGATATTTAACATATCCTTAATCGAATTGAAGGCTCTTCCTCTTGAAAGAAGCTAATCGAGCATCGGAAATGTAAGTATGTAAAGAAAAACCGATCGAAAAAACCGAGGCAGCAAAGAATCAGTGCCCCAGGCAGGCCCGCAGCGCCGGTCGGGTCAGAGAGAGCGGAGAGCTCTTGAGTGTGGATCAGATCGCAGCTTAGCTCCTGCCAAAGGTTAAATCCCAACGGGTTGACTAGAACGCCGCGGAATCAGGGGGTCGACGAGGGGCATAGTCAAAATGCGTGTATGGCAGTACGATGAAGTCCACGGGAGAGCAGAATGAATGTACGAGGATTTTATCCAGGAGAGTGCTCGGTTGGGCAGGCAAATTAGGAAAGAGAGCATCAAGGGATAATTATTTTTTGTTAATCTAGGGTTTTTAAGGCGTTTTTTTTTCTTCTCATGTAGGAATAATATTGAAGAAATAAGAAAATTGCAAGACCTAGAATTGTGAATTGATCATCTAGGTTAGGCGGCTCCATAGGTCGTGGTCACAACCTCCCCTTGGTCTACTTGGGTCTCGATATAAACTTAACAAAAGATCCATAAGTCATTAACTCATGCATATCTCAATTTTTTGAATGGATATCTACATATGTATATATAAGAGGAAAATAAAGGAAACATCCTTAATAAATAAAATTTAATATAGTGATATTACTCTTGATCTTATAATTAGAGTTGTAAGATGGATTTTTATTGTGAGGCTCTTCGTATCTTTTATTTTCTTCCCGCTTCTATTATCTTATTTTAAATTTATGACTCTTCCATATAATAGAAAAAAAAAATACTGTTGGAGCACAAGTCCCTCTACAGCTAAAACCTCAATGTATTTCTTCGCTAGAAAAGAATGGAACGAAATGGAATGGAAATGACATTTTAGCCTTTTCATTTTATAATTTAATGAGATTATATATATTTTTTCCAGTTTATAAGTTTAGAAATGGATGGTAAGAGAGGAGAATAAAGGAGTTGAAAAAGTTCACAATAAAAATTAAATTTATAAACTCTTGATTATTAGATAGAATGCAATACTATTGCACTAAACTTCCTTTATTAAGTTTTAGTAAAATTGATGGAATGATATTCTTTCAAAATAATTTATAAATTTTCGTTACCTCTAAAATTATCGTAAAAGTTTACTAATAATTGTTCAACTCATTCCATTCCACCCCTGCCAATCATAATCCGAGTAGAATCGTTGGAAAATACATGAATTCGGCTAGATGAGAAGATGCTGGCCACTGAGACTCGATCCGCCCGCCACATGCCGAGTTTGGCCAAATATTCTTGACCGGAGCCACCTTGAGTGGGCTGATTTTGGCCAGTTGGATCAGCCCGGAGCAACGACATGTCAAATTAAATCACCACGGCAACGTGCCATATTAACAAGATTACCGTCATTATCATCCACCTAAGTACCGAGGGCAAGGAGTATATTCGCTTTATGTATGTATCATCATGAAGATATTAATTTGTAATTCACTATATACTATATATGGTCGGAAATAATCAGTAACTAATGAAATTTCTCGAATTAATTAAATAAGGCTATGACGCAATAATTAATCACAATAACTTTATCTATTTATTTATTAATATCATCGTCATGTTTCACAAGCATGTAATATAATCACAAGCATACATGAGCAAAGCCAATGAGACACATAATGTCTCCTAACATGCCCTAAACCCAGCCTTCCTTTCACTACACGCACCCTTCTCTCCCGCTTCTTCTGATGGTCACCGGAATTTCTCGTATTCCGAGGAGCTGACGTTCACGTTAATGACACGAATGAAAGGCGATGGTGACAGCTCGGGGAGAGACTAATCGCCGGAAAAACGATGTACATGTCGAAGACGGAGCCCTAACAACGTTTCCCGTTGAGATAATACCTCTGAAGTTCGACCTCGTCGCGCCTGAGAATGTTCACCCTAAGCCCGTGCTTCACGTACATTGTCAGCGCCAACTTCGGCACCACGTGGTGGCCTTCCACTACCTTCACCCGGTACCGGTACAGTACGGAGGCGGCGGTGAACTTCATCTGGTACTAGGCGAAATCCTTCCCCAGGCAGAGCCTTGGGCCGCCGTTGAATGCAGCGAACTTGTAGGCCGACTCGCTCGTGAACCGGCCGTCTCTCAGCCATCTCTCCGGCTTGTACTCCTTGCAGTCCTTCCCAAATATGGTCTCTGTCACAGGGGTCGGACCATGAGGGGCTTACAGTCTCCATCCGCCCCATGGCGTAGATCGCGTAGAGCACCTTGGTGCCTTTCTTCAGCACCGTGCCATCAGGGAAGACATCGTCTTCGAGCACCTGGTCGCACGTAAAACGGTTAGCTGCCACCCGCAAATGCTAATCAAGTCACGGCACGAACACCGATCGAAGTCAAGAAAGAGCGGATCATTTAAGAGATTTAAAATTGTATAAAGTCAGCTCCATTTTGTGGGCACTCAGGAGAACCGAACTAAGCACCTCTATTCCCTGATAAGGAGAGTCACACTGCCCCAAATGCATATCTCGATTTGGCTCGGTGTTTAGTTGAGCAGTGCCAACGCATTGTTCCTGTTGAACTCTGATTTCTTTTCCAGAAAAAGCAGATATATATATATATATATACACACACACGTATGAAATGACTTTATAACAAAAATAAAAATAAAAAGATATGAGAAATTTTATTATATTGAACCAATAAACCCTTGATTCATAAATGATGACAATTCCGCTGCATGCATCAAACCCCCAATCCCGATTTGGCTCAGTACTAAACCGGGCGGTTAGGTAAACAAGAAACAACCCTAATTAAGTGAATCATTGAATATGGGGCACCTCTCGAACGCTCACTATGTCTCACTTTATTGTCCATTAAAAGAACACTGAGGTTCGAAGACTAAGTACCGACGCAGTTGTCGCTCATCTATCGCACTACCAAGTGTCACTCATCCATCATATGATCATAAGGGGACCTATTTTTCGCTAGCTAACTCATCTATGACTGGATGATGAGTACTACGTACTACTGGTTCTCGAAATTCTCAATCCTTGTAGATATCAAATTTTGGGATAATCAATTTTTTGCCCTAAAATTGGAAATCACCCATTTTTTATAATCTAAAAAGACATTGATGACGGAATTTTGATAAGTACTTAAGTGATTACACCATTCAAAAGTATTTCAGCACTTGTTACACAATATCATCACTGATTATGATATTCTAGGTGCTCCTTTTACTGCTTTTATTTCACTATAAATTTATAAAATTCATATGTAATTAAAAGCTTACTTATAATTTACTTAGATTTTCATTAGTATTAATAATTGAAAAAATTGGCATCTATTAAACTTTTATTAGTTTATATAATCGTATAAATATATAACGATGGCATAAAATCCTGGCAGTAGCTTTACTAGTTCCTAGATTTGGGCATTAAATACGTTTCTGCGGATGAACAGGTCCATGCACAGTGTCTAATGCATTCCACCTATCATCCATAGTCAACGAGAAATCAGGAAGGTTCCTGGTCTTCTTTTTGACAACTTGAGCGACGTCTTAGACAACTGATAACCGAGTTTGCGACGTCATCATTGCACTCGAAAATTGAAGCTCCGAAGGTGCAGAAAATGCTGAGTTTGAGAAGACTAAATGGATGAGATTATACATGAAGCAAAGGATCAGTCAGTTCGGTTACCTCTTTGTGATCGATCGGTACCGAAGGGTACAATCTTAGGGACTCCGAGATGGACGCTTGCAAGTAGTCCATCTTCCGGATCTCCTCCGGGCAGAAGGCCAGTATGTTCGATCGCGGGTTTTTCCGGCAGTCCACCACCGAGAGCTCCTTCCTCCGGGTCCGGATGACTCCGGCCGTGAACTCGTCGACGATCTTTACCGATTGCTTTAGAGTCTTCTCCGAGCCCACGTTGAGCCACCTCATGGCCTTCCAGATGCACGTGGGGGTCACGAAACGCTTGACCGTGGCCTCAGTCGCATCCTCGAACGCCCGGGCAAAGGGTATCTCGGGAAGCCCCGGCCTCAGGCTGCCCGGGTCGACCCCGAGCACAATCATGCACACATTGTCGAACGTCAGCCTCGGGAGCACATCCTGCAGATCGACGGCGACGGAGTTCTGCAATGCTTCCTCGAGAACGGGTAGCAGGCGGCAGTGGACGAGCTCGAGGAGGGACTCAGCAGTCAGCCGGCGAAACCCAGCGGAGTGGAACTCCATGCTCGCCGTCTTCCTCTGCCTCCGCCAAGCCTCTCCATCGGCGTTGAATATGCCGTCACCGAGGAGGTCCCTCATGGTGTACCGGAAGTACCGACCCTTGGGGAAGTTCAGGAAGCTCGTCTTCAGGAGGTGCTCGAGGTTGCGGGGATCCGCGGTGATCACGCAGTTGAGGTTGCTGAGCCACGGCCCGCGGAAGAAGAACGTCCCGTTCTGGCGGCGCACGGCCTCAGAGATGTACTCGTACATGTCCGCCCGGAGGCCCGCCACCAGAGACCGCAGCATGCCCAGCACCGGCCACACTGGGAAGCCCTGCTGGCTCCGCTGCCTCAGGGAGTGTATAGCCATGAATACGAACACGACGAGCACGAGCTCGTGGATTTGTACTTGCTGATGCAATAAGTGAAGGCGGCTGAGGAGAAGACTGCGCGCGACTTCTACTGAACCCGAGCTTAAGGAAAAGGAGACGAGGGTTTGGTTGCAGGTAGGGTTAGGGTCCATCGCCATGGTGAATGGTGGAGGGACTGGAAGAGATTAGAGAGGGAGAGACGATGCTGTTCCGAGGAAAAATATAAGCACGGAGCTTTCTTGGTGTACATGAGATAAAGGGTTATTAAGGAATGGCTTTCTCAATAGATTGTCTTGTCAATGGGCAGATCGGACGGCGTTGAGATATAGAACCTGCACCCAGAACCGATGTCTGGGTCGGTCCTCGGCTCGGAGGAGTACAAGATGGAGGTGGTTGGTGTCTATCTACCATCGCAGAGTTCATTGCGAGTCAATATGAAAGCTGCTGGACCTGTTAATTCGAGCTCTGTCAGTATAGTATAATTACCATCTCTGCTACCAAAGAGTGCGGCCCAGTCATAGCTAGGTACCGTTTAAAGAGATATCAAGTTTGAGATTTTGCGTATGCAAATATTTTCCTTGAGAGTCTCACCCACCATGTTAGGTATACGACTCGAGGCGACTAACAGATTAATCATATATAGTTGGCTGAAAGATACCGTCTCACCGCTGGTAGAACCTGTTTGAATATCGTGATTGGCAATAAAAAAAAAGATTACTATATCAACTGACTTAAAAAATTTCAATCCAACCTGAATAAAAGAATATAATTGTTTTTAAAAAATTAATTTATATTTTTAAATAAATATTTATATAATATAATTAACTTAATAATATAAATTTTATATTAATTCAAAAGGAAATGATAAAATAACTATAAAAATATAATTATTTATATATAATTAATTATTTTTTCAACTCTTTTCATAATTTTTTATTTTATTACAAATATTATTTTCGTACTTTCTAACACGGCTTAATATCTTAGCGAACCGAAATCCCTTGATCTAAGGCACAGTTTTCGTGCCATGCCCTAAATAAATTTTTATATTATATTATTAATAAATTAATTTTAAAAATATTTATATATAATTAAAAATTTTTAAATTTTATCATAATTTCCTTTTTTATTACAAATATTATTTTCATACTTTTATACTAGTACAACCTAATATCTTAATAGCTCGAAAACTCCTAATTCAAGCGTGATTTTTTCATGTCGTACCTAGGCAAACCTAATTTTTAACAAGTCTAACGTTCGTTACTATTTCAAAAAACAACAAATTTATACCTGGCATGATTTTAATTTGGCCCCTAAGTTTTGCTCTTTTTCCTCAAACTTCCCAACATGATTCTATTTGTCTCAGTTCACCTTCGATGTCCTCAGTCATGGGTTTTATGTCAAATAACACCTTAGTACCGTTAAATTTTTGGAGATCAGATATAATGAAGAGTGGATTATGAGAGAATTAAAAAGTTAAGATGCGACACTTAGCTTAAACTGAAATTTTATTTAAAATGTAATTTTTGAATGGCTATTTAATTGCCCAATTCACATCTTGACCAAACTATAACAGAGAAGGCTCTTCTTGTCGCCCCTCGTCAAGGCAATGCGACCTTGCTTGAAACAAAGACTGATGTATTGGGTGTGATCGCAATAAAATAAAGTGTGAGGTGTAAATTGTTAAACTCGCATAGTTCAAGTGGCTATTGGTATTTTACTGTTCTGGACCTTGATGGGCTTTAAGGTCCCTGCTATGCTAAGAATCTCGGGCTTGAAGGAATGGCCCAAACCCTAATAATGACAGACCGATCCTCTATAAATGTACACTACGAAGCCCTAGATGCCTTGCTACTCCTCCATCGGTTGCCCTAGGGTTTGCTGAAAGCAGTCACTATCGCTGCAAGGAGCATCGTCTAGCCGCCATGGTAAGCGAGCCTCGCCTACTCCTACTCCTACTTCCGTTTGTACAGCATCTGGAACAACAGACCGTTTTGCTCATTTTACTGGTTGACTTTAGACTGGGGATTGTTCCACTATTGAAGTTTGATAAACTTGTCGTAGTGCTCTGTGATCTTGTTCATCTTATAATGTGATTTCATGTGTTGATGAGAAAGAAGCAAACAAATGGTGGAATATCGGACTTTCGATTGCATTTATTGCGGGTAATTGTGAGGCGTAGTATTGTAAATAGTATTGTCCTCTGCTGATATGAGGATTGGTGCGGCTCAATTTTTGCTCAGTGCTTGCGGTAATCCCATTTCATGCCTAATCAGTGCGGCAAATGGTGAAAAGTCTCGGACCTCTGACTTATAGAGTTTGGAAGTTGAGAGAAGCTTCTTCGTGGTGAGGTTGGCTATGGTTGTGATGAGGAGGAATTGAATGTGCTTTCATATTCAGAAGTTTGAAAGTCAATTAGGATCCTCCACAGATTTATTTTAGCAATGGTTAAAGATAAACGGGAGCTGCTATGCCGCTCAATCTTCAAAATGTATTCCAATTTCCAGCTCTCAAAGCTTTTGTCGTTTGCATTGCTGAGGATTTTTGTCTCTTTGTTTCTTACATATCCATATGTTCCTTGAATCATTCAAAATTTGTGTGCGTGTGACTCTAATCGGTAATTTGCTCATCCTGTGATGCAGGTGAACGTTCCCAAGACGAAGAAGACTTACTGCAAGAGCAAGGAGTGCAGGAAGCACACCTTGCACAAGGTCACCCAATACAAGAAGGGTAAGGATAGCCTTGCTGCACAGGGAAAGCGACGTTATGATCGCAAGCAGTCCGGTTATGGAGGACAGACAAAGCCAGTCTTCCACAAGAAGGTAATGGATAAGGATTCCAAACGTCAATTTAACTATTTGAGATAGATAAATGAGAAAGCTTCTAGGGATTGTTGTTCGATTTCATTCTTGGGATGATTGTCTTCAGCCCACTAATAACTGCAAACTACCCATCAGGCAAAAACAACTAAGAAGATTGTGCTGAGGCTCCAGTGCCAGAGCTGCAAGCACGTCTCACAGCACCCAATTAAGGTCAGTGATTTCCGCTGCTCTACTCATCTCCCATTACCTGTAATTTCCTTCCATCCCCTGTTGACCGTGCTGTCTTCACCGGTTTGCTGTGCAGAGGTGCAAGCACTTTGAGATTGGTGGAGACAAGAAGGGCAAGGGCACTTCTCTCTTTTAAGCAGCGGGATCATGATCGTATTTGTGTACTGCCATTCGCCATCTTTACTTTCCTTTGAACTCATGCTCCTATGGTTTTTGCCTTAGAACATGTAGGTTGAGTACTTGGTATCATCCATCAAAATGCCATTTGATATAATGGTTTTGTCCCTTTTTTATATTTTAAGCCAAGTAAAAAAAAAAGGTCGAACGATATTAGTTAAATTATCTTTACCTTTTGTACTATGAAGTAGAGATGTTAAATGGCCTGGTTTCGCCTAGAACTGGCCCATTGAAACCTGTAATCAGCTTAGACCTTCCCAAAATTGACCTATAACTACTTTTATTGGGTTGATGGGTGGTTATGGATCAAGTCTAAGAAATAGATTGGTTAAATTAGAACTGGCTAGATATGTTTTCTTGTTGAACCGGTCTGGAATTGTAATTGGCTTAGAATTGTTGCAAAATCAGCCTGAATGGCATGGGTTTGCTAAAACTCTGTATATTAAGGGTTTGATTTTGTTGGTTTAAATTCAAAAAATAAAAATGTTCATTTTAAATTATTTTAAAAAATAAAAATATATAAACGGTTCAAGGGTCAAATCGGCCTGAACTATGAACCGGCCCTCTTATGGATGGTTCTGGGCTATTTTAAATATTCTTAAATTGCGTCTTGTAATTGAATTGATTCGTTAATTGATTCGTTATGCTTAACGAGTTGAACCGTAATTAGATCGAATGGTTTCAATTCTGTTTTGAACTGGTTTGCACTGCCCATTTTAACATCTTTACTTTGAAAGATTCTGGCTCTTTCCTTTGGGGTTTCATGAGAGACCACAAACTAAATGTTGAGAAAGCAGTCAGTATGTGGTCCTTTTGACCCAGATGGGGCTTGTGAACAAGCAACGTTCGATTTAGATGTGGTCTGCTAGGTTTGCTTGCTGTCTTTGATGGTCTGGAGTCCTGCTACACGTCCTAGTTCTCCTTATGTTGGTGGCTTACAGTCCATGTGCTGCGAGTGGGGATCCATATTAAATTGGCGCTGGCAATGCCCAACCCAAGTTTCCCCTGCTCGTAAGCTCCCTTGAAAACAAACATAATCTCTCTCTCGAGAACCATAGAAGTGCTGTCCAGAACTATTATGTAATCTTAGTTTAAAAAATAAAAATAAAAATAAAAAATGTAGCAGGAGTGGTGATATGGTCAACTTCCATACTGCCATGATGGAATTTTCATGTTCGTCTACTGATGTCTGTATGAAGAGAGAATGGACCTAGAAGGAGAGGGAGAGAGAGAGAATTTTCATTCATCATCTCCACGCATTAGAGGATGGTCTGTCCTATATAGAAGACAACCTCTTCCTATATCTTATTTACATTTTAGTCCCTCCTTTAAGCTAACCCCCTAACTTACTATTTTTCCCCAATAGGTGCCCGAACCATGACCACGTATCATATAAATTGTGCTTGTTTTGGCATAAGCATGAGAAGTGAATTTATATTGGAATTTCGGATTTACTAATTCACATAAAAATGAATTTTGAATCACTTTATGACACGATCTTTGATGATATTATTATCCATTGTGTGCTGGCTACATATGAATAGAATGGAACTACCTTTTATATTCTCCTCTTTAATGTTTTTTCATCTGATTAATTACTTTTTTTTTTGTTGCATCTTGTATGGAGAAACGGAATTGAATGAGTTTTATAAATAAAATACAGATAATTTATAAAAAAAAATTAGTAAAATTTAATATCATTTTAAGAGTCATAAATAAATATTATGATAAATATCTCACATCTATCAACATTGAGTTAAATTAATGATTCCCTCACTAAACCTCCAAATGAGTGATTCAAAGATTAAATCCCATGTTGGGAGAGTCGAGGGGAATTCTCTTAGGAATCCCGATTCAACCATAGACTAGTTTCAAAGTACACTTTGATTGGTCGGTGATATCGTGCAACCAAGCTAACCCTCCTGCCTGCTGAAGTGATACAAGATTAGATCAATCAAAAATTGCCACAACTCTGGCACGCTACAAAAAAACTGTCTCAGAATCAGGGCTTTCAGGCGGTATCTACTCCAAATATGAAAATGATGTTTATAGTAAAAAAAATAGATTAATTATAATTTAATAATTATTTAAACATTTTCTTAAAATTAATATAAATTTATTTTAAAAAATTATTATTTTATTTGATTTGAACTATGACCGAATGGATTGAAGTATGAAATATTTATGTTTGTTTTGGGATTTTTGGGCCGCCTACGCACGGCCAAATTCAGAGGTCATTGTAGCTAATAGATTAAGATAACGGATGAATTTCTCGGCAGGAATTTTCAAGGCAAAGACAGAAAAAACTACGAAGAAAATGACGGCCAGCTGACTGACCACACAGCGAACGGTTCGCGCTGACCGCTCCAAACTCACGGGGTCCTTCTAGAGGCTTCCTCTGTCGTCTCCAAATATACCCTCAGCTCCACAGCATTGCCAAAATCTGCAACTGCGTTGCTCCAATATCAGATAACATAACCGTGAGAGAGAGAGAGAGAGAGAATAGGGGAAACTATGTCGTACCTGCTTCCGCACCTGCACTCGGGATGGGCGGTGGACCAGGCGATCCTGGCGGAGGAGGGGCGGGTCGTCATCATCCGCTTCGGCCACGACTGGGACGACACCTGCATGCAGGTAAGCAACTCCTACCGGTTCAGCTCTGCTCATCCCTCTCCTCGTCTCGATCGGATGCTCCTGAATCGACTCGAGCATTGTCTCCCACGATTTTGCCGGAGTCGGATGTGTCTGAGTTGGGTACTGCCCTCGTGATTCGTGAATTTTGCTGATGCAGAGATATCAACGGATGAAGTTTCCCATGCGTTAGGATCAAGGTCAAGGTATTATTGCATTACACACAGATGATTTGAAGCTACGTGTAGCATTTCAGGCTGTTCTTTGTCTCATTTCATATATTGCACTTACCTTTTTTTAGAGGCAAAACCGTCATCTTTCCACAGAATATTAATTAGAATCGTCGGTGAAGAATTTGAATTCATGGCAATCCTATGATCTGGGGAGCCTCTACCATCCCAACAGATCCCGGAATCCATCCATCATCGAATGACTGTGCGAGTCCTACGGAGCTACACAGCCTAGTAAAAATGGTGGACGGGATGCGGAAGCTGTGCTGTCCCTTAATCAGACACGGTTTACAGAATCCTTCACTGCTGTAATCGTACCAGAGACAAATGAGTTTCCAAGGATCGGGTATGGGGGCGCCATTACTGTTAGTTGTTTCTTGTAGGCCAAGTGCATGATGGAGCATAGGCAAGATAATTCAAAGCAAATGGAAGAATAGAAAGATAATAATACAACACGTGCGAATGGCATTTCCCCACGTGTCCAGGTTGCATCTGATTGGTCAGTTGCCGATGCCAGTGTAAACAACTCACCATACTGTTATGATTACTGTTATTAAAATAGTGGTCCAAGTCAATTTAAAATAGTTTTTAAATTATTTAATTAATATATAATTATAGATTATTGTTTAAGTATATATAAATCGGTTTAAAATTATTTATAAGTGAATTAGTTTCCTGTTAAAATCGGTTTGATTCATGAATTATCCATTTTTTCTAATTTTTTTAAAATTATTTTAAATAAATTATTTCAAAAAAAAATTAAATTAGTCTGACAAAGTTTATAGATTGGATTAGAAGAGCCCCAGGTGGATTTCGAATTTAGACAGTCTAATTTCGGGTTAAACCGATCCGTTTATCATATTTTGTTGTCGTCCCCCAGCTACTAAAGCGATGAAAAATTTTACCTTAAAGAAGAAAAGCCCAAGCAATAGCAAAGGTTAGAGAGAGAGAGAGGAAGAAGTCCGGTGAGCTATGTCGTATCTGTTGCCGCATCTGCACTCGGGATGGGCGGTGGATCAGGCGATCCTGGCCGAGGAGGAACGCCTCGTGGTCATCCGATTCGGCCACGATTGGGACGAAACCTGCATGCAGGTATCGCAACACTGAAGTTGGAATTGAATTGAAATTCTACTCAATTGAAACTGTACCGTATCACTTCTCCCTCAAATTAGGGTTCTTATCTGCTATCCTCTTTATGGCCCTGAAACACCATAATTAGGGTTACGGCCAGCAGAAGTGTCGCTTCTGAGAGGGTTATTGTCTTTTGGGTTTAGGGTTTCTGCTAAAATTGGAAGTACGTTATCGAGGTTCTTGAGGAAGATTTCTTTGATTACCAGTCAGTTAAAGCTATCAGCGTCTTCCGCTCCCTTTTGGCTCCTTGGTTGTCGCATTCTTACTGTTTGCTCAAATTTGATCTGATTCTCCAGCACTAAGCTCTATGCAGTCCTCATATTATTCTTGACCATCTTCGACTATCAACCCTGTTTTCTGCAAAAACTGCATTTTGATCGGTGGTAGTTAAGTGCCATTATAGGTTCCTTTTACCATCTTCTATCCTATTTTGGAGAGTGTGATTTACATATCTGTAATTTGAGGTTTTGTGGAATTTCTGTTGGTAGCTTCGTTGGGGGAGAAAGAATTGTCTTTGGTGTAGAAGTGATGATTCCGGTGATGATTGCAAACAACCGGAGGGGGCTAATT